>CM057380.1:2720833-4075000 GCA_030015415.1 Cynopterus sphinx | reverse complement strand
ACTATCCGCACAGCTATGGACAGAGTGGACGAAGCCACTTGTGTTTGGTGTCCTTTGGGCAGGCTTCTAGTTGACGTGGCCCCCTGTGCTCTGTGGCCTAGCTTGTGTCTGTACTTCACCACCCTTCCCACTGGCTGCCATGAAATTGTCTCTGCTGACAAGTTCTAAGAGATGGCCCTTAAAGCAGGGTGTCTCCCCACTCTATCTGGGGTGTCGAGGTGAGGGAAAGGCAACGGACTTTGGATAAAAGTTGTTTGGACTCAGACAGTCTCGGTCCTACCACTTAGCAGTGCGGGTTCTTGGACATGTCTGCTACTGATTGAACCGCGTCCTCCCCCATATCCACATGGTGAGGCCCTAACCTCCACTGTGACTAGAGTCTTTAAGGAGGTAATTAAGATTAATGAGTCACAAGGGTGGGGTGCTGACCCAATAGGACTTGTGTGCCTAGAAGAGACAACCAGGGGTGAACACCCGTGAGGGCAGTGAGAAGGTGGCCATCTGCTGGCCGGGATGAAAGGTCTTCTGGACCAACCAATGCCACCAGAAACCAACCCCACTGGCACCTTGATCTTGAACTTCTAGGCCCTAGAACTGTCAGAAAAGAAATTTTTGTTGTTTAAGCCTCCCAGTCTGTGATATTCTATTATGGCAGCCCAAGTAGACAAACACACCATCCAAATTTATCAAGTCTCGATTTCCACGGTTACGAGGTGACCATGATCCCTAATTCAGGGGGTTGTCATAAAGTTGAATGAAACCATGTAACGATATATACCTGCAGGGAACAGATACATAATCAATGTTCCTTTGTCATAAGTTGTTGCTTTGCTACGTTCTTCATATTTAGGGTAAGAATGTTGAGCAAGCTCTTTAAATCGTCAGCCAAATTTCAGAGTTAAAAGAAAAAATTCTGGTTTTGCTGGTTAATTCAATGCCAAGGTTAAAAAAAAGGTGGGGGAAATCTCCCTCTTTTTATGTGTTCACACATTGGATTTCGTGTCTGCCTCCACATTTAATATCTGAAGTTTTGGCCAGCGGTCATTTTTCTTTCCCTAATGGCTTTCGTGATAAATGCATTGCTATAATCGTTAGTTAATGATGCATTAGGACGAGTCTCCTAGAATCTGAGTGCTAAGGGAAATTTGGAGCTGATGCTGCTAGGAAGCACATATAAACCACTCTATGAAATTACTTGTTAAGCCAATAATTTTAGTATATGTGCTGTCGAAGCGGGTATAGTCGGCCAATAATTTTAAAGCTTTCTAAACATCTTATAAGCAGTTTCTCCTCCCAAGCTTTCCTTCTGCATCCGTTGACTTTGCCACCCATTTCTCTGTGGTAACTACATTTTATTTTATTATTTTATTTTATTATTTTATTTTATTTTATTTATTTTATTTTATTTATTTTATTTTATTATTTTATATTTTTCTCCCTTGGTTAAAAGAGAAACGCAGTCTGGCAAGAAAACATTTGCTTGAAGAAAATGGTTGGGGATGGGATTCGAGCGGTACCAACTTAACTCATGGATTAACCTTGCTCATGGTTGGTCCGCTTCCTTAAAATTCAATCCTGTAGATCTGTTCTTATCTTTCAGCACGAGGGAGAGACAGCGTGTGGTCTGCAGAGCCTGCCGACAGCTTCGAGTTATAGACCACTGCCCTCAGTAGGCCTTCACTTATAAAGGAGAAATTTTGTGTTTTCCTTCTTTTTCTTAGAACAGATTCCAGCACAGGCGTCAAAGGGAAGCGAGCTGGAGGTGGGGTAGAGTATGTGGATGGAGGTAAGGGTGACATCCATCTCTGCTCGCAAAAGTGATATTTTAAAGGATGAAACATCCCTGAGGACTATTAAGAAGCAGCTAATCTGACAAACTCTTCTTCCATCGAAGGAGAAGGTGGGTGCACCTTGCCAGGCACAGTTTGCGGCCCAGCGTGGTCATGGCTGAGACCTCCATGCTAATTTCCCCCTGAAGGGGAGTCTCTAAACATAACGTGACATGGGACAAACTCTGGGCCCCAACCCTGCCTGGCGGGGGGTGGCCCTGGAGTGTGGTCTTGCTCTGACCCACATGGTAAGCTCTGGACCGTGCAAAGCTGCACGAGGCCTCATCTCCCAGAGTCCTTCGGTGGAAGAAGAGCGTTTGTCAGATCAGCTGCTTTTTAATAGTTCTCGGTGATATTTCATACTTTAAAATGTCACGGAGGAAATCTCCGGCCACCCCCGCAGCCTGCGTTGAGGCTGCTCCACCCTTCTCTGGCTCGGCAGCAGTCTTCGCACTGCAGGAGTTTGTCCTGAACTGGGGGATCTCGTTGGAATGGCTAATGGGGTGAGGGGCTCTGGACTGTCCTGGGAGCCGGCCACTTGACCCTCCAATTCTGTTTGCTCCCTTTTTCTCGTTTGGTCCTGGGCCCCATTTCCTGGTCTTTTGTGCGACAAGGGATGGCCACGTGCTGAGACTGGGGCAGGCGTGCCCTCCTGGCTTTAGGTAACGTGTGGGCCCTTCCCTTCTATAGGGGGTTGGTGATGGAGGAGCCTGGGGCCTGGTTCTGCAGCAGGGACCTGCCATCCAACTAGAAAAAAGAAAGCAGTGATCGTGTTTGAGCTGTTATGTATTTTGTGTGTCTGCTATCAAATCAAACATTCTCTCCAATTTTGGGGGCAGTGGGGCTGACATGGAGAAGTGGATGGAAGAGAGAGCTGGGGGCCTGGCGTGGGAATGAGCAAAGCGGGGGGAGGAGAGTGACATGGGGCGTTTGGGTTTGGCGTCTGCACTGCCCTAGTGTGTGGTTAATCGATGCCCTTGTTTGGTGCTGGGGGACGAGCAGGCACACGTGCCACTTAAGTGACTTTTAAAAACAAACCCAAGGGGGAGCAAACAAAGAAAGCCAAAGCCTTGTTGGGGTGTGGTGGGAAGGTGGCCTCTGAAGGGCCCTGCAGGCGAGGCAGGTGCACCCATGGGAAGATGGGAAGGGGTTCAGGATGGGTCACCCCCAAATTTGCCACTTGGGTGTATTGATTATTTCAGATTGAAGGTTCTTAAATGGGGGGTGTGAGAAGGACACTCTGACCCTCCTTTGTCCTGAAAACAAGAAATAAATCTCCCCTCTGGAAGGCAAGCTCACCACCCTGGCTGGGGAATTCAGGGCAGAGAAGTCTGCATAAACAAACCTTGTTAAATGAACCTGCTATTTTATGGTGATTTCTTCACTATTACCCATTGCCCAAACCCCTTTGTCTTGCCACCTCTTTGCAAATGTCGTCTTTGTCTGGATGGCCTAAAGGCTTCCCGCTCTGGGTGCATTCTTTCTCCCATGACATCTCCCATGTACAGGTAAAAATTCAATACATTTCGTATGCTTTTCTCCTATTGATCTGTCTTAATTCTTAGGCCCACCTGAGACCCAAACAGGGTAGAGGAGAATTTCCCCGCCTTACAACGGGGAGGTAAGTCTGGGCCTCTGGCCTCACAGAGGCTGGTGGGAAATAGGGACAAAGATGAGAAAAAGCAAAGGAGTCAATGACAGGTGAGGGCACCTGCAGAGCAGAGGGGACGAGGGACCAGTGAGGGGGAGGGGCCGGGCATAGAGCCAACAGAAGAGGAAGGCCAGGCCCACGGCTGTGTCCTGGGCAATCGTTGGGACCGCTGGACTAGAAGGGAGGGCCATTCCAGAATGTTCTGAGCCCTGGTCACATGATCATGTTCAGCTCCCAGGGGGTGCAAATACAAATGCAGGCTGCAGAAGGGAATGTTCGTGAGAGCTCTTCCCCTTCCTTTCTTTCGGGGAGTCCCAGGTGCGAATTGGAGGGGGTGACCTGGGTTGCATTTGCAGGGCATTTCGCAGTGCACTACAGGGTTGGAAAGCAGACACGTCTCCCCATGTTCCTGCACAGCCCTTGGCACAAACTGGTCACCACCCTTAGACCCCTCGTCAGAGCGAGAACTTGCCCCGAGCCCCTGGCTGTCCACTCGGTCACACCCGGAGCTGCGAGTGTCCTCTAGCATCGTGCGCACAGGCGGATCAGAGGGAATCCAGGGGTACCCCGTCCAACTGTGGGTGCACACGGCACGCGGGAGGACGCGAGCGGCAGTGACGAGGCCCTTGGTCTCCTCACCTCCTGCCACGTTCCCGAATTTTGGCTGAGAATAAATGCGGGTCTGTGTGAAAATTCTGGATTCCCTCTCTCTGTTCCTAACGTCCATCGAGGGGTGGATGGAGAGACAGAACAGGCTCCATCCACACCACGGGACTTGTTCATCCCTGAAAGGAGAGGAAATTCTGACACGTGCCACAACGTGGTTGGAAACATTGTGCTAAGGGAGACCAAAAACGACAAATATTATGTGATTTCACTTAAATGAGGGACCTGGAATAGGCGAAGTCATGTGGAGAGAAAGTAGACTCGAGGTGACCAGGAGGAGGAAGAAGAAATGAGGAGTTGTTGGTTTGGGGTGACAGAACATTCTGGAGATGGAGGTGATGATGGTTGCCCAACAGTGTGAAGGTGCTTAATGCCACTGGATTGTGCACTTAAAATAATTAGAAGGGCGAAGTTCATTTATATATATTTTACCACGGTTAAATAAAAACAAACAAACAAACAAACAAACAAACACCTCTTTGGTAGTTCTCGTGCGGTTAAGTGTCCCTAGAGGGTCCAGACCATGTGGCTCACTTTCCTCATACTTTTCTTCTCTCCCACCCAAATTAGAGAATGTGGCAACTTTGCTCTGACACTCTTGAGCAGAGGGAACGATTCAAAATGCAGGGCGTCTTGCGAGCGAGGTCTGCTGCTAAACCCCAGGAAGACCTCCGCAGGAAGGATCTGCTCTGGTCGGAAGTTAAGCCACAAAGTGAAACATGACGTGACAACAGAGGCAAGGGCTCGGGGCCCCGGGAAGGCATCGGTGAGCTCAAACCCAAACCCGTCCTGCGTGGACAGCAGGTCGGGTTTGCTCAAGACCTGTCGGGCCTGTGCCTGCTTCCAGGCCGACGAAGGCTGGGATGGTGGGGCATTTGAGAAGAGGGCACAGCGCGGGTAAAAGGCTCGAAGGCACGAGAAGCTTTGTCTGGAAACGGCAGAGGTTCTGCGGTGCCGGACTAGAGTGTGTTGGGGAGGAAAGGGAGGGAGGTGAGGATAGAGGGGGGTGAGGGTCTGGCTGGACCCTGAAGGCCTTGGTGCCAGGCTAAGGAGGCTGGGGAGTGATACGACCGACTATTTTATGTTTTAGAAAGACCCCTCCGGAGGGCAGTGGCGCGGAATAGGGGTGAGAGATGAGGGTTGGCGCACTTTTTCTGTAAAGGGCCAATGGGAAATAGCTCAGGCTCTGCAGGCAACATTGGTCTCTGTCGCATCCTCTTTTTGTTGCATGAAAAACTTTCTACAACCCTTAGAAAATGTACAACTATTCTTCGTTTGTGGGCCACGCAAAAAGAGGCTGCAGACTGGATGTGACTATTGGGTTGTCGCTTGCTGCACGATAAAACAGAGAGGGGGATGCCAGTGAGGAAGAAATGGCTGAGGGACGAATCAAGGGAGCAGCCAAGAGGGTGGGGAGGTGGCAACGGATCGGGGGCCAAGCAAGACGTGAAACAATTGTCATTTTGAGATCGGGACGTCTGGGGGAGGCTGGGAGGGCCGAGACATGCAGGGCTGAGGCTGGTGCTGGCTTGGGCTGGTTCGGTTTGGTGTCGGCAGACAGCCAGGGGAGCTCCCCTGTGGGAAATCAGGCGTGTGAGGCTGAAGCTTATCAGCGTCCTGCTCGGGCTCCAGCTTTGGAGGTTTTCAGTGCATACGAGGGGGGGTTCTAATTATGGGAATGAATGAAAGTTCTGGAGCAACTGCAAGAAGAAGACCAAGGAGACCGGATCCTGGAAAACATTTACATTAAAAAATCAGATGTAGAGGAGTCGGAAGAGGTGCTGAGAGGGAGGTGAGGAGAAGCGGGCAGGGCCATGCAGGGAGCTAGGTGGGGTCCTTTTGGGGCAACGGGGGGCGGGTATTTGGCACACGCTGTGGGGACAACTGGTGGCCCACTTGGGGGAAAAATGATGCGCCCCTTCCTTATTTCTCATATCCGAATAAATTCCCAGCGACTTAAGGATTTAAACGCAAAGAAAACCCGCAGAAGGAGTCGAAGATGTATTTTTGTCATTCTGAAAGTTGGGCAAACCCTTCTCACCACGCTAGGAATCCAGAAACTATTTTCAAGGCTGGTATTTTTGTCCATGTGAAAAATTCGAAGTGTTTGTAAGAAAAGGAAGAAGACAACCCGGGAAAAATATTTGCAACACACAGCACAGACATTTCCGACTTCCAAAAGCAACCAATGCCCCGTAGGAAAAAACCGTTCAAAGGAAATGAATAAGAAGCTTATAAGAGAGGGAAAAAAAAAATACACAAACGTACGAAGCGTATGGAAAATCTGTTCAACCACGACAGAGCGAAAGCAAAGCTGATATAATAACATTTTTACCTCCAGTTAGCAACGTTAGAAGTGAGTGACACATGCAGTATTGGGAGCGTGTGCCGACCTTTATCCTAAGGGGATGATATCACAAATGTTCCTTAATTGTCTGTAGGGGATACATTGGAGCCCATTTTACGACAGCGAAAAATTAGAAATACCTAGCAATCTGTCAGCAGAGCACTGGCTAAACATATCGTTGCGGACGGACATCATCAGCGGCATACGACGTGGTCACCGCGCCTGATTTTCCAACGTTTTGAGGTCTTTATACCTCTTTGGGCAAAGGCCACCTTGTAGGGGCAGCCTACAGTGACCCCGCTTTATCGCTGCTGCCCAGCCCTCACGTCCCCCCCTCTCGAGCTACTGTTTAATTCTTCGAAGTGCTTTCCAGCTTCCAGCGTGAGAGAAGTTATGTGTTCTTTTAATTTCCTATTGTCTGTTTGCTCCCGTGGGAAGGAAAGTCCCCGAAGGCCGGGGTCTGTGTGTGTTTTAGTCACCGACGGATCTCAAGGCCCAGAGTAAGTGCCCGGCACGGAGCACCTGTTTATCGAATAAATGGGTGTCTGCTTATTGCCCTGGCAGGTCGCTCAGGCTATAGTTTAAAGTGAAAAAGCAGAATGAGGGACATAGAGTCCACTTTGCACAGATGGCCTGCCTGCGGTAACGCGTGTGTTTGTCAGTGTGCGCACAGGTGTGCGCGCGCGCGTGTGTGCGTGTAGAAGAATGTCCTCCAGAACGTTAATTTTGATCCATCTCTGAGTCGTGGGCGTTTTTGCTTTCTCTTCAATTTTCCTATATTTAAATTTTCTCTTAAATTGCTTCTATCATCTAAATAATCCGTAGGAAACAGGTCGCTATTTCTGTTTGGAATAACTGAAAAGAAATAAATAAAATGCTGGCTAGGGCTCCTGAGCCTTGCCCACTGGGGGGCTTGGCAAGTGGAATTTCCTAGTCTGGTGGGTGGAGTAGCGTCTCCACCCGAATTCATGTCCGTCTCAATCCCCAGAATGTGAGCTTATTTGGAAACAGGGTCTTTGCAGATGTAACTAAGGTGAGGGTCAAGATGAGACACTAAATTAGGGGAGGGCCCTAAATCCAATTAGAGCCACCTCATCAGGCACAGAGAAGGACATACAGAGACACAGAGGAGGCTGTGTGACCACAGAAGCAGGGATTGGGGCGATGCTCTCCCAAGCCAAGGAGAGCCTGGAGCTACCAGAAGCCGAGAGACAAGGAGGGCTCCCCTCTAGGGCTCTCAAGGTGGTACAGCTTTGCTGACACCTCGATTTTGGGCTCTGACCTCTAGACCGTGAGGAAATAAATGTCTGTTTTTCTAAGTCACCCCGTTTGTGTCAGCTTGTGGGACCCGCTAGAGACTAACGCAGTCGGTGACTTTTTGGGGGGGCGGTGTCTTTGAGCAATGGGGTCTATGGCCAGATCCAGGGGGTGAAGAGCGACTGGTCTGGGGGGAAGCGAGGGCAAGGGAGTGTCGACAGGGAGAGCCGGAGGGAGCAGACGGAGCGCAGTGTGTGCGCGTGCACGCGTGGATGTGCGTGTGTGTGACGGGTATTTATGTGAACCGGGGGAGTTTTGAACACGTTGACATGCCGCGGAGAAGCCAGAGGGAAGAAGCTGACCTTATGGAGAAGGGGTAGGGACGGGCTGAGGTGTTGGGTGGGATGGAAGTCCATGCAGGACGCTGTTACAGCAAAGGTGCGGGGAGAGGTAGACGCAGGCGAAGGGGTGAAGCTTCCTCCTGGGGAGGCAGGCCTGAGGCGGGGAGGAAGGGGGACAGAGGGGAGGGACTGTTCGAGGCATCTTCCTTCGGCTTCGCATCATGGGAGAGCTTCAAACTGGTTTATTTTCCAGGGTGAATTTCAAGAAAACCCTATTACAACAGACTCTTTGAATCCAGTCCGCATCTAGCGATGCAAATAACGGACCTCGGTATAATTACCGATCAGACAGAGAGCGTTACCCACCTTGCCTGCTCAAGAAAAGCAGAGGTTTGCACACCCCTGCTCGCAGCGGCATTAGTCACAGCAGCCAAAAGGTGAAAGCAGCCCAAGTGTCCACGGGCTGAGGAATAGATATGCAAGATGAGGTCTGGCCGTACAGCAGAATATTAGTCAGCCCTAAAAAGGAATGACATTCCGACACTTGCCACAGGGTGGATGCACCTGAGGACACTATGCTATGGGACATAAGCCAGATACGAAGGAAAAATACCGTATGATTCCACAAATATGGATTATCTAAAGGAGGAAGAAATCCATGGACACGGGAGGTGGGATGGTCATGGTCAGGAGCGAGAGGGGCAGGTGCGTGGGGGGCGAGTGCGTAATGGGCGTCTGGAGTTTGAGGAGACAGAAACTTCTAGGCGAGGCTGGTGGGGATGGATGGCTGCACAAGCCTGTGGACGTACTCGACGCGATGGAACGATACACTTAAAACCGGTTAAAATGGTAAAACCTATGTTCTCTATGTGTTACCACAGTTAGGAAATAAATTGTCTTATCAAAAGAAAAGCCTAGGGATTTTCTAAACGGGAGGAGATGAGCTGCTAAAATGCTTTCCCGTCTTACTTCAGGGGAAGGTTCCTGAACAGCAGTGGGGTGGCTGGCCACCAGGCCCCAGAGGTCAGGGTGGGATTGTCCTGTTATGGTCGTTCCTGCATTTTCCCACCCCTGCTTGCGTTCTGTGCCCGACAACTCGGAGCGGTCCTTACAAGCGGCGACGAAAGTTTAACATCAGCAGCTTCTTTTCGGCTCTCTGCCCTGATGCTTGTCTCCTTGCGTAGCTCTTATCTGAGGATGTTCCCCGGCTGGGGACTCGGGATGATGACGCCTGTCATTTATGTCTGACGAATCCCGGGGAAGTGAGCCGGTTTGCTGTGTACGTTGCGCCACCGTGACTATGGGGGGCTGTTAGGACAGGCACCCAGGCAGACTGGGACGCTTAAAGGCGTAGGGAGGTGTGGAAGAACAGCGCCTACGTTCCCCCGGGGACACTAAAAGGGATAAAACCCTATTAAAATTTTAGCTCGGGGGGCCTCACCATGGAACCTAAAGTTAGAATGTCGAATAGCACGGCAAGGTCAGGGGACCAACGCTGTCTGTGGGATACAGCTCAGTGAAATGGGCCATTTCGTCGCTTAAAGGGAACAAATTACAGGTGCTGGACAAAGGAGACTGATATTCAATATCCTGATTTCCCTTTTGAAGGTGATTGCGGGGATCAGAACCGGGGTAAATGGAAACCTTTCGGGATGCCTGCACGCATCTGTGTGGGTGGTCCGATGCCCGAGGCGCTCGGATGAGGGAGGTGAGGGGGCCGCACCCCGATCTGAGCTTTGCCGGCCACACCACGTGGCCTAGGGCAGGCCCCCGTCAGCTCAGAGGACAGGACGCCTGTTGTGTCTCACTCAATGGCATGGGACAGGCTGGCAGCGGTCCTGAGCTGTGGGCATCCTTCAGTTCCTTCTCTTCCATGTTTTTATTACACGTCAAGAGCAGGAGGCCCAAAGAAGCCAACTGGCTTGGCAGGAGGCCCCGCTGGAGCTTCCTTGTCCCTCAGGAGACTGGGACTTGGCGGTTTCCTGTCGGAGCAGGAATCTCGCCACGGCTCCTTATTACCTGCGAGTGATGCCTGGAGTCAGCCAGACGGGGGACCCTGCTCTCCTCCCCGTGAGCGGGGGTTGGGGGACCTGGAGCCGCAGGTTCTTCATCGGCAAATGGGGAGAGATGCTACCTGCGGGGTTGGTGGGAGCGTTAGTGGCCGTGATGCTCATGGGACGGTGCAGCCTGGTGACGGGGTGATGGGCTTGGGCGGCAGGCGGGCCTGGATGGGAGCCCCATTCTCGTCCTCCGATCCGTGTGCCCTTCTGTCTCTGAGGCTCAGTTTCTTCAGAGGTCAAGTGAGGCTAATGAGGCCTCCCTGGCAGGGTCACCGAGAGGAAGAACTAAGTCATGCGAGCGTCGCACCTGGTGCGGAGATGACATGGAAGGAACGGTAGTGAGTGTGACGGTGCCCGGGTCAAAGGGCGCACCGTCTGTAGCCACCGTCGTCGCTGTTTTTATGAGTGCACCATCGTCCTGGGACCGGCAGGACACTCAGAAGCCATCTAAGACCCGCCTGGAAGCCGGGAGCCCGCTCAGCGACATGAGACCCGCACACCTTTCCACATCCACATGCAGGTGCATTCGACGCTGTGGACAAGAGCCTAAGAATGTTCTAGCATGTCAGAGACGGCGGTCAGCGGTGGCCGGACTCATTAGCAAAGGCGGATTACGAAGGAGGTGGAAGGGAGTGAACAAGGTCTCCAGGGGGGTTGGGGAGGAACGTAACGCAAGGCCAAGGGTCGCCCCTCCTCGTCTGCCCAGGGCACCATGCAAGGGGCAGGAGGGGTGACCAGACCGTGCCCGGCTCAGACTGCGAGAGCCATTCTGGGCCTTTATCCTTCCCGTCGATGGACCGTGATCACCCGTCCTTGAGCATCCACAGAGTAGACCCGACTTTCCAGAGGAGGGATGCGTTGGGGTGCGGAGAAGTGAGGTCCGGGACAGACACACAAGACCCCTTCGCGCAGCTTCTAGAGTGGTGCATGCCTCGTCTTCTCCGAAGGGTTTGCTGAGCTCGGCTGAGCGACGGGGAAGCCCTTTCAGAACAACCTGTCCCTCCCTCCCTGCCTGAAGTTGGAGGGTTGGGGGGGATGGGACGCTTCTCCGGACATTTTCCAGGGCAGGACGGGTTGGGACCCACTCAGACCACATCCTGGCTTTCCGCAGTGGATGACAGAACAGTTGATCCCACCCTCGCGTGAGCCGCAGCGCCTGTTTGAGACAAACGTTTCAGCCGAGAACTCGAGCAAGCGGAAAATTGAACTTCATTTCCTCCGTGTCCTTCTCCTGGGGCGACAGCATCTGGGCGTCCGGAGGAGAAGAGTCCTCTGAGCAGTGACCAGGTAATTGAGGGTTTGGGAAAACCGCCTCCCCCCCCTCCCATGACAAAACGCCTGTCGGGCCGCAGGGCCTGCCACCAGCAAAATAAGGGGGGGAGGTGGTGGCTGTAGGATGGGCATTTAGGGGATTTGCGCGGCTCCTGAAGGATGTTTAATTTCACAAGGAAACGGTTATTTCCCTCCCCCACCTTTAATGCACAATCTATATCGGCCTCGAGTTGTTTAACTTTGCACTTAAAGCTCCCATCGTTAGCATCTTAAACAGGTTAATGCCGACCCCCTCTTTTCCAGCCCCGATTTGGTGTCCTCCGAGTGTGGAATGTGTTTCCGTGGTTCCACGAACGCCCGCATCGATAACCCAGGACCCCTTTTCCTGAGACGAGGTTTAAATTCCGACTGGAGGAAACTCGGTCAGAACGCAAAAGCCTTAAATTGTGCCCCGCGTGGCATCTGGGTTGTTCTGGGGAAATCTGCCATCGGCACTTCAGGGCCTTGCGAAGAGAGTCCGCCTCCCGCGGTCACTGTCTCAGCCCCCACAGAGGGGCGTCTCTCTCGCGGGGGAGGGGGGTCACGGAGGGAAGCGCCCTGGGTGCAGGGTCTGAAGACTCAGGTCCCTTATCTTGGGCCTAAGCTACCCACATGTCAGGGTCTTTGCCCTAAGACCGGCGGCAGCCAACTCGCCCTGATGAATAGTCACCACCTACAATCTGTTTTTGGATGAAATAAGACATTTTAAAAGAAAAGTTTATGTATTTTTGAATGGCCGGTGTCCAGTGAAGCGAGTTACATCTCATTGCTCCTGGAAAGCAAGTGAAGTGTCATTTTAGATCGTTTCAGCCACAAGGTCTCCCCTCTGAGGGTCCAGCAGCTTTCGGTGGGTGTGATGAGTGTCTCGCCCTCTGCTCACATGCGGGGTTACGTCCCGTGAGGCTTTCGGAGAAAAGAAAGCAACTCTCCCGCTCCGCGTGGAGCTCGGGCCTTCTCTCAGGTCCACCGTCATCGCCTGGATCTCTCGGTTTTCCGTGAGCGTGTTCTATCTCGCGCTTTGTTCTCAGCAGCCTCTCGGGGTTAGGTGTGCTTCCCGTTCGTGTGGAGCGTGGTGGGTGTGCTGCCCACCCAGGGCCCAGGGGGGCCGAGGGGCAGAGGTCTGAATCCGCGGGAGTCACAGGTGAGGGTTGCTGGTTCTGTCTTTGGCCAGGTTTCTGGAATATTCTTCTTCTCCTTAAAATTATTTCACCGGCTGGGGGTAGTTTCCTTCCTTCCCACCGCAGGAGGGCTGGGAGAGGGGAGACGTGAGGAGGGGTTCTCTGGGGAGGAGCTGAGTGACATGTGGCTCCCTGTGTGCACCTGTCGTCTGGCCTGTGTGAAGGGGACATGGCTGAGGCCTCACCAGGCTCTCCAAATGGGAGCCCAGCCCAAGGGCTCTGTGAAGGAGGCAGCAAGATGCGAGGACCCCATGGACTCCCCGACACCCCCTCCGAGGCCGGGAGACTCTACCCGTTGGGCCAAGTCCAGGGGTGTGCTGTCAGAGCAGCTCTACAGAAAAGTTAAAAAAAACGAAAAGCCCGGATCTGAGTTTCTACTAATTCCTGACGTATAAAATCTTCCACCACGGCTGACGTCCAACGATCGACTGTTGACCATCCCTGAAAATTCCCGATTCCCCAGCCATCGCCCCGACAAATCCCTCCTCCCAGAAGTGGGGAAGAAGGGACCCTGTTTCGCTGGGGGGTGGGGAGCCGCGAGGGTGAAGCCAAAGAGAAATAGAGAGATAGTTGGTTTGGAAAATGGCGCCTGCTCTGTCCCCCTCGTGGAGAGTTCTAGAACAAGGCAGCCCATCCAGGATCCGGATATCTCTACAATGGCTTGGTTTGTTTCCTTCAGCGTCAGACAACCCGTGCGCATCTGGGATCTGCAGAACATGCATTTGGGTTAGACCGTAGTCCTCCCTCGTCCGCGATTTTGCTTTCCCGAAGTTTCGGTTTCCCGCGGTCCATGGCGGCCTGAAAATACCGAATGGAAATTTCCAGAAACGAACGATTCATGCGTTTTAAGCTGTGAAAGCTCACACTGACCTGCTCTGCCCTGCCCCTCCTGGGGTGTCAATCATCCCTTGGTTCAGGTGACTCAGCATGAATGCTCCCCCCACCCCGCCCGTCGTCGGTCCCTTAGCCATCGTGGTTATCAGAGAGGAGAGTCCATATTTATATAATTTTTACGCCAGTATGTTGTTATACTTGTCGGTTTTATTAGTAGCAATGGTTATTCGTGGCCTATCATCCCTGACTTGTAAATTAGACTTCATCATAGGTTCGTATGTATAAGAAAAGGGCAGACAGAGGGGTTCGGGGCTCCCCACGGTCTCAGGCATCCGCTGGGGGTCCTGGGACGGCCGATCCCTAGGGGATGAGGGTGGGGTGGGGGACGACTGATGAAGGGGATGAAGATGGGAACCGGAGCCTGTCGGGGGCACACTCTGCCTTCCTCCCTGCTTGCTCAGGGCGGGGGGAGGCCCAGCTCTGTGCCCCCCTCCGAGTCGGCAGCCGCAGCGCTCCTGTTCCCATCGCACACCCACGCGCCTCCCTCCTCCTGCGCCTCGCTCAGTGAAGAGAGAGACGTGACTCACTCAGCCGGCGACCGGCGCGGACGAGAGTGACATATTATCCAAATAGAGGAAGATGCTCTGACACAAATGGGAGGTTAGCTTAGACTCTGTTGCGAGACGCGGAGGGTAAAGAATGAAAGGAGAGATTCTGAAATAGCATCCTATCCAGAAAACGAGGACAGCCCAAGGCGGGGAATCACCTACACAGCGTTCCCGGTGCCTTTTCGGGTTCGCCCCGGCCATCCTTCCTCTGGGCTTGGGAAAGGAGTTGTTCTGTGTTCACGTGTGGAGCTGCCCCTCCAGCGTGGACAGGGATCCCCACCCCCAGCCCGAGGTGCCGGGGGCTGGACATTTTCATGAGTTTATCCTGCTCTGACCCTTCTCCCTGAGGCTCTCAGCATGGTGGATGACGATGAGGCCACCAGGGAGACTGGTTCCATGGCCAGCGCTGTATCCAGACCCGGCCCCATGCCAAAGGCTCGCTGCAAGCCCCCCACCTCTCCAGAGAGCCAAGTGTGGGTGCCCTGGGGAGCAAGGGGGAGCCTAAGGCCTGAAGTGACGTGTTTGGTGGGAACCCGCAGCTGGAGGTAGAAGGCACAGGGGGACCCCTGCCTTGAATGAGACCCGAGGTGGCCTGGCTGGCGGAGGCTGCCGGGGGCGAAGCCCCCACTTCTAGAGAAGCTGCACCTGCTGCTGTGGGAGCCAGAGGGATTCTCCGGGGAAAACAAACACAGTCGAGCGCGGTTCCCTGGAAAATGCTTGCTAGCCCCTCTGCGACGTCATCAACAGCCCTCACGACATCCGTCCCGCAGACCACCTGCACCTGGGTTTCCCGAGAGGAAGGGGACCGGCGACCTGGCCCTTGCCCTCGCCCAGGGGTGCACATTCGGGGGATGCCCTGGTGGTGGCAGCTGGTGACTGTGACGAGTGCCTAGGAGCGTGGTCGACCTGAACGTTAGCACCTCACGGGCACCGGGGTGCAGGTACGACCCCCCTTAATAATATTCTCATGTGAATTAGACGCGAGTGGCCACCCTGGGCCCACGTCGCAGTGGCTGGGTGACCCTGGGCTCTGCTGCCGCAGTCCTCTCCCTGGCCCATCACTTCAGGGTCACTGCATTTCGTCTTCTTTCCCTTTTAATCCTCCACATTCTCTTCCCGTGCTGGCCCTGGGGTGTCGTGAGGGAGTCGCAGCGTCTCCTTAGAAAACACAGCGGGTTCCCTCCCCCGGGGCCTCGCTCTCCTTCGGGGCCTGATGCTGAGAGATGATGCTACCTGTTTCAGCCGGCCTCTCTCTGGGTGGGTTTGCTGAAGGAGAGGGTCTCGTTTGGGGTCAGGGTGGCCGGAAGCCAGATGGACGTGTGCCCGTCATTCATTCATTCGTTCTCTGAGGCATGTCCTGTGGTGCTTGGGGGGCTTTCACGAGGCATCGGCAGTAGCTGCGGGTTCCTCCCCTCCCAGCTGGGGCGGCGTGATCTCTCTCTGCGGTTCTTCACCAGTATTTTTGTTTTTTGTTTTTTGCCAGCAAGGGCTCCGGGCTGGTCCTCGGTCCACCAAGCCACAGGCCCTGGACTGTTTCTGTCCAGAAAGGGATAAATTTCCCCATAACACACCTGTCTAGCCCCATCGTATCCCCGTCTGGGGACACATGGCCGTTCCAGTCCCGGGTTTTTCAACTTGAATGAGCTCAGGCTGAGGTAGAAGGATCCGTGGCTGAGACGCGCTTCTCTCGGGAGATGCCTTTGGCAGCAACAGAGAGAAAACCCTCCCCGCCAGCCGACGTGAGGGGCTTCTCTGTCTGGGCTCTGAGCCTGGGCAGCCTGGGTGGCGAGATGGCTCCAGGATGGTGGCTTCTGGGTTTCCTAACGTCGTATTTGTTCCGTGTTGATATCATGCTCTTTTTTTTTCCCCCTCTTTTTAACAGCGGGACCATGAGCTCACAGACACTCGGTGACAGGCAGCCCTGGGAGTCCCTCCGATGGCCCGTTTGGTGGTCTCGGGGGCTGCATCTCCTGGGGCTGATGTATTCATAGCCCAGAGATGGCAAACGACCTGCGCCCCCTGTCCCCCTGCCTGTGGGCATCGTGCCCTGGGGATTCAGTCCTTTTAACACGACATGTTCCCCTGCTTCCGTGCTCCTCTCCTGGGGCCCATTGGCGCTGCGTGCGCGCCACGTGGCCTCCTGCTGCATCCCTCTTTCGGTTCTCCAGCAAAGGTTTATTTGATTTCTTTAAAGTCGCCAGATTGAATCCTCGATACAAGTGCACACACTGAAGTAATTACATTCGCTTTTTTCATTTTTATAGAGGAAAAATAGACATCTCTGCTCTCCCCTCGACTTTGCTTTGCCTGTGGAGCTTGATGTTTGCCAAGGCTGCATCCTCGAAAAGTCCTGTTTCATCCGGTTTCCCAAACTTTGGGCTTCTGTCGTAGTAAATTCAGAGACGCTGGTGTTCCTAAGCTTACATCTAAATGATAGAAGCTTACATCTGATCTGGCGCAGAATTTAAGTCTAATATCCTTGTTTATACTTTTTTTCCTGAGCCCCATGGAATATCCCTCAGGGAAAGACTCAGGTGGACCAGGAGACACCCTGTTTGTGTCCTTGTTTGCAGTGGGCCCCGCACTGACTCAACTGGTGCTGTTGGCGACACAGGGAGCGGTGATGGGTTACGGGCCGGTCGGCTCTCTCTACTAATCTCCTGACACCTGCAATGAGATCCTCTTCAGCCAGCATGGATGGGGCCGACGGGCTCTCTGTATCTGGGAAAAAACGAGACGCTTTTGCTGGAAAGAATTCCGCTGCGGTCCCCGAAGGAGGGGACAGGAAGCTCCCTGGTGTGATGTCACCGATCTGTGCAGACACGACAGCCACCGAGCACGTGCAGCTACCGAGCCCTTGACTTGAGCTGCGCAGTGAACAGGGGGCTTGACAAGTAATAAGGTGAAACAGCTCATGGATGTTTTTCCTTCTGATTCCGTGTTCGAATGACAACAAGCTGTTCATGCGGGGTGAAATCAGACACGCTCTTGGGTTAGCATCGCCCATCTCTTTTTATGGTTAAGTGTGCGGACTGGAAAATGAACATAACACGCGTGGCTGGCATTGTGTTTCCACCAGACAGGGCTGTCTTAGGGCATCCAGGACCCGACAAGGCCCACTCCCTATTGCGCCGGGTGGGGAATGGGTGCCCAGCGGAAGCTGACGAGCTCAGCCAGACTAAAAGGGCCGCCCATGGAGAGAGCTACCCCGAAGGCCCTGTGGCGAGGAAAAGGGTGCATAAGGGTTGGATTGGAGCACAGTGATTTGAAAAAGGGTTGGGAGGCTGCTGACAGAGGAGTGTGAACAAAGTTCCGTCTAGGTTTGGAAGCTGTGGCCATTTAGCCACCACGTGCAAGCAGACGTTGGCTTTCTGCATCCCAGCACTACCCTAGGGAGAAGGTAGATGCCGACAGCGTCATACGTGGGTGCCTCGCACAGCAAGGAGGATCTGTGTTCGGGTCGAGTCTCTAGTTCGGTTTCGACCTTTGCCTAATGCCCTCTTTCTCAGGGAGAGGAACCCTGTGGCCGACACGCTCCTTTTATGTGAGTGACGGCCACACTCAGACCTTTCTCTCAGTTTCTACTTGGCCATATTGACTTGTTTGAAAGACATTTCTACCTGCATGCCCCACGCAGACCTCAAAACGAGCATTTCAGGGCGGAGCTCATTGTCTCCACACTGTCTCGTCTGGTGGGTGTTTCTCAGCTGCCCTGGAGAACGACCTTCACGGATGCACCAGAGGTCTCTCTCGCGTCCTCTGGCTTCCTGGTGGGTTTAGGTCATGGGAGGAACTGGCAGGAGAAGGAAGGACAGGTAGAGAGCGGAGCCTTCCTGTGGGCCCAGGCTGAGTTAGAATGGGCCGAGTTAACCTCTTCCTACTAAAACAGTCCCATCCAGTGCCCGCCTCGCCCTTCTTGCCCCCTGTCTGGTTTCCTCCCTTTGCACCTTTAGGCTCGGGGTGATGATGGCTCCAGCTGTGTCTCCCCATCTCTTGACGGTCACCCCTAGCCTGTCCCACACCTCCACGCCCCGCCCCAATGCATGTGCCTTCTGTGTCCCATGGACCCCGATGCCTCCCTCTCCTGTGTGTTTCTTCCTCCACGTGACGCCACGGTGGTACCAGCATCTGCTCAGACCCCCAAGCCAGAATCCAGAGGCCTCCTTCCCTCTCTCTCTTTCACGCGCCTATAGTCGCCATGTCCCATGGCTTCTTCCTGGGAGCTTCTCCTCATGGCCCCTGGTCACTGTTCCCACTGTAGCCACATTGTAGGGTTGCAAAGACCGTCGAAGACCAATCAAATGGGTAAAGTGACGTCTATTTATTCAGAGCTTTCTGTGGCAAGGGAGTCGGCCACGTCCCTGGAGTTTTGGCCGAGACCCAGGGGCAGGCAGAGGGGTAGGAAAGCTTCAAGGTGCGGAAAAGGGGAGGCTCCAGGTGTGCCCTGGGTGGTGCTGTGAGCCGGGGGAGGCTGTAGGGTGATGACTGGAAGCAGGTGTTTTACGTGCTTGCTCAGGGTGCACATTTAACTTTCTCTGGTCCTGAGTCGGAAGTGGAGACAAAAACTAGGAAAGCTGTCGATTATTAATCAGGTCCTGGCCATTTGGGGCAATTGTTATAGGAATTATCAACCAGCTTCCTGTATGGTTCCTGCAGATAGCCTGGCTTCTGTAGGTCGCAGGTCAGAGTTCAGCTCATAGTTTGGCCGTTGTCCCCATTCCCATGTTCATTCTCTTAAAATCGCTGTTGGTTTTCTTAAATAAAAACAAAGCTTTTCTGGTTCTTGATGATCCAGTTACCATACCTTCATGTAGAAAATTCAAAGCGACCCAGAAAAGTGTGCAAAGAAGTAAAAAAAGAAAGAACGCAAGAAAACCTCGCCGCGCATCCTGCCGGCAGAGGCGAGCCCCGTCACCATTTCGGTGAGCATCTCTCCAGGTGTCTCTGTGCATCAGCGCGTCCACGTCCACGTGATCGGCCTGCCCTGCCGCATCGTGGTCCTCTGGTCAGTCTTCATCTGGGTTATGGTGGTTGTCGCCACGTCTCTCCTCCCCCCACATCCTTTATCACCGAGTTTCAGAACGGGCCCTCCCCGGTTCAGGTCTGATTGTGTTCCTGTCGTCTGGAGACCCCACTGGTGAAATCCAGGGCCTTACCGGGGTCCCCCATGCCATCGGTGACGTGACCTTGGTTTCCCTCTCTCTGGACCTTCCATCTCCGCTCAACACTGTGAAAAACTCGGGCTTCCCGAAGGCACCATGCCCGTTCTCACGTGTGTCTTTTCACATGGCACTTCCGTTGTCTTCCGTGCTCTTCCTCACTCCCCACCACTTACCTAAGTCCTCGAAACTCAGCTTAAACGCCACGTCCCCAGGGAGCTCCCAAGATGGTTGGTTTTTGTTCCATGTCAGAAAGGGGGTGTCCGGCCGGTGGTGTGCTCTGTCGCAAGATGGCAATCTCACGGATCGTCAAAACAATCATTCCCTGGTTCAGAAAAGAGGGGAAAGGCCCCGGCCTGTATGACATCCCACGTCTAGTAATGGGCTGGCTTGGGCCCAGGTCGCCTGACCTGAAATCTGACCCAAAATGTCACAAAATGTTCCTGTTAGCGAGTGATTCCACATTAAAATGAGAAGTTGGCTTCAGAGTCTCAGATCCTGGGGTCAGGGCGGGTTTGGATCCGGATCCCTGCACTCGCTCGCCCCTGTGAACTGTGCAAGCAAGGTGCAGCCTCCTGGTCCCCAATGGGCAGGTGGGGGGGGGCGAGGGAGGAGACCCGGGCCCGGTGTGGGAGGTGAGCTTCCTCCGGCTGCGGTGGGGGGCCTGTAGGGACGCCCCTCCAGCTCCCTTTCCCCTTAGTGTCCCCAGGCACGATGCTCCTGACCAAGTGTGAGGGTGCGGAGTGGGCGGTCACCACAGAGGTGGCTGATTGCGGGGGAGACGCAGCGTGACTTCTCAGAGGGCCCATGACGGTACTGTGCTTGGACTCCGAAGGGGTCCCCAGGTCACGGGAAGTGAGGAAATCGAGGCTGAGAGGTCACATGGCTCACCCACGAGGGTTGGCACGACTGGGTCCTCTTCTTCACCTCCTCCTGGCTCCGTCTGACCCTCGCTCAGCCCAGAGGTGAACTTGTCCATATTCAAGGCTGGGGAGGAGGCTATCTCCAGGTTCAGCTTCCTGCTGCCCCAGGCGAGGCAGGGACAGGCGGCTTTGGAGGGCTGACTTGTTCTGGACCTGTCCCACAGCCCCCCGGCTCCGTCTCCTCTCCCTCCTCTCCGCCGGCTCTGAACCAGCTTGCCGCCAGTGCCCGTCTTGGCCTCGGCACTCCGGGTGTCTCCTGGTGTCCCGTCCCTCCCCTCCCTGTCCTCGAGTGTGTCACTCTGACAGGCGGCCAGGCTGCCGTGAGTGGCAGAACGTTTGAGAACTTGGAGGTCAAGTCAGAGGGGAGAATGGCACTGGAGGGGAGGGGACGCGCTGCGGTCCGGTTCTTTCTTCCAGCAATAATACAGCCTTTAAAATGTATTATAAATGTGCATGTGTGTGTGTGCGTGCGTGCGTGTGTGCGTGCGTGTGTGTGCGTGTGTGGTGTGTGTGTGTGTGCGTGCGTGTGTGTGTGTGCACGCGCGCACATTAATTTTCCTGGAGGGCCCGTTGATAAACATTTACCGGCACGCCATTGTCGAGAAGCTGCGAAGTTACCCGACGTCGCCTGGGGTGCTCTCGCTCTGTGTCCTGCACAATCTGTTCATGAATTTTACATCTCGAGAACGTGCGGCATGGTTCCGGGCAGCGATTTTCTGGGCAGGATTGGGAAGGGCTGAATGCAAATGCATGCATGGGCTGGTTTCAGGGGTGGGTAGAGTAGGACGCCTCTCTTGCAATGGCATCTGGACACACTAAAGGTTTATTTACCCTCCACTCCTGAAATGTCCACTTCAGGGTTTCACCTGAGCCCTTTGGGAGACAGGTGGGGTGTCCCTAGGCTAGGGTGGGATGGGCGTGGGTAACGTAGTGCTTGCCTGGAGTTTTGGCAAGATTTCGATTGTGCATTTTATCTATGAGATCCCATTATAGTCCACGTAGAGCAGAAGTCAGAGGAAATGGCAAATGGGCCCTGTAACCTTTGACCGTGGCAATGGGATGGGAAGCCATATGTGTGAGACATCGACGAGACCCCAGCCTACGGAAGCCATCGTAAGGCCACGTGGCACGGAGGGAACGTGGGGAGGGCTTTCAAGTTGGGGAAGAGGTGCTCTTCCCCTGCTTCCCAGTTCCAGCAAAGGAAACAAAGACTAAATCTAGCCCAAAGGGGTGCACCGCCTACGAAGCCAGCCTTGATATTCCGAGGGTCTCCTCGTCCCTGACATACCTCATCTTTGTGCTCGGCACCCTGTGTCTGGGATCAGAATCACTCCGAACCTTGTATCTGATCACAGTGAGGATTGTGGGACACACTATTTGGTCCAGGTGAGAAAGGAGGAGCGGGGAGGGATTCGAGTTGCCTTGTTCACACCCCAGAGAAATCCTCGGGGTGCATCTCCATTTGGGTTCCCAGATTGGCTTTCAACTGTATAAACGGCCACACAGGGTGGGGTAGAAGGGTTGCACAGAGAGGAGCATTGTGGCATGTAAGACCCGCAAAGGAACTTGGAACCTTCTAGTTCAAATACTACTCCCGCAGAGAAGGAAGCAGAGCCATTAGCCACCTGTCCAGGGGTAGGCGGGGCCACTCGCCCTCTCACCACTTCCCCTGTCAAGATGAGAAGGATGGGAGGGCAGGAACATTAGAGACCCAGATGGAAGAGAAGGTGGTCCAAAGGTTTGTTTGTCCTCTCCCTCTCCAAATCCAGAAGTTGCCTTTTATAGGCTCCTCTCCCTCCAAACATCCCGAAGTTGCCTTTTATAAGATTCCGAGATGAGAATTTAAATTTAATTTTCATGTTTCCACTAAAAGAGGGAATTGATTAGATTTCAGCTTAAATCAGTGTTTGTATGTTATCCACCAAAGCTTGGAAAATGGTCTGTACTTAGAGGGAGACACAGAAATCTGGAGGTCTGGGAAATCATATGTGAGAACTGCAAACCGTTTTAGAAATGTGGGCTTTCATGCAAATCGTATTTGCAGAGGACTCGGGTAAGAAATTTTAAATTAAAATACCGTAGGTGGCTGTATGTGGATTTTGTGTGTTTTTTTTTTTTTTTTAATTTTCGAGTGTCTGTGTGAGTCATTGTGAGTTGTCTGACTTTTTCTTCTCAGCCATATGTCAGCCTGTTTGTCCTTCCCAAGCTGGTTGGTTTAGTAGAGTGAATTCTCGGAGGCCATGCCATAGAGGTCGCTGTGACATGGCAGGCAGGGTCACCTACGGTATGACGTGTCGATCATGGACATCGACCTTGTGACCCGGCAGTCAGGGACATCTCTGGGGACCTGATGCTCAGGGCCATCTGCGATATGACATGGTGGTCAGGGACATTTGGGGTATTCAGGGAACTCTCTGAGGGACTACGTGCTTTTATTCTGGCTTCCGAATTTATGCGTTAATAACGGCACAATAGGAGGGAATCGGAGCCAGTGCGGGAGCTACTACATACACGTCTACCTCTAAAATTTCCGGCAGTCTCTCCTTTTCACCAAATTCTCGAGTGAGAGGAAAAAGTAAGGCAGAAGAAAAACGAAAAAACGGAGCAGCCGAAATGAAACAGTTGCATCTACAAGACGGGAGTGGTATTAGGGTTACATAAAACAGAATCAGGGGCCCGCACACTTCCCGCTGTTTTGTAAAAGGCGGGTACGAATCTGGACCATGTGCCACGGGCACTGTGTGATGAGTTGGTCACCCCTGGTTTATTGAATATGTGTGTGCTCTTCAGTATAGGCATCATCTCTAACAAGCACACGAGGGGACAGACAACAGGCTCCAGGCAGAGCTTCTGGGACGCAGGTGGCCTGGAAGCCATACACAGGACTGGTCTCCATGCTCTGTCGTTCAACCTCCTGTTAGGACAAGGCGGTGACATGGGAAACGGCACAGCCCAACTCAAGGGAAAGGGGCGCTTATCTCTCGAGTTGGTGTGGGAGCGTGCTTGTGGGACGCCCAGCTATTTGAAGGTGAATCCGCAGCTCAGGTGCAAAGTGACCTGTGGACAGGTGTAGTCCTGAGGGGGGATGAATCAGCCTGAGGAGCCCCAGGCCAGAAAGTGACCGTGAGTGTTGTGTGGGTGGTGACCGACCGAACTGCACTGTGGTTAGAGACAGCAGTCAGCCCTTCGTAAGTGAATGTGGTTTCCTCCCCTGTGAGGGCCCAGTCACAGTGTACGTATGGTGGTTCGCTTGTCCCAAGGGTCAACCAGTGCTGACCAGCTGACTAACACGTGGGTGACGTTCCGAGGGGTGAGGGTGACGGCATAAGGCTGAGGTTAAGAGGTACTGATGCTACTAGACGGCCCTGCATGTAAAGGTCACTTCCTGTTAGAGCTCGTGTGAGGTCACAGATGGAAACTGACCTCTTCTCCCCCTGAAAACGTGTGGTCACGGACACAACATGCTCATGTGTCCGCCCGCCTATGGCCATCAATGCCACTCGCTCAGGCATTCCATTCCGCCTCGTTTTCAGTTTCATGCAATTATAGACTTTTAATCTTAGTTTTATTTTTTAGGCGAGGCAACCCTTGGTTGACCCTACAGATTGCAAGGACCTTGTAAGCTTACAATTCTTTATTTTTAAATTTTTTACGCCTACAACGCCTGGTCTTCCTAGGTAATCTCCC
Source organism: Cynopterus sphinx (assembly GCA_030015415.1). Lineage (NCBI taxonomy): Eukaryota > Metazoa > Chordata > Mammalia > Chiroptera > Pteropodidae > Cynopterus > Cynopterus sphinx. The sequence continues at coordinate 4,051,149 of CM057380.1, read as the reverse complement.
ATCCAAGCTCTAACCAGGCCCGACCCTGCTTAGCTTCTGAGATCAGATGGGATTGGGTTTATTCAGGGTGGCATGGCCATAAACCAATCACAGACTTTTTTAGTTGAGAAACACTTAAGAGCTGATCTGGTCTTATTTTCAAATTTTTCTTAGTAGCAGAACTTTTTTTTTTTTTTAAATACGATTTCACATAGAAACTCAGTGCTTGAAATAGATAAAAGCCCAACATCTCTGGGTGAGATGGTAGCTGGGATGCTGAACCTGACCCCTTGCGTGTCCTTGACCCCTGAGAAATTTCAGTGCCCCAGAGAATGGAATTTGAAAATCGCTGCAAGGTAGAGAATGGATGGGGAAGGAACTGGATCCTGAAAATTAGAATGGGGATGTGTGAGGGGAGCCTTATGAAACGGGGGTGTTGAATTCCTAAATTCTGCCCAGTCTTCTCTGTCCCGGCCCTGAAGATGCTGTAATGGTCGCCCCAGGACGCTTGCCTTGCAGGACACTGCTGATTCCCTTCCTGACTTCTGTAGTTGACACAGGCTTGCCAGGCAGGAATTCTGGGTGTCATATTTTATCTTGAGGGTTAGAAATGGGGCTCTACAGGTTTGTTTACTGGTTTGGCTAATCACATAGACTCAAAAGGGGCCTAAACTAAATGCAGTTGAAACATCAGCACTGCCTTGGTGTCCTCTGGAGGAAGGTAAGGCATGTCGAGAAATCCTTTTTAAGGTGAAGGATAAATGGTTGAATCTGGCCCCTCCTACAACCCAAAGCAAGGCACGAAGCCTAGGGGCCTGTTTAGATTTTGGGGGCAACGTAGTTCTTGCTTGGGTTTGCTGTTCAGTCCCGTTTGTTGAGAGGCCTGGACAGCTGCTGGTTTTGAGTGGGGCCCAGGCCAAGAGAAGGCTCAGCAACAGGTCCAGGCTGCCACGCAAGCTGTTCTGCTGCTCGGGCCATATGATCCATTCTATCTGAAGCCGCATGCCTGAAGTGTCAGTGGCAGATAGGGATGCAGTTCGAAGCTGATGGCAGGCTCCTACGGCTGAATCACAGTGCAGATCCTCACTGTTTTGTAGCTAAGCCTTGCCGCACCCCCCTTTTTTTTTTTGAAAAAAATCTTTGGCCTATTACTTAGTAAAGACGCAACACTTAACCATGGGCCACCAAGTTACTATGTGAACTTCACTGTCGTGAATCGGTTATCATCTGATCCACCAAGCCATGAGTGGAAGAGACATATGTAGGAGATGGGTATTAGACGAGAGTGGTGTAAACTTTAGTCGGCACATCTGATTGTTCATTTTATCTGGAAGGAGAAATGGCCGGGGGTGTGAGGCTGTACAGATTCATGGGTCGTGGCCAGTGGCTGGATAGAAAGAGACTTGGAAAGAATGTGATTAGAAAATTGGGGACAATCAGTCTGGGAAGAAGTAACGGCTAGATCTCTGTAAATGGGTAAAGAATGTGAAAATATTTATGTCCCAAAGAAATGCTCATCAAAGGGTGACCTCAGCAGAGGAAGATTTTAATAATGAGGGGGACAGGATGATCTGTTCATGGACGCCAGTCAGCTTCTTTTCCTTTCCCATTTTCTCCATCATCCTGAAGCAATGGGCCTGATAGGATGGTGGAATGGCCTTTTAAAGGCTCAGGTACAGCACCAGCTGGGTGGGAATGCTTGGGCCGTGTCCTCTGGGATGTAGCACATGCTCTACACCAGCCTCCAATATAGGGTGCTGTTTCCCCCATGGCTAGGACTCACAAATCACTCACTGTCACCCCTAGGTAACCCCTAGCCACACATTTGCTCCCCATCCTCTCATCCTGAGGCTCTGCTGCTCTAGAGGTCTTAGTCCCAAAGGCAGTGATACATCCACTGGGAGGCACAACGATTCCATTGAGCTGGAGGCTGTGACTACCCAGGGCATCTCTGGGCACTCAGGCCTCTGAATCAACAGGCGAAGACGGGGGTTGACGTCCTGATGGGAATGATCAATTCTGATCCCCAAAGGAAACTGGATTGCTACCTCACAACAGAGGGAGTGAAGAGAACGTCTGGAATATAGGAAATGCTTGAAAGCTTCTCTTAGTTAAAGTCAACAGAACATGACAAAACCCAGTACTTGCAGGACTGACTATGGTCCAGACTCTTCAAGAGTGAAGATTCAACTCACCCCGCTAGGTGAGGATGGTTGTCCTTTAGATCCAGCAACATGGCTAAGCTACAGTCCCCAGTGATTTTCCTCAAACACTCATCTCCCAGTTGCTGTGAAGGTATTTTGTAGATGTGACCGGATTTTATAATCAGTCCTAAGTCAAGAAGCTATCCTAGGTCATCTGGATGGGTCTGATTCCATCAGTTGTAAGTCCTTCAAGGCAGGGCCGAAATTTCTCTAAAAGAAAAAATTCTGCCTGTGGACAGAAGCTTCCATGCATGCCCCCAAATGCTAGCTTGCTCTGTGCTTTTCAGGTTCGCCTCTGCAATCACGGTAACCAGTTCTCTGCAGTAAATATCTTAAGATATGTCTCATGCTGGTTCTGCTTTGCTGGTTCATCTTGGCTGAGACACTTGATCTGGCCTTCTAGTTGGTGTGCAGTGAGTATCTCCTCATCGATCTTAGACATGGGGCTTGAAGCACTGCTGGAGGCAGGAGACTTTCCAGATGGTTCATTGTGATTGTAGTAAATAATGTTGTGGTGTCTCCCTAGGTTATAATGAACGGTTTTTCGGTTGAGATTGATAGAGTTTTATGTCTACGTCACTTTGAACTTCTCAAAGTATGCTTTTTTGGGGAAAAAAGAGGCAGGGCATTCTCTAGCCAAATATACTTGAGAAACGATGCTAAAGCGATCTGTTCATTTTAGGAGTTCTCACAGCCTTTACAGTGCTATTGGGCATGAGAGACCCAAAGCGAACATAATACGAGATGTCTCCCAATCTTATTTGAATATGGAATGATCCGCCTCCCCCCACCCTCCAACCCTGTAGGTATTGCAACGCTAGAACTGCATGAGAGATATTTTAGAAAAAAATTATCCACACATCCATGGTCTATAAAGAAAATTTCAAATGGGAAGTATCTTATCTCATTAGTTTGCCTCTAATTTCACCCATGGTAAATGATCGTTAGGCCATGATCCTACTTTTAAAGGCATTTTATAATAAAAACAAAGAATCGAAAACTAAAGAGTGCGCCAAAATTATATTTGGAAAAAGAATCCTCATATCCCAATCTCAAAAAAAAAAAAAAAAAAAAAAAGAAAAGAAAAAACCCCAAAAAACCAAGCCCCAGTGGAAAGAGAGGATGCGGAGAATTTATTATTAGTTGCACATATTATGTTTATATCCAGTTGGTAAAGTGGAAATCCAGTTTGTACATTTGGAATTCCCTGATAGAAACACACACACATGCACGCACACACGCACACATGCTTGCATGAACGCTTGCATAACATTTTTTACAGTAGAAATTCAAGCGATGTACAGTTACAGAAGATGAAAATGACTTTTTTTTTTTTAAAATTCAGGCACTTAGTATTTATTTTAGAATGATCATACCCTTAAATCTACTTGATGACTTTCCCAACAGTGGAAAAAAAAAAAAAAAGAAATGAGCAATGCTGCAAAATTAAATATTCTAAATGAGTTTCATTTTAAATGGCTAAATCATAAAGCTCAAGAGGTTTGGGTAGAATGCCTTACGATTATGCTGCCACCACCTGAGTATTTTCCAGTTTCTGTCTGTGTAGCATATGTTTCTCTTGCTCTGTCGTAGCTTTCAGCCAACAAATTTGGGGAGTTTACTTGGCTTTCTTCTCATCTTTACTTTTATGCTTTTTCCGTCTTCTGTCTTTTACTTTCCATTCTAAAAAATTTTAAATCTTTACTAAATCTAATCAGGGACATTTAAAACACCACACACAGATAATTTACGTGTTTTAGTAATATAAAGGCATCTGCCCCCGGTTCTTAAGCTCACACTGTGTAAGGACAATGTGGCTGCTGTTTCCTCTTCCTGGGAGGCAGGAGTTGAGGTACTGTGGCTTAATAATATCTAAATTTCAGGTATACACATTATAAATCGATATTTGTATACTCTGTTGCCTGCTTCCCACCAAAATTCTCGTATCTGTCACCATACATTTGACCCCTTAACCCATTTCACCCTCCCTCCCCACTTCGCCTCAGGTAGCCAGTGATCTGTGTCCATGTCTGTATCGATAAGTTTGTTTTGGTTTTGTTTTATTTGTTTGCTGTTTTTTTTCATTTTATATTCCACGTATGAATGAAATTATATGTTTTTTGTCCGTTTCTGTCTGACTTATTCCACTTAGCATTATACCCTCAGGGTCCATTCATGATGTAACAAATGACAATATTTCATCTCTTTTTATGGCAGGGTAACCTCTATGTTCCTTGCACCATTATCTACAATAGCGAGACATGGAAACAACCCGAGGGCCCACCCACGAATGAACGGAGAAAGACGTGGTTTTCGTGTACCCAGTGGGGGTCGGTTCTTTGGAGAGAAGGATGGATGGCTGCTTTCCCTAGAAATCCTTTCCCTAACGTGGAGACTGGAATTTAACACGTTGCACACTGCATCGTTGTCCCTTTCTCTCCGAACACCCCACGTGGGCACCAACGCCTGCTTTGGGGCTAACAGCACACACTCTTGTCCCCTCATCATCCTGGGGGACTGATGCTGCATCCCTCCTGAGCTCCCCATCTGGTCTTGGATTTCTGAGGATGCTCCCTGTAGCTCCAGGTAGAAGGTCCCCTCCAGGAGGCTCACCTTCCCTGTGGCCTCGTCTCTTTATTCAATACCTGGGCTCCCTAGTTTTCTTTACCCTCTGGCCCCCTACGAGTCATCCAGATGCTGTGATTTTCCTGAACGCTTGTTTTCCCCCACATCCTTCCCTGTTTATCAAACCAAGTCTTACCTGAGGACACTGAAGACCCTGATTACCCATGTATTGTCATGATCTGCATCGCGGAGGTTAAAAGTAAGGATTCTGGAGTCAGAAGGTGGGTTTGAAACCCGGCTCTCCCCCCTGATTATTGTGCGACCTCAGGCAAGTTTCTGAATCCCTCTGGGCCTCATTTTCCTCACCTCCAAAATGGCAATACATCATTTACTTTATAGGATTGTTCAGGATGCTAGATAGTTGTTCGTGGCGAGGTTTTGGGAGATGATAGCAGTTCGCACTCATGCAAGGTCATACGTGTCTTCTTCAACCGAAGGTCATGGCTCCCTGACTCTCCCCCATCTGCTGGGTCCCACCTCCGCTGCCCTTTTCTCAACCCTCTTCACATCCCTTGTTCTTTCCAATTGGCCTTACTCGGCAGTGATGCAGAGCTTGCATTTGACCCTTAGAACCAGGCCCTGGCTATATTACTTTATCCTCGGATTGTTATATTTGCTGTTTGTGTTTTCTCTTTTCACAGACATGGTCTGTGCTGTGTCTTCCAGAGCTTAGAATGCAGCTGAGCTCCTGGGTAGCATTTTTTTTTAATTAAGAACTAAATACTAAGTATTACGCTTCGTTAATTAAGGGGAAGAGCTGGCATTTCTTTCTGTTAAGTTGAATTGCATTTTTAAAGATTAGTACGAAGTGACATTCACAACAACGTCTCAGTTGTCACTTTTTGGAATCACATAACACAAATTTTGCCTATACGCTCAAAGGAAATGCAGCATCTGGTGTAGACTTCTTAATCTGGCTCTTTTACCAGTGTTCTAGGTAGTCGTTGATAGAAAGAGAGGCTTCATGGGGCAGAATCTTAACTTTTACAGAAGGAAGCAAAGCAATGGATCCCACAGGTGGACCCTGGGTTGCCATCCTAGCCTGTAGCCCATGGTGTTGGGAGCCAGAGGCGTCATGACTCCCTGTGGGTCAGACACCCAGGAATGACACCCACCTTCAAAGAACTGGAAAATGTTGATGTTTTTAACCATCAAGCTGGTAGCAGGCGTTTGGAAAAAAGAAGGGAAAACATGACCCAATGTACTATGGCCAGTCCACGTTTCCTCTTTCGTATTTTCTCGATTTTATAGAATTAGCCTGTATTCTTTTTATAACGGAAAAATAAGTCTCTCTATAAAGGGCAGCAACAACATTGCTTCTGTTCATTAGTTCTTGTTCTTGGATGGACCTTAGAGATGTCCATGCTGGAGAAATCGCCTGGCCTGTCACATTCGTCCCAAACTCTGGTGAAACTCTTAGCTCCTCCAGACCCTGGCCCCTTCTCCCCATATTGCTTTTTATGTTTTGATATCCATCTTCTGTTTGAATCCAGACAATCTCTCCTCATCTCCGATATTCCCCAGTGTGAGTGTCCCTTTCTCTGTCCTTGCCTGTCCCTGGCCCTCCTCTATCTCCTTGTTCCTACCTTCACTCTTAGTTTTCAGAGCATGTCCACACCTCTTATGTCATCTTAGGGCTGGAGTTAGGGTAAGGAGAGCGAGGCATTCACGCTCAGGATGATGCCCGTGCTGGATTGGATCTTGCATTTGTTTAAAATGTTGGTATTTTGTTCACCATAGAACAATTTTTTTTGCATTCATTTTAATTTTCAAATCTAGTGCATTAAAATTGTATTTGCCTTGATTCCTGAGTTTTTGGGGGCCAATGCCTCACTCCCCTCACCCTGATCCCAAACCCTCTCCATTCAGTCCTTAACAGCACTGGAAGGAGAGTGTGGGTGTCATGGGCCCGTTTCTCACGTGATGGAACTCTTTTCCCACTTGGTCCCAGGCTTCGTAGGGCAGCTCTGTCTGTAGCTGATGCTCCCCTAATCTTCTCAGGGCAGCGGGCTGAGGTACCTGTTGACGAATGGATGTCAAGGTGTCGCAGTGTCATTGGGGGAAGCTGGTTATTCAGCTACATGGGGACCGTGCATTGTCTGAAGCCCAGCCATTGGCCCTGCCTGTCTGCCTGGGGACTCTGTTGCATATCTGGGGAGGGAATTTTCTTTGCTTCAGTGGTTTAGCATCTATGTGGTGAGAGGGTCACGGGGACTGCCTGGGAGACAAGGATTTGACTGAAAAAGCCCACTCGGGGACCTGGGGAAGCTCAAAGATGGGTTGGGTTCCATGAGCTTCTGTTTCAGGCAGGAACGAGCTCCTTCTGAAGAGCACGATGTTCCTACATGACAACTTAAGCTGTTGCTTCTGGGGTGACTGCAGCCTTCGGAGGTTTGCCTGCACGAGATGGACATTTTTGAGTTGCAAATGCAATTGCGTGTGCTTGCTGGCTTCTGCTCTTGAGATTAAAATGTAACAGTGTAGGCCTCTGAGTGTGGTTCTGTTGGACTCGGTGTGATTCAGGTCAGCTCATGGCTGGTTCATATCCTACTAGGTTGTAGAGGCTTCTGGTGTCATCTCACTATACAGGTGTGCGTGGATGCATGTGTGTGTGTGTGTATGCGTGTGTGTGTGTATAGGTTGTGGGTCAGGGGGTGATTAAGGGTCATGCACTGCCTGCTAGTCCTCTACTCGTCTGTGGTCATTCATTTGGAGACAGTGTGGACCAGAATAATTTCCTTGAGAGAATAAGATAAAGAAAATAATGTATGTATTATTCAGCACTAAAAAGGGATGAGCTCTCAAGCCTTGAAAAGATGCGGGGAATCTTAGATGCCTGCCACTCAGTGAAAGAGGCCAATCTGAGAAGACTACAGACTATACGATTCCAACTCTATGATGTTCCGGAAGAGACAAAACTATGGAGACAGTGAAAAGACCTTGGTTGCCGGGGACTAGTGGGGAGGGAGTGATGGATAGATGGAGCACGGAGGATGTATAGGGCACTGGAAATACTCTGCATGAGACTGTTATGGTGGATACGTGTCACTGTACGTGTGTCCATACCCATAGAATGTACACCCCCAAGAGTGAACCCTAAAGGAAATTGTGAACTTAATTGATAATAAGGTATCGGTATTGGTTCGCCAGCATTTGTACACTTGTAGCAAACATGCTGCACTAACACAAGATGTTAACGCTGGAGAGACTGTACTTTAGGCTTGATTTTTTTTTTTGTAGATCTCTATTTTAGGAAAATGGAGTCAATTCGAAAGAAAGAAAAAGAGGAAGAAAGAAGCCTGTTTGTCCCATCTTCCCACGAAGGCCCTTAGCTCTTAGTGCTGGGCCGAGAGGTTCTGTGGGGTTGGGGCAAGGCATGGCCCCTGCCCGTGTGGAGACCGTCACACGGCACGATTGGCTCCCGTCAACTGGGCTCAGAACAACCTGCCATCCCTCCTGCACTTCATCACATGGAGTTTTTGATACCGTGGGTCGTGACGGAAGCTTCTCAGCACGACCGATGTTCCCCTGGGGATGTCAGGTGTGAACTCTCTCTTTTACAGAGTATCCGAGCTGCCTCGATGGTGTGACAAATACTTTCGCACGTGAGCACAATCCAAACCTTGGCAGAGGCCGGGCTGAGGAGGCAGACAGCGAGGTGTTTCAGAGTCTCGCAGTGTTCAATTTAGAAAGCAGCGTTTACAGCCTTGACACGGCAGCCGGGGAAGGTTGCAGAGCCAGAATTTATGGCTGATGGAGAAGGGATAACTCACTGGTATGGGGGCCCATGGGGCATCATGTGGAACATGGTGACAGTGACATCTGCCAACATTTCCCGTGTGCCAGGCACTGGTCAAAGCGCTTTATTAACCTACAGTGATTTAACCGTGACAGCAAGAGAAGTATCTAGCATTATCCGTTCTAAGAGGAGAACATTCTAAAGGGAGACATTGCTTACTCAGCAAAAAGCAGAACAGAATCCACATCTGGTTTCTGACCGGAGGTCATGCATCAGAACATCCGAGTCGCCCGCCAGGCCTGATACCAAAAGCAGGGAGTTCTGTAGTCTCGACTGAAGGTGTCAGCCACCTTTGCTACAGACGCGGACTGAACCGTTTGTGTCCCCACCAAACCCCTATGCAGAAACCCTCTCCCCCAGGATGACTGTTGGAGATGGAGACTCTGAGGACAGAATTAAGGTTCCATAAGGGCATATGGGTGGGTCCCTGATCCCGTAGGGTTAGTGTCCCTGTAAAAAGAGACACCGGATTGCTTGCTCTCTCTCTGTCTCTACACTTGCTCCCTGAGGACAGGCCACTGAGGGCAGGTGACAAGGCTGCACACCGGGAGAGAGGTCTCACTCACCAGGAGTGGAATCGGCCAGCACCTCGATCTTGGACTTCTAGCTCCCAAACTGTGAGAAACAAGAGCCCAATGTTTAAGCTGCCTGCAGGGGGCTTTTGTTAACAGCCGTGTGAAGAGACCGAGACAGCTGTCTCCTTGGAGCCACCTTGGCCGAGCATGTGAGACTCCCGGTGCGTGCCCCCTTTCCTTCCAGTTTCTCTTACCCTCCCTCTCACAGCTCTGCTTCCAAACATAAACTGTCCACCACCGATAAAAGGACTCCAATGTGTCCAAGCTGTGGCTGGCTTGCCCTCGTCTTGCCGACCGTCAGGGGTCTCCCACCCCAGGGTCTATCCTCCCTGTATGGACCTCCTTCCCGATCTCAGCCAGACCCATCCCCCTGCCTCTGATGCTACAGGAAGTTTGAACTGCACAGTGGCCGTGTGTAGGGGGATGAGGAGTGGCCCCCAAATTCATGTCTGCCCAGAACTTCAGAATATGGCCTGACAAGAATAGGGTCTTTGCAGATGTAAGTAAATGAAGGATCTTGAGATGAGATCTGCCTGGATTTCGGGTGGTTCTTCAATTGTCCTGAGGACGAGATGAAGGAACAGAGAGACAGAGGGAAGGAGCCATGTGAAGTCAGAGGCAGAGATTGGAGCGATGCGACCACAGGCCGAGGGACAGCAGGAGCCACCAGAGACCGGAAGGGGTGGGAAGGGTCCTTCCTTACAGACTTCGGAGGGAGTACGACCCTTTGCCAACTTGGTTTTAGAGTTCTGGCTTCCAGATCTATGAGAGAATACATTTCTACTGTTTTTAGCCACCAACTTTGTACAAATTGTTATAACAGCCCCGGAAACGAGCGCCCCGCGTAGTGCAGGTATTTGATTTCACACCTGCCCTTCAGGACCGGTGGCTCATCCTAGTCAGCATGGGGCCTCCCCAGCATCTGGACACCCAGTGAGCTCGCAAATGATGGTGCCGTGCTGAGTCACAGTGGATATCCCCAGACTGCTCCCTGCCACTGGTCCTGCTGTTCAGAGGTCTAGGGCTGGATCTGCGTTTCTCAGAACAGAATGTGTGCCTGCCAGGCTCTGGGGATGTGCGAATTGCTGGCAGAGCTGGATGTTAACATTCCCCACAGCACCCCAGTTTCTCCATCTGCTTGTTATGACTTGTGTCTTAGAAATGCTCTCAGGAATCTCACAAAATGGTTCTTCTAGGCAACTTTAATATCTCCCTCCGGAAACTCGCTATGTTTCTTCAGCTCTTCTAAGCCTCAGCCTTTCAAGGAGATGTGTGATCCAGAGCACAATTTGGGACTATCTTATGGCTAGATCGTCTAAGAACCCGCGGACCCATACACACCCCCCCTTTGAGAGCAGGTGCATTAGTGGCACACCCTGAGACCACAGAGCCCCGTCTAGGACCAGAAGTTTGCCATCACTACGTTCGTCTCCAGGAGAGCCTGAGGGACATCAAGGCAGGCCAAGATCCGGCATGGGGACCTGTGTGAGCTGTGCATTCAGGCCACCTTTGTCAACACAATCCTGTTTGCACCCAAGAGTGAGAAGGACCAGGAAATCTTGGGTTCCCAGTGAGTTCTAACCATTATTGAAATGCTCAAAACTCACTTAAGAGGAGATTTTAGACTAGCACTGTGTGAGCCAAGGGAAACTGACCCTGTTGGTAAGTAAACCACACGGCACTTTCTAAAGAGTCGCATCGTGCTCCTGGAATTAACGGGCATCTGTGTCTTGACATCCGGGAATGATGGTGCACAGAAATTGCATCCTTAGTGCTTTGGTTTTTTAATTTATTTTTATTTTTTATTTTTATTTTTTTGCCATTGCTACATTTTGCTTATGTGTCGTTCAGACTGGAGCATGCGTGCATTAGTCAGGATGCATGATGGACACACAACAATACTTATCATTGTCATGTGCTGACACTGGGAGTACAAAGGCGAGTACTGAAGAATGTCACGAAACCTCATTTTCTCTTGAACACTGGTCAAGGACTTACTTCCTAAAAATGATGCATATTTTTCTTATTTCTTTTTTCCTTCTGCCCACCAGGAATGTGATGCCTGAATCATGGCAGCCACTTCTACTCCCTGCTATGGTCTGAACTGTGTCCCTCTGTGATTTATATGTCAATATTCTTACCCAGAATGTGACTGTATTTGGAGATAAAGCTCTTAGGATGTAATTAAGGTTACATAAGTCACAAAGGTAGACACCTAACCTGATAGGCTTAGTGGCCTTATAAAAAGAGGGGGAGAAAGACTCCTCTCCCCATGTTGAGTGCTCACGGAGGAAAGGCCAGTGTGCACAGGTGAGAAGTGGCTGCCTGCCTATACACCAGGAAGAGAGCCTGTCCCCAAGCATTCCTAAGTGAGGCCAGTAGACACGACTCTTGTCTGCCTTAGGACTGTGGTGTCTTGGACCCTGTTGGACTCATATCCATTGGTTTGTGGTCTGAGTGGATGACTGATGACTCTGAAACTCATGAGCTCGAAGGCCGTGCCAATCCAGGTGTATGAATAACAGGTTGGGGGCAAGCTGGGGGCCGATGAAGGGTTGGGGAGGACCATCCTGGGGTTCTCATGAGTTTGGCATGGACTACCGTCTCGTCTCGACTCGGATCATTCTAGTCTTTCCATCTCTAGTTACTGCATTTGAGATCAGTGTCCCTCTTTGTGGTTTCTGAGGGACAGAAGGATGCAACTCCTTGAATTGTGACTGGCAGGCATGTCTCCTTCAGCTTGGATGGCTTCAGGGTGAAGATGTCAATTCCTGAGGCATTCTTATCACAGGGAGATGATGAAGGGAAATGGGAAGTGGCCAGGAAGGAGTGGTGATGGCCTCATGTTTAGGGCCACACAAACCTGGAAATCAATAACTGACATTGACTTTTGTCTTCTTTTTTGCCAGGCAGAGTCACTAAATATTTTACATGTATTCTCTTAGTTCTCCATTACTTAGCCAAGGCTGTGAGGGACAGGGTGGCAGAGTTGGGGTTAAAAAGCCTGGTAGGCTTCACATTGCACAGTTTGTAGGATGAAACCAAATGAGTAAGAACCCATGTGGATTCCTGACCCACACATGATGAAGGGGTTGGCGACTTTCATATCGTTGAAGTGCAAGAGCGCTGTTTTGCCTGATGACTTCTTCCTTTCCCTCTACTCCCTTTTGACAAGCATTTGGAGAGACCTTTGTAACCAGGACTGAAAGATAAGGCTAATCCCACTGCAATCAGCCCTCCCACCCCAAAGGACCACACGGGTGGTTGCTGATGTGAATCTTTTCTGTTCAAAGCGTCACAGCTCACCCAAGGCCTACAATCGCATTTTCATCGCTTCCCACTGTTCATCATCACGGTTGGGTTGCAAAAGCCGATTTAAGTTGTGATTTCTCCTTTGCTAGATCTTTATCGTCTATTTTTAGATTCGTCTCACAATCCAATTGGGTGCCTCGTCACCAAGTGTTGGCTTCACGGTGCTGTTGGAATGCTCTGAGGAGACCTTGTCCTCAGCCACATAGTGTCCTCCAGACCGGCAGTGAAGTCACGGGAGGACTTTGTCCTCAAATAACACTGCTAGCCCTTTCTCACTCCTCCAGGACGGTTTCTGATTAACTTCACATTAAGAAAAGAAGGAAAAAGAAGACTTTTCTTTGTGTATTTGAAAACGAACAAACACGATAGTGTCATTCCCTTATGCGTCTGATCTGCGGTTTGTGAAATCAGACTCAAGTGCTGTCATCATCTGACTGTCCCTCGTGGCAGCTGTCATGGTTCATACTGGAGTGACCTGGCCTTTGAGTTGGAGGTCAGCTTTGCTAGAACCCTGGGCGGGGGGGGGGGAGGCAAACATATTGTTCCTTGACGAGAAGCAGAAAAAGTTTTCGAGAATACCTTTCGAATCAGGCTGGCAGCCTGAGCCAATATTTTTATCGGCATAAATTACTTCTAATAATAGAAAAAACCAAGGTACACGAAAGAAAATACGATTTGAGAATGGCTTGGAACAAAGCTGTGTACTATTAGAAAAGGTTTTTCTTGATGGAGGATCTTATGACACACCTTGCCTTGTTATTGATAGTTCTCGAAGGTGACAGGCCAACAAAAGAGCTCCATCAGCGTTGCTCTTCTAATCTGTTGGCAAATATTGAAGTGTTTTTTTAAAAGCCTGCTTGAAAAATGTCTTTATTTCCTCCCACCTTATTTTCTGCATATGAGTCGGGGAGGGGCTTTTTACTGATATTGGGAAGATGTGATCTAATCCCTTGGTGGTAGAGTGTTAATGAGGTCTGTTTAGTTGCCAGTGAGTACGCAGAGGTAGGCATCTTCCAGGCCAGCAGGCTCATCGGCAGGTGAAATCAAAGAAAGCAAGTGAAGAAACACCTCTGTCCACGAGCTGTGAATGTGGGGGCATTGGCTGCCACCCTCCCGTGGCCTGTTCCATGCTTAGTCATCTTCGATATGGACCCTGGGCCTCCAGCAAACCCTGCCCGCCTCCGGGGGGTGTCCCAGCTCTGTGGTCTCAGCTTGTTTACTGGCGGAGGCACCAGCTGCCCAGATCAACCACCGAGCTAATTATTTTTGTTTCCTTTGAGCTCAGTTCCTCTCTCTGGATTTATCCCTGTGGACTACTGTGCAAAGCACAACAGTGCTTCTCTCTGTTCATCTTTTCGAAGAACATAACGTTCGACATTTGCAAGCGGTAAAGCAAAGCTCTATGCAATATTGTGAGGAGAGCACAGGAATCCAGTAGCATAGGGAGAGAACACGAGAGGGAATAAGTGGCTGTGATTTATTGAGCATCTACTGTACGCTAAGGGTTTCAGGTTTGTTATCTCATTTAATCCTCACAACAGGGTTAGCTATTATCCAGATAAAAAAAGGTGCGTCCCAGCAAGGGTCAGTCATTGCCTGCCAATCACACGAGCACACAAACAGCCCTGCTCTTGTTCTTTTCATCTTCTTGACCATGAGAATATCTGTCCACTTTAATCAAGGGGCATTTTTCAGTCAAGGTTACGTGAAGCGACACGTAGGAAAGTATGTTCGTAAACTCTGGAGCCCTCAACTAAAGCCAGCTGCTGTTATTTTCCACACGTAAATTCTCTTGGTTCCTGATGGTTCGGCCACTTCTATGATGTAGCCAACCAAGGTCTGGTGATGTGTGAGTGCTGGCCATAAGGTAAGGCCACGAAGCCATGAGCCACTTCCCTGAGGATGCCACCTGTCGTCCAAGGAAAGGGTGTCCTCTTGGGGGGGTGCCTTATTTATTCCTGTCAGGGTCATGGGGAGCCTTATTATGGAAGACTTGTCAACTCCATGTTGGCACCTCATTAGAATCTGGAAAAAGTCATCCATTCCGTTTATCAGGATGGACACCTTAACCCTGAGGAAGCTGGAAGTGACTTAGGGCTAGAAAATCTTCTTGTTGAAGTGTTATTTCCACAATGTTCCCAATCACTCTTTCTTTTGAGAGGTTGGTTTCTCATGGCTTGTCAAACCAAGTTATTTAATTCATGCATGAAGGAAATGTGTTTGGCTGCAAATGGCCATCTCACAAAGATGACTACATCTATGACACCGCGAGTCACCTCCCTCTCCTTATGTCCCCCCAGCTGTGGGCTGAGCCATCTTGGGCTTCACAGGCAGACACCCCAGAATTCAAAGCTGCTACTTTCTGACACGTGGGCATTGGAGTGAAGAGTGTGGTTAAAGGAGGAAGAGCTGCCGCATCTCTAAGGCTTCTTGAATCCCAGACTCACCATACAACATGTGAAGGGCATCATCTTGTTGGCCCCCTGACGAGCAAGTCCTGATCAAGGATGCTCCTTGGCTGTTTGACCTTGGGAAAATTCCTTCATCCCTTGTGCCGCAGTTTCCTCATTGATCCAGTGGACAGAATAAAACAATAATCACCTCCAAAAGAGCTGTTATAGCAATTAGGTGAAAAATACAGATGAAGTGCCTCAGCCAAAGACTGGGAAATTCCTTGTGTAACCATGACAAATGACTTTTTAACCATATATTTATTTTGCTTCATGAAGCATCCAAATCTGTTAATAATCTTTAAAAAAATTAAGACTGTGGGCACCTATGGGAGGGATGTAATTCTGTCTATAAGTGAGAGGTCTGGGTAACAATTGGGTAAAACCTCACTTTTGTAGTAATTAGAGGCAGAAATGGCTGATATGAGGTAGGAAACAGCAAAACTAAAATTCGGACATAAATCCATGTCTTCAAGAACTTTCATAACACAGACACAAAGTTATAGAGAAGTTTAACTACCCTTAGTCTAAACTCTGTGTGAAAAAGGTAGAAAAACACATAACTCATCTTAGAAAAATTTCCATTGAGATAATAAAATGAAACTCCAGGGCCGACATACTCAGGAGTAAATTCTGCCATCCAGGGGGCTGATCCATGTAGAGACTTTCTCCACGACGCCTATGGGAAATAGAAAAGTCACTTTACGGAACGGTTCTGATCTGGGATTCATGGTTTGTGTGGTGCCTGGTTCTGGGGCGAAGGGAGTTAGCACAAGGAGAAACTCCATGGGCACTCAGGGTGTGATTTCCTGTTGAGAATGAAGGGGTTTTCTTGGGTTAGTTCCTGGAGAAAGTGACATTGCTACGTGAAATTCAACCAGACTTTTCTGGGTTTAAAAAAAAAAAAAGAAAGAAACGGAGGAAAAATGAAACAATTTCTTTGGGCCTTGAATCATCTCTTGGAGTGCGTATTATTTTATTATGCTCATTGTATAGATGAGGAAATGGAGGCATGAGAGGTTAAAGAATTTTCCAGAGGTGGCAAGGTGCATTGTAGCCATTAAACCACTGGGATGTCTCCTGTTTTGATGTAGTATGATATCCTGCTCCTTGCATTTTAGATGTAGAAAATGTATAGATTCTGTGAAGGGCCGAAGGGGAGGGAGGCCCTTTTAAAAACAACACGGGAAAGAGCAAGAATCTGCTGTGACAGAACAGAATTATGACTGGCCACCGTTTACGCTTTGGAGACAGAAAGTGGGTTTGTTTCCCTTAACCCAAGGCTGCATCTAGATCTTTCTTTGTATCTTTTATTTATTTTTTTAAAATGGACATGGCATGGAGGTGAAAAGTCTGAGCACGCTGCCAAGACAAATAAACAAACCTGATGTCATTTGTTCTTAGCTTGATCAATGGCCTGCATCTTGCCTTTTCTTTTTAAGAGCTTGGCGTGTTGGAAACGAAGCAAAATTAAAGTGATATTATAATAGATTCTATTAAAATGGATTGAGCCTGTAAACCCCAGGGAAGGTTGACTTTGGTGTCAAGGCACAGAGCAGCTGGCTATTTTAGAAGTCTCAGGGGGCAGGTTCAAGGCCAGTAGCCTGACCTGAGAAGCCTCAGACAGGACCTAGCTTCATGTCATTTGGAAGAATTTGGGTCTAATTCACTTTCTAGCTTCTGTTCTTTCCTTTACAAAGTGAAGCGCTTGGATGAGATAGCCTCCTGGTTTGAATTCTGAGACTTACGGTCATTGAGATAGGACCCTCTCTATGTCCCATCCCACCCCACTGCCCTGAATCAGTTCTCCTCAGAGACCACCTGCCCACATGACTTCCACGGCCACATGCCAAGTCCCTGTGTTATTCATGTGATTGCAGTGGGTGATGAGGTTGTCTTTCTGGATTCTTCTTTGTGCTGTTTTTGGTAGCCATGATGCAGAAAAATTTGGGTGTGGGCTATACACAGTGAAACATGGGAAATTTCTTGTGTAACCATGATGATCTGTAAAACCCACCATTGGGAGGGAATGGCCATGAGAATGCTAAGTTCCAGAGCTTTTCCTCAATACAGAATCAGAACAATAAAAACAAGACGGCGACACCATTGACTTGTTACCAATAGATGTTTCTACCAACTACAGCAGAGATTGCAAGTGCCAGAAACCCACCTTTCCGCCTCTCTCCCAATCAGGGGTCGGCTGTGCTTTCCATTCCTGAAGGGAAGTCAGCAGATGAGATGGGTGGAGGTGAAAGAAGAGAGGAGAAGGCGCTTCCTGCTTCTTTCTGCCTTGGAACTTGGTTGAGGCAGGATATGATGTGTGGAGCTGTGGCAACCTCTTTATTTCCAAGTGGAGAAGAGCAAGAGACACAAAGGGAAATGGCTCCTGAAGAGCCCTGAAAATCCAGAACTGCTGGACTGGCTTAGGTACCTTTAGACTTCTTGCATGTGAGATTTAGTAACGATCTCCCAATTTAGTTGGACATTTTCTCATTTGCAGTTCAGAGCTTCCTAATCAATAACCCATAGCAAATCTTCGTGAAACCACTACTCCATACTGGGCATCGTGCTCAGGGCTGCTTGTTATATCATTGCAATAATATGATGATCCCATAAAGTACATCTATTATTGGCCCTGTTTCAAAGATGAAGAAACGGAAGTCTAGAGATGCAAGGAACTGGCCTTTGAACGTGTGGTTGGCACATAGTCGAGGCAGGATTTGAGTCTGTGCTTCCAAACCACTCACTTTGTGCTCATGGCATGATGGGATCAGGCAGCCATGCATGAGGGCTCTGGAGAGGCCTGGAAGAAGCACCCTCTCTTTCTGGAATCCATCTCCCTAAAGTCTCATCCCTTGTATCACCCTAAGGAGACTGTGGGCCTCTGTGCACTTGTAAGTGGTTCAATCATAGCGCTACCCCTGGAGAAAGTGGACACACGAATGTGCAGAAACCTGTTACAAACACTCATAGCAGCATCATACACAATAGCCAAAAGGCGGGAATGACCCACGTGCCCATCAACTGACGAGTGGGTAGGTAATACCTGGTCTATTTGTGCTACGAAGCTTTATCCAGCCATAAAAAGGAATGAAGTACTGACACATGCCACAACATGTGGGGCCTTGAGATGTGCTCGGCGAAATGAGTCAGTCACAAATGTCCACATACAGTATGATTCCATTCACGTGAAATGCTCAGAATGGGAAAATCTGTTGAAATAGGTAATAGGTTCATGGTTGCTTGGGGCAGAAGGTGGTGTCATGAGTGGGCATGGGATAGGGAGGTGATAGCCAAAAGGTATGGGGTTTCTATTTGAAGCGATAAAAATAGCCTAAAATTGACTTTAGTGCTGGTTTTGCATATCTGAGAATATACTAAAAACGAATCAGCTGTACAGTTTAAATGGGTGAATTGTATGGTATGTGAATTATATCTAATAAAACTTAAAAAATCATAAATCAAAACCGTTAGCTAGTCATCCAATATAGGCAGGCTCGGGCTCCAGCAGCTTTGAGAAGGGGAGTGGGAGAAGAGGAAAATTGGGGGGTGGTTAGGAGAAGCTGGAAGCTGGGAGACATGTCAGCCCAGGGTGACAGCAGTCTTGGCAGTGACAAAGATTCCCCCCTTGACCAAACGCACTCAGACTCCCCTAAATGCTTTAAAATGTGTTTTTTAGTTAGAAAGGTACCCAAACGCCTTTATCTGTGAGATCCAGGACTCCTCACCTTAGGATAAGGCCAAGATAAATGTGTCTTAGGCATTGGTAGCAAGAAGCTCACACCTGAGTGACAGTTCTCAGCTGAAGGCTTAGAAGAAACTAGAGGTGGAGCGTTTGCTGAGAGCAGAAGGAAGATATGGCTGGGACACACTGTGCCCAACTTTGCTGGGAGTAGAGACTGACTTCCTTGGAGGCACCTGGGCAGAGTGGCGCTGGAGGCCAAGCCACAGGCTTATTCCACACGGGGTAGCGTATGAGGCAAAGAAAGGCCGTGAGGGAACCCATGTCAATAAAATGGGGACCTAAACATCATGCTGAACAGTGAAAAAAAAAATAAAAGATATTGTTGTTTGGACTCTTATTTTGAAAACTGAAACAAAAACTATGAAATAAATTAAATTTATATTATACCTGTTGACCACGCTCTTGGTTATAATTACAAGTATGCATGAGTTCTGAGAAAAGAAACACAGGATTTAAGTGTCTTTTTCCATCTGGGTGATTTTTCTGGCAAGATTAAGTGTTAGTACAATTCGGTAGCCTTCATTTTACTCACTGAGCATAGCAGGAAGGTCATCAAAAGGGTCAGTTCTATGAAACATGGAGGGGTTTCTTTCTTCTAAGGCCTCCGATAACCTCCTGATGCTCAAGTCATGCTCCTTGAAGGCACGCCCTAGTTGCCCTCTCCTCCATCTCTTCCTCCTATTGCTCGTCAAGGCCCATTTTTGCCAAGATATCCTCCATCAGTGACTTCCCCTGAGACAGAGAAGGTCCCCAACTTGATGGGTGTCAATCGACTTTATGAGACCCTGCCTCTACTGCAAGCTTTCATGATTCACTTTGTAGTCTCCCCACAATGGATCACCAGGCAACGTGCATGATGCAGAGGGAGACTGACCTCTAAAGGATTAAATGCCTTGGCTGGGGGTGATGAGAAGTGGGGAAGAGAGATGTTGGTGGTAAAGGTGGTAAAGGTGGAAAAACTGTGTTTGAGGGAGAACGAATCATGAAAAGTAGCCGGTTCTTTGCTGAGTTGTCTCAATTATAACAACTTCTACTTCCTTCCGCAACCTTCCAACTTCTCAGACTCAGATGACCAGGATCCTTCTATATACCTGGAATATTTGAACCCAACTGTTTGGTCTCGGTTTCCCAGGTATTTTGGCTCAAAGTACATTCCCATTTTGCTTGAGTAATCTTCCAAACCATCCTAATTTCCTGCTCCAAGTATTGTCTATAGTTTGATACCAAATGAATGCTTTTTGAGCATCCACTGCGTGCAAAACTCTAAGAAGACAATTGAGATTCTGCAAAAGCCCTGCCCACGTGCTTTCTCTTAGCCACCTCCTACAGAATGCCATCCTAATCAGATCCAAAGCAGCACTTGGAGAAGCTTGGTTGTTGGTCATCCTGCCTTCAGCACTTATCACAATTCCCTTAGGCAACTGCACTGTTTTTTATTGTGCAAATGTCTCTCTGACCCTCCACAAAGGCAGAGCTCCTGGAGGGCTGTCTCCACCTTGGTTCTCTAACTCTGTGCTTCTTTCTACCCCCAAAGTGGAGCCCCATACCCTCTCCCTAACTCATAGGGGTATGGTCAAGACAAAGGCAATAATCTTGAACAACCTACATTAATTCTGCATTTGATTTCTAACATCTTCAATTATTTCAAAATTATTCCTTCCAGTCACCTTTTGTGGTAGGTATAAGAGATATGGTCCACCCCCTAAACTTGCTGCTCAAAGTGGGTTAATAAAATAGAGGCTATGGTGATGATGCTCATAGAAGGTGCGATTTGCCCCAAATCAAACTACACCCCCATTTTGCTTGAGGAATCTTATTTGCAAAATTATGGAGCCTGTGAGAGGTGAAACTGGAGTTGATGCCATATTCTAGGTTCTTTTTGTAGACACAGAACATGTTTATGGTGCTGACATCACGTCTGTGGCAGGCTGAATAACAGCTGCTCAAAAGATGCATTCATCCCCAGAACATGTGACTATGCTACCTTCTATGGCAAAAGCGACTTTGCAGATGGGATTAGGTTAAAGATCTCAAAATAGGGAGATTATCTTGGATTGTCTGGATGGGCTCAGTACCATCACAAGGGTCCTTATGGAGGGGGAGGCAAGAGGGCCAGAAAAGGAAAAGGTGATGTGATGGCAGCAATAGAGAGATTGGAGGTGGTAGGCTGATGGTTTTAAGGATGAGGAATGGGGCCATGAGCTAAGGAGTACGGGTGGCTCTAGAACCTGGAAAAAGCAAGAGAATGGACTCCTCCTTGGGCCTCCACAAGAAACTCAGCTAGACCAATCCATTGTAGATTTCTAACCACAGGAGCTAGAAAAGAAGACATCTTTATTAGCTTTGTGCTGCTGCCATAACAAATTATCACCAAGTCAGCAGCTAGGAACGACATAGATTTAGATATTTTGTGGCTGTTCCTCTGGAAAAGAAGGTTTATATCATTTAGTGGTTCATGAGACTCAGAAACAAACACACAGGGAGATGAGAAGAGGTGTTGGCCGCGATTAAAGAAGCAATTCAACCTGCAGTAAGGCACGGCATGGTCAGACACTAGCATCTTTGCCCAAAGGCCAGTGTGACCATTTGCCCCAAGCACACATGCTCAGACCCTTCACTCCTGCCTCGTTCTGCCCAAGACTCTCGGCGAGGCCTCCAACTCTATCGGACTCAGTAAGAATTTTGAAAGCCCTTGAAGGTGGTGAGTTTCAAAAATAGGTGACCTTCTGGGTTCATTGCTGTCATCGCATAGGAACTGAGTTAAGCTTTAAGCCCTCGACTAGTACACTGAGAACTCTGTTGGAAGAGCACGAAAGTGATGAGAAGCAAAAAAATTCAACTCTGTCCTTCTGCTCCGGTGGCCGCAGGATGCTGAATCGACTGTGGAGCTTAATTTTCTGTTGCAGTGCTTTCTTTCCGGAGGCAGCTCTGGCCAAGAACCTATGACCTCAGACCCACCCTGCACATAACACAGCATTGAGAGATCAAGAAAGGCGCTTAATAGAACGAGACATCATTCCACCAGAGAAATAAGTCTGTGGGATGCCGGGACAGAGCAGGATAGAAGATTCATGGGTTGTAGTCCATCTGCCTGACTCATAATTACAGCATTTGTCATCATTCCTGCCAGTCTAATTGGCTTAAGTGTCTCTTCCTAGGGCAGTGTTGGACAGTATACCATCGTGAGCATTTGCTTTTCGAGGTGGTTTTGCAGCAGAAAGCACCGCTATGGTTGATGATTGCTCCCTTAGATTAGTGGGGAGGCCCGGCCCCCACCCCAGGTGGTTTCTGAGCTTCCTCACATTAGAAAACAGACCAGAGGTGGAGAGACAAAAAAGTGGAACCCGTTTGCTTCAAATTAAAATGAACAAATGACACCTCCTTTCCATTTGAAGCAATGATCATATTCTACCTACATCTGTTTCTCTCATAGCATTTGTGCCAGGTGCACCTTTCATCTGTGTCTTTTCCATCTAACTCCTGACTTCACGGTGACCAGGGCACAGAAAAAGCAGGTGAGGCCTCAGTGAGTAGGGATCTTTTTTTGGGGGGTGGATACTCTTACTAATGCTGTCTGCCTTTCAGTTCTTTCCAAACCTCCCTTTTTGATTTTTTTTTCTGGGCTCCAAATCTGTGTGAACAAAAATGCTCTGCACCCAGTTAAAAAGTAGGCAAGGATTTGGATCGTTACCTTTCCAATGGAGCTGTAAAAATTTCCCACAAACACATGAAAAGATGCTCAACATTGACAGTATTAGAGAAATGCAAAAAAAAGACCTTGGTGAGATATGTCCTTATACCCATCAGGATGCCTGTGGTCAAAGAGACAGACAAGGACCTCATATCCAAAATATACAGAGAACTTATACAACTCAATATCAACAAAAAAAATCAAACAATCCTATTAAAAATGGGCAGAGGACCTGAACAGACACTTCTCCCAAGAAGACATACAAATGGCCAACAAACATATGAAAAGATGCACAACATCAACAGTCACTAGACAAAGGCAACCCAAAACCTCAGTGAGACAGTACCTTACACCCATCAGGATGCCTGTCATCAAAGAGATGTGGGGACATCGGAACCCTCATTCATTGTTTTTGAGGTTGTAAAATGAGGCTACTGCTTTGGGAAATATTTTGGCAGTTCCTCAAGGAGTTAGACATGGAGTTACAGTATGACCCTCCCAGGGACACATCCAAGGACATCGAAAACACGTGTCCACACCAAGATCACTACACGAGTGTCCGCGGATGTGTGATTCATCGCAGCCAAAAGTCAGAACAACCAAATGTCCATCAGCTGACAAATGGATAAATGCAATCAGGCATAAGCAACAATGGAATGGTAATCCAGCTATAAAAAGGAACAAATGCTGGGGAACATTATGCTAAGTAAAAGAAGCCAGACTTCTTTTGAAGTTGCCTATATATCTGCACATTGGGGACAGTGTTTTACTTCTAGTGACCTGCACTTACGCATGTGTCAGGAGCATCGAGTGTCGTTCAACTACAGCCTTTGGAAATGTTACCTGCATTAGAGCAATTGCCAATGTAGTTGAGGCCTTGAGAAAAATGAGCAGGAAACTGCATGCCACAGTTAAATCTAACCAGTAAAAGGGACCATAGCAATCTAGCCCTGAACTGAGCTCTTTGAGGCTAAGCATCACAAATTGTGACCCTGAAGGTACCAAACATGGTGGAAAATTCAATGGCGGCGGTTACGTGTGAGGATACACTCAGATGGCCCAGCTTTGGTGGGGCGGGCATGGGGCCCCTTTGTGGGAACTAGTTGCGTCTCGGTGCCTTCTTTCTGGCTGGCATGCCCATGTGGCAGCGTCCTTCATCCCAAACCCACAGGGCCTTGAGACATCCAGCTAGATGAAAACCATGCCCATGTCAGTGTCAGCCTGCTTCTCCCAGATAGTGGTGAGTCTGGGGACCAACTAAGCATCCTGGGGTGACATGCGGGGCAAGCAGGTAGGGGCCGTTTATGGAAATGTGTGACTCTTCTTTCTGCACAAACCTTCCTCTGTAGAATTCAAAGAGGTCACACATTTGCTGTTTAATATAAGCGTGGATTCTTTTATGAATTAAGTAATTACAACCTGGTAGTGAGGTGACCTTAGAACACGTTTTGGTGGCGCACCTACTGAGACCCGTGGCACTCGCCCTGCTGTCAGGCATGGGAGCATCATGTGTCAAGTGTTCACTGTAATACCGCACGAGACCTCAAATGGGCTAGTTGTTCCCGTCAAGTTAGCTTCGCCATGTTATTCTGCAGGTGGAGCTAAAAGGCCACTGTTTGCCTAAAACAAAAGTCACGAGCAAGAGTTAAAATGAAAAGATGGACCGTTGAAACTTGAATGGAACTCTTAGCGAGCTTTCCCTGTGCTCCACCCCACGAACCCACGCATCACTCATCTATGAGATGATGCCTGGCCTCGTGTGCACGTTTAAACAGATGGCAGCTAATCCCTGAAAGTTGCAGTTGACTTTTCCTTGTGTCAAAAACCAAACTCAATAACATCACCCTACATTGTGATCTAGAGATCTACAATGTTGGAACCGACTTTTAAGGCAGTAAGATCATTCCACTTCTCAAACTCTGGTTGGCTGATGTCGGCCATGGGAATACCCAGGGAGAAAGGGCACCCGGCCTCGGGGATAAAGAACCCAGGTGCACAGCTTCACTGGCTCCACCCCATTTAGAGCCCCACATCCTCCTGGGCTAGTTCCCTCTCTAAACTGTCTTGAATCTCTCTCTCTGTCTCCCCCTCTCACCTTTGGCATCTCTCTCTCTCTTTAAAGATATTGTCATTCTTTAAAAGGAAATTTGCTGTAGTTATTTCTGACTATAAAGATAATAGCCAATTTTCATTGGGAAACTTCAAGCAATCCAAAAAAAGAAAAATAGAAAAAGTGAAAATCTTGGTATTTTCATTCAATTCCTTTCCTCTTTCCTGCGGAGACACAGCCCCCCTTGGAGGTGGGTAAGCCACGGGGAGGGGATGCATGCTGCTTCTGGGCCTGACTCACTAAAGCCTTCCTTATGATATTGTATAGCCTTTCTTCCTTCCCCCCTCCGATTAGGATTGAGAGGGACCCCAAAGTGACCTTGGGGTCCACACGCTGTAGATGGTGAAGCAGAGAATGTCAGGAGCCTGAATTCCCTCCACAACCAGCTGCCCCTATCTTGGCCTGTACATGAATGTGAAATAAAATTTCACTATATTGGGTCATGACATGCCTGGGCTTACTTCTGAATGCAGCATAGCCTATTCCCCGCTGACTAGTGCAGCATCTTAGCATCAGAGGTAAGAATGTAACATTTTTGTAATCTATGGGTAACACCTATGTGGGTGAGCCCATGTGCACACACATGCCCGCAAACACCCTTTTTTCCCAGTAGGATCAGACTACATGTGCGTCTGGTTCACTCAGCCCTTTCCAGTGCAGGTATCTATCTCCATATGCTGTCTCCGTGAATACATATCAGTCTTATAAAGGCTTCGTGCTAGTCCATCAGATGATTGCATCGCCATTACATTCATCTTTCATTGATGGAAATTTGGTCTGTTTTCAGGTTTTCATCATTATAAGTCACTCCGAGATGAACAACCACGTTTATAACCTCTTCGGGCTCCTGTCCAATTGTAGCTTCAAGAGGAAGGGTTGGAAGGAGAGTCATAAGACAGGTTTTAGGCGCATGGCCAACCCCGCCCGCCAAAATGTATGATAATCCATTCATCAACGAATAGGCAGGGAAAAGCACCTGTTTCCCTCACTCTCATCCACCTAGTACAGTCACACTTTAGAATCCTGGCCCATGTAATAGGCAAAGAGGGGTGGTCACGTTGGTGATTTCATTTTCATTTCATTTCTTCCCTTTGATACTGACCTTCGTTTCACACGTCTATTGACCCTTGACCACTTGCATTGCCTCTTTTGTGAATGATCCACTTGTATCTTTGGACAATTTTTCTATTGGGGAGTCTGTCTTTTTCATACCCATTAGCAAGACCCTGGCCTTTGCTTTTTATATTTGTGGGTTTTTTTTTTTTTTTTTGTGTGTGTATTTGTCAGTGAAATGTGCTTCGAAAGTGACATAATGACCGAGCCCTGGATTTAAGTGATCTTTGGGGGGTTTATTAGAGCTTCCTCTCAACCTCGCAATTGTCAGGAAGTGACAAATTCATAGCGGTTTCATGGTCGATAGAGCGGTGTTCCCCTAGGGAGGGCTGAGAGGCAATTATTCAGTGAAAGGGGAGACGGGGGAAAACTGGCCAAGAGACAACATTGGTAAAACATTTTGCAAATAGAAAGAGATCCCAGAAGGATGAATCACAACACTGCCAACTCGGAGAGATGATTAAATGGCAGGGCTATTTATAATTCTCAGGTGGAGAGAGGAGCACAGCCTCGCTCACAGGAAAAGCTGAGGTATTGAAGAAACACGGCCAATTTAGGGGTCCCTGC
The DNA here is from genome assembly GCA_030015415.1 of Cynopterus sphinx. Taxonomy (NCBI): domain Eukaryota; kingdom Metazoa; phylum Chordata; class Mammalia; order Chiroptera; family Pteropodidae; genus Cynopterus; species Cynopterus sphinx. Next base: position 4,024,979 of record CM057380.1, on the reverse strand, counting down.
TCCCATGTGAAACTGGAAAACGTGGAGAATTACCTCCTGAAGAAAGCATAAAAATGCTTTGGCCATACAAAACCGTCTGATAAAATCACATCAGGGCCCATCACTCTGTCCTCTGAGGAATCCTCCTGGCGAAAATGAGTTCCACAGACCTGTCACCACCTTCGGCCGCTCCGCGGCCACATGCCCTGGTGGTCCTCTGGGAGCTCAGTGGTGAGCAGAGGAAGGCGTCGTTTATCTCAGAGTCCAGTTAACTTGATTAACCTGGCATTAGAGCTGGGCATTTAGCCCAAGGGTCACCTTACCCGGCCATTAAGAAAATGGATGTGGCAGTCAGGGAGATGCTGGCCCCGTGTGATGTGACAACAGCTCTTGCCTTGCCAGCCCCACGAGCCATGTGGAGCAGGTACTGGGGCTGAGTCTCCAGAACAGGGGTCTGGTGAGTTGAGCTCCAGGGGAGGTCACAAAAAGCCGGTTCTCCAAGGACAGCATCTAATCTGGTTGGCCTTGCCCTGGACAGAGCAAGTCTTTAAAGCAGCCCCAGGGTTAGAAAACACAACTGGGATCCATAACTTTGGGTCCTGGACAGATGGCGAGGGAACAGTGACCAGGGCTTTGGGGTCCAAATGAGTAAAGAGTGGCTCAGGTGAGCATGGGTGATGGTGGGGGTCTCTGGTGGAGCAGAGGGAACCCCTTTCACAAGGTCAGGTGATGTCTTTGAAGCGTGCTCAGAGCCCAGAGTTTGGGGAGCAGGGATCTTAGTTTCCTGGGACTGTTCCCCTTTGGGGATCTGGTAAATCTCTGAGCAACATCTTCACCGACCCTTTGCTCTGTGCCAGGCACCATGCTGGATGCTGAGGGGACCAGGGACAGATAAAGGTCCTTGTGTGTCAGGGGCCAGGCTGAGATTTGTGACACTCGACTCTAATGTCCCCAGCAGAAAATGGGGGAGCAGTTCCTGCAAGGCCTGGGGTGCTTCCCTTCATGGAGCAAGCTCCCTCTGTAGATACAACCATTTCCCAGGTCAAATTGGTGTTGGTATCGTCCCACGTGAATATATGCTGTTGTGGTGACAGTTGACACGCTGAAGGCTCAAGTTGGTTTTCATTTGTTGTCATTATGTGTGTTCTCCCCCCTCCCAGTCTGTCGTGGGAATCGTGAACTGGCTGAGGTCCCTGCTGATCGTGGATGTTGGGGGGTGGGGTGGACACGGCTGGAGTGCGTTCTGGTTCCAAGGAAAGCAAGACCCTGCCACCGCCATCTAACCCAGCAATTGCTCTGAGCCCTTGAGGCCCATGGAGTCTGGCCCTGGCCATGGGGTCTGGCTGACCACCCCGCTTCGGGTGGTGTCTTTGGCCATCCTTTCAGGCTCCTGATCCTGATCTCTCTGCAGCCAGAACATGAGTTCAAAATCCAGCCCCCTCATATTCTAACGCCTTAGCTCTGAGAAGGTTATTTCCCTTCCCTGTGCCTCAGTTTCCTTGTCTGAAAGTCTGTGAGCACCACCTCCTTAGAATGAGTAAGACTAAGGACGTGAATACACGAAGAGCACTTAGGATGAAAATGACGCCGTGCCCCCCAGTTTGATAGCAAGGTATCGCAGCGTGGAGGCTAAGCAGATGGCTTTAGGGCTGGGTGGCCTGGAGTTTGAATCCTGAGGTTCCTTCCTAGCTGTGTAGTCTTGAGTGACACTCAACCTCTCTGGCCTTAGTGTCCTCACCAATGGCATGAGGACAGTAACTGTGTTCATCCCAGAGGGATGCTGTGACAAATTAATGAGAAAATAAATAGCTCGGCAAAGCCCCGCCCCCCACATATATGAAGTGCTCTATCAACAGTAACATATTAATTTTGTTTTACAGATGAGGGAACAGAGAGGTCAAGTAAGTTTCCTGCAGTCACACAACTAATCAGAGGCGGTGCTGAGACGGTGAGGAGACCAGATCCCCAAATAAGGGAGAAATGGTCCCTTGTTTCTCCAAAGTATTTTCCTTACTATAATGAGAGTGAAGGGGAGTCTCTTACTCAGCCAAGATATTCCTATGAGGCAGTGCGAGCCCTTTCTTCATCAGTCGACCCTGGAACCCATCCTGGTCCCGGGAGAGGCTAATGCTGGTGGTGTCGTTTTGGTTCTGTATGGATTTGCCGATGCACCCAGGCAATGACTCTGGGGAGGGATTCTGTTGTTGCTCAGGCTTACTGGGGAGGGGTGGCCCTAGTTCTAGGCCAGGCCAGGCCCTCCAGCCCTCAGGAAGCATCTTGCCCGCTCAGGCACAGGGGTCGTGTCTGGAGGCCCACCTGTCTGTGCCCAGAACGCAGACAGAATCCCTCTCTCTTTCATGCTTTGCTAAAGACACCATTCAGACCTTACGAATGGTTAACAAAGGTGTCCCCCGCAGCGTTCCTGTCTAATCCTTATTCCTCAACCCCCACTAGCCCCTTTCAATTCTCTTACATTTCTCGCTGTATGTAGTGTTTATAACCAGTTTGTCTAACTGTGAAATGTGTGTGTATGTGCTTTTGTGTATGTATGTACGTGCATGCACACGTGTGCGAGTGTGTGTGCATGTGTGTGTGCGTGTAAACATGTGAACGTGTCCGTGTGTGCATGAGTGTATGTGTGCACATGTGCATGCATGTGCACGGGTGCAACTGTGTACATGCACATGTGTGCATGTGTGTGTACACGCTGAGCACTGGGCAGCTTCTCTCCCTTCTGGAGGGAATACCGGCAAAGCTGTGAAATGTCTCCATGGAAACCAGCCTCTCTGTCCCCAGGCTTCCGCAGTGCGGACTGCGTCATCCGCAAGGGAGGAGGGGTCTAACGAGGCAACTTAATGAGACAAGCCACATGCGATGTGTAGTGCCAGGCGCCCTGTCCTTTCACCCCTAACTAGCTAGGGGTGTCCGCATGACGACAGAATCCTCTGTTTTACCCCATGAGAGCTTAAGTGTGTGCAGGCTTGATTGCCAAACAACTTTGGTAGGTTCCCCACTCCCCACCCTCCCGTGAAATGTAGGTCTCTATAGTAACCTACAACACAGTCCATTTACAAATGGTCGTTTCCCCATCATGATAAGAGGCCCCGGCCCCAACCAGCTGCCCGGTAGGTCTCTTGTGTGGCCATCGTGCTTTTTCTCTAGTTCTTGTGTCACCATGATATTTTTTCAATCTGTTGAGAAATAAATGTGGTTTCAAGAAGAAAAAGTCTGATTTTATTTTTAAGCGTTCCCTCACTCTCTTCCCCCTGTTCTCCATTAGAAGACAGGGACTAAGGCTTTGGACAATATGTGCTCCATCTTATTTTTGCATCTCTGACAGGGATCGAATCCTGTTGGTGAGAGGTATAAACTCATGGATAGTAGATGTCAAGTTACGTTCGAAACTCAGAAATATTAACAAATGCGCTAAAACATGTTTTATGAATTAAAAACATTGAATCCACTGGTGTATTGCTCTAGCTCTCCATTACCATGCAAGCTCTTCTGATATCATCATAATTGTCAGAGACTTTGAACAGTTTTCTAGATTATCTGGTATCGCCCACGTGGGACCATCTGGGTATTTACCTTCTGTGATTCTTGTTTTGCTTTTTTGTTTTTAGTACCTTTTGTTGTCATTCTGGGTTTTTCTGATAGCAAATAATGTAATATTCCAAATCTCTTTCAATGTGATTGACCTTTTTGCCTGGGAAACTCTAGAAAAAAAGGCACGATCAGGTCATTTGAGAAGAAAACTGTGCTAAGAAGTTGTCTGCGATTTTGGAATTGAAATCAGAGTGTCATTTCTTCAAAACCCAAGGTGGTTCTTCTGTGTGCTCCTTAGCTATCTTAACTCTGAGCATTTGAAAACCATCATTATTTATTATTAGAGTGGTTATGGCAAGGGATTACGGCTTGAGAATTTGTTTGGAAATTGAAATTCCATTTGGCAAATCTGAAAGGAAATTACATATTTAAAGAAAAATGTCTGAAACCATATTCCCTCTCAAATAATATACTACGGATAAAATTATGTGGTGGTTCTTTTTGGTTAATTTGTCAGTCTTCTTAAAACGTGGCCTTTTCTTGTATTTTCATGGTTCTGATGAAAGTAAAGACTCCTAAAAGAATGCAAGTACACCTTTCAAAATCGCGCAAAGTTGGTTCATTTATCTTTTTATATTTGGCCATCAACGAAGCCAGGTCACCAAGAAGCCATTAATTAAATTCTAAGTAACATTCTCACCAGAAAAACCTGGAATCCACAATGACAAGAAAATAGATCGAAAACCCACCTACATTTCTAACTTCACATGAATGGAAGCAATATTTCTTTTGCTTGGGAAAAAAAAGAGCCAAAGACAGCTTAAGGAATATTTCAGAATTCATAATTATGAATAAAAAAAATTACCTAGTTAAGTTCTGAATGAGGTTTTCCTGTGTTGGTTTTGAAAGTCAAATTGTCAGGATTTTACCTGTTTAAGGCTGTTATTCATCGTTTGGTGAGGAAGAACTTGAAATATTTTACATATATAATTAAAATCTGTCCCCACCCTAACTGAATGGGCTGCAGTTCAATTCTGACACTGACCACATAGCCATGCCATCAGATGCCACAAGTTAAGGGCTCGGGTCTCCACAGCACCATCCTTACTTTAGACCCTAGATGCATATGGGGACCTTAGGCCACCCACACTTCTGATCTATATTTCTGACCCTACTTCTGTGTATAAATTTGGGGTTCCCATGACCCCCTGAGGTTTAGGCATTGCTAGAATGAGCCACAGAACTCAAAGTGCTACTCTCGCGATTATGGTTTTATTATAAAGGGTGCACACAGGTGAGGTCTGGGAGGAAGCACAGAGCTTCCATGCCCCATCCTCTGTGGAGTCAGCGCACATCACCCTCCCGGATGTCCGTGGTCCATCATCGACCAGGAAGCCCTACTGAGCTTTGTGTCCTGAGTTTTTATTGGGGTTTCATCACTTAGGATGATTGATTAAACATTGGCCACATGATTAGGCTCCATCTCCAGGCCTTCCTCTCACCGAGGTCAGGTTTGGTAATTCTAGTGATCAGCCCTCAGACCCCACCCAAGGAGCTACCTTGGGGTCTGCCACGAGTCACCTCATAACAGACCGAAGGAAACTCCAGGGAGTTTTAAAGCTCTGTGCGGGACAAAGACCCAAATATGGTCTTTATTGTTCTATGACACACACCTGAAGGACAGACAAGTCACTCACTACTCCTGCTCTTCGTGCCCCGATATCGGGCATACGCTGCTTAGGGCACATCATCACCAGATGTGTCACTCTTCCTCTAGCACTGTTGTCAAGTTCCTAACCCTTTACCTGGTTCTTTGTCCTGATTTCTGCCAAAATACATCAAAATATCACAACTCAGGAGTTCTGCCCATTTTCTAAGTTACAGTTTTAATGGATTTTATGCTTTTATTCCACCTCCTCTTCCACTCCTGACTTTTATGTAAAAAATTGTTCCCTCGATCGAGAAATTTGGAGGCTTCTCCTTCAGGCTTGCTTCTTCTGATTTTTTCTTTTTCCCCCCCACCGTCTAGGGCCAGTTAAACCCACCAGTAGTTTACTTCAGCAGCATCATCAACAAAATGAGATTTTTCTCTCATGAACAGAACTATGGTGCTTGGGAAATTAAGGCACCGTAATTTCAATTTGAGGACTCCATGCTTATAGGAAAGGCTTCCAGCAGTCCAGACTCAAAAATATCCTAGCTTTGAAGGTCACAAATGGATAGGAAATATGGACTCTGATGGCAGTCCTTTTGTTGTATTAAATAGTCTGGCCGAGTAAAGGCTTCTCACACACGGTGATTTATTGACCTTTAAAGGTTCCTGCGTTTTAGTCACCACGACCGCTGTTGCCTGGTCTTGTGAAGATGTGACTATATTTGTTCTGTCCTCGGGACATAAGATGGGAAGTAATTATGTTTTTAAAAAATTGAGGTTAAAGTCATATACTATGAAATTAACCACTTGAGAGTGAACGATGTAGTGGCATTTAATATGATCACAAGGTTTTGCAACTACCACCTCCATGTCATTCCACAACATTCTCTTCCCCCCAAAAGGAAACCCATACTCTTAAAACAATTGCTTCCCTTCAGAGAGTAATTATTTTAAAACAATATCTCTGTTTTCAGTCATCTGCTTAACAAATATTTGTGCCTACTGTGTTAGGGATATGTGTCGGGTCCTTTTTATTTTATTTTTTTCTTATGTTTCCTAAATGTATTGGATAGGGTTACAGGAAGGTTCTTCTGCTCACCTGGGCCAGGTGGGTTAACTAGCAAATCCTACTCCAGAAATAGTCTCTATCTTCTATTTTATTCAGCAAAAAGCAGGCACGCAGCAGATCTGTAGGAAATGCTGAACGATAGCGTTTTACTGGAGTCACATGGGATTAGAATTTATATCGTCAAACAGTTGTATCATTTAAAAAATTTCTTTACGCAAGCAGAAGTCAGGACTGAAACCGAGGTGGAAAAGCCACATGTGGGGACTATCCTGCATATCCGTGAAAAACTCACACTCCTCGCAGTGTTTTCACTGCGACGACGTTTTGAACCGAGCTACAGTGTGGATGTGACATCCCCCGGAGGCTCCTCTTGGAGAGGCAGCTGTAAGAACAATCGAGATGCAGATCCCTGGTGTGGGAGGTCTGGGAGTTGGGGAGCAGCCCTCAGAGACCATTTCCCAATGAAGGATGCGCCAGGACAGGGTGGTCGCCCTGCTCATGCCTGGGGGAAGCGGGGTGCCCAGGCACCCAATGACATCCCCCGGGCACTGCTCAGCAGTCAGCCTCCCTGGACCAGCTCCTGCAACCTGCAGTGTGTTCTGGAAGCCCACACAGCCCTCGGCCACAGTCTCCGAGTGCCTCTGGCTGCTGTTTTTGTGGGGACCATCAGTCCCAGGAAATTCCTTGCTTGTGTTTTTCTATTTGGCATTGGCAGGTATGTTTTTGCGGAGAGGGTGTTGGAGATGAGAAAATGCCTTTCTTCGCTCTGGATGTCTTGGCCTTGGATGTTGGGGTCCACGGCCCTCCTGAAGCCGGCTCACGCAGACCAGCGAGCAGGGTACTTTGTGAAGAGCGCCATCTCCCCAGATTGGGTTCTCTCTTGTAGGACATCAATCCCACCACTGGTCTCAGTTTTTACTGGGGGATGGCCACTTTGTCCAGGAGCCACCAAGTCAGGTTGTATCTAAGGAACGTTTGTACTTTGTCTTAATATGATGGCTCAGGTTATTTCAGTGGAATTAACATAAAAGGGGGCTTGTAGAAAACAGTGTATATTCTGGTCAATTCGACAGTCAGTGAGCGTCAGGCCGATTCCAAGTTCCCAACTGATAAAACCACTGGATCCCCTACGGGTTGGATCGTCTTCTTCTTTATCTTTCTTTTTACATTTTCATAATCTTTATAATGCGGTGACTGTGAGACAAATGCTGAAGCAAAACTGTCCCCTTTGTGTTCACTTCCTAGCGCTGCCATAACTCATTTCTAAGATGTGGGTGGTTCAAGACAGACATCTATTCTCTCTCAGTGCTGGAGGTGAGAAGTCCAAGGCCAAGGTGTTGCCAGGGCTGCTCCCTCTCCAGAGGCCCTAGGGGGAGAGCCCTTCCCAGCACCTCCCATCCTCTGGAGGCTCCTGGCAGTCCTTGGCTGGTGGGCGCATCACTCCAGTCGTCAAGGCCGACATCTTCCAGTCTCTCTGTTCTGTCTTCACACGCGTGAAGATTGGCCTCTGCTCCCCTCTAGTGAGGACACTGTGACTACAGTTAGCGCCTGCGTGGATAATGCAGAATAATCTCCCCAAGTGGAGATCCTTAACTTAATCATGTTGGCAAATCAGCTTTTTGTTTGCCATCCAAGGTCACAGTCACAGGTTCCAGAACTCAGGATGTGGGTCCCCTGTAGAGGCCTTTGCCCACAAGACCTACTGCAGGAGTTAAGCAGATTTCCTTACTTACTACAGGGCATCTTAAAGCCTTCATTACAGTAACAGGCATCGGAGATCTCAAGGAAAGGGCACAAGAATTTCCTAAAATTGTTGAATCACCAGCACCCTTCGTCCACCTTGCTTTTTAAAGATTAATTCTGAGGATATCATGAAACTAACATCTCTAGGAATATACTTCAGAAAAGGTTGGTCTGTAGGATAATTTACAAACTTCTTAGCCGGCATTCAATGCCTTGCTGACCCCATTCACCACTCCCAGACGTTTCTCTCACTATTTCCCTCCTTCAACTGTCTAGCTTTGGTCAACACGTCCTGATCACTGTTCTCCAAACACACCTGTGCTCTCTGCCTCTCCAGTTTTCTCTGAATGAAGGACCACCCACCCTATCCCGACTGTCTGTGCTCCCCACTGTCCCCCTAAACAGCAGCACTGTTACCTGCTTTTCTGTCTTAATGAAAGTTTTTAATTTTCTCCAAGGCCCAGCTTTCCAGGAGCCTGCCTTGGTCCCCCAAGAAAGAGTCTCTCCCTTTGCAAACCTCAGCTTTGATGTTGAGATACCGCAGGATCAATAATGACCAAGTACGGAAATGTGCAAATCGTTCCTTTTTTGTTTTACGATGAGCAGATTCAAGGTTATCCCTATAATCATCTTGTTGCCTTTCCAATATGGACAGGCAAGGAGGTGAATTACTATATAATCTTGAGATTCTGCCGGGAAATGAGTTATGAATTCAATTTCATCTAATTTTGTGCTTTGGTTAAAAAAAAAAAAAAAAAGGAAAGATGCAGGTGTACCCCGCTCATCTGGAGTTTTATCATCTACTTCCTATGACATGGCAAGAACTCTGCCTTGTTGTCCAAAATAGTGTTGAACTTTTTATGTCAGCCTTAAGGCCTGGCTCCTATAACTTACCTTCCCTCCCTTACACACTCATAGTGACAGCTAGTAGGTACTTACGATTATTGGGTTAATTATTTGGGATGGACTCACCCTTGATGTGGAAAAAAAAATTCAGATGAACTTTTAGGAGGATACAGGGAAGAATCATATAAAATAATTTTGATGAACATAACTCTAGATTTACTCAAAAAGTATCTCTTTCTTCCGTGATGATCCTGGAGTAACGTGTACAAGTCTGATGGGAGGAAATGGTAAGAAAATCTTCTCTACGGAGAGTCTCAGGGGTGCGTCTGACGCCTTTTTATTACAACCATGGAAAGAGAATGTGAGTCTGACTCAGGAGGAGAGTGTTCTGGATTTAAAAACTACCCAGACTTGTTTCTTCCTGTCTTACTGAGAGCGTTCCCGTTGAGAACGTGTGTCGGAAAAAAGACCGTAAAGGCACATCCCATAGGTTAGAGACTCAGCAATTCAGAGGAGAACATAAGTCGGGGAAGTGGATTATTTAGGAATCAGCTCACACTGGCCATTGGGTTCTTTCCTTTGATTTCATTTCATTTCCTAGGTGAGAGCGAGAGCCACGGCCTGAATTAAACAAACGCCTCCTAAGAAAAAAATCCTAGCAACCAAGAAAGGAATGATGATGGTTTGGGTCTGACTTCAGGAGGTCAGAAACGAGGCCGATCTCTCTTCATTCTGTGAGCTGGGCTGTGTGAATCCAGGAGGCAGACGTCAGGGGAGCCTCTGCGTACTGAGCTGAAAGGATTACTGATATTTAGCAGTAAAATCCATAAGTCGACTCTAGCCCCCATGAAAGTTCAAGTGTAAGGTGCAGGATTACTGCTCAGAACAAAGCTGCTGCAGGTAACAGACGCCTCATATCCAAATTCCCAACGTAGCAGAAATCGGTCAACAAAAATTTTTTTGGTACCTAAGGTCAACTTATAAAATCACAGAGCCATGCCCTAACCTTTGGATTTTTAAGACAGTTGAAGGGAATACAAGGGGACAAAACTCGACAACACGAATATATGTATAATGGGCTGGTGAGCTATAGGAATAATGAGTTTGATTTTTGTTTTTCGGTACCTAACGTGGTACAATTCCTATTCTAAATGCTTTATATGCATTTCAATCAATCAATCAATCAATTAATTAATAAACAAACATATAAATAAATAAAGGAAGTCACTCTGCCATACCAGAGGAACTGCCTTTGGGTGGGGCCTAAAGCAACACAGTATCCCAAAGACGTTTTCAAAGGTAATAAGAAAGTAGTTATCGTGGTTATCAGGCTAATGACTCCGAACTGAAAATTAAAAACCTCGTTTAGCATCACCGTGTTAGCTTACGGGAGGGCACCAATAGCCATGCCTCCCCTTCTATGGATGTAATTGTTCCCAGTCCCTTTCTCAGAAGCGTCCCTGGCCTTTGTCTCCTCATGGGAATGCTATCTGGGCTTCTGCCCGAATCAGGGCCCCCCCGAAGAGCGATGCTTAGTGATCTCAGATACATGTCTGTTGCCCCTCGCTTTGCAAGGCCTTCTATTTTTAGGTCATCATGCATTATATATTAGCTTTCCATGTGGGATGTGTATTTGATGTACACGTATTAGCTTACACAGGTTCCTATGTATTTAAATGCGATCCTTTACACCTGTTTGTGTGCATAAATACACCTATTAGCTTGTACATATATATACATCTGCTTTCTGTATGGTAAGAAAACACTGCTGCTTTGTTGCTACGCTCAGATACAGAAACCCAGAGAAGAAGGGGTGAGCCATTTGTGGGCGGGTTCGCGGCCGGAGTGGCTGAGTGGCAGGCAGACCGGGCTCTTTGCCTCAGCAGATCACACGGGCTGGCATGTAGACTCCCTGTGCACGTCGGGGATGTTTTGCTAATTGCATAGAAACCTTCACAAATGCAGCTGTGGGCTGCAGAGCGACGCTCTGAGTCAATATTTAAACATCAAGATGCCTCCCCACTTCAATGCCTCGGAGCCTGAAATTTCCTGTCTTGCGAAGGAGATTAAATCAAAGCAGAAAAGCGCACTAGGAATGTAGGCAGTGATGATGCTTTCGCTGCGAACATCCTTCCCGCCTCATCCCCCCCCCCTCCCCAGCGCGTTTCCCTGGGTGAAGTCTGGGAGCGACTCTCCCACTGGGTGACAGAAGCCAGGTGCTTCCCCAGCCTGTTGCCCTCTTCCCAACAAATTCAGGGAAGGACAGGGAGCTGCTCTCAGAGCTCACACACCTGTCACCCAGGAGGAACAGCAGAGCTGGGAGGGGGAAGGCTCCACAGCCGGAGCCAGGGGACGAGTGGGTGACAGAGCTCTGACAATAATTCCCTGAAGGGATCTGTTCTCTTTCGCTGGGAATGCAAATGAGGCAGAGGGTTGCACCAGGTGAAAAGCACATTTCTCCGCGCAGGGGCTTGCATCAGTCCAGGCCCTAGAGACCGCTCCTGCGCTGACCCTCGGCATGCGAGGGTCACTTCCCCAGGCCCGTGGCTGAGCTTCGGGGAGCTCAGGCCTTTAGCATCCAGCACTCACCGCTGCTCCCTCTGACTACCCACCCCTCACATCTTCAGGGTGTTTGTTGTCTTAGACTCAGCTCTTCCTAGACACGCATACGGTCATGTCTGCTTGGGGCTGGCCATGCTTGCTTGTTTCTGCTCTGTTCCCCTCTGTCTGACCTTTCTCGCTGCCACGCCGCTGGGCAGGGGACCCTTCTCTGTGCAACCAGAAGAACCCTTGAGACCCCAGGTGCCAGCCCCTCCCAGTATGCACGGGGCATCCCCATCCCACCAGACACACCTCTCATCACCCGCTGTCTTCCTTCAGGAGCCCTCAGAGGCAGGACAAGGGGCTCCGGTCGGCCATAGGTGTGAGGAGTGTGAGGAGGGGGAGTTGGGTGGGGAAGGATCACGAGGAGGGTGGCAGGTGGTGGGAGGGCGGCTCAGGCTCTCAGAGTCAGGTGGCAGCATGTGGGAGGAGGGAGGGGAAGGACAGCACGTCGGGGTGGCAGTTGGTGGGAGGCGGGGAGGCACGCAGAGTGTGTGTCAGGCAGGAGAGTTGAGCAGCACATTTGTTTACTTCTTTTACTTTAGACTGGAGCAAAGGCAAATGAGGGTGGGCCTGTTCCCTGTTCCTATGGGGGCAGGAACCCCAGCTCAGAGAGGGGGCCCTGCACTTGGGTCTTGAGAGGGAGCCGTGGCTCCTCCATAGCCTTGGCTGCTATCTGAGCACCCCACAGGTGGCCTGGAGAAGTGGCCTACTGCTGGGGTGCATGTGGGGTTGGGGGGATGACAGAGTCAGGGACACAGAGTTTGGGGAGCTCGTGGCCCCAGTGGATGGTGGCGCCGTGACTCATGCCTTGCACAGCTGCTTGCCAGGTGATTCCATCTGTAAAGGCGAAGAGAATGAGAAAGGACTAAAGTCTTGGTGATGTGGAAGAGAGAGGAAGACACTCCGGTGACACACCAATGGCACTGAGATCAGGGTGCTCCCAGAGATCAGAACAAATGGAAATCAGTGCAGAGGGCCCGAGAGGACGTGGCTGCTTCCCAGCTGGGATTCACACATCAATGGCTCGAAAAGGCAAAGTGCGTGAGAAACCTTATTCTCGAGAGAGCCAGAGGCCAGGTCCTAAAAACCACTGTTTTGCCAAGAACGACATTGCTGCTGGCTTCTGGGAGAACCGGGCGGGGTCTCTGCCTCCTCACCCCGCCCACTGTCCACCTTCGCTGATTCTGCCAGCCCCGGGAACTGTCACGGGATTTCCAACTCTTCCCCTAAACGTCATCCTGCTGTCAAAATCGCTTCATCTTTTTGAGCTTCGAGTACATCGTGGATACGATAGGAATCCCAATGGTGTGGTCGTCCCCAAGGTCAGGTGGCCAAGGCAGACGGACCGTCCTGGTGGCCTCCAGGAGTGATTCGGGTTGGCCATCCTGCAGTCACCAAGTAGAGGTGGAGGCTGTAGGGTGGACAGCTGTAGATACCCAAGCCCGGGGGCGGAGCTGTGACCCACTGGTGGCCCCAGCTTTGCCGTGGAAGAACTGGCGTCTGCCCTGCCTTCCTTCTCCTGCCTGATTCCTGAACCTCTTGACTGGGGGTGACTTTGACTCAGTAAATCCTAAGACATTTGATCGTCACCACAGGCATCCAGGGAGCTGAGATCAAGGGCATCATAACCTTCCTGCGACAATGCACAGAACTTCCCACGAAGAGTCACCCAGCTCCTGGTGCCCAGCGGGAGAAGTCCCGCTTAGGTCTTCCCAGGGCCGGCCTGAAGGTGTGGGTGTCAAGCCGAGCCTCTCAGCGGCCGAGTCAGGGACCCGCATCAGAAGGTGGGTGGGGGGTCAAAGTGATCACCCCGGTGTTGGAAGGAAGGAAAACGCGTTTGAGAAAACAGACCCCGTGCCATTCCCACGTGTCCGAAGACCGCAATGTCAGGCTCCCGAGGATGAAACGAATCCCTCATTTTGCTGTTCTGAGCGTTGCCGTGTGTTTCTAGGGGTGAAATCCTTTGAACTACGTGCTAGTCCTGGGGATGGCAAGCGGGGAGTCTGCATTCTTCTTTAGAGTCGGCTGTTAGGGTGAGGGGCCTGGGCAGCAGGTAGAAAGGACAGAAGCAAGGAAGTCCCCACCTTGAGGGACATCGAGGGCCGAGAGGGGCGATACTCCTGTCCATGGACATGTGGCTCAGGCCGTTTAGCCGCACGAGGACCACAGTCCACTCCAGGCCCCAGAGCTGGGGTCTCTGCTTCCCACGGAGCACCCCCATGATCTCAGCCAGGACACAGCAACCTTGAACTTGAAATATGTCTTCCCGTAAGAACCAGCGTGAACAAAGGACAGCTTCTCAGAGGAGCACAGACAGGGGCTGGTGCTCTTACGTTTCGGATCAAAGGATGCTGGCCTGCCTAACGGGGGGACTGAAGCGACACATCGTGTGGGCACCGAAGTGCACTTGGATCTCTGCGTCGCTCTGCACCCCACGGCTCCTGTCAGCACCCTCCCCCTCTACCCCTTAGCACCCACTCTGGTGCCACCCTCTCCTCAGGTCATCCTGGATTTGGATAACCCAGGAACGAACGCACAAGAGAGGAGCCTAGATCAGTCAGGGCGGAGTCGAGAGCCGGACTGGTGAGTGCGTCAGCTCACCTGCATCATCAGCTCACCTACAGGAGCAGCTCACCTTTTCAGGCTCGTACCCCATCCGCAAAGGAGCTTGGGAGATGCGACAAGAGGGCGGGCGGAAAAGTATCACAAGAGATCTTGAAGAGGTACTCACGGCCACGGGGACATGTGCCCTCCATGGAGAAGGGATGCAAACGAGAAGAGAGGCATTGGAGAGAGGATAAGGCAGAGAAAGGCGGAAGGCACCCCAGGGACGGCCGTGACAGGGTCCTGGGGGTGGGGTGGAGTTGGGGCCTTCAAGAAGACTTGTGTGAGTGTGAGCCCGAGTGATGTCCACATTTACCGTGTCTGAGTTTTCTTGGTAGAGAGAAGGTGCCTTGTTTAAAAAGCACCATCTGCTGGGCCTGGTGTCACGTAAGCTCCTGAGGATAAAGTGTCATTCAGCGCCCTAATGACTTCGTGCAAAGAACAGCTCGGCCTTGCTGGAAACGTCCTCTGCGGCCCTTAACTCCAGGTCCAGCCGCGGGGTCTGTTACCAGCCATGGATGGAGGCCAAAGCCTGGGTGCCACGTGTGCTCGGACCTGGGACTGTCGCTCCTTTGCACTGGAGAGGGCGCAGCAAGCCTGTGCTGTGTGGAGTTAAGATCCCACAGTCTGCCCAAGAGGGCCTGGGGTGGGACGTTGGTGTTTAAGAGGGTGGGTGGGCATTTTCCCTTGGGGATCAGTGGCTCTCAGCACCCCAGTGGGCAAGCAGGACAGGCCATGGGTTTAACATAAAGCGGGCACACTTCCAGTCCATCAGGAGCCCTAACACATGGGCATGCCTGCTCCCCCAGGCTCCTGTTCCAGCCTGCGCCTCCCCTTTTTGGGGGTAGGGGTAGCTAGGAGCCACGGCGGCAGTCATTTGCACTCTCGTGGACTATTCTGGTCTCCCTGGGCCTATTCTGGCCCCATGCATCCTCTGGTCCTGGCCTTCTCTTCCCCTTTCAGCTGTCAGTCCCAGGGGCCCCGGCCGGCTGGTCCTGGCTCCTCGTCCTCTGACTTCCACTGGGGAGCCTGCAGGCAGGAGCTGGGGGAGAAACCAAAGTACGTCTCCCCATCTTCTCAGCTTCAGGAGGACTCGCTGGCAGCAGTCACATCTCCGGGGCGGCTCCAAGCGGTCATCTCCCTGCCACTGTGAACGAGTGGGTGGTCTCCCTGTACCCCAGCCTGGCTTTTCGGCATTTCCAGGACACAGTTCAGGGGCCCCGCCCTCTGTTTGGAGCTGGCCCGACATCCTCCTTGCAAGCCCAGGATGGAACTGCACCCTCTTCCACTTGCAGGTGAGACGTGGCTATTGACTTTGGCTAGTGCGACGAAAGCAGAAGCAACGTGTCCCTTCTCGGTGACATCTTAAGGTGCGGTGTCAACATGCCACGTTCTCTGTACCCCATGGCGGTGAACGTGAAAACACAGGTGGGGATGGAGCCTCTGACTGCCGGGGCCCTGGGTGACCCCAAAGTGTCAAGTGCACAGCCGACCAGTGTGGATGAGAAATATGGAAAAATATACATGTGCATGCTTCTGCATGTGTTGTGTGTACATTCATGCATGCATGTGTGTGCATGTGTGCACACGTGTTTGCATGTTTCTGCATGCGTTGCATGTGTGCATGCGCAGGTGTGTGCACACGTGTGTGCTAGGCCACAGAGATCCTTTATCGCTGACTGTAGCATAACCCCGCCTCTCCTTTGGATGTACCCACACCTGTCCCGTATGAGCCCTCAGGCCAGCAGTGCCTCCAAAAGACTGAAGCCTGCACCCTACAATTGTGCCTTCCCTAAGCTCCACACCCCCCATCTGAACTCAGGGTGCCTGCCGGCTGCTTACATCGCTCCTTCTGGATTTTCTACTGTGGGGGTTCACGGAAGCTTCGGCCTGTCCCTTCCCCTGAGCTCCCAGCCTGGACGGTGTCCTCACATCCTTCCTTCTTTCCTCCCCATCACACCCACTGGTCACTGCCTCGTTCACACACTCAGGTCTGCCCTCATCTGGCCTCGTGCCTCTCAGCACCTGCTGCTCTGGCTTCTGGCTGCTTCCATGGGTTTTTGCCGGGACCTGAGGACCACCCCGTGAGGCCTTCCTGTCGTTGTTCTAAAGCACCGTCCCACCACCCACAGAAAAGAACTAAGTGCCAGGCTAGCCCTCTGATGGTCTGACTCTGGCCTGTGTGCGCCGCCTCCTGCCTTCTCACTGCCCAGCCGTCTGCTGCTGCCTCATCAACGCTTCACCCTCCCCTGGGTGGGCCATGTCCTTGCACCTCTCAGCCATGTCCCTGCAGCTGTGTCCTTCCCCTTTCTGTGTCCCGGGTCCTGGCACTCACCTTCCTGCCAGCTGTCTGCTAAAGCCTGTGTCCTCAGTGGGCCTTGCGATGCTCACACCTGCGGGAAGGAGGGCCTCGCTGGGCACCTGCATGGGCGGACCCTGCAAGCCACGCTTCTCGGCCCTGGAGCTGGTGGCCTCCTGCCTCTGTTCCCCCAAATGCTGCCTTTCCCTGTCCGTGCCTTCACATGCTGCCAGTGTTATTAAGTGCTGCTCCACAGTGAGGGAATAAATGATTAAAAAAGTTACCCTCATGGTGCTTTAGCTGAGGTGATTTAATGTGTGAAGATTGTCACTGGTTCTCGCCCCTCATTTCATTCGACCCTAGACAATTTCAAATCTGGTCTCTGTGTGAGCCATTTCTTTAATTGTAGGGGGACGAATTCCCTCAACATCAAAGCGGATACCTGAGACCGCTACGCGCCTTGCGACGCAGGTGCCCGGCTCTGGGCCATGCGGGGAACCGTGGCCGGCCCCTCTGTCCTGGCTGGGGAGGGACCATCAGCCCCGGAGCCGGTGCTGATGATCTGAAGGCGATGCTGAGTAACTCCTCTCTTTCCTGTGCAGATGTGTTAGTTACAATATCCAGGGGGACGATGCAGGAAGGGACAGCCTGGGTAGTGACTTGTGCGGGAGACCAGAAGGGACACTCTGGCTGGCAAAGGAAATACTTGGAGCACACGTGCCTGAGAGAGGCCGGACAGATGGTGACGGAAAGCAGTGGAAGTCAGCTCCTCGGGCCAAGATGCAGAGGGAGCTGTGCCCGGCCGCATTCCCCCCTGGTGGCCACCATCTACTACCGCAGTGACACACACGGAAGACGCATGATGGATGAAGACAGGAGGCGGAAGGGGGGCCCCAAGAAACCCGGGGAATGCAGGGTCAGGCAGGGGCCCCCACAAGGGGCCTGCAGCCTGGAGAAGGTGTCGGAGCCAAATCTCCCTAGCCGTCCCACCCCCGCGACTGTTGCCATGCACGAGACCCGGTATTTGAGTCCTTTGCTGTATTTGACACGGTCTAGGTTCTCAGGGGGTGTGAGAGAGGCGCTGCGTCTGCAGGCCGTCACCACGAACCAACTGAATGACGACAGACATCGATGCAAGAAGAACCTACAGAGCTCCTCTGCGTGGGGCGCCCCCTCGGCCTCCGAGCTATGGGCACTGGCACAGCTCCGGACCCCTCTCACCTGTCACCGCCTGACTCCGATTCCAGGGGCCATGACAGAGCCTGCCCACTCTCTTGTCACCTCTAATGACACCCCAGGGGCAGGAGCTGCTGCTCAGGCAGGCGTTCAGCACAGCTGCAGGTAGTGGACAGGTGACAAGGGTCACTGGAGGGTGAGCACACTGCGATTTCCTCCAGGCTGGGGCTTCCGGCTGCGCCTGGTGGTCTAAGTATGACAATGTCCCTTCCCAAGATGCAAACGGAGATTAAGAGGACTGAGGGCACTGGTAAGAAATCAGTAGCCTTTGGGGAGTTGGAAGGCCACAGCTGGTTAATGTGAGTGTGTAGCTGACTAATTGTATTTTATTTTATTTATTTTATTTTCTTATTTTTGTAGCTGACTAAATTTTGACCCTACTGAGCCTCTCGCCCTCCACACTCCTCCTCGCCTCCTTCCCTTTTTGCCGGCTGCTCTCTCTTTACACCTTGTGATTTTGCCTCTTTCCACCTTACTAGCTCCTTTTTAGGTCTTTCTTTTTCATATATGTAAAACATATTTTTTCCTACGTATTTTTCTCACGTGCAGTTTTGCTGTCTCTTTCTTCCTGTTTTTTTTTTATTCTCTTTATCATGCTCCCTCCTCCATATTTTGAAATATCACCTTGTATTCATTTACAAAGTTGCTTTAAATGAAACATGTAAAAACCTGCTAATGTTTTTGTATCTCCCACATGCCCTTTTAAAACATGATTGAAGTTGACTAACGGCACATGACAGAAACACGCCTCATGCCTGGTACTTGCACAGCCATCGGCGGCAGTTGGACCCCTATGGTGACAGGAGAGGACTCGAGCTCCAGTTCCAGCCAAGGCCAGAGATGTTCGGGGAAACAGGTGGCTTTTTTTTTTTTTTTTGTGGCAGTTTAAGAAGCAAAGTGTTTACCGTCTCTGGAAAACCATTTGGTGTGTGGTGTCCTGGGCATTCGTGGTCCCATTTATGTCCCTTTCCTCCGGTGGCCATGGATGTGACGTCCCCATCACATTTGTCGTGTAGTGATTATGTGTTAATCCTTTGCTTGGCCTACTGATAGAATCTCCTTCCATGATTATGCCTTTATTTCCTTGTGGATTTCCCACGTGGAATAAATGTATAGTTGTATATCACATTATCCACGAATCTCACTTCGATAAATGCATCTAACTAATGATAAAGTATGCATCAGTATCGACCACGTGGTTAACTTCCATGGTGAGCACCTAGGAGAGTCATAGTTCGTTTCGCACATTTTATCTTGTTCTTTATCTTTTTAACGACCAATGGATGGGAACGTGGGGTCTGTTCTCTGATTTTCAGTTTCCTTGTGCGTCGAAACTACACGTAGGTGATCTTTTTCATAAAGACACAGCCCACGAAAAGAGTGACAGTGTCCTTTTATCTACCCGAGCGTTTGGAATTCAGTTTTGGCAGAATTCTTTGAAGCCAGTGGTTTTCACCAATCAAAGTCATTATGGTGATTACAGAGGCGAACCTGAAACCTAAGACCAGTGAGTCGGGAGCCCAGTCCTCACACGCTCTGCATTAAGAGCATCTGCCTCTGATAGAGACAGAAAAGTGAAAACACCTTTGTGGGAAATAGTGACCAGGAGGTCTCCTATGGCGCTGTTAAGTTTTTATAATTCAGCCAGATGAGTTAAAAAAAAAAATAATGCTCACAGAACTAGAAGATCGCTCTGACGAGGGGCTCATCTTAGGAACGGTGACCACCGTGACAGATGTGCAGGGCTGCCTCATTTTTAACTTGCTCATACACTCATGCCCGTGTCCACTGACAGCGGGGCCAGGTTCTAAGCTATCACTCTTTCTAGCACTCAGAGACTCTGTGAGTCGCGTGCTGGTGACCTTGGATTTAGAGATCAGGGCTATGTCTGCGAACGTGCTGTCGATTGTGAATCAGGTGGTGCTGTCCACTGTCCCACTTCATATTTTGACGACGCGACGCATCAGTTTTGCAATGGAACTGGTAGCTTCACTATGTAGTTTGTTCAGGTCTGGGAAAAGCACATCCCATGACTTTAAGATCCTTTCCTGTACAGAGAACCCTGTTTGGGGACCCTCAAACCAAAGTGGCAAGTCCTTTGAACACTTATCAGCCTAGGCTCGCGATAGAAAGAAGGATATGGGGGCGGGGGTCAGGGATGGAACAAGAAAAGGAGAGGAAGAGAGACGGCAGGTATGGCGGGTGGCGTTCCTCACCTAGTCCCCCTGAGTCATCGCTTATATGGTGAACCCAGGCAGGGGTTTTGGGTCGGGAATTAAAGAAATGCAGCGGGAAGAACTTTTGAACATTATCTTTTCTGGGGGCGGAGGGCGGACCTTGGAGGATAAGTGTTCACTGACTGAGCTACGAAAGGACACCGAGGTTTCAGTGGTTTCATGATTGGGGAATGGGAGAAAGAAGTAAGGGGCCCCCATAAGTGTGAGCAAGATTAATTTAATTAGGGGTTCACGGCTTAATGGTAATGAGGAAGTGTTTGCAGGCTTCCCTTGCGACTTTCCATATGACATCCATCACCAGGAACAATGTATATTCCATATGCACGCGGCCTTTAATATTTAAACATCAACATACGAAGTTGCATTTCTCAGTATGTGGGAGGATTTTTTAAAAATTGATTCTCCTCTCTTCTTAAAGATGTGCATCTTGTTTACTTAGCTTAACGAGCTTAGAGCATTAGACCACTCATCTATCCCAAACTTAAATGATGACAAACTAGCTGCACCCCAAGCACTCCAGGTTTTGATAGGTCTGTCTGAAATTTTGAACAATACTTGGAAGTTTTAACCATCACAAACCATTCTTTCCTCTCTTTAGATTACCCAGCCTGTGCAATATCTGCCCATCAAACAGCTCACCCGGACTAAACCTAAAAGTCAAGCTGAAATAATTGTGGGTCTTGACCCCCAGAGCTCTGCTACAAATAAAATCCATTTCGATTTTCAGCTCCATACGTCCAGTAACAATCGCATCCCAGGATTTGACCCCGCACACGATGGATTTTGAACGACACATAATGTAACGTCAACACAGCGTGGTATGTGCCAAATAGACCTCGGCCTCCCCGAGAGTAAAAGAGAAAGACGCATCGTGTGATTTTTCCATTCAAAACCAAACGTAAAGAATAAGTTTCAAGTTACTCACTCATGGATTCTGTCAGCTTGGCCATTGTTGTCGTTTCTCCTTTGTGCGTTTCCTGGAGATGGGGAGAAAAGATGATTTATGTAAAGAATACATCTCAGACATGAATGAATACAATGGGTCTGGTACAGCTCTCTCTCTCCCTTCTCTTTCCCATGTTAAAATTTGGTCACCGATGATGAAATGAATTTAAAAATCTCACATTACAGCTGTATGATCAGACAGTCACCGAAAAGAGGTTTTTTTAGGACATTAAAAAACCCGCCACCGTGCTTGGAAGTAAGCGTCCGCCACACTGATCCTGGATATATATAATTGGTGACGCACGACCGGTTCCCTGAACCTCTTTGACACTGGTGTTCTGACAGTCATATGCCAATCCTCTGCTCTCTATTTTCTCCTGTTGAAGCTTTTCTGATATTTTTGGAGCTGGTATTTTTGTAGTCATTTGGTTTCTTTTTTTTTTTTCGTAAAAGCTAAATAGGATTTATACATTTTTCTCTGTCTTACTTTTTTGAATTCTTGGAGTCTTTTTAAAGTCATAATTTTCGATGGGGTTATAACCTTGTCCATTTGGGGTGAAAACATTTTGTTTCAATTGGGATAGAGGTTATAACCCTGTGAGTTGGAAAGCCAGAAGGAGACATACGAAAATTGAATCTGTCCTAATTAAAAAATTACTTTGATGGTATTAAGAATAATGGTCATCGCTACTGAAACGTTCTCTTCAATTTCCTTCTGTTTCTTTATTTGCCTTGGGTTCTAAACATGTATAGTAATGAAACATTGGCCACTAGTATTTTACTTTTTTTGCAGCTTTATTCTTTTTCTGAGCATGAAACTAATACAGGTTCATTAACTTAAAAACTCAGAAAATATCGAAAAATTATAAATCAGAAAAATACGGTCCTCTCACAATACCAACCACAGAGGAAACAACTATTACATTTTGGTGAACACCTTTTTGTTTCTATTTCTATGCCTGTGAATAGATACAGATATGAAAGTACGATCCCAATTCTATAAATATAAATGTCTATATGTTACATACAATATTGTAAGTTGCTCTTTCCCTTCATATCATACCACCCATCTTCCTACGTCGATAAAGTTGGAATACATCATCTCTTTTTAATGATTGCATGACAATTTTTATAGGTTATACCATGATTCCTTTAATCAGGTTTCATTTAATTTGCTTACAGTTTTTTTTGCTATTGTACAAAATGCTGTGATGAGCATTCTTGAACTCACACCTTTGTATAGTTGTCCTTTTAACTACTGAAGATAAATCTCAGGTTTTGGTATGGCTTGGTCAAAGCGTATGATTACTAAGAATTTTGACACTGTCCTCCGTGAAGGTTGGATCTAACTATCAAAGTTTGTGCTTCCTTATGTTCTTGCCATCTTGCCAATGGTGTCAGCACATTCCCCCCTCGATCTTTGCTAAATCGATAGGCAAGAATGGCATCTTGTTATTTTATACCGTCGTTTTTCTCTCCCTGAACTTATTTTTATGGATAACCAGCACATTCCTCACGTGTGACCAGCACGTCATTGATTCTTAGTTTCCTGTCGTCACGCTCCATCTCCTCTGCCATCAACAATTTTAATCCTTAGAAGCCAAAGGTGGCATTTATGTTGTCCATAGTGCAGAGCACATCCAAGCTGCTTGGCAAGCACTGGAGTTGGTGTGTCACAACTTGGGTGCTGAAGTCCAGTTAATAAAACCATCCTGATCCTTCTAGTGCTGCTCTTCTCAAACTAAAAGTCTACTTTGTGTGACAACAAAACAACTTCGAACCTCACAGGTAGATAGATGATAGACATTCACGAGCCCTGCATTTATAGCAATGACATCGGGGCACTGCTTTTTACTGACACTAATCTGCCCTCGAGAACAGAAGGAGCTAAGGAACCATAATCTACCATTCCTCCGGTGGGGACATTTAATCCATGATGTTTAGCCTGCCACATGGTCTATATAGAGATGCAGAGCAATAGCGGGGCTAACGGGAGGCTAAGAGTATAGTAGAGACAAAGATAAGCAGAGAGGAAGCTGTCACAGCGACACTGGCCCACAGGACCGTGCACGGAAGCTGCTTTAAAGACAGGACGACCCTAGTGCTTCATGACAATTCATGCAGAGAAGTGACTCTGTGGTGAGAACTCAGTGAAGTCCATCCTTGACCTGTAGGCACAGTGTTCTGTCTCTGCCCATTCTGGTGCTGATTCCTAACTGGATCTCTTAGCCTCGGCTGATGCAGGTTCAGCCCCTCTAGTTACACGATCCTTCCTGCATGCTGGTCTGTGGCTTGTTCCCCCCTCATTCTCTGGCCTCATGCCTGTCAGTGGGGCCTCACACTGGATCACTGACCTCTTCAGCTTGGCCTTCCCCTAATGGCCCCTGTGGTGAGACTCCCCCAACCACAGGCTTCCAGATTCCAAGCATCACATCCTTATGAAGCCCTGTCCAGTTGGCCCGTCCTCTTGTGTGTCACCACTTTACCTCTTCTGACCTAAAACCCTGCTGCCTTTTCCACCCCAGTCCTGCTGCTGGGTGCTCCTAACAGCTATTCTTAACCAGATGTGCTGGATATCTTGGTCCTGGGGAAATCGAATGCCGCCCGCATCAGCACTCTTCTCTCCCTTGCAGTTAAACAGAAACTTGACATCAAGGGTGTGGGGGCCCTTAAAAATCCTAAATTTAGCTCTCGCAGTTTGACTCATCTATATCATAACTTATGTTGGAAATCATGACATATGTTTCTGTGTAAGTGCTTTAGTCATTCCATGGGGTGTCTTTAAACTCCTTCTGTCCTCCCCTCATTATTGGAAAGTTGAGGTTTGCAGGAGCATGGCATATACCCTCTGTCAGGCACTGACATTCTGTTCCCCATCCCAAGATAAGTCTCCTCTTTTATTTTCTAAAGCCAAGAGTCTCCTCCAAAGGAAATTTGCAGGTTATAGGATTTACAGCACTGGGAAGTGATTTAGAAGTGTAGCATGTTAAACCTGGAAGAGATCCTTTTAGAGACTGTTGAGTCCAACCCCGTAGCGATGCAGTTGGCAAAACTGATATAAGAAAGGGATTTACAGCAGGCTGGGCTCTCCCCTTGTCAACAAACTTGACTGTCCCAGGAACCTTAAGGTCAACCATACACGAATATATGGACAAACTACCCTCATACAGCA
Source organism: Cynopterus sphinx (assembly GCA_030015415.1). Taxonomy (NCBI): domain Eukaryota; kingdom Metazoa; phylum Chordata; class Mammalia; order Chiroptera; family Pteropodidae; genus Cynopterus; species Cynopterus sphinx. The sequence continues at coordinate 4,001,045 of CM057380.1, read as the reverse complement.
ATCCTGGCATTGCCTTCTCTGTGTTCTTCATTCTAGAAGCCTCGTCCTGGATGATACTCCTAATTTCCACAAATGGCTAATGACTTCCAGATGAATTTATCTGGCTCTGACCATGCCCGAGGACTCTGGCTCTACAGCGGATGGCCCACCCAGATGACCCATGGGTGTTCCAAACTGGCCTGGTTGGAGCTTCTCGCTACCCCCTGACACGTTCCCCCAGCTCTCCCCACCCCCACCTCCCATTCCCTCACACCTGGGCTTTTCCCCTCCCCATCCTCTTTCATTTATGGGATCACCACCACATTGTGCCTAAGCCAGAAATGCAGCAACACCCCACGCCTTCTTTATTCCTTATGTCTGGTAGTTTAAATATTAAACCTGACCTTCCTTAGCTGCCCTCTCTTAAAGAGACTGCACGTGTTGCTTCCACCTGCCTTCAGCCTCACCTATGGCACTGAGGGCTATGGTGAAACAGCCCCTGAGGGTCTATCTAAGATGCAGACTTGACCCAGGCACCATCTGCTCTAAGTCCCTCAATCCTTCTCTAGTAGACAAGGGTGTGACCCTCGCCTTTCACCAGGTTGTCTGGATGTTTCTGTCCTTTCCCCTCTCACTCTGGTTACAGGTTCCTTCCTGCCTTGGCATCGCTGCTTCCTCTGCCTAGACACCTCTGCTTCCATCTCCTCCCATGTGCCTCCAGTTCACCTTCAAGAACTTCACTGGATGCCGCTGGCTTCCAGTTTTCCCTGCTCTTCCTGGCCATCTCTCCGACTTTTATTTTTAAAACTGTCCATGCTCAAATGCGTCCTTGTATCACATTGCACAATTTTTATGGAGATAGGAGACCCCAAGGCTTCTGGGGAAGCCAGCTTTTGCTCCCTCCAACAGCCTCATTGGAGGCCTGCATTGGCACAACCATCATGACTGGGAGGCAGGGCAAGGTAGACCAGGAGGCTCTGCCACTGAGAGGCTGCCTGCCCTGTAGAGTACTATTCATCATGAGTGTCAACAGCTGGTGACTACACACCCACACTCCCATTTCCAACACCCTCTCCTGGAATAGAAAGTTCCAGAACCTTGCCATGCCTCTCAGAGGAACTGGGTTCTTTTGCTGTTCCACTTGCCACTGTGTTGCCATACAGTTAATGGAAAACAGAAACGTTTAAAGTTTGGGGGAATTATGAGGACACGTCTGAGCAAAACATGCCCACGGATGCTGAAAAAAAATCCTAAGTGTCTTGTTAGAATCATATCAAACTGCTCAGGTAGCGTGTTGACCCTCGGGTGATAGGTATCTCATTTTCTTTTTGTCTGATGGTATTCTCTACCACACATGAGAATGTAGGTAAAATATCAGTGGTTTGCTTGCTTGGTGTGTGTGTATGTGGTGTGTGTGTGTGTGTGTGTGTGTGTGTGTGTGTGTGTGTGTGAGAGACAGAGAGAGAGAGAGAGAGAGAGAGAGAGAGAGAAAGAGAGAGAGAGAGGGGCAGGCTCAGGCGGCCGCTCTGTTGTGTGAGGCCGTTCACACCTGGAGACCAGGAGCCGGTTGCCCTGAGTGACGTCTACGTGTCTGGCATTGCTCATGCCTTATGTTCTGCTCTCCAGAAGTGGGTTTTTAAGGATAAAGGAGAAATGCATCAAAGTTGATGTATTTCAAACCGGTCATATTTACATCTTGGATATTTTTATCTCTCTGAAATGTGTGCTTATATTCATTAGAAAACTGTGATTTTTTTTCAAGTTACAATCATTTAAAGAAATGCTTACATAAAGTGGAGAATAGAATGTTATTTTATGACCAGGTTAACACAGGGCCCCTCAAGTCTGCCACCTGTTCTTAGGGCTCTCTCCCTGCTGCCTTTTCTGAGCACACCGAGTTGTCTAATGGCCACTCTGCCCCATTCCATAGCAAGTCATGACTCTTCCATCAAGACCTGGCTTCCACCCACCTCCACAGGCCCACATTGCATCACTCCTTGGCTCTGACTTTGGTTCTGCCCAATGACACCCCAAACACATTGCCTCGCTTCATCCTTCTTCTTGCAAAGTTAACTCCTACTCGTTATCTAAGATTCAGTTTGGATTTGACTTCTTGGTTGCTGTTGCCCCTGGCTACCCTTTTCCTTGGGACCATTCTCTCTGCACTCTGGTATCTGTGCACACTTCCTGTAGGACTTCCCATCCTTGGCGCCATGACTTCCAGAGTCACAGAGCAAGCCAGAGGTGATCGTTATGACAATTCAGTGACAACCGGAAAACTAAAAAATATTAATCTCTCCATTTCCAAAGAAGCCACAGAACCCCTAGACAACCATGAAGAATGAATAGAATGAATAGAATTTCCTAGAGCAGTCATGAGTTTCCTGACGTGGAATGCTGACTGATTATTTGTTCAGAATGTTCCAGAAGGATTTCTGCTCCAGGAAGTGGTGCCATAAAATGACCTGTAAAAATCCTTTAGAATTGTTTCAAGGATGTGGTCATAGCCTAAGGAAAAAAAATTCCTTTGTATTTATTGATATGGAGTTGTTTTCCTTATTTAATGTGGGTAGTGGTGGTGAAGTGGGAGTGATAGGAACAGACTGGCCAAAAAGTAGCCACTCATTAGTTACTTTCACATATAAGGGATGCTTAGAAAATAAGTCACCTGACCTGGCAGGTTGACTCTGTTTTAAGGAGTCACTCAGGCCCAGTAGTGAGATGAAAGGAACACTGCGATGCCTTATGTTCGTCTAATGATGCAGTATTGCATTAGGGAGCCCTGCGCAATGGCATTGTGAGGCAGGCTTGTGGCAGGCCAGAGAAAGCTACTGCCCAACGCTCAAGAATTTCCTGTCTTTTAACTTCTGCCCACAGTTTCCAGTGGAGCCGCTTTCTCTCCCAGGGCTGTGCTGTGCTGTGTGAGACGATTTGCCATGTTCTTCCTCATGAACTGGCTGGGTTGTACTGGGGAGCAAGGAATTCATTTATTTGTTCATTCCTGGCTCAGCCTTGTGAGGCTATCTATGATAATGCACAGCCTTTGGGAGGGCCATAATCAATTTTTTTTTTTTGACAAAATTAATCTAATCCTGAAATGTAAGCCTAAACTGCCCAGTATTGGACAATCCGTGTGGAAATTTCTCTGTCAGACCAGGAACCCAGTGGAGCACAATAACAGTTCCTTCTCAAGCCAGGCCACTCTTGGGCACTGTCAGCATCCAGGGAAATAATGTGAATGCTTATTTTCAAGCCAGAACATCATCCCTACTAAACGAGGTCACAGGGGAGCCAAAAGGGCAACTGAGAGCCCCAGTTACTGCAATCACCCAGGAAGCCAGCCTGTTATTACTTATGCATGCAAGAAAGGGTATGGGGGACAAGGAGATGCGAGTCCTCTGTGTCAATAGTTATAAAAGACACTAAGTCAGAGGAATATTTAAAAAAATGTTATTTTGCAATATTCGGTTTCATAACCAAATGTGACATTTACTGGGCTGGAGAATGAGGAACATTTATTGATAGAAACTGCATCATTTTTCTTGTGCTTCTTGCCATGTGTTTTCAGCTTGAACTTCTGTTTGGGCAGAGGAGAGGAAAGAGAGAAGGTCACCCCTTCTTTAGGTACCTCGCAATGAATCCTCAGCAGCACAGCCCTCCGAGAAGAAAGGAAAACAAGAAAATGTCATTCTAATCTCTCTTTTCTGTTGTCCTTTTGTCCCTTCTTTCTACTTGTAATTAATTTCCTGATTTCAGCTTCTGGGAAGATGAAGTAGATATACTTTTCTTTATTTCTCCCACTAAGTACAACTAAAAATCCCTGGACATTATGTATGAAACAAACATGGAAAGTGGAGAGAAGAAGGCAGGCTAGCCAGAGACCTTGGGCCCTGAAGAACACCATAGTGGTGAGTCTCCCCCCAACCCCCACGCTGCCCCTTATATTCCAGACTGCATACTGGAGAAACCAACAGCTTGGAATTGCCAATGGGTATGGAGAAAATACCCCTGGAAAACTCTGCCCTCTCTAACCAGCAGGCCAGGAAAGAGACTGTCTGGAGAGATAAAATTTTGTAGACAAGAATCACTCTTCTCCAGTCAAATATCACAGAAAAAATTGTAGCCCTACCCCAAGAAAAGAGGATGAATGGGGAATCCTAGATTATTGCCATTGCCAAGCTGTAATAAAACACCCCCAACCTCCTGCCAGGGTGGTGCCAGAGAAGACAGGGTGGGGGCCAGATCTTCATTCTTGTTGAAGGGCACTGCGTGCCACTTCCCTACATCACGAGACCACACGGAGGGCCTGGACTTCTCTCCAGATTCAGTGACTCCACTGAGGTCGCACTGGAAGAATCCCAGTGTAGATCAGGACTTCCGCCACCACTGTGCAATAATGATGCCATTCCCCCAAAGTCTAGTGGAGACCACACAGGAAGCATTAATGAGGTGCCCTTCTCATTTCAGCCAGGGCTGTATCACTAGAGGCCCAGTGGGGAGCCTGAACTCTTTCTCATTCCTACGCAGCAGTAACAGGGATCCCACTTGACCTGGTGTCAATAGAGACTAACATCACACTGGGCATTCATGAAATGACACCCCCTCCCTCCCCAGGGTGGTGTCAGAGGAGGCTTATCATAATAGAAGATCGGAATAAGATCCAGTCTTATAACACAACCCACAAAATGTCTAGGTTTTGACAAAAAAAATTCACTTGACACAAAGAGAATCTGAATGAGAAAAGACAAACACGGACACTGACGTGACACAGATTTTAGGATTGCCTGAGGATTTTAAAGCAGACATCACAAAAAGGCCTCAACAAGTAATTACAAATATGATTAAAACAAATTTTTAAAAAGGCCTCAGCAAAGAAGGAATAAGCCTCAGCAAAAAATTTTAGTAGGTATAGAGATGAACCAAATGGAAATTTTAGAACTAAAAATTACTGTAATTGAAATAAAAACCAAAAATGTGATGAGTGGGCTCAGTAGCAGAGTGGAATGAACAGAAGAAAAAAGCTGTGAATTTGAAGATAGAATAATAGACATTATTCAGTTTAAACAATAGTGGAAAAATAGACTAAAAAAATGAACAGGACCTTAGGAACATGTGGGGCTGTGAGAAAAGATCTAACATTCTCATCACAGAGTATCAGGAGGTAAGGAGAAGAGGGGTGAGATGGAAAACCTATTCAAAAGAATAATGGCTGCAAACTCCTAATATTTTACAGAAAAAGTTAATCTACAGATACATAAATTCTATACAGAATAAATCTAAAGAAATCCACACAAAGACAAATCATAATCAAACTTCTGAAAACTAGAAAAAGATCTTGAAAAGATCCAGAGAAGTGACACATTACCAATAGGGTAAATATAATTCAAATAAAAGTGGGTTTTTCATCAGCAATCATGGAGGCTGGAGAGGGGTAGCACAGTATTATTCAATTACTGAAAGGAAGAACCATCAATTCAGAATTCTATGGTAGCAAAAATGTCCTTCATGAATTAAGGGGGAACCAAGGCATTCTCAGATGAAAGAAAACAAAGAGAATTTGTCAATAGCAGAATCACACCAAAAGCATGGCGAAATGAAGTTATTAAACAAAGAGAAAATACTAAGATTTTTGGAATATTGTAAAGGGAGGAAGGACTTGGAAAGAGCAAATATGTAGGTGAATATGGTAGATTTTGTATTTCCTATAATGCTATAGGAAGGTTGAAAGTAAAACATGAAAAAAGATATAAAACACAAACAGTCATTGAAAGAAAGCAGGTGTTGCTATATAGAGTAGACTTCAGAGCAAAGAAAAAACCAGGGATGGAGAGAAATCTTACATAATGCTCAAGGGTCATCCAACCAAGAATACATAGGAATCCTAAATGCATATACACCAAACAAAATACGCAAAACAAAAACCAATAGGACTAAAAGGAGAAATACACAAACCCACAAATAGAGTGGAAAGCTTCAGCAGTCCTCTCTTAATTGCTAGAACGAGAGATAAAATCGGCACAGATAGAGGGACTCAGTGACACCATCAACCAATAGGATCTAATCAACATCCAGAGAATACTTCACCCCAACCACAGCAGAATACACATTCTTTATAGGTGTCCACAGATGTAGATTGAGATAGACCATGTCCTAGGCCTTAAAACAAACCTCAACAAACTTAAAGGGACTGAAATCACACCGATTATATTCTTTGATGACAATGCAATCAAACTAAAAAAAAAAAAATCTTATTTTTCTCTCCCCCCATCCATTTTTCTTTTATCCTCCCCCCAATTTATGCTAATCTCTAAACCCCACCCTCTGAGCTGCCCTCACTCATGCTGCAGTGAGAATGCAGTTCTTGGGGATGTTTTGGAGCCGGATGTGGCTCTCACACCCCAGTGCTTTAAAGGAGAGAGAAAAACAAAACTTTCATTTTTGTAAGCCTTTCTTTTGGGACCTCCTCTCTCCTCTTGGAGAATTACCGTGACCCTCACCTTGCTCTGTTCTGACTATCCCTGGGACCTTTCTACATAAAACCAGAGGAGAGAGAAGGATGGTTGAGATTCTGAGTCTGTGTCACTGAAAATGGGTTTGCATCATTTGTATAATTTAAGCAGTTTTGTGACAAAAAAAATTAAGTGGAGCAGAAAAAATAGCTTCCCTTATGCTTTAGGAGACTGAAAAATTCAACCATAAACTTCCAATTCCAAAGGCAGAAGTCGAGAGTGACGGTGTCTGCTGGGGACCCTCTCCCTGTGGGCCAACCATTGCATGACCGGGCACATTTTCATACAACCCTCTGGGTGCTGCTGAGACATAAAACTTTTTCTGCTTGCATGTGGTGAATCTCTCCCAGAGACATGCATTCCCAGTAATGAGCTGCTCACTGACATGTCAGTGGTCCTCAGTTGCTTGATATTCATCAGTAGGAAAGAAAAAATTGACTCCAGCCACCATAGCCAAGGTGGGCTATTGTCCAAGCATGGCTGGGAGCCCATCTCTGGCAGGCAGCAGATGCTCATTTCTCATCCCAGAGGACAGCAGAAGGCAAGGGGGAGGGATGAGGGCAGGATTCGGGGAGTTCAAGGCAAAAATTCTCTCCTAAGGCTTGATCCTCCTGAGACTGGGTGCTGAGGCAGATGGTGCCTGCTTTCTCCATCAGTCAAGGAGCTATGGACAGAAGCATGGGAGTGGGGGTGTTCAAACATTTTCTTTTTTTTAAATCTCTTCTAGCTCCCTGAATTTTAAAATCTCATAATTCAACTTTCTAAATATCACAGAGACAGTTTTATACAATATTTTGAGATCCACTGGACCATATTCCCTGGTACAGGGGTGGGGATGGGATGACTATGCCTAAAGCAGCAACCAACTTGAACACTTTCATTTTTTTCTTGTGATCTGGACCTTTTCCTCTTGACACCATGCTACTATCTCTCTTGCTCTCTCTCTTGCACTCCTCACTTTCACTTCTTGAACTCAGGGTGACTGTGTTTCTGGCCCATGTGGGAAGCAGTTTAGGCACAGCAACCTCTGTGTTCCTGGCTCTCAGGCTCTACCTAGAGAAGCAAGTCAGCCTGTGGACCAGGTGGACTTCAGTGTGGAGAAAGTCCTGTTCTTAAGACATTCACGCTCAGATACTTAGGGGTGAAGTATCCTGGCATTGACAACTAATTTTCAAATGGAGAGAGAGAGGGAGAGAGGGAGAGAGAGAGAGAGAGAGACTATATGCAGCAGAAATTGGGCCAGGATGAAGGCATCCAGTGAGAAAGGATGATTGACATTGTAGGGCCACAGCAGCACTGGCAGAGCATGGCCTTCTCCATCCTGGGGACAGAGTCAAGACATGACTAATGCTTAGAACACGGATGAAGGCACATAACTGACAGTGTGAGTATCCCTGGATGGCGTGTGACACCAGAGAGGGGCCAGAGGAGACAGAAGGAAATGAGACAAAGCTCAGATGTGTAAGAAGCAGTCTCTCCGTGGGGCTGAATGAAAGAGAAACCGGCACTTAGTGTTTCTGTGGCTGCCAATCTTTGTTACCAATAAGGATTAAACCCTTGACAAAACCCAGCAGTAGAGCTTCACCTTGATTCAGGAAAAATGTTGGTAATTTTCAGTGCTCTCTGGGCCCCTCTCAAGACTTGATCCAGGAATAACTTCCCTCATTCATGAGGGACAATCAAAGGATCTATCCAAATTATTGTCAAAAAAAGAGACAGACTCAGGATTGTCTTGGAAATGTATAAGAACAAATTTTGTAACAGAATAGATGAAAAATACAATGAAATGATTTTTCATAAACTCAAAGAACTCGTGAAAACTCTAACATTAATATTTTAAGAACTAAAAGCAGAGACTCAGAGCTGGAGGAAAAAATGATAAAGTAATAGAATGAAATTAAAAATGACCTAGAAAAGTAAACTAAATATAATAATAGAAGCCACATTGGATTTGGCCAAAGGAGAAGACACTGATGAAAATACAACCAGGAACAAAGAGTATAGATTTGAGAAAATAGACCAAAATGAGAACATTAACAAAAAATATTTTGAAATGGATTGAATAGTACATAACTAACATGGAAGACAGACAAAGGTAATTTAACATAATCTGCATCTTTGGAGAAGAAAACAGAATAAATAGGTAGAAAAATGTTTGAACGTGCTATTTAAGAAAAATTTCAGATAAGGCTCAATTATTAATACTTATAGGGTATACTGTGTACTGGAGGAGGAAGGAGATTCATACACATTGATACATATCTCGTTATAGACTGGATTTCAAAGGAAAAGAAGCATTTCTACAGGCTTTAAAGCACAAAGAACACACACAAAAGTGGGGAAACCAGACTGATTTTAGACTTGTCTCTGGAAACATTTAATGGTAGAATACAACGAAACATGGTCTAAAATCCTTAGGAAAAGAAAGCAATTTTATACCCAGCCATATTAGCATCCAGGCAAAAAGATACCTGAAAAATACCTTTAATATACACAAGCATTTAAGAAACATAGTTTTTCATGAACATTTTTTGAAGACATCATGAAAATGTCAAACCCCAGCTGCCTAAGAAAAGAATGCGGGAAACAGTGACAAAAGTTTGCAACACGTGATGAATCCATTTACATAGAGATATAATGATAAAACACTCATGAAAATTCTGATTCCAGTAAAGAACAGAGAAGTGAAAACCATGATAAAATAATAATATGTCTAATGAAATGTAGGTGGTAGAGAAGAAGATGAAGGTAGTGAAAGAAAGCTAAGTGCCTTAGTTATAGAGAAAGAGGGTCAGATATGTTTGAAGCTAAAATAACAAGTTGGGAACCGTAAGAATGTTATTTACAGGAATAAAGGTAAATACTAAATGAACTAGGAATAAGAGCATCACCAATCAAAATCAGGTAGTGAAAGAGAAAAAGGAAAGGTCGATAAAAATCAGAGAACCTGAGTTTAAATATTGTTTAGAGTGGGGAGGCAATAGATTTTGTCTAAATAATACAGATATAAATATAATATCAATTGTGGAAGAAGAAAATGAGACCATTGGTCTGCCAAATCTGAAAAATTACCAAACTGCAAAGAACATACACAACAGAGCAAACATGGAACATAAAATGGAAGATGAACAATAATAAAGATATTTTTTAAGATCTGAAGTCTTGAGGTAAATAACAACAATGGGAAAATCTCCAAAATAAATGGGTAAGTGAAAAAGCTGTTTATAAAAGAAAGCATATGGGTAGACAGCCACTTGTGTTTAAGAAAATATATAAATATTCTGTAAGTTTTCATAGACTGTATAACTAGGCACATGTAAACAAGCATACACACATGTGTGAGCACACAGAGAATTTCTGGAAGGAGACACAGAAAGCTGTGATTGGAAGTGAGTGCCTCTGGGATGGAAGGCTGAGAGCTGGAGTCTCCGGAAGATTTTCACTGTCTGCGATTTTGTCCTTTTTATTTTAACTGTGGGCTTTTTTACTTTTTTCAAAAGACATAAAATCCTTCAAAAGCTCCACAGGTAATTCCGATCTGTGTCGGAGGCCGAGCAGCCCTGGCCTTTCATTTTAGGGCTTCTGAACACCTAATGACGGTTTTATCGTATCTCGGGGGTCGGGATAAAGATAATGATTGCTGTCTCTCTTTGTCATGCGGGTTTTTGGCAGACCAGCAGATGGTCTTATTGATTTACTGGTGTCTGAAGTTTCCTGGTTTCACTAGCTTATCATCATCAACAAAATCTCAATTATGATGTTATAAAGTATCGGGGCTTTGGCCTCTATTACCATTTCTATTTTTGTCTTAATATTAGAGTGTCTCCATTTCAATAACCCTGAATTAATAGAATGCTTCTTAGCTTACCTCCTGGACTCTGAACGCTTTGTACTTTAATTCTCACTCTTCCCCATTTTCCACTCTGTTGATCCAATGGCTCCCTGCAGGCACTCCATCAAATATACTCTACCCTCTGGCTCCGAAAGCCCAGGTTAGCACAGCCACCCCACCCCCATCTATCCATTACAATGTCCAAGTGGACTATTGGCCACACGCATAGTCCTTATTTCCATCTTTGCTCCAATTGCCTCTCCAGTTGGAAGTAATCCCAAACCCACCTGCCATTCAGTCTTACATCAATTCCTTTCTCTCCTGAGTCTTATTTTCCTCATAGTTAGTATCTCACAGGTTACTCTTTAATTGTTCTCTAGTTACCTCATCTGTGATAATTTTTCTCCAACTTGAGTTTAATCCTTTCAGGGGATGGGGGGAGGCCTTGGGGCTGTAAGTTCTAAGTACATCCCAGATCTGACTATTTCCCACCATCTTCACAGCTATTACTTCAGTTCCAGGCACCATCACTCTTTGCCTGGTCCACCTGACTGGTCTCCTTGCTATTCTTCTTGGGCGTCCTATAGTTTGTTCTCTACATGGAGGCTGGAGCCATGGTTGGCTTTGAGCATAAGTCATGATTTTACTCCCAGGCTTAAAAACCTTCAAGCACTGACCAGCACACTTGTGATAGAATCTAAGTGTCAGGTGACCTACAAGTCCCTGCAGATACCCAAGGACACTCGCCAGGACTTATTCCCTCGTTCTCTGGTTCTCTTGCTCTCCTTTCTGCAAGCCAGGCTCATTCCATCCAGGGGCCATTGCACTTGCCAGGGAAGCTCTTCCTCCATGTCCTTGCATGCCTCTGTCACATTATTCAGATCACGGTTAAGATACCCTCTCCTCCTGGGTCCTGCCTGACACCCTACCTCGTGTAGAGCTCCTCCCTACACCTGTCACTTGCTAACCCTTTCCCTGCTTAATTTATCTTTGAAACGTTCATCCTCACCACGTGTGAGAATCGAATATGCAACCTGGTGTCAGGCTTCCTGGGCTTAAACCTCAACGCCACTACTTAAGCTATGCAACTTCGGGCCCGTCCTTAACTTCCTTCTGCCTCACTTTCTTCATCTGCAAAATGGAGGTAGCATGAAACTCAGGTTATGGGACTGTCATGAGGAATGAAAAGCAGTTAGAGGGGGGCAAGGTAGGTTACGTACGTGTTGGCTATTATTGTACAATTGGTATTTATCGACTCGTTGCTAAACTGCCAGCTGCTGGAGGATTGGTTTTCACGGCCGTACTAACAGAGCACCATGGACTGATTACCTTAAATAACAGAAATTAATTTTCTCACAATTCTAGAAGCCAGAAGTATGAAATCAGGTGTCATCAGGGTTGGTTTCTTCTGAGATCTCTCTCCTTATCTCGTAGATGGCTTACTTCTCCCTGTGTCCTTACGTGGCCTTTCCTTTATACCCATCTGTATTCTAATCTCTTCTTACAAGGACCAGTCATATTGGATTAGGGCCCACCTTAAATAATCACGTTTTAACTTAATTATCTCCTTGAAGACCCGATCTCAAAATATGGTCACCTTCTGAGATATGGCCGGGTCAGGACTTCAGCATGTGAATCGGGTGGGGGCGGGGGTGGACACAGTGCAGCTCATGATATTTGCAGAGCAAAGATTACGACCTGGAGAAATGGACATCTCGGCTGCTAGCAATGTGTTCCGCACATTTCGGCTTTTCAATAACTATCACTTGAAAAAATAGGAGTATCTCCCCTTCCTCTCTCCGAAGGCCTTCTGTATATTCCGTTTCTCCATAATTATCTCTGGAAAAGGTGAACAGCATCTCCTACCCTTGGCTCTTGTGCTGCCTGAAGTCTGTGGAGCACTGGGTAGCTGAGCGCTGAATAGAGGAGGCATTGGAGGAGGGAGCCAATCACTTGAGAAGCACTGTGCTGGGACTTACCGACCCCTTCACAGTCCAGGGGCAAGCAGGGTCCACCATACTCTCTGAGGCTCTGATGCTGGGCTTTGGGAGAGGCAAGGACTGGAGAGGAAAGGGATGTGCAGGGCACTCAAGCCTTCGGTAGCCGGGCTGCAGCCGGCACACCATTAGGTAGGTGGTCGAGCCCCACAGCAAGGCAGGGCTCTATTCTAGTGACACAAGCCAGTGTCCAGTCCTGGGCATGGCTCCTCAACACCTTGACCATAGCTTGGAAGACAGCCCTTCTCAGAACAGGCTTCCAGCTACACACGAGGCGTCAGGATTCCAGGGGTCGAGATATCTCTTGCGAGTACCGTGGAGAGTGGCTATATATTCCTTGCTATGTTTTACTTAGCTACAGTCACGTAAATCTCACTCTATACTATAGTTAAATCCCACAAAGGTTGTTGGTGAATTTTGAATAGAAGTCTACCTTAAATGCACAATGGACAGGGTAGGGGTGCAGTCACTATTTAAAGCAAATATCCAGGGTGTCTCTTTTGGCAAGAAAGACTTCTAATTTATCTTTTCTGGTTTGTAAATGTGACCTTTATACATGCGGGCACGTGTATGACACACACACACATGCACAATTTTTGCTTTGACCTCTGTGAGAACCTGGTATCTACCCTCAGATCTAAAAGGGGAAAACTATATTAAGTAGCTCAGAGCGTGTAGAAAAGTACAATCCCAGTTTAAGCTAAAATACCTTGAAAAGCCCTGAGACGGCATCTGTCAGCTTTGGGGATCCTGCTTTACCTGGGGAATTCTGACTTTGCAACAGAAGCTATAGAAACTGTGGTTTCCAGGCGTGAATTGTTGGGGGAAATGCAAAGACATTGGGTTTCTTCCTCTTATATTGGTATTGTCTGGCAGGTTGCGTTAGTGAAACATATATTGGTGGTTTTGTGAGAGAGTATCCTGATCCTGCCCTAAAAACGTGAGTTGCTGAGTCATCCCCCTGGAGAGCCTGGGGTTGACTTGGAATGAGCTAGGGCAGACGTCTTGACTGGCATGTGACATCATTTGTTGCCACTATATAAAAAAAACAGGGTTGAGGCAAAGATGAAGGGGTCAGATCTACACGAGAATAACCACAGCTGGAAGGCTTTCCAGGAGGTAGAACAGAGACTCCTAAAAAGGCAAAAAGATTTTGACGAGGTGATTTCAAGACAGCGACTAGCAGAGTAGCACCCACAAGAGACTTGGACACTTGACGTAAACAGATGGGAAGAAAACCATTGCTGAAGGTCAATCCAGTAAAACCATAGAATGAGGCAAAACATGTTTTGTATTCCTTTTTTTTTCCTTTTCTTTGTTTTGTATTATTTAATTCATTAATATTTTAGAGGCGTAACGCCCAATTTGTTGGCTTGCCTTTGTTGAAATTAAAAACGTGAATTACTGCCTGGACGGTGCCCTCAAAAAGTAATCAAGACGGTGGTCGTGATGATGGGAAAACCCACACAGCTCTCTGGCCATGTACTGTGCCCTCAACTTCTTTGTTTTGATGGACGTATCCCAAGTACCCACTTAGACTTATTGAAGATCTGGCTTATAGTGGGTGCAGAGACTTGAAAAGGCTGCCTGTTTTATGATCGTGTCCTTGAGAATTTACTCTTTAGAAAGTACATCTGGCGCTAGACATTTATATTTTTAATGTTTTAGGTTCAACTTTGCTTTATTCACAGTGCGTGGGCGACATTTAAAATCGATTTTTCGTGCATACAGAAATAACATACTAAAATATTATTAAAGTAGGTTTTCACAGGCACTTTTCTTCACATGACACTATGCATAATTAGCAGGAATTAAGAGGTAATGGGTTTATAAACCCATTATTCACAAAAATTCCACTTCTAACATAATGTTCAGTTGATATTTATGTGCATTGCTGTGACCTGTGTAAGAAACAAATTATTCTATGGTTTTCAAAACGTTTATTGCCTTGTATTATCTTTTTAAGCAATTTGGAAATATGGAACTTGTTATTTATTTATTTATTTTTTGTCAGGGAGGTGGAATGGGAGGAGCTTATATTATATTGCAGTTTGGAGGCTGAGCTTAAACTGCTTGAAATGACTGGAGCGTGGGAGAGACCCTTTGAAAATGTGAGCTTTTCACAGCCAGTGTCACCTGTGAGCTGTGTTGGAGGGCTGAGGCTGGTGTGAAAGCAGCCAGCGTCGTGGCAGTCCATTCTGATGTCTGACAGAGACGCAGGAAAGAAATGTCCAAGTTTTTAAAATAGTTTTTCTTTTAAAAATGCCAGCATTCAAATTAAATATTTGTTTGCCCCTCTTTCATATATTGCAAGCAAGTCAGGGAAGAGGTGAAGCTGTACAGACATAAACAACAACTCGCCCAGGCTTATAAGTTTTGTCTGTGATTAGGTATCATAAAATACAGAGATTTGAAGATATGACTGGGGTTCGGACGTGGGAGCAAGCCAGCTTCTTCTGTTGAGGTCACATGATTGAATCACCTTAATCTGAGCTGTCACAGGAGTGGTCTCTTCAAAGGCACCTGCTCCCAGCAAACATACATCTGACCAGCACCACCTCTCAAAGTGGAGAGGGTGATTCTTTGTTTTATTTTTATTGAAGTGAAGGCCCTGAGGAGTGCTTTTGGGGTCTTTAGCACCCCATGATTCCATCAGCCTCCACTTTGTCACAAACAAACAAACAAGTAAAAAGATGCTCTCTGTGCCCACAAAGCTTCAAGGATGCTGGTGTCTTTGTTTTCACGGCTTAGAAGTAGACTCTGTGTCTCCTGCATAGACACCTAGTCCAAACCCAAACCTAACTCATGCACAGAGAATCTCTTAGAAAAGCTGGAGTCACCCCAGACCAGATGATTTACATATAGTTTGAATATTTGAATTCACGTATACCCTCCAACTATTGCAAAGAGGCTAGAGAGTGCTGAGTCTTCAGTGTGATGGTGAGATAGTAAAGGCCTAGTCTACTTCAGTCAACAGGAAAGACAGCAGTGACCACCATACAGAAAGAAAGTGGAAGAGGCATTGTGCAAACACTTTCAGGTAACTGTGGATAGTCTACCCATGCCACCCTCCAGTTCTCACCATTATGCAGGGGAAAGAAAGAGGGAAGAGAAAGGTACAGGATGGGGAAGAGTGACGTGTCTGGGCTTTAGAACTCGCCAGGCTCTTTCTGTAGAAAGCAGATCCCAGCTCTTCTGTTGGAAAACCAGAGGGAGAACCATTTATAGGATGATTAATTCAATAATCATCCTATAAATGGCGAAGCCAGCTGAGAAAGAACTGGTACACATTATCTTAGAGAGAGTTAGATGGGCTTTAACGAGCAATGCTCTTGAGGACACTTTAACATATTATAATGCAGAATCCTGACCGATTCACCGTCTCTTTGGTTTTTATGGGGCGTCTTAAAATTTTGTGGCTGAGTAAAAACCAAGGGTCTATGTTGAAGACAGTGATGCTTTTAATGCTAAGGGTAAGTGAATTTTATCAAACTGGGGATTCTCTCAGTACCTTAGAGGTGGATGAGTGAATATTCTCCAGTTTGATCAAACTCCAGTTTTTACCCATTGCAGCCTGATGAGGTTAGTGGGACTATATGGTGGAAATGTTAGCTGTAATTTTTTGTGGAAGGAAAAAAACTCTCTTCATCTTAATGGTGTGAAAGTCAAATTTTACAACATGCGAGTTCTCCAAATTAAGGTCTGGTATTTTCCTGTTTGAGGGAGCATATCCTCACTCTCTCTGAGTTTCAAAATAGAGACCACGAGAAGTCAGCTTCTCTCTCTGTTTGGCTGGTATTTGCACGTCATGGAATTGAAGCAAGCTTCCATAATCGTGGGTTTAGTTTTCTTCCTAACCCCATGTAGCTCTGTTTTCACCCTAAACGTGTCAAAGGACGAATGAATAAAATGCATCCATTGTTGGACTTCCTAATGTTGCTCTCCTGCCAGACCAGATAGCGATATCTTCCCCACTAGTCCATTCCCATTACGAGACAGGTTATGTTAAGGCAATTTGTTAAAATCTGAGGATGTTTTATTAAGAGTAAGCTTGAAGGCACACATCACGTTTCTAGTTAGTTGCCAATATGCCCTGACAAATATAAAAAATCCCTTACAAATATAAAACATTTCTCCCTGACCAGCTTGGTAGACCAGGAATCCTACCTACCCAGACCACATATGCCCATTTTACAAATGAAGGAAAAGATATACGCAGAGGCTGAATGGCGCCAGTGAGAGAGCCAGGTCTAGAATCCAGGGTTTGTGACTACTACAAATCAAATCTTTTTCACTACAGAACAACCAAATTTGTGTCATAAACTCCGTGGTTCATTTCCCAAGTGGCGTGTCACCTTGGCCAGGCTACTGTCCCAAGTTATTTACTTAACACTAATCTAGATGTTGCTGTGAAAATATTTTGTAAATGAGCTTAAAGTTCATAAAAGCTAATTTTATCCTTGATAACCTGGGTGGGCCTGGCTATATCAACGAAGGGCCCAAAATGGCTAAGGTTTCTCTGGGAGAAGGAATCCTGCCTGTGGTTGGCAGCTTCGGCCTTCTCTTATTGACGGCCTGCCTTGGGTGCTTGTGATGTGCCTAGCCAGCCCCTCCATCGTGGAAGCCAATTTCTTCCAAAAAGTCTCTTCATATGTATCTCCTAGTGGTTCTGCTTCTCTGCTTGAACCCTGACTGATGCACCACGGGAGCAATTATAATTAAAAAGTGAATCTGACATCCTGGGAGTGGATTCTGTGGTTTCCATATGTGGATGGAAAGAGAAAGTATGGCTTTTGGAGGTCACAGACCACTGATTCGTACTCGATGGAACCAGAAGCCTGATCTGTCGTATACTTTTTGCAGCTCTTGTTGAAGACGTGGACCTGGCCCCAGCCAACACAGAGGGTGGGGGTGTATTTGAATGTCATGACTGACTGGACATTGGCCCACTGCCCGACAGTCCTGGGTGGAAGAGGGAGAGTGTAGACCAGACACTCAGTACAAAGAAGAGTAGAAACGATCAACTCCTGAGAAACCAGAACTTCAACAGATGTACCTGCCACCAATTCACAGTCGAGACTGGAGTTCACAGGATGAACTGGAGAGAGCCAGTGCCTTTCAGAAAGAGAACAGAGGGCACAGAACGGAAAGCCAAACTTTGTGTGTGGAAATTTAAGAATAAGCAATGAAAATGACTGGATGTGTTCAGTGGAAAACTACTCATTATTTAGAGCCTACCCTTCTAGATTTTCTTATTCTAGCCATTCCTGGCTATGGAGCTATTTTTATAATTTGTAAATTGTAGACAACTGATTGGAGTGTGATTATAATTACCAATGCAAAATAATTCTTGTGTATAGACCTGCAAATCAATGCTGTCAGGTAGAGGCTTGATGGCTCTCCCTCTCCAAAGAAAAAAACATTTTAATATTCCTCTATTTCATATAAACTTGTGATTTTTTGACCTCTTTGAACCTGTGTGACATTTGTATGATTTCCTTATTTAATTAATGAGTTAAATAAAATCTTTGGACCATGTTTACTTTATATTTGTATGAAAGCCATGATTTTACCTTTTTAAAAAAAAAAAAATTTCCAATAACAACACCTGCCTTGGATGCACGTGGAGAGGAATGCCATAGGCTGCATAGTCTTCAGAGGCAAGGGACAAATTCTGCCCAGTGAGGACCGCCAAGAGGTCACTAGCCTCAGAAAGCCCCATGCAGCCATGCTCGCTGCAGGGACAACACGAAAAAGAGTAAGCTTTTTTATTTTTATTTTTTAATTAATGTAAAATACAGATCCTTTATGTTGCCCTTGGAGATTAATATCAAGAGATGTTTTTACAGTTTTTTGAAGAAGAGTTAAATACACTCTGTCTCTCCTATCTATACAAACATTTGTTTGTGTATGCGTGATTTATATCTCACTTGCTTCCAAAAACCATATTTGGAATGGATCAAACCATAAGAGGAGAGAGTATGATAGATTGTGCAGCAGGTCAGACCTTGCAAAGAGCAATGTCGTATGCGAAACTACAGAACAGATGGTGAAAAACTATATGATAAAAATAACAGAAGGCTACATGGTAAATATATTCAACAACAAGCAGGCAGCTAATGAGATGGATGAACAGAGAGCAAGCCTGGGGGAGGGGAATCGTCCAAGGTCACACGATCACACCACTTGCACTTTGGATTAAGTGTCAGGGTCTCCAGAGAGCCCAGGCTGGTTTTGCTTTTGATACCACTTGGCCTTGGGATTGGAGGTGGGTGAGGACAGGAGAGTGCAGGCTTGGGGCAGGGGATGTTGCTAGTTCTAGGAGACTGGGCACACATGGGGACCGCGCCATCCGTAAGATGCTGTGACCGATGGGGATAACGAAGAGTGAAGCTCAGGTCTCCTGCTTGTAAGGTGTCCCTTCTACTTGGCCATCTCATCTTCAGAGCCACAGTGACGGTGGGGATGGCCCTGTCACTTCGTACACATTGCAATAAATAGAGCAGAGGGAGGCACAGTCTACTATGTTCTTAATATATGTGACTGTGCCTAGAAAGATTGACTACCACCAAGTTCAGGGTGAGATGAACGAGATCTGTGATTACAGAGATTTATACTGTCCGGAATATAATTTAAAATATTGTCTTAAAGACCTTTTCAAGGAAAATATCACAGAACTCTACCCTCTATAAAAAATAGTGTGCCTTCAGGAGGTAAATCATGTACCTTTGTCAAGAAAAGCATTTGGGAAACTGAGATGAAATATTAACTCTCTTCCTACTGAGGGACTGTTGTTAAGAGAAGGATCTAGATTAAAGGTGAGCTCCAGAGAAAGGAGGAAGGACAACTGCTTGGGACATGTGGGGAAAATACAAATGGAACTTGAAAAGTCTTCAGGCAGCAGCGATCATGTGTTTAGACAAAAGGGAGAAGGAGTTGGAAAATTCAGAGGACCAGCCCACGAGCTCTGGGAGTGACCCCAGGGAACCATCACCGCTCAAGACCGGTGCCAAGTCCTGAGCAGAAAGCAATGGGCTCTCCCAGCAGGCAGGGATGGGTGGGCAGGAAAGAGAAGCTGGCTGTTTTCAGATAAAATAAAAATGTTCTTTAGAACTCACAGTACAGAAAATTCTTGGAAGTTGTTTATGTGGGTGACAGTTTTAAAACATGGTTCTCAAGCTGTGTGTTTGGTGTCTCACTCACATATGAGAAGAGGGAAAAAATGTAAGTAGAGAGTGATGATGCAGCTTGTGCAAGAATTCACAGCGGCCCTGGGCTGGGTGGAGGGGAGAGACCGGGTTTGTGGATCCAGGAGCTGAATTATTTCTTGGGATTGTCTAAGCAGCCCAAGTCAATTACCTGGAGGGGTTGGAAGTAAATAACGAATCATATGCCATGGGGACACGGAAAGGAACATAGAAAGGATAGGGGTTACGTTTGATGAGCTACTGTTGATACAAGGTTGCTATCAATATCTCCACGGATACTGAGGTGCATTCCTCATGTGGGTGACCAACCTTAATAATGGCTCGTATTGATTGAGCGCCCACTCTATGCCAGGCATGGCTTTCCCTGCTTTCTGTGTATGAATTCACAGAAATAATCCAAGAGGTATCTTTATAGACCCGAGTGGAGAAACGCACCAGGTAAGTTCGCTAGAGCCCGTATTATAAAAGTATGACACTTTTCTCGAGTTGTTAGTTTCAGCAATTCTTGGATCTGCTTAAACTGGATTCTGATGGGAACATTTGCCTCAGGCCTTCACACGTTTGTGTGATTGGGGTTTAGCTCACTCTGCTCATTTCAAAACCTGTCACGAGTTGAAACAATTTACACATACAACATAGGTGGTGGGCGACCTGTAGTGATCTGAAGGAAGTAAATAGGTTTGAGCTACCTTTTGGTAGCTCCGCCCACCCTTCAGGGAACATGGCACCTTCATCCTTCTATATGCTTTAAATCTACTGTCTCACTCCTATTTCCAAAGAAGGCAGCAGAGTCCTATTTAGGTTCGTTTTAAGGGGCGAGCCTGGAAAGTGTATTCATCCTCATCCATGAGCATGTTGGTTGAGCAGATGGCTGTGGCCCCTTTAGTAGACACTAAGTAGAAAAATTGGGATTTCAGGACACTGCAGATTAAACGAGGGACTTTATTCTCCTGAGGGGCAGGCTTGAGGGAAGCTATGGATAGGAGGAGTTGAAAAGCAAAGACCCAGCACAGGCAAGCCAAAACAGAGAATGGCAAGGTTCCTGGGAGAATGTAGAACAGAAAAAAATAACGCCCACCATTCTCCAAAGTGGGCATCTCACCCAGTAACATTTTATATCCAGAAAGTGTGAGAGGCAAGAGCCTTCGCTAGATGCTGAGTTATCCTTTTTCTGTTGCTCATGTATGTGTTGAAGTGACTAGGAAGCTGTAGGATTGACGGCTTTTACCTGACCGCTGAAAACACAGATGGGCATGCGGCGTTATGTGTCTGGTTAGATAAATTAAAGATTTGAGAGCAATAATGTCAGCAATAGCCACCATTAAACAGAGATCTCAGGAGTGGAACAGACCTTTTAAGCATCTGTTTTAATTGGAGCCCAGTATTTATCTCTTTGGCGCAGGCCCAAGTACCTAGCTGGAAAGAACCCAAACCCATCCCCCAGAGTTGCTCCTTGGGATCTTAAAAGCTCAGTTGGCCAGAATTGAAAGCTGTCTCTCGGGGTTTCGGAGCTCTGTTAGAAGGATTCTGAAATATTCCATGTATATATAAAAAAAGAAACAATTCAAGAATTCTTTGTTTTGGTTTGTTTTCAAAATCAGCTTGTAGGAAGGGATTTAAATGAGTTTTAAATCATTTTGGAGAGAATGTGCCCACAGCACAATGTATGCCTGATGTGTTGATTTCTTTGTTATCAGAGCTTTATCCTGATGAAGATGTTTATAGATTTTGAAGTAACTCTTCAAGGGTGATTTGATGAGGCCGTCGTCTATCATGGTTTTTCTGTCTCTGCATTCATTACCCCTGGTGTTCTACTGAGTTCTGCTGGTGGCACTACAGCTTGGTTTGGACCCTCGAGAGAGCCCTGTGGCTGACTGAGGGTGGGAATTCCTTCTCACAGACCCAAATCTTAGGAGGTGCACCTTTATCTCCATCTCCCCAGATTTCTTTGTCATCCTCAGGGTGTCTTCCTACTTTGCCAAACCTTCTTCTCCATTCACTACCTTCCATTTCCTCTTGTCATCTTTCCTCCTGACCTTGAGGGCTCTTCTGACTGCCTCTGGCTATCCGCTGACACATGAGTTCCATAGCAAGGGAGGGGACAGTCTTGCATTGATGAGAACTAACATGGGGAATGACAGGATAGGTGAAGTCAGGCAAGCTGTGGGTTCTGGCCTGAAGACATGACTTGGGGGATGGCACACCATGGTTGTTATTGGATGTGAGATTCTTCTGCCACTGCCATCCTGGTGTTCTACTCTGCCTTGCACAACCTCAGACTACTGGTAGAGCTCAACCCCAAATGTGGGGCTGAGCGTTCTGGGTGGATGGGAATCGCGATGTGAAATGCAGGGCTAATGTGGGCCCAGTGTACCCTCTGCCCACCTTCCTGGTAGAATGTCCATGAGGAGGGCGGGGGGAGAGCCAGGAAGGCCAGGAGCCAATCCAACTGTTGACAAGGGGAAAGGAGTCTGGGCACAATCACACCCTTGGCTCTGACGCTTATTCTTGAGTAACAGCAGAACCTGTACTCTTGGGCAGTCTTCAGACGTGAGTCATGGCTCCCTCCTCGAATCAGGAAGAAATTGGTCAAAGGACAATGTGCTTTTTCAGCAGATGAGTAAACTGGCAGATGGATGGGGGCACTGCTAGGTAAACAGTGATGGAGAGAGGTGAGTCTGCAGCATAAAATGTGTCCAAAGCAACAGAAGTTTGGCACTTGGCTATATTTCCCATTCACAAAGCGTAACCACTTGTTTCTTCTTTTAGTTTTTAAGGAAAAGCTTTTTAAAAAACCTATTAAGATACATCAAAATGATCCTTGGACATTAGCCAGCTGTTAAAATGTGTTGATGGATTCAGAATAAATAAGTTGGAAACGTATGGATTTCATTTCTCTTAAATGTGTGGATTTTTATTTTTCTTTTTTTGCAGATTTTTAAATAAAATGCAAATTCCCGATGAAAATATAGTTTAGCCTTTTTAAGAAGGGGGGGGAGTTTAATTATTAAACAAATATTTACATGCAAATCAAAGCAGATATGTACAAGGCATGGATGCCCTAAGGCAGCTGTTCCCAACCGTTTTGGCCCCAGGAACCGGTCCTCCTATGAGAATCTAATGCCTGATGATCTGAGGTGGAGCTGAGCCAGGGATGCTAGCGCTGGGGAGCAGCTACAAACACAGATGAAGCTTCGGTTGCTTGTCTGCCACTCTCTTCCTGCTGTGCAGCCCAGTTCCTAATAGGCCATGGATCTGTCTATGGCCTGGGGGTTGGGGACCACTGCCTTAAGGACTACTTTGATCAACCAGCAGACAGCAAGACAGAGATCTGAGAGGCCGTCCTTGGAGAGCTAATCTGGTTAATTCATTACCTAACCTGTGAAACATAATTTGCAGGAGTCATCAAGAAAGAATTTATCTCCCAGGATGGAACAGCACAGCCCAGGCCTAGAAGTCTAATTAAGGCTGCTGGAATGCTCTAGGGGTCATAACTAATAATGTTTCTAGACAGGATATTTGGCCTCCTGGAGTCTGGACCTGCAAAGGTCAAAGGACAAATCTTTCTTTGTGTCACTGGGATCAGTCAGGGAGCAGGGCACCCAGGTTTGCCTCACACAGGAGACACACTCCATAGAGGCACAGGAGAGAAGCATGATCACTGCAGCCTGATAACATTTGTTTGTTCACTCTGCTCAACCAGAATCTTTGAACGGTCTTCTGATTGAGACTTGGCTCCCTTTGTAGATTCTCCTCCTGGCAGTGATGTTTCCTAAGTTGGATTTCTTATTGGCACATCAGTCTGCTGTGAGTTATGTTCATGTAAGTCTGGCTCTTTGAGTGCCACCATCTCTACAGGCCCTGACAAAAGCCAGTTGCTGCTCCTGGTGCCTCAGGTCCAGATCCCGAAACAAGGTGATGACTCTGATCCTCACTCACTAGGTTCATCCAGGACAGCATTGCTGACCCAACTGTGCACACATTGCAGTCATTTCTTATTAAGATAATGATACCAGGCCTACCATTTATTCCTGGCTTATCACATGTCAAGCACTTTACACGAATCCTTTCAGTAAATCCTCATGGTGACTCTGGGACAGACACCATTATCAGTCTTAGTTTATAGATGAGAAAACCGAGATGAAATCAGATTGATGACTTTTCCAGAAATCACATTGCTGGCAGTCAGTGGGGATATTTGGATTGAGGTCAGCCAGGGTGATGCAGAGTCAATGTCCCAAGCCATACACTGACCCAACCTCCTATGCTAGTTCATGAAACATACCAGCCCTATACAGGACAGCACTGTTAGGGTAGGGAGACTTGTCCAGACTTCATATTGTTTCATTTGTTTTTTATAACCTCGATTTATAGGTTTTTAATTTTTGCATTCAAGAACCTTTGTTAAGGAGCCTATGTAGGAACTAGAGATAGAAATATGAGCAAATGATCTATTTTCCCACTCTCTTCCTTTTCTCCTCAAAATCCCAGCACCTTCTCTCCATCCTCACTCTCAGCTGAAGACCTAATTTCCTCTTTCACCAAGAAAGCCAATATTCTGATAAGGAAATGTCCATAGGTCACCAGATGATCTCTTTCCACCTGCCTGCATCCTTGCTTATCTCTGCTTTCAGTCTGGCTAGTAACCACTGCCCTCATCCCAGGTAGCCCATCCCCACACCAGACCTTAGATCCCACCCCTTTTGCCTCCTAAAAGACACCATGGCACAGCATTCCTTAGCATTTTCTACCTTCTTGCTATCCACTGTCATTACTCCATCCTTAAAAGAAAATCTTTCCTCCATCCCCCTGTTAGCTTCCACCTTCATTTCTTGGCTCATTTTATAGCAAA
This sequence comes from Cynopterus sphinx, assembly GCA_030015415.1. NCBI lineage: Eukaryota > Metazoa > Chordata > Mammalia > Chiroptera > Pteropodidae > Cynopterus > Cynopterus sphinx. Next base: position 3,976,668 of record CM057380.1, on the reverse strand, counting down.
ACTCCTTAGAAGACGTAGCCCTCCATTCTTGCCTCTCTAGTTTCCTCATCTTCCATCTCTCTTAAATTCATATTAATCAGAGATTGCCTTCTCCCTGCCTTGTGAGTTGCTTCTGACCAGGCCCTCAATGTCTCCTGCCCAGTGGCGGTCACCACTGGTAAAGAAGACCTATTCTTGCTGATCTATCAATGGCAGGTGGTACACTTGATCATGCCCTCTGCCCTGACACATTATTTTTACTTGACATTTTACTGCTGCACCCTTCCTGTCTCTCTCCCTCTCCCTCTTACCCCCCTCTCCTAGTTCCTCATTGTCTGCTGAGCCCACAACCTATTTTTTTTCTCTATTCTCACTCTGGTTTAAATACACAACTATGTGCTGATGGTGGCCACATTTATAACTTATGTCTCCACCCTGGACCTCCCTTGAGCTCTTGAACTCCAGACTCATGTATCCGACACCCATGGCTCTTACCTCCACCACCACCTCCCTTCTGATCCAAACCACCACCTCTGCAACAGCCTCCTGACCAGCCTCTTTGCATCCATCATTGTCCCTGAACAGCCTTTCTCAACCCAGCAGCCATGGTGGTCCTTTCAAAACATGTCAGGTCCTCCCAGTCCTCTGCCCCAAACCCTCCTTTTGTTCTTCTTCTCCAACAATGCCAAAGTCACACTAAGGTCTGGCAGTCCCCTTCCTGTGAGCCCCAAGGTCGCCGAAAGAAGAGACTGCCTTGTGGGAGAGGCGTTCTTCTCCCACCACAGCACAGGCCCAGGTTGGAGGTCTATTCCATTTCCAACACGGATTCTAGAAATGGGCCTGCGAGGTTTAGGGAACTTTCTCAACACTGTCACCCCCTCCAAAGTGAAGTACAACACTTTCCATGAACAAGCATTACATTTGTAAAAGAAAAAAGAACCTAAAAGCAGAACCCTGCCTTCCCAGGGCTGGAAATGCAGCTTGTCTCATTCTGTCTCCTCAAGCCTAGCCCTGGATGGGGAGTCTCCTCCTTTCTTATGAATTCCAAATTCCAAGGCTCCCACCCCCAATCTTGTTTCCTCCTCTCCCTCCAGCCCAATTCTTTTATCCCCCACTCAACCTGGAAAGCCTGTGGTGCAAGGTGGGGGGTAGATGAAAGATGGAGGAGGGCACTTCAGGTTCCCACCTTCTGCTCTGGGGCTCCTTGGTTTAACTGCCAGTGCTTGTCTGCTCCTAAGGTTGCTGCCAGATATGTGGCAGTTAACATTTGATTGTTTCAATCAAAACAATTCCCTTGTTAACAGCCTCAGACTTTGATGCTTATGTGAAAGTTAAAGCTGAGGAATTTTCTCTATGACCAGGTGCAAAAGGTTGAAGGATAACCTTGGCTTTTCCCTTAGCAGCTGCCACAGGGCCAGGGCCTGACAGTAGCTCATGCCACATACTCCCAAAAATGGAGCCCCCCAAGTGTTTTCTCACAGATGCTTCTGTGTAATGGGTGCCTCCATGGCCTTGTCAGCCCCTAAGATATTTTTTATTACTAAATGATTCAGAGCCCTAATGGCATTGCTGGGTGGTTTTTATAGCTAAAAGATAATGAGTAATAACCAGTAAGTTTTGACTGTGTGTTGAGCTTGGAAATAATGAAGTACCAATGGGGATGATTGATATGAACTAACATTTTCTGGGCTCAGGACTGGTTTACACAATTTGCAGGGCTTGGTGCAAAATGAACGCGCAAGTCTCCAGAGACAATACAAGATGGCGGGCTAGGTAAAAGCAGGCTCCCCTCCTTCCAGGAAAGCATTACAAGCACAACCAAATTATAAAACAATCAACGTGGAGAACCACCCGAAGTCTAGCTGATTATAACCCATGCATCTGAGGCTATAAAGAAAAAGCCACATGGAGACCAGTAGGAGAGGCGGAGAAGTGAAACAGGCTGGTCCCAATCTGTACCTGGCGTTTGAACACCAGGAGAGAGAGAGCTGCTGCAGAGGCCTCCCTAAAGGAGCCAGGGGTCCAAGCCCATGCAGGAGCTCCTAAGCCCAAGCCTCCAGTCCCAGGAAGAAGGGTTCCCACAAAATCCAACTGTAAAAATCAGTGGGGACTCTGGTCGTCTGGATGAGAAGGAAAAAACCTAAAACCCAGACATCCTTGAAAGGGCCTCTGCACAGACTCATTCACTCACAGACACTCACCCCAGGCTCTGGTGGAAGGTCCGCAGCTCAGGAGGCGAAAGAGGCTTAAAGAGAGGCACTGAGTTGTGTGGTGCCAGAGCAAGGGCTGGAGGGACAGCCACCATTGCCCCTTTCTTGGGCCCACCTCTGAGGCAGTCCACAGGTGGGTGCCATCTTAACTGGGTTAACCCCTCCCCCCTCAAGGCCGATTCTGAATCTGCATTGGTCAGTGAGATTAGCCCGCCCCACCCCATGTCTCCCTGGGACCCTGCACCTCTCAACTTATAAATTAACCACATTGGGCCCATTGCCAGGCAGCCAGCCCTACCCTGCACCTTCCCTGGGTTGTGCATTAGTGGGCAGGCAGCAGCCCTCAGCTTGGGCCACCCGCCCGCTCTCCACACATTTCAGGGGAGACTTTTAGTGGTGGGCCACTGGCGCCAGCCTGAACTGTGGTGTTTCTTGGGGGTGGTTCACTGGGGTCTGCGGACCTGAGGTAGATGGCAGCTGGCCTCACTGTGATCTGTGACTTTTGTGGGAGCCCATAGCCTTAGCACTGCCAGAATCTGCACTGGGCTGATGGGATTGGCCTGTTCCACCCTGTGTCTCCCTGAAACCCAGGCCCCCCCAACCCACAAACTGCCCATGTGGGACCCATTGCCAGGTAGCAGGCCCCATCCTCTGCTTTCTCTGGTCCTCAGATTCAATAGTAAACAACAGCCTTCAGCTCATGAGTTCTATGCACTGCCCATGAATCCTGAGAAAAACTTTCAGTGGTGGGCCATGAGTCACACCCTGAACTATAGTATTTCATGAACAGATCTCAGGGGTCTGCAGGCCCAAGGTGGGCAGCGGCTGGCCTTGCTGTGGTCTGAGACTACCAGGAAGCCACAGTCTCAGCATTGGAACAAATTGTGTTCTGTGTTGGCCCAGTGAAAGTGGCATGCTGTACTCAGGTGAATCCCTGGATCCCCACCCTACCCAACTCCCATACCACCAAAACACTCTCACAGATGAGTAGTCTTATGGGCAGATGGCAGGTTTCCGCAGCTTGAGGTGTACTGGTCCTTTTGCTGAGCTGCCTCAGGCCCGGTACTGGGGATAACTGACCTCGAGTTGCAATGTGGTCTCTCCCCCGGAATTTAGATCCAGCACAGGCAGCAACCATTCGCTGATTGCTTGTAGCTCCTACCAGGTGGCCCTTAACAATCAAAGGCAGTGGCTGACATTGGCCTCTTACTTGGGAGCCCCTTGAAAAGGGCCACTGAACCAACACACCTGGAGGTTGATGTCAGACCTGACTAGCCCCATAAGAAGCAAACCTAAAGGGTGGTTTCAATAGGTACAGGAGCTTGCTGGGGCAAATTCTACTCTGATGGGTCAGTCCCCACACAGCAACTCACACCCTATGAGAATGGCTAATTCTCATAGCCAGTCAGCCTGAGAGTCAATCCCATCCACTGAAGCACTAACAGCAATCAAAGCTTAGCTACAAAGGAGAACACACACACAACAACACAAGGAACATGTCCAGAGGCTAAGCACAGGTGATCAGAGAGACTGGATGACTAGGCCACAAAGGACACCTACTATATAAGGCCTTCTGGCCAAGGCTGGGAGACATAACAAATCATTCTAATACATAGACACTAATACAGAGTCGAAACTAAAATGAGAAAACAAAGAAACTTGCTGCAAATGAAATAAAAAGGGAAACTCCAGGAGGAAAAATAAAAACTAAACAAAATGAAGGCAAGCAACCTTCCAGAGGTAGAGTTCAAAACATTGGGTATAAGGATGCTCAGTCAACTTAGGGGGAAATAGATGAGCTCAGTGAGGACTTCAAAAGAGAGATAGTAAGCATAAAAAAGAACACAGAAAGCATAAAAAAAACCCAGAGAATACAATAACAGAAACAAAAAATGCACTAGAAGGATCAGTACATTATTAGATGAAGCAGAAGATTGAATCAACTAGTTGGAAGACAAGGTAGCAGAAAACACCCAACCAGAAGAGCAAAAAGAAAAGGAGAGAGAGAGAGAGAGAGAGAGAGAGAGAGAGAGAGAGAGAGAGAGTTGTTTAAGAGACCTCTGGAACAATATCTAGCATACCAATGTTCGCATTATAGGGGTACCAGGAGAGGAGAGAGAGCAAGACGTTGAGAACCTATTTGAAGAAATAATGACAGAAAACTCCCCTAACCTGGCAAAGGAAATAAACATACAAGTCCAGGAAGCACCAAGAGTCCAAAACAAGAAGAACCTAAGCAGACACACACGAAGACATATCACCATTAAAATGCCTGAAGTTAGAGACAAAGAGAAAATCTTAAAAGCAGCAAGAGGAAGGCAGCTAGTTACTCACAAGGAAACTGCCAAAAATTTTCAGTTGATTTCTCAACAGAAACTTTTCAGGCCAGAAGGGACCGGCATAACATATTCAAAGTGGTAAAAAACAAGAACCTATAACCAAGACTATTCTACCCAGCAGTTCTATCAATTAAAATTAAAGGTGAAGTAAAGAGCTTCCCAGACAGAAAACAACTAAAAGAATTCATCATCAGGCAGTATTACAAGAAATATTAAGGGAATTTTTGAAAAAAAAAAAGAGAATAAAAACCTATAAATATTAATAATAAATGAGCAACAACTTTGTACCTATCAACAATCGATTTAAATGTAAATAGATTAAATCCTTCAATCGAAAGACATAGGGTAGCCGAATGGATAAGAAAACAAGACCTATACCTATGCAGTCTACAAGAGACCCACTCAGATAGAAAGACACACATTTTCTGAAAGTAAAGAGATAGAAAAAGATATTTCATGCAAATGGAAATTTTAAAAAGCTGCAGCAGCAATATTTATATCAGACAATATCAACTTTAAAACAAAGGCTATTATAAGAGACAAAGAAAGGCATTACATAATGATCAATACAAAGGGATCAATACAACAAGACTTAACTAGTATATATACACACATTTAACAATACAGAGCAATTATTGACCAACATAAAGGGAGAGGATGACAGTCATACACTCATAGTAGGAGACCTTAATACCCCATTGACACCAATGGATGGATCATTTCCAGATAGAAAATCAACAAACTAGACCAGATGGATTTAATTGGTATTTTCAGAGCATTTCACCCCAAAGCAGCAGAATTCACATTCTTCTCAAATGTACATGGAACGTTTTTCAGGATAGACCACATGTTAGGCCACAGTGTTAGATGACACTGCATTCGTGCTCCTCTCTCAGGATTCATTAACACTGACATTAGATTCATGAACTAAGAAACCCCGGCAGGGCTGTCATCTCCTGGTGGATGTGATGACACAGGGGCGCATGGTTTGTTATGGAGAAGACATTCTCTCAGGACGGAGTGGGGTGAAGGAAAGAGGATCCTAAAAAACTCTTTTTGCAACCTGCTGTCAAAATTTCTACTACTGGCCACAGCTCTCCAAAAAATAATAAAAAAATGTTATATATATATATATACACACATACATACACACACACACACACACAAAAGATAGTCAATATATATATATCATATATACACACATATATGATATATATTATATATATCTATCTCTATCTCTATCTCTATCTCTATCTCTATCTCTATCTCTATCTCTCTGTCTGTCTGTCTATCTATCTATCTATCTAATCATCTATATCTATATATCTATCTATATCTATATCTATATCAGAGCTTTGGGATAACCTAATTCTACATCACAGGCTGGGGCATGTTTCTAGTGGTAGACTAGGGTGTGTGTGGCTCACTCACTTAACGGGATACCCTCGGTTCCCCAGCCCTGCCCGGTGACACCCAAGCTCCTGGGTACAGTTTCGAGCATTCCTGCTCTGCCGCGTCCAGTAGAAATAATACCCAATATTATTATTATTGAGGGTCAACAATAATCTGGGTTTAGGAGTAGATCATCTGAGTCTTTTCAAACTCCTTAAAGAATCCCATGTAATTAGAGCTAACCTGTCCTGATTCCAGATCCAAAGGTATAACATCCTCTAAAATTAATATCCTCTAAAAATAGTCAGCGCGAGGCACTGGTAATAAGGCATCACGCAGGAAGGCTACTTTTAAATATAACCTATGATTAAGGCTGAGTGTGCCCGCCGGAGGAAGCTGTACTCGGGAGCTCCCCCGGCAAGAGCAGAGCTGCCGCTGTCGCTCCATCGTCCCCTGGGCACATGTCTGCCCTGCGAAGTCAAGCTCTCACTCCGGTGTCGCCGCTGGAACCTGTGGCTTATGTTCCCGACAGCTGGACTTTGGGCTGTCTCAGCCTCGGCCCCCAGCGCTGTGCTGGGCCGCAGAAAGCGCTCAGAGCCCGTCGATTTGATGTAATTAGCTAAATTCACTCATTCCCCGCCCCCCCCACATACATCCTACCCAACCTTCCATTTCTGTTCTTCCCTAAACTCTATTCTCCTCCCGTCTGGCCTGACCACTACTGCCCTGGAGCAGTTTCTTCCATCTCCACCCTATCAAGTGCCTCATGTCACTGGACTCGGATATGGTTCTCATGTGACTGTCCCCACCGCCGAGACCCTTTGCGAAGTGCTGTCTGTGCATGGGAGGGCTCCAAAGCGACATAGCCCTGATGCCAGGTTTGTGGGACTCAGGTTGGGTTGTCCCATCTTCTAATCACGCCTTTCCCCAGAGTCGGCACAGGGCCTGCGTTTACTAAGATGCTCCTCCCCCCCAGGTATTGATCATAGTTGGTTTTGTTGTAAAACCAAGCCCCATTCAAGTGTGGTAAAACCTGTCGGTGGTCGCAGTCACCAAATCTTTATTAAGTGCCTACTTTATGCCAGTTACGGTTCCAGGTCCTGGAAGCACAGCAATAAAGGACACAAAGTCCTTGTCCTCGTGAGGTTTACATTGTGGTGGGCAATAAAAACAGGAAATAATAGCTTCATATTATCGATGCAATGTAAGGTTCTGGAAATGGCATATGTTATAAATCAGAGGAGGGTGAGACGATGAAAAGTGATGGGGCAGTGGCGATCTCAGGGTGGGATTGCCTCTCTGATGAGATGACATTTGTGAAGAAATAGAGTGCATATTTCCTGCGGGAAAAAGTGATGTAGGCAGAGGGAACAGTAAGTGCAAAGGTCCCGATAAATGCCTCGATGGTTTGCACACAGCTTTTCTTTTCTTTCCTCCTGGAAATGCAGAAGGAAAGTCAGGTGAGCTGGGATGAAACAGAAGCAGGTAGAGTAGAGGCAGGTTAGAGTCTTCCAGCTGTTTGGCTGTAAATGGCCACCACAGCTGGGCAGTCGGTGATCGGGAGCTGTGTGGGGCTGACAGTTGGCCGGGCTCGTCAGACCAAGTGTTGGTCTTGTTGCTGCTGTGGCTGGATGTCAGGGGACCACGTGAGCAAATCTGGGGAAGAGACAGGGTGGGGTCCATGATAGGCAGTTCCCAGTTCTGTGACAGGCCGGTGAGGGACAGGCCGGGCTCTTCTGACCTCAGCCACACTTATGGCAAGAGGGACCGTGAAGTGATGCAGGCAGCCTCTCTACAGGGTGTAATATTTGGGGTGCTCGTACATCTTTGTGACTCCCCCACTAAACACCTGCCTCTGCCCCAGTTCCTCAGGCCTCCATGGCATGATTGTCAGTCACTCCTTCGTACCTTCTGGGGAGGGTGACACAAGGGAACGCCGAAGGAATGAATGGCCACACTCTTGGCTTTGACATCCCAAACAGTCCTGGGAGCCTGGACTTGAATGCGAGAGCCAGACCGCTTATTTTTTAAGGTCTCCAAAGTTTGGCTCAGACAGCAGGCATGAAGCTGGGGGGATTCAGAGGAGCATCAAGCTCTCGTGAATTCCACATTTGGAAAGAAGATAGGATGACGTAGCAGCCGTTCTCTCCCCCAAATGGAAGATGAGAACCCTTCCTCAGGGGTGGGAGGCTTGGCGGGGTGGGGAGAGGTGTGGGGATCACCCAGCCGGCTCCCAGAAGTTAGAAACCTGGGGGCTGGGAGGCGGGGATAAATGTGAAGGTCTCGGTGTGGGGGACATCTGGACCTGGTTTGCTCAAGTTTGGCCCAGAAACTTGCAAACCTGTCAGAGGGTTGGACACTAGCCCTGACGTGGCACTGGGAGTTGGAGGGACAAGAGGGGTCAGGGCCGGCAGAGACCATGAGGTGAGGAGGACTCAGAGCCAGCTCCTGCTGGGGACCAGGCAGCAGATGACACAGATCGTCACCGTGTCTCAGCCTCCTCCGAACCCACGTGCATCTGCAAGGGAGAAGAAGTTGCTACGTGGGCAGCGTCCCAAGCACAGATGTAAACCACAAGCAATCGGGCGGACTGCACATTGGCAAGTGTTCCTGCTGTTCCCCAGACATGGAGGCTTGTGTGGGGTTCAGGTCTGGGGAAGGGACATTTCGCCTCTGAGTGCTTCTGGTTTTGTGATCGTGAGGTCCGTATCTGTGATTCCTTACAAGTGATTGCCACGGGCATAAGAGCCTTCCATTGCACAGTGAGAAATAGGGCTCAGTGTGTGACAAGCTCTCTGGAATACCAGTGTCAGGGGCCTTGGAGAAGGCGGACCCAGAGGGGAGAGGCAGGGTCGTGCAAACGGGTAGCTCTGCCCCTCAATATCGCCTGACCCTGAGCGGAAGCTTCCTTGATAGTGTTTCGATTTCCTGGGCTGCTTCAAACCACAGAAGTGGATTTTCTGACAGTTCTGGAGGCCAGAAGCCCCAGATCGAGGGGTGGGCAGAACCAACCGAAGGCTGCAGGGGAGAGTCTGCTCAGCGTCTGGTGCTGCTTGCAGTTCTTGGCGTGCCTTGGGTTTTAGACTCATCCCTCCAGCCTCCACCTCTGAATTCACATGGCCTCTTCCCGCCTTGTCATCACATTATCTTCCCTCCGCTCATAAGGACACCTGTCGTTCTGGATTAGGGCCCACGCCGATGACCTCATTTAAACTTGACGACAGCTGCAAAAACTCTACTTTCAAATAAGGCCACATCCTTAAGTACCTGGGCTAAGACTTCCACATATCTTTATTTATTTATTTATTTATTTATTTGTTTGTTTGTTTGTTTGTTTGTTTGTTTTGTGGGGGCACACAATTCAACTCAATTCAACTCATAATGGTGAGCTAGCTTGCAGAAATCCATTTTGCTTCCTAGTTTGAATGCCGGGTTTAGGGAAATCAGATTGTAGAACTTGCATATTTCTTAAAAGTGTTTTACAATATATGCACATTTCTAAGGCAAAGAACTTGAGACCCATAAATCCATTTATGAATACATCCAGTAAAGGCGCATTTCTTCCTGAGAGTATTTAACTGAGAGCATCTAATTCTTCTGCTTCCAGGCACCTTGATCCCCCCACCCCCATCCCGGGACTCTGAAGACGCAGCTCCAAGACCTGTGACCTGGGGTAAAGTGTCGGTCCTGACAGAATGTCCACTAACGACCAGTCTTGGACCTGTCATGTCTGAAACACACTCAAGGCTTCTGATTTCTGGGGACTGAGACCATGCAAATGGAAATCACATGCAAAAGGACAGGATGTGGCAGCGCTGAGTGTCAAAGGTTTTCCCCTGCAAGTCCCACAGACGTGGGAAGCACACCATAGGGCACCATCCGGGAAGGTGCTGACTATAATTCTACCCACCTCCCCGCCACCCCCCATCCAAGCAAGCTGCAAGCAAGACAGCAAACAAAGCCAACCCACGTGAAGCTGTCACCTCCTGAGCTTTTCCCGAAAAGCTTTTCAAAATCGAATATAGCAAGATGGCATGTGGGGGCAACTCTATAAAAATGCCTCCTGTAAAATCATGTCTATTGAAAGTCTGTTCAATTCTAGAAATTTCTCCCTGGAGTTAAACACAAGGAATTCTGAGGGTTTACCCTGATCTCTTGAATCTAAGTAAATGAGGTTCAATTATCCCAGAAAGGCGACTTGCAGAGGGGACAAGAGGGACAAAGGCAGAGGGCAGGAGGCTTTTCTCCTTTTTTGTTTTTGTAGAATAGTTCATGGGCTGGCTCTCTCAGCAGTACGTGCTGCATGGATTAAAAGGTGAACACCTGTTTTACGAAAGCAAGTTAGCAAGTGAGAACACTCTCTCTCACTCTCCACGCTGTGAATTTAGTTGTAGCAAAAACATCTTTTATACTTGGACCCAAATTTGGCCTCACACCTATCAAGAGTTCATACTAGCTGAAAAACCAAGGATTACTAAGCATTGCTTAGAAATGTGTCACTAACAGCTAGAAAATAACAAATTTAATCCACATTTTAATTTTGGGTAAAAGAAGATTGATAGATTGACTACTTGTAGGCTGTTTGGGTAAGAGGGACTAATTCCAGGGTTTTTTAAAATACCAAATTAAACCTAGAATTACCCTTGGGGGTCCAGGTTGCAACTGGTACCAACTGGTACCTGCTCCCAGGTACCAATCTTGCATCCTAAAATACAAGATAAGTGCCTTAGGTCTGTATTTTACCTATTTTCATTTGTGTTACTGTCGGTAGTGGTGATGGTGATGATGGTGATTATGATGGTGATGGGGGTAATGGTGATGGTGGTGATGGTGGGGATGGTGGGGATGGTGGGGATGGTGGTGATGATGGTGATGATGATGATGGGGGTGATGATGGTGATGATGGTGATGGTGATGGTTTGATGGTGGTGATGGTGGTGGTGTGTGGGTTGAGGGTGGTAGGTATAGGATAAGGAGGGAATAGAGAATGATGGGGATGGGGATACATATCACATGACTCAAATAATTTTTGGTAGTAAGATAAAAATTTTCACATTTTCACATTGTGACCTTAAATGCTCAAGGCTTTGCAGGTACCTTTTTAAAGGATCCTGAAGATTATTCTTTGAACCAATGAGTCTCAACCCTGGCTGCCCAGGAAAGCCACATGGGGAACTTTTAAAATATACCAGTGCAGAGGCAGCTCCTTGCTGTGATCCTGATTTAATTAGTTTGAGGTTAAGAGCAGATGTGGAAATATTTAAAAATCTCCCCAGGAGACACCAATGTGCAAGGAAGGTGTCGAACCACTGTCGGTCAGACAGAGCGCCCCAGTTAAGTGCAGATAATGGTAAGAGAGAGACTCCGAAGGAACAACCTTGCCATCAATCTGGTTGATAATAATTCCACCCACTTCATTTCTAAACAGTTATTACAAAATATATAAAAAATTCAAGAAAGGACACAGCATACCCATGCTCTCACTCCCAGAGTTAATATCGGTCTTTTGCCATATTTCTTCTGTATCAGTTTTGCAAGTGTGGCTTTTAGAAAGTATCTGCTAGATATGAATGGATTGGGAAATTTGGGGTAGATTTGGGCAAATGTATTTAGAAGAGATGCTGCTCATTGAAATCCCCTCTGGGTCATTTACACATTAGTATAAGTGAGGGAACTGGGCAGAGGCAATGGTGGAGACCACAATGGGTGAAGGTGGGGAGACAAGCTGGGAAAAGGGGTGCAGAAAGGGTATGAGGCTTCAAATGTCTAGGGCAACTCCCGTTTGTCTTGCCAGCACTGGCAATGCATTACAATATTTTTATCAAGTAGTTTTTAAGAAGAAACCACTATTCCAGAAAGTGAGCAAACCCAAGAATTTTAGCATTTTTTGTCACCCATCTGGTTTATTTTATAACCCATTAGGCTCCTGGATGTTCCTTTTAATCTTGTCTGTTCCTTTTAACCTTGTTCTCCTTTTCGCAGAAAAATGTTGACGGCTTTGATCAGAACCTACTCCGGCACATTCCATGTAAATGGCAGATTGTGTCACCTGTCCCTGATGGAAGAGGGGGGTCTTTCTTTGTTTTGCTCTGCTGATTGCCCTCCTTTATTTGAAATTGCTGCTTTTCCCCATTTCTGTCCAACAAGTACTACCTTGGGTTCTGGATTAAATTCTTAGGACAGCAGCTGAGTTCCCTTGTCCTTCCATTTGAAGATGTTTACTTTAAAAAGATTGTGAAAGGTAAATTTAATTCAACCATATTTCAATAAATAACTCTGTCCAAGTTTCTGCAATTCACTTTGGCAGGGAGACGCTATATGCACAACCCAGAGCAATGTCAAAAATAGACACCAACAAGCCACGCTCAGTGCCGGCCCTGTCATTTCTCCTTTTTCCCTCGGATTCTCTCCAACAGCGTGCCCTCTGAAATCTTAACATGCTCTGTTAAATTATAACGCTAATAAACCCCGTCATCCTCTATCACTTCTTAACTTCTGCAAGCATTATAGCTCTTGCCGCACCACTCAGAGCAGAAATATAAAGGGGATGGCCTGGAAAGTTAAATTCTAGCAGCTTATTCATCCTCCCTTGAGGTCTCTCTACACTTGTCAGAGGAACAAGGGACTTGGAAGTGGAAGTTACCTGTAGCCTCGCAGCACCAGCATCCCTGGGGAAATGCAGAATCCCAGGCCCCGCCGTAGGCCTACAGATCAGAATCTGCATTTTATATAAGAGTCGCAGATGGTTCTTGTGCACAAAGTTTGAGAAACTCTAACTTAGGGCACAAAATCAACCCTTGTCCCCCGCAACTCAGTACGACCCCATGTACAGTATTAATATACCTGGCTTTCAACTTTTGAGACTTCTCTTGGGTCCCCTATATGTAAAGTAGTTTTAGGGGAAAAAAATGTACCAATATTATGTTTTCTCCAGATCTGTTGTTAACACAGGAGTTATGATTCCAATTTCATGTCTTTCAAAGGAACCTAGCGATTAACGCTTTATTTTAAAATCGTATGCACAGTGCCATATTTACTACTTTCTCACTAAAATTACATATGCTGAGTAAGGAAGAGAACTACGCGTGACTTTCATGTTATGCCAGATTGGCTCCATTCTACAACCCAGATGGAAGTCCTGACGTTTAGAGATGAGCGAGTGAAAGACTTTTTGTAAGGGCTCACGAGATGACACGGCATTGTTTTCAAAGTCCCTGATGATCAAAACCCACCAAGTTCAGCATCTCCCAAATGGGAGAGACCTAGAATCAGCCAAGATGAAGCGGGGAACAGGTGGTCTTAACATCACTCCATGAACAGCCCTTTTGGGGTCATCTGCTCCTGGTGGCGGAGTCTTACGACCCCTGAACTGACTGGGCTTTGCGTCCACTTGATGACAGCATCCCTGTTTCAGGAATCCCCCTCCCTATGACCCAGCATCTCCTCAGCCACCTCCCGCCACCTTCTGCTGCTGCTGACCTTCTACCTCTGGCGGTCATTCTTTGGAGGTGTCTTCAGTTAGAAACACACAGCCCTCCACTTTTGTCAATCTCATCTCGCGGAAGAGGGGGCCTTCCCAGTGTGCCCTCAGGTCACCTCAGTAAGGGTGGGGCGGCGGAATTGAAAAGAGGGCGTCAAGGGTAGGGGGGCTGTGAGGCGGAGACAAGGGTCGTGGAGACCTTGCTCGGCCCCCTGCCTCATAATGCTGACCATTCCAGTTCCCTGTGTTGAAAGATGGGTGAGGGGGTGGGGGTTGCTCAGCACAGGACCCTGCATCTCCTGGGGAGCCTCTGGGGTAAAATCATGGCTGGAGTAGGACTGTTTCTGACAACAGTCTGCTATGTGCCTTTTGGTTCATAATCACCGCGGACGTTTAAGAAACACTGCCATCGCCAGTGACATCAGACACGCGCTTTCGTTGGAAACAATGAGGCTGGTGTGGGGCTTGGGGTTCCCCTGGCCTGACAGTGGGGCCTGGCTCTGCCTCAACTCACTGGTGCCTGGGGCATTTGGCTGTGGGACATGCATTTGCTGGGCAATGAAGGCTCAGTGGTGACCTTTCTTGGGCCTCGAGGTGAACCTTGAGGCCACAGGATGGCTAGGAGACTAAACAGAATATCTAAATGCTGGGACTGACATTTGGGGTGAACCGTGTTCTCTCCATGTGAGGAGGCTGCTTTGATTTCCAAAACCTTTTGAAGACCACTCTGCTGTGACATTGCTTGTCCCCGTTTGTCCCTCCTGTTAAGGCTGCATGACAGGTGGCCGAGGTGAGGGTGCCCAGAAGTAGACAGCACAGAAACAGCCTCCTGGGTGTGGCTTTGGCAGGGGCTGGGCTGGCTGAGGGCGCTAGGAACCTTCGGTGGCTCTACAAATAAACTGTCCCCATCACAAACGTCTCTTACTGACAAAGTAAGTATTGCGGCTGACAGAGCCACTGGATAAACACGACGATCATTGTTCTAGCAGTGAAGTTGTCTGTCTCATGGCCTCGTCTACGATCTTGCACTGGCTCCCTGCAGAGCTGTGATCTGAGGTCCTGGTCCTAGAGCGCCAGGTCACGAGGTTGGCTCCTCACATCTGCTCCTGCCCCCTCATCCCTCCACGCCCCTCTCCTTCCCCAGGGCTGCCTCGAATGCCCGTGTTCATGGGGTGAGTCTCTGCTTGTAACCCTTGGTTCCACCGGAGGTCTGAGCAGATGTCACAATTGCATCGTACCCATTGGGGACAGCCACCCCAGGGACAGCCTCAGCACTGCAGCTGTTGTATTCTGTTCATCCTGTCGGTAAGAAAAGCCATTTTCATCTGCTTCCTAGGCCTGGGACCCAGCAGGACCCAACCCCTGTTTGCCGAGGGAGTGAAGGTCAACGCCGATTACAGAGGGGAAAGTACGTCCTGAGCTGGATGGAGCCTGTGAGGATGTAGAAGGCAAGGTTCCTGTTGCTGCCATTTAAGGAAACTTCAAACGCCAGGTTAGGATGCATCTACATGCTGTCATGGGTCGTCCATGCTGGCAGCCCTTTCAAATCTCCTGGGAGGCCAGGAAGGCATAGCAGTGTGCATGTGTGGTGGCCACAGACGTGTTAAGGTTGCATGACAGGTGGCCCAGAAGCATTGTTGGTCTGAGTGTCTTCGGTGCTGATTCCAGCCTGGCATCTGCGGAACCGATGTTTTTTCATTTGACTGGTCATCAGATTGGCTCTAGAGTCTTCACCGGTCATGGAAAATTCCGCTCCAGATGGGCCGTTGCGAAGTGTTGTTCCCAGTGGATATCGCTTCTTTTAAATTAAAAAAAAAAATGTCAATAATGTGCTGCTGTTTTTTTTTTTTCTCCTAGCAAGCCTCCAGTTGGCGGACAGAGTTAGAGATTGCCACCCACAAACCTCATGCATGGCTGAGGGATGAGGGCTATTTCCTTCCGAGACTCGGTCTTCGCATCTGTCGAATGTGGGCCATGCCAGAGCACGAGACATCGGAGGTACTGGAAGAACTGAATTGTTAGAATAGTATCTGCACAACCGTGCTTTTTTAAAAAGGAAAGGCATAGTCAAGGAATGAGCTTTCTTTTCCTATTATTTTAGGCAAAATTGCAGATATTAGTGATTATTCCATCTTTTCATTACTTCTTTGTTGAAGTTCGAATGCAAACACAACTTTAAAATATCCTGTTTTGACAAGAAAGTATTTTTCAATGTCTTAAAAGAAGATAGGTAAAAATATCACATAGTAAAAAAAAAATGAAGATTTTTTTCCCCCTTGTGTTAAGAAGTAAAAATGTTCAGCCTTCCAATGCGTGTACTTTTCTTATGTTTTAAGGGGGAATCAGCTAACAAAGGGAGAAACGACTCCATCTATGCTGAAATGCACCTGGAGGTGGGTGGAATGATGGTGGCAAGAGGAAGGGATTTTTATCTTTTGTGGATAATCTCAGAGGAAATCATGGCATCTTTTTAATGATATTCTTGCACATGTGGAACTAATAATAGTTTGTGAACTCAGAGGGAAAAACTGCTTTGGCCTTGAATTATGGCCAAGTAGACTAAAAAAGCTATTGTTAGGGAAACTGTCCTTAGCTGGATTGTTCCTGCTCTCTCTCCTGTCCCCCTCTCTTTCCCCTGACTGATTACAAGTCCTGGCTGTCTTGCATGACCTCCTTGTGTGAACTTGGCCTTTGGTTTACCGTCTACGAAATGGGACAGCAGTGTGGGCCTTCCTCTCTGGGTTCTTGTGAGAATGACTTGGCTTAATGCCTTGGGCTTTATTCCTGAAAACTGGTATCATATGAGATCCGCCATAGGAAAGATCTTGCCCAATGCCTGATAGAGATTCCTTCTTTGTAAGCGGCCTGGTGTGTGTGGCTTATGTGTGCACAGGTTCTTCTTGCTGAGAAGGACGTGGCTCAGTGTCTTTTGCATCCAGTTAGGTCGCAAATGCAGCCAGTGGATGGGTGGATGAGAGGTGGCCCTTCTATTGGGCTCTGGTGGAAAGGAAATAGTGGTAGCCTTTCTGGTGGGAAATTTGGTGAGAGCTTTAAAAAAGTGCCTCCCCTTTTACCTAGCAATTACATTTAGAATACTGTATGCCAAAGAGACATTCTGATGTGGGGTATACAGAGACACGGTGCGTGTAGTAGGAGGCGTGTAGTAGGTGTGTTGACAACAACAAAAAGGAAAACAACCAAATGTCCAAAGTAAAGGATGTCACGCATACACAGGAAACATGTTTTAGAGTTGCTTACGATGCCGCCATCCCAAGGAGATTCTGTATTTACTCAACAACGTCGATTACATACTATGCGCCAGGCAATGTTTGTGATGCTAGGGGCACACAAATGCTGATGGTTAATTGTACCAGGCTGACATCCCGTAAGGTGCTCAGATTAAATATTTCTGGGTGTGTCTTTGGGGTGTTTACGGACGAAATTAGCATTCGAACTGGAGGACTCAGTTAAAGCAGGTGGCCCTCCCCAAGGTGGGGGCATCATCCAAATCCACAGAAGCCAATACCTTATAGTAAATCTCTTTCTCTCTCACACACACACGTTCTCTCTCTATTTCTAGCTCTAGCTCTGTCTCTCTGTTTCTATATATTTAGATACAGATAGCTATCTCTTTTTGGTTCTATTTCACTACAGAACCCTGACAAATACAACCAGTGAACAAAATGGGCAAAGACCGTACCACTGGGAAGCTTACTTTCTACTGCGGGAGACAGAAAATAACCAAAATCGGCATCCTAATGTATGCAGCAGGTTAAAAGGCAACAAATACTGTGGGGGAAATCAACTCAGGGAAGGAGGGTATGGCAGAGAGAGGTGAAGGGTCTGTTTCATCATGGATATACAGAGAGTGGTAATGGGGTAATGAAAGCCCGCTCTGAGAAGACAGCAGCTGTGTGAAGATTTGATGAAAGAAAGGGAAATACGAAGGGAAAACGGTCCAGGCAGAGGACACAGGGCATGAAGAGTCCTGGATGCAGTGAAGACATAGTATGTTCGAGGAACAGCCAGGGGCGATCGGTGAGGCCCACGAAAGAAAGAGAGAAGGCCAGAGAAAGCTACAACCACATGTAGTCTCTGACTTGGATAGAAGTTGATGATGTAATATCAGGTGTAAAACACAAAATAGCAGCAAAGTAGTGTATGTGAGGCAATCTGGGTTCAGTTAAAAAACATAATTCGACCCATATATTTACTATATATGCCTTTTCTGTCCTCTTTCCTCCCTCCCTCCCTCCCTCCCTCCCTCCCTCCCTCCTTCCTTCCTTCCTTCCTTCCTTCCTTCCTTCCTTCCTTCCTTCCTTCCTTCCTTTTCTCTCTTTTTTTAAAGTTTATTTGAATTTTTGCATTTTTCTACCTTGACTATAGCTTACTTCTATAACAAATAAGTGAGAAGTGCCCAGGCAAAAGAGATTGACTATATTTTATTGTTTTTGGTCAAACTGTGTGTCTATAGGCTTCATTAATGTCAAAGTTTCTTAACTTTGCTGAATTAGCTACACGCAACCCTTGCTTTGTTGAAATGTTAAAACAGTTGAAACTGGCAAGTTACTTTAAAGGCAAGCGTTATCTCAGAGAAAGAGAAAATAGATGTCTAGGAGTCAGGAGACACCCACAATATGCTCTCTCTACATGCCCTTGGTGGTGAATCTGAAAGTGCCACCTTTACGGAGCCCACAGCACACTCCGTGGCTATGTGGGGACACACAAGGGAGGATAGCTCATCCCAGACATACGCATGAGCCCATTACACATTTTGAAACTCGTTTGTCCTCACAAGCTTCTGTATTGACTTTGCTATGAACACTCTGGTGATTGAAGCTATTCCAGGAATGGGGGTGGCCCGTTTTAATCGAATGATTGTGATGATCTCTTTGACTCAGGAGTAAGCAGAATGACAACCTAGAATTTCAAAATCAGTTGCTAAAGACCTTTCTGAACCATGAGCTCTCTTCCCCGTGTTGGGCTAAGTGTGCCGTGCCAGGCATAGTTCGGTCTACGCTGGTGTGGATGTCCTTGGTGTAACTGGGTCATTATTCTACACTTAAAATAATTTCTTTTTTTAAAGCTTTACAAATCAAGCTGTAGGTAGGTAGCACCTGCCTCCTGAAGTAACATATATGCGTGGTGCTTTAAAAAAGTGTAAAATCATTCAATTGCTTATTATGATTTTATTCAACTATTATGATTTTCCATACCCTCTTAGAAGCTAAGGATAGAGAAAACAGCTTACTAATTTATGGAGTGTATTTTCCGGATTATCCCTATTTTGTATCTGGAACATCTAATAGAGAAAGAAGTTCATGAACTCATCCGAAACAGCTTGGTGACTGTCAAAACTCATTCCGTAGAATGGCACGAACCAAAGTTAACTCCAATCTCCTTCATGAAAGGAACCGTGGTTGCAGCCAGTGGCACCAGGCTTAGGTTTTGAAGACCTTTAAAGCAACTGGAGGAAAATACCATCCCAGAAATGCCAGAAACCAATGACCTGGAAACCGATTTCCTCATGGCCCAAGGGAGTGACTGTTACCACTTTGTCTCATCGGAAACACACTTTTATTTTTTTCTCCCCCTCATTCAAACACTGTGTTTGAGTGACGTCTAAAATAGATGCTCATTAGAATAAGTCTGTAAGAGAATAAAAAAGCCCTTTCTTACGTCTCCCTTCTGATCTCCACGTGCTGAATTTGTGTGTTTTATTTCTTGTTCAGGGGGTCCTTGCTGAACTTTTAGAGATGGCTATAATTTGGCTGCGTGGAAGAACATAGACTGTATTTATTTTCTAAAGAAGGCTATTTTTAAATAATTTTAATAGTTTCCAATAGTTTTATGGAAATCAGAACACAGTAGGCATTACAGAAATATTATTTACATGACACACATTGAATGGCTCTTCTGTGAAACTCGGGGAGAAGCACAGAGGGGGTGCAGGGCTGTCTAAGCCAGGCCTGTGGTGCCAAGAGGGTTTGATCCTGGCAGAAAGCCACAGTGCACAGGGGCGCACTGGCCATGTGGTCACTGCACAATGAGGCCCACGGAACAGCGGTCACTGCAGGAGGGAGAAAACTCAACTGTGAACATGTGACCTTGAATTTTTGTGAAATTTTCACATTTTTTCTAACTGACATCTCAAATGTAATGACCTGGATGTTTAACTCAAGGGGTCACCCAGTTTATTCTTTTGATCTTTCTGAGATGACAGTGAAGAAATTACCCTCCCTTTTAAAGAGAGTCCCATGTGTCAGAAGCTCTGATTTCAGGGAGGAGCTCCCTCACATTACCTTAGGCCCACCCACTTTCTCTCTCTGCTTCTAAGAAACTTCTATTCTTTCCCGGCCCACTGGCTGAGATGCTTCTCTTGTGCTAAGGGCTCCAAGCCTCTATTCAACATTTTTCATTTCTTTGTCAACTCAATTGGATTTCTCTTTGTTATTGGTCATTTATGGAACATTGGGGATGCCGTGAGAGCACAGAGCAATTCGATCTGTTTCATGTTTAGAATCCGAGCTACAAATGACTCAACCTGGTTCCCCGTGTCTGAAACCAGGCACCGGAAGCAGCCATGATGGGTATGGAGGGCTTGTCACTTAGGAGAGTGCTCTGTTCAGAGCCCTCTATGGATCCAGTGTTGTTTTATTCCAGCCCATCTAGAAATTGAACAAGGAAAGACGTAACTTGAGTCCAGATTCCTTAGGCGAAGAAAGGAAAGATCTAGAACAACACCTGCATATTGCAAGAGCTTGAGTGGTTGAATGAGGATTATGATTTTTCACAAGGACACCCAGGGTCTGTCCTCAATGCTAATAGCCTCCTGACACTCCCCCACCCCCCCAAAAAAAATAAAAACAACAAAAAACAGAAAAACAACCTACTTTGGATTGATCGAAGATAACCAAAACAGGTCTAGTAAACTTTAACAATTGCTTATTTTAAGAAAATTTTAATAACTTGGTGACAAAAATTTGAAAACAATTGGTGGATTTAAAGTAAATTATTGTATTCCAGACTAGTTTAGTGTGTCACTACAACCACGATGTCATCTTTTCTATCGATTTCTCCAAAATCCAGGTTTTATACACTTTACTCTGGGGTATTGTGAGTGACTTTGGTTTTGTTGTCATGATTATTTACAACCAAGAATTTTTAGGTGAGATAGATATACTTTCTGATCCGTAACCCCTCATAATAGCCATTATTACTCAGTGCCCAGCACAACATTTTGGCTCGTTCCGTGATGGCTAAGTCTCACAAAAGATTCAGCATTGCTAATTTAAAATAAACTCCACTTACATACACAATAGGAAGAGAGAATCAAGACTCTCATCTCAATGGTGCATGCCCAATGAACTATCTCTTTGAACAATAAAATTCAGTGAGAGCAATGTATTGTAGCTCATTGTTTTTATGATTTCTATGTCTTGCAAAAATGATCTTCACTCACCTGGCAGTTCTAGATATAAGCCATGCCTCACTTTGTGCTATTTTGGACTATTGCAGGCCGACGTAATTTTGTATTTTCTCTTTGCTGGCAGCTCAGTGGAAACTCTGAGTTAGTAATAGGTCCTGAGAGGATTCACCTAAGACTCTGTGTTTCCCGCGGCCTCCATTCATGCTGTTCAGAGCAGGCTAAACCCCAGGGACGTCCATAAAACCTTAAGTGAGTGTTCCTCTACGGGCAGAATAAGCGCTGTCACTTGACCTACGTGAATGTAAATCACTGTGAGATAAAGATCCAGCAACATTGTTCTTGCAAATGAGAAAGGCGTCCTATCTCCTCTCTTCTCTGTTTCATAAAATAAAATGGTCCTATCATCTTCAGGATTAACAAATATCCCATTTGTAGCCCTGGGCATACTTGTCCCCACAGTGCCTCAGAAGGGAAAAATGCAGTGGCCAATTTTTTACAGTGCAAAGGTCACAATAAGTCACTCTTCTAACCTCAACTCTCTTGTTGCTGTAGGGCTCACTCAGCTTTCTTCCCACACTGCTATTTATTCATGGGATCGACCTCGGTGCTCCACACCTAGACTGTGGCCTTGTGCTATTCTTCTTGCTCATGGGGTGCTATGTTAGAGCTTTCTTAGGGCTGAGTCTGTCATCACCATGGCCTCTCAGCTCATGAGT
Source organism: Cynopterus sphinx (assembly GCA_030015415.1). Classification (NCBI taxonomy): domain Eukaryota; kingdom Metazoa; phylum Chordata; class Mammalia; order Chiroptera; family Pteropodidae; genus Cynopterus; species Cynopterus sphinx. The sequence goes on along the minus strand of CM057380.1, from coordinate 3,955,123 downwards.
GATCTTCTGAGTTCACCCCCCTGGAGGCACTGAAGTGTGACCATTTTTCTATAGTGTGTTTACTGCTCTGAGCATGCTTTGGTATTCTTCCCTTCCAGTCAGTATCCAGTTGTCTCCTGACCCCATGGTTTCAAGTCTGCTTTGCCCATGGCTGCCACATTAAAAGCTCTGTATATCTTCCTGTTTGACCCTAATCAACAGTTACTTCTCAAAGATCTACGACTTCCAGCTTTCTCCATACCCTGGCTTGATCAACCTTCATTGACATACTCCCTGGAATCATGTGAATTCCTAATTTTGAAAGCCCTCCCTTTCCCCTTTCTTCATCAAAACCCTACTCTTCTTCCAAGACTCCTTAACCTTTCACCATTTCCTCAGATGTTTTCTACTGGCACTGGCCCTTATCAACATTCCTCTCCCTTACTTAAAGTCTAGTACTCTCTTGCTTAATGCTGTGCTTCTTTGTGTTGTACATAATTATTTATTATTATTTCATTGATACTCTTATCTCCTTAAATTCTAATGTCCCAGAGGACTGGAACTGGGACATTTTCTCTGTTTCCCCTTCTGTCTTCTTTACACAGTGGATCCACTTAAAGACTGGTTGACCGATTAGTCCAAGGAGCCTTGAAAATACAGGGTATAGTAGTTAAAGGGCAAGTTTTGGAAATGCACAGATGGTCAAGAGATGTATTAAGTAAAAGTCAACATTATAGAACTATAATTATTCTTCACTGGACTGCATGATGGTGTGCCATGATAAGCCCTCTATTCAAGTTTTGTAATGTGGCTTTTCTCCAGAGTATGCCATTCTTATTTCACTGATAATGTCTTTTATTTAAAGAACAATAGATGAGACTATTAAATTAAAATAAGAACCAAAAAATTCTGGTTGAATTAACAGGAATTCTAAAAGACTAAGCAGTTTATTTATACAATGAGGGCAACAGAGAGGCCCTGGATTTGTGTTCATAATCTTTGTCGCTTGGTGTGATTGTGCATATTTTATCTGTTGGGGGGGAAAAAGCCTTTTTGTTTCTGTCCTTTGCCCTAGGCACTGAGTCCAGGCTCGATCTGCCTCTGCAGTGGAAGCTAAGGACAGACTTTCCATCTCCTGCTTGGCTTTGCATGGCTCTCAAGAGTGCACACACACGGAGGTCTAACTGTGAGAAGAAGCCTGCAAGACTGACAGCTGTTTTAGTTTCTCCTCAAAGCAGATTTGAGGAGAAAACCTGAGGTAGTGTGTATTGAAACCCTTGGAGGTGGACGGTTGGCCCATCCCCAGTGTTTCTGATTCTCTGGGTCTGAGAATTTGCATTTGTAACCAATTTCCCTGGTGATACGGTTGCTGCTGGTTCGGGAACCTAAGCTGACTCCTGTCAGCTCTGATGTTTCCTTCTGCCCAACAGACACCCACCTGTGGCCAGAAAGAAGACATGACAGGTGCTGGCTCAGGGCTTAACACTCCTCAGCTGCTGATAAAAAAGGAGGCCACTTAGTTCAGCCTCCTTGTCAGTAAAGAAACCCCTTTTGAGACAGCACATCTACAATAAGTTCTTTATTTCCCATCCTCCTGCACCTTCTCTCTCTCTCTGTGCTTCACCATGGTGATCCTGGTCACCCCAAGAGGGTGGATGAAAATTCAAGAGAGTGAACATTCATTTCGGGCAGTCACTGGTTGAGACACTCTTCATTAAGCAGAAGTTCCACTATAGAACATTTTTCACTTTGGAATGACAAGGTATTTCAAGTGTTCAAGCGTTCTCTAATCTAGTATAACTGCCCCATGGAAAGATTAACACACATAAGTGGTAGGTGTTCGTTACCTCGGGTTAGTAACCTTGGGCCCTGTACCAGTGGACCATGACTTCGGCTCCTTATTTGAGGAGTGAGAATGACAATAGAGAGGTAAAAACATTATGGATCAACACCATATTTCTTATGGCTTTTTCTCTTGTAACATTCTCACATATTTCCCCCTGAAATTTCTCTTTTCTAGATTGTAAGTCTGTCATTAAAACTGGTCTATCGCCTCTCGTGAAAAGGTATAGATTTTCACTTCCAAGGGCACCTATTCTTCTTGAGGCAGGAAGGAGTTCTCGAAGATGACGTGCAAATTGCTTGGTCTATTTGCAGGAGACTACGGACTATTGTTAGATTAACTCAACCTTAATTTAGGGCATGTGTCTAACCCATAGAGATCTGTGTGATTCAAAACAGAATACAAATTGCTAGTCAACAGCAAGTCCTAGATATTGGGAGACAGCACCTAATTCCTCAACGTGCTCAGACACAGTGTGGGTGTAATTGTCAAGATTAGACACTTGCTCTTGAGGATACATTGTGAAGTCAGGTCTTCTTTGTGTCTAATGGTTCAGCTGCCAGAAGTCAAACAATGCGGATTTGTATTGCATTTGAAAGAATCAAATACACCCACTCCAAAAGTCAAAAGATCCCAACTAATTTATTAAAAAAAAAAATACACTGCTGAAGAATGATATACAAGGGCTCAACAATATACTGTTTCCACCAAGAATCTTTTCGCTGTTGGGACAAATCAACCACTCTGTCCCACTCCATTTACAAACCACATTTTCTTTGGTGCCAATCATCTATACTAAGGAAGTCAAATGGGAATGGTTAGCTTTGGGTATATACGCCAAACACTCGAATGTCTTCACCCTGCTGGTTCCCTTCATCTGGGGCACAGAGCTAAACTACCTTTTCCAGTGCCCCTTGTGGTTAGGTATGGCCATAGAATATGGGCAGAGGTGATATAATTACTTTCAGGCCTGGCTCATCAAAAAATCTGCATAATCATTTACTCCTTATCTTTCCATATCTGTCCATTGGATCTCCATACTCAGGAGATCGTGAAAACCAAGTGTTAAAATGATAAAATGTCTATGAGCCTGGATGGCTGTATGGAATCAGCCGATTAGATTTACAGGAATGAGAAATCATCTTCTATTTTGCTAAGCTGCTGAGATATGGGGATTTTCAGTTGTAGCAATAGTCTAATACAGTCTGCATATCCTCACTGGGATTAGAACTTGATGCTACATTGTAACAAATGAATAAGAGCATCTACCATTTATAAAGTGCCTTCTTTGTGCTGGCCATTGTGCTAAGAACCTTACATTATCATATTAAACCCTATAACATCTCTGGGGTAGTTGTTATTAGTATTATTTTTTTATTTTATAAATAAACAAACCAAGAATGTAAGGTCGTTCCAGGTCACACGATTAGTGTAGTGGATTATATACCTGTCTCCAATTATTCACTTTCCTCTCTGGAAGAAGATTATATTTCTCTACCTGTTGCTCTGTGACTTGCAGTGCCTCATTGTAGGAGAAATATACGTCATTATTTCATTGACCATTGGCACTACTATGTTACATGACTTTATTTTTGGTCAATGGAAAATGAGTGGATAACCTGTGCCATCTCTCAGCAGGACCTTTAAGAGCCATTGCTTAATTTGTCATTCTTCTTTCTCTCTGACACTGGAATAAAATATCCCAGATTAGACTGGTCCTTCAGCCTGGCTCTCAAAATGCAGAAGACACAGCAAAGGCTTGTAGCATGAGAGAGAAATAACCCTTTGTTGTGTAAGGCACGGAGATGTCGGGATGGCTGTGGATGGCACCAAACCTGGTACGAGGTGATGGATACACCTAGAGCCTGATGCAAATGCAGTTCCTTAGACTCTAGAGCTCGTGCTCTTAACCACCAAGCAGCACTTCCCAAGCACATGATTCACTCGCATAGATTTCTGTGAAGTGATATGAGGAAAATATAAGCATCATTTACGAACACCAGTTCTCATTCTGAGTAGGAAAAAAGTGGACACTTCTAAACGTAAAGAGGAAGCTGCTACGGCACCAGGATTCAAACTTAATCTGTAGATTTGTCTCTCATATTGCATATCATAAGTTCAGATTTAGTCCTGCAAAACAATTGTTGGCAAGGACGTGGATCATTTTTTTCACAGATTCGCTTACTTGTTCATTTTGTAAAGTTTTTGTACCAGGAACCACATCTCTGGGACTGGGAAGGAGTATGACTGGTGGTGAATATTTGCCAAAATCTACTCACAAAAAGAACCACCCGTACTGTATGGTCCCTGGCCTTAAGCACAACCGTGGAGAGGAAATGCGAAACGCGAGACTTAAGGGATTATTGGGATTCATCGACCAGGGTTCATCTGTAAGAACACGAATTAAATAGCCATTTGGTTGAAATTTGGGATCAACTTCAGACATGATAAGTAGGGGAGTCGAGTGATGGTTTTAATGCATCAAGAAAAAATAGAGATTTGAATGGCCATGTGAACACTGTGCACTGAGCAAAACCATCCTTTGAGATTCTGTTTAAATAACTATTCAATTCAATAATAAACAAATGAACAAATATCTAGAATTGATTAACAGTGGAGTTAGATCAATGTTATTGTTTAAGGAATACTGAATATTCTTTTTAAGATGACATTCTTTATTTAAGGGAAATTATTTCATTATTAATTAGTGCTAATTAAATGATATCAAGTGTGTGCATATAATAGTATTTTATCAAAGGAGAGTCAGAACACCATTTGAACACTGACTGCAATTATGATTATCATTTCTTTCTACAGGATCCTAATTATTTCTAGAACTAATCATTTAAAATGTATTTTAAAATGTATTTTGATCCCAAATGAGTTCATTTTATTTTTCTATCTTCCTAAACACTTTAACTACAAATAAAAAAGAAAACCTTAATTCGACAAAAGTGTCTCAATGATTTTTAACTTAACTATCAATTCCCCTTTTATTGATATTATCAAATTTAATAATTTTGTAAAAATCCAGATGAATCAATTCTCTTTTGGTACTTAAATAATAATTATTAAAAATAAAGGAAAGAAACAATTTTAATAAGCTATAAATTCAAATTTGTTGAATTCAAACATTTCAATTCCACCAAGCTTAAAGTTCTGATATTATGAATTAAAAAGCCCCTTGCTTGGAAAAGAGTCATCACTTTAAATATGGTAAAAATAAATCACTGCCCGTTTTCCTAGCTTTCTTCTTTCCCCTTATTCTGATTCTCTCTGGTCCATTTCCTTCATTAATCTACATACTGCTTACATATCCTTTGATTAAGGAAGAGTTAGTGAAAAAGAGAAGAGCTTCGTCTTGCCTACCTGTTTTTTTTTTCTTTTTCTTTTTTTCCCCAAACAGTATCCTTCATAGTCAGGTAAAAAAAATTCTAACAATAACAAAAAAAAAGATCAAACTCAGAGTATTTATTCTATATTGATGCAAATGGCTTTTAAAAACTTTTTAAAAGCATTATTTTATTATTAGTTTCATTAAGAGGATTTATCACATTTTCATGAAGATTCACATGGTCAACATTCAATCCTTGAGAAAATTAACACTTTCTACCCGTGAAAATCAGTGAATGGGGTTAAGCTTCCATAAGGCTATATTTGCTTATTTTTAATCTCTAATGACTTTTTTTTCTGTTGCTTATTAAGCAGCTCTTCTGATGTCTTATTTTCTTTTTATCCTGTGGAGATAGTTTGTGAGCAGATCGGAAGGAATACGAGAGCGAATTAAAGCATTTTTTGTATTCTCAAAGAAAACAGCCTATGTAAATCCCATGGCATAAATAAAGACCTGGGTCATGCGAGTGAGTATGTCATTCATTAACATTTAGGAAATACCAGGGTGAGGTATTTAATTAAAAAATGGCAAATTGGCTCCAAGTACACAGGGATACATTTTTAAGTTGCTCTCATTAACAAATCTGACTTGAAATGGGTAAACAAATTATTCTGGAGTATGCTATTGTCATAAGGACATAATAACACTTTGCTCAACCATTAACCACCGAGGAATCAAGCAAGTCAAAGTCTGGTAAATTAGCACTGAATACGTGAGCACGGAATCTACTAGAACTAAAGATTATTGATGAGCAATTTTCTATACTTAGATTATTTACATTCTCATCTTTATTCCTTACTCATGAGTGAAACTGAACCTGAGAACTCACAAATACATTACTTTGTTTACCTAATAACCCCTATCCCGTAGGACTGTATCTTCAGACCTAATCTCTACTTCCCTTCAGCTGATGGTATTAGATGGAGCAAAGCCAGGCTACAGCTGCTTTAAGTCCTAACACTATGCACCACTTCTCTCTACTTCAGCTAACAACGCTTCTGTAAATCAGACCGCAGATAAGCTTGTCAACATCCACCAGGAACCGAAATGTAAGAGAGAGTGTAATATCTCACCCTTTGCCCAGGTTTGCAATAGATTGCTGCTGCTTTCATTAGTGATCATGGAAAAAACAAAAGACCCCCCCCAAAAAAAAAAAAAAAGACTAAGAGGCATAAACACGCTGCTTTAATCAAGTCCTGAGTGCTCTGCATACATCATCTTTGGAAAGTAATGACACACCCAGCAAGGAAAACCAGAATACAGCGTGTTTTTCTTCATAAACAACAAACCAGAACCAGCTCAAGACCACACACACATAAGTGCATCCTCAAAAGAGAAAGCAGCTAGGGATATTTTAGAGGCTTTATTAACATTTCCAACCAGTTGCCAAATCTTGACTGGGCTTTGGAATTCAAACTGTGCTGTACGACACCTGGATGCCACTTTAGAAAGCTTTCTACTCAAAATGTGACTGTCATCTCCCTCTACGATTTTTTCCTCGCCAGCATCAGTCCATATGGTGGGGGTGGGGGGATGAGCACCTACTACCAAGATGAGGAGAGAAGGACAGAGATGCGCCTTGCCCGAGTGGAAGGTAATATGAGAGAGGGACTTACCTGTGTTCCCTGCATGAATGTTGAGATGGTACACGAATGAAAATAAACCGACCTCTTGCACAGTTTCTTTCTTGTTTCTATTAAGAAAAGTGGCTCCTCCTCCTAGTTTCCTATGCCTGCAACCTTGCAAATTTAGCCATTCTGCTTACAAGCTGGCTTGCAGATATAGTCGTTGGATCTCATCTGACTTACACACCCTCTTCCCTTTCCTGGAACCCACCAGCTCTGCTTAGGAGTCTGTCAGGTCCACACTAAGAGTAAATGATTTCTACTATCTCCAGGGGTCTCAGGACCTCTAGACAGGAGTTGGTTGGCTGGTGTCTTGCTGACCAGGGTGCTCCCACAGAGCCTTTCTGTCATCTACCCCTGACCAAAAATTAAAGGAAACTGAGAGGGTGAAGAATAAATGGATGATGCTTTTAAAAGCCAAAGGCCGAAACTAGAAAAATGTCCTAAGGGATGGATCGTGGTGTGTGTGTGTGTGTGTGTGTGTGTGTGTGTGTGTGTGTGTGTGTGTCCCTTCTTCCCCCCCTGAGGACCTGCTCTTTCTTCATTCTCAGTTATCTGAGTATATCTGAGATCTTTGGCTGTTCCAGCGTTCTCGATTTTGAATAGCTGCTCTGAGGCACCGCCATGCGTGAAGCGGATGATGTGCAAGCCTCTCTTTCCCACGCAATTCCGTGGAGGAGCAGATACTCGGATTCTGCACAAGCAAGGGCGCCAGCCCTTTATAGAAAGTGCTTGACTTGCAGCTGATGCTTACGGCTGGCTGGGGCAGGGCACCAGGGGTGGGGACCCAGCAGCACTCGTGCTCTGGCCTTGGTGCTGAACCCGGACCCCGCCTCCCTCACCATCCCCGAGGTCCCCCTGGCAACTTTGGGGGGCTTTCGGGGTGCGGGCCGGTTGTAGGCGCCCCCTCGCGGGTCGCCGGCAGAAGTTGGGCAGAGTCGATGCCATTGGACCCCTCTACAGGGCATGCTGCTGGCTTATTATATTATTTCATTTTTTTCCCCCTGAAGCTGGGAAAGTTCTGTCCAACTTTTTTTTTTTTTTTTTGTAACTGGATCTGCCGTTCCCCCTCCCACCTGAGTCGCCATGGAGATTGGAGCTCTCTCTTTCTCGAGGCAAAATGGGCGAAGCTTAGCTCAGCCCTGACTGTAGCAATCCCCCCCCCCTTTTTTTCTTTCTCAGCAGCTCCTGACATCCCCTTCCTCCGTTATGAAGCTGAAGAAAGGTAGGTGGGGACCGGTGCTGGCATGGATGTGGCATTGCATCCCGTTCAGTGGGGGCTCCCTGGGACCATCAGACTTTGGGTAAAAGCAGGCAGGAGACACTCTAAAACGTATAATGAATCTCCAACTCCCAAACACGAGTTTTTTCCCCCCTTCTTTCTTCCTTTTTTAGGAGTGGAGGCGGGATTCTTTGGAAAATTCTGGTATTTTGTTTTTTCACGAACCTCACCCCATTTCTCTGGCTGTTCCTCTTAAGATATGTTTGCTCCTAAAGAGTGTCTCCATATTGAGCCCCGTATAAGAGATATACCTGTGGCTCGACCCCAGGTTTTATTGGGTTTGGAGAATACTAATGCTTTTTCTCTTCAAAAGAATTCAAGCCTAATGCCTCGATGCAAATGAAAATATACCCAGGAAGAAGCAAGTCAGCGGATTCATCTAACCCTCTAAATGCCATAAACATCTCATTTTATCTGAAGGCTTCCCCCCTCCCACCCCTCCAATTACAAAATAATTCAGTTTACTTCTAGGGAGAGCTTCCTATTCACTGTTCATAGTCATCATATCACATCTCTGGTTATTATCGACAGAGGACACTCAGCAGTTATTGTTGTCTATTCTCTGCTTGTTTCTCTCCCACCCCTCACTTTCTCTCTCTCTCTCTCTCTCTCTCTCTCTCTCTCTCTCTCTCTCTCTCTCTCAAAAAAGAACAAGGATACAGCTTTTCGCAAAGACAATGGGCTTTTCCCAACTGTAAATGACTACACCTGAAGCTGCCCCTGGCAGTTAATCAGTGCATTTCATCTTTGCCAACAGATGCTGACATGATGTCTGCAATAGCTGGGTTTCTCGGAGCCCAGGGCATGGAGACCCCTCTTCTCCCCGACCCCCCTCCCACCTTTGCGAGTTTTCGGTTGCTACTGAAAACCGTATGAAACAGATTCCCCTTCTGTTATGTAACCGGCGTCTCCCTTTCCCCTGACTTGGGCATCTTGTTTCTCCTCGGAGTGGAGATGCATGCAGCGGCCGCGGCGCCTGGGGAAGGGGGTGTAGGGAGGAGGGACGGGAAGGGGGGGACCCGAGGGCACGGCCGGTCTCGCCCCGACCGATGCCACCTTCTCGCCTTCGAGCAACTCCGCGCACCGCTTACCTTGCTGCGGACAGGGCGGTGTCACTCCATCACGATCTGCTCGCTCTCTCGGAAGGAAGCGAGATGTAATCATTCACGACACGATGGATGGCGAGGGGAAGAAATGAATAAAAAAAAAAAATAAAAGAGGAAAAAACAAAACCAAAATAAAAATCCCCACTGGCATCAGATGCGGAGGCTTTTGGGGGACCCCATTCCCCGTGCGCGGCATCCAGCTCCGGGGCTCGCGCCCCGCACCCCGCGGACCTCACCCCTCCGCCCGCCCGGCCTCTCCGGCCAGGTGCGGCCGGCTCCAAACGCGCTCCCTCCGGCCGCGAGCGCGGAGGGGGGCCGGGCGCGGGGGCCGGAGGCGGGGCGGAGGGGTGCGCGCGGGGGCAGCGACGGGAGAGAGGGGGGGACCCGGCGCAGGAAAGCGGGAGAAGGCGAGAGGGGCTGCAAAAAGAGATGATCCCCGGCCGGGAGCGAGGTGCTGGACCGCGCAGGGAGACGTCATGAGCGCCGCAGGTGCGGGGGGTGCTACTGGGTCCCAGCCACGGGCTGAGCCGGGCTGGGAGCGCACGAAGCGCCGCGGATGCGGGATCCCGGCGGGCGCAGCGCCGCGCGCTGGAGACGAGGGGGGCGCGCAGCGCGCGGCGGGGGGTGGGGGGCGGGGAGGGACGGAGCTGGAGACGGGGGCGCCCCCCATCCTCGCCCTCGCTGTCGCGCGGAGTGGACCAGGTGGGGAGGGGGGACCCTCCACCAACCCCTCCCCAAACCCAAGTCGGCACGGAAAATCCCAAGCCACCCCCTTCTCCCCCCCTTTACCCCCCATCCCCCGATGGGAAACTGCAAACGCGAGGCGCTCCGTGCGGGGGAGCCTTCCTTCGCGCTGAGCCTTCAGGGACTCACATTTGCCCTCCTGTCCCTGAGGACTTTATTCCTGGAGGAAAAGCCTGTAAAGCGGGAAGGAGCCGAAGTTCGGGGGTCAGTTTCTGTCTGCTGGTTGGTTGGAGGGGCTTCTTCTTTAAATGGAAAGAGGGGCTTTTCACTGTCCCCCTCTGGGCTGAAATGAAGGTGCGCGCGCCCGTGTGTCCGGGAGGGGGCGCAGAGAGCCGGCGGGGAGACTGGGTGGGGGGCACCCCAGGGCTTTGGACCCACCAGCGCCCAGCCCGCTGCCCGATTCCGTCCTGTCCTGTCCACTGCAACTGGACCCGGGTTCCCGCTGCAGCTGCACCCACTACCACCCTGATGTCGCTGTTTGGTGGCAGTGGAGACAGAGGAAAGGACCTGGCATGGCCTTTTTCATGCATATTCCAGGCTGCCTTCAAAGTTGCCTTGGTCGGGTCTTGGACCATCTATCTCCTACTTCTCCCTTTGATTTTTAACTTGCTTTGCATTGTTATTCCAGGAAGCACCACACAGCGCTGCCCTCTGCACCCCCTCTTTTTCTTATGGCCATCACAAGCAATATTTCCACATTTCCACAGCCTTTCCACAACTTGCTCGTACCTCTGTACAGCCCACTTTTTTTTTATGCCGTCCTTTCCCTAGGGATGAATGGGTTGGCGACTGCATCCTAAGAGCAATGCCTACAATTGCTTAATAATTTTGTAATGGCCTTTTCGATAATCGGCTACTTGTGTGCCACTTTGTAAAGTGACTTTCCTCCTGCAAGACACAGAATCTCTATATCTAAGAAAATGACCACATTCCATGTGGAAGGCTGAGCCACACTTCTTATTTCCAAGATTATTTTATTCTACATTCATGCCTTCGAATCACTCAGCAATCAGCCCCTCAAGGAAGCTGTGGGCTCTAAAGATGTCTTTGGTATGGAGAGGCCTTTCCCTCGATTTGCATCATCAGTTGTGTACAAATCAACCACACACACAGCCTTGAGCTCATAGTGGTTGATTTTCCTTGAGATTAGAATCTCTCTTGCTCTTACTTCTGAGTCACATATCCCATGCACAGAAGATATTTGTATGTGTGCTATGTGATTTTCATGCTCTATAGTGCTTGCTGGATGTCAGCATTGTGTTGGAGATAAAAGATAAAGAACAACTGGACTCAGTCTCCAAGGGTTCTCAGAGCAAGAATGCAGGATGCAGGATTTCGTTGGAAACAGCCCTTGAGCATTAAAGGAACAACTCCCAATGACTACTTGTCTAAAGAGCTCTCTGTTTCATCTGTGAAGGTGCGAAGGATATGCCCACTAATTTTGCTTAAATAACTTTCTGCCAGTAGAACTTCACCAAGTTTCTTTTTTACAAGACATCAGACTAAATGAGTCAAAATACTAATAACCTATTTGTCTTTGAGTGCTCTGAAAACTCTCCTAACTGGAAATAGCTGCCAGGGCGACGTGGCGGCCACTCCTCTGGGGTGATATAGGAGCTTGTATCGAATGAGATGTATCACATAAACATGGCATGAGATTTGAGCAACACCAGAGACAAGAGCCACTGGCTTAACTGAATTCATTTATTCCGGAGACGGTGATGGGCACGAGTGTAACTAGGACTTCCCAAAATCAGGCACGCTGTGCTTCTGAGCTGCCCACTGCAGCTCCTTGGAGTTCCCAAGAGCCCAGTCCCTAAGGCTACACTGTGTTCAGCATGTCTGGATTCTCACATTTCTCTGATTTCAGATGAAGGCAAGGCCTGGGGACGGGGGCATCCCAAGCCTTTGGCTCTTTCATCTCTGGTTTAGGTCAGTATTTCAAAGCCGACAAAGACAGCAGCTTCTAGGATTGATCAATTCTCTTTTATAGATGAGGCAAGATTTTCGCTCACATACCAAACTATAAGGAACGCTTATTAGAAGCAAATCTGGCAAACTGAATTATCACGACTGGGTATCATTTGTTGAGGGTAGTCTGGTTTTTCTCCATTGGTGATGATGGCAATCTACAATCCAATCTAGCCGTGGTCCTGCTTCCGGCAAGCTGGCTCTAGAACTAAGGTGGGTGGCTGTTTCAGGTCTGTCTTGCCTTTTTTTCTGTCTGCTTGTTTTGTATTTAAAATCCTAGTCTGTTGTGTTTCTCTTCTGTTTCACTTCCCCCACCTGTCTCTCTGACCACAAAACAACAAAACCAACACACACAAAAAATCTTTAAAATTCAGAGATGGGTGTATAACTTTTGCATAACTTATTTTAACCATAAAAGGACATCTTTAAGAGTATCAAGAAAGAGGAATTTAAAAATTATTCCATTCTACGGCACTACTTTTGATGGACTAGATAGATGGATTTCATCCATGTTTCTTATCGAGGGAATATCTATAAGTAGCTATTATATTTCCTTTGTGGATTTTGATTAAAAATCTGAACATACATTTTTAATAAATGTCTCCAGGTTTAAACAATTTTGTACTTTTGCTAAGAACAGGGTTTCAGTTGGTTTTTAGCTCCCTAGGATGCCAGGCATTTTAATGCTAATCTTTAGCATTTTTATTCTCCAGTTGTTCAATTATTACTTTCCTTTTTTTGATACATTTCATCTTCTACACATCTTCATAACTCTAGAATTCTGTTTGCTATTTCTACTAATCTTAAATTATATGCTTATAAACATTTTGAAATTACATATTTTAATTTTTTTCTATGACTAGATAAATGAGTGCAATCTGAAGACTCATTTGATAAATCTTTTCTTATAGAATGTTTTATTATTTCATCATTTAATAGGTATCATCTTTTTGAATCACAGGGACCCCCAAGAGATTCTTTAAAAAATTTTTTACATTTTTATTTTTTACAATTATAGTTTGACATACAATATTTTATTCATTTCAGGTGTACAACACAGTGATTAGACATTTATATAATTTACGAAGTGATCACCCAGATAAATCCAGTGCCCATCTGACACCATGCATAGTAATTACACTACTTACTATATTCCCCGTGCTATACTCTATATCCCCATGACTATTTTGTAACTTTCAATTTGTACCTCTTAACTCACTCCCCCACCCTCAAAACTGAAAACCGTCAAAATGCTCTCTGTATCTATGAACTTATTTCTGTTGTTTGTTTATCCTGTTTTCTGGATTTCGCAAATGACATTTGTCTTCCTCTGTCTGACTTACTCCACTCAGCACAATACCTTCTAGGTTCATTTATGTCTCTGCAGATGGTGAGATTTCATTCTTTTTTATGGCTGAGTAATATTCGTCTTCTTTAATCATTCATCCACTGATTGACACCCAGGTTGCCTCCATACCTTGGCTGTTGTAAATAATGCTGCAATGAATGTATGGATTCACATGTCCCTTTAAAGTAATGTTTTGGGTTTCTTCAGATAAATACTCAGAAGTGAGATAACAGGATCCTTCTTTGTCTCTGTTACAGCCTTTGTTTTAAAATATGTTTTGTCTCATATAAGTATTGCTACCTCAGCTTTCTTTCTCCCCCCTCCCCCCATTTTAATGAAACACCTTTTTTCATCTCTTTCAGTCTGTGTGTGTCTTTTGATCTGAAATGAGTCTCTGGTAAACAGCGTATGTAAGGATCTTGTTTTCTTATCCATTCAGCCACCCTATCTTTTGATTGGGAGCATTTAATATATTTAAAGTAATTGTTGTTAGATATGTACTTATTGTCATTTTATTATTCATATTTTTTTTATCTTCCTTTCATTTTTTTTCTTTTTAAAAATGTCCCTTCAACATTTCCTGTAATACTTAGTTGGTTATGATGAATTCCTTTAGCTTTTTCTTGTCCGGGAAGGTCTTTATCTGCCCTCTGATTCTGAATGATAGCTTTGCCAGGTAGGGTAACCTTGGTTGCAGCTCCTTGCTTTTCATATTTTTTTATACAACCTGCCAATCTCTCTGGCCTGCAGTTTCTATTGAGAAATCAGCTGACAGTCTTATAGGTGCTCCTTTACAGGTAACTAACTGCTTTACTCTTGCTGCTTTTAAGGTTCTCTCTTTGTCTTCAACCTTTGGCATTTTAATTATGATGTGTCTTGGTGTGGACCTCTTTGGGTCTACCTTGTTTGGGACTCTGTGCTTCCTTGGCTTGTATGTCTATTTCCTTCACTGGTTAGGGAAATTTTTCATCATTATTTCTTAAAATAGGATTTTAATTCCTTGCTCTCTCTCCTCTTCTTCTGTTATCTCTATGATGTAAATGTTGTTATGCTTGATGTTGTCCAAGAGGCACCTTAAACTACCCTCATTTTTTGGAGATTCGTTTTTCTTTTTGCTGTTCTGACTGGATGTTTTCTGCTACCTTATCTTCTAAATTGCTGAATTGATCCTCTGCTTCATCTAATCTACTGTTAATTCCTTCTAAGGTATCCTTCATTTTAGTTACCATACTCTTCTGACTGGTTCTTTTTTTTGTTTTCTATCTCCATTTTTATCTTTAAAAAATATTTTTATTAAAGTTCTCACTGAGTTCATTGAGCATCCTTATAACCAGTGTTTTGAGCTCTATGTCTGGTAGATTGCTTGTCTCCATTTTGTTTAGTTCTTTTTCTGGAACTTTGTTCTGTTCCTTCATTTAGGTCATGTTTCTTTGTGGGCTGCTATGTCTCCCCATTTCAATAGTGTGTTTTTATGTAGTAGGCGTGCTGTGGGTCCCATTGGCACAGTCTTCCCTGGTCACTCAAGCTGGGTGCTCCAGGTGTGTTTGTTGTATGGCTTATGTGTGTCCTCTCATTGTAGTTCATCCTTGATTGCTGTTGGCATGTCAATGGGTGGGATTGACCCTCGGATTGATTGGTTGTGATGACTGGCTGTGACCAGTGGGGGAGCTGTTGTTCAGGGGCTGACTCTACAGGGTAAGATTCACTTCAGCAGGGCTCTGGTGTCATCCTCAGATGTGACCCTGGGTGGTGCTCCAGCTCAGACTGAAGCTGTCCACCGGGTATGCAGGATGAGGCCTCCTGGGAGGGGCCTGCCACAGGCCAACTTCAGCTGCAGCCTGTGCCCTGACCAGAGCCACCTGGCTTGAGTCACCAAACAATCTGCAGATGGCTAGCTTGGAAATTCTTTGAGAGGCCAAGTTACAAACTGAGGCCAGCTGCTGCTAGTGCTAGGTTTGGTGCTGCTCAGCAAGAGCTAAGGGGCATGCCGAGGCCAGATGCTACTTGTTTAGGTTTTTTGAACCTTTGATAAATTTTAGGAAAGTGCGCAGCCTGAGCCAAGGCAGGCTGTGTATATGGAAAAGCCACTGAAAACTGCTTGGGCGTGCCCATGTTGGGAGGGGCAGGGTCTCGGAATCACCAGGGCAGGGCAATTAGTGTTAGCTACTTTGATGGAGACTCACACATGGCGCCTGCCTGAGTCTGCAAGCCTGGTGTGGAAGGGCTCAATAAAGGAACAATGGATCCTGCCAGCACTTTTGTCTGGGAGATTGCTGCCACTCCAGCCCTCCCCCTGAAGCCAGACACCTCAGTTCCTCTCTGTATGTCCCTGGTGCCATTTTAGCTGCTGCCCCAGCGCTGGAGCTCAGAGGGAGTGAGTCCATCAGGGATAATCTCCGCAAGCCCTAAGAGGAAAGTCTGCGACTCTTGCAGCCATTCGTCTCACTCAGCCACATTCACAGCCAGAGTTGTGGGGACTTTTCTTCCTAGCACTGGAACCCTGGACTCATGAGTCCGGTGTGGGCTCTACTCGGGGGATCTCTACTGCCTCGATATTTCTCTCAATTCTCAACCAATACAGGTAGGTATGGGACCAGCCCGTTTCTCATCCCTGCCCCTCCTACCAATCGAGGTGGCCTCTTCTGTGTGCCCCTAGTTTTAAGACTCCTGGTCAGCTAGACTTTAAGCAACTCCCAATGATGGCTATTCTGTAGTTTAGTTGTCGTTTTGATGTGGCTTTGAGAGGAGATGAGCACAATGTTTAGCTACTGTGCCATCCTGACCAGAAGCCCCCCCCCAAATTCTTTAAAATGCAATTTAAAAAATCATAATAGCTTCAAATATAATATTTCAGAAGACCACAGGAGATGGTGATTACATACAATTGCATAAATTAGTCTTCCTGTACGTCTTACTGGAAATAATTTTAATTAACATGAAATCTGCACAACAGAAACATAGAAGGCCAAATTAAGGGAATTTAATTTGTAGGATGCTCTTTCTTCAGTTAATCATGTGCTAAGATGCCTGGAATCTTTTTTTTTTTCTTTTAATTGACATTCTTAGCAGGGGCTTTGAGTTGGAGAGAACGAGATAATGTTTTTTTCTTGTATGCTACTGCAACTGTCTCTGGTCATCTCCTACAGTTGCCCAGCACAATAAGCAGTCTCTAATGGACTGGGCCTTTTTTGATTCTGTGGAGGTAGAGCTCAGGCCCAGCATTGTCAGGCTTCCTCCAAGAAGTCCTACCAGCCTTCCTTCCTAGAGACATAGTCCAGAGTCCAGTTCCAAATTCCAGATCAGCCTTTGTGGTTATAAGCAAGATTTATATATTTAAGCACTCTCAGCCAAGTGATGAGTTTAACCAAGGTTTCCTGTTTTATTATTTCCTCCGTAAAATGGTATTTTAGGTGGGTTCTTTGGAAAGCAGAGTCTGAGATGAAGTTTAGTGTGAGGGAGGTTTATTAGGCATGTTTCTAAGGGATGTTATGTCCATGGAGTCTACCTCTATGGAAGGGAGGGAAAAGAAGTGTGAATGGGCAGAGGGGGACGCAGGGCTGACACCAGCCTCAGCTAATCCCATGGGGAGCTCTGAAGCTAAAATGAATTATTCAAGTTGTTCTGTGTTGAATTCAAATAGCCTGCATTTGATGTCTAAAGGCTGTTCGCTTAGCCTTCTAGCAGCTAGACCGACAAATTCTTTCTTGGTGGAGGATCTTGGTGACATATCTCCATGTCTACCACAAGTGGGAATGATAGTATTAACTACTATCATAAAAAATTCATAAAAAATGTGGAGTTCAGGGTCTTACATATAATAACTGCTTAATAAATGTCAACTTCTTAATGGATGATGCTTGTGATTCTTATGATTAAGCAAACTCAGGATTATCTGTTTTCAAATAGCTTCAGAATTTTTTTCTCTTAGTTTTAAGTCCTTCTTCAAGCACCAGTAAAATGCTGAGAATGTTTCTTATTGTCTCTGACTAGTCAATGAACCCCATCCTTGAATCAATTACTGTGGCCAGGAGAAAGCTATGTAGACATGGTCTGTTGGCACCTGACATCTATTTCCACCCATGCCTGGTATCCTTACTCAAACAGGGTACATTAATTATGTTCAGAGAGGAATTTAACATCAGAACAGAAGTCTGGACACCCTATTTGTATAGATTTCCAGAACTGGGGGAACTCAAGACTCCAGCATTGATGGCTTCTCCTTCAGGCTGAAAGGGAAGGTGTCTAGAGACCAATAAATGTTCAGTATGTGTTATATAACCCTCTAATTGCAAACAAGGCAGTTTGTTCTCTCTCTCTTTGATGAAAACACATAGTGGTAAGAATTATCTTATTTGTAGACTCACAGAGGACTGTGGTAACTATAGACAGTATATTCACTTTGCCTTGCTAAAGTAACTGTCAACACTCAGTGATTTATGTAGGTACCTCTTTCCTCTTATTTTTATTTAGAAGTAAAGTGGAAGAAATGGAATATAGAGTCAGTAAAAATTACAAAGAGTTCACAAAGAAAATAAGCGTTCCTGCCTAGAAGGTTTAGCGATGCTGCAATTTACCACTGGGATCCGTGAAATCAATTGCTTGGGGAAGAGAGAGAACAGGTCTCATTTGCAGCCACAAATCCCCATGTTGTTGTTACTACTTATATTTATCTGCTGACTCAAGACCCATTCAGTAGCAAGAAAGAAAACACTGGTTAAAAAAGAAAAAGACAATATAAAGATGGTAGCACCACAGACGATAGAATTTGGAAGCCACCTTAGAGATTAGCTCTTCTCTTTTCGATTTCCATAAGACCTTCTTGGACCCCATTGAAGACCCCACCAGGCTGCCTGTACCACCTGAATAGGTTGATTTATTTCCACTTTCCAGCTGTTGGGTTGGTAGCTCTTTTTGACTGTGTCAAAAGCCTTTGACACTAACGCTTAAATGTTTGGCTTATTTCTTCACTTTGACCTCCCCTACCCTGAAATAGTTTCTCCTTTCCTTGAAATTGTAAGTTTTCATCTTTGACTCTTATTGACTCATTCCTTGTCCAAGTTTCTATCTTCTCAATTCTTCTTCATGCATTAAACAGATTATTTACAGAATGATAACCATGAAAGGCACAGACTTATTTCCTATAGTTATTTATGATCCTTTCCACACAAATATAACTCAGGAGATAAAAATGATACACTATAATAAGGTGATGCCAGAATGGATTTTTGCCTGGATGTTTCACAGAGTAACAGGATAAATAGAGCCTTTGAAAATTTAAGCAATCTTGAGCAAATTGCTTAACTTTTGAAGCCATCTAAAATAGGTGCAGGTTAATGAAGAGGTGAATAGTAGTATCAACTATCATAGTAATCTTGGCCATTTGCTTGGGCAGATTTTTCATATTTTCCAGACCTGATTGGACCCATCTCACATGTACACATGATACACTGTTACCGATAATCCCCAGTGAGTCACACCACACACTGTGATCCAGGTAAAATCAGCTGAAGAGCATAACAATGAATAGCTGATCCAGTGCCATGTCTATTTTATAACTGAATGCCGCTGTGAACATCAATTTTAGATGGTTCAGTGGATCAGATAATACACAGTTAATGAGAAATGGTTTGAATTGCATGGTCACTTGGTGACCCATGGGGGGCATTCCATCTTACCAGATCCCCAAATCAAGCAAGGGGTTGCTTTTCAAAGGGAAGATTGCTGTTTGTGGAAGAGTGCATGGCTTTGCTCCTAGAATCTAAGAGTCCATTCTGCGATTCTCCTACAAGAACTTTATAGAAGCTCTGTATACCTCCTTTTATGACATCTGTGGCCACATTGCAGAGTTCTTCCTCAGAGACCCTGACCTCCACCTCTTCTATTATTAGGTCTGGGACCTGGACAAGAGGCTGTGGATGCCCATGAAGGTAACCTGTGTTGGAATTAGTTTTTCCGATTTTATAAGCAGAGTATTTCCATGAGGAGAAAGCATCTATTCCATTCCTAGGGATTTCATCACCAGTCAGATCTTTGCAGGCCAAAATGTTGACCACCACTCTGCTGCTGAGGCTGATGATGGAATGGAAGTTCAGGTTATGGCTTTCAAAGCATTGTTATTTTAATGTAGGATTTATTGCTTTATTTGGGATTCTTTATTATTAATGGATTCTGAGAAATCTAGATAACCTGATTATCTCTGTAGGAACAGAGGAATCTTGAAAGAATCAATTCTTAATTATAAAATTACTAACTCAGTAGACAAAGAGAGTTACAAATATCAGTAGACACTAGGTAATGAATTCTGTTATAGCAATATTGGAGAAGCTGAAGGTCTGAGAAGATCAAAGTCACACAGAACAAAAGCAGCTAAACCTTTTCTCATAATAAAGCAGCCTTCGAAAGTGTGCATTGCCATTTGTTAGTTTGTTATTTATTTGCATGTTTGCTTATTTTTGCTCTTAGACTTTATGCCTAAAAATGGAGAGTGATGAAATATATCTCTTTTTATTTTATTTGACCACAGTTCTTAACCCAGAGTGAGATGAACCCCAAAGGGTATTCAAACTATAATTATTAACAAATAAATTCAGATGAATGGGAATTCCTTATACTAATGGAAATAATTCTGGAGCATATTTATTTGAAGGAAAGTGAGAAAGAAAAATAATTAACTTTTTAAGGTAATTGTTTATAAACCAAAAAATATGTAAAATAAATTGCTAGAGAGTGAAGTGCCCAGCTGACATCATTGAATGACTGGCTCATTACTGGTTTGCGGGGATCCGGAAACCAGGACTAAGTCAAATGTGTGGCTTGCTGCCATGGCACTATAGTTGAAGACCTCAGACTCCAGATTGTCTGTGTCAGGATGACACAGATCCCGATTGTCCAACTCCTGCTGAAAGCATAAAATTATCTTTCTGCATTTTTAGTGATCTCCTGATTTATGTCTTTTTCCTTCACACCAGGTTGCATGATACGATTTGAAACCGTGTTAGCCATAAATCATTGGATTTGCAGAAATGGGGAATTCCAGCATGTATTTTCTTTTCCTTGAAATTAAACAAATCATACATAATTCCTTTATTGTTGATAACAAATTCTGTCAGAGCAGTAAAGGAGTTAGAATTATTAATTGGTCTTAAAATATTCATGGTATTTTAGTATTTTACAATGCAAAGTTATACATGGGGAATGCATTTTTAAGCAGCTCTGTTTTCCAGGTAATTAGAAGAAGCAACATAGTTACACAGACACACACACAGACACACAGAGATACACACACACACACACACACACACACACACACACACACACACACACCAGACGACACGGATGTATAAGAAAATTTCCTCCCATCTCAACCAACTGACTGTAATCGATCAAGCAATATTTTCAGGTGGAATTTAGGTGCTGTTATAACGTTATATTTTTAACTGGAGTAATAGGTCATATCTTTTCCTTCCCTCCAATTATGACTGGAAAGTCCAGGCTCTTGCCAGAGAACTTAATCGCACTGTTCTTAGGAAGGTCCTTCCAGAGCATCTCCTGTGTACTAAAGGATCAGCTGTTTACCAAGGATATGGAGTGTTCTTATGCGGCAAAACCCCTCCTGGAAACAACTTAATGACTTCAGTTACGGGAATTGTATGAATTGCTAGAGGGTTTCCTTCCTTACTGTGTAATTAGTGTAATCCTGGAGAATGAGTGTTTGCCTCAGAGAAAGAGTGTGTGTGTGTGGTATTGCCACAACAGATAGATGTTAATGATAGAAGCAGGTATGTCTGCACCTTGAGCTGACAGCCTCCTAACAGACCCCATCCTGACACCTTTCCTTGGAGCCTGAGCGCCTTCCATCAGACTATCTACAGAACCTGGAGGGCTGAGCACTAGCACTGCCATTTGGCTAGTACTGAGCCCCAAGCTGAGTGAATGACTCAAGTTCAGGAAACGCATGGATGGTGATAGAGGAACTGATGATCTGTGGTGCTTGGTGTATTAGGTGGTTTCCTCTGAGTAGGGGTGATTTTCTCCTTAAGGTGGGAGGAAATTCAAGAGGGGAAAGTTTGAGAAGAGGTTTTGGAGTGAGACACTTTTGTAATGGCGAATAGACCAGCTGAGACCCACCCATGAGGACACAGCTGTGAGCAAACTATAGGTGCTTTCCCTGTGAATTCTGGGAAATAACATCTTATTTAACATATACCGCCCCCCTTTCTCCCTTCCCCCTCACATGTAGATTGTCTTTTATAAATTCTCCCAGCCCTTCAGTAGAGATTCATATAGGACGGCCTAGGTATCTCGATTTTAGACAGATGAAAGTGCAGTTTGATCATAAAAATGATCACGTACTTTATCCTCTTTTGACATCTGTGGAGGCAGAAGGAACAGTTTCCAACTGTAGACCACTCTCCTGGTCATAGGATTCTTTGTGGTGCTGGCTTTAAGGAGTGAAATTTCAGGGCTGAGAGACAGCTTTCAAGTGAGCAGCTAGAGAGGATTTAAGATGTTTACCCTTCTGCTTTACAGCCAGCACGTGTGAAGATACAAGAAAGAACAGATCTCTGTAAAGGGCTGAGAGGGGAAAGCAGACCGGCTGATATTTGGGTTAGATTTAGGGTAGTTAAAGCAGTCAGCTATTATTGCATACGGAGCTAATTGATGGTGAGAAATATATGTGTGGATCAGAAAGACTTAATTAGACAAATTTACAAATGTGAAAATATGAGGTGAACTTCAACATTTTATGTATATATTCTTATTACCAGTGCATAATCATCATGTCAAAATGAGAAATAGAAAAATTAATTTTGAGTGTGGATCTTTTTTATTGAGTTAGATGTGAAAGCACCATGTGTGTGTTTTTAATATAATGAATATAGATGTGCCAAAAGAATACAATATGCATCAATATCACCAGGCTAAGCACTCAATTAAGTAAAATGTTACCTGCTTTAAGAAGAATTCCATTATTGTCATTAGTATATTCCAACTGTAGAAAAATCATACTCAAGTATTAATATATTTTAAAATTTGTCAGCAAAATTTTTGTCGAAATTTGTTTTCTCTTTTATATGAGTAAAAACATAGTATCTTTGATTTTGTGACTTAGCACTCAAAGCATACAATATTTCTATCAAAAAATAATAGTGACTCCTGACCTAAATATTTGTAGATATATATCATCTTTATGAATTGGAATATTCAATATTTTAATGTGCCAATTCTCCTCAAATCAACCTATAGCTCCAATGCAGGCCAAAGCAAAGTTGCAGGAGGTATTTTTATAGAAATTGACTAATTTACAAGTCAAAACACCCATAACAATGCTGAGAAAGAAGTAAAAAAGGGGAGCATGTATATGTGCTGATTTTAAATCTTAAGGTCACAGTAATCACAGTAATCAAGATGATGTGGTTTTGTCAAAGAAATGATGTATATACTAATGAAACAGGATACAGAATCCTGAAATAGATCACACACTTGTGGTCAATTAATTCTGGACAAAGATGCAAAAGCAAGTCAATGAAGAAAGCATCATATTGTCAACAAATGGTCATGGAATAACCGAATGCTGTTGAGCAGAGTACCATGTGCTGGTTATCAATCCCTAGAGAGTAAGGTACTGTGCACAAGTTACTAGTTCCAGGGAGGATTCAAAACACTTCTATCCCATTGCATCTTGGCATCTGGGTCACCAAGGAAAACACAAAGCAGTGGAGCACTGAGTGGAACCCTGCTTTACTCACCTGTAGAAGAGAATAAGCAAGAACAGCTTCAACAGTGGGTGTCAGCTTCTCACGGCCAATGGGTCTCACCCACAGGATGTTGTGGAGGATTTGTCATGAATGCATCCCCTTGTGCTTCAGTGGAAGGAATCCTGTCCCCTTCTGTTGAAGAACAGATCTAGTAGTGGGATTGGCCAGGTCCCAGATGGCACACATACTTCAAGCAGAGACCAAAGAGTGCTCATGAACCAGAAACAAGGAACGATATCTCCACATGAGGTGATAACCCCAGCACAGGCTGTGTGAGTTCTCTGACTTTGGGTGAGGAAGCGTTCCAGGTCCAGGCCCATTTACACAGCTGAGTTGGGGAGGGCTGTGCTCCTGAATGACTGTCTTTCCCAGCAAATATCCATCTGTAAAACAAAAACAAAAAATTTTGACCTAAGACTTGTACCATAAATAAAATTAACTCAAAATACATTATAGGCTTTAATGTAAAATCTAAAACTGTAAAGCTTCTAGAAAAAAAATGTTTATGACTGTGGATTAGGTAAAACAAATTTTAAAAATGATGCCAAAGGCATGATCCATAAAAGAAAATATTGATAAATTTGAATTCACTAAAATTAAAATTATTTGCCCTTTGAAAGACACTATTAACAAAATGGAAAGATAAGACACAGAGTGGGAAAAATTTTTGCAAAATGTATATATATGATAAAATCCTATATCAAAGATATATTTAAAACTTTCAAAACTCTGTAATAAGAAAACAATCAGTTTTTAAAAAAATGGGCAAAAGTTTAAATAAAAACTTTACCAAAAAAAAATATATGGATGGTAGACTCGCATACAAGTTTCTCACATTATTAGCCATTAGGTTAATGCAAATTAAAACTACAATGAGATTCACCTACATATCTGTTCAAATGGAAAAAACAAGCTTGAGAAAACCAAGAGAAAAATTGTGTTTTTGTAGGAATGCAAAAGTTATAACCACTTTGGAAAACAACTTAGACATTTTTATGTAGGTAAACATACTCTTACCATAAGATGCAGCAATCATACTAGTAGTATTTACTCAAAGGAAGTGAAAACTTAAGTTCACACAAGAATCCACATGTGAATGTTTAGAGCAGCTTTATTCATAATAGCCAAAACTAGAAACAATCCAAATGTCCATCAATAGGTGAATAGACAACTGTTTTTATTCATACCATAGAATACTACTTAGTAATAAAAAGAAACAACTTATCATACATGCAGCAACATGGATGAATCTCAAATATATTATGCTAAGTGAAAAAGCAACACTCATCTGGTTGCATCCTGTATAATCCCATTTCTCTGAATTACTGAAAGGTGAAATTATGGAAACAGAAAATGAATCAACAACTGCCAGTGCCTGGGGATGGGAAAATAGATTTATTATAGAGGTACCAGAGAAAATTAGGGGTGATATAACAGATATTGATTTTGGCAAATGTTACAGGACTGTCTGTGTCTGTCAAAACTCAAAGAACTACACAAATGAAACAAGATAATTTTAAATGTATGTAAATTATACCTCAGAGAACTAAAATAAATGAAGGCAAAATTAAGATATTTCCAGATAAAGAAAAAAAATTGGAATAAATTATTGGTAACACACCTGTTCTACACTGCTGAAGGAAGTGTTTCAGGTTGAAAGAAAATGACACCAGATGGTGCTCAGATCTATAGGAAGGAATCAATAGAATTGGAAATAGTAAATGTGTATGTGTACCTATATATTTTATTCTTTTAATTTATAAGATGCAAGTTTATTTTGGCATGTATACTAGACATATGTATAATATATATGACTATAATAAGATGGGGGCATTGTATGTGGAAATACAATTTTTCATTGGAAAAATTAAAATTGGATACTAAGAAACATTTTTTTTATACTAAAGACAGTAGCAAAAGAAGAATGGGGTAAAACAAGGTGAGATAAACAAGCTATCGGCAAATCGACAGGACTAAATCTTAGCATACAATAATCAGTAAATATGAATGCACTAAATATTGTAATCAAAGGTAGACATTATCAGGGTGAGTAAAAAAATCGAGGTCCAACTCTATGCTGTCTATGAAAGATTTATTTTAAACTCAAAGGTACAAAATGGTTGAAAGTAGAAAGAATTGAAAAAGTATACCATACAAACAGAAATATAGGAAGACTTGAGTGTCTGTATCAGACAAAATAAACTTTAAGGAATATTTATAGAGACATAGAGGGATTTTTATCATGACAAAAGTTTCAATGCAGTAGGAAGATACAATAATCATAAACACATGTGTATCTGAGCTACAAAGTGCATGAAGCAAATAATGGCAATTGAGAAGAGAAGTAGACAAATGACAATCGTTGTGGATTTCACTATTCCTCTGTCAGTAATTGACGGAACATGTAGACGGAAAATCGATAAGGATATCGACCACTTGAACAACATTATTGACTAACTTGATCTAAGCGACAACTACAGACCGCTTCACCAAACCACAGCAGAATATACATTCTTTTAAGTGCATAACACATTCATCAAGGTAGACCATGTGCTCAGACATAATACAGGTCCTCTGAATTTAAAAATATTTAAATTAAACAGGGTATAGTCTGTGATCACCATGGAAATTAGAAATCCAGGAGAGGAAGAGAGACCTAAGAAGGCCCCCAGTATGTGAAAATAACAAAGGAACATGTAAATGTGACCTAACAAAATGTATGAGACGCAGCCAAAGTAGATCTTCAGCAGAAACTAGCTTTAGAAAAGATCTGAAATCGATGCTTGAAGTTTGTCTTAAGAAGCTAGAAGAGGAAGACTAAGTTAAATTTGAGTAGGAAAAAATTTAAAAAATTAGAATGGGTCAATAGAATAAAAAATGGATAAACAATAGAGAAAATCAATATTGAAGCTAGCTTTTTTTTTTGCAATGATTAATCAGATAGACGAACCTTTAGTTCATTGATCAGAGAAAAAAGAAAAAAAGAGAGAAAAGATACATTATTAGTATCTGGATGATACAGATCCTACAGACATTAACAGAGTGATTAAAAAAATATTATGCATAACTTTATGTCAACAAATTTGACCACTTATATGAAATAAATTACTTAAAAAACACACACTATCTTGATGACTTAAGAAAAACAAACAGAAAATTTGAATATTTCTGCATAAAGTAAAATAATTGAATTAGTAATTTAAAATATCCCTATAAAAACATTGATGTGAGTTTGGTGGTGAGTTTTAGCAAACATTAAGGGCATAAACAATAATACTTTTTTTTTTTTTTTTTTTTTTAGCGAAGACTGGAGGATAGAGCAGTTTTCCACTCATTTTGTGAGGCCCACATTAATCTGAGACCAATGCCAGACAATAAAATAATAAGAAAACTGGGTATTTAAATCCTTTATGAATATAGATCACCTACGTTTAATCTCAGAAAAGCAAGGTTGGTTTAAAAATCCCTAAATCAATTAATATAATCTACCCTATGGGCTAAACAGAATAATGATCTCTTCCCCCAAGATTGTGTTCTAATTCTTGCAAACCTGTGAGTATATTATCGTACACAGCAAAAAGGACATTGCAAATGTGATCTTGGTTAAACACCTCAATATGGGGAGGTTATCCTGGATTATGTGAGTGAGCCCAGTGTAATCACAAGATCCTCATAAGTTACAGAGGGAGGTGGAGGGAGAAATGACTACCATGGGGGAGGTCAGAGTAATTCAGTGTGAGAAGGGCTTACTCACCCTTGCTGGCTTTTAAGGTAGTGGAAAAGAGTCATGAGCCAAGGAGTATGAAAGACTAGAAGCTAGGAAAGGCAAGGAAACGTCCTCTCCCCCAGAACTTCCAGAAAAGAAAGTAGCCTTGCTGACATCTTAATTTTTGTTCATTGAGACCCTTTTCAGACTTCTGAACAACAGAACTGTAAGATAAAAAGATAAGAAATTTGTTATAGCAGCAGTACATCATATTAATGAAATAAAGGTGAGAACCACATGATCATCTCCAAAGATGCAGAGAAAAAGATAAAATTTTTGATAAAATTCTACTCGTTCTCATAATGACAACTCTCAGAAAACTAGGGACATAGGGGCATTTCTGAGCCCACTAAAGCATCTTCCAAAGCCTGGAGTTGGCATCGAATTTAATGGTGGAGGACTGAGTGTTTTCCACCCAGGACTGGCATCAAGATGATGTCCACTTCCCATTCCTTTTAAATATTGCCCCGAATTTGTCCTCGCTGGTGCAACATGTCAAAGTAAAGAGAAAGGAGGCCTACACATTGCAAAAGAAGTTAATGTGTCATATTTGCACAAGGCCTGATTTGGTATGTAGAAAATCCTAAGGAGACTATAAAAAATGTTCCTAGAACTATTATGTAAATTTTGCAAGGTAGCAGGATGCCAGACAAATATACAGAAATTAATCTTATTTCTGTATGCTAATAATAACTTAAACATAGACTCAATTCCATTGGCAATAGCATAAAAAGCAAAATAGTCTGAATTCAGCTTAACAAAGATGGGCAAGACCAGCACACTGAAAACTGCATACCACTGCTGGGGGAAATTTCAAAAGACTAAACGCATTGGAGCGTAAGCCATGTTCATGGTTTGGGAGACTCAATATTCTCATAAAGAAGACAATTCCACTACAATTAACCTATAGATTTAATAAATCTCAATCAAAATCTCAGCAACCATTTTTAGAAATTTGATAAAGCCATTAAATATTTTTATTATAAAATACCTAGAACAGCCAAAATGATTTTACAAAAAATGAAAAGAAATTACACTATTTTACTTAGTTATCTGTTTAAGGTTTATCTTACACATACATAAAAATTAATTTGAAATGTATACCTATATGTTAAGATGTAAAACCTGAAAACTTTAGAGAAAATTGACATTAGGTTGGGCAATAATTTTATAGGATACAAAGAGCATAAACCATACAAAAAAAATACTGAAAAATTAGAGTTTAGAGTTTATTAAAGCTAAAAATTTTGCTTATATAAAGACACCATTAAAAAGATGAAAAGGCAAAATGTCAAACATCTGACAAGACACATATCAAGAATATATAAAAAGGTTTATACTTTCATAGTAAGACACACAAACCGAGTAGAGAAAAATAACTGAAAGATTTGAATAGATGCTTCACAAAGGAATATACGCAAATACCAACAAGCACATGAAAATATGTGGCCATCCTTGATCATTAAGGAAATAATTTTAAAACCATGAGCAGATAAGTAGCTACACGATCATGGAGGCAGGCCAGAGAGCTTGTGAGCAGGCCATCGGGAAGGGCCGGCTGGACATCTCTGCACAGGCTGAGCTCTCTTCTTTGGGGGAGGCTCAGCCCCACATACCAACTCTTTTGGCTGATTGAGTCAGGCCCACCCAGATCATCTAGGAAAATCTCCTTTCCTTAAAGTCGACTGATTGTGAACTTTAATCACGTCTACAGAATATCTTCCCAGCAACACCAGGCTAAGGTTGGATTGTATAAATGAGGACTCAGCCTAGTCAAATCGACACATCAGAAAACCATCAGTACTGAACTCCCCCAAATCCTCTCAAGAAATGTATTTTTTTTTTCCTTACAAAGCTGAGCAGTAAATATTTTTGACTTTGGAGTCCTATAGTCTACATCTCAGTTACTCAACTCTGTGGTTGTAGGGCCAAAAAGAATCATAGAAAATACATAAGTCAATGACTGTGTCTGTGTTCTAATAAAACTTTATTTATGAAAACAGGTGACCACCCTCTGTAAAGTTCTTTTTATGTAGAGTAATCAAGGGGTGTTGCATTAATGAATCGTCTGGTTGCCATGTAAACTATCATAGACCAAGGTATTAGAGTATAATAGGATAAACTTCTCCCTATAAATATACTGAATATGATGAATATAATTTATCTGAGGGTTCATAAGGTACTCCAACGTCTCCTCCTCCTACATAAAAATTCTCATTGCAAAATACAATGAACATAGATGCAATAGATGCGAAGTGTAGGGACTAACCTAAATCAACACCGAATCCAGGAGAGTCTCTGCAAAGTTGTTAGGTTTAATAAATACCTGAAATTTTATGATTTACAGGGTTTTGGTTTCTTTCTCATAAATACATAGGCTTCAAGTCAGAGTTTTAGCATTCATAGTGAAAGTGCGACTTTAAAGAATCACTTACTGCCTTAAGACTCAGTTTTGAGAATTAAAAACAAAAACCCTGCATAAAAAGCATGTTTAATTACAAAATTCTAGGAGATTATTATTGTTACATTTACTGTGTTTTAATAATTTGATGGAAATCTTCCTTCCACACATATCAGCTTTTTAGAAACTAACCCTAAATGTGCAAATAAAGGCCTTTAATGTGGAAAATAATTTCCCCAAAGCATTTGGTGTTAAAATCATGCATTTTTTACTATCTATTTTTATTGACCTTCACTTTATATATAATCCTAACAAACTGCGATTAGACTGCTGGCTCACACACAGCAAGTGAGAATAAGTGAGGTCTGGAGAGAATACCCACTATCAGCAGAAATACAGCTGACAAAAAAACAACAAAAACCACAAACAAACAAACAAAAAACAACCCCCCCAAACCCTATGTATTTAATGTGCTTTATTAAATAACCACGATTCATCAAGAAAATTTTAAATCATGTTCGTTGTTCTCTCTTTAGAAAAAAGGAAACCGTACTGTGTGTTTTAGAATAATTTTCATTAAAACAGCTCAGTTATTTAAATTAATTCTCTGATTATCTAGAGAAAGCACATATGCAACAGCAGCCGATAGTGCCAAATGACCAGGATGTTAGTATAGGATGTGACCCTCTTTTTATCTTCCGCTCTGTAAGCGTTTTATTCATTCTGTTTCATTTCTTTGTGTACCATTTATCTGCCCTTAGAACCAGCAGTCTGGGAAGTGTCTTTTTTCTAATAACAGTGTCTTTAAGTCTTCTGCAGAGAACTTCCTCAGACAATACACGGGTTTTGAAAGGCAAGGGTGCATAGAACACATTAATTGTTGCTCCTGTTTACAAAATTCCAACTAGAGGCAGGCTTCGGTTCAGGAAACAGAAGGGGAATCATAAGTGCCAACGAGAGTCATCCGCCTAAATGTGATCAGACACTCTCTCCGCCAGTGTCATGTGTCAGAGACAGCTTGTCATTTGCTCTGGGTACTCGGTGTTATAGCTGCAGGCTGGGCTGTCAGTTTGTGGAGAAAGGCAGCCAGCCACACCTGTCCTGCTCTGAAACAGCGCCTTCCATGCTGCTTTCTGGTTTTCGGCCAGATGCACAAAAAAAAGGGGGGGGGCAGAGAAACTCACAGTGCAGGCTGGCTGTATACCTTCCTGCTGGGGACAAGATGAATGAAATGTGCAGGATACACATCCAGGACAGGAAACCTCCCTGGTGGAGTTTTAGATCCAATTTTGCGACCAGGCCAAGTGGGGAGTGAGTGCTCACCCGGCTGATCCCTTTCTAGGGTTTAAAGGCAGACGACACCTACCTGCTCAGGCATAAAAGATTTCAACATTGTAAGACCGAAGGGGGGGCCCAATCAGACAGGACATATGCCGTGGTCGTTTGGTCATCACAGAGGGTCCACTTCCTTCCACAGGTGAATGAAAACATAGACCTTTCATCCCCAGGCTCTACCACCGTAGCTGGGCGACTCAGGCAAGTGCACTCAATTCCCTGATTCCAGTACATGCGTTTATAAAGTGTGGCTCACAGAGTCAGAGAGTTTTCTAGCATGTTCAAGAACTTAGCGCACCACGAGGCACAGAATAAACACACAGTAGGTGGTGGGAGACGTCTATTTATGCGTGCGTCTAATTCTGGAATCTCTATTCTGTTCCGTTGCTTTATTTGTCTCTCTTTCTACCAGTAGCACATTGTTTTTGGTTACTAAAGTTTTATCATAATTCTAGAATTCAGGTAGTGTTAGCACGGTAACACTGTGCTTGGCTCGCTCCTCTGATTTTTTCTTTTTCCAAGTTGTTTTTCCTATTCTAGCTTCTTTGCATTCCCACATGAATTTCAGATTGGTTCCGTTGATCAATTTCTATAAAAACACTTTCTGGGATTTTGAGTGGGATCGCATTGATGCTGTTGATCAATTTAGAGGAAAATTTACATTTTACCAATTTTGAATAAAATTGGCTTATCTGTCCATTAATTTATGTCTTTAATTTCAGCCAGCAATATTTTAGTTTTCAGTGTTATTTATATCTTCTGTCACATTTATTCCAAGTATTTCTTCTAGTTCATTGCTAGTGTGTAGAAATGCAATTGCCTTTTGTATTCTTATTCTTATATCCTGCAACCTTGCTAAATTCACTTTTTAACACGCATAACTTTTCTTGTGTTCTGTAGAATTTTCTACGGAAACAATCCTGTCATGTGTGAATAAAGACAGTTAGACTTCTTCCTTTCCCATCGGGATTACTCTTGTTTCTTCTTGCCGGATTGCACGGGCCAGAAACCTCTAATAAAAGGTTGAATATGAGTGATGAGATAACCATTTTTGCCTTATTCCTGATCTGAGGGGTAAAACATCCTGACTTTCACCACTACGTGTGGTGTGAACTGTGGGTTTTTTGTTCATGTTTTTGTCAAGTTGAGGAAGTTTTTTTTGTTCCTCGTTTTCTGAGACGTTATATCAGGAATGAATGTTGCAGTGCATCAAATGTATTTTCTGTCACTCTTGAGGTGATCATATGCGTTTTGTTAGTTTGTTAATATGGTGAATTACATTTTTTTTGAATATTAACACAATCTACATTTTTGGGATAAATCCCATTTCATCATGATGTATTATCCCTTTTATATCAGCTCACTTGTGTTGGGCTCCACTATCTTTGAGGCTCGTAAGCCTCGATTAATCCAAAAGACAAGAAGGGAATAGTGGATAATATTTTTATCTAATCTACTTCATGTGTAGGAGGGTGGCTGGCCTTGAAGGGAGAGTGAGCAAGCTAGCTTTTCCTGCCTCCCTTGTTGTCTGTCACCTTTGGCTGTGATTCTCCTTCTCAAGGACTCTCTGCACCCATGGGTGTGGCGGGCCTCTGATGGCTGTTAAGCGATAGGGATATTATGATCCAGTGGTTCTCACACTTTAATGTCCGTCAGGATGGCCTGAAAGGATTGCTCGAACACAGATTGCGGGGCCCACTCAGAGTTTCTGATGCGACGGGTCCAGGGTGGGGAGGGAGGAGAAGCCTGCAGAACTACTGTGTTCCTGAGACCGCACTGTCACTAGCTGGGACTACAATGTCTCCCACAGATGAACCTGTGCTGGCTTCCCGCTCGGTTACCATGGTTACCATGGGCTCTCCGCGTGCCTTTCCTGAGAACACAGTGAGAAAAGTCTCAAGCCCAAGGAGTGACCAGTGAGCAGGGGCAGAACGGCCTCCCCCAGCCGCCTTGCAGGAGGCCTGGCTGGGCAGGGGCTTCAGGGAGAGTCAGCAGAGTATGCACGTTGTGTCTTGAGAGTGTAAATCAAAGACGGGGTGCTGAGCTTACAGGCTTGGTGCTTCTTTGTTGCTGCCGGCCCCCTGTATGGCCACCCGGTTGGTGGTTGGTATAAATGAAATGGTCCATTTATGCACGGCCTCCTCTGAGCTCCTGGTGGCAGGAGAGGAGAACCCAGCACTTACATGGGTGACAGCTGGACCACTTCCTCCAGCGTGGTGACCTCCGAGAACTGGCTGGCGAGGTTAGCAGGTGTGACAGCCTGCTGCCTTGTTTGTCACAACGCCCCCCTCGGCAGTAACGCTGTGCTTGGCTCGCTCCCTTAACGGCACACGCACCACTTGTTCCTGCTTCTGTGACCTGCTTCTGGCTACCCATTTCCCACTTTCTTTGTTGAAAATCTTCCAAAGGAGATTCTAGATTTTTTTTTTGTTGTTCTAGAAAGAACTTATGCTGTATATACTTAAAAGAAAATCCTTTTACTTTGACAAATGTCAACGTAAGCCCCCGTTTCAGACCTGAGTCTTTTTGATATTCAGGTCTTCCCCAGGTTATTCAGGAAGCACTTGATGAGTATCTTCTGGACACTGAACACTGTATGGGGAATTAAAAAAATCTGTGAACTCAGGCAGCTCAGGAAGCTCATAAAGTAGCCAAGGAATTGGGCAGGGGCAGGTCATGCCACTCACTGTCACGTGCAGAAACTTTGACAGAAGGAAGTTCAGAGTGCTCTGGCAGCAGGGAGGAGAATTTAACTCAAACAGGAGGGCTCCTTGGAGTAGGTGGCCCCTGAGCTTAGCCTGAAAGTATGAATAAAATTAGCTGGTGCACACAGTGAACACAGGACATTCTAGGAAGAGCAAAAAAATGAAAGAAGCCATAAAGGCAAGAAATAGCAGCGTGGTGGCACTTGTACATGGGCATGGGTATTTGTGTGTAGGTGTGCATTTGTGTATGCGTGCATGCACATATGTTTGTGTGTGCACATGCATTTCTGAGAGCACACATGAACATGTGTGTTGTTTCTGCAAGTGTGAGACTGTTCGCACGTGCATGTGTTTCTGTGCGTGCATGTACACGTGCGGGCATGCATGTTCTTGTGTTTGTGTGTGCACACGTGCGTGTGTGAGCTCGTGCATGTCTGTGTGGTAGAACAGGCGAAGGAGGGTTTGGGGTGGAGAACTCAGAAAGATCAAGTATAAGGGGCAGCAGCAAGATGGAAATGGAACCAGGTTATGGAGGGCCTTGAGCACTACATGAAGGAGACTGGCTTTGGGTCTTCCTTTCAGGGACTCTCTGGACAATGTTCAGGGAGTGAGGTATATGATGAAAATAGGACAGGTGGCTTCCTACATCTTTGAAGCAGGTTGGGCGCCCCAGGTAGAGCCTGAGGCAGGGATTCAGGACCCCATTCGCAAAAGCTGTGCTCTCAGGAGAGAGAGGCAGGCTCGGGCAGGAGGCTGTGGGCTCAGCTGGAGGCCTGCTTCGGCCTCATTCTGTGGAGTGAGATTGCATCACACAGCCTGTCCCATCTCCCGGAAAGGGGGCCTTTTGATCCCGGTATCAGCCAGTCATTGGCTGCAGGCTCAGGGCGAGAATGGAGGCAAGGCGCGTTCATGGCCAGGGCCACTTCTCCAGGGAAAGGTCAGTTGTGAGTCTCATTGGTTTGCATGTACTGAGGGGTGGACGTACTGGCTGGGGACAGGAACCCGGGGAGGGATGAATGGTCAGACCACAGAGGATCTTTGGGACATTGCTGTACTTTTACAATAATTCTTGAAATCAGGCAGTGTTAACCCTCCCAGGAGAGCAGGAAATCAGCGCTCTAGGTCCAGTGCTGGGGGTCTTCATCAAGGAAGGCCGAACTCCATTTAACATGGAAGAGAACAGAAGAAGAATCTGGAACCCAGCTCTCCTTTCTTTCTGAACCTTAGCAAAATGCTCTTCCAATAATCAAATAATGATGATAATAGTAAGAGGTGCCTCTTTTTTTTCTTTTTGCATACCAGCTATGGCGTTGAGCATTTGACATGTAGTAGGTAGTTCATGTAACTCTACGTGCATTTCTGCGATGCCGTAATAGTCTTAGGGATAGGTTGCAGGTGAGAAAACAGGCACAAAGAGAGTAAGTGAGGGATGTGTGCATGCTTGGACAGCTACCAGGTGGCTGGGCTGAGGTATAAATCCAGAGCAGCTCCTGGCAAAGCCTGTTAGGAACCACCTGGGAGCTTGTTAGAGATGCAAACTGTTATCCGCAGGGGTCCAGCTCCTGCTGGAAGTCTAAGGGCTGCTGATGGAAAGAGCCTGTGTGCTGCAGCTCTCTTTAAATCCTGATTGAGTAACACTGAATTGCAGAGGCGGGGATGGGAGGGGGTGTGTTGTGTCTGTGGCTCTCCCTCTCAGTCATACTCAATGGCAATGACCTCGGGGGCAGGAGTAATATGTGGAGAGGGCAGTGTGGCCTGTGGGTGCCATGCTTGGGCCTCTCTACAGCTTCTTTTTTCTCCTGTGTGGGATGATAGCAACAATAATACCCACCCCGACAGGGGGCTGTAGGGATGAATGCTTAGCATAGGATCAGGCCCATACAAATGAAAGCTCAGTCAAATTACATTTCTGATCATTATCATTTAAATTCATCGAGACACTTCTCGGAGAACTGACCACAGGTTGCAGGCCTTCCACAGAATTCTTGATGTAGATTTGAGCTCCTCTGCCTGGTTGGGTTGCCAGGTAAACTACAGTGCCCAGTTAAATTTAAATTTCAGATAAACAAGTCTTTTTTTTTTTTTTGGTATAAGTGTATCTCATGCAATATTTGGGACATCCTCATACTAAAAAAAAATTGTTTTGTTGCTCTCTGAACATTAAATTCCACTGGATGGTCTGTAGTTTTATTTGCAAATCTGGCAACTGCCTGCTCAGCAGGGACTGTTTTAGCAGAAGGAGCAGGCTCCCGGGAGCGGAGGGAGGACTCCTGTGTGGCTTCTAAGCCCTGTCTGCTTTTGGGGTGGGGGTTCAGGAAGTGTCGATGCTGCCTAGAAAGGGGCAGAGACCAGCAGGAGGCCTCTTACTTCTCCCTCTTGTACAACATCCAGCCATGGGGTGGAAAACAACGAAGAGAAATAGAAAAAAAAAAAAAGGGCAATTAAGAGACCTATTAACAGTGACTAGTTTGCCCTATTCCTACTAAAAAGCAAGAGCAAAGAAACAGGCTGCTTCTTTATTCTGGGAGATAAAGAGAGAGAGAAAAAAACAAACAAACCACTGTCACCCAAACAAGCCCACAGATATGTTCTACCCGAAGTTTATTTATTTAGTCCTTTGAAATGTCTTAACATTGAGATCAACGTTGTTTTATAAATCTGTAATTACAAGTAATTTCGGTTGCAACAATGATAAAATTGCAGGCTGTTTATGGAGGGTTCAGAGGCATTAATTGGAGAGTGGGACGGTAAGGAGCACTTCATTAACCTGAGACTACAGGCTTCTATTAAAGAGTCACGGCTTCCAGGTAAGCGTGTGTCCCAGGTGCAGGAGGGCCTAAGCGTTGAAAGCCTGCATGTTTGTTACTCGTGGCAGTTTTCAGTGCTTCCGACAGGCAGTGAACTGTACCCCTGTGTGCTGGGAAGTTGGAAAGCATTCGATCTGGGTAGGTGGGAATGTTCAGAGTAAAAATAGAGTGGTGGCAAGTTCTTTTCCAGAACTGTGAGGCCATTGTGGGAGAGGGACCCACAGCCAGCTCTGCCCCCGCCCCTGGTGTCCTCTCTCTATCTCTTCCCGTCACACCTCCGGGCTATGTCCTTGCCCTGGTCCTCAGCCCTCTGACCTGGGCCCAGGGAGGGAGGAAATCAACCAGGCTGAAGAGTTAGATGGGCATCTGAGCAGAGCTGTTGGAGGAGGAAATGAAAATCCACAAAGGAAACTTTCCAGGTTCATCCCTCTCTCTTCAGATGTCGCTTTTGTTTTTAATGCTGATTTCTTCCTATCTCCCTGGAATCGTCTCATGTAATTTTAGCTGGTGGCATCGCTGAACTTCATCGGTTTGAATGAAAAGAAACGGGCCTTTTTTTTGTTCCTAGAAAAAAAGAACAAATGTTTGCCATTTTTTGTTTATGAACACAATAAACCAGGCTCTACTGGAGAGATAAAGGGGGGCAGGGGGGACAGTGGATGCATGGGAAAAAGACATAATGTTTATGACATTGCAACTGAAACATTAGAAACAGGCAAATTAAAGCAATCCTTCAGCAGGAGGGACATTATGTATTGCTCGAAACTCATATGCACCTGTTCCAGCTCCTTCTTCGGGGCTGTGATGGATGCTGAGCTGCTTGGAAATGGGAGAATTTGATGTGATGCTCATGTTTCTAAAGGAATCATTGGGTGTGCTTATCCCTGAGTAAAACCAGGCAACGTCTCACTTCTGGAAGCTTTTAACCAGAAAATGCTATTTTCCTGCCTCACAGGGTGAGTACCATAATCAAAGGAAGGGATGTTATGATTTAAAAATGTAATGGAGCCTCCCAGCAGTCCTGAGACAGGCAGACAGGCGTCACTTGTGAAATTCTTAATCCTTGAGCAGGAAATGAAATGGGACCTCTCTTGCAGAGTTAATCTTTTTAGTAAACCTAGTTAAGTTTTCTTCCCTCCTTTCTTTGGGAAAAAAAGTCCTCCCCCTCAAATCCTGATAATGGCCCTGGTGACTCAGATCCTCTGGCTATTGATAAGGGTCATCATCCCATTGTTAGCAGAAATGGTGTGAAGCCAGGCAGGGCCCTTAGAGTCTGAGGGGGGAGGAGACGTTAGGCCAAAGGTCTTTTTTACTCTTTAAGAAATATATTAACCAAGCCCGTTTCCCTTTACTTGCTTAAAAGGCAAATCAATAATAGAAATTGACAGATATGATTTAAATAATAAGTTTGTATCTTCTTTTCCTTGTCTAGGGACTGAGGGGGTGCTTTAGCAGAAAATCCAAGACCCCACCCCGACTGAGGCAGGAAGGGAAAGAGCTCCATGGGACCCCTGTGGGCAGGGACAACAGCCCTTCTCAGCAGGAAGCAGATAGGGAAGAAGAGACTTCCCCGTCCCTCAACATCTATGCTAATAATAAGGGGGTTCATGGCTCATAGAAAAGAGGTAGGCAGGAAAATTAGTTAGGGGGCTTCAGGTCTGCCTGCAAAGACACTGAGGTCATCTTATTCTAGAAGGGGTCTGCCCTAATCTGCCCACAATTAAGCAAGCCAGAGGGATTTTTCACTATCACAAAGAAACCAGTAGGCAGAGACTTAGGTCCCAGTTTAAACCAGTCACTTGCACCTGGAGCACCTGTGCAATGATGATGCCAATGACCTTCACCTTACCTGAGCCTCATTACACCATCATTACAATGGGATGCACATGCCCGGAAGTTCATTAATATTGTTATAACAGACTGAATTCTGGGAACGAACATGCACAGAACGCAAAATGATGAATCACTGAGTTCTGTCCATCTTAGTTGTCAATCGGGGAAGCCCACCCCTTTAAGAAAAGTAGCCACGCACAGCAACACGGGGCAAAAACCCCGAAGGCTTTGTCACCAGGCCACACTTCTCGTGCTCAGGCCCGCTTCCACGTCTGGAAGTGGACTTCCCTTCTAATAAAGCTTTTCTTTTCTATTGTGTTTCGGTGTCTTACTCAATTTTCTGTTCGAGACATCGAGACCCTGGGCGATGTCCCGGGAGAGGCCCCCGCTCTTCAGTCACAGATCCACCCCAAGGCATTTACCCAGAGCAATGAAAGCACGGGTCCACTCAGACACCTGCTCCAGCACAGCCAGAGCAGGCGAAACCCAGGAGACACCTCAAAGGCCCGACGACTGGCGAACGGGTAAGCGAATAATCGCATAGTCCTACAACGGAATATTACGCAGTGATGAAAAGAAACCCACTAGAGACCCATGGGAAAACATTGAATTTTAAAAAGCATTATGCTGAGCAAGCGAAGCAGGACATAATGTCAAATAAAACAAACTTGGGCTTGAGTGGGGAGACTTGATCCAAGTGAGCATAGCAAGGGGGAGGGGGCTGCTGTGATGGGGAGACCGTTTTGGTTGTCGGACCAGCGAGTGTCTCTGGGGTCCGGCAGAAAGGGTTTTCTTCATAAGGGGAAATGAATAAAGCTGCTTAGGTGGGGGAGTGGAGTGAAAGAGGGGTGACTGGCCCGTGGAGCCAGGATGTTCTACCCGGAGTCTACCCTGTTTTGAGGGGTCAGCGAAGGCTGGGCTATTTTCCTGGGAGGGGCTGAGGGTGGGTTGGAGGTCAGGGCATGGAGAAGGAGAGATTCTTAAGCCAAGTTTGGTTTATAAGCATTTTGTTCCCATTGATTAGTGGGCACAAGTAGTTTGAGGAATCATTTATGCAGCAAAGGAAAGGAAACACAGTGTCTGTGCCGGGCCTTGTTTTAGGTAAACAAGAAGGATGCTGGGAGTGTCATTTTGGGAAGGGTGTTCTTTGGGGTCATTTGTTTCCTGGAAGACACAAGGCTGGGGGCATACCTGGAATGCTGTTTTCCAGGAGTACGGGGCACCAGGTA
The DNA here is from genome assembly GCA_030015415.1 of Cynopterus sphinx. Lineage (NCBI taxonomy): Eukaryota > Metazoa > Chordata > Mammalia > Chiroptera > Pteropodidae > Cynopterus > Cynopterus sphinx. The sequence continues at coordinate 3,915,997 of CM057380.1, read as the reverse complement.
ACATTTAACCTTGTTATGTTGAAGAGTGTCGTTCCATTTACCCGACTTTCTAAAAAGGCAAAACTAGGCTGCGGTGATAGAAAGCAGACGGGTGGCTACCTGAGGCCAGCAGTGGGGCTGGACATTGGCTGCAAAAGAACCCCAAGGAGACTTTTAGGGGTGACAGGTATGTTCAAAATCGTGATTGTGGTGGTGGTCGCATCACACACGCCCTTGCCCAGATTCATGGAACCTCACATTTAGAATGGGGGCATTAAATTGTAGTAAACTGTAGCTTGATAAGATTGATTTTTTAAAAAGTAAGGTGGCTAGATTATAGTGGCCATGAACGCAGGCGTAGAAACCAGGCAGGTTTGCATGTGAATATCAATCCATCCCTCCTGAGCTATCTGTGAGATGGACGCTGAATAATTGTGTTTCCCCCTTAAAGCATCACTTTTTCTACTAGTGCCCACTTCATGAAATAGCTTGGAGCTTTAAAGGCATGCACCTGGCGAGAACCCAATCATGTCAGCCATTATCGCCGTTATGATTGTGACTGCCATTCTGCTTCACCCCTGTCTCCCTGGCAATGTGATGCAGTGTAGACCGAATGAGACTTCAAGGCAGAGTTTCCTTTAGCTTCAGTGTCCCCAGCTGTAAAACAGGGACATGTAATAAGCTCGGCTCAGCTGTATTACAGGGTTATTATGACAATCAGACGTGAGAATGGATGTGCAGGTGGGTGTGACTCCAAGCACTAGCACCGTGGCCAACGAGGTAATAAAATGGGATCAAGCAGTTTCTTTTCTTAGGCCCCTGTATTTTCTGAATTCTTTTCCAACAAGAAGATAAATTATCCTGATAATCAGGAAAAATGTAACTTCCATTTCAGAAAAAAGATATTATCGGTCTGGAGTAGGTACTTAGACATTTATTTGGAAAATAGGTACCCAGTTCTGAAATTCAGACACAGTCACTCAGTGTGTCCTCTCAGAAGGTTTGTCTACCTGGGGACACCAGTGCCTCCCAGAGGAGTTTTTCTCACCACAACTAGGTAAAAACTGGGGTCCAAAGATCCAGAAAGAACTTCCTCGGGTAGTAGAGAAGTCTGGATGATTCAATGTATTTCTTTGGTTATTAAAAAATAAAGTATTCTACTTCTAACTATTGACTAAAAGTTGTTTTAAAATAAACCTTAAAACTACATCCATCGTAGAAAAGACTGATTTGGACAAAAAACATCAGTGATTTGGCTAAATGGATTGAAACTGCGTGGTCTCCAAATGTTATTAATTGCAAGGGCATAAATAGTAAGTGCACATTGGTGGTCCTAGATGGCTCTTTGCCCGGGTGATCAGAGCGACCGTCCCCAACAAGCAGTGGTGGACAGTCTGGGCCTCTGATGTGACACCTTGAGAAGGACAAGTCACCGCCATGCAGAATTCCAGCCAGCGATGTCCTTATTCCCTGAATCTAATCATGAGGACCCAGGCTGAGCCATTCTTTTGAACACGAAAGGCCTATATCCTCTCAGAATGGGAGTGCCGTGCTCAAGCAAGGCCAAGGAAAGGCTCCGCATTCCACATAAAAGCATTTTATCAACATTAAATTCCCTGGGTTGACGATAACTGAACTGTGTTTTATTCAAGAGAATGTCCTTGTTCATAAGAAATACATAGTGAAATACTAAGAGGTAAAGAGGTATAATATTTGAAACTCACTTTCAAAAGGTTCAGATAAAATTGTGAGTGTGTGCCCATGTACAAAGCCACTTCTCGTGAGACTCTGAGAAAAAGAAAGCGAGAATATGATAAAGCAAATGTAGCAAAATAGTAGGAATGGATGACTCAGAGTAAAGGGCCTATGGGAGCACTCTGAATTATTCTTGCAATGTTTTTTGTAAATTTGAAATTATCGTAAATAAGAAGTTTTTGAAAATTCAGGAAGGTGCTAAGTGGTGATGAGGAGATGAAGAATCAAATTTAGGGTGTCTCCAGCTGCTGTTAAAGCCCCAGATGAAAATGGGGGTGGCCGTGGGGGTGAGCTGCGGACAGAGAGACTTCCCCATGGTTTAGAGGGATGAGGAAAAAATGAGGACGTATGTTTCCTTTCCGCTGCTGTCACTTGGACTATATAGGCTCTATGGGGGCTGGCGGCACTGGGGACAAGAAGCACCCAGGCGATTAGTGCCAATAAATGTGACTCTTCTCAAAACTGAGCTCCCTGAGAGACTGAGATTGTCCAGCAAGGGGTCATCACCCCTGCCAAACCTGGGTGCTTTATGAATTATAAGACTAAATAAAATACAAGTTATTATCACAAAGGAAGGTATTCTGTAACGTGCTGGATTTATCGTGGACCTGAGTCCAATGTCAGTCCTGGCAGCGGACCAAGCACAGAAACAGCAGCAAACATCGTACCTGAATAGGTGAATAGAGGGGTGCCAATGAGTCCCCACTGCTCCATTTCCCCCACAGAGGTGCCAGGCAAGGGGATCAGGTGATGGAGCACAGTGTGACAATAGTCTCACCGCTGAGCAGCCTGAACTGAGGGCTGATGCTCCTTTGTGGACACAGGGGCCAGGGAAGGGGGGAGCGGCAAGAGGGGATGGGATAGGGATGGGGAAGGGACTTAGTTGGAATGGAGACAAGCTTCACAGCCAAGGATCCTGATGACAAGGTCTTGGAGGGGCTCTGGGGGCAGGAAAGCCGCTGTGCGTGTGGCCGGGCTGGGCTGGCGGGGCCCCAGCCATGACTGTAACTCTCTGCCCCAAACTGTAGAGCATGGCTATGTGCTGTGTCTGGTGTGTGGACAGCAGCCTCCTGCCTGGTCATAGGTTTCCCAGAGAAACAGAAGCAGTGGGAGGCTGCTGTCCACACACCAGATACAGCACATAGCTATTAAAATAGAAATAAATGACATTTTCCTCTGGTTGTAAATTCATCTTAAAACAAAAACAACAACAACAAAAAAAACATTAGCGAAACCCTGCCTATAAATGACCCCCAAAACGATGTGATCACCACTTCAGTTGAGAAGATTAGTATCAATGAGACTGTGTCCAGACTATGGATACAAGTGATTCAGGCCCAATTACTATTAATGATTTAAATCATAAGAATGGGCTCAAAACAAATACGTTTGCTCAAAACCTTATTGCTGAGGTTATGGGGAGCATTCTTCAGTTTATTGTGGATGTGTTGACAGCCTGATCCAGGACTTGGGGTACCTGCCATCATCCCCCATTTGACAGTAGTCAGCACCTGACCCTTGGGCGTTTATTTGGTGTGGTGGCACAGGACGGGCAGAACTGTCAGGGAGAAACAACTCCAAATCATTTTAGCTTTGTGGGTCCCTGGAGCTTGGCAAAACCTTTAGCACAAGCTGGCTGGGAAGCTGTCCATCCCCTGCCACCCCTAGTCGGTCCATTGTTCCCAGAGAATCTGCTTATGTGTAGTCTGGTGACCTTGGACTAGCATGATGGGTACCAGTCAAGATTACGGGTGACATGCTTCTTCTGGGCTATGACTGATTATTGTTAAGCCAGAAACAAGTTAAATGCCTTGGTAGAATTTTCTAGAGTCTTGTAACCATGAGAATAATCCTGGGCCACTCCTCACTCTCCGCTCCCATGACTTGACCTTTGGAGGTGGCTGCTTTCATTGCAGCCCTGTGCTCCAGACAGTGTTTGGTCCAAGCACTTGGTTGGACATGGGAAGTCCCCTATGGTTTTGAGGTGGTGGATGCAGACGGTTTTGCCCATGAGCAAGTGGCTGCTTGGAATAGGAGAGGTCCTGATTCTGTTTTAGACCCACCTCTGGAGCTCGGCCCTGCAGCTCCACAACTCCTGCAGCTGGTGCCTCTGCAGAGCCACCTGTCTCATGGGGTGTGCTGTGATAAGAGAGAAATCTGCACCTTCTTGTTAAGTGGTGTAGAAGCATCCCACGCTTTTTTCTGCAGCAGCGTGTGTAAACTGTCTTCTGGAAAAAGAACTCATGCATCTCAGGGTCACTTAAGTACAACCCTGACAGTGAGCTGGTTGCAGTGGTTCCCCAAATGAGAGAGGGAAGTGATCACTGGCTGTGTAGTGGAGATTAGGAAGTTTTGGGACTATAAAGGTTTGGAATCAGGCAAAGATCTCCTGGCACACTGAGCTGAGTCGTAGGTGGTCCGGGTCCTATGAGCAGCATGTGTCAAGATGAGATTAAGTGTACATGGTTTTATTAGGGGAAACTGCTGTGTGAGAATCAGGGAAGGCCGTGTCCTGCCCCACGCTACAGTCTCTGGAAGGTTCCACAGGGCTGCTGGAGCTCACTTGTGTCTCCCAGGACCAGGCCTGCCTGGGCCGTTAGCTGGGAGCATCCCTGGGGGAGCATCCCTGGGGGAGCCTGGCCTTCTGCAAACACAGCGATGATATGATGGGTTTCCAGGTGTGACATCTTGAGCCTCAGTTGACAATAGCCCCTGCAGCTGGAGGTCTGTGTGACACCTTACGGGGCTGCGGTCCACTTCATTGAGCTTCCATCTCCTGAGCTTAAAATAGAGAACTTTCCTTCATTAAATGCCCATTTTGTCCCTAGTTCTGGAGTCACAAAGGGCTACCAGAACAGCCTTCTTCAATGGCAGCATTTTGCGGGCTCACCGGCACGTGAGCCCCCAGCGAAGCCAGAGGTAGAGCAAAACCAGAGGTTGAGCCCCGCACCACAGACGACCAAGCCCCTGGCCTTTCACACCCTCTGACCCTCTGCTGTTGGTCCAGATCGCAGACTGTGGCCCAGGTCTAGCTGTTGGCAGCTCCCCGCATGCAAGGACAGTGTGTCTCCTGTGGCCTCCTCTCTGCAGCACTGTTTTACCTTCCCCTGACAAGGCACAGTTCCGACATGTTCCTTCATGCTCCTCTGCCAAGTTTGCAATGGGAGAGGATGGACGTGCACACCCACATTTAGCGAAAGTGAGGTTCCCACCTGCCATTTTGCTTTCGTGTGACGGTGTCCCTAGTGTCCCCAGTGTCACTTTTCTCTGCTCAGTGAGGGTCTCATGCTTAATGTCGCATGTGTGTGGGGGCCAGAGCCAGCCTGCTTACTTGCCTCTGAGTTTGCTCTGTACCTGCTGGCTACATGACTTGGGTCACGTTGTCCAAGCTCTCTGTGCCTCTGTCTCTATTCGTAAACTGGTATCATAATAGCAGTTATTAACTGTTTTGAGGTTTGAACGTGGTAATACAAGCAAGCTCTTAGCACAGTGCTCAATAAATGCCAGCTATTATTAGGTCGAACCACTTAGAACTGCCATTTTCTAAATCAGAAGTCATTGAATTTTGACAGTTTCATATGGTTCAATGGAAAATGATCATTGTGTAAAGCCTTGTGGTTTGAAGACTCCCTTAGTGTCCGTGACTCGCTGGGCCACGGAGCAGCTGGGGTGGGCTGCTCCCACCTTTTGGCCAGGACTTAGCATGTTATTCTCCAAAACCTGTTCACTTAAAGAGAAGACAGGCCTTAGGTGGGAACAAAGAGGCTGGCTGCCTCTCATCTGTCCTCGCTTCCTTTTCACAGCCATCAGTGTTCACCAGGGTGACGTTAGCCACATGAGGCCACCCTGAGGTGCGTGCTCAGCCCATGAGGGTGAACGGCTATCTCCCCTTCACAGAGCAAAATGGGCCATATCAGGAGGACTGCTGTCACTTCAGAGATGACCATCGTTCCATGTATTAGTGTTCTCCAGAGAAGCAGAATCCCTTCCTGGCAAAAACAAAGGTGGGGGAAGAGGCTCAGCCCAAATGGTTGGTTATCTGTGGATCTTGTTCTGGTTAATTCCTAAGGAGTCTTTCCATTCTATTGTCTCCTGGGTGCTTTATTTAATCCTTGTCAAGACTCAGGCTCTGAGAAAATGAGAAATAGAGCAGTGATATAGAAAATTCTGGAAAGGATACAAGAAGGTCTGACAAACCAGCCCCTTCACATGGGCAGCTTGCTGGACCAGAAGGGGACTGTTCGCTCTGTCTGGATGCTCAGGTTCTATTCAGGACACTGACACGTCCTAGGAGAAGGAAGGATAAGGCTCTTGGGATAGTGGCTGGCCGAAGGGGTCTTGTTCTTTCATTGTTAAAGCAGAAGTGGCTGGACCCGGTGGCAGTGGGACCTCCCAACCTCATTCCCTTTGCCTTTCCAAAAGCCATCCACAGCCACCCTCCAAGGACACCATTCCGTTTACTCATGTTCTCTCTCCCTCTCTCTTTCTCATTCCCTCTTTCTATCTCCTGTTTCTTTCACAGTACCATTTCTGCTTTTTCTTCTACATTTCTGACCATTTTAATCACTTTCTTTTTGCCTCTTTTTTTCATCTCTGCCCACTCCTCTATCTCCCCCAACTAAAATTTGCAGAGAAAATAATTACACACTCCTGGAAACACTTATCACTGGCCCCTGATTACTAAAGGCAGTGCCATTGCATTGATTCCATGAAGAACAGTCTTGTTAGCAGTTATGTGAAAAAATAAGAAGTGCAGTAGATCAACATCAGTTGGCTTCGGCCTTCCCTTCACCCTTATTGTGTTAAGAAATAACCTTGCAGCTTCTCTGGTCCAGTCCTCATTTTTCCATTGAGAAAACAAACAGGAAGAGTATAGTGATTTGCCCAAAGTTAGTTAGTCTGGTTAGTGGTAGAGAAGGGCTATTAAACCCAAGTCTATTTTTGATTACCAAACCAATATGTAATAAACAATCATTAAATGGACATAAGGGCAGTCAGTATATTTAGTGTTTTTAAGAGTGGCCTTATTATACAAAAATGGATTGGGCCTCTGCTTCAGTACCTTGTGTATTTCAATTTCTAAGGAATACTGTCTTTCCTGACCAGGTCTCCACTTGCTGTCCAGGTCCTCATTACCTTGACTGCAAGGTAGGCTGACAGCCAGAAGTGTCTGACCCCCTGACTCAATTCACAGATGTCACAAATATTATCTTCCTGTTATGAGAAGGCTCATTACACACTGACTACTGGATACGCTCCAATTTTATGACTTTTCAAATTATCTGCATCAGCACACAATCCCTAAGAACCATTTCCAGGTACATGGCACTATAAAATATAACCTAAATTAACTTGGTGAGCAGCTCCATACCCTGTAGCTGAATATTTGCTGGCTAATATTTGCACAACTCATTACTACCCATTTTATGTGCTTAGACAGCTCATCGCTCATTTCTTCCCATAATTAGCATTTTATTTAGATGCAATCTTTTCTCTGCTATCTGGCACAGCCCCTCAGGTTGGGGCTTGGAGCAGTCTCTTATTATGTACTTGTTTAGGGGGTGAATGACTTGTCCGAGGCTGCCTTCTGGGTTGCCTACGGCAGTGACTGTGTATTGTGGAATAAGTCATAAATAACAGTTTTTCTTTCTTGTAAGACTCTTTCTACCTGCTTGGGGAAACAGTAAGCTCTTCCTCTTTCAAATTTTTTTGTAGTTTGCAAAGGCAGTAGCCCCTTATCAGTCTACCCAGAACTGTTGTGATGGATGCTATACAAAAACATAACTTTAAAGCTTTTTTTGCCTAGTCAAAATTATATACTATATATCTTTACTCCATTTCATGAGAATCTTTTCTGGAGGAGGTATGGGGCAGAATACATGTTCAATAAAATTATAAGTGGGCCAAAGCCTACTTTATCATAGAAACACTTTTGTGATAATTTATTTTCTGGGGGAATCCTTTTGGCATCTATATCAGTTTGCTAGGACTGCAATAAGAAAATATGACAGAGCAGGAGGCCAAACATCTGAAATTTACTTTATCACAATTCTAGAGGTTGCAAGTTCAAGGTCAAGGTATTTTGACAAACCAGGAGAATCAGGTCTATAGCCATTTGGCCACCTGGCTGTTACCCATTGATAGGTGAATGGATAATGGAAAAAAATACATATAATGGAATATTATTCAGCCTGAAGAAAGAAGGAAATCCTGCCATAGGCTACAATATAGATGAACCTTGGGGACACTATGCTAAGTGAAATGAGCCAGTTGCGGAAAAACAGATGCTGTGAGATTGCATGCATATGAGACATCTGGAGTGTTAAACTCACAGAAACGAGAGTGCGGTGGTGGTTACCAGGGCTGGGTGCGGGGAGGGGGAGCAGTTATTCAATAGGCACAAAATTTTGGCTCTGCAAAATGAAGACGGTCTAGACATCTGCTGCACGTTGTCACGCCTACACTTCACAATGTTGCACTGTACACCTAAAATTGTGTTAAGAGACTGGATCTCATATTAAGTGTTCTAACCACAGTGAAAAAAGGAGAAAAGAAAGAGCATACTTCTAGCATTCCAGTGGCTCTCTTCCTCCCCATCGCAGTCAATCCCTCCTGCTACTCTAAAACCAGAAATTAATTTATTTGGCTTCATATGCCCAGAATTACAAAGAATGTTTTTTTGGTTTTTTTTTGCATGTGGCTTCAACATAATGTCTTTCAGCTTTATATGTGTGAGATCGCCTCTCCTATTGCATCGTTCATTTGTTGTCATTGCCGTGTATTATTCCATTGTGTAAATTCCACTCTGCTGTTGAAGGATTTTGAGTTTGTTTCCATCTTTTGGCTATGATGAGCAGTGTTGCTATGATTGTTTCTGTAAGTAAGTGTGATACTTTGGATAAAAAAACAAAAACAAAAATGAAAAAAAAAAACCAAGAGGATATTAAAGTTTTCTTATTCTCCCAGAGTTTCAAATGGTTCCAGCCCACATTGGGACCTAAGAAAAGCTGAGAGGCATTAGGAAGACTGGATAGGTTGCCTGCACAGTTGCTTAGAACACCTGCTGGTCTTCAGCATTGAGACCCCCTGGGACCATCTGGTTTCCAGGAGAGATTTAATTTGTGCACCAAAGAGGGATTCATTAGAAGGGGAGCTGCCTCCTTTCCTTTACAAGCAAAGAAAAATCATTTCTCTGTTCCTTATCTATGGGATATTGGACAACTTGTATAGAAAAAATTCCCATTGGCTCTTCTGGTGCCTCCTGGATGAGTGCTGGGACAGGGAGTGGGCACGTACCCTTCACCACAAGGTGTCTAATAAGAAACCCAAATCTGACCCAGAACATCTCATAGGCACATTCAGGATAAAATGAATGAGAATAAATATAAAAAAACCCAACAGTAGGCACAGTCATTCCTCTATACTTTTCTTTCTCCTCATGGAGGAAATATTTTTCTAGAAACCTCTTCTAGAATTTCCCTTAGGTCTTATTACCCAGAGCAACCATGTGCTGTTAGCATTAACTGTGATGAATGTGGTCTTTCAATAAAATCTATGTTTTCAGTCAATTTTAGAAAATTCATTACTTTTCATCCATGGTTCAACAATATTAAATTTCATTGCTTGTTCCAATTTAATCTGTATTACAGTGAAAATTACACGAGGAAAAGTTGCTCTGAAAGAAGGATATGATATGGATGCAAACGGTGATACAATAACTTCTGAAAAAAGCCCAGGCTGGTGGCAGTCCTGCTGGACTGTGCCCTTGCAAGACCAAGCCAAGGATACACTCTCCCTAATGGCAGCCGATCTCTGCTTGTAGCTAAGGTCGGTTCACTCACCCCGAGATTAACGTTTAGCGATTAAAATATCATTACAGCATAAGTGAGACATATGTCTCTCTATCAAAATAAAATAATTCGCCTGATGGATTATTTATGTCAGAGAGGGCTCAGAATGGTGCTCTAAATTAAAGATCTCTGAGAGGTTCCCTGGTCCTTGATCGTGATCAGAAGCAGACGCAAATCACTAGACTTGCCTCTTCCCTGGCCACGGCTGTGTTTATCACAAGGGAAGACTAGGGAAGGCTTCACATCTTCTCTGAAGAACAAAAACAAAGACACTGGTAACCTAGAACACACACACGCATTGTCTGTCACATACACACTCTTATATACTCATGGGCACACACCTGTACACACTCACATTCTCTCTTTCTCTTTCTCTCTCACCATATTCTAAACCACCACAGAGAAGGGCAGGGCTGTAGCCTGATGTATTCAGTTTGAACATATTCTAAAAATTTCCAGCCTCTTCTTCCCTTATTGCAGAGATCTGAATATAGTATACCAACTGTAATTTGGACAGATTAGATGAGAACAGAACCAGCATCTCCCTTCCTTAAAAACGTAAATCTATTCATACAACATAATTTAGAATTTATTCTTGGATACTTCACACTGTGTCTATGATATCCGAAGACCTTAGGGTTTTGTTTTTTAATCATTGCTATTGTCAAGCCACGTCTCCCAAATGATATTCAGGTAGGCATCTGGGTTTTGGGCTTGTCTCCATCTCTCTTCTCTCTTTCTCTCTCTCTTCTGCATTAGCTGATTTCTCCTTCATCTCTCTCCTATGCTCCAGACTCAACTGTACCTGCTAAACTAGCAACCGCTTTTGTATTTCTACTTGGCATCTGCACCATTTTAGTCTGTGCTCATTTAGACAGAGCTCCTGACCAGTGTATTGAAAGTGGAAGTAACGGAAGTCAGTTCCAGGCCAAAGCTTCTAGGAACTGGTGCTTCACCCTTCTGCGTTCCCTACCAAAGTGACCACGAGAGCCTTGTCTTCCAGAGGTGCAGAAGTTTTGAATACTGGTTATGTAATTGAAAAGTTGTATGTGCATCGATTGTCAAATATATGGCATTGTTTTATGTCGTGCCTAACTGCTACCATACATCTCTAGTCTTTCGATGGTTCTATAATGTAATTTCTTATTACTAGAATAGTTTAAATTAATGTTATTGTTTGACTAATGCCAAAGAACATCTTCTACTTGAAACTGAAACTATTTCTGGTGTAAGAGTTGGGTAAATATATTAAGCAGTAAATGATTTCTTTGATTTGTTTTTGGATCTCCTCCGTTATTGGTCACATCACACCATACATTTTTGGCTGTCTTTAAGAGTCACAAAATACAAGAGTTTAAGGTTTAGTCCCTTGCAGTTGCTGTTATGATTTGTAAACAAAAAGCTTTATATGACTGCTTTCTGGGTTAACTACCGTAACATAAAAGACCATGCCAGGTTTTGTTCACCTGTGACTGCATCACAGTGTGACACCTGCTTGGACAGCAAGATGATAATTTCCGGTTTTCTCAGATCATTGCATGACATCCTGCCACCTATGAGTCACTCTCTATGTTGAGGGAAAACTAGGAAGAAAAGAAAATAAACTCTTAATACTTAGCCTATTATCCAGAGTTTTGTCATCATATTTAATTGTGGGCCATCTCTACAAAATTTCCTTTTTGATATCCCGTCTATCAGTGGCAGAAACTGAATGTGCTGAATTGATTGGCTGGAAGAAATATGAGAAAAATTAACCATGACTTCCCTTGTTTATCTTTGAGCGTCTCCATCACCCATTGCATATGGCTGAAAACTGGTTAGAAATAAATGTTTTAGAAAATTCAACTTTGTAAGGCAGTCAGCAGAGCACTGTATTTCCATCTCGTTGTATTACATAAATTAATAACTTTATCAGCAAGTGTAAGAAAAACAAAGACTTGTGGAGTGTTTAATCACTCTTTACGTATGAATTCCTTATTCTCTATCATGTCATTTGGTTCTGTAGACAGCTCATCCCTATGATTCTTGCTCTTACTCTTTCCTGTGCTATACTTACCTTTTATGCATCATCTGTGGTATTTCCTGCTACAGTAGCAGGAGCCGGTCTGCTGCTTCAGAGATGATAGGCTACAGATCCTAAGATATTTATGATGTGACTTTAATAGAAAATGCTTGCCAATCTGGTTTGCATAAAATTCATAAAGTCTAGAATGAAAATTGATATTCTTAGAATCACTCTATTTCCAAGTTTTTATGTGATAACCTAAGTGTCTCCCTACCTCATTATCTTCTGTTTCTAGAAATCTCAGTCCATAGCAAATAACACATGTTTTCAATTCATTCAACCTTATTTAAAGTTAAGAGAAGAGGTCAATGTCCAATGACCACTGTGATGAATGCAACAAAAATACTATTAGGTGGGAGTAAATATCTTAGGTGTGAAATATTTCAGAAATTTTGTGGCAGTTCTTGGAAATAAGTTGTGAATATCGCTGAGTCATCAGGCAGGCCATCCATCCCATTTTGCCTTTGCAAGAGAACAGTGAGCCTTACCAAGAAGCTCTCTGCATCCCCTTTTCATCCCCCATACAAAACAAATTTAACCTAATAAACATGAACTAATTCTCACACCTAGACTCTATTACTTTCTAGCTTCCTTTTTTCGCCCTACTAAAAGCAGAGTAAGATTTTTTTGTGGTTACTGCTTTAAGAATGAGTCTAATAGCAAACTCTAAAACTAAATAATTTTCTTCCTTTTAAGGCATCTATATATTGTCTAACTTATGACCACACATTTTGCATTATGCTGGATGTTAGCAAAATATGTGAATTTAAAAAGGGGGAAGGGTCAAGACAACCAGGAGGAGAAGTTCTAGAGACTTCCACCACCCTGATAGAAGTTCTATTCAGTAGGACTCCGAGGCAGAGCTTGTCGAAACTGGAGAGAAATGACCTATTTTCTGCTGTCTGAAGGAACCATGTGAAGATGAGCGTAAAGTAATGGGTTTAAGGAAGAATTTGCCCGAAGGACAATGTTTCTCTGGAAAGAACTAGAAAGGATGTCTAAATTGGTTGGGGAACTTTAATCTTGTGAGTTCTCTCAGAATAGAATCACAGCCATCTGCTTCAGAAGGTTTAGTTATAGATTTTCTTGTGGTCCGGGTAGGGACGGGGTGTGTGGGCACTTTCAGCTTGGTGAGTCTGGACTAACCTTTGACAGGGCTGAGCTGTGCAGATATGTTGATCTTTGAGCAAGAAGTATAGATGTACCTTGACTCATCACCTGTAGAAAAGGCATGGTCCTTGTGGTGGAAAATGACTATGAAATCGTCTTAACTCTTATTCCCTTCATTTCCTAGAGCTGCTGTAATAAATTACCACAAACTGATTAGTTTAGAATAAGATAACTGTATTCGCTCATAGTTCTGGAGACTAGAATTAGAAGTCCAAGGTCAAAGTGTCAGCAGGTTGTTTCTGTTCGGGGATTCGAGGGAAAGCGTATTTCCATGGCTCCCTCTCAGCTTCTGATGGCGGACAGCAGTCTGTGGAATCCCTTGGCTTGTAGATGCATTGCTCTAATATCTACTTTTGTCTTCTAATGAAGTTCCCCACGTTGTGTCTGTGTTCAAATTTCCCTCTTATAATGACACCACATTTCTTATAATGACACCACAGACTCCCAACTGTGGACCTAAAACAGCGCAGGTATTTATAAAGATAAAAAATTCCCCGTGTAAGTGACCCATGCAGTTCAGACTGGGGTTGCTCAAGGGTCCACTGTAACTAGAAGAGGATACCACAGTAGTGGCAGAAGCTCCAGCCCCGGGTCTCCCGTGGAAGAGTATGTGTTTGGGTTTACACACTCTGAGTTGAAAGAAAGGAAAGCTGGGATGAGAGATGGCTGCAGTGAGCATCTGCGGAATGTTCCAGAACCCATGACAGCTCCAAGAGACGTGGCGTACATAAGGACAGCAAGCCATCAGTTGGCTCTTTAGGTGAGACATTCTGGGGGTGAACAAGAGGACGGTGGGGCGAAAGTCAGCTCCCCAAGTGAAGCCTGCGATAGGACACGAGAGGAGACTCATGTGTCCTCGTCCTTCACAGAAGACAGAACAACCTTAGATTCTAGGTGACTTGAAAGCCAGGATCTAGAAGCTAGTGTTGGCTCAGCTCTACCACTATCGTAGGGAGGCTTTTGGAAAGGGGCTGGTGGAGATCTACCCGACACACCTCGCTTTGTAGACGGAGTAGGTGGAGAGAAAGGTCTCATGTCTGGGATGTGGCAGAACTGAGACCCCCTGGGATCGGACTAAAGCTAGTTCTTCCCTCCACCTCCTCCTTTCCAGGATGAGCTGGAAAGGCCATGGGGCAAAACTCCTGAAAAGGCCAAGGAAGTGGATTTTCTCTTGGAACCTCCAAAAGGAACTCAACCCCACCAACAACTTGATTTGAGGCCTTCTGAGCTCTAGAACTGTAAGATAGAAACTTCGAGTTTTTTTAGATCACTGCGTTTATGATCATTTGTTACAGTAGCCACAAGAGGTCACTCATACTGGAAGTTATTTACATAGCCAAAGTTTCCCAAACAACACACAAAAGTACAAATATTTAAGGGAAAGATAACAGATGACAAGTGCGTGTCTTAGAAACATTAGTGGCTCAGAAACCTGGCTCTGGGCTTTACTTGCTTGCTGCTTTCCCCTTGTCTTTGTCACAAACCCGTTCCTGCCCCATCCACAATGCTGAGATGGTTCTGGAGACACTGGGACCCTCCATATTTTGCCTCATCCCCCTTGGGGGCAGTGTTGGGCTTAGTCAGGGATCTCTGATGTGTAGGTCTGTTTGGGGGGTCCTCAATGCAGTGTCCAGAGAGGGAAGAAGAGGAAGGTCATTTGCTGTGGCCTTGAGCTTCCCTTAAGGAAAGGATTCTGCCCTGGTTCCAAACAGTCCCAAATCTGTAAAAGGAAACCCTACAGATGAAGGGACCCACACCACTTGACAACATTTAGTTTACCTGCGCCTGAGTCTCACATCCACCTCCCTACCCCCTCAACGCTTACCCAAGAATTGCTTTCAACCATGCACACTCCTCATTTTGCAAAGAATTCTGATAAGTTTGATTTTCTTCATTTCCCTTCTTTTAAGAGATCTATTTCCAGTGATGTTTAGTGCTCCTTGTGGACTAGAGTTCCACAGCCTCCCCAGGTGGCCCACCCCTTCACACTGACCTACCAGACCTGTGACCTGCTGGACCTGCCGAAGACATAGCTCTCCCTGCCTGGGTTCTGTCCCCTCAGAGGCCACCCAGGTGCTGTAGACTCAGGCGGGGTCATGCCAGGAAGGCCTGCACCAGCTCCTCAACTGCAAGCCTGCAGTGCCCAGCTATTAAAGAGCTGGATTTATGAGCACTGTAAATCAGAGCTCTACAATCTGTCACTCTTTAATGGGGCTGACTGTGTTTCCAGACTTTGTGTGACGTCAAGCTGAAGAGTTCCTACCCTGACCTCTCAAACTCGCACTAACATATTCCCCATACATTCCTGCCTTTTCCCCCAGGCCCCTTATGCTTCCAGATTAACTAAATCTTAAGGTTCGGGGGTTGTTTTTAAGTTTTTATTTTTAAAAAATTATAGACCCACAGGAAGTTGCAGAGAAGTGCCACGTCCCCTTCCCCCAGGGTCCCCCCATGGTGGCCTTTTCGTTACCACAGTTCAATACTGAGTCCAGGACACTGACGTCTGTGCAAGGTGTGAGCACCGTTCTGTGTCATCGTGTCACATGTATAGATTCCTGTAACTGGCACCATGATCAAGATAGAAAATTGTTCCATTCACACAGTTCTCCCTTGCATCATCCCTTTATGGTCCCATCCCCCAGAAGCCCTCCACCATCACTAAGCCCTGCAAATGAGGATCTGTTCTCCATTGTTGTCATTTTGTCCTTTCAAGGACGCAAATAAAATCATACAAATGATCTTTTGCAATTGCATTTATCTATCTATCTATCTATCTATCTATCTATCTATCATTTATCTATCTATCTATCCATTCATTCATTCATTCATTCATTCATTCATTCATTTATTTATTTTCACTCAGCGTCATGGCCTTGAGATCCATCCAAGCTGTTACGTGTATCAGTGTTTCACTCTGGTTGCTGTGGGTGTGCCATGGCTTGTTGAGGTGTTCACCTGCTGTGGGACATGATGGTTGCTTTAGTATTTGGCTATTACAAATAAAACTGCTATGGAAATTCAAGTACAGGCTTTTGGGATAAATGCCCAAGGGTGCTACTCCTGGGTTGTATGCGAGTGTATGTTAAGTTTTTTAAATTTTTTTATTTTTTAATAAACTGCCAAAGTATTTTCCAGAATGGCTGTACCATTTTATATTCCTACTGGCAGTGGGAGAGAGATGCAGTTTCTCCATATTCAAGCCAGCATTTGCTATTGTCAGTGTTTTTTCTTTTGGCTGTTCTGGTGGGTGTGTGATGATATTTTATCATGGTCTTAATTTACATTTCTCCAATGACTAATGAGATTGAACATTTTGTCATGTGCCTATTTGCCACCCATATAGTCTCTTTGGTGAAATGTCTTTCCATGTATTTTGCCTATTTTCTAATAGGATTGTTTTATTTTTTGAACTGTTGAGTTTTGAGAGTTCTTTATGTATTCTAAATATAGGTCCTTTGTCAGATATGTAGTTTGCAATATTTCTCTCCTCCAGAATTTAGCTTGTCCTTTTATCCTTTGAATGGGACCTTTCACAGACTAAAAATTTTTAATTTTGTGAAGTTCTACTTATCGATTTATCATTTTATGCATTATATTTTTAACATCACATCTAGAACTCTTTTTCTAGGCCATGAAAGTTTCCTAGTCTTATTCTCTAAAAGTTTTACAGTTTTACATCTTACTTTTAAATCCATGGTCCATTCTGAGTTAATTTTTGTAAAAGCTGTGAATGTTAGCTGGGGTCATTTTCTTTGGACCTGCGGATACCCGATTGCTCCAGTGCCAATTTTTTTTTGAAAAATCTTTCCTTCATCAAATTACTTTTGCATATTTATCAACAGTTTCAAATTTCACTTCTTCTAGAGCACAGATGCAAATTCAGATTCAGTAAAACATTATGTTCCACATTGTGTTCTCTAACCTTCCAACTAACAAGAAGCCACTCTGGGCCCCAACGGCTGTTTCTTATATGTGCTTGCTGAGCTTATTGTGTCATAGAGAGAACCCAACATGAAGAACA
The DNA here is from genome assembly GCA_030015415.1 of Cynopterus sphinx. NCBI lineage: Eukaryota > Metazoa > Chordata > Mammalia > Chiroptera > Pteropodidae > Cynopterus > Cynopterus sphinx. The sequence continues at coordinate 3,899,157 of CM057380.1, read as the reverse complement.
AACTGCTCTCCCAGCCGAATGAATACAGGCAATGCACTGGCAGGCTAAGTAGATAGAGAGAAATAGAGAATTATAGCTTGTAGACCTGAGAACGCGTTCTTACCGACACACGTTGGGCTAGATGCAAGTCTCCTCTGAGGCCTCACGTGGCCTGTGTGGGAATGCTTGGTGGGTTCTGAACAGTGCCAGCATGCCACGGAGCCAAGGCCTCAGCGGGCAGCTTAAACCCAGCAAGACTTCACCGTCAACAATGCTCAGGCAACTGGTGTTCAAAAGATGAACGGTGGTTTGCAACGCCTCTTGTCTTAAAATTTCCACAGAGCAGTGACATAAATGAGCAACTCTGTTCTTTTTTGCACAATGTATGAGCTGAGGTCAAAGTCAGGAACAGGATGCAGTTCATCTGTTTGAGTCATGGGGCCCCGAATTTCCTGTGGGATAAGGCATGACTTCGTAACGTGAACTTGCATTTCAGAAATCGCTCCTTCAGACAGGCTGTGGCTGACATCTGCTCCTTTGCATAGATGTCCTGCTCTGGACTTGCAGACACAGGGCCACCGAGGAGGGGTAGAATTGGCCAAGGTGAAATGCCTGTAAACTTTCTGATGAGGGATTTGACTGGACGTGAAGCATGGTGGTTCTTGGCTGGCCTCTGGAGTCTACTAGCCCAGTTAGCTTCGTGGTGACTGCCATCAGTCTATGCTCAGACTCAGAGTGAATATCTGTTAAAAACACACTCTCAGCAATATTATACCTGGCCAAAAGGTAAAAAATGTCGATGGCCTGGCAGGTGGTCAATTCAAGGACCCAGGCACAATTTAATTATTCCCCATGAAACAAAGTCTAGGAAAGAAGAGGAAGATTCAAAGGACACTGAAGGAGAAAAGAAGTCACGAAGACAGCTGCTTCGCCTGAGCCTCCGAGCGTCCAGGCATGGCACACGGGGTGCTGTGCTCACCTGTCACAAATAATCTGTAAATTCATTCAGGACTCCTGCTCCAACATGTCTCCTGCAGCTTCTATGTGTTTGTCGTATTTATTGAGTTCACTCCATGGGTCTAATGAACAGGCTGCCGGCCATGAGGTACGGGGTTGACATAGTGTGATCAGGGAAGATGCAGATTTTAAAAACCAAATTAGGTTATTTTCTTGCACTTCTTTTCATTGTGGTAAAATACACAGCTAAAAGTTACCATTTAATCATTTTAAGAGTGCAGTTGGTTCAGTGGTTTTAAATACTTTCATGTCCTCACCATCGTCTATCCCTGTAACTGTTTTTATCTTGAAAAACTCTATCTGTAGGAAACTCTAGTTCTGTTAAACACCAACTGCCCATTTTCCCTCCATCAGGCCCCAGGAAACCACCATTTACTTTCTGTCTTTAGGATTTTGATTACTCTTAGTACCTCATATGAGTGGAACCATACAGTCTTTGTCTTTTTGTGACTGGCTTATTTCACTTAGCTTAATGTCCTCAAGATTCATCCATGTTGTGGCATATTGCAGAATTGATTTTTTTAAGGAAGAATAATATTACATCGTATGAATATACCACATTTTGCTTGTCAATTCATGAGTAGATGAACACTTAGGGTGCTTCTACACTTGAGCTGTTGTGAATAATGCTGCTATAAACTTTGATACACAAATATCTTTTTCAGACCCAGCTATCGATGCTTTGGTGTATGTGCCTGCATCACAAGCTGGAATACAAGGTAATTCTGTTTTTAATTTTTTTGAGGAAACTCCATTCTGTTTTCCATAGTGGGAAAACTCCATACTGTTTTCCATTTTACACTCCCATTGACACTGCACGAATGTTCCAGTTTCTCCATATCCTCCCCAATACTTGCTATTTTGTGATTTTCAAAATAGTATCCATTCTAATGGGTATGGTGGTATCTCACTGTGGCTTCAATTTGCGTTTCTCTAATTATTTGTGATGTTGAGTGTCTTTTCATGTACTTATTGGCCATTTGTATATCATCTTTGGAAAAATGTCTATTCAAGTTCTTTGTCCATGTTGATTTTTTAAAAAAATTATTGTTGAGTACCAAGTTAGACTTTCAAAAGAGATGATAGAGCTGTTTTTTTTTTCTTTTAAATCTTTAAAAATTAGTGTGACTCAAGGAGCCAGGCCTAAAAGAGGAGGCTAAAAATCTGTGCCAGCCTCAAAACTAAGTTGTCTTTTAAGATTAAGCTAATAATGTGGCTTCTGTGAATCTCATATTCTCTAAAGGCAAGAAGATGGACTTACTGTCTTGCTGTCTAAAAGTGAAGGGATGCTTAGAGGTGCATGGAAAACAGCCACATGGAAACCAGCCAAGGGTCCAAACTTAGCAGAAATTGGGCCACAGCTCAGCTGTAATAGAGGCCCACTGCCTCAGCTCCCAGTTGTTTTATGGGTGTCATTTGAAAAGATGCTGCTCCTAGCTCTACATACGTTCCTGATCATTGCTACGATGTGATGTGTCATGGGAGATGCTGAGGGAGTGGGGGATGCACTGGTGGGTGGACTGCGCTGGTGGGCAGGTCTGCTGGACACTCACCAGAAGCCAGTGCTGGGCCTTGTGGGCACTCTGAATGAAAAAACAGAGAATGACAAGATGTCTGAATGATAGGAAAACCCAAAAGAGTTTCCATGCTCCCTATGGAGAGAAGATGGCCACCCAGGCACAGTGAAATAAAAACACAGCGGGGTGTAATGATGAGGAAAACGAAGGGACAGGCAGTTGTAGTCATGAGAATCCAGGAGACTTGTCACACTGGTCTGGCTCACAGAACCTTAGCATGTTGTATTGATCCATTGGACAAGTGTCAAGTACAACCCACAGTACTCATTACTATTCTTGCAGTTCACTCTCCTGTCTCCATTCCCATCCTCTTGCAGTGGGCGGCAGGGGAGGCCGAGGGAGAGATGGAAAGCATCTGCCAGCTACTGTCATGGTGGCAGCTGCTCATTCAGGGAGCTCTCTTTTTGGGCTAGTTTACCACTTTTGGCCGGAGGGTCCTTCCCCAAGGTCTTGACACATATGGAGCTGAAGGACATAGTACCACCTATCCACCAGGAAGGCGAAGGCCAAGTTTTCTTTAATCAACAGGGGTTAAAGAGAATCCTGGTGGTTCTTATTAATAGTTAAACACCTGCTGGGCAGGGGAGGGTCATGATGCCCTCTGGCACTGGGCAGCACAGAGAGATTAACCCGAGCAGTTCCATTTTAGTCCCTGAACCTCTTAATTTTGAAGCCCAGTATTAGCTCCTCAATGCTCATTGAAGGTAAATTCTAGAAGATGACAAGCTTGGCAAGGCCAAAATACCACTGTCAAATTGGACTTGCATAGACTTAGAGATTTTCAAATTATTTGTAAGCCTGGTGTCTCCATTAAAACTTTCACCATTCTCATCATTCAAATAGGAGTCGTTCCCCAGAACCCCTTATATAAACCTGTACGTTCGACATAATCAACTCCTAAAGGTAGAAGCCTGAAAGCAATGGAATGTAGGCCTGTCTTCCCAGGTAGGTCTCCTTTTTTTCCCCACTGGAATTTTTTGACGACTCCAGGGACGAGAATCAGAGGGTTACGTTGTGGCCTCTCCACAGTTGGCTTTGCCTCATGCTTTCCTCTGGCTCAGGGGCCATTGGAGGCGAGCCCAGGTTCCTAGAGGCTGTTCTGATTATTTCCTTATGTCTCTTTGATGTCCGCCTGGAAGATTCTATCCATGGGGAACTGCAAATCAAAACCACAGCGAGATATGACTTTGCACCCACCAGGCTGTTATCCAAAAGACAGATGGTAACAAATACTGGCAAGGATGCAGGAAACCTGGGGCCCTCATAGATCACTGGTGGGAAAATAAAACGGTGCAGCTGCTTTGGGAAACATTCTAGAAGTTCCTCAAAGTTTCGACATAGTCTTGCCATATGGACCCAATGATCCCACTCCTAGGTATAGACCCAAGGGAAACAAGAATATGCCCTCTCCCGCTGTGCCGAAGAGCGACTCAGGAGCTGTTGTAGCTGTTACCTGTGAAAGCAGCCAACATGCATGCATTCAGGTAATTCATTCATTCAACAAATGTTGACTCTGTAGGAAAACAGTAGCGAACAAAGTAGATTAAAAGTCCTGCCCTCATTTACTTTACAAGCCAGTGGAAAGAAGCACATAGATGATTAATTACTTAAGCAGAATACGTAATAAGTTAGGGATGGGTGTTAGGGTTAGGGGGGATATTATAATTTTTAATAGGAGGATCAGAGAAGGCCTCACTGGAAAAGGTGTCATATGAATGAAAACATGAAGAAGGTGTGGGAGAGAGTCAGATATCTGGAAGAAGAACGTTCTAGGCAAAGGGACAGCCAGTGCAATGGCCCTGAGGTGGCAGTGTGCCTGGCACACCGCAGAGACAGCCAGACCAGAGGGGTTGAATGTGAATGGGTAGTGTGGCCGCTGTAAGGACAATGGCTTTTTTCTCTAAATGAAACAGAAGCCATGGAGAGTGTCGGGGCAGAGAAGTGACAGGATACGACATGGACATTACAAGGACCACCCTGGCTGTTTTGTGGGGAGTAGAGTTTCTTCCTCACTTATACTCAGGACAAGGCAGGAAGACCAATTAGGAAGCTGATAATCCGGCAAGAAATGATGACATCTTAGGTCAGGTCATCACCGTGGACTTGGTCACTTGAAAGATTTCTCTCAGTGCCCTTGGAAGAGAGGAGGTAGATGATGGGATCCGAGGTTCTGTTGTAGAGTTAAAGAGAGAGAATCTGGACAAATAAAACCAAGACAGATCAAGGAATGGCGAGGAGAGATTTGGGCTTATGGGCAGCTTGATGGTTATTTATTTATACACAGCAGAGGGAAATGGCTGATTCCCTAGTCAAATGATTGCAGCTGTCCATCCACCACAAAATCCCAGAATTAATCTAGTTGCTGGGTTCATTATAAATGATGGCAGAAAGTACAATAAGTAAATTGAGAGGATAAAACTGCTTTATTGGTTTAGCTTCCAAATTATGGAAAGAAAAACACCATATCGGTTTGGCGAACAAACACACAGAGGTGCTTCTGAACCACGAGGCAGAAAAACACTTCTGTTTACTCTCATAATTGGTTTTCTGGATTGGCCAGGAGTAAAACACCATTATTTCCTTCCATAGTGTGAGAGAAAATTAAGATTCCTTTTCTGTCATATAGGTTTGTTTCCTTCCTCCACCACTATTTTGGATTGTTATATTTGCCTCTTTGGAGTGGTTCATTTGCAGTCTGTGGAAAATAAAACAAACAAACCTAATAAAAAATAGAAAAGGGACAGGTGTGAAAGCACTTTTTTTTCTGAGCATACGTAATAAAATACAGAAATATACACATTTACTTTAATAAATATCCTCCTTGATTGGGTTTAAAATACATTTTGAAAGTTGAAATTTTATTCCCTGGCAGGTTATCAGGAGCACAATTATTCGAATCCTATGAGCCTATTGTAGGTGATGAGAATACAGCTAATGAAGCAGATAAGACTCCCACTTTGAGGAGTTAAAGCCTAGTTGGAGGAGAGAGAAAGTGGATAGATAGTGAGTCTAATAAGTAGTGTGTAGTGGTGATGAGTTCTGCAGAGAAATACAAAGCAAAGTTGCAGATGAGGAGCTCCAGGGTAGGGGGTGGTTGCCAAGGAAATGGGGCGGGCAAGGACAGCTTCTCTGAGACACTGTCATTTGAATAACGATCTGGAGGAGACCGGGGGAGCCATGATGATATCTGGGAGAAGAGGGGCTAGCAGATGCAAAGGCCCAGAGGCTGGAGGACTGTCCAGGAGGCCTACGTGTTGGAGAGAAATGAGCTGAGGAGTAAGAGGTAAGATCGGACTGATGAGGGGAGGGGGCAGACCAGATGGGTCTGAGTTCTTATAAGGGCCTTACCTAGTTACAAGGAATGCCAGGGAGTGACAGACAAGATGTGTATAAAAGACAGAACAGGAAAAATTGTTTGCACATCCTATACCTGACAAGAGATTTACATCTTGAATATATAAAGAACTCTAACAATTCAATAATAAAAAGATAAATACCCCATTAAAAATGGGCAAGATATTCGAATAGACATTTCTCCAAAGAAGATCTGCAAGTGGCTAATGCAAGTTGCATTTCCCTAATAGCTAACGATGTTAGGCATGAAAAAAGGTTCAATGTCGTTAACTTGCAAAAGGAAATACTGATCGAAACCACAATGAGTGACCATTCCGCACCCACCGGGATGGCGATCACGAAAAAGACGGGTAATAACAAGTGCTGGTGATGGGGTGAAGAAATTGGGACTTCCACAGACCAACGGTGAAAATGCAAAATGTGCAGCTGCGGTAGACAAGAGTCCGGAGCCTCCTCAAAAGGCTGAACACTGAATCGCCAACAGTTGCACTCCTGGGTTTATGCTCAAGAGAAATAAGAACTGATGCCCACACAGAAACATGTACGCAAATGTTCACAGCAGCTTTATTCACAGTAGTCGAAAACTGGTAACAACCCACATGTCCATCAACTGCTGAGTAAAGAAATACAATGCGGTATACCCATTTAATAGAGTGTTAATTGGCAATTAAAAGTAATGAGGAACTGATAAACGCAACAACATAGATAACCTCGAAGACATTATGCCGAGTGAAAGAAGCCAGCCAATAAAGGCCACCTGTTGTGTGATCCCATTGATAGAAAGTGTTCAGAACAGGCAAATTTAGAGTAAGAAAGCAGATTCATGGTTGTCAGGGCCTTGGGGAAAGAGAGAATGGGGTGATGTCGAAGGGGTGCAGGGTTTCTTTTGGGGGTAATGAAAAAATTCTAAAATCGATTGTGGAGGTGGTTGAGCAACTCTGTGGATGCACTGAAAACCACTGAATTGCACACTCAGATGGTCGAGTGGTAGGGTGAGTTTTATCTCCATAAAGCTGTTAAAACAAACAAACAAACAAACAAATAAACAAAGGAAAGAAGGGCCACAGTGGCTGCTTTGTGGAGAACCTCCTACAAGGATGGAAGCAGGAGGAGAAGCAGGGAGTAAAGATCCTAGTGAGGTGACTATTAAACCAACAGGTGCAGAGATGAGAGTGACAGTGAAGGAGGTGAGGCCCAGTAAGAATGATCATTTCACAGTGGAGTAGGAGGCTTTGCTCGATGGGTGCACCATTATGAAGGCTTTGCTCCATTATGAAGACAGGTGCACTGAGACCCAGGGGAGCCCAAGGTGGGGACCAGACCTGTAACTGAGTGATCCCTGGCCTACCTCTGGGGTGAGGTGGTACACTGGGTGCTCTGGGATGGGCAGAGACGAGACCCCAGCCCTGATCTTGAAAAAGTTACAGCCTGAGTGTAGGATTCAGGACAGGAACACAGAAAAGCTTACAGGACTGGGAGCTTTAATCAAGTGCTCCAGACCACACCAGCAGGGTGATCGCAGGAATATAAACTAGTAATCACCATAGGCATGCAAATATATGACTCGGGGCTGAAATAGCTTCTCAGGCAGGGCTGGAAGGAGAAAGAAGAGGAGGAGGAGGAGGAGGAGGAGGAGGAGGAGGAGGAGGAGGAGGAGGAGGAGGAGGAGGAGGAGGAGGAGGAGGAGGAGGAGGAGGAGGAGGAGGAGGAGGAGGAGGAGGAGGAGGAGGTTGGGTCTCTGAAGAAAGGAGGAGAAGAAGGGAACCACAGAAAAGCCTGTGGTTTGGGAGTCGAGAAGTAGATGATGATGGTTGAAGCCAATTTCATGTGGAGATGTCGAGGGAGGTAAGGTTGGGAAAAGCAGAAAACAATTTCTTTTTAAAATGCAGAGGAGACAATGCCTTGCCACCATCTGATCCCAAGAATGAGCTAAACAATTTTGTTTCAGATCATAAACCAACCACCCTCTGGTGCGAGATTAACTGCTAGAATAACCTACTGGCTTTCTCCCATGATGGGATGATAAACAATGCCTGTGACAGATTGCCTGGAAAATGAGACATAATAAGGAGGGTCAAACACTGTTATTAAATTCGTGTGGAAGGAGAAGAAGAAGGGGAAACCGCTGTTAACGATGGCGAAAAAGCAGCATTACCAATGGCAAGAGGGGCCTTCTTAGCATTCAGTTTATCCCGAGACTGTCAACGAGACACATCCAACTATTAAATATATTCAGGCCGCACCCAGAGTTAGCGAACTGCTTGTCTTGCAGAGCTAGTCAATAAGATGGCCACGTGATATTTTGGGGGCTTGAAAAAATTTCTTTGCTTTAGATTTTTTTCTTGAGCAGACAACATATCCCACCCCTGGTATTGGAAATGGTCCTTTCTAAAGCCTCGACGTGAGGAGCTTGCGTTTCAGAGTGAGGCTGTCTCTGCTCATACCCCAGATCCTCGCTTTGCTGTGGTTTAATCTCTCTGTGCCTCGGCTTCTACACCTGTGAAATGGGCTGGTGGCAATAGAGGAACCCGCTTCACAGGGCTACAGGAGGATTCGTTGAGTTACTATTTGTACAGTAGTTTGTCCGCACCATGTACTGTTAGCTGAGAACAAGTCTGCTTTCCTACCTGTTCCTCTCTAGCTGCTCACTTTTTTTGTAGCTAAACAGTGTGTTTTTTCTTTGTTATGAATTTCCTGGAGCCTTCAATGGCAGGATCCCCAGTCTTTCTGTAAAGAGGGGCTGCTTTTCATGTCTAGCAGCCTGACCAGTGGCTGGAGGAAGATAGAGAACCTTCCGATGGAATCCACGGGATGCACACGGATGATGGAGCTGGACCACGGGTTCATTCCCTCACTCCGTGGCCCACCACTCAGCGTAGCCCCTGGACACCGCTCCTGAGTGTCAGCTGTGTCAGCAACTGGTCAGAGTGAGAACTCTAACCAGGTCTGGTTTCCTAACCAACTGGGTGAATCATTTGGATCCACTATTAGGTCGAACTGTAAAAATTGTCTTTTATATGGGCCAGAAATGATGAACAGTGAAATTTTATATGATTCAACCTAATATGTCAGGTTTCCTATCTCAGCTGATTGATGGATGGAACTCATTATGTCATTTACTACATTTTGGCTGGAGCCACCAATGTCAGCAGGCTGCATTAATCAGCCCATTACTGGGGTGGGGGAAAAAAAGACAAGTCCATTATAAACCCAGTCTCTGTTTGTGGCTTGATTCATGTTTTAATTCTCTTGCCTCCTTCCTACATAACATTGTAAATTCCTCTTGTCCATGTGGGCCGTTCTGGCAGTCCTCCCCTGTTCACATATCATGCACCTCAAGGCCTGAGGCTGCCTGTCAGCTGCCCATAAGTCTCTGCAGTTGGAAGACAATTTGGGATCTGAGAGTTGAGTGGGATGGGGACCCAGGGAAATACACCAGTAAGGTGAGAAGATTTCTCCTGACCAATGCAGAATTGGGTTTTGTTCCAGTGCTGAATTAGCGGCGTCTTGTAAAATTCTCAGGTCACAGCAAAGCCATCTACTATCTGCCTGGGGCCCATAGACACCAGAGATCTGTTTATAAAATTCTACAGCTCAGGGCGTGGCTGTGGCCTGCCACTAAATTCTCTCCAAAGATCCACAGGCCACACAAGCAGAGAGTTACTGTTGGCTGTTGGATTAATGGCCCAGGGAAAACACAGGGTGGGCCTGGCTGCCTGGGAATGGGTTCACTGCAGGCAATTTGTGGGTTGGGTGGGGTCAGGTTTCAGAGAGACATGGAATGGAGTGGGTCAATCCAGTCAGGCCAATACAGATTGAGAATTGCTGCCAGTTTTGAGCCCACAGGCTCCCATAGAAGTCACAGATCACAGTGAGACCAGCCACTGTCAGTCTCAGGCCCACAGTTCTTAATGATCCACCCAAGAGACAGTGTAGTTCAGGCTGCCAGTGGCTGGCCACTAAAATATACGGGCCACACCTGGGCAGCACCAACTGAGGCCTACTGCCTGCTCATGAGTACATAAACAGGGAAGGCACAGGGCAGGGCTGGCTGACCAGCAGGCAATGGGTCTGATCTAGACAATTTGCAGGTTGAAAGGGGCAGAGTCCCAAGGAGACACGGGGTGGGGCTGGCGATCTCTCCCGCCAATGCAGATGCAGAATTGGCCATGTGGGGGGAGGGGTTAACCCAGCCAAGATGGTGGCTCTCTGTGGACCGCCTTGGAAGTGGGCCCAACAGAGGAGCAATAGCAGCTGTTTCTCCAGCCCTCCAGCATCGCACAACTCAGTCCCTCCCCAACTTGGTCCCTCTCCGAATGTCTCTTGTGCCTCCCGAGCTGCTGACCTTCCACTGGATACCCAAAGTGAGTATCTGTGAGTGAGCAAGTCTCTGCTCCGGCCCTTTCAGGGGAAGTCTGTGTTTTCAGGTTCCTTCCATCTCACCTAGATGGTCAGAATCCCCACTGATTTTTACAGTCAGGTTTTGTGGGGACTCCTCTTCCTAGAACTGAAAATCTGGTCTGGGAGCCCCTGTGGGGGACTAGGACCTCTTGTACCTTCAGGGGGACCTCTGCAGCCATGCTCTCCCTCTTGGGGCTCAGCTGCCAGGTGCAGGTGAGGGAGAAGCCCGTTTCGCATCTCTACTCCTCCTATCAGTCTCAATGTGGCCTTTTCTTTATACCCTCAAATGTATATGTTATGATCAGCTAGATTTTAGATGGTCCTCCAAGTTGTTTGTTTTGTAATTTGGTTGTAGTTTTAATGCGGTTGTGGAAGGTGGAGAGCCTGCTTTTACCTAGCCTGCCATCTTGACCAGGACTCTCATGCGGTCCACTTTAGGTGGAACTCCCCTACCCTTTTTGGTTTATGATTTTATAAAAAATTAAAGTATTAGTATGAAAACCTGAGATAAATGGGATAAGGCTTATTGAGGCTCCAGACACCCCAGACCTCTACCCAGCTTCCCTGTGGTCAAGGGGCTCACACTCTGGCATGTGCGTACCCCACAGGTGCACCCAGTTGGCAGGCTCTGCCCCAAGTATGTTCTCGGTTACACAACATGGAACGTGGGGTTGTCAGGAAAGTTGGGTATGTTGTGGGGGAGGGGTGGTTGGCAGGAATAACCCAAATCCCAGGTGCCATGGCAAGGCTGAGGACATTGTGCTAACTCCTCTCATAAAAGGTAACCTCAAGGTTTTATCAGTGGACTGAGGAAAAAACTGTGGGACTAAAGTGTGAGGAGAAAAGAGAGGTTTGATTCTCTTTAATATTGGGAGTAGGCTGGTCCTCAGAAGCTGTGGGGTCTGAAGTGGAAACTGAGAGCTCCATATCTGAGAAGGAACTTTCTGGAAACAGGTGACCTTCCATTGTAAGATGACAGAGCAGGTGGGGTGGATATCCATTTATCCACCAGAGCTATTTCTTTCTTTCTTTTTTTTTAAATGAAAACTGAAACAGATTTTATCACAAAATATAAAATTATCATTTCTTATAAGAGTAATAAATGTTTATTGGATGAAACCTGAAAATTAGCCTAAAATATTGCAGAAAAAAGACAATTGATAGATGTTTATAAAAAGCTTACTTTTAAGAATGACTTTCCTGAAACTTGAATTTTGTTCAGAATGCTTTTATTTCTTAGACCTCAATAAGTAAATATAAGTTAAATGTTTTATAATAAAATTTATTAAAATAGAAAACTACAAATTTTCATAAGCTTTAGGGTGTTTTTTAAAAAATAAATTAACTTTTAGAAACTGAAGTCATTTTGGACTTACAGAATAGTTTCAGAGACAGTGCAGAGTGTCCCCCTGGATAGTCTTTGTCCAGTTTTATTGTCCCCTATGTTATCACCTCATGGTACCATAGTACATTTGTCAAACCACAATGAGTACATTGCAAACAACTAAACTAAACTGATTGTATTAGAACATAGATTTACTGTTGGATAACTGTAACACCTCCATCCGCATCTATTTTTCAATGTAGTTATTAAAAACCTTAGGTTTTCTACCTCTCATTCTTGAATACAATATAATTACTTGATTTAAATCATCTGCTTCACATTTTGGAATTCACTTTCACGGTGAAAGAGTGCTTCCTATTATTGTCAAATACATGCTTTAGGAGTTCAAGCATAACAACTAAGCATTAATCCAATAGAACCTCTGCTTAATGATTGTAAATATCTTTATTGAGTAAATCCACATGTGAGGTTCCTAATAAAAATGAGTTCTTAACTGCCTTAAAATTATTTTATTTCTCTTTTTTAAATTCTATGTTATTAAAAGGAAAAGAAAGGGAAGCTTTATTAGTCAGAGTCTTGAAAGAAACAGATGACATGCTCTGACGGGGTAACTAAGGACACTTTAATAAGACAGCTATTTACAAATCTATGGGCAAATTAAAAAAGGCAGTTGGGGACAGCGATACTCTGAGCCACAATAGTAGGGAGCTGTTTTCACCCCCAGGCTTGAGAAGCTGGGTAGGATCAGTTGTAAAAAAGGGTGGCGACATAAATGCAGCAAAAAGTCAGCAGTAAAGTCCATATTCTGAAACAGATTTTGAAAGCAATGTAACTAGAATTGTTTATGTCATTTCATCTAAACGCTGTTGTCTATATCAGCTGTGCAGAGCTGAACAAAGAGAGAAATCAGACTTCTGGTGAAACAAAGGGATAACATGTCTAGTTCGACTTCAGTGTCACAGTTCCCTGCTGTTTCTTTCTGGTCAATGCTCGTGTGCTTCATGGCAGCTGTGTGAGGGCTTGACTCATTGTCTGGAATTAGGATGGTCAGTATCTTTGCTGCAACATGAGCTGTGCTGGATTCTTTGTGTCAGCTGCACTATGAATACGCATTGCTCCTTCAGGCACACTCCTCTCTGGTTGCCGGCTCTGCCTCTGGGCTTGTTTCTTTCTTTGTTATGGTTGTTTTCTGCCTAAGGGCACTATAAGCACATACACATCCTCACTGTCTATTTCTCCATGTTCTGGTTGAAAGAATTCCTAGTTATACCCCTTATCTGACAATTTGTATGTCAATTTAACCTTATATCCATCATGATTTTTAAAACTTCTCTTTAATCTACACCGAGTGGGCATGGGTTTCTCCAGTTTCACTGAGAAACAAATGATATACATACTATATGTTTAAGGCATACAGCATGATGATTTGATTTAAATATATTGCAAGATGATGGCTGCAACAGGTACAGCAAACATCCATTTTTCTCACATATGTACAATAAAAAGAAAAAAAAGAAGAAAAGAAAAAAAGAAAAGAAAATTTCCCCTTGTGATGAGAACTCTTAGGATTTACTTTTTCAACAACCTTCCCATGTATCATGCAGCATTACCTACAGGGTAACCTACAGACCCACTGCTGTGCATTACCCTCCTGGGGCTCACCCATCTCATAGCTACAAATTTGCACCTTTTGGCTCCCTTCCTTCAATTCCTGCTACTCCCACCCTCTGCCTTTGCTATGTCTTCCTCACAAATCTGATCTCTTTTTCTATGAGATTTTTGTTTACTTGTCTTTGTTTGTCTGACTTATTTCACTTGGCGTGATGCTTTCAAGGTCCATCCATGTTGTTGCAAATGGTAGGATTTCCTCATTTTTTAAAATGGATTATAGACATGAATTTTGAAGTCATCACGCCCACCAGGAAGAATACATTTAAGTGCATGTCCCACCTAATGACAGTCTGGAACCTGCTGAGGTCTTCTTCCTCACTCATCCACACATTCATGTTTTGACATTGTGAACCAAATAATTGGTAACTGACTGAAACTTTATATTGATTGTCATAATAAAAAGCCAATTCATAGAACAGCTTTATGTTAAGATATCACTAGTAGGGTATGAGTTTATGAGAAAAACAAAATACTTTGAAATTTTTTAAAAGGTTGAAAAAGAAGATATACTAGGTATGTAGATTAGAGAATTATGAAAATATGGGTAATATTTAAAATAAATCATGGAAGATAATTTTTATGTTAAATGACTGATAAATAAATTGATGTCTTCTTAGAGGAGTTTTCTGTCAGTGTACTACAGTGCTTGTTGCCAGTATTGTCAACCAGTACTCAGGAAATAGAAATCAGTGACATCCAAAATATCATCACCAGCAATAGTATTAAATATAAATGACTGAGTCATTGCTCACTAGCCATCAGGCTTTGTGCTAAGCATCATACAAGATGGTTATAGTTGATGCCCCCCAGCAAATAGGTCTTAAATTGAACTCATTGTTGTACAAGCAAACAGAGGCAAACAAAAGAAATATACCCAAGAGCACAAAGGGAAGGACCCAGAATCTTAGGACCCTGATGTCTCCCAGTGATTCAAATTTATGCAGGTTTGGAGGAGGAGACGCCTATGAGAATCTTGACAGACTCAATTGATGACCAGAACCTTCCAAAATGAAAGGTAACATGGTATCTTCTTAACAAAGCTGCACTTAGGTTCTAAAATTCCCTGTGCCAATTCAGAAAGGGGAGAAGTCTTTCAGTATCAACATCTACAAAAAAAGCTAGAGGTTCTAATTATTAGCATTTTAAAAATGAGTTTACTGTGTTGATTTGGTTGCAATAAATGCTAGACAGCATCTGAGAAAGTGTTTTGTAAACCACAAATACTACTCAATATCATACGTGTACATGCCTGTTCCAGTGGTAGATGTTGATTCTTAAGAGGAGAGGGACTCTGGGGCAATTCTCTTCATACTTGGCTGGAGCCCCCCCATGGCACTCAGGGTTTTGTGCCATGCTTGACTCAGGCTCAGAGAAACTGAGACCTATGAGAGGAGGGTCTCAGGTTATTGAGGGAGCTAAACCCAGGTCATATGATGAAGAACGAGGGACTCACGGAGGGCTGATATCCAGTTCTAAACAGCTAGAGCTTCCTTGAGGAAGAGAAAGCAGGCTTGTTACCTGAACTGCAACCTTAGAACCAGAGTAAATGAGTGCAAGATGGAGGGTGGGTTTTGCTCCCTACAAGGGGGAATGAACAGATCGGCCTTGCCAAATCAATGTGTGAAGAAGCATGATGTGCAGCCACAGGCTGGATGAGTTGATAGAGGGTGGTCGAGGGTGATGACACATAAACCTTTGAGGTCCACTGTGAACCCCACAGTGTCAGTGGCTGTTGGACAAAACCACTACATTAACTAGATTGTCTGAGTCTTTGCCAAACACATCAGTGAAACCTCTCTCTCTATCTCAAAGAATATATTTTTAGATATAGATAAGTGTATTTTTAGTATGGACAACTAAACTCTTGAAATGTGAGGTTGGATATCTCCAAGGTGTGTCCTAACTTGACTGATGGAGGAAGACAGGTAACTGCAGGCATGGAATGTTGTTAATGATGTTCGGGAAGTCTCTTTCTGTAATTGTTTTACAGACCGTGATTAGACTGTGTTTAGAAAGCAGCTGCCCTTGGTCCTAGAACCTTCTGAGAGGCCTGCATTTTCTCAATTGATCCCTGTGGTTTGTTGGTGTCAGAGTCTAGCCACCCAGTGGAACGGCTGTGAAGTGTCTTCTTTTTCACTTTGGGGAGTGATGGTGGTAGTGATTATTGACTACTATGATTGGAATGTCAAAGAAATGTGACAAACAAGGTGACTTGATTGGTTCTCCCCAACCCCTTCAATGTTGCTTGCTTCCCCTTGCCTTTGGAGGGAAATTTGGGCTATTGCATATTTTTGGTTAGTCTTAGGTATTTAAAAACCCTACAGTCACTTTAAGTCACAGTCTCATTTTTGTATTTAGAGGAATGAGTCCACATGAGCATCTCGGTGTCCATCTCCATTTAGAAGCTACAGGGATTTCTGCATTAGGTGTCAGTGTGGCAGGAAACTTACAGTCTGGGAAGGGAATTTGGATGGATCCTCTTCTCTCCGATTCTCCTTCCTCATTCATTTCTGAAACTTTGGTGTGGCCCCTGGACCTGGAGTGTGGGGAGGGAAGCATGATACAAGAGGGCGGGAAGAGCCCCCATACCAGTTCCTGCTGAGGGCTGGTCTCCTGCTCTCTCAGCCTGGATGGTGTGTGAATTTATGTTCTTCTCTGGTGAGTGGCTGTATTCAGAGATCGTACCCTTGCTGAGGAATCCCCTCAGCATAGACAATGTCCCTTCCCACTGCTCATTGCCAACCCTTTCTGCAGACCCCAGGAGCCCTGGATTCCTTGACTTCTTTCAGCCAATAGCAGTTTGCCCAGGTGTCCCAATCAAGCAGTGTCACGGTCCCCTGATGATGATGCCACACACGCCCCAAGAGGGTATAGAAAGGTTTATAACTCAAATCGTCAAGGTCTCTGTGGACTGCAGGGAGGCTTCTTGAACTCATCCCAAATGGCTTGAATGAATAAGGGAAGGAGACAGGCCTGGGATTTTCATGTGGGGGCACTGGTGTGCGTGGTTTGACCTTCAAGCCAGCCCCAACAGAAGGAGCCTCCAGGCTTTCTTAGCGACTTGTGCAGGTTTGAGGCACAAAGGGAGGAGGGGTGTTGGGCTTGAGAATGGTCAGCAGTCAAACATCAAACACAGTCAGATTTCTCATTAAATGCAGGCTCCATGCCAGCACGTGCTGGCCAAAATCCAAGTTTGTTCAATTCCTGCATGTACACAGCCTTCTCTCTTGAACTTGAACTTGGGAGGAAGCCAATTCCAACACAACCACCAACTCTCTTCAGAAAATAGCAGCCAGCCAGTCTCTAGAACCTCAGAGTCCTCAAGAGGGATCAGACATGTGCCTGCACCCCAGGTACAGTATCCATCGAGAGCTTTACTCATGACCCCTCTGGACTCACTAGGTAGGTTCTGGTTGAGGGGCACACACTCCCACCTCTCACACTTGGGGTGAAACTCATAATGTAGTGCATACCGAACAAACTCCCTTCAAAATCCTTCCTGTCTCTCACCTTCCAGCTTTTCGTACCTGGTGCTGAGAGGTTTATGAGTATTGCATCTGTTGATAGTTTGGGGGCTCAAGCTATTGAGATTTATTTCTGCTATTTTAGTTTAGAATGTCCGATCTATTATACTTGGGGAGTACATTTAAATGTCATGCTACATTTGTTTGTTTATTACATACTGACAATACATCCTTCAATTACTTCTCAAAAGGATGTGAGATGCTCGATGGTATAAATTCACAATCTGTTGGCCAGTTTCAAATACAGTCAGAGATCTTATTGCTTTGGTCTTAATCCCCTGAAAAGCACTGCATCCCTATTTGAAATGGCTTTGATATTCTTCATGGTTTTTCAGACATACTAATGAAGATTCTCGAGAGGATGGAAATTATATCTATGGAAAATGAATTCCCGAAAGCATTCTTCAAGTTCAGTGATTTTTAACCAGGAATATTTCAGAATCCAGGATCCATCTCCTGAAAGTCTATTTTAGGGTATCTGGAGTATTTACATGGAGTAATACATCAGGATATTTGCAGTGAAAAATAAAAACTTTGAGGTGGTTCTGATGCATGCTAAAACTCATTCCTCAGCAAATCATATCTTACCTGCTGGACCAACCTTCCTTACCTTTTTGTCTCTAAATCTAGAATTCCACAAATAAAATGAACATTCCTCCCTGTGTCTTGCACAGAGTGGGATGTGTTTATTCATTCATCCAATATTTATAGCATTACCTACTGGGTCTCAGGGCCTGGGAAAGTGGGACATCAGAGAGATACAGGCTCCAGGCGAAGTCAGAGTCAATGGTGGAAGGTGGCACCAGCTGACAGAGAGACCTTGCTTCAGGGTAGGATTCCTGGGAACACCACTGAATTCGTAATTCATCACTGCAGTTAATTTATCCTCCAGGATGGAGCTCTCCATGCACAGTGCTGGCATAGAGGGGACCCTAAAAATATGCATCCCACTGTAGAATGGTGAATTACTAATTCAATTTTTAAAAAAAAGCCTTTTATTTATTAAGAGTTTACTGAAATCCAGATGGGGGAATGCTGGAGGCCAAAGACGAGTTGGTTATCTTCCAGAATGATGCAGGTTCAGGCAACAGGCTCTATTCTAAGGTGGGGAAAGTTAAAGGGAAGCCAGGCCATGGATTAAAAATATATTGTAGAGGTAGGTTATCCAAATCTGCAACATTTCTCACCATTTTGCTCTTCTCAGCTTTTCTCCATTTGCTGTTAATCGATTTAAGGTTTGTGTTTACATGATGCCAAAAAGAATTGATTCAGTTTTTTATTTTAAAGTGAGGAACATAGAAATGTGTATTAATATAGCAAAAAAAAAAAAAAAGCAAGATAGAAAGAGCCTCAGATAGTGATAGACTGTTATTTGTCTTCAGAAAAGTTTTCTGAAGATAGCAGATAGATTAGGGACTTACAGTATGATTAGGATTGAACTATTGAGTTGTAAGCGAATGGCCCCCTTTTGTACAGTTTAGTCCTTAACTGCCTGTTCTAATGAAAAACGCCATTCCCACCAGCTACATCATTCCTGTTTTTCACTTTCTTTTTCAACACCCTCATTTGTTTTGTCCTGAAAGCTTAATTAAGACTCAAGGTAGACAGACGTATCGGAAGTTAGAGTGATCTCTTTTTCACGATGTGTCAGTTGGAAGCTGGCCTCTTAGGAAGCGCAAAACTGGAAGGCATTTGGTCCAACTCTATGCAAGTGATTCAAGGACCAGTTTAGATTTTGTTGAAATTATAGTAACATTTTAGAGAACGACACACGTAAATGCAAATGATGCACGCAAATACAAGCTCTAGAATGCAGGGGCCCTTGGCCATCTGTGTCACTGAATGAAGTGTGTGTTCCTGTGAATATAACAAATAGCACTAAAGACAGGGAGTGTTACTAAACTGTGTTGGCTAAATGTCCAGAAACATCTGCTAATTTTAAATGCTGTGGCTCAGATCACAATGGTGTTTTTCCCTTTGTCCCTATAATAAAGTTTTCTCTGTAGAAAAGTTAGAGAATGTTAAAATATAGAAAAATTGCCCTAATACCATCACTCACCAATATCCAAGCATTGAGGCGTGGGGAGAGATGAATAGGCAAAGCACAGAGGATTTTTTAGGGTAGTGAAATGATTCTGTATGATACCATAATGGTGGATACATGATATTATACATTTTGTCAAAACCCACAGAGGGTACAAGACCAAGAGTGAACCTCTTTGTGAACTGTGAACTCTGGATGATGATGGCATGTCAATGTCGGTTCATCAATTGTAACAAATTTCTTACTCTGGTAGGGACATTGATAATGGGATAAGCTATGCGTGTATAAGGCCAGGAGGTTTATGAAAAATTTCTATCCTTGGCTCTCAATTTTGCTGCCAATCTAAAACTGTTCTCAAAAAAAGTCTTAAAAAAAAATAGCACTGTCTGGACACACTGAAAGTAAAACTAGACAAATTAGACCACATCAAAATTAAAAGGTCTGTGTATCAAAGAACTTAATCCACAGAGTTAAAAAGCAACCTATGAGATGGGAGAAAATACTTGCAAACCATATAAAGGGTTTGATAAGAGATTAATATCCAAAATGCAGAAAGATCTCTTACAACTCAACACCAAAAAACTCCAAATAACCCCATGAAAAAATGAGCAAAGGACTTGAATAGACATTTCTCCGAAAATAATACACAAACAGTCAAGAAGCATATGAAAAGATGCTTGGTATCACTGATAATTTGAGAAATGCAAATCAAAACCAAATAAAATATCGCCTAGTTGACTGAAGGATCTTTGAAGGAAGGCTATGCGGGAATGAGATGTTACAAGTGTTCGTCCTGCTAATTCCAAACAAGGACACGCAGATGTCTGCTGAGAAAGTGAGAAAGTCAATGAGATAAAACAAAGACCTCACAAACAAAAGAGTTGGCAGGAAGTCTATTCCCAGCAAATACTTTACAACTAGCAGTCTGAGTCTGTCGCCTGGCTTTCACGGAGCTCAAAAAAGACTATAATTTAAGTTTGATTTGGCTCTTTGATAACTGTCATCTTGTTCTTAATAGTAAATATAGTCAGAATTCTTTTCTACTCTAACTAGGGCAAAGTCATTTCTGGAATAAATGTAGTCCTCAAAATACAGAAGGGCTGTGTTCCGGAAAAATTCATTTCTAGGCCACATGAGTGAAAGTTTGAACTCATTTGAAGTTTGAAGCAATTCTAGAAATGGCCTTTACACTATCAGTTCTTATGATTCAAATCTTAGGAAAGTTCTAGTGTTCTAATATTCTTATGACCGATTTTATTCACAGCTGATGGCCATTTCTAACAGAACCTTCTGTGGTTCAGTCAAGAAAACTGGATGAAAAATTCTAGGGCCCAGACTCCTCCTGCCCTCTAGGATTCTGGTCAGTATAGCACGAACACAGAGACTACTTTCCAAATAGAGGCTGAAATATTATATTAATGGCCAGGCAAGTGCCTGATGCCTGTGCCAGTGCAAGGCCTCTGTGACACTCTCATGTAGGGTTGACCTGTGCTCAGGGTAGAACTTCTGTGGGAGGTTGAAAAAGTGGCTCCCCAAAAGGTCTCCTGATCTCTGGAGCCCGTGAATGTGACTTTGGCAAAAAAGGGTCTTTCCAGATGTAATTAAGTTAAGAATTTAGAGATGGGCAGATTATCCCAGATTATCCAAGTGGGTCCTGAATGCAATCATGTGTATTTTTTTTTTTGTAAGAAGGAGGCAGAAGGAGCTTTGTCAACACACAGAGAAGGTAACCTGGAGATAAAGCAGGGAGAGATTTCAAGATGTTGGATTTTCGCTTCAGGTCAAGCTCTGGGCCCAAGTCCAAACTGTTGGTTCTTGGAAAGCAAGTTTGTTTTCGCTCAAAGTGCTCTTTATGAGCTATAGCAACTTTTTCAGGAAAAGTCTATGTGTCTGGTGGCATCTACAGCCTGTCACATGAATGTCTCATGGAAGAAAGCCCTTCTTCATCCTGTGATTCTGGCTGTTGTTTGATGGACATTGATCAACAGGTCAGGGGCAGCCTACAGTTATAGCAGCATCTCTTAATGAATAATATAGAAAAGTTTGCATACTTTATGCAAAAAGGGTGGCCATTTTAATGTATAGGTGAATATAACCCAAGATTTAGGTGTTTTCTGCACTTCATATTGGACTTACCACTGTATGCACACCCCGAAAATGCAGGAGAGGAGATGGCGATGATGAAAATGACGTGGAACTTCAATGTGATCAGCTCTGAAAGGCCATACTGATGACCACTGTGCATTCTTAACATGCATTCTATGTGGGACCACACTGTGCAGCTAGCCACCAGTCCAGTGACAGTGAAGCTGCCTGACCTCTTTACAAGGTAGAGGGGGCTGTAGCCTCAGTGGTGACACTTGCTTAATGCCTGTAGTCACCTCGCCTCTTACATCAAATTCATAGAGATCTTTTTGGCTGGCTTTGTGAAAGTTAGACAGCTAGCGTGAAAGCTTTGGAAAAACCTACAATGTGCCCTGGGTTCATCTTTTGGGCTCTGTAGCACCCTTGGGTGGTGTCTTAAGGGAGTGAAGCAACTTCTCTCTTCCCAAGCCAACTTCCCCAATTGTACCTTGATTTGCTTATGTAGAAAATCACTGAAATCAGAGCCACATGGCCTGCCCATTCCAGCCCAGTCCTTTATTTACCTGAGACCGGTAACTGTGGGAAAAATTGGCAGCTGAGGGCCACTGCCTTTTGGAAAATTTTCCATTCATTTGCAAATCCACCCACATCTATGCCTTGATCACAATCCTGCAATCTGGTCTTCCTTTTGGCAATAGGATTCATTGAACTTCTGTTTCTATTTTCAGTGTGTTCTCCCCACAAATACCTAGGGCAACACTTCCACCCATGAAGTCATAATGAATACTTATCTCCCAGAGTTCTGGACATCTCCGGAAGTGTTGGCAAGCGAGTACTTAACAAACAAGACCCAATTTCCTATTAATTATTCTCAGAAATATGACTCATAGAGAAGGAGAACAAAACTAATTGGAGAAAATTAGAAAAAATAAATTAGGCATGAAAAAGTAAGGGAGTGAAATCACACAAAGGTAATGGGAGAAAAAAATAGCAATGGTGATGAGACAGTTAATAGAGTGGGGGGGATGGTGCGCCCAAAGAAGCAGTTGTAAAGGGTAAGAAACTTAGGTGGAAATTGCACTGACATATGAGTCATGAATAAATGGAATGACAAGTTGTGTTTTGCGAGATGAAATGTCCAATCAATTCAACCCACCAATTGTTTTTTTGTTTTTTTGTGAATTGATTGTCAGATTCCTCTATCCTCGTGAATTGCCTGGTTTACCTTTAAGAGAGTAGCTGTTATTCACTCTCAAAGCCAGGTTGGTGCACTGGTGCAGAGTTGAGGAACCAGCTTGTCCCAGAAACGTGATAGAACTTTCTCCGGTAGAATGGCAGAGGGCCTTTCAGTAGTGTGAATGTAGAGGGGAGGGTGGCAAAGAATACCAACAGTATTTGTAAGCTGGTGTGTCAGGGCGCTCCTTAGCCTGAACGATTCATTGCCTCAGGTTCACAGCCTTCTGTGTATTCTGCCCTCCAGGCGGGGAAACTGAGAGGTAGGCTACCCATCTAGTTTGGTTCTACTGGAAAAAGAAAATAAAGGAATAGGGAGCAAGCTCAGGGAAGAAGAACCAGGAAATTAGGTCTTTCCAGACTGAGGGTCAGTCTCCTGCTTCCAGCAGCTGCTCCTTCAGCAGGTGCATCACACTGCTGAATGTGTGGGGTGTTCCCAGTGCTATCTTGGATCCCTTAGCAGTGGGTAGGTCATAGTAGGTTTTCTCTCAAGGCCTGGTAGGCCAGCATTTACTGAGTAGCTGTCATATTCCAGGCACTTTATATACAGCCTACTAATATTACATGACAGATAAGTGGTGAAATTAGGATTTGGGGCCTTCTGATGCTCAAGCCTGTGTTTTTTCCCCACTGAGCCAAACCGTTTCCTTCACAAGACAACATTTTTTTAAGGAACTAGTTCAGACTGTGTGGCCGCATCAGGACAGCAAGCCTGTCATGATGCACAGTGTTACACGCCACTCAGATGTTTAGTTTCTACTTTGAGAGAGAACCCAGGTTTTCCATGACCATCTTCTAAGTTTTAAAGCAAACGTCTTGAAGAGGATTTTGTGTACACTCTATATTTTCTTGAAAATTCATTCTACAGCCTTTCTTGGGTACCTACTAAGATTAGCTTCCATGTGAAGTGGTTGGAGATGATGAAAACACATCCCTGCCTAACTTTCAGGACAGTCAAGTTTACGTGAAGGGCACAGCCAGGGGCCCAGTGATATGTCCATCATCTAATGAGTGCAGCTGTGCAGGCCTGGCCACAAAGCCAAGAAAGGAGGTCATGTCTTCCCCAGCTGTTCAGTGAGTACTTACTACTCTCTCTGTCTTCTCTCTGTTTCTCTTATACTCCTAAATATGCTATGTTCAAAATTTAGATTTGGGGGTATAGAGGATATCTGTTGTTTTTCCTGCAACTCTATTCCCCTTTCTCTTTCTGGTGCTACAACATTTTCCTTCTGGGTAACTGTCTCTTCTGCACTTCTGGACCGTGTGACTCTAAATATGGTTTAACTCACTTCCTGGCATGGATGCATGAGCGAGGCCTGACTGGTCAGCCTATTCCATACTCTTGTCCAGTGGGAAGCTGGGAACGGGCACATGACCCAAGTCAGACTCGATCAGAGTTAATCCCAGGGCGTTTGCTGCACCCACAGCTCTGTTTTATGGCTGTGAAGCATGTGGAATGTACTGGACTCCTGAAGCAGAAATCCTGCTTGAGAATAAAGCTGAGATGGAAGGAAGGCAAGCACAAGGCAAGATGGACATTGCATCCTAGGCCCAGCCATGTCAGACCAGATGCATGGATATGGGGATATGTGATCCCATCAATATCCAATACAACCTGAACCCTAACTCAGGGGTCCCCAACCCCTGTTAGAAACTGTGCTGCACAGCAGGAAGTGAGCAGCAGGTGAGGGAACAAACTTTCCTCTGTACCTGCAGCCACTCCCCAGCACCAGCATCACCGCCTCAGCTCCGTCTCAGATCATCAGGTGTTAGATTCTTCTAGGAACACCGGCCCCTGGTGCCGAAAAGGTTGGGGACTGTTGCCCTAGTTCATCAGAAGGGCTTGAACAGCTACCACTACCATGATATCTGACTTTGGTCTGCTAGCACTCTTGGCTGAGTGGCTTATCTGGGAAGTCCATCGTGGAGGGAATGACTGGCAGGATAGGAGCTAAATGTTCTTGGGACCTGATTATCATCCCAGTCATGAG
The DNA here is from genome assembly GCA_030015415.1 of Cynopterus sphinx. Classification (NCBI taxonomy): domain Eukaryota; kingdom Metazoa; phylum Chordata; class Mammalia; order Chiroptera; family Pteropodidae; genus Cynopterus; species Cynopterus sphinx. The sequence goes on along the minus strand of CM057380.1, from coordinate 3,874,936 downwards.
ACTGTCAAACATTATTGAGACTCTTAGCAGAGATTGTGGCCATCATGTGCAGATAGGATTTAAGTTCTCTAAGAGCTTTGCATTAACAACGTCAATTGTTATTCACAGGGCCACGTCTGTGGCCCTCTCATCACACAAAACTTTAGCAATTCAGGCTATGAACCCTGAAAAAGTCTGAAACAGAGAAGCACCCAAACCTCTGTTTTCTATGATGTTCGCATACAACCAATTACTGCAATCCTCACAGATGACTTCAAAGCAAAACAGTCTTTTCTTTAAACTTTAAAAAGTACACAAATAGCATGGTCAAGTCTTTCAACTAACATAGAGTTAGCTGCAAAAGTAAACTTGTTAACTTTCTACCTCATTCTCATGGCATACAAAATATTAAATATCATATTAAAGAAACCTAAAGACCCATCTAAAAGTTCAGACCACAAATTATGTTTTGTCGCTTCTGGCTGCACAAGCATGGGAAAATATCCTTTTAAATGAAACTGACAATACACATGAAAAATTATATTTCTAGCAAGAAATTTCAGCTACAATGGCATAAATCCTTCTGTGGTAAATTATGCCACATTTTGCCTGCTGGCTTAAAGAAATCATAGCCCTGGAAAGGGCCCAAGGTTTAATTCCTGTGCTCCTATGCAAATTCTGGGAAAATATATTTCTTCAAAAACAAGAACATTCCTGGTGCACGCTCCCCCTCCCCTGGGCTCCGTGCTATGTTCTGTGCCCAGCAGCAGGAAAAATCCCTTAAGCATTAGCATCATAAATTGCTTCGAGGATAAGGTGTTGGTGATCTGAAAGATATATTGAGTGGAACTGAGCAAATTAGGTCTGCCCCTGTTGTTTTATCTTTATTTATTAATGGCAATAACTCTGCCCTAATCTTTTTTATAGCACTTTATCAATTATGTGGCATGTAAAGCTATTCGGATAATTTTTATTGACTTCTTCCTTCTTCCCCTGCCCAGGCAAAGATGTGGATGGCTCTAACTCTTTAGAATGAGGTCATGAGGTGCACAGATTCCTGCTGTTAAAGGGGTCAGTAGAGTTTCATCCTTGCCTCCCCCAAATGAGAACTTGTAATTGATGAAGTAAGCAATGAACAGATCAAAGCAGACAAAGGTGAAGTCATTTTAGTGAGACAGAGTGGTTTTCAGGCGTGGAGGTTAGTAACAGTAATTTTGTTGAAAGTATGAGCATGTTTAAAGGAAGACAGTGTCAATCAGAAGTGGCCAGACCAGTTATCCCTATAATTAAAGAACAGTCAGCAGAGGCATGCTGGCTCTGCCCACCTAGAAAAAAGATCTCTTTGGTCCAGGGAGGAACCGATTTGGTTTCCAATCGTGTGGTCCCACTGACCTAGCCATCGCTTTTGAGGATAGAGATAAAAGATTAAAGAGGCAACTGACCCAGAGGTGGGACCAGTTCTCCTAAGCATGTCTCTCATCCACCCACCCCTTTTCTCTCTGGTCCACTTCCGTGGTCACCTAGCAACCTTCTAATTATAGGTCGCTTTTCATGTACATCTTCCAAGTGAAGGAAGCAATGGTTTGGACACAAAATTTTTGAGTTTTAGTATTTTTATCATGGCAAAATATGCATCACATAAATTTATAGTTTTAACCATTTTTAAGTGTGCGATTCAGTGGCGTTAAGTACTGAATTCATAATGTGCTACTTTCACTACTTCCAACTCCAGAACTTTTTCATCACATCAAACAGAAACTCTGCACCCATTAAACTCTAACTCCTCTCAGACCTGGCTAACCACTCTTTTAGGCTCCGTTTCTGTGGATTTGCAGTTTTTAGATACCCACTATAAGTGGAGTAATATAATATCTGTCCCTTTATCACTGGTTTCTTTCATTTGGCATAAAGTTTTCAAGGTTCATCCACATGGCAGCGCGTATCAGAAGTTCCATCGTTCTTTCAGGCTGAATAATATTTTATGCATATCTCACGTTTTATTTCTCTGTTAACCTGTTGCTGGGCATTTGGGTTGTTTCTGCACATTGGCTACTGTGAATGATGCTGCCACGAACACTGGCGCACGTGATCGGTCTGAGTCCCGGCTATGGGTTTGTTTGGTTGTGAACTTAGAAGGGAAATTGTGGGATCACAGTCATGTTTAACTTTTTGAGAAACTACCAAAATGCCTTCTCCCATGGCTGCACTATTTTACATGTCTACCAGCAACACACAAAGACACCGATTTCTATATGTTTTCACCAAAACTCATTTTCCTTTTTCTTTTTTCTTTTTTCTTTTCTTTTCTTTTCTTTTCTTTTTTTATAATAACCATTCTAATGCATGTTAGGTAGTATCTCACTGTGGTTTTGATTTGCATTTCCTTCGTAATTAATCATGCTGAGTGTTTTTTTTTTCATGTGTTCTTTGGCTTATGTTTATCTTCTTTGGAGAAATATCTATTTGAGCTCTTTGCCCACTTTGAAGAAATTGCATTGTCTGATATGATTTCTAATGTAGTTTGGTGTGAGATCTTTAATGATTTAATTCCTGGTCGACTCAACCACAGGGAGGGACTGTACTGGTCATGTTGACTCAAGAAGCTGGGCTTGCTGCATGGCAATTATATTTATTACTATAAGTTAAATTTTCCGTATGGTTTTCTGCTCCAGTCTTCTGAGTCTAACTAATGTGAGTGCATGTCTAGGAGATGGACTTGCTCTTGATGTGCTGGCACCTCAGATTGTGAACTTGAGTGGCAGATGATTAAAACCAGACCGCTGAATCTTCCCTGCCATGGCAGAAGGTACCTGCTGAGAACTATCGGCTCTCTGTGTTTTCTAGGTTAATCTAAAAGCTTCCAGTTGTTCAGTATGGTAACAACTGGACACATGTGGCTTTTTAAAATTAAGTTCAAATTCAAATGGAACAAATTCAAATTATTAAATTTAAATTAAATAAAAGGAAAAACTCAGTACCATAGTCTCGTTGGTCACCTTTCCACTGCTTGGTGGCCCATGTGGCCAGTGTCTACTGTGTTGAATAACACAGATGTGGAACTTTCCCACCATCTCAGAATATTCTATTGGACAATACAGATTTAGAAAATAAGTACTTAAAAAAGAGCACTGGAAAGAGATAAAACCAAACCAAACCATAATAGTACAGATATGACTCCGTGAGTAAAGAACAATGATAGAACAAAGTTGAAATAAACTCTATCCCAGGGCAAAATATGTGATTTTCCTTGAAGATGACTTTGATGTGCGGACTCCCCATTCGCCTGGCCAAAACTTTTGGAACTGTGCCACAGTCCAAGACTCTTCCTTAGCCAATCCTTCTTCCTTCTCGTTCTCCTTCCCCAGGCGTCAAATCCGCAACAGGGCTTGAAGACTCTCCCCAAATCCATCTTCCTTTCTTTCCCTCAAGACATCTTTGTAATGTCTCATCGTGTCTTAGTATCAGCTTCATGGCAGACCCAAACTGAAGAAAGTGTTGGCTACTCTGACTCTTAATTTCCAGGAGACAGTTCTTTGTCTTTTTGACATGCAAAGTGTCCTAGCAGCCTTCTTACATCAAAACTCCCACATTAGCTGAGCAAACACATTTTCTTCAATTTTTTCTGAGACCTTAATGGTGAGATGCTCTTGTGAGCTCCTCAGCTGTCAGCACAGGCTGGTAAGAAGTCTTTATGGTGTCTGCCAGAGGCCACTCTAACTTTGGACTGTTAGAAGAAACACTCTCTTCCATGTGACGTTTAACTCTGAAGCACATTCAAGGTCTGTGTTACCTATTGCTTCTGCCTTTTGGTGTAGGTTTTTTAAATTTCTATTCGCTCTGTATTAACAACACTCTGGATTTTTAATCATCAATTTCATGGAAAAAGCTGAAAGTATTATTTTTACTCAGTTCCAGAATCTCCCTTCAACTTTCTTTCCCCAGTTTGGCCAAAACTTAAAACAAAACCCTTGTGAGCCCCAGACCCGAGCTCCAGGTTTCAATCTACTGTCTAGTCAATGCTTAGTGCTTTCCTTCTGCAGAGTTTTTCTTCTTCAGGTGTTCTCGTCTCCTCTCCAGGGCCATGACAATCCAAACTGTCACCATAATTTACCTGTACAAAGCCCAGGACAGATGACAGTGTTTCCCACAACCTGAAACACACCTCGGCCTCTTGGGTCTTCTCATTGGGGCCATCTGCCTTCCAACTACCAGCACCTGCATCTCTTTGTCAGCGTGCTCCTTCTCACCCCTAAGCTCTCTGCCACTGTGTGTGGTGGGCCATACGTGACAGGGCACAAGCTCCTGCTGGACGTGGCCTCTCAGCTTCTTAACAAGAACCGTGGTGGTGGCTTCTTTATGATGCACACTGTTGGCTGCGTTCCCTTCCCTGCCTCACTTTTCACTCTCTCCTTGATGTTTCCTTGGTTCAGTCCCCAAATGAAGGCCTTACGGTAGGATGGTGGGGGGAGGCAAAGCTAAGACAGAAATTCATTCAGAAGAGATGTCCCCCGGTCAAACATGTTTCAGGACAGCTAGGCTAAACAAGGGTGGGTTTCCTAGCTGTAAGACTTCAGAGCGTTCAGGCTGTTAACACTTAGTGAATATCCAGGGATAGAAAGTAGGTGGGTGATCCAGTTATCTGATCCTGTGTTACTGTGGGGTGCAGCCTGCACACACACACAGGAACCCTCTATAAAACACAGCCCAGAAACCGACACACTGTGGGAACAGAACCACGAGTTCTGGGAAGAACAATGTTTTTTTGTTTTGTTTTGTTTTGTTTTTTTGCTCCCCCTCATTGTACATTTTCATGTGAAATGTATTCAAGGATATACAGTTACTAAAAACACAAATATGGTGGGCCCAGGACCGGCCCCTTTGCCGAGTGCTGGGTAGTAGAGCTTTACTCAGTTCTTAATCAAATGGCTCAGATTGTTCTCTGAGTGTGAGAAAAAGGCATCTGAAGATTCGTGCTGGTGGTTCTATCCTCCCGATTAATCTAGTTACAAGTAGGTCCTTTGCCAATTCACGTTTTCATTATGAAGAGGACAGATCATAACACAGCATGGACTGGAAGTAATTCAGCATGATAAGTAAATACTTTAAAACTGAACTGCGGTTCGCATGAAGTTCATTTAAACCCCTAGAGCAAATTTATTTCCTGTTTGAAGACCTTTGCATCTCTCAGGGACTGAACAACGGGGACTGTCCGCTGACATTTGGTCACCTCTAGGGAATTTCAGCATGGCCTCACAGAATCTGCCTTCCCCTGAGCAAGGTGTGGACCTGTAAGTCAAATTTAACTTCCAACTACTATTTATTGGGGAATCAGTGTACGTGTTTGTGTGGTTCTTTCTCTCCTTCTCCCACTTCTGAGGGGTAGGAGAGGGCACCCTCCCCCGCCAAAAGTACCTAAAAAATAAATTAAATAAGCATGCATATTTAAATTTAACAACTAGATTTAAAACTCACTGAACTTCCTCATTTAAAATGTTTTTAAAACTTATTTCCAATTTTATTTTCTCTGCAGATATTAAAGTTTTTGTAAGTGACACAGTGACATTATTTTAAGCAACATTTGCAAACATTCATTTTTTTCTTAACATCTGATCCTAAACGCTTTCTCTATAAGTACTCATTTATGTCTTTTTTACTTTGTTTATCTCTGCAGCCAAAGCAGACTTGGAAAGACATTTTCCCTTTCCCTCTTCCTCAAAACGTGAAAAGAATGCAGACTCCAAACAATAAAAAAGGTCTTTTCATAATTTGTTCTTTTAAAGTCATAGCTAATATTTGATTGATTTTCTTGTGTTGGTGGGAATAGAAATGGAGAACTTTTCTCCCTCCTCTCCTTTTTTTTTTTTTTTAGTTTACGTTCAGTTTTATATTTTATTCTCCTTTCTCATCCTTATTGATCTAATTTTATTTTAAAAATATATTGAACAATAACATAATTCTAAAAGTCAAAAGGATACATAAAGTTTAATTCGGAGAAGTGTCACTCCCTCCTAAGTACCCCTACGTCCTCTACATCTTGAAGATAATTAACTTCCTTGTTTTCTAGTTTTTCCTCCCTGTGTTTTCTTTGCAGTCATTTTTAAAATTTTTTCCTTAAAGCATCACCTTTGTTTTCAAAGGGAACATTAATTTTTTTTCAGAGCATCTGCTAGGTACTGTATCATTGTCATTTATTTTTCTGGAACACTTGTCATTTCATAAAAAGAAACACACTGATTGTTTTTTAACTTTGACAACCTCTTGTGTAATTTTTGTGAAATAGCCATTGAAACTCAACCCTTAAAAGCCATTTTTTTCTGGTCATTCCTGACGCATTACAGAGTGTTATGTGGATTCTACACATTTTACAGGTTGTGGCAGGTGGACTCTTAGGTGACTCCTGTATCCCTTCGCCTGGTACCCACTCCCCTCTGGAGTCTCCTCCCCTTAAGTGTGGGTGCGACCTATGACTTACTTCTAACCCATGGAATATGGCAAAGGTGATGAGATGTCACGTCCGTGATTCTATTATATCAGATTTTAACTTCTGCCCAGTTAGTGACTGTCTCTACTTACTCTTTACCTCACTGGCTTTGAGGGAGTAAGCTGAGGATGGTCTCCAGCTGAGAACTGAACCCTCCCAATAGCAAATCCTTCCTTGGTTGGGCTGCAGATGAAACCCCACTCTGACTTTCACTGTGATGGCTGCCTTGAGAGCGACACCAACGCCTTTCACTCAGCTAAGCCCTCTTGACCCTAGAAACTATGAGATAATCAATGTGTCTTCTTCTAAGTGAATAAGTCTGTGGTGCTTTATTACAGAGCAATCAACAATCAATGCGCAGGTGTTAACCTTTATAAATGCAACCAATCTCTGCGGCGATAGCTTGCTTTCGAAGGATGTGGTTCATGAATTTCATGCGTGGAGCTACCTCTGTGATAGTCACAAAGGAACCGTTTTTACCATTCCAGTCAAGCAGGCTCTCAATCAAGGGGTCCACTATAATCCTTTTCTGTCAAACGTTTTTATTTTACAAATTACTCTTATAAAGACGTCTTCTCCAATAAAGCTTTCAGTGAATGGCTCATAAAACATGGGTATCACACATCCTCTTACATCTAAAAAATAACATAAGCTGAGGTGCTGGAAACACTGTGCTTTCATCCAACCATATAGTAATTTATTATATTTACCACGTAATTTATTCTAATACTTTTATCTTTACGATTTTAGTGAAATCTCTTCCAGATTTGTTGACAAAGGAAAGTGCTTTATTTGTTGATGTATATTGTGGTTCCTATGTATCAGTTTAGACAGTTTTCCTTAAGAGTTTAATGAGTGTTTTCCTAATGAGGGATTTGCTACTGAGTAAGAGACTTTAAAAGAACTTCAAAATGATTATCATCAAGCTTAGTGGAATTTTTGAAGTATTGAGTATTTAGTAACTTTAAACAAACAAACAAAGAATTGAGTTGTTTTTAGGTTCTGGTTTTCAAGTGGCTTAGTCTTTTGTTTGTTTTTAAGTGAATTACGATGGTGTTAATTACTCAAGACTCAATGAAACACCTAGAATGGGTTTTAGTTAAAGGAAAGTAGACCTCTATCCATGCTGCAGGTGCCAGGCCTGCTGTCTGGTCTGCTTTCTCCCTCAACAATTCCCCACCAACTCCCCCCTCTGTCAGTGCAGATGTCATGAACAAACATATCCTGTCACATGCCCCTGCCTAAGGTCCAGGGCTTCCCATCCCATTCATAGCAAAAGCCCAACTCTTTACAGATCCCTATGTGAACTTCACCCTTATCAGCCCCGGTGCTCAGACTGCATTACCTTCCACTTTCCTTCTCACTGACTCCTCCTCAACCAGGCTGGCCTCCCAGATGGAGTGAAGTAAGCTTCTCCCCCAGACCGTTGCAATTGCAGTTTTTTTTTTTTGCTTAAAGCTCTCTCCCTTTAGTTTCCATAAAATTCATTTCCTCACTTCCTTTAAGGCCTGCTTGAATGCATTCTCATCGGAGAGGCCTCCCCTGCAATGTGTGTATTAACAGTCCTACCTGCACCCAGCTTCATTTGTTTGCTATGGCGTCGCTCACACCTGACATTTTCTATCTGTGCTTGTGGAATCTATGTTTGAGTAGAACTGTTTTTTCCACTGTTTCATCCTTAGCACCTGGTTGTGTCTGGCATGTACAGGGCACTCAATAAATATTTATTAAATGAAAAGATATTTTCAAATAGCCTACTTGATAATATTGATTTTTTTTTCAATTGTTTTCATATCAATTCGTATTAGGCTGTTTTTTTTTTTTAATATTGTTATGTGGTGACAAAGAGGTTGTAGTAGGTATAGACATAGTGGTCATTGTGCCATGGTTCTCCTGGTGATTGCATTTTTAGGTTTTTACTTTTATTTTTTGAGGATTTTTTTTAAGACGGTCACTCATTTTTCCAAGGCTTATTTAGTATAAATGAGATAATATAGTCCCTAACATCACTTAACCGGGTCTGTATGAATGTAGTGTGCTGTGTAATAATACATGGAATCACCTAATGAAAGAGGGCCTTCAGTGACTCAGTATGACACGCTTCCCCAGGACGCCTTGCTGACTGCATGTGACACGTGAGAGTCTGACATTCACTTAGAAGGTAGGGTGCTTTAGTTATGGGATGCTAGGCTATGCTGTGGTGGTAACTAGTAACTCCCAGATCTCAGTGGCTTAACACAGTCAAGGTTTATTTCTCATAGTCAGAAAGATTGCTGAGGATCAGGCAGCCTTCTTTACAGTGTCGCTTTGCCTCAAGGGTTACTGCAGTCGTAAACAGAAGGCTGTGGTTCCCAGGCTTATGTGACCAATCCCATTGGCCAGAGCCTAGTAACATCGCTCCAATGTAACTACAAGGGAGGCGGGAAATATAGAGATTAAGAATCTCTGTCAAGCAGTTTCAATCCTTATTTGTTAAATGTGAGTAAAGTATAAATTTTCTCTTTCTAGCATATTATTATTTTATCTGCCTACTTCAATAGATCATTGTGTGTGTACCATACTCTGGAGAACATACCTAAAGCAATGGTAACAGAAAACCCATATTTAACCAAAACATGATATATCATTTTATTTTTGTCATTTTCTTTTTTCTTTTTTGTTATGAAATGCAATAGAAAAAACATCTGGTTAATAATGGTGTCTTTTAAGAGATTTGTTGAATAATTAAGACCTATTGCAATGTCCACATAAACATTGCTTGTCATCTGTGTCACTAACGTTAGCCAAACACATCCTTATGGAGGAGATTAACAAAAAAGGTGGCAGCAAAGCCATGCCCGTGTTCATGTATTGATTAGGCTCTGTTTCCAGACCAGTCCTGCAAATTATAGATGCAAATAACTGCTTGTAGATTCCATTTAGGATGATTCTGCCTGAGGCAAAAAAGAGGAATTAAAAACATCCTTCTTCTGTGTGAAACAGAAAACCTAAACCAAACTATTGTCTGAGTGTGTTTTAAGTAGGTGCTAAGTGGAGGCTCTGGGTTCATCATAGGCAGCACCAGCCAAAAGAGAAGCGGCTTCTTAGTTGATGGGGCAGGAGACAGGCAGAGCTGAGTGAGAGTAAGTAGCAGGTCACAAAAATTAGAACAACACTCTTTGGTAAATGGCTTAAGGAAGGTGTCTCCCACAGGGGGGCCTCCTGCATCTTTCAGGGCAGACCCCACCCCTCAATGCCATGCTCACTTATGGGCACTTTCTCTTTCTCTTCCACTTGGCTTCCCAGGGTCACAGCTGTTGGTGATGTGATCACCTGTATAATGGCTTGCCCCAAGGTCCCTGCAGTCTAGCAAGTGACTTGGCCTCCAGCCTCAAGGTGGGGTCTGCATCCCCAGGTGTGGACAGCTTTTCTCATCAGCCATGTTTCCCTGTGGAGGGTTGAGCTTTTTCCAAGCTGGGCACACTCCCTTTCAGAGAGCTTGGCCTCTGTGCTTGCATGAGATTTGCTCTGTTGAAGAAGGTCCGGGTGACTTGCTCCTGATCATCCTCAGAGGGGCCTTTCTCTACCTTAGCTTCTGGAAGAGTATGCTTCCTTGTGTTGGGTGTGCAATGTCAACCTCTACCCAAAGGTACACTGAGCTCAGTAGAACCATCTACGATTTCATGAAATAAATGCATCTCTGTCTCTTTTGCATCATGGATGTGCTAGTACCAATAGGTACAACAACCACAAAATCCTTATCACACCCCAACAAATGGGGGGCCCACTCTATGGCATTTTGACCTTTGTTGCCACCTACCAGCAATTACCCTGAATTATTAATAAGCTGCTTTCTCCAGCCCCTCATCGCGTCATGTGGCCTTTCCTGTGGTCTCTGTTCGCATTTCTTACCTACTGACTCATCTGGTTTCTGACAGTCCTAAGTATCTTCACACCGGCCTCTCCCAATCCATGTATCCTCAGGACAGGTAGGCTGCTCCCTCCTCTCCTGCTCAGAGGACACCTGAGAGTTTCACTTTCCACCGAAAAAGGTTCAGGGGTGATTTGAAGTCCTGTTTCATGTCCCAGAAATCAAGCACCAGGGCTTCTCAGACTTACTCGTATGTTTTACCTGATGTGGAACACTGTATGGCCTTGATTTGAAAATTCCCGGTTTAGAAAAAAATGTTTTGGATACAGAAGAAAAAGCTTTTTTTTTTTTTTTTTAAAGATCACTTATTAATTACTTATTAATCAAATGCATATTTTTATTTTTAAGACAGTGGAACAGATCCTATGAGAAATGTGGAGCCTTATTCTTTTCGCTCTGTCAATTTTCGATTTTCGTGTTAACTCAGGATATAGTTATAGGAAGAACAATTACAGATGAATAATAGTTAACAATACTCAGCACTTCGCACTGAATCCCTTTCTTTAACACCTGATTCTTTTCATGCTTTAATTTATTCTTAAATTAGTTATACTATTAGGTCTTTGATTTTCTTTTTTCAAGTAGGTATTATTCAGACAGGGTACAAAATGCAAGAGTGACAAAGATATGCAATGAACTTCCCTCCTACCTGTCTGCCAGCTCCCCAGATCCTATCTTTAGAAGTAATCCAATCAAGTCATTAGTTTCCCACTTATCCTCCCAGAGGTAGCTTTGTTGTTTTAAATTATTTAAAATAAAATGAGACAGATCTTAATCATAGTACTTCTTTTCCACTCGTGCTCTTTGTGGGGTCTTATTTGTCTTTTCTGGGAATCGGGTGGGGGTGAGAGGGTCTAAAATTTGAATCCTCTTAGGAGCAGATTTGAAGGAAGCACCTTTTCCACCCTCTCCTGGGATCTCAGGCTAGAGAAGTGGAGGAAGAGGTAGGGACAAGAATGAATGGGAAATTTCAGGGTCCATAAATGGCTCAGAGAAAATGCCACCTCTCCACTGTTCAAGAGAACCCTTCCCCAGTGTATGTTGAAGGTCTCAAAGCAAATGACCCGTGGGGCACAGGTGGTGGTGGTGTGATGCCATATCTCTCTTGGGCCGACAGTCCAAATTCTAGGGTCTGAAGACAGATGGGTAAATTCCTCGCAGACTTTCAGGCCTCTCTGTGATTCAGCTCTCACCTACTCCTCCCAGGAGTGGCAGCCAGGGTTGGTCTGAGATGCCACATGAGGTGTGTGCATCATCCAGGTTCTGGGGTCTGCCAGGCTGACTTATTTTGATCTGCCGAGACTTTCACTTTGCAGAATGTCAGAAACGCTGGGGTGGCTGCTGACTGCAGATGGATCTCAGGTCATGTGTCCTTGCCAGCCCGGCTGGCATCAGGTTTAGCTTTGATGTTGGGATATTCAGGGCAAGACACATAGAGGGTGAGTCCCTGGGGCTTCCCATCTCTAGTTGGTCTACAGGGTGTGGCAAAATTTGGGTTCAAATCCCATGGACATGGGCTTCAGGAGGGAGTTCACTCCAGGTTTCCCGTGACCTTTCAGCCATGGCCTCCCTCCTGTGTCAGGACCACCCTGTCTCCATTTACCACAGCACTGCTGTCCCAGCCCCAGGACACAGGCCACAGGCCACAGTGCTGCTTTTGCTTCATCTTTCCTTTGACTTCAGGGAATGAAATTAGGAATAAGAGGGGAGGCTGTTCACACTAATGGAGACTCAACCCCCTTTTAAAGGGGAGGATGCTGAGACACAGAAGTTCAGGACCCTGTCTGTTCAGGTGGTGACACTGTGAGTGGGGGAGCCGGGACTTGACCTTGGAAGGCTGAGCCCCAGCACGAGGGCAGCCGTCCTTTCCAGGAGTTCCCCGCAGTGTTGAAACAAACTCCCAAGATTGTACCTTTTACCCCATGAGAGAAGAGAAAGGGGAAGTGGCCCAATCCTTTTCCGCTTCAATGGACTCTCTTGGTAGAATATTCTATTGATAATCTTTCTTCACGTGTTGAAGAAATTGCTATAATTTCCCACCAAAAACATGGCCATTGTGTCAGGACGAGGGCACGCTATGGAAACAGTCAGTATGTCACCTGTGGTCTTGGCCACATGATGCTGGCATGGTAATACAGCGACCAGGGACAGACTGGCAGGAAGAGAGCTGGCAATGTCCTGTTTAAACAAAGTGTTCTTTCTTCGGGAAAAATTACCCCACAGCGTTTGCTTTGCAATCAAGCCGTCGCTTGTTAAAGACGCTCGTTTTTCTGAGAGGCATTAGGGACTGACAGAAACAGTATGCTGCCATTGCTTATAAATTCACCCCGGCCATGATGAATACGAATTAGAATGAGCAGCAGTTCCAGATGGATCCACGCAGATGCACCGCTGTGCTCCCGACATGTGATGAGCCAGTTTTCGAGCAGATCTTCGGGGCACGGGTTGGCAGTTGGTGGTGACAATGATGGTCGCCCGTTGGGACCGGGATGTCAGCATTAGTATTCTCTGCAGGGAGAATGCCAGCTTCAGTGTCTCATCACAAAAGCCATGTTGGTGCCTCGCAAACATCATTTAGGTAAAATTATTTCTGATTGACAGGCCGGGGCTCGATTCTTGCCTTTAGTTCTGGAATTGCCTGCCCTGACCATGAGCGGATTGTCATGGCGCTGTGAGAGATGACGGACTGGCTTAATTGTCAGTGTTCTATCATATGTGCCCCCTGCAGTAAGGTCACGGGGGGGCATTGCATGCGCTCTGGGAGGGATGAGTGGCAACATCATGGGCACTAATCTTTTTCCCTTCATCGCCTTTTCTAAATTAAACTTTGTAAAAGAAATCTCAGACTGTTAAAAAAGTGAAGTGTGGTATGGAAAAATAAAAGGATGGATGGATGGATGGATGGATGGATGGATGGATGGATGGATGCTTCCCCTGTCACCTCTTCCTCTGAAAACTACGTTAGTCATTAAAAACAAAACTCACACACACCATTTAATAATTTAAATTCCTTAAATCTTTTTCTTTTTTAATTTCGACTCATACATAAAAATGAAAACAATGATTGTTCCTTAACATCTCCATGGGACACCCTGGAGTCCAGGATGGTGAGCGAGGCCTGGGCGAGAGAGACCCCGCAGAGAGCTGCCATCGGGTGGGCTGGCTTTGGCTGTGTAATGAACTGCACCAAAATGAGTGGCTTACAGTGGGAGCTGTTTATTTATTTGTTTGTGGTTCTGTAGGTCAGCAATTCGGTTTTGTTCGAGCGGAACTGCTTGTCTCTGCTCCAGGTGGTATCAGCTGGGCTCACACACATGTCTGAAAGGGGCCGGGGGTCCCGACACTGTCTGGCTGAGGCCTGGCTGGACGGCCTCATTCAGGGACGCTGACAGGAGGTGATCGGGTGTGTTTGTTACTGATCACCCAGCGGGCGAATCGGGTTTGTTCACGTGGTGGTTCACGGAGCCCCTGTGAGCAGCCAGAGAGGACACGCATCCAGGCACACGCACTTTCCAAGCCTGTACTCAAGTCACCTTTGTAATATCCCATCGGTCAAAGCAAGTCATGTGGCCAAGCCCAAGCTGAAGGGTTGGCGAAGTCCACTCAGCCTCCCGACAGGAGGCATTTGCGGGGGTTCTAAAATGTGTCCACACATTCTTTGGCGATTCTCTTATTAAGAGGTGGAGGTTCATGTCACGTCCCCTGGAATCTGGGTTAATCTTATTAACTTGTTTGTCATCTTAACTGTTGAAATGACGCCGCATAATTTTAGAGGCAAGGTCAGCAGAGGCCATGCTGAGACGGACTTACTAAAGAAACTGCATCTAGGGCCCCGGGTGACCCCCCAGCTTAGCCCCTGGTTTTTTGGGAGTCTCTGTCCTGGGTCTGAGTGTCCCTCCCCTTCTTGCCTCAGTTGTGACAGTCTTCAATAACTTAAAAGAAAGACCTTTTCCCCAACCTCCATCACGTCCTGCATGAATGGCTGGGTCAGAGTCCCCACCCTGATCCTCACGTGAACAGTCAGACCTGTCCCACCGAAACCAAGACAGATCCACATTTTCAGAAGAAGGAGGGGATGTTTGCCTATGCGTCCCTCCAGATCTCCCTGTCTGTCTCTGTCCCTGTCCCTGTCCCTGCCTCTCTCTCTCATTCTCTCTCTCTCTCTCTCTCTCTCTCTCTCTCTCTCTCTCTCTCTCACACACACACACACACACACACGTGCACACTGCTGTTCACATGACATGGTACGATGTCAGCCTTTTCTTGGCCCCTCTGCTCCTTTGCCCCCAGGTCCACCAGTCCCCTGGGCTCATAAAACCCAACCATTCCCTCTGGTCACTTCTCGCAGGGACCCAGTTATGCACTCACAGCTTGGCCACCCTGTACTCACGGAGGCGCGTTCTTTTCTGTTTCATCCGCAGAAATTGTGAAGGACCCACTTCCTAACAGAGGGTCAGGCTGGGGTGGTTGTCTCCTCTGCAGGAGTCTTTATCTTTAGCTGCTTCTGGATTCCATTCTATGGGACGTGCCCTCCCCCAGGCCATGGGGCTGGGACCAGAGACCCTCAGAGGATCCCGGAGGGCGAGCTTGCAACCAGGTGCCCCCGCCACCCCTCTCCTGGTCCAGGCAAGAGCCCCAGAGGGCCCATGGACAAAGAAGTCAGCGGGGGAGGGGTCCTGGTTTCTCTCAGCATCATCACTTGGATAAATTAATCCAGAGGGTTGATAACAAAGGCCTGAACTAGGCACTACTACCGAGAAGAGAACATTAGGACCAGATGACATAGACTTCAATATTCATGCCTTTGACACATTAAAAAGTTTAAATAATACCACCGAGAACTTTGCTAGTATCCCACATAATGTTATGGGAAGTAACTGGATGAGGACATTTCCTGGAGAAGAGGGTCCCGCGAGATGCGATTGATACAGTCCTCTAGGTTTTGCTCTCTTCCAAATGTCCCTGTCGACTTGTAATGGGTGAGAGATTTTGCTTGTCTCTTATCTGCCACAGGGTCTCTGCCCCTCAGGAGCCCCGCAGCCTGAGTGAGGAGCTGGTACCAGCAGGAGCCACAAGAACCTAGCAGGAGAGCAAGGCCCGGGCACAAAACATACACCCGGTTTCTATCAGCTCCCCATCACGACTGCTGGTTTTCCATATGGACCGATGTGGGCGCTCGGCAGGAGATGGGATTGTCAAGTGTCTGTAAATAACACCCCCTCTTTCCCAGGGATCTGTGAACCAGCCTTAAATCAGACCCGAGAAGCAGAGGGGTCAGCATCATCACTGGCCCGAAGGAGGTCTCCGGAGGTGGCTTCGCGTTTGCCCGATGGCTGTGCCACCTCTCCATGCGTCCCTTCTCCCCTCTGCTTTTCTGTGCAGCTCATGAGAGGAAAATTGGCATCTCCGAATCAGAAAGTTTACCCGGAGTTGCTGCCTCTTGTTGGTTGTGGGTAGAGAAGGAAGAAAGGAGATGAAATTCCTGGTGTTTATCACCTTCTAATATGTTAGCTCTACACAGTCCTGGGGCGGAAGCCGTTAGAGTTCACCCACCCCTTGTGCTGAGCCATCAGCGAGACTGGAACTAGCGGTGCTCCCTCCACGTGTGAACACGCGGAGTGGAGATTAAGCGTACCCACATGCATTTGTGCTCTCAGGGCTTAACCATTTGATGTAAGCATTATGACCCTTGTGGGCCATCCATCAGGCCCTGCTCTTGTGGACCATCCATCAGGCCAACTGTGCTCCCACCTTCAACAGCCCACCCCTGCCTAGGCGTACCTTTCTTGGACTGCCGCTGGACCATATATATTTTACTCCCAGATGCTGTCAATTGGACCAAAATAATGACATATTCACATTAACTCTGAGCCGCACTGAAGTCAAAGTGGAAATTCACTCTTCATTTCTTTGCATTTTTTTCCTCCAGCCACGTCGCTCCCTGTAGCTTATCTGAGGCTCTACAGTGTGATTAAATGTCAACATTAAGATGATCTGGCAATAACCTGGGAATGGCGCAGAGTCGAAACTGAAGCCCTTCTCTGATTAAATTCTGCTTCAGTGGGGTAGACTAGTTTGTGCTGTGGCAGGCAGCCTGTGATCCCCAGATCTCAGTGGGTTTACACTGGGCAGATTCATTTCCATGGACCCTACTGGTCCGCCGGCGGCTCCGTTCTGTATCACCGTTGGCTTTTATCCCAGTACCCAGCTGAGAGCACAGCCACCACCTGGAATATCGCTAGTCCTGTGCCAGAGGGAGCGCCAAGCTTAGGTAAGCACATACTGGCACGTAAACCTTACACCTGGAAGTGACAATGTCCCTTGTCTTCACGTTCCACAGGCCAGAGCAAGTTCCATGGCGAAGAAGAGTTTAAGAGGAGCACAGAAGCCTGATCCTCCCACGTGCCTGGAGGGTTGAAATAGTGTAAATAGCCCTAAGGACCAACACTGATGTTCGGGAGAAATTAAAGGTCACAAACATTAGATATTCTCATAAGTTAAAGGTCAACTAATATTGTGTCCAAAGCGAAGTCCAAAATTAAATAGTCATGCTCTTTGGAAGTCAAGTCTGAAGTCTACACTTGCCAATTTTGAATTAACATTCAATGAAAGGAAGGCCCTCTGCCATTTGTTTTTCTATTCATTAGAGTCTGGGTTTTCCTGGATGATTAGGTGTGACCTGGGCCACCACCCACCACTTGGGGCTTAGTGCCTTTGGGACTTCAAAGCCGAGTTGGTTCGGTTTCTCATGCACCACATCCAAGAGTATTACGAGGTCACAGATTATCGCAGCACTAACCCCACAACCCCACGTCACTTAGCTTCAGGGCCCAGGGAGCCATCCCAGGCCAAGTGCGGTTCTCAGATGCCATGCTCGGTGACATCTCGACCCATTTCTGACGTCAAACACGAGGTGGAAGTTCCATCGGTGGACAGACAGGAAAAGCCATCTTTGGTTTCACCTTTGTGGATACCATTGGTGCCAGGGCACCGTGATCTAGGATGTAGTCTTTATTGCAAGAAATCTCCTTTCAGAAGTCAGAGATGGCACTGTTTAACCATTAATGGGTTGTCTCTTCTCTCCAAGAGGGAATTTTTGGAGACACGTTCGAGACATCATTGTCTTCTCACAGGGGGGGAATTTGTGGTGATGATGGCCTTTCTCTCCCATTTAAGTTTTCATTTCCCCTGTGAGTTGGGAGCTTGGAGTCCCTCAGGCTGCTTTGAGCGTGATTTTCTCCAGCGGCATGGTTGCCGCCGAATCTTCTGGATATGGCTTTTCAGTCTTGTGACATAGTGAGCCGCTTCCATGGCCTGTTGTAGATTTGCAAAGGTCTGGAACACTTGGCTTCTGGAGACGATTCTTCCCAGGTCCTCACATTTCTTTTCAGTGAATCAAAGACAATCCCCCAACCAAAGCTGCCATCGAAGCTTCAAAAAACCTGTGCTCCTGGAACACGCTTCTCACCTTTGGCTGTGCCTTAGACACCCTGGTGGCTTTAAAACCCGAGGCCCAGGATGCACCCCAACCAATTACATCGCAGTCTTTGGGGTGGCGTGATGGTTAATTTTACATGTCAACTTGGCTGGGCCATAGTACCCAGCGATTTGGTCAAAAGCCAGCCTGGATGATGCTGTGAAGGCATTTTTTTTTAGATGAGAATAACATTTAAATCAGTAGAATTTGAGTAAACAGATTGCCCTCCCCCTGTGGGTGGGCCTCATCCAATTAGTTGAGGGTTTTAATGGGAAGAGATGGACCTCCTCCAGAGCCAGAAAGAATTCACCAGCAGATTGCTTTTGGGTTTGAGCCGTATCTCCTCCCTGGGTCCCCACCCTGCACGCTTTGGGTTTGCCAACCTCCATCACCACATGAGCCAATTCCTTACAATAAATCTCTCTCCGACATCTCGTTGGTTCTCTGGAGAACCATGCCTGATGTAGGAGGCACTGGAGTGTCAGGCATTGGTATTTTTAAAGATCTCCTGGGGCCTTGGTGTGCAGCAGGGTGACAGCCACCTCCAGAGGGGGTCTGGGAAGAAAGGACCTGCCTCCCTGTACTCCTCAGGGTACTGTCCTCCCTCTTCTGGATGCTCCAGGCTCCGGGAACATTCCTCTCTGGTGCCTTATTTTTTTTTTTCTTCAATAGTAGTTGGTGCCTCCCATGTGCCACCACCCCCTCCTGCCTCTGCTGCTTTTAGGAAAATCCAGTTGCATTTCTAAGAGTTAGACCTGTTTCTGAAATTGTTTAACCTCCTTTTTGAAAGCCTTGCTCTTCAGCGGCTTGCTCAGCAGGCTGGCAACATTGGCCTTAGCTGGACCAGTCAGAAGAGCATAACGACTGAATCTGCTGAAGGATGACGTCCTGAAATACTGAACTGACAGTTACACTTTTCTATATGCTCCTCCCTGTCACATCTGCCCATCTGGCCTTAGGTGCTCATCTCCTCCTCCCTGTGTGCCCAGCCTCTGAAAGGGAAGTGTTCCTCCTAATGAAATCATCTCTCTCTCCAGTTTAATTAGCTCAGCTTTCTTTTCTTTTCTTCTTTTTCCTTTCCTTTCCTTTCCTTTCCTTTCCTTTCCTTTCCTTTCCTTTCCTTTCCTTTCCTTTCCTTTCCTTTCCTTTTTTTTTTTTTACAGTAGTCCACAGCTCCTTCCCTCATAGTAAAATAAAGCACATGTTCATGGCATTCCAGCTCTTCCATGCTTCTCCTAGCAAATGTGACACTTGGAGTAACCTAGACATAGACTGTCCCTTGTACTTCTAACCTTTAGATTTACAAACACTGAATGAAGTTGTTTTTTCTTTTTTTACTCCTCTATCAAATAACATCAAAAAGTAAGTGCAGCCATTCCTTCATTTTATTTTGAGTGGCCATTCATCTAAATGAGATTATTTCTTTGTCTATATTTCAACTGTAAGAATAACAGATGACCTCATTCCTCATAATTTGTTGACGAATCATATTTCCATGACCAAAACCTGTCTGGATCTCTGAAATACAAATTCAGAATTAGAGTTTATGCAACTAAAAGCTGTAGAACCAATTTGGGATCACATGGTTGTGGCAAGGGGGTGATGCTGGAGGTGAATGGTGAATGCAGCGATAGTGAAGTAACAGGTGGGGGTGGCAAGGCAATAATGATAAAGGTGGTGGGGGCGATGGTGGTGATGGAGGTGGTTGTGATGATGATGGAGGTGATGGTGGTGATGACAGAGGTGATGATAGTGGTGCTGATGGTGCGATGGTGGGGATGCTCGTGGGGGGAGGGAATCATGATGTGATACTCAAAAGCCTCTGGACAAGGCACACGACAAGGTGTGATTAACCTCTCACTTTCCTCCCTGTTCTGAGTCTGCCTAATGGAGTTTGGGGCAGCTAGGTTACTGGTCCTTTGGTCTGATACCACCATTTAAACTCTGGATCCCCAAACTAGATTTTTGTGCCCCCAGAAACACAAAGAGCTTGCTTATTAAAATTTAAAATCCCTACCAACAGACCTGGCTGAGATAACCCATAAAGCAGCGAATACTGTACCACCACTGCCAAGAAAGCATCAAATATCTGAACAGTCTGCACTTTTGTAGTTCAAGATCCAGCCTCAGCAGTCTTCAGAGCGAGGCCTGTCTTGTCAGCTTGGTGGGTGGAGTGTTAAAGTCGCCCCTATTAAAAGCAGCCCTGTCCCTGTAAGCACCAGCTGCCAGTCATGAGTCCAAGCCATGTAGATTTGCGGAGGTGACCGAAGTGGCCATTTGCAGCAGTTTCCAGAAGCTTCTTGACTCAAATCCATCCATGACCTTTTTAATCTCATCAATTCTCAGTTACTACTTAGGGTTCTCAGCTTATATACCAGACATCTAATCTACACCAAATGTCTTCTCCACATTTAAGTACCATGTGTGGGGATGTTAGAAGATCAATAAATGACACTTTTCTTTTGCTCATGTAATTTTTGAACCAACAAAATACACAGAGCCAGACTGGTATGGATGAAAATGTCAGTTTTTCAATGATAAGCACTGAGTTGGAGGACCTGGCTTAGGTAGGGAGCAGAGGGGCAGGTGAGTGCTTTGTCCCCAGTTCCTCCTGTGGGATGTCTGGCCCTTAGCTCAGGCCACCCCAGGCTTGGTGTCTCCTAGATTCACTCATCCAGGATTGTTGGCTTCCACAGGCTGTGGGAGGAGAGGGAAACATTTCATTCATGTATTTACACATTCATTCATTCACTTGACAAATATGTATTGAGCCCTTAGTAACTCCCGAACATGAACGAAGTAGAAAATAATTTTGCTCTCGTGGCACTTATATTTCAGGGGAGAAAAAGAAACTCTTTGCTTTTTGCCTTTTATTGGATAGGTTCTAAGGAAATCCACTTTTTATCTGTGAGAAAAAGTGAGAAAAGGACACTAAAGGAGCTTCTTTCTCAAGGGAAGTGTGATACATGTACTTCTCCCTAATCATTCTCAAGAAGTAAAATGCAATTTCTCTTTGGTAACAGATGGGATGCATTGGAGGGGGCCATGCCCACTTCTCGAGCTGGTTGGGCCATGTCGCATCTGCTCATCCACAAGTCCTCTGTTTTGCTGCTATAGCTCCCGACGCAGTCTATGGGGTTGGTTTCTGACCCCTTGCTGAGCTGTGAGGGCCCCCTTGTGTAGCTCAATACTTCCAGACCTGTGAAATTAGTGGAAAAATCTGGGAGTCCAAGCTGGCTAACTTGGGGTGTGATGGTGTTTGTAAATGAAAACAGAGATATTGGAAAAACATACGTTTTTGGTGGAGAAACTAGTTTTGACCCTGAGAAACGTTTAGGGGACAGCACAATACTCTTTGTGTTGGTGGATTTAATGGTTGTGTGGTGTCCCCTTGTGTTGTTGAGATGCTGGAGGATTCTGAAAATCTCCTGACCCAGCACTAACCATCAACCCTACATCAACTGTGTTATCTTTGTCGCTCTAGCTCTTTTTAAAACCAATTTCAGTCTTGTAAAACTTTAACTAATATTCAGTCTTTTCGATTCCTCATTATTTCACCAACATAGAAATGTCAGGACAAATATGATATCCCAAATTGGCACTCAGGTATGATTATGCTGTCACTGCAGCAATAACGAACCTTCTGAATTGTCTGCAGAAAGATTATAAATGAATCCGGGACAAATGAGGGTAATTCAATACCCAAGAGTAGGAATGCCAATGAACAGAAAATTAGAATATATTGCAGATCTAACAGCACAAGCAGGGATGAGGAGAATGTGTGTGTCACTCTGAGGCCTGAACTCCTGCGTGTAACACCGTTAGGCTGTGATCTCGCTCACCAAACAACTGTTTGTGTGCTCACCCTCAGGATTGTCATACAACTAACAATGTTTTGTCACCTCAATGTATGTATTTTCCTGCTAAATGGGAAAAATCAGCTAAAGAGTGTGGTTTTCATTGGCTTCATAGTATGAGTTAAACATGGATATACCTTTGGGCCTCGAGTAGTGCCATTATTTGAAATACAAAGTTAGTTCTCTATGAGGTAGAAGTATTTTGAAAAGATGCATGTCATCAGGGTGAAAGGGTTTGGGGAAAAATCTTGGTTTCGGTTGTAATTTCTATCTTGATTTCTCCAAGCTCCCACTGAGTGATTACTCTATTAATCCATCACAAAGCGAAAGGCTGACAAGAAACAGACTCCTATCTCGTAGAGATACTTGGGTCAGTTCAGGTCAAAATTTTATTGGTTTGGGCTTAAAAGCAGTCAGAAAAATCTGCAGAATAAAGAGTAGCTGCAGTGGGATCTTTAAGGCAGATTTCAAAGAAGAAAACAGAACAAAATTAGTTTCTGACTGTAAACCGTTGTTCTTTTCAAAAACCTGTAAGTTAAATTAGCATGCAGACACATTTCCATGCTCCATACCACTGGGTATGAAGTGAACAAAACTCTAAGTCTGAAAAAAGAGGAGTTTGCAAATACGAACACACTCTGTCACCGTTAGGTTCCTTTGAGGTGTTAGATGAGTGATGTTTTCTGGTGTTGTTCCAGAAGTTATCTTTCGCTTATATCCAGTTTGTGTTTGTAGCAACGACCTCCTAGATAAGACATACCACCAGCGTCAGTTTCTGAGGGCTGCTGTGACAAAACCCCATGAGCTGAGTAGCTTGCACAATAGACATGGAGGCCGGGGGTCAGAGATCAGATGTTGGCAGGGTTGGTTCTTTGGAGGGCTCTGAGGGAGAAACTTTTTCCTGCCTCTCTCCTGGCTTCTAGTAGTTCCTTGGCTTGTGGCAGCATCCTTCCAACTTCTCATGGCATTCTCCCTGTGGGCATCTCTGTGTCCAAACACCAGTCCTATTGGGTTAGGACCCACCTACCCTAGTATAACCTCATTACATCTGCAAAGACCCTTTTCCCAAATAAACCCATATTTTGAGGTCCTGAGAGTTAGGACTTCAACAAATGAATTTTTTATGGGGGACACAATACAACCCATGCCACCACCCATAGTGATGCTTGGGCACCTCAGGAAATGCCCGTCTCCAAGCTCGGCGTCCCAATCCGTCACCTCCCCTTCTCTACCTGGTCACGTCCTCACGTTGGCATCTGGGTTGGACTATCTGCTTTGTCCGTAGACAGCACCTTCTAATTCTCACCTGCTTTTTGAACCCAGGTCAGGAGTCTGGCTTGAGGTTTTCTCTTATCCTGAGTGGGGATGTGTGCGTGCCATGCATAGACTGCTGTCCTGCTTCTAGACATGGGAGTGGGGGGTGAGGGGAAGAGGGGTAGGAATGGTAGGTCCTGAAGAAAGAGCCAAAGAACATGGAGATCAGCCAGGGTGGCTCCTGGTTCCTGTGGGCTCTAGCTTTGTGACATGATTTGGCAGCATTTGTAACCCTCTGGGGTTAGGAAAGGAAAGGTTGATAAAGTACAATGTTCTGCTGAGATCACTTTTAATATCTCAGAGTGCCAAGGGAAAAACATAAAACAACATGTCTGAATTATTCAACCTGTCAGACAAGAGCTTTTCCTGAAGATGCAATCACACAACAAACACCTGCTGACAAAGTGAGCTGTGTGCTCACGGGGGAGGCGAGTGGGATGCCTTCGGAGATTTAAAACCCAATCCTTACAGGTCAAACAAGGCGTAGTTTTTAACAGGGGAGTCTCAGTGGAGTCTTTCATTTCCCCTAAATATTTGATTAGGGCCTCACGGGCTTGGGGTCTATTGGACAGGAGCTCACCTGCTCACTGCCCAGAGCTGACAGGATGTCAGCAGGTAAATGGACTGTCTTTATAAGGTTTCTGGGTCAATTATGTGTCTCCCAGCCGATGTCTTCCTCTGCTCTATGATGAGTTTGGGTCACCTCTGACAAGAGAAGAGATAGACGAGAGTGTTTAAGCTAAAGCCCCTGCCACAGTAATATTTTAGGGTTTGTTCCTGGTTTCAGGGCTGTGACCTTTACTGATCCTGGTGTATAATTTCGGAGGAAGCATTTGCTTAAAATAAATAGGTAGGTATTGAATCATTGGGTCTTCCTGGTGGTATTCATTTGCTGCCAATTGCTCAGGAGTGTGTTCTGAACTATAAAAGGTATTTTCCTCTGAGTGCTTAAATGCCAGGGGTCCTTGGGAGAATCGAAAGCTTCTAGAAACTGAACTTTAGGTGGCAAAGCTCTGCTGTATTCACAGCTCAGAGAGACTGCAGTTGGGATTCTTTGTATTTCAAATTTCAAATGTCATCATTTTGGTTTTTAATTTATTTATGCACTATAGCTGTTGGGGAGCCCGACGGCAACAGAGAGTAAGAACCCAGGGTCTTTATCTGGTGAACAGGGACACCATCTTTTTCTCATCCATTTTGTTTAAGATAGCTACTCCTTTCCCCAACCCCAAGCCTCACCTCCTTCCCTGCTTTATTTCCCTTCTTAATGTAATCACCTCCGAATGTGCTGTGTATTTACTCATCGATTTTGTCAATTATATGGCTCCGCTCCCTAGAACATCAGCTCTGTGAGGACAGGGGGGCAGTCTGTTTTGCTCACTCTGTGTCTCCCATGCCTGGCACAGCCCATGGACGACCCCCACTTTATCAGCCCCCAACACACACATGCTCGTTATTACACTGGGTGGGATTTTATTGCGGGAAGCCAATCAGTGTTGCAGGCACAAGGCATTTGTAAAGTGGGGACAGAAATAGTATTTAGCACATGTGCTCATCATGAATTAGTACCTGTGAAATCTGAGAACAGTGGTCGATGTAGGATGGGAGGTTGGCAATGTCCCCTCCATTCTCTGTGTCCCTCTGGTTGTGCTCGCTGGAGCCCTGTTGAAAGGAATTCGTGTCTTGTTTTCTTTATCAAATCTCCAGTGAATATAGCAGATAACATTTTGTTGGTGTTCATTTTTTGCCCCTATGAAACTTTTCTTAACACTTTGGCACTTGGTCATTGTTTCTCTTTTAGGGAAACTATTAATGAAGGTGAGGGGGACAGAAATGAAAGACATTCAGGGAAAGAGAAATAACAATATTCACTTCAACAATATGCGTTTTTTCATAGACTTATGAATAAATACTATTTTTCTTTCTTTAAAATTATTCCTAATTTAATTACTCCCTATACTTAATTCAATTTAATCAATGTTTTATGGTCTTCCACATTACACTGTGACCTAAGGCACTCAGTAAATCCATTCACTGCTTTAATTGCTTGTTGTCTGGCCATCCAGGCAGACCCATGCCCTTGGTGGGCGATTACTTCTTCATGGGTTATGATCTGGAGGGATAGTGAAATTGACCTGATGTTTGTGTTCCCCCAAAACACTCATATGTCGAAGTTCTAAACTTCAATATGTTGCTATTAGGAGATGTGGCCTTTGGTACATAATTAATGTTAGATGAGATTAGGATGGTGGTGGCCTTTATGGTGGGATTAATGCCCTTATGAGAATAACAAGAGAATTCTTTCTCTCTCTACTATATGGAGACCCAGCAGTGCCATGTAAGGCAGCCATGTGCAAGTAAGTAAGAGCATTCTCATCACAACTGGGCCAGGCTGGCACCCTGATCTCAGACTTCTAGCCTCCATAATTAAAAGAAGATAAATTTTAGTTAAGCCATCAGTGTATGGTATTTTGTTATGGCAGCCTGAGCTGCCTAAGACAGACTGGAGTAGTATCCTACTCTCCCCTAGAGAAGGGCCAGGTATAACCCAACCCAAGCTCATTAGCCAAATTATCTCTGGAAGTGGATCTTGAGTAGTGGGAAGCAAAAACAAAAATTGTTGGAGGCCATGACCAGACCCAGACCCCTGCAAATTATGACCCAAGAATCCTAATCAATATATCTACCTGCTGTGTCATTTAATGGGTAAGGCCTACATACCTTATAATGTCTCCCTTTGTAAGATATTACAGTTATGTTCTTACACTTATCATTGCTTAATAGACCTCTGAGATAAAATTGATAGTTTGATGACTTTCGGTATATTCAAGTCAATGGTTATATTTTGATGAAGTAATCCAAAGATATTACTAAATAAAATTTTAATAATAAAGGAATATTTGAATAAATCATCAGGGTCATTCCTTCCCTGTGCTGAATTGCTCATATTTGGAGGGGAAGAGGAAGGGTAATGGCAGGATGGGGAAATGACATGTAAGCCAGCTCATGCATAGGTTAGCATTAACAGACATTAGGTGCTTTTGGCTTTGCTATAAATTATAAAACTTATAATGAGTTGCATAAATGAATAGAAAACTACAAATTACTCTAAGGTTAGGAAATTCTGAAAAACCGATGGTATTGACTTTCACTGGGACAATGTAATTAGAAAAAGTCAGATGGTTTAAGATGAAAATCAATTTACATGAATGTTTATTGTGGCCTTTTATTTCCATGGAGAAGAGCTATTAATGTCCTATTTATATTTTAATTTCCACAAGCTTTAGTGAACATTAAACTTTCACAAGATGCAAAAAAGGATTGTGGCAAATTGAATTTCAAGCCAGAGTGATTGATGTTTGGGTCCCAAAAATTGGCTGAGCCAAGAATTGTGAAGGTGTTTGGAGCAAAGTAAATGGTTAATTTAATTAATTAACTCAGACTATGATTGTGCTAGCTCTGTTCTTGCTGCTGTGTTGTTTGCAAGGCATATAGTGTACAATATGACCTCTTGCCATCAAAGAGGACGTAGTCTACAAGGAGACATGGAGGGAAACATTTATCTCAGCATATTGAGATCTTGCTTCTAATTGTATCCTTTGACTCAAATAAACTTTTGTAAAAATTTCCAAAAAGAAAAATAAGAGATGAGATAAAGGTATACAACTGAGAGCAATGCATCATAGGCACCAAGATGAAATTATCTACCAGAATGACGAAGCCCATTTCTACAAGTGGAGGGAAGATGGAGAAGTGTCAAGAATGCATTATAGAGAAAGTGTTTATGGCTCTATGTGTGTATGTGTGTGTGTGCACACGTGCACGTGTGCAATAATAACAGGTAGAGATCTTAGGTAGGGTGGCTTGATACATACAAAAAGCTCAGTCTGACCTAAATATTGGGTCTGAGGACAAATGCAGAGAGAATGGAAGCTAGAGAGGCAGGCTGGATCAGTCCTTGTCAGGCCCTCTAGGCCACTGCAGGGCATCTGAAATTGATCTACCAAATACACAGGACCCATTAAAATATTTAAGTGGTGGATTGAAATGATGAGATTTTTGTTTTAGAAAAGTCCTTTTAATGGGTGAGAGGAACCCTTTTGAGAAAAATTAAAACTGGAATTCTAAAGTCTCAGGCAATGGCTCTGGTGACCATTTTGAAAAGGGTGATGACTCAAATGAAGGCAAGGGCAGTGAGGACCAAGAGGAGGAGAGGAATAGGAGAGATGTCAGTGAGAAGATCTGACCTTATTTGATCCTTGTTTGGAAGTAAGGTTTGGAAATGGTTGTGCAAGAAAGTGAAGAGGCAAGATGTCACCAGGGATGGGTCTTGGGTAGACAATGAGTTATTCATTAATATAGAGGAGAAAAAGCAAGACTGTGGATGGAAAATAAGATAATCACTCAACATTAGATACATTGAATTTGAGATGCTCAAGGGACATTAACGTAAATGGCCAGGAACCTACTGGATGCTGACGTTAGGAGTCCAGCAGGAGGCAGGGCCCAGATCTGGACTCTGGGGGGATTGCCAATAAGCAAGTAGAGTCTACAACATAACATGGATGTGATTGTCTAGGGAGAGAAAGAGGGATGGAGGGGAGCCACACTTTGCGGGTGGGAGGGAGGAGACTAGCTCACAAAGGAGGTCATAAGGAAGTGGTCAAAAGTGACACCAGGAGAAAGTGCTGTCCCAGAGACTAAGGGGAGGGAGGCTTTGAGAAGGAAGAAGCAGGCCAAAGCATCAAATGCCACAGAGGTCAAGTGAGGTTCAATTGTTCTTTTTGTCACTTTGGAATAAGAAGAATCGAGGAAGCTGTCATGAGCTATTTGGGCTGAAGATGCTAATCTTTAGGTCAGTTATTAGAAAAAGGAGTAAAACTGGGTGACTGAGGGTGCCTTGGCTGTGAGAGTAGATCCTATCCCCTCTTGACTCTACGTTAGGCTGCTGGTATGCACTCAAGTGCGTGGCTGATATATGCCCTTTCCCGCTAGCGCGGGATTTCACAGCGTTTTAGGCCAGGTCCTTTTTCGTTGTGGAGGGACGTCCTGTGCAGTGTAGGAAGTTTAATAGCATGACTGGCCTTTTCCTACCAGATGCCAGTGCCACCCTCCAGGCCCCCAAGCTGTGACAACAAACGGTTTCTTCAGGCAGTGCCATACTTACCCCTGGAGGTAAAATTTTCTCTGGTGAGAGCCATCGATCTAGATCTGCAGCCAGGAGATCAAGCTGCCCCCTTTGAAACGTTCATCAGGATGGGAGCAAGGAATGCAGAACCAGATTTTAGATAAAACAGACTCAGCCTCAATGCCGTCTCAGAAAATGTGTGTGTTGATGGAAGCCAGATAATGAAGTAAGATGGACCTTAACTGTTTGAGTAAAACAGACTTCTTTTCTGAAGCAGTGAACAAATTGTCTCTAGGACGGTACGAAACGGTCAAAGTCGATAATAATAAAAAGATTGCACATAGTCTCATGCTCTTATATACATGGAGAAGCAAGAGCTCATGACAATAACCATTTATTTAGGGCCTGTGGTGAGCAAGACCTGTCTGTCTTTGATAACAGTCCTCATAGATCTCCACTAGTTGATTATAACACCAGCTCAGAGTCACATAATTGATTCCCTGCCTCACCCCTGCTTTCCTCAATGCAAAAAGTTCAGGTTCTTTTCGTTCTTAAGGCAGAAGCGATATATTTCTCCTGTCCATTTGGTCTGATTTTCTGCCTTCTCTGGGGGATGTTTATGGTTATTGGCAGTTTATTTTCTTTGGCTTACTCTAATAAAACAATGGCATGCATAAATCCCCTAGTGAGGATTTTCCTCTCTTACTGGTTATGCAGCTGTGACTCCTACTCAGGTCTTGATGAGTTGTCATAATTCATTGGGTGTGAGGCACTGCGTTACTCACTGGACTCTGGACACTATAGATTAGTGGTTGCCAACCTTTTTGGTACCAGGGATGGGTGCTCTTATGAGCACCTAATGCCTGATAATCTGAGGAGCTGAGGTGGTGATGCTGATGTTGGGGAGTGGCTGAAAATACAGATGAAGACTTGCTCACCTCCTGCTATGTGATATGGTTCCTAATAGGTCATGGACCAGTCCTGGTCCATGGCCTAGGGGTGAGGGACCCCTGGACTAGCCCAATGATTAGAATTGGTGGCCTGGCTGAGGGTAGTGGGAGTGGACAGGGAAATGCAAACTGATTTGAGATGAGTGTTGGGCACAGAATACACAAATGTGGTGAGCAGAATGATGACCCCCAGAAGATGTCTATTTCTGACTCCCAGAACCTGTGACTGTGTTACTTGATGTAGCAAAAGAGACGAAAAGATTATCCCAGATGATTCCAATGGGTCCAATCTCACAGATTCTTAAAAATATATAAGACCTTTCTCAGCTACTTTAGAGAGATGTGATGGGAGGAAAAGCAGGGGGGAGATGGATGGAGATGCTGGTTGGGCTATAGATGTTCTTGTGAGATGAGGGAGAATAAACTCTGGCAGCACATCAGCCTGATCTTTCTCCATTATGATTGCCTTACTAACAACTTGGGAGTAAAGATCTAAAAAATCAGATGCCTTGCAAGAGAGGACATTGTGTCATTTTGAGCCAAATGGCATTTTTAAGTCTGTGGCACCTGTAAGGAGGAAGTCTAGAATGCTGAGCAGAACATGAACCATTTTACTGCCCATGATAAGACCACACTTGGCTCTCTTTCTCCCCTGGACCTTGTCCTTCTTCTGTCCCTTGATTATCAGGCACCCAAGAGGCTGACCAGCAAGGGCTGGGCTCTTTGAGGTGTTATGCCAGGAGAAATCTTTTTGAGTCAAACCACTTGTCTTCCCAGGTGACCTTGAAACTGGAGACAGTCATTACTGAGCTGCCATGATAAGGTTACAGGTGACAGTTCAGATTCTAGAGGTCTTTCTTTTTTCCTGTGACAAGTTGACTGGATGATCTGGAATGACTGGTATCATGCATGGTCTTTAGGAGTCCACAAAAAGAAGGAAAATGTTAGAATTTTTAAACTAAAGTACATTGATATACAATATTACATGAGTTTTAGGTGTATGGCATACTATTTATCATTTACGTGCCTTACGGAGAGGCCACCAACAGTGTCTTGTAGCATCTGTCACCATGCAGTTACTATGATATTATTGCCCACGTCCCTTATGCTGTGTATGACATCCCCATTACTTACTTATTTTATAACTAGAATTTTTATGACAGTAATTTTTTCTCTCATTCTCTTAATTTTTTGGTATATGGTACTATATATAAAATATTAATACACTCACATATGCATGCAATTTATAGCTAAATAAAACTCACAGTAGTACCTGTCCTCTAATCTCTCCTCCAGGGCAGGCAGTGATCAGGGGAGTTTGTGGACCACCATGCCTGCTAGGTCTACTGACTAAGGTATTTTTGCATTCTTTTATTTATTTATTTTTAAGACTGTGGGATGACCTCTGGTTCCTTCAGCAGGGTGTGATTTGCTTGTTTGATTAGTTTTGCAGACACTGGAGCCTTCTACTTGGGGGTAAACAGGAGCAGGGCTGGGCCCTTTCCAGGAGGTAGACTGGCTGGGAGATCACATCTGGGGGAGTAGAGTGACAAGGGGCACTGGGACTTAGGTCATGGAAGGCTTCTCAGTTGCATCAGGTGTCAAGGCAGCATGTAATGCTGAGCCTTAGTGTTATGTCTCACACCATGATGAGGAGGGAGGGGCAGGCTGGCTGGAGCCCAGAGTCTTGCTGCCTACTCCATTCTTCCTGAGGTCAGTGGGCCCTGTCACCTAAGCTCAGAGCTGCAGTGATGACCCTGCAATATTAATACTACATACTATTAATGTGTGTAATATTGTATCTACCTGCAGAGCACCTATGTGTGCTGACTGATTGCCTCAGAAGTGGTTTCTGCACAGTGGCCGCCCAGAGGCCGATGAGCTGGTATATGTGGAGCATGGCCCTGTGCCTCACGGGGATGCCGCCTGTTCCCAGTGCCTTGTATGCTCTAGTCCTCAGCAAGGCCATTTGGGAAATGAGTTTATCGATATCCTTCCCACCTAATCCCAGGTGGCTGCACTCACTGATATCTTAATGGTAACAGGGAGCAGCCATCATGTGCTGACTCTGTGGCAGGCACCGTTCTGCAGTTAAGGCTCAGAACAACCCATTGATGGGCGTTCCCTCATTAAACTTATCTGAAGAACAAGGACATGGAGGCCCAGATGATTATGACGTGCTCATAGGAAGTATAGGTGGTGGTGGACTGGGTTCGGTTTCATCTAGACTGTTTCCAAAGCCTGCATGCTGAAGCTCTGTGCTTCATCGCCACATGCCTCTCAGGCAGTATGCGGCTGCATGCCCAGTGATGTGGATTCACGAAGCCCGGGAGGGAGGACGGTTGCATCTACCTGATGATTTAAGGAGCTGCCGACATCTGGGAAGGATGGTGCTATCCACCGAGTTTACTGAGATTGTGGCCTTCACATTCCAATTTGCATGTGTGCGCATGTTCTCAGGTTATTTTCATGAGCTGAATTATCCTGCCGCATATTCAAAGGCTAGAAATGAAAATACTTGTAGCTTCACTTTTGCTTTAATGATCCAAGGAGAGAGGTTAGCCAGTGAGAATCAGGAGAGCTTTTTGGGGGGGAAGTATTTTCATGTATCCATAGGAATCCAAATAAGAAATTTAAACACTGTGGATTTTTTTTTGCATTTTTAAATTTTAAATTAAGATTTATGTTTCACTACACCACTTATTTGTTCTGCTATTGAATTAGGTCAACTAAAATATTTATTTGACTAAACTGCCTGTGTCGGTTGCCCTGTTGAGTATTTTTATTTTTCTGGCTTAAATTTTTTTAAAAATTTAATTGTGGTACTGAGTACTAAGTCAGCCCTAAGACTAAGTGTGTGTGTTTTGGGGATGAACACCGCAAGGTGGAAGGCTTTAGTTTTCACTACTAAGTAAGACGATCTTAAATCTTTAGATATCCTTTCCTTGTTAAAAACAGGTTCCTAGGTTGCTAAAAGTTTTCATCATGATTGATCTTGCCTTGTGTCAAATGTCTTTTCCGCACATATTGAGAAGATCATTTTTTTCCTCTTTTGGTCTGTTAATGTGTGAATTACATTGATTGATTTTTTGAGTATGAAACCAGGCTTGTCTTTGGTATACACCCCACTTGGTCATAATTGTTTTTGTGTATTTTTAGCAGAAAAAACATTGGTAAAATAGATTCACTGTTGGCAGTAAAGGTCTTTTCGTGTTTTAGTACAATCCAAAGATGAGGACCCCCAATTCTGTCAAGAATCAAACTTCTCTTCCCTGGGAGTCACAGAGAGCAGGGTAACTGGGAGCAGAGGGTTCCAGAGGAGGCTAAGGCTGAACCCCGTTCCTGCCTGGCCTGGCCACATGTGAATCAATGCCAGTCTCACCTGACCTTATTCATTCACTTCGGTAGGTAGGTCAAGTACCTAAGCTGTGTCCCCATGATGCCATCCCTTAGTTAATCAAATGCTTTTCCAGGTGATGTTGAGAAGAGACTTTGCAGGTGGAATTAAGGAGACTAATCAGCTGAATTTCAAATATGATGATTATGGACTATACGAGGGCCCAGTGTAATCATGTGGGCCTTAAATGCAAAGAGAAAGTCAGAGAAGTGCAGCAAAAAGGGAGGTTGGAGGGATTCGTAGCATGAGAAGAACTTGATCTGTCATTGCTGGTTTCAAAGATGGAGCAAGGAAGCCACAAGCCAAAGAGCACAGTGGCCTCTTGGAGCTGGCAGTAGTGCCTGGCGAACAACCAGCATAAAATAAGGATCTCAGGCCTATAACCCATGGAACTTTATTCTCAACAACTTGAAGGAGTCTGGAAGCAAACTCATCCCTTGAACCTCCAGAAAGAAACAGAGCCTTACTGATACCTAGGAGATCCAAGGTTGAGGAGTAGCTAAGCCATGCTGGGCCTGGATTACTGACCCACAGAACTGTGAGAGAATAAAAGGGAATGGGGTATGGCCTTCCTCTCTTCTAGAACCCTCTGTTTTAATCTGCTGTATTTGTGGCACGTTACTCCTGCAGCAATAGAAAAGCCATGCTTTCACTTACCAAACATAAACTGAGAACCTTCTCCGTGCCCGAGGCTGTAGGTGCCGAAGACAAGGGTGAGGAAGGCAATGTCTTTCTCTAGGAAGCTCACACACTAGGGGGAGAATACAACTCTGAGTACAGTGTTGGCGCATCTTGAATCTATGCTGTAAAGAAAAGTTTCTCTCGGTTGCAAAGGACAGACAACAATTCTGGCTAATTTAAAGCAACAACAACATAAAAGAAGAAGAAGAGAGAGAATAACTTAAAGCAACAATAATAAAAACAAAAAAAAATTAAGAAAGAGAGAATATATAGTCTTAATTTTGAGAGGGAAGATGCTGGAGAACTCTAGTAAATGAAGAACACTATAAAGATATCAGATTTAGAGAAAGAAGGACCAGTACAGTCCTAGAACTACCAGTAATAGAAATTCATAGAAATTCTGCTGTTGCCATGACTCTGCCCTCACAATTCTTGGACTTTATCTCTCTTAAGTTTTAAATAATAAGGAAGAGAAAAACATGGCCTAGCCTTGGTCAAGTATCTATCACCGCTGGATCAAACTGCTGTGGCTAGGGGACAGGTCCTGCGTGTGCGTGTGTGTGTGTGTGTGTGTGTGTGTGTGTGTGTGTAGAGGGGAGAAGCGGGGGGGAGAGAGAGAGAGAGAGAGATTGATTGATTTTAAGGAATTGGTTTACATGACAATGGAGGTTGGAAAATCCAAAATTTGCAGGGCAGGTGGCAGACTGGAGACCCAGGGAAGAGTTGATGTTGCAGCTTGAGTCCAAAGGCAGTCTGGAGGCAGAATTCCCTTTTCCTTGGTGAATCTCTGTCATTTTTCTTTTTAAACCCTTCAACTGATTAAATGAGGCCTACCCACATTATGGGGGACAAGACGCTTTATCAATGTCCACTGATTTCAATGTTAATCTCATCTAAGAGATACTATCATCACAGTCACATTTAGACTGGTGTTTGACCCAGTATCTGGGTACTGTGGCTTAGCCCAGATGACACAGAAAGTTAACCATCGCATCTTGTGGTGCACATAGTCCCTAAGGGTCCCGCTCTGGGGGTCAGAGTTTTGTCCCCAGAGAGGAGCCTTCAATGGATTTGCACTAGATCAGACTCGCTGTCAGTCTCAAGTTCTCTACCCCTAAAATGAGCTGGCAACACCCACAGGGCTCTGTTGTATTAGTGAAGGATAGGAGGGTAAAAGGACTGTGTGAACTGTTGAATGATATGCCTCTGTGAGGTGGCATTGTGCATTTCGAACTAAAATTCGAGAAAAGCTGGTCAACTTTTAAATCTAGATTCTGCGCTTGCTACTTAAAAATGAGTAATTTCTAAGTGAGACCTCAGGAGACCCCGATGATTTCAACACTGCCAGGAATCCCCAGAGCAAAATCACACGCTGTGCTCTTCCAATTGAGAAGTGAATCACTGTGATCCCTCCCTGTTAGGCATGGGCACGCTGACTTGTGTGTAGCGTCAGGGTGTCCCAGGCCCAAATGACAAAGACTCACTGTCCTGAAGGACCAAAGTGGGAAGAAGCCTACTCAAAAGTGACAGGCCAAGGCTTTTGACCAATCATTTTCTCGTTTGCCCTTCCGGCCTCTCCGGAGTGAAATGTCAGGGTTGGATGGTGCACTGTTGGAGGTCACAGTGCACCATCTCACCAACGTTATACCTCTCACACCTCACCTTTGCTTCCTAACAGGGCTAAACGCTGACCTTATCTCGTATTTTTTTCTTGTAAAGTTAGAGTTGGTCAAAGTGCAAACTTTCCCCCATCCCTCTGTCTTCTTTCTCCCTCCCTTCCATCCTCCTTACATATGCAATTTAGTCAAAATTCTGATATTTATGTATCCAAACTTGCCATTGTCGGCATCATTTTGCTGAGCATTTATTTTCATGTCTGAAGGGTCGCCTCAGGCCAAGGCGTCCTCATTCCCCCAGGGAGGGAGGAAGCCCCAGCCAGATGGTTGTCAAGGCAACAGAAAACGCACACTATGAACTACCAAGAAAAGGCCATTTCTGGCTGCTTACAGTCTGTGCGATGTTGAAGCACAAACTTAATTTTCAGGCTTGGCGAAAAGATCTCTTTCGTGGCTAATTATAAAATGTACCCCGCGTTATTAGACTGGGTGATAGATGATTGCCTGCTAAATGCGACGTGAGAAATTAAGGCAGCTTTCAAAGTGGAGGGACCTAAATTCGGCGTGCCTAAAGGATCGATCGCTTATTTTTGTCATTCTGTACAACCTGTACCACACAGCTGAGCGTGAGTGTGTGTGCGCATGCACACGCAGGAGCTTCCAAACTTACATTTGAGTCACTGTGTTTTTTTTGCTTCCAAATGTATTCAAAAGAAGGCAGGAGGTGCCTTCCAACCCATATTTAGATGTTGGGGGACAGGGAGACTTTAAATTAAATCCCTGTCGATAAGCATGAAGGGTTTTAAATTACTCCCAGCAGGCGAGATTATCAAATCAGAATTTACATGCTAATTTTACATGGTTACCTGGCATTATGTCCTTTCATATTTATTTGTTTTTTACCTGCTATTATTCTCTTCCCACATACTTGATTTTCAACAAACTCCAAATAAATGCAAATATGTTAATTTGATAAAAAGACCTGGTGTTCCAGATCGAAGGGGTTGGCATGAAAACATTGATCTAATAATCCACTGTCTTAATAACGCATTCCTTTGAAGACTTATTATCTTTAAATCTGACTTTATGTGAACAGCTGATCCAGGCTGGTGACCAACTAGTCTGTCCTTAGGTGAGAATTCAATGAATATCACTATTGAACACCTGGTTCAGCATTCACTGTTTTCTTTCTTGGCTGAGACCTTTGTCCACAGGTAAACTTGCAAGGAGGCTAACATAATTAGGCACCTTCCCTCAGGCTCTCACCTGGGGAAAGAAAACTGAACTTCCAGACTTTAGAAGAGGAAACTAGACTTACCTGAGAGACAGTAAGCCCTTTCACTCCTGCAGACTCAACTGATAGACCATGGATCTTCTAGAGAATGTCATGGAGATGAAGGATGCTTTAGCCTTTAATTTCTATTCTATTTACTCATACACATTAAAGCAACATGTCTCCTTTCAACCTGAAATGCTCCTAGGACTGAGTGTATCTGTACAGGCAAAGGGATGGGAGCGGTAATTATCTTGTAAACAGACATGTCAGCCAGGTTCATTTGGCCAACCTGCAGCGATAAACCAGGTCTCTTGTTTCCTCTATTGCTTTTCAGGATATTATTTCTCTTCACAGCATTTCCACATGTGTTTAAATAGGTCCTGAATGTAGGTGTTCAGGGTTTTAAAGCTAGAATTTCATAAAAGGACTGCGTATAATTAACTCTTGACTTAAGTACTGTTTCTATTTTATTTCTGT
This sequence comes from Cynopterus sphinx, assembly GCA_030015415.1. Taxonomy (NCBI): domain Eukaryota; kingdom Metazoa; phylum Chordata; class Mammalia; order Chiroptera; family Pteropodidae; genus Cynopterus; species Cynopterus sphinx. The sequence continues at coordinate 3,838,393 of CM057380.1, read as the reverse complement.
CTCTGGTATGGAGGGAGTGGGAAGCTGTGAAAGGGGAAGAAGGGCCCAAAATAAAAAACCGAAGAGAAATGAAAATTTCACTGCTGAAAATTTCCCATTAACCTGCTTTCTGAAATTGTGCGTAAAAGGGAGAATGTATGTGTATACTTGCTAGGGAATGGATCACTTGAGTTTGCTCCTTGACCCACTAAAGATATTCACAACTTAAGAGTTTGTAAAATAGGCAAATGGACTATATAATGCCACTAAAAAGCAGTATTTTAAAGGAGGGTCTGTCTGCAGGGTGTCAGGGGGAAGTAGGTGTAACCCACTGAGTAAAGGAGGAGAGGCAGTTCCAGGAGACTTGAGGCCCTTGTCCCTTAAGCGGGGTGCTCGGAGCAGCATTTCCCAGCTACGTCTGAGTGCTCTCTCTGTCACGTCTCCCTCATATCCGCTTCAGTATATATTATTGTGAGAATCAAAAGCAATGACACGAAGAGAGAGTTTGTAAACTTTGAAGCACTCTGCAAATGTTGTGTTATCACTTGAAGATGAGATTTGGCAACAGCTTAATGCCACAGAAATGTTTATCAGTTCTGCCTTCACTGTTGGAAATGTTCGTGGTGTCCGAAATGCCTGTCGATCCTACAGCTCACCAATCCTTTTGCTGGTAAATTAGCTTATCAAGTTAACATGCCTCAGACACCAGAATCTACTAATGGTTGTATATGATGACGTTTTCCTCTTAATTCGAGGCTGGGTAGACATCCCCGGAGGTGATGCTAATGGATGGATGGGTGAACGACTCAGACGTGGAATGGAATATGGAATGTAACCCAGCAGCACTATGAAGAGACACAGCTGGTTAGAAATAACATCCAATTTTTCGGTGCCCCATCCCATGTGCAGAGAGCCACAGAAACAAAAAGGTCTAACAGGATCTGTCACATTTGTTTTAGAACTGAAAAAAGTCAACATATTTTATACACCCAGCACATGGTTTCTTGTTAGAGAGTAGCTCCAACTAAGACGGGACAGGAGTGACACCTCTGATCCTCTGAATCCCAGCCCTGGCATTCAGACGCTGTGGGATGGTGGCCACAGTGTTCACGGGGATGCTCCTGAACCCCTAATCTGGAAGAGAAACAAGTACCATCTCTACTGTTCACCTTACAAGGCTGGAGAATGTAGGCAAATTAAGGTCCTGGCACAAAAGCATTTTGTAAACTAAATGTTATGTAAGTAATTTGAGTATTCTCTTGAGATTTCAAAAAATGTCTCGATAAAATTTTTCTCTTCTTAGCACTACTATCTCCTACCCTTATGTTAAAAATGTTTTCATGAGCTGTTTGGTTCAGAGTTTAAAAGACAGAGGCAAGGAGAATAATTATTTAACCATTAACCGATGTCAAGCAACATTAGTAAAGTCTCTTAATTTATTGGTGTCTAAATGCCCTTGATTATGAAACCCAAATGATACAATGCATGTGAAAGTGTTTTGTAAACTCTAATGTTCAATGCAAATGTATTTATTTTAATTTTATTTTTTTTAAATTAGGGCCTATTTTTCTCATCTTTAACTGCTGGTATATTTCTGCTCTGGTATTTTCAAAAAAAACCTCAATTATTCATGGATTCAGATACCTCCCTGGGAATGAATGAACACACACACACACACACACACACACACACACACACACACACACACACATATTTCCTGCCTGAATCCAAAGCATCTCCATAGGCTTATACCAACTGTAACCATTTGTCTTGTGAGTTTGCATCTCACTTTCCTCTGACCTTTTGCATTCACTTTGCTTTGAAGCATCAGTTTCATTCTCATCTGAGCCATACACAGTATTTAATTTTACATCTATGAAGGTACCCTTTAAGTGTATGACAACTCAGCTTTATAAGCCTGTTCATTCTTCCTAAGTCAATGAACATACCAAATACAGTCACAATAAAGACACAGTCATAATAACAAAACAAACTAACATTTTTTTTTACCTTGGCTAGATATTTTATTTTTAGTTCATATGGACCCTAAAAAATAGGGAAACTGAAAATAAGTGGAAGAAGCCCTAACTCCATGAGGTATTATAGTGTACCAACAAGTTTCTCTAAGCAAAGCCATGTGGAAATGTTCCATAAATAGACAGATCAATGGAAGAAAATAAAAGCCTAGAAACAGGTCCAACTATATGGAAAGTTCGTATATGATAAAGGATGGACCTCGAATCATAAGAGAAATTATGAACTCTCTTGAAATGGTGTTGAAACAACTAAGATTCATTTGTAAGAGGGAAAAAATGGATCTATACTTCACATAAAAAGAAAGCCCAAATTATCAGTAAAACCATGTAAATACTAGAGCAAACCATAATCTTGGAGGAAGAAAAAAACTCAAAATTTGAATCTAAGAAAGGATGAATAAATTCAACTTTGACTATATGTGTGTGTATGTGTGTTTTATTGTAGCAAATAGAACAGAAATAATCATTAAAGATAAAATAAAAGAACATCCTTTTCACTTGAAGAATTTATATCTGAAAATCAAAATACTTTATCTGTTTTCAGGTGAATAAAAGCAGAAATCAATATCTAGCTGCAACTTTGTGAAATTTATAAATCTTGAGGCAGAAGCCAACTCTCCAAGTATTTAGGCAGAAGAGTAAATTTACAACAAATTAAGAAAAACGGTCAGTGTCTCAGACTTTTCTGTGGTAGTGAGCATCAGATGCAAACAAGAGTAACATTTACAGAGATTTAAAGGGGAAAATTGGGAATCCAGAAATCTAAGCTAAACACGATTCCCTTCATCTGTGAAAGGAAAAGTAAATAGTCACGGCTATGGAAAGTAATTAGTTTCTGTGCCATCCCTTAAAGAAAAAAAAAAAAAGAAAAAGAAAAGCCTGAATATGTATAGCATCAAAGCAAAGCAAACAATTTGAGAATGTGGAAATGATGGCAGATACATTAGAGAACACAAATATATTTTTAAAACTTATAAAAATTACTGAAAATATTGTTGAAGATATAGTGCGTATATATTTTTAAATGTTCCTAAAAGTGAAAGCAGCCCCTCTCTGACACACAGATACACATCCCTTTAAAATTCCAGATCATGGCAACCAAAGTTGTAAATTAAAAGAAAAGCAAAAAAATAAAATGCTGCTAAATAGTTAATTTTATCTGAAAAAGCATCAATAGAAACTGTCTTATCTTGGTGATGATACTTAGATAATATTGGTTCAAGTGCATGTTATAAGATTTAAAGGAACTTATGAGATAATTTTATATATATATATATATATATATATATATATATATATATATATATATATCTTTTGAGTTATTAGAAGTGAAAAAAATTAAAAACAGTCAATTTACACATGAAGAGAAAACAAGAGGAAAAAAATCGGGCAAACAGGAAAACAAATATATAAAATGCTAACTCTTTAATTTCCTCTATGATGTGGGTTATTTTAAACCTAACTCACAGGCTAATTTTGAGGATTAATAGGATAATGCTTAAAAAAGTACGTATAGTGCCTGGTTTGCAAAGCTCAAAGAATGTTTATTATTATTGTAAAGTGTGACAGTATATATCAATTATAAATATAAATTTAAATAGATAAAGTTTGATAAAATATTTTAACCTTGTTAAAAGAAAAAAAATAAGGGGATTAGAGGGGATGGAGAGATTGGATGAGGGCTAAAGAGTTCAAGGTTTCATGGGGATGTGATGAGACTATCCAAACCTGATTGCTGTCAAGGTCGTACAACTCTGTGAATACACTAAAAGCTTTCAGTCCTACACATTAAGTAGATGAATTGCTCGACATGTGACTTACATCTAAATAAGCAGTTACAAAACAAAGCACTCCAGCTTTCAGGTGAGATGCAGAATTTCAAGAGCTCGCTGCTCCCAACACAAGGACTAGAAACTCACCAGCGTTGGAGCTATCAGTGCTCTGGATGTTGACATTCTAACAGGTGTGTAGTGTTTGCCTCATTTTAATTTGCATTTCACTAGTGATCACTTGCCATCTACATATCCAATTTGGTAAGGTATCAATCAATTCCTATCTTTTGTCTACTTTTGAATTGATTTTTTCTTTTCCTATTGTTGAGTTTTATGAGTTCTTGGCATATTTTGGATGCAAGTTCTTTAGTCAATAGGTGTTTTGAAAAAACTTTGGCCTGGTCTGTGACTTGTTTTTTCCATTCACTCAATAGTATTATTTGCAGAACAGAAGTGTTTAATTTTAATGGAGTACAAAATATCAATTTTTTCTTTTTACCGATTGTGCTTCAGATCCAAGAAGTCATTGCTAAACCCAAAGTCAATAGATTTTCTCCTATATTAACTTCTCAGAGTTTTATAAGATTTTTTTTAATTAAAAAAAAAGAAGCTCTGAATTAGTCAACGTCCCCACCAGATTTTTCAAACAAAGTTTAATGAAGGGATAACTACAAATAGGCTTGGCAAGGCTAGGGAAACTTAACAAGGGCTGGTGAGGCAGCTGGATACAGTAGCCTTGGTGGTAAGCTAGAATCACCCCAGGGCAGAATGAAAAGAGGAAAGAAATGGTGCCAGAACCGAATGCAGAAACTTTGGTACAGGAGCGAATTTTTTGAACTCAACTGCTACTGAAGATTTCATGCCTAGGCAAGGAGAGGGCAGCAGGACAATTATCCATTCTGTTCTTCTTACCTTCCAGTGTCGTGTCAGTGTCTCTAGTCTATCAAACCCAACAGAAGGCAGCCAGCAAGGGTGGCTGTAGTCTGCAGACATTACCCTCCTAGGGGCACAGAGCAGAGTGGAGATGGGTGAGAAATCCATGTGGAAGACAGCACGTGAAGGATAGTGACCATGAGCTCTCTGTCTAACAAAAACTCTTATGCAGACTCTAGCCTGTTACAGACCAGGGTTCAAAGCCAAGCTGAGCTCTACGTCTTCACAGCTCTGTGACCAATCACTGGTTAGCTAACACCTCTGTTTCTTCATGTTTAACTGAGAGTAAAAACAACCCTACATTATAAATACTGAGATGATTATATTAAATGTCTATGAAGGATTAACGACTACTTAATACACACTAGCTACTACTACTATTATTTTAGTCATTATTATTATGCAGACAGCATAACCAGAAATGTAAGCATGTATTCTCAACATAAGATATAATCTCTACGTGAAATTAATAGCTAAAGATGTACTCGGCAATGAAATATTTATATGTCCCCACGAAAACTGAGAATCAGAGAAGAGTGCTTTCTACTACCCTTATCATTTGATTTTCTAGAGATTTTAGCCAACACAGTAAGATATGTAACATTGGGAAAGAAAAAAATTATCTTTTACTTTTGGATGACCATTCTCAGTCTAGAAAACTCCCAGCCCCCAAATTTAAAAATTAAGCGGCAAACACATAATAAGTTTATAAAGATAAATGGCTTTTCTAAAATCTAAGCACAATATTTAATTGAAATAATTTTCCCTTTCTAACTTTATCTCAAAATATTAAGTGCTTAAGTAGATTTACAAAGAATTTTACAAACAACGTGAAGGCAATTAAAAACACCATACACACAAAACCTGATTGCTACATAAGAAAGAATGTATTAAAAAAAAAACAGCCCAATTTTTGAATATCAAAGATATCAGTTCTTTCCAAATTCATTTATAGGGTTAACAGGATTGCATTTGAATCCCCAGTGAGATTTATTCTAAAATATATTCAACTAAGATTGAACTAGAAGAATAAATTCAGAATAGAAGCAAAATTAATAAATTCAAAATAGAAACAAAATTAAACAAAGATTAACTTGTGATATTTGTCTTACTCGATATAGAAACATAATTTAATATTAGCATAATCAAAACAGGTGGTGGCACAGAATAGATGATTAAAACAATGGAATGAAATCTCTAGAAACAGAATCCATACATGAATATGGTGAAATAAACTTAGATCTGTATTCTGACATATTACCTCCAAATAAATACCAGGTGGATTAAAGACTTAAATGTTAAAAATTAGCCATGATAAAAATCCTGGAAGAATACATAGCAGAATATTTGTGTATCTCAGAATGGAAAAGGGCTTCGTAAGTATAAAAGTGACACAACATAGTCACAATAGAAGATGGATATGACTATGTAAAAACAAAACCTTTCGTATTTCAAAAGTCAGCTTCCATCAGCTTTTTCTAAAGCATCCTTTGCTGCTAACTTCGTGGTTTGTATTTGCAATAGGATTAGAGAGCCCACCTGTGCTCCCGTGCAGGTGGGTTCTCGTGTAGAAGGCCTCTAGGGTGACTCCTCCTTGGAATGAGACTTGGCACAGTACAGTTCCACTTCCACAGCATGTGGATGTATTAAGTCATGGAAAACATTTCCCAAGACTCTGATCCCAGCAGGCCTCTGTGTCTCCGGCACTTTGTCCTTGAAATTTGGGAGCATCTGAGCCCCAGATGGGGATGAGAGTGAGCTGGTCCAGTCACTAACAGTTGCCATTATGATCCCCACTTAGCAGAGAAGGAATATTACACTTTTTTACAAATCAGCACTTACTTTCTCTGCATGGGGTCTTACTTGTTTCTTATTCATAGGAATAGTTTACCCCACAGTTTCCAAAAATGTGTCATCATAAACAAAATAGTTAACTTACACTCAATTCAAATCAACCCATAGTTCAATAAAAATGTGAATGCTTTATATTTAAGAGTTAAAATTAAAAACAGTTAATTCTGCATGGTGTTGATTTGAATGTTTTTCCTAAACAACGACAACAACAACAACAACCCTTGACATCCCAATAGTCGAGATAGCTTTCATTTCATGCTACTTATAAAGTTTAGGCAACACAGACCCACGTTATTCTTACCCTAGACTCAGAGCAGCTTAGATAATTATGAGAGGCTGAAGGGCAGGACTAAAAGCCATGTCTTTCTGCTTAGACCTGTTGATAGCAAATGTCATCGCCACCACTTAACAAGGTACAGCCTTGGGTGAATGTGCTGGCAGGCCCTTCTGTGGTGTCATCTCACCCAAGCAGTTGGGATTTGTAAGAGTTTAATGTCAGCTGGGCTCCAGAGCTGGATTCTTCAAGTTCACTCGCTCTCGCTCCAATGCTCCTGAATTTGGCCACGGCTGAGCTGTGGTCATTGCTCTTAGGTCATCATCCCTTCTGTCATTCTTCTCTTTTACATGTTTTTTTTTTTTCCTGCAATAGCTACCACCCCATCATGCTTGCAGTCCTTCCCTGTTTGGATCCTGACAGGAGAGAGTCTGATGGTCTTAAATTGTTGGCAGTCCCTTTTGGGCAAAGACTTGGTGGGAAGACAGGGCCACTTTGGAAGTCAAGGGCCACCTGGTCTCCTGGCTGTCCTTGGGGCAGATCTCTGGCCACTGCTTCCTCAGGATTGCTTGCTGCTCTCTCCTTCGACATACTGTAGAGGGCAGGGCTACCTTAGAAGGCCTCGTGGAAGGGCAGCTGTGGGTCGTGGGTAACGCGCCTATCACGTTGAGGCTCATCGTCATTGTGATCGAAGTAGACATTTGTGGAGCCCTTAAAACAAGCCAGGCATTGCATTATACATTCATTAGTCTCACAATGAGAGTAGAGTTGGGTGTTGTTGTTTTTATAGGTATTTACCACTTTGTAAAGAGGAGCTTACTGTGGTAAACAACTTGCTGAAACTAGTAAGACCAGTAAGGGCTGCAGTCTCTTGGCTTCCAAAGCTTAGGCTCTTAGTTCCTACACTGTGCTACACCCTACTCCATCTTCCTGAGCCTCGTCTTCTTCGTGTATAACATGGTGCCTACTCTGTAACTACACCGTAAGGCTGTCTCTAGATTTACAGGCAACATTTGCAGTGTGTTTATCACAGTAAATGACATAGAATAAGACAAAATGTGCAAATTAAGGAACTAATGAAGAGCAATCATATGAACATACATACATTAATTGTGTAAATCCCATCAATGCCATGAGATGTAAAACAGAAAATTAAAACATAAACAAATATAAATATAAACAACAATAATTCTTTAATAAGTCACCAATGCACATTGTACTCTCTAGGGCAAATACTAAAACCACGTTTTTAAAGTATAATTAATGAGTGAATAGAAGGAGAAATATAATTATAAAATATTAAATAAATCTACAAAATCTTAGGGAAAAAAATCAGAGGGCAGGGCAAATAAAAAACAAATAGTGAGATGGCAGTCTTAAACCTAAACTACAGAAAACTTAAGTATTGGACTGAATATTCCAACTGATGCATAAAGATTATCAGACTAGATAATAAAACAGAGTTGAGCATGCTGCTTGTCAGATACACCTTATACATGAGGACAGCAACAGGATAGAAAAAGTACTATACAAACCAAAACTTACAAAGTAAGGCCTAAAAGTCATCCATTTCAAGTTTAAGATGAAACCGCCTTAAATTTGTTTGCAACTATTAACATAGACTCACAATATGTGAAATAAAAGTGGACATATCCACAAAGAGAAATGCACAAATCCACAATCACAGTGGGAGATTGATTAAGTCAGGGTTCTCCAACTTAATCCAAAATTTGCATTTACCCATTTAAATCCTATTTTAAGGAATCGTGGTGGGTCATGGGGCTGGTAAGCACGTGGTACAGAGATGGCTGGCGGGTGGGAACTCAGGCAGGAGCTGAGGAAGCAACCTTCAGGCAGACTTCATTCTTCCAGGAAACCTCCATTTTTGCTCTGATGGCCTTTGACTAATTCAATGAGTTCCATTCATGTTTCTAGGGTCACTCCCTGTGTACCTGGTCAGCGGTGGTAGCTGTTACCCAGGTCTACAGAACATCTTTATGGCGACACTGAGATTGCTGTTTAATTGAATAAGGAGGTATTAGAGCCTGAAAACTAACCATCGTGTAGGCTTTAACGCAGTTCTGAATACATTATACTTCAATTAACAAAAAATAGTTAAGGGAAATAAGCCACAGGGCGGATCATTGTTGCAGGCTGGTTCCAGGCTGAGACGGAGATCTGCAGAAAGGATGCTCATTGGGGATTATCCTTGGGACCCACAGCCGAGGGAGTGAGAAAGAGGAGCCCAGATGCAATGCGATGTCAACAGTAACCTTGGCCAGTCCGTGGGGGAGATGGGAAGTGCTGAGCTGTGCTGAACTGGGGCAACGGGGACTTAATCACAAGGTCAAATCACAAAGTTGAAGAGCTCATATCCTAAGAAGAATGCGGTTGGGGTCTCAGAGACCCCAGGGTGTCTCTGACTCTCATCTCTGGTGGTTTCTTGGGTTTGGAATGTGGACAACCTCCTTTTCCATTGAATATTTTAATGAACAAATTTAATTCTTACTGACCGGTATTTATTGAGGGTCATTATGTACCAGACCCCATTCTAGGCACATGGGCATGATGGTGAGCAAAACCTTTAAAACTTACAAACCATTTGGAACCTCGGTGTTTTGCAGAGATGCTACTTTCCCCTCATGTTAACTAGGCAGTAAGCTCTCTCCTGGCCTCACCGTTTGTCTCAACCAACGAGCCTGTGGCCCAGGAAAGATGAGAGCAGGCCAGGAGCTAACAGTCGTCCACAGCCCTTACTTTGTGCTCGTGATGGCACTAACCATTTGTTCTGCGTGTTCGTGTTATCTTCACACCGGACTTTGAGTTTCTTGGGGGGGAAAATCTGTCTGTATTTGATTCCCCATGATTATCCATAGCGTTTTGCCAAAAAGTATTGCAGAAGGTGCTGATTTTTCATTTGCTGAATAGTAAGCAAATGGCCTGGCCTTGCATGATTTCCTGGTCATTTCTAAAAACCTGCAGCTTCCAAGCCAGGGAGAGTGATGACTTCAGACCTCCAGGATGAGGGTGAAGTAGGTAGTCCCTGTCATCTTGCTGCCTACTCCAGGTTTGGGTGGCTCCTGGTGACTGCGGCGTGTACTCTGATGGCCTCTAGACGAGGGGGCCCCATACACCTTCTGGCCTCTTTGCTCTTTGCCTTTTTGCTGGGAAAAAAATGGACAAGCTAAACTCTGTCTTGGAATGCTACAGGAAGTGGATGGGAGGCCCGCTCATCCTCCCACGGCAGGCTTGGTAAGGCCCCCTCCCCACCCCAAAACCCTGACACCTGTCTTTGCCAGGTCATAAGACATGGTTTGTAGACACTGTGTGAAAGTGGTGAGTAAATGAATTTTTGTGAAACACAGCTCCACATTCCTCTCATCTGGCCTCGGGCATTGTTTTGCTCTTTTATGAATCTGAATGTAATGAGTCACAATTAAAATTCGAAATCTCTAAGCATATTTGCAGTCCAATTTCATCAGAGGCAATAAAAAAATAAATAACACACAGAGACTTTATTACTTGTGTTCCTCAGATGGGGGAGGCAGAGTAATGAAGCGGGTCTCTTCAGAGAATCCATATGACACGTAGGATCTGTGGGGAGCTCAAAGTCCCCAGGGCTCAAGTTCATTTGATCTGAGTGTGACCCGTCATACTCTATCAGCGTGAGTCAGGGCAAGTGTCCCAGGAAGAAGTCTCCCAGGGGTCCTCACTGTGTCTTTTTCTGGGGAGGAGTGGGCTGGTGTGTGAGCAAATGGCCCTCTAAACCATTGCTACATTTCTACCTCCACCTCTGAGCTTTGTTGTTGTTCATTTCATTGACTTGTGTGCCAAATGGCAGATGCATATGAGATGTCTGCCTGAGATCTAATACTGTGTTTCCAGTTGGTTCTTGGGAATCAAGAATCAAGAATCTACGGCAAGTGTTACTGATGCCGAAGACCACTTTTCCACCAATGGTTTCTCCTTCTCAATTTCCACCCTCCTCTCACCCTTCCTCCCTCTGTCCTTCTGTAACCTCACCCAGTCCTTCTTTTTCTCTTCTACTCACATTTTATTGAAAGTGTCATCCTGAGGATGAACACCAAATGATCTGATATTTCTACTCATGTACTACTGCACCAGCTGGTGGAAGAACAATTAGCCCTTGCCGAGTCATATGCAGGGTTTTTTCTTGCTCATAAACACAGTGCTTCCTATCTGCATCATTTTCTCCTTTCCATCCCTCAAAGCCACATCAAGAGGACCATTCGATTCTGTCCTCGGAACCCCTTTTTGTCGCTTTCCATCTTTCCTTTCTTGCCATCGGACCTTATTGAGACTTTTGTCAGGCCACACGTAGGGTTGTGGGTTCACTATGTCTGCCAAAAAGATAGGTTCAAATTCTGACCCTCTGGCCTTGTGTTTGGGACTTTATTTGGGAATAGAATCTTTGTAATGAAGTTAACGTGAGCTCATGGTGGATTAGGGTGGGCCCTAACTCAATGACTGGTGTCTTTATCAAAACAGGGAAGTTTGGACCCAGAGACACGTAGGGAGAAGGCCATGAGAGGATGAAAGCAGAGCTTGGAATGCTGTATCCACAAGCCAAGAAATACCAGTGATGGCTGACACCCACAGTAAGCTAGGAGTGAGATACGCAACACATTGTCCCTCAGAGCTTCTAGAAGGAATCAACACTGCAGACACCTTCATGTAGGACTTTTAGATTCTGAAACGATGAGAGAATATATGTCTGTTGTTTTCAGCCACCTGATTTGTGGTAATTTGTCACGGCAACCCTGGGAAACTAATAAATCCAGTCAGTGCAATAACTCATAAATAGTTCTCCTTGCCTCCAGACACCCCATCTGTCCTCTCCCGTCACCCACCTCTGTGGCATCCTGCACATTGCTTCAGGGATGGGTCAAAGATGAGCAGAGAGAACTCAGTCATGGGAGGGGAGTCAAGAATGTGAAGAGGGGGATGCCGGATTGGAAAGCAATGAAGATTGTTTAAACCACTGATACTTACAGCAATCTTGAGATGGTCACAGAACAGACATAGAGTGGGAACCTTAAAGCACAGAGAGGTGACTACTGCCATTTGGGTGACATGAAATCCTCTGTGCTGGTTGCTACTACCTAAACTTACAGGCAGGAAGCTGAGACTCTGTGGGGTGAAGTTGCTGACCTGGTCAAGTCCAGCCACAGAACTTGAACTGGAGACACTGCTCTATGGCACGTACTCTCTCTTCCTATGTCCCTAGCTCTACTTTGCTGTTTTCTTATCCTGATTTCTTTCTCTTTCCCGCTGCACCTGTCCAAACCTTCTCATACTTTAAAGTCTGGTTTAAATCTGATTTTATCTGTTAGTGTTTTTCTCAAGCATCTGAGTCAAAATAGATCTGAACTGGCTGCACTGAATAAAACTTAATGACATGTGCGTAATTCTATTTAGCACATCTGAGCACTTCCTAAGTTATTACTTCAATTATTGTCTTGGTTTCTTTGCATTTTTTTCTTCTTTGTTATTTTTTTCAGAATTTTTGTGAGCAACTTGGGCAGGGGCTATAATGTATACTTCCTTGTATGTCTAGCAGGTCTCCAAACAGTGCTTTGTGCACAGGAGATGCTCAATAAACTCAGACGTCTTGGTTCGCAGTATAACAACCTGCTCTGGATATGTTAACTCTGGGACATCAAATGAATTCCTAAATGTCCCCAGTCTCAGTTCCCTTTGACGTGAGGAGTTTGACTTGAAGCTTCAGGGTCCTCCAGTCCTCTTAGACTCCGACACTGTACCCCTGGCTAAGAGCCAGGCCAGGAGGTTGGGATGTGGACTCCTCTGGCCCAGCCCCTGGGCACGTGGGGACTTGGCAAGCTTCACCTGCACCTGACTCACCAGAGAGTTGAGCCGCAGTCATGACCTTGGTATTGGGAGGAAGCAAGGCCAGGTGCGATGCCAGAGCATCTGTGTGGCTCAGGTGTTTGCCTGACTTTCTGTCTAGGATGTGTGTTAAGAAATGCCAGAACTCAGCAGGATGGAGCTGTCTCCCCACATGTGCCCAGAAAGGTTCTGGCGATGTGTTCATACAGGAGCTGTCGTCCTTGGGTTCGGGAAATGCTACACTGAATAGTGATAGCAATAAGGGTAACCTGTCCTTGTTCACAGCGCCTTCTCAGAAGACAGGCGTCATAGGTTGTGACAGGTATGTTTGTGTGTGTGCATTAGGGGTGCTGGAATGGAAACTTAGAAGGGATATTTGAAGCTCTGTTTTACTTTGTCTTATTGAAGTGACACCACCCTCCCATGAGTAATCTTGTGAATGCCTTTACCAGAGCAGGTTCATAAAACCCCAAGCTCTGCAGATGAGAGGTGGGGGATTATGAATTAGCAGGAAGATTGTTAAAGGGTCAAAGTATAATTACACATGTCTGGATGCCAATGGCTTGTGATGGTTTAGGAAGTGAGAACATTCTCTTTATGAACTGCATTAAAACCCCACAATTGATCATACTCTCCAGAGAGAACCATCTAAACGTGGGGAGGAAAGAATTCTCAGTTTGGGCTGTAGTTTACCAACATCTGGTAGTATCAGCATAATATTCCAGCCAGAGAAAGTTGCAGGGAGAAGAAGAAAGTTTATCTTTAAAGAAGGAACAATTAATTAGCTATCATGCATAACGCTATGTATAATATTATGGAAAGCAGGCAATGTGAAAGAGTTAATTTATTTTTATGGGGGACCAATTTTATTTTATGCTTACTTTGCTGAAAGCCATTCCTTCTTCTTCTCCTAAGATGTGAATGTAGACACATGTGTCAGGTGTTCTCTTAGCAGAAGAATTCAAACTGTACGTCTTTGTTTCAGAGGCAAGTGTTGTCAACCGTACTATTTCAGAATAACTCTTATAATAGTTATAGATGTGATCACTTCTTTGTAAATATTGTACAAGGAGACGGCAAAGGGATATTTGGAGACTTGTATATTTTTAACTTTAATTACAAGTTATATTCAGAATCCAAAGGTAATGTCTGATCTATGTCTTTGGCAGATATTCAACTTGAGGCTACATTATTCTGTGGCAGTTATAACCTAGGGCTAATATTGACCAACCCCACTTATAGGACATTAGGCAGTGACTGGGGACATTTTTGATTGTCACGACTGGGGGAGGTCCTACTGACATATTGGGGATAAAGGCCAGGAGTGATGCTAAACACCCTATTTCACATAGGACAGTTCCTCACACCAAAAAAATGGTCCAGCTCCAAATGTCAGATATGCTGTAATTAAGAAGCCCTGTCCTAAGGAAAAATAAATATATTTTTTCCCTTGGTGATAACCCACAGTTAGCCTTTGAGCCCCATTTGTTCAGAATATTATAACCTGAAAGTTAATTTCAGAAGAATTTCACATTCTTGTTAGTGCAGAAGAGAATGATTGTGTCCAGGATAGATGGGCTTTGTTACCATAGCATTTCCAGGTAGTGTAGTTGGCATTTCATGTTCCATTGTCTGAAATGCTCTCCTCTGGATCTGCCTTTCAAACATTTTGTAGGGACTAGGATTACTCTTTGAGGATAATTAAATGGTGGCCAGGTTTTACTCTGAAGGATACCATCCCCTGGAAGCAAGAAAAAAAAAAAAAAGGAGTTATGTGTTCATTTTAAACATTTCCAAAGCTTGATGGCGTTCAAATAGGGTATCATTAATTATCTCAAGAGCTGAAAAGATAATGCAAATGTTGAAAACACAGCTGTCAAATCTTATAGCATCTGGGGACCGTAGCCGCCTACTTAGTGTGATTTTTCCAGGATAATTCTATGTACTTCAGCATGATAAGCTAGGTGGACCTTAGTGAATCTCATGCCTGTGTCCCCTTTGGCCCTGCCCTCCTCTAGGATGAAGCCCTAACGTCTCTAATAGAGACTTCACAGAATAGTAAAATAAATCCAATGTCGTGCCCATAGTTGGCAGCATTTGATTGTTATGCCACTGGAAATGATATTTTGAGACTCTCTCTGTTGTTTCTTTAAGCCTCTCTCATATCGGGTGGGAAAATTGGGCTATGAAGGGTGATTAAAAGAAAAAAATCTGGTGACAGTCAAGTCCATGGTCTCCCGGAGTGATGTTCACCTTAAGAAAAACAATCCTTCGTCCGCAGGACACGTTCCAGGCTTAGTGATAAGCTCCTGTTTCCTAACAGTATGAGGTTAATGAACCTCCTTAGTTTTGGCAGGAAGAGTAAGTTGAAAGTAGAAAAATCTATCTGAGCGAGCCCAGTTCAGAGGCTTTAATTGCTTATGTGACAGTGAAGAAGAAAGCCCCCTCCTTGCAAAGCAGAAGGATGCAGTGCTCCATCCCTGAACTTGGCAGCTCTTCCTCAATTATATAAATAAGAAGGAAATTAAAATTTGATGGATTAAATAAGGGGGTGAATTGGCACTTATTTTCTAACTAGAAATTACCATGTTTTGCTCTTTTGAAATGATCATTGTCGGCACCATCGTTTATTCACTTTTGTAATAAGGTCCTTTTTTTAATTAAAATTGAGATGTTTTACATTTCTTGTCTTCCCTGAAGAAAATCTTTCAGGTGTTTGCGTTCCTGCTATTGGAAAGCTTTGATTACCTAGTGGAGTAGCAGAGCAGCAAGAGCCGAAGGGGAACTTGCTTCTTCTTCCCCATCAACAAAACCGCACTGAGAGCTCAGGCAGGTGGGCAAATTTGTCAACCTGCCAAGCATTATGTCCACGAACAGCCAGGAAGCACGCCTGGGGGGCCACACGTGTGGGCTTGTTTCTAATTGTTTTACCTGAGTTGCCTAATTTCAGAACCCAGTCAGATAATCCCCAAATTTCCCGTGTTGTCCTAAAACATGTGCATAGAAATTGTCATGAAAATCAAGCCACAGTAGGCATTCAGGCTTGCACCTGCACCTGTATACAGCACCAATGGGAATTTCACTTATATTAACATAAGGCACTGGATCAGTTGGGGATCTCTAGAGGAACAGAACTAATAGAAGATGTTAGATATATAATAGATTAGATTAGATAGATGATAGATAGATAGATAGATAGATAGACAGATGGTAGATAATAGGTAGGTGATAGATAGATGAGAGCTAGATGAAGATAGCTTTAAATAGATAGATATAAGAATAAATAGATGAATGACAGATAAATGATGATAGGTAGATTGATCGATAGATATTTTAACATTTTTATTTTTAAACATTTTAAAGAGGTTATGTTAAGGAATTGGTTCATGCAACGTGGGGGTCAGCATGTCCAAAGTCTGTAGGTCAGGTTGGTGGGCTGGAGACTTGGCAGGAGTTAATGCTACAGTCTTGAGGCAGAGTGTTTTCTTCTTCAGAGAAGCTCAGGTTTTGCTCTTAAGTCCTTCAACTGATTGGAGAAGGCCCATCCATATTATCTAGAGTAATCTTAAAGTCAAGTGATTGTGGATGTAAGCTCCCTTCATAGTAACACTTAGGTCAGTATTTGATTAAATAACTGTAAATATAGTTTTGCCAAGTCAGCACATTAAACTAACCATCCCAGGTGTCAAACTAAAGCATTTGTTAGAACTGTGGGCAGTAAGTAATGCCTACTTAACTGAGTGACACCCAGGAGGGTTCAAGGTCCTGAGCGTCCCTGCCAATCCCATTCTTATCTCAACTCTCCTTCTGTTTTAAGGGTCTGGCCCACTTGCTCTGCCTCTGTTCTGCTCTACCTTTTTCTTATCCTTCTGGATCAGAGTAAAGTGGCAAGTATATTGACTTTGAGGACAGACTTGCAGCACTCAAAGCTTATGCTTCATCACTTTTCATTTGATTCCCATTTTTATGATGTGGTTTATATGGTATAACTTCCTTCTCCATTTGGACTATAGATTCCTGTAAGTAAAGAATCTTTCTTTCTTTTTTTTGTATGTATAATTCACAATCAGGATTTATGAAGGTAGATACTCAGAAAATCTATTTGAAATTTTAGAGGAGTATGGAATGAATAAACTGGCAAAAATATTCATTCATTCTTCAATGATTCAAATCAGTCATTCATTCTGAATAATTAACTTGTTCGTTCATCCTTTTTCAGTCTGTCTATACAGCCATATATCCATCATTCATCATCCATCATCCACACATCCATCCAACCAACCATCCATCCATCCATCCATCCATCCATCCATCCATCATTCCATCCAACCATTCACTTATTCTTTTGTGAGACATGGGACCTAAGTTAAGAGATGTGGAAGTTAAATGACTTATGAAAGATGAGATGATGTTTTACTGGCAAGTTTACACCTATCTCTTAATTTTTAGCCCTATTCTTCTTTACATCTCATCTGCTTAGGTGCTTCAGAGGAGGATTTCTTATTATGCTTTAAGCTCAGTGTAGTCGCTAAGATTTGTCAAATAAAAATCCATGATTCTTGAAAACATGTCTCACTTTCTTTATTTCAGTATGGATATCAGCTTGAATTTCTTGCAACTAAATTTGATTTGAGATCACAAACAAATGATAATAGCTCAGGGCTTGAACATTTGCAATCAAAGTTTATGAAATAATTGGAACAACTAATCGAATAATTTGGTTACAATAGAAGACTTTTCTTAAATTACCCACATAATTTTAGAAAGACTGGATTTAATTATTTAACTGAACTAACCAGCAACACCTTTTATTTCTAACATTGTTTTATCAGTTGAGATCAGGCTTAATAGCTCTAAAGAAAACCTAGAAAATGTAGGCAAAATGTATTTTGAAACCATGAACACATATTTATTTGTTTATATTCAAAAGAAAACAGTTTAAGCAGAAGGGTGTATTTTGTGTGTTACCTATTTAATTATCACATGCACCTGCCACTGTCTTTAGAAAATATCTTTCTGACAAAATCAGAGGATGGTAAAGAAGAAAAAGGGGATGAAAAGGGGAGGGTTTTGGTGGGTACATCTGGGCTGTGCTTAGGAAATGTGGACTGGGGCCCCCAGGGCTAATTTTAGCAGAAGCCACTGCTTCCTAAAGCTGATGCCCTTCTGCTGGGGCCTCTGAATGAAGATATAAATAGAGCAACTAATAGTGCTTTTGGCAAATGTGATCTTTCAGAATTCTTTACCTGCCCATGGGAAACCTTCAGAGAACCTCCTGCTGTTCATACTTGTGGAAACTTTCCAAGAAGAAATTTCACAAAGAAAAACATTTATTTCTTGAAATTGATTGGATGGCGGGGGAGGTGGGGAGTAATTCAAAATTGCAGCAGGGGTTTAGGTCTGCCTTGCACACAGAGTCCCCATCCCCTATCTGCCAGCCTTGGAGCCTGGCTAAGGCTCCACATCCCCACCTGTAAAATAGGGTGATAACAGTCTTTACTTGGCGAGATGGTTAGGGAGACTCAATGAGCCTCTGCTGAAGTGCTCAGTGCAGAGTAAACCAGAGAAACGTAAGCTGTTGTTCTCACGAGAGGAACAGAGATGTGCCATGGATGGAAATTGCACATGATGTCACATGATATTCACGTGAAATCAACAGATGGGAATATCACACTGAAGTTGCCATCACAACAATGGCAATTATATTTCCACAGCCTTTCTTTTTAACTTAACACAATTTCAGATATTTAGCTGAAACTCTCAATATTTTTTACAAAAGGAGATTAACTGAACCAATCTTCAATAAAGATGTCTATTTTTTTTCCTTGTCTTAAAATCAAGTACAGAATTCTATTGGTTTTATATAGTTAAGTTGGTCTATAAAACACTTATACACTTTTATTATTATTTCAACTGTCTTCTCTGCCACTACTCTATTTATTGATTCTGCCAAGGCCTGCTTCAAAAGTTTATAAAATATATAAAAGTATATTTATTACTAGATATCTATCAAGATCAGGAGAGAATTTAAAACCACTTACTCCATATCCTTTCATCCTGATTTAAAACCACTTAGCCCACTACCCTTTCATCCTTGTGGTATGAATATTGAATAAATGAATTTGGAAAATGCGCATTTATATTGTCAGAATGTTTGTGTTCACGGTTTCATGCAATACCCACCTGCTTTTATTATTATCTTGTCTCATGTGATGTTTCTGTTGTAATCCACACCTTATTGAAACTACTTGTTGAATGTGTAATTTTCATCAAACTGTACCCCAATATTATTCAAAATGAAAAATTATTTTGTAAAGGTATGTTGACCCTAAGCTTATATCTGGTTGGCATAATAAAGTTCTTCAAATAGAAAATAGCTTAAGGAACACAGAGCTATTCTCTTATGTCATGGACAAGATACAAAAGATAATCTCAAATTAATGCAAGAAGAAAAATAAAATTGCAAGAAAAAAAATAAAATTAAGACAGAGGATCAAGAAAACTGAAAGTTAGATTTTTAAAAAGATGAATAAATTGGACAAATCCTGAGTGAGACTATCCCAGAAAAAAAAATAGAGACAACATAAAGAAACAACATTAAAAGTGAAAGAGAATATATAACTACAGGATATAGTAAATATTTTTAACGTCACAAGGAGACATGCTACCAGTAAATATGAATCTCAGATTAGAAAATTTTTTAGCAAATGTAATTTAACAAAGTTGACCTGAGAAGAAATAGCAACTCTGAATAAACCAAATAAAAGCAAAAATGGTTAGTATTTCCAGAGTAATAATCAATTGTGTCACCCCTGGACACAATTCATTTGAGTTTCAAATGACAAGAATCAATTGCATTACAGTCAATTTTTTTTTATAGAGTTATAAAACAGCTCAAAACAGTGAAAGGCCAAGAGAGCCCAGACAGGTCTACTGGACAGGACACTCAGTCACCTTATTGTCCATTTCAATGTCTTCCACAGCCTTTCTTGACTGTCTAATTTATACTTTGATGTTGACTTCCTTTAATCGTGGCCTTCTTTATTCTTTGATGTTTTAGATTACTTATCTTAATAAAAAATTTTAATTTTCTTATTCTTTTTTTACATAAGAAATCAGTGGGGCAGGTATGATTTCAGGTCAGTTTTTGGGCTGCTGGACCACACCCTGGTGACTTGACACCCATTTATGTTCATTCCTAGCAAAATGCTCACAACGAGCCATCTAGAGATGGCCTATGCTATATAAATCATCTTCTTTTCTGAAAACATGTTTTCAAAGGAACATTTAAAAAAAAACAGAACATTTTTTTTTAAGTAAATCTTATGGCCTTTCTCCCAGCTCATCTCACTCCCAAGTTATGTCCTTGTCACCGCTGAAGCATACCTCAAATGTCCACGTGTGGGAACATTCCCTGTGGGTTCCAGTTACATATGTAGGAGTCTCCTTTTTATCAACATTCCTTGATCGCCATTGCAACATCATCAGCTGTGCTATCTGCCAAATGTTTCCCAAGGACAAGTGGCCAAGATTAGAGCTCTGAGGTTGCAGGATTCAGCGCTTGACCAGCAGGAGACAGGAAGGGTGGTCAGGTGCCCCACGAAGAAGGGAACTTCAGAGAGCCAACAGCATTATCTGAGGACGTGGAGACTTGGGCATTAGAGATAGTTCATGGGAAAATGGGAACCCTAAAAACAGATGGGAAGGTGCCAGGGACAAACTTCGTCTCTGGGTCTGTTCCCAGCCTGGTTCTTGATTTACAGAGCGCTCCAGTTTGCTATTTCCAATGCCAAAATCTAAGAAGAAAGGTTTGGGGTTGGACTCACCTAGCCTGTTTGTTTAGATACAAGGCATTATTAGCTTTCTGGACCATTGACCTTATATAGAGCAGGCAGCATTTGCTGCCTGCCAGCTCTGGATCTTTCCCCTAGGCTGTGGGCCTCAAAGAATTAGCCTCTTGTAACAAAATCAGCCCTTTAAACCATGCAGAAGACCAACAGTAGGGATCACTACCCAGATTTATTTGCTACCAAAGGAAGAGTCAGATGCCAAGATAAACAAGAGGGAAGAGCCAGCTGGTAGGGTTTGACAAAGGAAAATAAAAAAAAAAAGCAAGCCTCTCATTTTCTTTTTGTTTTGGTATTTTCAATTGAATTAAGATGGTGCATTTTTTTCTAAGCCAATATGTGCTAAATCTTTAATGATTCAAATGTGCTCATTCTCCTTCCAGAGGGTGGTTCTCTGCACAGCCAGCCCCTCTCGATAGGATACGATGGTGTTGCCCAGCTCCCAAGGTGGTCTCCCAGGACCACTATCGCCCTGGGTTATACTCTTTATCCAGAGGGGCAGTCAATAGGGCTGGCTTCATAATGTGAGGGCCCTTGGTGCAGAAGTCAAATTCGACTTCCTAGAATCCAATTCTAAAGTGCCTCCCCACTCCATGCTATTGCTTTACATACTTTTGCTAGAAAATCTTTATCACATGAAGGTTTGTGTCCTTTTAAGCTTGTATAGGAATATGAGGATCCACAGAATTTCAGAGCATGTGACCATTTTAAGATGTAGACTTTATTTTTATTCAGGTATGGTGAATGCAACAGAGCTGGAGACGACTGCCATTGAAAAGATATCTTGTTTCAGTTGGCGAGAGATGGGGGCATGTCACTTCACATAGCCCACAGGGAGAAGCACCAGGGTCAGGAGGCAGATAGAGATGGGGGAGGAGCACGTGGGCAAGAACCCACTCATTAGAGCTGCAACCTCACATCTCAAAGATGTAGACTTGCGAATAAATAACACTGGAAACAGAAAGCAAATGTGACACTTTAGTGATTGCAAGTAATCATGATGATGCTTCTTGGTAATTAGGCGGAGATGATAAGCAATTAAAAAAAGTTTCACATGCATATTACTTTTTATTTTCTCTCATTTGTTAGTTTCCTAATGTCAATAAGCAGAATTAGTATCAATGACACTTCACAGGCTTGGGCTCCTTGGGTCCACGTTAGGAGTCTCATTCTGCTGGGGCCCACCCCAGGCCACTGGCCCTTGGGTAACTAGTCCTTGATCTGTACTTCTGTTGTCCTCTTATCCCTGCTGGGAATCCAGAAGTCCTGGGGGTGGAGGACTTAAGGCATGTCCAGGCTCAATGAGAAGGAGTCCAGTGTTCTAAGAAGGGGTGCTGAGGGCTGGCGTTGAGAAGTGGAGCAGGGAGAGGCAGGTGTGGTGGATGGACTCACCAACCAGCCAGCTCAGGTCTACAGTTGCAGGAGGCCTGAAATGTGAGGGCCAGCCCTTGTAAACCCAGAGAGTCTCCAGTGAGTTTGCATCAGTCTCTTTGGGGCTCCGTCTTTCTTAGTGGGCAGGGGAATGTCAGACGGGGTCATGGAGATGAACGGATTTTTTCTCCAGGGCACTGCAGGCCCTGTGAGATTCCACATCAGCATATCACTTAGTCTTTATACAACCTAAGAAGGCTCCCAAAAGCTCAGGTGCAAATACATTGCATCTCCTTCATTTTATTTTCCAAATAAGAATGAATTCAGCCTTCAAGGGCCATCCTGTCTGAAAGTCCAATATCCCCCCTCTTGAGATTCTCTCCTTCTCCAAAGTCTAGGAACCTGTTGGGTTGATGGGATCCAAGTGGGCCGGGTTTAATCCAACTCCACACACAGAGCTGGGCTTGGGTTAGTGCTAGTGGCCACAGGGCCCAGGCAGAGCCTTGGCCCATATGCCTAAAGGACTGCTGGGCAGTGATCAAGGTCGACTCTTTCAAGGGTGAACAAAGCCATTCGAAGCTCAGTTCAGCTAACAGGACATCATGATCTGACTCCGAGAGTCTCAGCTTTTAGTGCTCAGCTCATTGAAATAATAAGTCTCCCCCTCACCCCTCTTCCTAAAGTGTACCCCCTGAGCCTAGGTTATATCACATCCCAATAGTCCAATTAGATCCTTTCCACTCAAACAAGGAATAGCCCGCCTGCTCTACTCCAGGCAGCTCCATCCCTTTCTTAATCTCTTTCAGCATCTCAGAGTTGCTCTTCTCTCTTAGAAAAGGCAAGGTGACATTCCAGTATCAGTCTTGCTAGGACAGAGAAAGAAAGAAAAAAACAAAAAACATTTACTCTTCCCGCAAAAGGTGATTCTACTCCATGACCTCCCTTCTGAAGGGTGCTGTCATTTTTCTCACCTCTCTGCCTTCTATTCCCAGCATAAATATCCTTAAAAAAGAACTTTAGGGCCAAGGTCAAAGTCATTTTGTTTCACAGACACACCTGACATCTCAGTTGTCTGCTTGCTGATGCTTAAATCTATGTGTAAGTGGAGATAAGGTCTCCCCCCCCCGCCAGTCTTTACTTTATGATTATGGCTTTATGGCAGATAGCAGAAGTAACATGTTTCACTCCTAATTCTTAGATTCATTCTGCAGTTCTCTCTCAGCCAGAAACTGTGATGATGTTGATCAGAGGTTGGTAATCTACAGTCCATGGGTCAACTCTGGCCAGCCACATGTTTTGTATGATCCACGAGTGACACCCTGCCATGCTCAATCATTTAAGTAATTTTTTTTCGCTGTATTCATGTTACAACAGCAGAATCTGTGCTCTGAGGGTTTTCTCTGTCCAGCTTGTGTCTATACATGTATCTTGCATATATAGATGATGAAACAATGCAAAATGATGTATTTCTGAGCATTTGAGTTGATCGTGGATAATATTCCAAACGCGATGTTCGACACCTGCTTTAGCAAAGTCAGGAGGGTGGCATGAGGCATAGGAGCAAGAAGAAATATTCAGGAAGCAGTCAGGAGCTAAGTTAAAAAGAAGCAGCTAAAACGCAGCCTTCAGATGAGCTCAGTGCAGTCTGCATCCTCCTTGCCATGGGCTCGATTCAGTTTTCTTAATTGAGGGAGTAGAATGATAGTCCTCGTAAACCCAAGTGCTGTAGTTTAGGATAATCTCATGCCTCACCTAATTTTAAGCCTCATTGAGTGCTTCCTTGTCCAGGGTAAAAAAAACAACACTGCTATTTATAAAATCTTTTATTTGAAGCATCAACCTGCGAAAAAATTGACAAAAAGAAATGGAAGTTTTTTTATGTTCTTGCCAGGTGACAGCAGAGCTAGAAGAACAGGATGTCTTAGCTCTCACCCTGGGGGTGAAAGATGCTTCTCATGGCTTCACAGGGAGGGGGTATGGTGCTGTGATCCTGCTCTTTGACGGGCCAGAGGATCTGAGCTCTGGTGTTGGCTTTGCCACATTCCCTAAGCTATTGAATCAATCTCTTTAAGACCTATAATCCTGTGATGGTTCGTGTGTCCACTTGGAAGGCAATTTTTGATAAGATTAACAATTAACTTGGTGAATTTTGGGTAAAGCAGATTGCACTCCATAATGTGGGTGGGCCTCATCCAGTCAGTTGAAGAGCTGAATAGAACAAAGACTGGCTTACGTAAGCAAGAGGGACTTCTCTAATAGATGGCTTTCAGACCTTGCATTATGATGGAGTCTTCCAGGACTGCGTACTACAGTTTTGAAGGCGCCAGCCTCCTTAACGGCATGAGGTAATTCCTTATAATAAATTGATCTCTCTCTCTCTTTCTCTCTCCCTCTCTTTGTATATATGATAAATAATAGGATATATATTCTATTCTTTCTATTTCTTTGGAGAACCCTAATACAATTCTATTCATAAGACTTTAATAAAGGCCCTGTTAACTGTAAAATAAAAGGCTACTATGGATTTTCAGGTTGAGTCATTGGCTAAGTGAGTGTAAATGCTTTGTCCCAAATTGATGACTTCATCTGGTTTTCTTGCACAAGCAAATATCTTCTCATCACTGTAGTAACTTGGAGCGTCGATGCTGGTGCCAGAATCCCTGGGTTCAAATCCTAGCTTGGCCCCTTGGTGGTTTTGTGATCATGGGCAAATGATGTAACTACTCCAGGCTTTGATTTTTCTCATCTGATGGAGATAATAAAAGTAGAGATAATAAAAACACCTATCTTATAGAATTATTGTGAGAATCAATGAGTTAACACAAGTAAAATGTTTATCAAAGTTTCTGGCCCTCAGTAAGTGGGTGTCTCAGTTAGGCTACACCTGGTTATACTGCCGTGATGAACACGTCGCTTTTGCCCTTATTGGCTGGAGATAAATAGTTGAGTGGGGCCTTAACGAAAGCAGGAAAAAAGTCAACTCTGTGCCTGGAAGTGGGGGTGGGTTGGGGAGAATAGAATACTTAAACAACCCGATTAATACATAAAATGTATTTATGTATGTTCATGTATATACATATTTAATTAATATTGTATATGATATGGTATACTTAACTTTGCTTCTTTGCTCAAGGCAAAAGCCTTTTTAGAACACTGGGTCAAAGCTTTCTGCAGGGAGCAATTCTTCATTTGGCTTAGCAGCAATAGCCTGGTACTGTCCTCCAATCATATGGCCCTGAGCTATCAGATCATCAGTATCTGGGCAGCTAGAAACAGCTTAGCATCTTGGGCTGATATCAAGAAGCTTTTATATGGAAGTAATTATAGGTGGTGGTGGGGGAATTGTTAAAATGCAAATGTGCCATTATTTACTAGCTCTTGGAGGTCATGGCTCTTATATTTCATTCTGAATTTGCTCCATGCCTTTCAAAGCTCCCTTGCTAATTTTGGCTCCTAAGAGATAATTCCACCAAGGCAGAACACTGGCAGTCAAATGAGTTTCATTGGCCTTTAGATCATTTTATTTCTTAACTTGTAATTTTCCATTGCTCTCGGTTCTCCTTTGACTTTCCATTCCCCATTATATTACACGTGCAGTGCAAGCATTGATCTTGACACATGATGGACATTCCTTGTCAAGGCTGATCCATTGGGTGGGCTTCTCCCAGAGAAGTGTGGGCTGTGTCTACCATTTTAAGAACGTGATATATGGACATACTTTGGGTATCACAAATCACTTTCAAAAACCTATTGAGAGAAAATTTTTCTTGGAAATACTTAAAATGGATTTATTTACAGTTGAATCTCCATCGAGTTTGTATATTTAGGTAGGTGGCCTGTGTCCTCAGTTAACTGGCAATTGGGGAATTTTCTTTTTGACTTTCTCTGTCTTATCAGTGTGACCGGTATGGGAAAGAATATCCTGAAGAAATCAGCTGACTCTGTTTCTAAAGCTTAATGTCTCTAAAAAGAGATGCAAAGAAATCCAATGATGCATCCAATCACTTATAAAGTGCCTACTATGTGCGGGTGCAACTCTAAGCAATGTGGTGGGTAGTGAACTAGCTGATCAGGCCCTCTTGGAGTGAATGTTCTGGTGGAGGACACACATAATCCCAAAGAAATCAGATAAATAGACAGTAACATTTCAGGTAGTGATGTAAATTATGGAGAAAAACGAACAGGGTGAAACAGCAGGAGAGAAGTTTGGGAAGAGCTATTTTAGATGACGTGGTCTGGAAAGGCTTGGCGGAGGAAGAGAGTCTTGAGTTAAGCTAAAAGGATGGCTTCCATATTTCTGTCGAGACTTCATAGACACTGTCATTACAACGACCGTATTTTCCAGTGGATCTTCACTGATAGGGTATAGAATTCTCTGATTCTGTTTCCTATCATTCCGGGAACCCCCATAGAGGCTGACATCCCCGATTCACCAATCCATTTGTATGGGAGTGTCACTCTGTGTGTTAGTGAGCAAGCAATAGCTTTTTGGAAAAGGATGGTTGTGTAGCTCATGGAAGAGCTTAAGAAGTCGATCAATTCAAGTCTTGTTTTCTGTAAAAATGTGGAGAATGACTTCTCCACCCAGTGGCATTTTGTGCTGCAAAACAATCACAATTTTCTAGGCTTTTTGGAGGATGGGATTTTCTGGGTGAAATATACTGAACTTCTGTACACCAGACACTTATTCCAAATGGCTCCCGCCGCCGCCCGCTGGGTTCTAGAAATGTTTAAATGTTTTAGTGTTATGATTTTATTCTGTAGCCAGTGATTTAGAAAAAAAAAAAACCAGAGTTTTGAGTTTTGATTCTATCTAACAAATCTGCTAGTGGTTTTGGTGAGTTTTGTTGATTAACCATTGTTGATAATTTGTCTTTTTTTCCAATTTGGTGCTTCTGCAGTTGAAGAGTGTGTCTGGAATTTGGTTTGGCAGTGGGCCAGTCGGTGAGATAGCCTCCAGGTAGCAGTTTGTAGCCCTTTTGCCCTGCACAGCCTCGTTCTGCATGTGGGATAAACTTTGGCTCCTCTAAGTACTTGATAGACCTGGGCTCTCTCCAAATATGACTGAAGAAAATACCAGCCTTCTGTGCACAGGTTTTCCTGCTCTGAAGTACACAACGGAAGACACCTCTCAATGCCTCCTTACAAGAAGACTGACTCATGGTTGGCTCTGGTCTTCCTTGGAGCCAAGGCATGGGTTTCCAAGTGGGCCAGTCTGTACTGACTGCAGAGTGTGCCTGGTGCTGCTGAAATCACGTTGTGTGCAATTTCTCTATAGCTCCATGTGGCGGGGCCTCGAGTCCTGTGGTTACTCCTGGGGACTCCTAGACAGGTGGTGCCTACTTGCTCTCAGCCTATGTGGCCTCTAGCCATCTTGGAATGGATAGACTCAATCAATTTTCCTTGGCATCTTCCAAAGCAGAGCTTACTGAGTGCCAAGATGTCCTCGGCCTCAGATAGGTGTCTCATCGAACGTAGTGACACAGGCTCACTTTCTAGCATTTTTCCTCTGAAACTAAATTCACTCATGAAGGTAGATTTGTGATGACTCTAGAACCAACCCCCAGGGTTCACTTGGCCTATTTGGTATTTAGACTTGGTTCTTGGTATTGAAACCACTCCAGCTACTTCTTCTCCAGCTTCAATACTCTGGAGTGAAACGTCTTGGTCCTGACCCCTCCCATCTGGATGGGTTGATGACACCTCCAATCAGAATCCCAGTGTATTTTAATGCGAAGCAACGATTGAAGTCCAGCAACATTTGAGACCATCTGAGACCTCGGCCCTCGCATGTGGGCTGGGCGTCCGTTGCAGTGTGAGAGTTGGTTTCCTGTAGACACAGATTGTGAAGGGCACCTAGGCTCTGAGGAGTAACTCACTGTGGGCGACCAGCAGTGTGGGAAGGAAAAAAATAAGAAAAATATCCCTGTGGGCGGACTCTTTTTTTTTTTCCTAGAAAGAAGAGGAAACAATCTTGATGGTCAAGTTGGTAAGTACAAAAAACATTGCTGCCAGAGTATTTTTCTGGAGGGAAACTGAGGCCAGGGGGTTCTCCATGTGTGGGTTCTCTAGTGCTGTCTGCAGCCCATTTCAGGACAGGGGTGACAAGCATCAGAAGCTTTTGGGAAATGGGGATGGGGACACCTTGTGTCCTGTGCTGACTTAGAAAAGAGGCACCTGCAGAGGCTCCTCTCCCTTCCTGGTGAGGCGCTGATGGCAGCGGGCCCTCCCCATCCCTCCCCATCCTTCCTTGGCCCCCACTCCACTCACTGGTGGCTCTTATGATGCTCTGGGAAGGCAGGGGCATTTAGAGTTAGGCCTTCTCAATTACCAGCAGAGGGACCTTAGACAAGTGACCTAACTGCACATCAACAGCAGAATAGGTACTCACAGTACCTCTCCTGTTAACTATTAAGGACCCAATGACCATTAAGTCTCATTGGCAATCCATGGGAAATGTTTAGCACATAGTACGTCCGCAAGTCAGTGAGGTTTCTTCCACTCCCCATCTCAGTCCTCAGTCCCCAGGGGTCTCATAAGCAACTGAGGGTACAACTCGAAAACCTAAATTCAAGGGACAGAGTCGACTGGATCTGCTTCGGACGGACACCTTTCGCCTCCTGGATTGGGGAAGGTCCTCTCGGCCGCTAGGGGGAGCCAATGACATGGAAAAGGAAGGGTTGACTTGAGAAGAACCGGCTCCTTGCTTTGCTGTGAATATCATTTAACTCATTTATTTCCTGGGAGCAAAGTTCGGGAATGGTTGATGCAGAAAAGTGCCACCTCTTTCTGCCGGGGAAGGTGGTTTCACTTTCACACCTTTCAGAGAACGTTTGCTCCGATCCTCCTGTGTGACAATCACCAGACATTGTGGATGCACCCCTGACCCCTACCCGTTTTTTTAAACTCAACACCTTTTACCTTCAGTCTGTTTTTTTTTTCCCTACATTTATAGTCCAATTAAAATCGACAATATTCTTAATATGTAAATGAAAGTAAGGGCTTTACCTTAGAAAGTCTTAGATTTTTGGAGCCAATCCAGTTCATGTCATATCTTTCAACCTGCAACCACTTCTTAGCCCTTTAAATTCGTCTCATAGATGGGCACAGTTAGTGTCATCTTTCTGAGCTATCTAGGAAACCGTAGAGCTTTTTCCTATAAGATTTAACCTCTCACTGTGTTTGAAAGGAGCTAAATCCCAGGAACCAGGAGGTGCAATGGACCTTTGGATTCTGCAGCAAGTGGGAAGATAAGGAGAGCCGTGGCCAATTTACCAGTTTAGCCCGGGACACGGAATAATGCCAAGGTGCGAAAGCTTTTCCTCAGAGAGGAACAGGTGGCGCTTCTCAGCACTGGTAGGTGAAGGAGTCTGTAGCTTTGCTGGGCATCGCTCAAACCTCTTCTAATATGGCCAGGCACCCCCAGCTTCAGAATTCCCTGGCTTTCATTGAGATTCCAGGTTCTGGGCTGTAGCTCAGAATGAATGCATTAAACTCTCTGGACATACAGTTCATGAACGTGCAACAAATTCATGGGTGGTTTCACATTCTTAAAATTTAAGAATCACTGCTCTAGAAGATAATAATTCTACCTTCGCCAACATTGGAAATAGGTTTCATGATGTCTCCCCATGACCTTTGTCTTAGCAAGTTGCCACCTTCTGGAAGGATCTTTGAATGGTCTTTTTGCTATGAAAAATGAAATTCAACAGCAAGACCCCAAATGACCAGAACTGGTCACCCTGAGACTTGTTTTGCCCCCCAAATCACACATAGTGTCTGGCACAAATCTTTTGATTTGTCACTCCCCAGTTTGTGTGCTGGAGGGCTCAGAGCTGCCGACTGCCATTGCGGGGCTGTGATTGTGACAAATGGTGTCTCAATTACAAGAGGCGACAATTCCAAGTAGTCAAGGGGGTGCAGGGTGGCGGGGGGAGGGAGATGCCGTGGAACCCTTTGCAGCGTCGAGTGAGCAAAGGCATGGCAGACAGGGGATGTGGTGCCTCTGACACTGTTTCCATGTTGAATGGCGTCTCCAGGAAAACTCCACAAATGATGGGGGGGAGCTTTGATAGATTCAAACAAGATAACCCTAATGATCTTACGTGGGCATGGAAATAGAGCTCCGCATTATAAATGGGCTTTCAAACATCTTGTGTCTGTCTTTGCTTCCAGAAATCACTTCTGGATGAACCTTAGAGTTAGCTCATCTCTCCTTTAGCCACATTCTCTGATTCCCAAGCAGTAAAGCAACCAGGGAGTTCTTCCCTGGACAAACCCCTGTCTGTCAGCAAAAACAGAAAAACAAACCATTCCTGAAATAGCGCTCAGGTGAGTGGCACACTGCAGGCCTTCCTCTACAGCTGTATTTTGGAAATTTTCTTTTACTGCAGCTATCCAATGCTCTGATTTAGTTCTTATTGAGAAGAAATCTATCTCAGACTTGATCAAATCGTGAGCGAACACTAACGAACTTGCCTTCTGGAATGCACCTTCGGTGAGTCTGCTCCTCACTGATAATTCATTGCTCACAGGGAAGGGACTCGTGTAGGTATATGATTTGGTAGGACACAGGACAGGCTTCACCGGTGTGCAACCTGAGCTGTCACACGAGGATCCTCCACTCAGAGGACCCTGTGCTCAGTTGAAGGCTCTGAAGTTGCTGTCTTGCGATTCTTAATATTTTTTGTAAAGGGGCCCAGCATTTCAATTTTGCATTGGGCCCTGAAAATCACATAGCCAGTCCTAGTGGAGTGGCTTCATGGTGGAGGGTGAAGAGTTCAGGTTTTGAAATCAGGCAGATCTGGGTCAGTTCTGCCCTCCCACTCAGTAACTGTCATCTTGAGCAAGCGTTAATATCTTCTCCCCCTCAATTGTCTGGTCTACGGATCGAAATTACCAAAGCTTCTTTGTAGGATTGTCCTGAAGACTGAGTGAGCTCACCTAGTATATGCATCGAGGCTTGGTGCTGGCACTGACTCAATCAGTGTAAATAATTTATATTAAAATTCATTTAAGTAAATTGCAGCTCATTCTTTTAATACTAGGTATATGTGATTCAACACAATAAAATACGTACTTCGTGAGTGAATCTGATGTGTGCTACCCCAGAGTCCACATTTACAAAACGTTTTCTTTGCTAAATTATAATTCCAAGGAAGTCAATTAAATAAGATAAAACCTTGAGGGAGGAATCGAGTCTAGCCAGCAAATGTCCATGAGGCATCCTTCACTGGGGAACGGCATCACCTTCCGTATCTTCTGGAGGGTCCAAGCATGGACCAGTCTCCTAACATCCAAGAATAAATGTGTCTTGAGTAAATGAACGAAAGAGTGAACAGGCCCCTTGGGGACAGAGGTAGATCAGCACTTCCTACGTCTAACAGGAAAACGTGTTAGGGGACAGGGCCTTAGCTTCATCTGTCCCACTCAGCAGTGACCTGGACGTGGCGCTGAAACATCACGAGTTCAGGCCTTTTATCTGTGGGGGTCACAAAACCTCCTTCCTAGGTTGGGGAGGAAGAGGAAATCACCGGTAATGGGTGAAAACTTTCTGTGCCCCGTGAAGTGCTCTACAGACGTGAGGTGACATCTTCTGCACTGTTGCCCAACATGTGACTAGGGAATCCCATTCCTCAGGCCTGACCAACGAGTCAGCATCTTTGTTAAACCTCGGGGCATATCAGAGCCCTTAGGTGCCGATAAGCACCCCAGCCTGGAAGGGAGAGACATGGTTGGTGGCATTTTCCCAAAGCGTTTGTCCAGGATCTTTTCTCACAGAACTTTCTGAAGGGCTGGTGTGTCACCAGGCAGCGCTGGGCAAGCATTTGTTGGGCACATTCGTCCCCATGTTCTCCCATCTGTTGTGGCCTCTCTACTCTGCTCCTGGGGTCAGCGCTCCTCTGGCGAGTCGCGCCGAGGACAGGGGAGGCAGTCGACCCTCTGGTTCTCACCTGGTCCTGTATCGAATGGCTTCCTCCTGTGGGCATCTCTGTGCTGTTCTCCCCAGATTTAATGAATTTGAAGACAGTAGAATTGCCCATGACTGACCCCTAAGGCTGCCTTTCTTCCTCTTAGCCTTCCTCCTCATCCTCCTCACTTAACAACTTGCCATCTGCCCTTTCAGGAGAACCTCGTCATCTCACTTTGACCATAGCTTACAAATGGTAACTGAAATACAAAGCCTAAAGCTGAACACACCACTCTTGGAATTTTTTAAAAATAGGGGTGTCCTTAAGTGCAGGAGGATATATTATTTGATTTTGATTTTTCCCCCTGGGTTCAGGGGCCAGATCATAGCAGGTAATGGTGACAAGCTACGCACGATGTGGACTCTGCAGCAGCCGTTAGCTACCTACCAGGCCTGCCGCATCTTGGGCCCCACGACCTATCCTGCGCCTCCCCCCTCAACAAGATGCAGCAAACACAGCCTTAGAGAGGCTAAGTCAGTCACTGAGGGCCCCCCAACTAAGAAGGATCAGAGTTGGCATTTGGACAAAGGTTTGCAGAGTCCCAGGCTGCTCCCTGAAAATCGAAGGTACTAGGAATGACCCCCGCTGTCTGTGACCCCACGGCCACCCCTAGTGTCCCCGCTGTCCACTCTTCCTCCCTTTCTGTGTTGTCTTTGATCTGCTTTTGTGTCTCTTTTCCTTCTGTCTCCTGTCCGCTGCCCTACCCCTGCCAGGGGTGCCTTCCACGCTGGGAATGTGGCTGAAACCCCACAAGTGTCTCTTGTCCCCCACCCCATCCCCCAAGGCAGAAGAAAATGACATGAGGATTGGGCAGGATGAGACTATTTCTGAGCTGCTTTGCTCCCTATCACTGAGGCCCTGGCTCCTTGGTAAAGAGGATCTGGCAGAAGGAGAGGCATCGTGGTGCAGCTTTGCATTTCAGAAATATTTTCCCCGGGAGACAGTTTCCTAATTTTCATCAGCATCACTTCTTCCTGATGGGATATTGGTGGGTAATGAGATCGAATCCAGGAGAGTGCTGGGGACCCGCTGAGAGCGAAGTGCTTTGTGCCTGCCACACGCACTTCCCAGGGGTGACCACGGTGAGCTTAGGGTGCTGGGAAGCGCGAGGTGCACGTTTGAGTTTTGCCTTGTTCTGACTGTGTAGGTATGTGTAGATTTATTGTCAAGGGATCTGCCAGTGGGAAAGGGGTGGGGATACAGAGGACCCCATTTCTCTATATAGAAAGGACAGAAGACGATGGACAGACAGTAAGCACAGATGGACAAGAAATCCCAAGGACTTGTTGTCTTATAGGTTCACAGGTGTTGGAAGGACAGGTGCATTCACCTTGATTCACCTGCAGGCTATGCTGGAAGCTAGAAGGCCTGCTCTCCGTGGCGGGCCTCCGTCTCTCATCCCCCCATCACTCTCCTTAGCTAATGGTGACGAGTGCCTTGTCCTTGATAATAGTGACAGGGACAGAGTGTTGGGACCGTCCTCTGGAGCGCTCTGGGCTCTAGCCCTGGCACGGGAAGGCTCCCTGCCCGCCTGCGTTCTCGTTCCCCTCCCTCCCGGCCATCTGTTTCTCACCTGTGTGATGACGGCTGAAGCCTGCTTTCCGTCTGGCCATCTTGCCAGACACATGGGAAGCAGCGTCTGACAAATGGTGAGAAATGGAAAGAAAGGAGTCACAAAGGTTTCGAAGTTGATCATTGGCAGATTTGCCAGCAATGATAAAGCTGGGCTTCTTTTAATTCGTTTTCCTCTGCATGCCAAGAGCGATCGATTGTCTTGGAGACCAGCATTCTTCGTCGATTTTACTTGCCAAGTCAGTTGGTGTCCAGATGGTGACATTGACCTTCAATGAGCTCCTCATTCTTCCCAGGAATTGCATATTCGAGGAAAAGTCAAACCTCTTACCACTAATTGGGGAACTTGGTTATTTTTTATTTTATTATTTTTTTTAATCTCTCACACACACAGCCGGCTACATCCTGCTTTCTCTTGTCTTTAGACGGCTGTCATTTGGTACCACTGACAAGTAAAAGCGCCCTGTGGGAAAAGCAGGCCTTTGCATTGTCACCTCACCCTCCCCAGGGCAGCCGGGTGCAGCTTTCTCCTTGTGGCACTCTCACGGGGTGGATGGAGCAGGTTAAATCAGGTCAGCATTCAGGGGGCCCTGGGCGTGTCACGAAGGCCCCAATTCTGAGACTCTCCAGCCACCCTCGCAGGCTTATTCATACTTTCCTTATCACTCGGGGTCCAGGAATGCTGGTGCCAGTCCTCTGCCAAGTCTCAAGAGTGAGACGATTCGAATAAAGCTGTGATCCCCACACTGAACCCACATTCTTACATCATCAGAATTTTTTCAATTTTTCAATGAAAATTTCATGGTGAGGCCGTCTTGCTGCTGAATATGGTTCCTTTCAACCCTTGGACTCTCTGACAGTTATTTGGAGGATAAGGCCACCCTCAGCCAGAGGAGGTGACCAGGGCAGGGTCTGGACACAGATGGATCCTGGAATAAACCTCTTGCCAGCAATTACAAAAATGACCAAGAGAGGTAACATACACCCAGCCGGCCATTTGCTGAGCGCCACACTTTCGTCATCTGATAGATTCCCTCCTGACATTGAAAACGTTGTGTTTTTATAAATCTTATTATAACTCAAGGGAGGTGTCAGTTCGCATGAGCTCCTTTGGATTACAGACACGAGGGGCCCCTGGCGAGACTCAGGGTACACGTCCAGGTTTTGTCGTTCTCCGGTTCTCTATTCTTGGCTGTTTTCGGATGCGGAACTCGCTTCACTTTCCTTTCTGTGCTGTTTCCTTGGGGATTTAGAATAGTAAGGACTAGGCTCTTCGTTTCCGCCAGAGTCTGTCTCAGATACCTTACACATCTCAACTCATGCCGTCCTATGAGCGAGGGCAAGGCGCTGGAGCTGATAGTGTCATCCCCATTTTGCAGATGAGGACATTGAGGCACAAA
This sequence comes from Cynopterus sphinx, assembly GCA_030015415.1. NCBI lineage: Eukaryota > Metazoa > Chordata > Mammalia > Chiroptera > Pteropodidae > Cynopterus > Cynopterus sphinx. The sequence continues at coordinate 3,803,516 of CM057380.1, read as the reverse complement.
GAGGTTAGTATGCCCATGAGTAAAAGCTGGATTTGAACCCGGGCCGTCTAGCTCTGGGGTCTGTGCTCCTGAACGCCTTGCCCTGCTCTCCCTGCCACTTCTGAGTGAACTTCTCAACTGGCCCCATGTGACTCTGCATTTGACAGGGGACACGTGGGACTGTCCAGAGCTGTTTCTGGGTGTCCCAGCAGGAGGGAGACATTGAGTGGGGAAAAGCCAGAGATGCCACTCACCATCCCACAGTGCAAAGGGCGGCCCCTCCATATAGACTCGTCCTCCCCAGACGCCTGTGGTGCTGAGGTTGAGAAGCCTAATGTAGAGCAAGTGTAGGCCACACACATGCAATTGACACGGGAGTAGTGAATCTGTCACCCAGCATCCGACCATCTGCCCATCTTCCCTCTGGCCTTAGGAGACAGCTGGAAGGTCTACTCTTTTGAAAGATCCTTTAAATATTCATTGTTTTGAACGCCTTTAAAAATAATTTTTATTGAAGAGTTAGAGAGCAGAGTGAGTTACGAGTTGTTGTCCTTTGACAATATAATGGTTGGTGTGTGTGTGTGCATGTGCATGTGTACATGTGTGAGTGTGTGCATGTGTGCACACACGTGTATGTGCATGTATGTGTGCACATATGTACGTGAGTGCATGCAGGCATGTCAATGTGTGTGCACACGTGCATGCATGTGTGCATGAGTGTGTGCATGTGTGTGTGCGCATGCACATATGCATGCAAGTGCATGAAGGTGTGTCCATGTGTGTGCATGTGTGCATGCATGTGTGTGTGCGTGTGTGTGCATGTGTGCATGTGTGTGTGCGAGCGGGAGACTCCCAGTTTAGTTCCCCATGGACTTTCCCTTTGGCTATGGGAAGCCCAGTTCTTCCCCTGAGACCTTGTGTCAGTGACCGTCTCCACCCAGCCTTTAAGAAAAGACCCAGGCCCGGTCAGTGGACCTGGGCACATCCTCATGGTCATTCTGATAACTACATCCAACTCGCATTACACGTCTCATTAAGAACACATTCCCTATTACAGCAATACACCTGACGTATCACGTTATCACACCTTACGTAGTATGTTACTATGTGTTCCATATTCCATTATTAACACATCACACGTTACATTAGCATGCACCATGCATCACATCAATACACATATTACATTATTAATGCACATTATATTACATTAATTACACATTACATGGCATACTACTACACTTTACGTACCTCAGTGATGCACATTGCATGTTACCCAGTTAACACCTTCCGTGTTACATGACTGACACAGTGCATCACATTTCTGTGCTACGCTGTCACGTTATACATCATGTCTATACCATAGCACATATTACATGTCACGTGATTGACACATTATGTGCGATATTAATCTACATGCTACATCCTTATGGACATCTTGACACCTGGCCAGAGGAAGCCACATCCATTTTGGAATCCATGACTCTCATATTCCTGGTCATCTCCAGTCCTGGTTGTCACCTCTAGCTGCTCTGGACAACCCTGGCTGCACAGAGAGCTGACAGCTCCCTAAGTGCAGCTCCTGCTCTGGCCCTCACAGGGCCCTCGGCCATCAGGGGCTGGGCTCACTGCTCTCCTTTCCCTGCATGCTGTCCTTCCCCCAGACATACCCTCCATGCTGCGCCCACCCAGTGGGACCCCGGCCAGGGAGACTGGGGAAAGGTGTCAGTTCTCACCCACACACAGGGCCTGTCCAGCCATGCCACAGTGTTTGTCATGACCTACAGGGTACCAGGTGCTCTCTACACCAAGTGATGCATGGACCTCCACGAAGCCCCGGCTTTCATCGTCGTGTGTTAAATAATGAGTCTCATCATGCGTAAAACAGTGAATCTCAGACTCTGGCTCCTCAAGGTGAGATAACGATAAGAACAGTTGTGCTCTTTAAGGAGAGCTCACTATGTCCCAGGCTCCACGCTAGTCATTCCGAGGGAAGAAAACGGGGCTTCACGAGGATACGAGACCTGGCTAGGAATGTGCTAGAAGTGTGTGTGTGTGTTTGTGTGTGTGGTGTGTAGAGGGCAGTGTGACCAGCAGGAATGTTCTCGTCCTCAGAGGGGATGGAGACCACACAGTACTTTTCTACCCAGTGTGGTTCCCTATTCTGTCACCCCAGCCTCTTGTCTGAGTTTTTTAAAAAGTGGAAGGTCGTGAGTTCAAAACCAAGAGTGAAAAATGAAACTCGTAGCCAGAGGCTCTCCCACAGTCTGAGTTTTCCCTCTGGGGGACTCTGATCTAACCTGTCGGTTGCCTTCCTGCCTACCCCACAGTTCATTAGACAGATGTGAACAAGTCTGTGTTCTTCCCAGCTGAGGCCCAGACCGAGGCTCCCCCAACTGCTCGTGCAAATCCAAAAATAGTCGCACCGGGGAACAGAGAGGAGCTTAGGCTACATGAGAGGTTTCTCGGCTGATTAGGGGGTAGGATGACTGAAGGACAGTTTAATTGCAGCATACCGAGAACCTGTAGTGGGGTCACAGAGGCCATGGGGAAATGGGAGAGGAACACTTAAGTCTGTGGAGATCTCAAGAGAGGCCTTTGGAAAGCAAGGGACCCTGAGTTGAGATGTGCAGTGTATAGGTGTGATGTGGGTGCAGACGACAAGCAAGGACAATCCAGGTGGAGGGAAAATGATGAGGGAAGGTTCAGAGACAGGACAGCGTTAGGAAAATTTAGAGTGTCCAGCTAGTTTAATGTGGGAAGAGCATGAAAGTCCCTGAGGCGTGGTGAGAAACGAGGCTTGCAGCATCGGCAGGGGCCGGGTCACAAAAACATGCCAAGAAGCTTGGATTTGGGACTTGACGACTTGTCAAGTTTGCTCTCTCTCAGACTGACAGCTCCTTTTGTGATCCCCAGTGGTGGAGACGGGGAGTGTGTCTTCTGGGAGCAGAGCTATCAGCATCATGCTGCACATGTGCTTTTGCAAGGTTACCCCGGGGCCACCTCTTGTGAGAGCTTAGAAATTGGGGGTGATCTTGGGGTGCGGCCACCAGCTAAGAGCCTATTGCAGTAGTCAACATCAGCGGCTCCCAACCTTTGTGGCACCAGGGACCGGTGCTCCTGTGAGAATCTAATGCCTGAGGACCTGAGGCGGAGCTGAGGCGGTGACGCTAGCTTTGGGGAGTGACTACAAATACAGACAAAGCTTTGCTTGCTTGCCTGTCACTCACCTCCTGCTGTGTGACCTGGTTCCTAACAGCCCATACTGGTACCTGTCTGCAGCCCAGGGGTTTGGGACCCCTGGTTGACATAAATAATATATTGGTCCTAGAATAAGCTATAATGAAAAGAGGTGAGGAGGAGAGCAGGAGGGCGGCAGACAGCAGAGGTAAGATGGCCTCTGGGGACGGACATGTGGGAGAGAGCTTACCCAGAGCAAATGAGAGGGCAATGGGCTGTCTTTCTGGGGGGCAGAGCAGAGGAAGGGTTAAAACCGCATGTCTCAGGGTCATGCTTCAGGCTCTAACCACCAAGACTGGGGTCCCATAGGATTCGTAGGCCTTCTAATGGGGCACATTTCAAGGAGGAGTTGGCCCTGAACTGAAGTAGCAAGTGAAGGTCTGCCACCTGGCTCAGGCCATATCACAAGCCCTTGTGTCATGCTATGCTTCTGCTCCATCGACTGAGCACACTTGTGTACCCAGGATTTCATGGGTAGCACCGTCCCTACCAGAAAAACACAACCCCAGTTGACACAGTGGCCCTTTGGCTTTCTTAATAAGAAAACGTGGCATAGAAATCATAGTAAAACCCTATGGTGATCTAAATCTGAGGGGCGGTGAGAAACGAGGTTTGCAGCATTGGCAGGGGCCAGGTCACCTCTCATGACGAGCCCCCCAACCCTCATTGTCTCTCCTTCAATTTCCTCTTTTTCTTAAAATTCCATAGCTCGCAGAGATAGGTAAGCCCCTGTCTTCCCAAACCCTGGCTCCTAGGACCCAGACCCAGTGAACGTACTACATGTCCCATGTATAAATTCTACCTGGGATCCTGAGAAAGCAAAGACATGCCTTGCTCCATGTGTCCAGGCTGTGGTGTGGCCCTAAAGGGCGAGTTGGGGAGCATCCTCCTGGGTTCTCTGTTCCCCTAGATGAACTACGGCTTGTCAAGTAACTCAGAACCACTGATCTTTTCTGTTCAACCTCATTCTGGTTATTTTGGCTCTGAAATGTAAAGAAAGTTAATGACTTGCATACTTTTAATCAACTGAAAAAATCCAGACTGTATATCCTGAGTCTTAGGCATCCTCGCCTAGAGGAACCAAATTAATGCTTTCCTTCCCTGTTGAGCTATGTAGAAGACACTTCTGGCTGCCTTTTTAAAGGCACCTACCAAAGGCCAGAGTGTGTGAAAACGATTGTGATGATAAGAATAACTCGGGTGCTCGGTAATCATCAGACCTCTGTTCCAAGGTTGGTTTAGGGAGAACATCACCACGTGGGGTGTGGCTGGGCCCTTTTACGTACAGGGGAGAGCCCAGCCTGGCCACTCTGGTCCTTGGACTGGTCCTGCAGGTGCATGAGCTGAGATTGTGTTGACTGACTCACTCGAACCTCTGTCTAAGCCTCTTAACTCTGAAAGGGAAAAAAGGGGACTTCAGAACTTATTGTGACATGAAAGAAAACCCACCCTCTTGGCGATTAGCTCTCTTGTCTGTTTATCCTTCTCTGTTCCCTTTTATTTCTATTTAAAGGTAAGTTAAAAAATAAAGAAGTAGCATGGTACATGGAAAATACCTCAGGCTTCAGAACAATCTTAGGTGGAATTTCAGTTCTGCCACCTACACACATGACTTGGAGTTTTCCCCTTAACTTCTCTGAGCCTTGGTTTATACACCTGTAATGTCAACCCCTAACTTGAGTTGACAGCACTGAGGAAATGACCCCAAATGAAGCCTTCCACAGAATAGGTTTTCAGTGGCAGGTGGCTTCCTCTCCCCTCTTGGGGGACTCTGATTGGGGAGCAGGATTGGTCCCAGGTTACCATGGCAATGCTGACATCACAGTGAACTTCAGGCCGGTGTGCCCACACGCTGATCTGGCCATGCTTGAATGGGGCGGATGGGCATTGGAGAGAGAAGGGAGCTCTGTCCTACAAGCTTTCAAGTTCAAATGTGGTTTGCCTCTGGAACCTCCCCTCCTTTCTTGTGCTTACAGTCTTCTACAAATGGAAAGAAAGCCTTCCTTACCTACCAATGGAGAGAACTATTGAAAACAATCACCCCAAAAGGATTTTGAGAAAGAAAAGACTTCTGAAGCGTTAGTCACAATTATCAATCAGGAAGCCTGCTTTCAGTCCACGAAATCCCTGACTGGAAGAGACTCACCAGCTCTTGCCCAAGTGAGGATTGTATAATTTTATCACGACCTGAAAGCCAGCATCTCAACGTTTGCCCCTGATCAACGTCTGAAATGTTTTTTCACTTAATTCTTATCCTCCAAGAATAAACACTCTTAATGAAAGTCTCAAGAGGAGATGAAAAAGAATTTGTTTTTCCAGTCGATTTTAACTATCTTTCCTAAAATCGGGGGCCGTCACAGGTGATACCTTTTTTAGGACAGCTCAGCCATATATGGCTACTGCCACTGTTTCTAGCAAGTTCTCTTGTGCAGAGAACCAGGACCTGGCACCTGGCATGAGGAACAGATACCAATATTTCATGGGTTTCAATTTACTAACTGCTCTTAACCTTCTGGGTGAGCTCACATGTTGAACCTGGCCAAGAGAGACCCACTGTTAAACTCTGCAGTCCTCTCCCCCAGTGTAGAAAGTTTAAAAGGGATCAAACACTTCGCACTTTCAAAACACTAGAGCAAATATTTCCGAGACTGTCTCAAAAAGCTCCTTGGAATGAACTTCAATTACTTGCTGTCTGATGAAAGAGCCATGCAAACGTGAATGTGCTTTCAGCTGGCGGAGAGTCTGCTGGGAATAATGCAAACAGAATCTGAGAGCCAGATCCTAAGTCCGAATACAGCCCCAGAGCTGAAGGTGGGAAATGGTGCTCCCTTGGCAAGCAGGCGTCGTTGAACGCTGAAAGGCTTTGTTTGTGGTTTTACCAGGAGCTTCTAGCATCATGTAAAAAATAGATTCACAAACGTAATAAATTAAAGTAAATAGGAAACTGCATGGGAAATTTGACAGGAGATTTTAGACATTTTTTTTCTGATGACATGAATAATACACACGCTCTTTGTGGAAAATATGAAAAATAAAGATATGACGTATAAGAAAATAAAAACCACCGAATTCTACCACCAAAGATAACTGTCATTTGATGTGTGTGTGTGTGCGCGCGCGCGCGTGTGTGTAATTTTGCTTTCCTACAAATTGTGTTTATACTCCATTCGTATCTGCCCTGTGCTTTTTCACTTAATTACACTTTTATATTGTAGAATCTGAGTGGCTGACTCCCTAGGACACCAATGCAAACATAATAATATTTCTTTAAAATCTAGAGTTTTTTTCTAAAACATTTATTTGAATCTTTCTAAAACATTTATTTGAATTTTGCACTGTATTTTAAAACACATCCAAATTTGTTTTAGTACAAAATACGTAGTATAGAACTATAAAATGAAAATTTTATTAAAGGCAAAGAAATAGAATATACGTACCAAGTCTAAAGTACAAAATTATAAAATACATAAAAATATACAATTCTTAGTTCTATATCAATGAGAGTTGCCATTTCCCTACACTCTTTGAAATTTTAGTTTTCCTGCATTTAAACACTTCTACTGACTGCATGCTTAAGAAGTTATTGGCCCAATTTTAGACAGCATTGTTTTAAAAAATAAATTTATTTATTTATTTTAATTAGTTTCAAGTATATAGTACATTGGTTAGATATCTATATAGTTCATAAAACAATCCCCCCAATTGCTCCCTACTTCCCCTGGCCTCCACCTAGCCAACATATTAATGCTGACTTCATTTCCTATCAGATGGCATCTTTAAAAGACTCTATGTCACCGGAAAAAACTCAGTGGTAATTTTTCATGTGCAGCACCTCCCTCGCCTCGTCCCTTCCCACCACACACACACAGGAGAACCAATATATCCATTTAGGGACTCTTCGACTGTAATTTAAGGAAGAAGTGGATTTCCTCAAGAAAAATGAATCTCCGATCCAACTCTATGATCGGTCTGAGGTGCTCCTTCAACTGTATATAAATTTATCACTTTACAGGAAAAAAAATTATTGGGTTACAATTTTCCACTTAAAAATTTTCTCCGCTGAATTTCATGCACAGTTGGGCTTCTGTTGCTACTTGCTGGCTTCTGAGAAAATGAATCACCAGCGATGAGCCATAGACTCATTCAGGAATAGTCACTCACGCAGATAGGGCAATGGGCCTCCCACATCATCTCTGGTTGTTACTTCATATCACATATAATAAGGTCACATTTTATCTGGGCACGGGCATGGGATTTCTCAATGGAATTAAACATATCACTACTTCATGCCTCCCTTCACAGTGTCATGGCTCCCCTTATGCCACCTGATCTAGATTGACAGTTACCCCCAATGCTTGGGCATCAGAAAGACACATAGACTGAAATATGAAGAAACGACTCCTCTTCCCAGTAACTTATCGGCCTACGTAATCCTGACATAATTACATGATCTCGCTGAATTTACTATCCTAATCCGAAATCTGGGGGTCATAGAGTCTCCCCAACAGGAGGTGGCTGGCTCACACGCGTGAACAGTGCTTTGCACATATAAAGCACATGATTCGTTTTTCCTTCAGTGAGCTTAGCTTTCATGTGTTGAGGTGACCTAGAACGATGTCCCTTTAAAAAGCCAGGGCCATGGGTGTTGTGCTTTTGTGGGTGTTTGAATGTTCCTTGACTGTTTACACACTGATGACCTTACATTTCGTAGCATGTGGGGAAAATTCTCTGTTTCCACTGAAAATGAATACTTATTTTTCTGTTTGTGAAAATCATGTTATAGAAAAACAGGGCAAATGCAGAACTTGCCAGAGAAACATCACCCACATCATCTGCCTCTTGAAAATCTCCATTTACGTGGAAATGTATTTCCTTTCAACTTATATTTAATAATTAGCTAATTACATTCCTGAGGGGAGTTTCTCAAGGATGTTATCACGTTCAAGAATGGCTTTAAAGTATGCTGTTCACCTGAAACTAATATAAAACAATATTGAATGTCAACTGTAATTGAAAATTTTTTTAAAAAGAGGAGAAAAAGAAAAAAGAATGCTTTAAATCTTGGAGCTATAATTCCACACTCTCTTTAGAAATATTGTGCCAATCTGTAGCCTCTCTGATACCCAGGGAGAGTTCAATTTTTATCGTTCCTTAGCATTAAGTTATTTAAATCCTTCCTAATTGGATATTTTAAAATTATAATATAGTTCTTATTTACATTTCTTAGCATTTTAGAAAAGTTGGATACACGTGTATTTTGGTAGTTGGCATTTCTTTTTTTGAATTAGTCATAGACTCTTCTTATTTTTCTATTCAAATTGTTGTGCTTTTCTTAGTGTGTGTATAAGCTCTTGGTGATATTACCAACTGTGTTTATCATGTAATATAAATGTTTTCTTTGCTTCCTTTAAACACTCTGTCTGTGATTATTTTAGTTATCAATCGCTTCATCACAAATGACCTCCGAACACAGCGACTTAAAACAACAAACGTTTGTTATTTCCCAAGTTCTGTGTCGTTCTAGCTCAGAGCTGTCACAAAGCTGCAGTCAGGATGTTGGCGGGCACTGTGGTCACCCACGAAGGCTTGGCTGGGGCTGGAAGCTGTGGCCCAAGATGGCTCGTTCCATTTCGTGAGTGTCCTCAGAGTATGGCAGGTAGTTTCACCCAGAGCGAGTGACCTAAGATTAAGTAAGAGGGAAGCCACAGTATCCTTTAGGACCTGTCCTTGGAAGTAACACTGTGTTGTTCTTTTTGCAAATCAGTGACCAAAATGGAATCAAATAGAAACCGTAAAGTTTAACCAGCTCTTCAGGAAGTAGACACCCCTATTCTCTACTACTTTTCCAGAAAACTAGTGGATAGAAAAAGCTTGGCAACTCTACGAGGCTAGAACGACCTTGGTAAGAGAAGCACAGTATGCAGAAGGGAGTTACAAGACCCGTATCACTAATGGAAACAATCTTAGATGTGGAACCCCGAATGGTAAACCAGATAGAGCTCATGTACACAGATATCAGCGAAATAGGATTTACCACAGGACTCTGTTGATCGTTTAATATCTGAAAATCTATGATGTGATTCACCCATTATCAGATTTAAAGGAGAAAATCATGACCAAGAAAGCGGAGTGTCACCTTGCTTAGTCATAGGCCCCCACCCTCAACCCCATTAAAAGCAGAACCTCAGGCCTCTCCCCGCACCCCATGACCTTGCTGTGTGGCCCCAGGTGTGCTGTGCAATTTCCAGGTCCTGTAGGTAATAAATCTTTATATTTTCGAAGTTCCTAATGCCTATAGCTGAAGGGTATCTTGAATTATAATAAGAACCACAAGGGCAGGTCCAGTCACGTCGGTTATTGATAGACTGAGGCCAGCACACACTGTGGGTTAATAAATTGATTACTACAAGGGAACGGCTTAGCATAATATCTGGTATATCATGTTCCATAAAGATCATAATTACTATTGATGCTACTATGATCTTTATTATTATTTATTATTATTATATTTTTACTGCTGCTGCTGTTGCTGCTATTATATCTGCGGAAGTAAGGGAGTGTGACTGATACGTTCTGAACATCAACGCCAAACCAAGAATGCTAAGATCGTGATTTCACCCAGAGCAACACTAATTTTTTTTTGCTTTTTTTCTTCTCTTCTCCTGTGTTCTTTTTTTTTAAACTTAAGTTTTAAATTTTTTTTCTCTTTTCCACACTTTTGTAAGTTATGTATTTTACTTCTGTTCTTTTACTGGTGACACTTAAATATTTAGCTTGCAAATGTAACTTGATTTCAATATTAATAATTATTTTAGCCATTCTCATGAACTATACAAACACATGAGTTTGCTTTAAGTCCAGATCTCTACCTTCTACCTTTGATACTACAGTTATTTAATGGTGTAGTTGAACCTTAATTTTATATTTTATGTTTAGTTGCAACTTTTTTTAATGGTCCCTAAATTACTTGTAGTTACTTGTATAGTCAATTAACTTTGTGATTCACTCTGATTTTGTATAAATAAAAATGTTATTACTTACTCTCGAATAACAGCTCAGTTGTATATAAAATTCTATACTGGTATTTTTCCCCTCAGCACTTTAACTATATTATTTTATTATCTTCTGATCTCTATTATCGCTTTTGAGAGTTTTTGTAGTTGATCTACTTTTTCTTCTGATAGTTTTTAATGTTTTATCATTGTTTTAATATTGTGTGAGTTTGTTGCAATGTGTCCAGTTGTGGATTTAAGCTCGTATTTGTCCTGCTCAGTACTGAGTATACTTCTCAAATCTGTGTTCTGTTTTTGTACAGCTCTGGAAAATTCTCAAAAATTTTCTCCTTGACTTTACTTCTTCCCTAATTTTTTCTATTTTGTATCTGTAACACTTTTAAAACATGTGTTAAAATATTTATCTTCTCATATTTTCCATTTCTTTATCTCTCTATGCTACATTATTAGTAATTTTTTCACATCTATTTTCCAGTTAACTAATCTTCTCTTCAGCTATATCTTTTATTTTATTTAGCCTACCAATTGAAATTTTAATTTCAATGACTATTTTATATCTTAAGATATAACTTTTTCTTTTTTAATTTCTTAATTCCTTTTTACTGGAATCTCTTTTTTTTAAAAAAAGCTATATCTTGAATCATTTTAAACACACTTATTTTATATTATCTTTCAGTTGTCTTCTTACATTCCAGGTATTGAAGTTTTACTTTATTTATTTATTTATTTATTTATTTATTTATTTATTTATTTAGGCAACCCTTGGTTGACCTCACAGATTTTAAGGAACTTGTCAGCTTACAATCCCTTATTTTTTTAAAAAAAATTTTTTATGCCTACTAGCACTTGGTCTTTTTAAGTTATCTCCCATCTAAGCACTAACCAGGCCAAACCCTGCTTAGATCAGATGGGATTGGGCTTGTTCAGGGTAGCAGGGCTGTAGACGGTATTAAAGTTTTAATTCTGCTATTTATTGTGTGCCTAATCTCTGTGCAGTGTTTCGTGTCCTTGTATATTGTAAGTTTTTAAAAATAGAGAGTTATCTTCATTGGGTTTGCTTTTTTCCAGTGGGGTCCATGTTATCAGAATGTTTCTCCAGAGAGGTTTTTACCTTTGCTTCTGCTAAAATTTTAAGGGCACTTGGGTCTAGATCTATTTTATGCTAATTTCTTGGCTAGGGAATTCCTGGACAAAGAAAGGTCTATGCTAATGAATTCTTAAGGAGATTTTTACCTTTGCACTTAAATCCAGGCAGATAGAGATAAGCTTCCTTGTTGATATCCTGCACTAATGGATTCTTAAATTTCTGGTCCAGGTTTCACAATCCTTTCCTAATGAGAAAGCCTCAGTTCCCAGTCTTGCCTTGCCTGGCTCCAAGACCTCAACTCCTGCCCCATATAAGCACTGAAATTTAGGTTCCTACACTTTAAAAACCAAAATCCACTCCTCTCCCAACCACTTTAGCATCAAATCACATGTTTCTGACACCTCTACTAAAGCTCAGCAATGCCTTGTTTTAAAATGCTATGCAGTATCTACCTATTTGTAGCTTGAGGATATTCAGGTTATCCAGGCTACCAAAATGCTGGGCACATACCCTGACATTTTAAGACCAGAGTTTTACATCCTGACCTAGGCTATCATTTAAGCTAATCTCAGAAGCTGTTTCCTTAGATTCAATATAAAGAAGTGGAGAGTTAAGACATGGTATGTAACTTTTTCTAAACAAATAAACACTTCTAAAAGTAAATTGAACATCTCCAAAGGCCCTGTTGATGTTCTAAATGATGAATACATATTTGAGTTCCCTAAATTTGTCAGTGCTGAGGTCTCTATATTCTTGGATGCTCAGGGCACAGAGCTATGACACATGGTTTGCAGCAGCAAATGCAGTTCCCCCAGCACCCAGAAGATGGCATTAGGACAACCAGCCTCCAAGGAAGGGATCGAGTATTCCTCCAGAATCACCAATAAGAATAAGAATAAGACAAGAAGAATCCTTTATCATTTAAAAGAGACTTTTGATAAAAGACTGGAATTGTGTGAAGTTGAAAACAGCCAGGAAAGCTGATGTACCTTAATCCATCCTAAATGACACACAAACACCTCTGTCAGCTCAGCTCTATTTAGTTTTGTTCAACTTTCTCCACACAGAAAGTAGAAAAAGTAGTTGTCCCAATAGCAGAGCAGGAAGACAAACAGGAAAAACATCCAAAGGCTTTTTTTTTCTTTTTTTGGGGTGTGGGGGCAGTGAATTTGCATTTTATGAGACATTTTCATGAGGTGTTTCTTTCTTTGATGGTCAAACACAATTTCTTTTGCTTACCCAGGTTGATTAAAAAGGACATCTTCCCCCCCACCAAAAAAAAAAGAAAGAAAGGAAGGAAGAAAGAAAGAAGAAAAGAAAGAAGAAAGAACAAAAGAAAGAAAGAAAAAAAATTAAAAACTAAGCCACGGTCAGTTCTGCTACAGCTTGGATTTTCCTCTTTAGAAAGGGAACTACAGGAGCTTTTGAACTGGCAACCCCAACGCTGCAGGAGAGAGTCCTGTCCTAGCTTGCCCAGGGAGAAGAGTTGTGGTAAGACAAAAGCCTGTCTAATTCCTATTGACTCCAAGGATTTGGGAAGAATCCCTTGGGACACCTGGAAGTTTGCAAAGAAGAGCAGTCTGTAAAATCCCTGGCCCCGGGGCCTCCATTCAGATGAGTCAGAGCTCTGATGCTACCTCCCACCTCCCACTCCACGTGTAGCAACAGAGACACACACAGCGAGCGGGCATGTCCCCCCAGTGTCCCCACGCTCCAGGGGAGGGCTGCCTCATCCCTTCCTTCCCTCAACACTAGAGCTCGGGGTTTCTCAGAGAACCAGCCACAAACCAGTCCAAGAGGTCAGTGCTAAAGCAAAGAAGGGGTCCAGACTGGTTTCTCTGGAAAGATAACTCAGTGGCTAGAGACCGGCCAAGGTCAAGGTCATCTGGGTTTTGGAACTGGAGGCTCAACTTGAAAGATAAAGCAGCACTTCAGGATGAAAAATTCCAGGGTAGGAATTAGTCACAAGAAGATGAAAAAAAGAAAAAAAAAAGTGAGACAAAATATTCGGCTCAGGGTATGAGTGTAAGGGGAAGGACAGGAAGATGAATTTGATGGCACCCGTCTCTCCAAATTGGATAGATTGGAAAAGAAACATAACATTGGGTGGGGCAAGAAAGCTCCAGGAGGCAAATCCGCAGGCCACCTCCCACCCAGCCACCCCCATCCTCATATTGTCCTTTATAAACCTTCTAGAGGGCATGCAAGCTCAGTCACAGAAAGACCACACTGTTTTGTTGTTGGTCAATGTGAAATATTCAATTTTCATTCTACGAAATAGGACAATGAGTATTACGACTAAATGCATGGCAAGTGAATTTAATACTTAATTGGACACTTGCTAAAGGTATAGCACCACGTATGGCACTTAAAAAGAGTGTGTTTGTAAGTGTGTGTGTAAAATAAAGATGTTTTCCCATTACCTTGGATTATGGCGTTCTGTTTTATTTTCCCACTCCTGCAATTCTTTGTGAAAGAAAATGATACATTCCTTTTATCGGTAACTGATTCACACCCTCTTGGCACATTTTTCTCATTTTTCCCAGGACTCATAGTTCTGATCCTGATTTCTCCTGAGGATTCAACATGGTTAATTTTTCTCATTTGCTACTTGATAGCTTTTGTGTTAAGGAGTGGTATAATAAATTACATGCCTTCTTGCTTTACTTGGAAATCAGCTTCTGTGTTTTCCAATCCTTGGAGATTTTGGAAATCTTTGAATACAGATTGAGAAAGAAGTTTGATGGCTGAGTTACCAGTAATAATTAAATCTAAGAGAAAAATTTTTATTTAAATCTCCATGGAATCCTGCTTGGTTTTTTCTTACTTTGCATAGAAATAATAATAATAATAATAATAATAATAATAATAATAATAATAAATAATTTTATTACCAATCCAACATTGATAAAAGATAAAATGTGTTTTTACTTCTCTAAATATTTTTTTATTTAAAAAGACTCTCTACTAGATGCATAGCAAGTGAATTTAATATCTAACTGGACACTTGCTAAAGTTATAACCCCAAGTATGACACTTAAAAAGAGACCTGGCAAAGGCCCTGTATTAATACATAGAAAGTTATGATTGCATCTGGACCACTTTTCTGATTGAGTTCCCCTGGGCTCCAGAATATAAGCTGGAAGTAACAAAAACAACCCATTCTTTAGTTTCATTGTGAGAAATAAGGGCTTTAAGCTTCTAGAACTATAAAGCGTTAATGAAAAGCTAAAGCCTTCAAATTTTGTCTAATAACTGCTATTAAAACTCCATAAACTGATTTTTTACCAGGAACTATTTTAGCTTCAACGGTCATTTTTCAGTGTCTAGAGACAGTTTGGTTGTCATAACGAAGGGGGCGGGCAGTAGGATGCTACCAGCATCTAGTGAGCAGAGGCCAAGGACAGCTCAACACCCCACAACACACAGAACAGAGGGACCCGACCCTCATACCGCCAACAACAAATAATGATTTAGCCCAAAATATGGATAGTGATCATGTTGATAAAGGCTGCTATATTAAATGATTTTTCTAAAGAGACCACATCACTGATTCACATGGATTAGGTTTTTTAACACCTTTGTTGAGATGTAATTCACATACCAAGCAATTTACACATTTGGAGTGTCCAAGTCAATGATTTTTAGTTTACAGAATTGTGCAATCATCACAATCAATTTTATGCTTTTATCACCCCCAAAAGGAACCCCATAGGCTTTAGTCATCATCTCCCTGCCCTTACTCGCCCCCTCCCAAGCCCTAGGCAACCACTAATCTAGTTTCCATCTCTATGAATTTGCCTATTCTGTATATTTCACATAAATGGAATTATACAATATGTGACCTTTTCTGTTTGTCTTCTCCCACTTAACATAATGTTTTTAGGGTTCATTCATATTGTGGCCTACATTAGTACTTTCTTTTCTTTTATTGGAGAATAATATGGTATAAAAATAAACTAGCTTATTTATGCATTCATCAGTTAATGGCCATTTGGGTTGTTTCCGCTTTTTGGCTATTTTGAATAGTATTACTATGAACATTTCTGTGCAAGTTTTTGTGTGAATGCATATATTCATTTCTCTTGGGTATCTAACCAGGAACAGAATTTACCATATCATATAACTTTATGCTTCACATTTTGAAGAATTGGCAAACCGGTTTCCAAAGTAGCTTAACCACTTTAAAATACCACCGATAATGGATGAAGGTTTTACTTTTTACATATCCTCATCATTTGTCTTTTCTGTCTTTTTCATTATAATTAACATAATGGGTGTGAAATGGTATCACACTGTGGTTTTGATTTGCATTTCACTAATAAGAAATGATGTTGAGCATCTTTTCATGTTTTTACTGACCAATTTTATTTGGTTATTTATATTTTTATTATTGAGTTGTTCAATATTTTTTATATAGGCGCAAGTTTTTTATCTGATAAAAGTTTGCAAATATTTTCTCTCCTGTGGGTCTTCACTTTCTTGATAGTATCATTATAGCATAATGGTTTTTTAATTTTAATAAGTTCCAAGTTACCTATTTTTTCCTTTTGCCACTTGTGTTTTTTATGTCATTTGTAAGGTTTTGCCTAACTCGAGATCACAAAGGTTTATATTCATATTTCCTCTCAAGAGTTTTATAGTTTTAGCTTCTACATTTAGATATAAGGTCTACTTTGAGTCATTTTTTTTTTTTGTATGGTGTAAGGAAGGCATCCAATTTCAACTTTTGCATGAGTTTCCAGTTGTTCCAGAACTATTTGTTGAAAAAATATTTTCTGCCCCCACTGGATTGTCTTGACATGCTCGGTGAAATTAGTTGACTAAATATGAGTGCTTATTTTTGGATTCTTCAGTTTTTTTCTATTGATCTCTGTCTAGCCTTATGCTGGTACCACACTGTTTTGTTGATTGTAGTTTTGTAATAAATTTTGAAATCAGGAAGTGTGAGTTCTTTAACTTTGCTCCTTTAAATGACTGTTTGGGCTATTCTGTATCTTTTGAATTTCTGTATAAATTTTAGGATCACCTTGTCAATTTCTGAAAAACAGCTGGGATTCGGATAGGTATTGCACTGAATCAGTAGATCAATTTGAGGAGTGTTGACATTTTAACAACATCAAGTCTTTAGATCTGTGAACATGGAATATCTTCCCATTTATTTTGGTCTCCTCCAATTTCTTTCAACAACGTTTTGTCATTTTCAGAGTACAAGTCTTAAACTATTTGATTAAATTTATTCTTAAATATTTTATTCTTTTTTGATGCTATTATGAACAAAATTGTTTTCTCAATTTCATGTTTATATTATTCATTTCTAGTATTTAGCAATACAATGGCATTTTGTTAATTAATCTTATATCTTGAAATCTTTTTGAATTCATTTATTCTAATACTTTTATTAGATGCCTTAGTATTTTCTATATACAACATTATGCCATATATAAATAGAGATAATTTTTTTTTTTTTTTACAATCTGGATAGCTTCTATTTTTTTTTGTTTGCCAAATTTCCCAGGCTAGACTCTCTATATAATGTAAGTGGTAAGAGTAGATATGTTTGTATTGTTCCTGATTTTGAGAAAAAAGCATTCAATCTTTCACGATTAAGTATAATGTTATCTGTTTTCTTTGTAGATGTCCTTTATCAAGTTGAAGAAATTTCCTTCTATACTTCGTTTGTTGAGTGTTTTTATCATGAATAGGTGTTGGATTTTGTCAAATATTTTTTTCTGCTCTACTGAGATGATCATGTGATTTTCATACTCTATTTTACTGTTATGATGTATTACTGGTTGATTTTTACCTGTTAAACCAGTCTTACATTCTTAGGTTATATCCCACTTGGTCATAGCAGAGAATCCTTTTTATATGTAGCTGGATTTGGTTTGCTAGTGTTTTACTGAGAATTTTTTTTTGTGTCTATATTCATAAAATACATTGATTTGTGGTCTTGAGAGTTTTCTTCTGATGCATTTATTTGTTCATTGTGTCTGTGTAATACTGGCCTCATAGAATAAGTTGGAAATTTCTCCCTCTTCTGTTTTTTTTTTTTTCAAATAATTTTTGAATGGTTGCTATTAATTTTCTGTTTAAATGTTTGGTAAAATGCCCTAGTGAAATCATCTGGGCTTTTCTTTGTGGGAAGTTTTTAAATTAGCAACTCAATCTTTTTATTTTTATTTTTTAAATGTCTATTCAGATTTTGTTTCTTTTTGAGTTAGTTACTATGGTTTATGTCTTTCTAAAAACTCATCCATGTTATCTATGCTCATGGCATACAAATGTTTATATCCTTATAATCTTTTTTATTTCTTGAAGATTGATAATGACTATCACCCCCTCATTCTTGTTTTTAACCATTTGAGTCTTCTTTCTTTTTTTTTATTAGTCTAGCCAAAATTTTGTCAATTTTGTTAGTCTTTTCAAGGAAGCAACTTTTGGCTTGATTAATTTTCTACATGATTTTTTATAATCTCTATTTTATTACTTTTTTTCTCCCAATTTTAATATTTGCTTCCTATGCTTATTTTGGCTTTAGTTTTCTCCTGTTTTTTCATTATTTTAAGGTAGAAGTTTGGGTTGTTGACTTGGAATTTTTCTTCTTTTTTAACGTAGATGTTTACAGCTATACATTTCTTTAGAAGTGCTGATTTACTTGAACTTGTAAGTTTTAACATGTTGTGTTTTGTTTTCTTTCATCTCAAAGTACTTTCTAATTTCCCTTGTGATTTCTTCTTTGATTCATTGGTTATTTAGGATTGCGTAATTTTATTTCCACATATTTGTTAATGTCCCAAAGTTCCTAATATTTCATTGTGGTTCAGAGAACATACTTTGTATGATTTCAAGCCTTTTCAGTTTATTGGGGCTTGTTTTATGGCCTAGCATATTGTCTATTCAGGAAAATGCTCCATGTGCACTTAAGAAGAATATATATTCTACTGTTCGTGGGTGGAGCGGTCTATCAATGTTTGTTTGTTTATAGTGTTATTCAAGCCTTATATCCTTTTGATCTTCTTCCTGGTTGTACTACATATTATCAAAAGTGGAATATAGAAGTCTTCAACTATTACTGTTGAATTGTCAGTTTTTTTTTTCTATTTCTTTCAGTTTCTGCTTTGTATGTTTCAGACAAATGTTATTAATTATCACATTTTTCTGATAGATTGATTTTTTATCATAAAATGTTCTGTTTATCTTTAGTAACATTTTTTGGGGGGGTCTTAAAGTCTATTTTGCCTGATATTAGCAGCTCTCTTATGATTGCTGTTTGCATGGCTTATCTTTTATCATTCTATTTTCAATCTATTTGTTTCTTTGTATTTTATTCTGTGTCCTGTGGGAAGTATAGAGTTGGATAACGTTCTTTTCCAATCTAGCAATTTCTGCCTTTTGATTAGACCATTTAATCCATTTGTACTTAACATGGTAATTGATATGGTCGAATATGTTTTCCATTTTACTTTAGCTTCCTATATGTGTCATCATATTTTGTTTCTCTGTTCATCTTTTACTACTTTCTTTTGCATTAAGTAAAGATTTTAATATTCACTTAATATTTTAATTCCTCTAATGATTTTTTATTATAGCTGTTTGAGTTATATTCTTAGTGGCTCATAGTAAATGGTTTTGTGGGGCTTATAGTATACATCTTAATTGGTCAGAATTGACATCAGGTTTATGTTAACTTAATTCCAGTGAGATATGGAAACTATTCTTACACAGTTGTATACCCTCTCCCTCTTTTTTTGTGATGTTCTTGTTATACAAATTCCTCTATATATGTGACAAATTCAATAATACCTTGCTATAATTATTAATTTTATAATTTTTTACCTTACAAGGAAGCTGAAAGAGAAGAAAGGAGATGTAGTATATATCTAAAGACTTTGTTATATCAGTGTTCTTTTTCAGTTTTGGTTCTCTTTGTTCCTGTAGAGTCAAGTTCCCATCTGGTATCATCTCCTACTCCAACACAGCTGCGTTCCCACCCGCCTCCTTTCCACTATAATTGTCAAATAGATTAATCTGTATATGTTATAAGCCCTGAATCATATTTTGAATAACAACTGTATATAATATAGTAACATGAATAATTACTGTAGACCTGGGATCCTTCTAGACCAAAGAGAAATACTCAAAGGAAGCAACTTCTTTCTAGGAAGGTATCACAATGGCCATTAAGGAACTTCATAACTTTGTGACCTGCTCAAAGGACTGATGAAGGCTGGTGTAAAGATTCTAACCTAGTCATTAAATAGAGGTTGACAGCTGGGAGCCCTTATGACAACACTCAGAAACTGTCATACTGTTTTAATGTCTGAGATTCCTGTGGTTATAGAGACCCAGCATGAGTGTTGTCATTAGTGCCTAGGTAAACATTTCAATAAATGTGAGTTTATGCATAAAGGCAGCTGCTATTTTGGGAAGCTAAATAATGAGTGAATACTTTCTGCAATGATTTACGTTCCTGAATTTTAAAATTTATTCAGCATCCTGAGCCAAACAAGTCTAAGAATGAAATGAAATGCAAAGCTGGCAACAGAGGTGTCTTCTGAGTCAGAATAAGCCATCCTGTCAGGCAGGTTAGGTGTGCTGCTAGTTCACTTTCTCCGTGCTCAAATGGAGTGTGATGTCTAGACGCCCACGTGAGGTAGTTTCCTGCTAAAATCAGGAAATGCTGGGAGTTCAACGGAGATCAAGAAAAATCAATGTGGTTTATGAACAGTTTTAGTAGATTTAATAGCTTTTTGGACACAAAAGCGTTTTTTTTATGTGTGTGTGTGTGGAGGAGGGAGCTTTCTTGAAGCATTATAAGCTTTCCTCCTTTTTCTTTTTGCCATTGTTTGTTAGATCTTTCAAGAAACCACTTCACATTTTGATCAAATTCTCTCTTCTTTTGCCCAAAAAGTTGAGCCAGAATTTGAGCTTATTTGTTACTCCCAAAAAAGGTGTGGACATCTCCGCTGCTATCTCAGGGGTACTGTGATCAGGAAAATCCATCTTTTCGTTTTGGTTGATTATATGTTTATTCTGTCAGCAATATGAATGTGTAGCATTTTGGCTTTGAAATATAGACTGTCGAAAATACTTAGATATCGAGTATTTAAAACTACTTTAAAACAGTGGACCACAGACATCAGTGTCTCTGGGTCTGCGACACACTCTGGAAGTTGTTAGATTTTACTGACGGCAAAGGGAAATGTGAAGATCCAACACTTGGACCTTTGATGTAGATGATGTCTTTTAAAATAAGTTTGTCATTTTTTCCTAAGGATAGATGGTTTGTACTGTGTTAATATTTCTCTTCTGTAATCCTACTATTACTTGCGTTTGCCTATAAACTTTTAATTCATTTATATCTCCAGAAAATAAATACTGTTAAGAGAAGAGAGAAGGGGAGGGGCTTGCAGAAATGACTGACTCAGCAGATTATAGATTAACCACATGCTATAGAGATCTCTCCATGGCCTTCTGGAAACTCTTGTCACACCTACAAGACAAACAACCTGTAAATAGATAAGACCAATAGTCCGGAAATTTCTTCTCTTTACAGCTCCCCATCCTAAACTACCCCTTCCCCATCCTGAGTCACAAGGTAAAGGAATCATGCACCCCTTGCATGGACACTGCAAAGGTATATAAACTGTAAGAAATCTAACCAAGGGGAGGTCAGGCTCTGGTGCTGTTAAGCCCCACGTGCTTCACTGCCTAAAAAAATTCTCCTTCCTCTAACAAAGTTATCTGAGCATCTGATTTCTTCTGTCGGGTGTTGCTTTCTGCAACACTGTATTGTTTCATCACAATGCTTACAGGGAAAGGCCCCAGGAGGCCTGCCCCTGTCTCCCTCCTCCTCTTTCTGCATTATCTTCCAGGTGAGGCTGGGACATACTGTTTAGCTTGTTGAGGGCAGTGATGGTGGAGCTGGGTTTGGTCGGATTTCCTGTCTCTAACTTGTGTGATTATTCTTCATCACCACTTGCACTGGCTACTTGTATCCATTTACAAAACTATAGACACACCAAAAGTTTGGCCCAATTTAAATGTGAATCAAATCAAATTCTAATTGTATCAGAAGAAACCCGTCATCATTCTCTTTATGACTTTTTTTTGCATTCCTCTGTGAACATCCTCCACCAAGCGTTACGGGTTGGGGAAGCTTATGTTCTTTTCTCTTGGCTCAACACATAGGCCTCTCTCCTAGAACTTCGGTTCTCTTAGACCTGTTGACAGTAGGAGATAGACGTATGGGTAGCTTTCCAACCAAAATGCCAGTTCTGAACCTCTCTCTAAATTCTGTTGCAAACCAATTTTCAGACGGTTTTCCAGCTATGAGAACAGGCTCTCTCTGTGAGTTTATACAGTCCTGCTTCCCCCACCAAATCAGTTCAGCCCAGAAAATACTCAGGGAACACCCTTAGTTACGGGAGCCCTCCCTTGAGAATGAGTTAGTCCTAGGCATGCTACAAGTATTACGATCTTCACCTGTTTGAACCTCAGCAAAAGTATTGATTTCCTTTAGTCACAACTCTGTGTTTAGAACTGTCTTCAGCTTCATGTGGATGAACAAATTAGCTTGTTCTTTATGATTCGAGAGGCCCAGAGCAGACACCTAATGTCATCAGGCACCTGAGTTCCTCTTTTCTTTCTACTCAACCTTTCTCAGCCCAGGTATGATTCTTCCTGTTACAAGAAGGCTGCAAGGCAGGCGAGGAAGGGTGGAGGATAAAAAAGACATGTCCTGTTAAGTAAACTCTAATAAAAAGATCTTCCAGATGTGAGACGAACTCTCTCATGTGAAATTTGGTTTGGGTATTCAGAACAGTGATGCTACACGTGCACTCACCAAGAGAGTACAGAAGAGTTTATTACTCACATAATGAGGCTTTATGGGGTGAGCAGGGCAGACTCCCAAGATGATCCAAAAATAGCTTAGTACAACAGAGAAAGGAAACTGCTTTGGTCTTCATGATGAGGAGGGGATGAGGCTGGGACGAGGGTTCTGGTGTGAGGGCAGGGGCTTGTGACATTTGAACTTCCCACCCACACCGAAGACGGCAGCACCCAGGCTTTCTCACCAGCTTCCTGGATGTAGAACAGGAAGGGAAGGGGATGGGTGGGGACTAACAGCAGTCAGGCATCAAAAATAGAGCCACAGTCTTCACCACACCGTCTGGGTCACCTTCTGTCTCTGTCACAGATGTCTGGGAACCGCGGTGTGTTAGCTACGGTCACGAGGACTGACTGTTAGTGCAGGAGGAGTTGAGGGTGGTGGTGAGTGAGGCTACATTAGCAGTGGGCTCTTCTTCTGGCTACTCTTCCTTTGGACCTGGGAACTGACCTTCACTTGTCTATCAGTTTCAACAGAGCGCAGGCATGGTGGTCATTGTTGGCAGATGACCAGGTCCAGGGAGCTACGGTGATGTGGCCTTTTCTAAATGACGGAGGAGCAGCAGGAAAACTTGGAGAAAGGAGCTAAGAGCTATTTTTTGGACCACAGTGGGACCCAGAGCATGTGTCCACTTATAAATACAAGCATAGGAATTCAGGCCTCGCGAAGCTTCATCACAGTAATACATGCACCCTCCTGCTAATTGCAAAGATGAAATGAATGCACACGTTACAAATGAACAAACAGACAAACAAACAAACCAACCAACAAACAAAACAGCCTAATTCTGACTTCCAAGTTGGAGGAGGCTGGAATGCTTTAAACCCAAGAAGGGAAGTTCTCTGAGAGATTATTGATAAGGGGAAGAATTTTTTTCCCAGTGGACAGAAAGGAAGGGAGAAATCAAATGATTAAATAGAAGCATTTTCAGCTTTTCCACTGTCCAGGCCTTGCTGGGGAAAAAGAAGCCTATAGGATAAGACGTGTCTATCTCTTACTCCTCTCCACTTCTTTGACCTGTCCTTTCCTCACAAAGCGCTCAGAGGCTGCTCCCTGGTTAGGATGACCCTGCAGCTGGGAGGCAAGTCACTCAGGGAGTTGGATAAGTTCAAACCGCCCCGGTTGGCTGGTGACAATGACAGCGAGCATCCAGGTGTTTGGATGAAGGTCAACGCGTAGAAAGGAGCTGTTTTCCACGGAACCAAAGAAGCTGAAGCTGTAGCTCTTGCCTGTCACAGGAGGGAGAACAGGCCCATCCACATGGAGCTGATGGAGAAGAATTCAAAACTAGTTGTTTTTTGTTGTTGCTTTGGGTTTCAATTTTCCAGGGGGCCAGATGTTCCTGGAGGCATGTTCACATTTAATACGAAGGTTCGACCAGAAAGAATCTCTTCAATTTATTTTACGTTGCGACGTCGATCTTTATAACCATTGCTCAGTTCTCACAAGGTTGCTCTCTGGCGAGCCGAAGGTCACAATGCCACCATCAGAAAAGACCTCAAATGTCATGGCCACCGAGGGCACTTGGCAAATGCACCCTGATTCCCTAAAAAACGTGTGAGTGACCCAGTGAACTCCTAAGTGGGGAATCTGAACACATGAGTTTGGGAAAAACTCTTCTGGGGCCTGATTATTTTGATTTTTTTTCCTTTTCCCCATTTTTTTTTCTTTTGAAGGGCTTAAAACAATAATTTCCATTGTAGCTGGGAAAGCAGAAAAGGTATGGAACGCCAAGCACATTTTTGGTGCCCTATAAAAGCTAAATAAAAATAATAATTAAACGACCAATGAGGTACAGCATAGATGAGCAACAAGATCTCTGTAGGCCAACGAGCAAACCAAAGACATGAAAAAGGCCTACTCGCCCAGCCTTATCGTCACATGCCAGTTAGGGTTCCCAGGGGCAGACAGAGCTACCGCTCTTAGCTTGGGGAGCACAACTTGGCCTCTCGTCTCCCCTCTAAGTGAAAACAGAAAGCAGTTCCCTGTGTCAGCTTCGGAGTGACCGCCCTGCAGTGGAAAAAAGACATTTTTGCCGTGACTTTATCATTTGATGCAGATGTTTGGCTCAAGTCTCCTGACCTTGTCAGCAAAACCGATGGTAAAAAATTAGAACGAGAATCTTGGTTTATTTGTATTTGCTTATGAGGTGTAAACGTACACATGTGAGCGTTTGTGCTGCCACAGTGCCCAGCAGAGCTCTGATTCTCGGGTGACCTCCCTATTGTTTCTCTTTGTTGTGAGTAGTTAGATTTATTACTTTAATTTACTGATCATTTCTACCTCCCCCCCCAACCTTCATTCTTCAAGGACCACCATGATAAAGTCCTCTTTATTACAGTGATTGCTGCCCCCTCCCCAACACACACACCCTTTTTTATTTAAGGGCCATCAAGAAACACCACTCCCACCTTGACGCTGCAGATGGATAACCCTCCCTTGACCTCTAGGTTTTCCACAGTCTGCAAAGAATCAAAACAGCAGGTTAATTCTCAAAAGTTCATCGCGTCTAAGGTTTCCTTAGGGGGCCCGATTGGCTGGTTTGATGCCCTTCGTCCACTTTTCCTGGCTGAAACTGGTTAAAAAGTAGCGAGGAAGTTCTGAAAAAGCAAACGTGGTTATGATAACAAGTTAAGCATTAGCAAGGAAGTTTTTCTTGAGCGTGAGTCTTACTGCGCTGTCTGGGCCTTTTGAGTCCTCTCACTCGGGTTGTCTGTTTTCCTTGTAGAGGTGAATGGAAAGTTGTTCTCAAAATGCATCCGAGTTGTTGAATATCGATTAGGTTTCAGGGAAGCCATTCTTTCTTCCAAAACAATTTTAATTTTTATGGAGTCTAAGTTAAAACAGGAACATTTATTTTCTTATGGGTAAAGTTCTTGGAAGGCTCTATTGCAAAGATTTTAGAACATTTCTTGACCAAAGAACACTTGACCAAACATTGCTTCCACCACTGACTTCTCTCAAGAGAGAGAGAGAGAGAGAGAGAAATGTAGGGTTTTAATCTGTACAACTGTTTTCCTGGGGCTTAGCTTCTCAAAATGCGCATCTCTCAGAAAAGCCTTCCAGATAGAGTCCACAGGTGGTACCAGCCTTTAGCCTTATAATAAAAATGACCCGTGTGTCATCATCGCTGTGGAATAATCGTCTTCATGGAACACCCGCCCATTTAGTTCATTTGTTCTAATCAATGACAGAGTCTCTGCGATTTACTGAGATTAATAAATGTGCACATAGAATTTTTAAAAGTTCAGGGCAGAGAGCATCATGGCACATATTGTACCTTATTGTAAAATAAAAATAGCCTTGGACAGCCCGCGGAATGCACTCTAGCGGCATCACCGGCCCTTTGCTGTGGTTTTCCTGCTGGTCCGGGAGCTCTGCGTCACGGTCAGCGAGTGCCAAGGGTCTGGTTTGCGCTCGGTGAGGCATGTTTTCGTTGCTGAGGATTTTCAGGTTTGCAATTTTCCCAGTTGTGAGGCCTCCAGGTCACCTTCCTGTGGAGTGGGGCATTGATTTTGCTCCAGGTGGCTCACCACCAAAGGTTGGGGTGTCGGAGCTCAAACACAGCCCGTGTGATGATGCCCACAGGTCTCCTCCCCATGGGCTGGTGGGTGATGGAGAAAGGGTAGCTCAGTGGAGTTTTTATCTTGGACAAACGAGCTTGCTATCTCAGATGCAGGTTCTTCACTACAAATAGCAAAGTCATGACACTGCGTGGGGTTGGGGCAGCCACCCACGTGTACTTCTGTAAGGTATACTACTGACACAATGCAGGATTGCCACCTTTCTTGGGTTATGTCATTTTCACAAGTGACTTACTCTCTTAGGTCCCTTTGTTCCCAGAGGCTCAGGGTTGGTGTGTGATAAACCTCTTTTTTCTGTCCATGAAGGGGACTTGTCCTTAATAAGAGTGTGAATACCAGGAGCCACGTCTGTCCTTCTGGGCTCTGTCACCTCTACCGCATGGTCATTCGTTGTGTGCAGGTGAGACTTGGGTGGTGCATTTTCCATGCTCTCTTAGCCATTTACCCAAACAGGTAATGTAGTCGGGTACCCAGCACTGTGGTGCTCACGTGCTTCCCAGATTGACTCAAAGTTGCTCCTAAAAACATGTTGCCCCCACTGCTGCTTCTCTGATGTTTGCTGCTGCCACAGTGACAATGACCTTAGTGCCGGGACTTCACATGGGGCTGCACGGGGGAGAGACCCCCTTCCTCACCATCCCCATACCCACAGATAAATCCTTTGAGGCCAAACCTGACAAAACCCCAGGGCAAGGAGTTTGAAGGCAGAAGGCTTTCTCCAACATTTGAACCATTTTAAATGCCCCATGTGGCCTCATTTCTAGTTTGTATGATGGTCTGTGAAGCCCTACACAATTCCTTTTCCTGAGCACTGACCCCCACAGCTCTCTTACCACGTGCTCGGCACCTTCTCTTCTCTATCTCCTCCCCTCCTGAGCTCTTGCTGTCTCCTCGGCTAGTTCCTCCATCCCTACAGGTCTCTGTCCAAAAGTAGCCTCATCAGTGACACCTTCCGTCCACCTCACTAACCCCCATCACCCTCACCTGCTTTCTTTTCTTTGGCATTCCTCTTCACCTGACAAATTGCACATGCATCTGCTGACTTAGAAGCTCAAGGTGAACAAAGAGGAAGCTTGACTGGGTGTTCACTGGTGCCTCCATAGCCCATGAGCACCTTGGCCATGGTAGATGCTTGATTAAACTTGGTGAATATTGGGTGACCAAAATTATCAAGCCAAAGGGTGTTGGATACAGGAGGGAACAAATGGTAGGGATTCAGCTCTCTGCCTTTCTACTTGGGGCAGCGACCTCAACCCTGTCATTGAACTTTCTTGGCTATGTAATTATTGAGATTTGGGCCAAATTTTTTAAAAGTTAAGATTTTGGATGGTTTTTTAAAAATAATCTTGTAGAATTATTTATCTTCTTTCTGACTTTTCCTTCTAGACTATAAACTTCAAAGGGCAGGATTATGAAATATGCATCATTTTATTCTCTGATATTCATAGAACAAGCCTTGCACTTGGTGCTCAATAATTGCTTTTTCAAAAGAAGCTCTTATTATTATTATTTTTTTCTGGGACTTCCTCTACTCACAGTGATTAGGAACCTTTTTTTGTTTTCAAATAATCCATTTTTATACTATCTAATCAGCTGGATGAAGGGTTGGTAAACTACCTGACAAAGACTACCTGACGGAGACTAGTAAATATTTTCAGCATGCGGGCCATGCTTCTTTTTCATGATTATACACGTCTACCATTTTAGTCTACCATTTTAGCATGAAATCAGCCATAAACAACTTGTAAACAAATGGTTATGGCTGCATTGCAATAAAAGTCTATTTACCAAAACAGGTGGTAGGCCATATTTGGCCAGTGGCTCCTAGTTTGCCGCCCCCTGTGCTATAGCATATTTTATTGCCATAAAATAACCGTTCTTAAAAACGAACTGTTTGGTCCTATTGTGTTTCTGAATCAGACATAAGCCATGTTTTGGCATTAAATTAATTATAGTTGTGTTTTATTTTTGTCCGTTACCTGAATAGAGACTTGCTAAGTGACTCTGAAGCCTGAATCCTCCTTTATTTCACCTTTAGATTATATAAAGCTTGATGCACTTGAGATTTAGCCCAAATCTCGATAATTATAAAAACAAGAAAGTTCAGTGACAGGGCTGAGGCTGCTGACCCTAGTGGGGAGGCAAAGAGATGAATTCTTACCATTTGTTCCCTCCTGGACCCTGCACTCTTTGACTTGATAATTTTGGTTACTCAACATTCACCAAGTTTTAGGCACCAAGGCACTGCCTTTTCTTTTTAATTCCTTTTTTTAAATTCTTAAATAATATTCCATCTTTGTGACCTTCTCGTTTACATAAGCCAAACCTGAGACAAAGCCTCCAGTGCTGGCTCTCTACACACTTTGTGGTTGAACCAGTTTCTCACCCGCTAGAGTCTGGACGAGGGGAAGAAAGGACTACACCGGATTAAAGGTGTTTGGAGGAGGGATCGGCAAGTAATGGAGACCGGGGTGTTCCTCTTTGGTTCTCCCCAGGCCTAATACCCAGTAATCCTTGTGTACACACTCTCTACAAGCGAGGACAAAGGGGCGGACTTTGGACCCTCAGCTGAGACTCTAAAAATACCAAGGAAACAGAGAGGAGTCCACATTTCAGGCATGGCACAGAAACCTGACCTGCATGGGGCCTTCAGACCCAATAGAGAGCTGCTGTCTTTCCTTGCCCGGTGGTTTGGTTGCCAAGCCGACTTCTTTCCATCTCGCCTGCCACTGTCTCTGTCCAACCCGAAGTGGGTAGGAGAGTGTTTCTGGGAGAACTGTTGACCCCCCTGGCAGGAGGGGCCATCCAGCACCCTCTGGTCCCCAGCTGCCTCCTCTAGGCAGAGCTAAGTCCCAACCAGAAAGATCTTTATCTCCAGTTGCACCCCAGTTTCTGCACAGTCTTGAGTTCAAAATGACGTAGGGAAGTGAGGGAAAGGAGGACATTTTAATTTTTTGACCCTTTTGTTCCTGGTCCTAAGGGAAACAGCCCTGTAGCAAATGAAACAGTGGGGGTGCGTCCTGTTGTACCATTTAAGGTGTTTATTCTACATAACTAGTGGGAACCAGTAGGCAGGCATTTGGGACTTAGGACAGCTTCTTTTCTCCTTAGTAAGAGGTCATCAAAGTAACCAGAGTTGTGGACAGGGAGCAGACCAAAGGGCCAGCTAAGAGAACCCCGGATGTTGAAGACGGCATGGATGCTGTGGGTCTAAGATGCTCTTTTGGGGTTTGGTGGCTCATCTATGATTTGCAGAGAAAGGCATGGCCTTTCTGTGACCACAGAAGGTTTCTATGAGGGACAACAGAGAGGGAGGCCCAGTGGGAAGAGGCAAAGGGCTGGAGACCCAGACTCGAAATCTGGGTGTCTGTCCCAGTTCTGTTTCATGCCCTCTCACCATGCCCACCTCCCTGGTCCTCTGCCTCAGCTTCTTTCAAGTCATCTCAGGATCTTAAACACAATGTTGATGTCCAAGCTCTTCTCCAAACCAAACACATCAGAATCACTCAGCCATTTAAAACGTCTCTCTGGGCTTTTAAAATGCGTAGTCAGGATTGGGGGACACTGTTCTACTTTATTGTTGTCACTAGGCTAAAAATACCACTGGGCGGAATTATGGAAGGCCACTAGCTGCCTCTCAATCCCATCTCCTGGATTTTCTCAGAATGCTGCATCTGAAACTAGACTGTGAGGTCACCTTCTAAATAATTGCATTCATATATTTTTTAAACAAATGCAATGTTCATTTTTGGCCATTTCAGTCTTTGTCACAGAGTGGTCCATAGCTCCATTAACACTGAGGTGGCTGTAAATACAGTCATTCAGTGTGTAGACTTTGAAGTGAAACTAAGATTTGAAACTCTGTGCCTCAGATCACTAGCTAGGTGATCTTGGACGTAACCTGAAACTCAATTTGCTCACTTAGAAAGTGAGAAGAATCATCACTATCTCACAGACATATTTATTAACATGATAGTAAATTTCATAATCAATAATAATTAAATGAGGTGGTAAACATAAAATATCTAGATCAAATCCCTGACCCACAGTAACCTTCAACAAATGGCAGTTGCTATTATTAGAACTAAAATGAATTGTGTGTCTGGGCCACAGTCCCGCTTCCTTGTTGTATGGGATAATGGCTCAAGGATAAGAATCGAGCTCACTAATACAGTCCTGATTTTTCTTGAAGCAGTGAGCTCACTAGAGTTATCTTGTGTTGCCAAGTTCAATCAGATCCAGGGCTGTTGGTTACTGTCGGCATACAATGAAGACAAACACTTGGAGGAAACTTTCTGCAGAACGCTGGCCAAAAATAAAAAAATTCCGGGGCTGACTTTGATTTCCTTTAGATTCGCAGCAGCTCATGTGTGGAGTGAGGATATTCCCACAGTCATTATTAACTGCTGGGGGTCAAGAGATGAGCTACGGTGACCTGGAGAGAGTGCTTTTGAAATCTTGGTGACCATCGGGGTTAAGCATTTAGACAAAGTATGAATCTCTTCAGTGCTCTATTTCGGTTAAAAAACATCAATAGAAAATAAGTCACAAAGCAAGCAGAATTTCAACATAATCTTTAGGAGATAAATGGTGTTTTATGTTGTTCTGTGTTTGGACAATACTTGCTACCTGGCCTGCATGGCGTGTATATGTTTGTTAAAGGGAAGTGTATCTACTCTGCAATCCTAACGTCTGTTCACAAGTAGCTTATTTGAGAACTAAACTTGAACTTAGCCCTTCTGATAGAAGACTTCTAAAGTTAGACGTTATCTTTAATTTTAAGAAAAAGACAAAGCTACGGAATAAAATTGGAAAATAAATGAAGGTAATAAAGACATCTCTTTCACGCTGTGTAATCGAGCACTCTTCATGGCCACATGTACAGTTGGCCTTCTGGTGGAAGGCTGGCCTTAGTGCTGTCATTTGTGTTTGTTTGTGCCTTGGTTCTGTGTTTCCCCCACATCCCTCATAAACACACTCATGTGCTTTAGCATGTGGAGCTGTGGGAAGAAGCTGTTCATCACCTGCCACCCCCTTCATTTCGATCTCATGCAGAAACCCAACACCTAACAAACGCCAGGAAGAGTCTCGATGACGCAGGCTTCCCTCTTAACTAAAATTCCATCTCTAGGACTCAGTGAACTGACAAATGCCATGATTTCCAAACCAGGCCCGAGTTGGCCCTGCCTGAATGATTTTTGCAATGCAGGTAGAAGATTTCATTGCACGCTGATTGCCAGTAAGAACACATCGTATTACCAGAACAGCAGATATCATCCATCACTGCCCGCCCCTCACCTTTGCACCTCTACACTTACACACGTCAGCAAAGTAGATACATCACGTACTCAATTTAGTATAAACACTTCACCAGCAAACAGAAGAACAGAAGGGGCATCTGAGCAACATGTCAAATAATATTTCAGGTTCTCAAATGAAGATAGAAGATAGATTTTTATACTCAGTTGCTGGGACTACTGATAACCTGGAAGATGCTAGAAATGATGCATCCCTAAGTGGCATTAACCTTGCAGCTCATCACTGCAACGCAAGGCACTTCAGGAGAATCGGCACATTAAACTCAGTTTCCTAGGAACAATCTAATTAAATTCTATTTATTCATGTAATCTAAACTATTTGAATTCTCAAGTGGTTTGCGATAGAAAAAATAGAGTAAGACTCACGGAACTCTAGTATCTACCCTGCCGTCCTTGGAAGGAATGCAAGTCATTTAAAGCTTTTTAAGCCAGCTCAGGGTCTCTATAAAAGCCCATGAAAACACAGGAGACTTGAAGGATCTGGAGTACCCAGCTTACCTGTCCCACAATTCAAATGCAGAGGAAGAGAGGAGAATCTAGGTATTAGTAAAGAGATTTGCACATGACCATTCCTGGATGTGAGTTTACGCAAAACAAGTAAGTATCCTGTCTCACTGGCCAAGTACCATGGGCAGGAAGAGTGTCTCGACACTGGCCTCCTTCACTGTGTAATCCACTCCTTACTGCCCTCCTGTGGGGCCAGACACTTCCCATGCCTCTCCTCACCTCAGCTGCATAAGGACCTTGACAGGTAAATTTCTCTTCCTGAGTTCACTGGTGCAAAAACCAGCTCCCAGGTCATGCAGCTGGTGGTACACAGCTATCCTAGAATTAAATCCACACCTATCTGGGACTAAATATATGTTCCCCACCCCTTCAGCCCCAATTATACTGTCTTCCTTAACAAAAAGAAATAATAAAATAACTCAGTGTTTTCAGGCAAGGGTTACATTTTAGGTTCAATTTTTCTGTGGGTCTCTACACTGTAAAATAGTAAGATATGGTACACAATTAAGCAATGTGGAAAATAAAACCTAACAATGTTTGCCCAAGAGATTGGCGTGTGTCTGAGCTGATAAAGCCAATACTCTTACTGGTGCGTGTGCTCCGCACCGTGATAGCTGTTAATTACTAACTTGCAGACCCGAATGTGTTCCTTTGGAATCACAGTTGCCTTTTAAGCACACAGATATCAGGAGGGAAGTTAGTTCAGGCAAGTTCTCAGCTATGAGCAGGAGTTCTCCAAAGACAGCGGTTAGAAGAGCAAGTCATAAGTCTATATCTGCTCTGGCTGAGGGTGACCACAATGGCAAACCAAAGCTAGTGGAAAAGAACAAATGAAAGAGAAAGAAAATCCTTTCTAGGACATGATCAGAAACAGCTGCACGAAGGTGAAAGAACCCCGGGGTGGTTCTTAAGGGTGAATAAAGAAAATCCGGTCGCCCCATCTCCAGTCTGTGCCTGTGTTGTCAATTGAGGGCTGCGTGACTTTGGGTTCAGGAGCCCAAACTTGCCTCGTGTTTCTCCAGCTCCTGTTCTAATGTTGGGCCTTCCAAGAGAAGAACAATAAGAAAAATGCCCTTTTATTGACATTCTTTATCATCTCTTTGTTCTGCTGCTGATAGAGCAAGAATGTCCTCAGATGGCTTTCCCTTTGAGCCAATTTAAAAAATATATTGTTTATTTAAATTAGTTGCAATAATTTAAATGAATTATTAAATAAATTATTAACAATGTAAATTAGTTACATTGGTTAGACATCTATATAGTTCCTAAAACGATCCCTCCATTTGCTCCCTCCCCCGACCCTCCACTTAGCCATCATATTAATGCTAACTGCATTCCCTCTGCCATGCTCCCCATCCCCAACTCTCAGCTACCAATTTGTACTTCTTTAACCCTTTACCCCATTCTCCCAGTCCCCCAACCCCCCTCTCCTCTGTCTGCCACCAAATTGTTCACTATATTTGTGAATCTGTTTTTGATTAGCTTGTTCTTTTTGTTCCTTAGATTCCACATATAAGTGAAATCATATGGTACTTACCTTTCTCTGACTTATTTCACTCAGCATAATGGCCTCTAAGTTCATCCATGTTGTTGTAAATGGTAGGATTTCATTTTTTTAATGGCTGAGTAATATTCCATTGTATATATGAACCGTAATTTCTTTATCCAGTCCTCCATCGATGGGCATGTAGGTTGCTTCCATATCCTGGCTACTGTGAATTGTGCTGCCATTTTTTTTGTTTAATAAATTTGTGTAGCATGGGGTACCCTTGCTGCTTCTCTGGCAGGTTAAGGTGATAAGAAATCGATGGGGTGCCCAACACCCTCTTTCTATAGTGGCAATATGCCTTCAGCATGAAGCCCTTTGTGACAACTTGGCTGAAATCTTTCACTTTACGTAATTTGGCCAATTTGAATTGCTCAATTTTTCCATACTAATTGGAATATTTGGCAAAAACTTACAATTTTGCAAAGGGAAATATCCCAAAGTAAAAACCTACTTGTTTCCCCAGTTCTGCTAATAATACACATCTAAGAGGAGTCCTGAAAATTCTCCTAGACTCTCCTTCTGTCATGTGGAAAATAGGGGTATTCAGGCAGAATTGGGGTTTTAGTGATATTTTTCTTTGTGGTTATCAGAGATAGAAACTAAATGAATTCACAGAGAAGTGATTCAGAAAGTAATAAATGAGAGAGTTACAGCATGATAATACCACTACTTTGTCTTCCCCAACTGATCATTGAAATTATTCAGAGAGATGATAGCATTTTATGTACTATTCTGTTTTAAATATTCTAAACGTGGTCTTTGTATGATATACAGAAAGATTGCTTAGAAAGTAAATCTTGACAGTGGTCATCACAAGACTTTTGTTTCCTTTTTTCTTTTCTTTTTTCTTTTCATGCATCACCCCCCACCCCCCAATCACCTTTTTAGTATCTACATGAGAATATGGATGTTATCTGAATCTATTAGGGTCATCATCTCACAATATATGTAATTCAAACCATCATGCCTTATGCCTTAAACTTATACAGTGATGTATATCAATTGTTTCTCCATGAAGCTGGAAAAAAATAAGAGATTACATAAACAATACAAAATAATACATAAATAAAATAATTACAGAGGCACTTAAAAATTAAAAATAAAATAAATGTAATTCTTGGAGCTTAGACTCAAATTCAGTCTACTGTGTGTAAAATATTATGTTTGGCCATCTGATGAAGATAGGGTCCCCATTTGGTTGATTCAGAATTGACAACAACAATAAGACAGAACGAGAAGAGGCGAGTTAATGCAGGAGAGCAGGTAACACATTGCCAGTTAAATGACTCAGCTGGGTTTGGAAAAGAAGGCAGAGTCATTCTGGTTACAGTGACGTGGGGATGGTAACTGTCCCCTTTAGAGGTTACTTTTGTATTTACCAGGCCACGCTATCAACGTGAAAAATAGTCTTTATTATACACCTATCCCTGACGAGAATTGCCACAGAGCAGTTCACCTAGCATGTGTTTAACATACGATAAAAGGTTGCACAAACAATAAAGTCCAATGTGAATGAGCCAAGAGAAAACTGGATCACCATCTGGGTAAGTCGGGGGTACTTTAAAAATGCACTAGCTCCCAGGCCACGCTGTGGGTGGGGACCTAGCAGCACCCACAAACTGCAGGGGAAGTTAAAAGGAGGGTGGCCAGCCTCCACGTGAAGTGTTGGGCATTTCCTGTGTCTAACTTTTAAGTCTACATTTTCCCATTTGACCAAATTGGATTTTATGTGTGCCCTGGCAAGTGTCCAGGTGCTGCTGACAAATTAGGATACCGTGCCAGTACTAACACTTAAAAAAATCTTTTTTAAAGTGTGAAAGCATGACAGCTGAGCACAAGAGAGCTGAGGACACATGGGGAACTGGGATGACTGACCATCGGGGTTTGTCTGAAACTGAATGGGGGTCAGATGTCAGATTTTGAGTGCTAACACAGAGACAGTCATGGTAAACCAGTAGGTTGGTCACTCTTGAGAAGAACAGCTTGAAGATAATGCTTCCATCGACTAAATTTTGCCTTTTTGAATAATTTTTGTGCCACCTCCTTAAAAAATGTGAGGAAGTCCCAAAACAGCTTCATTGTTTTTCTGAGGAAGAGTTGTTTTTGTTGGGATTGGTTGTGGGAATATGGAGACCACCCCTTTCCTCTGGTGGGAAATTGGAGGGTGTGGGTTTCTCTGCCAGAAGCCTGTGGGGCAGAGGGTCACAGGTAACTAGAGACCACAGGAAGATGATTGGCCAGCAACTGGGACTGGGAGATGGGTTGTCCTATAGGATCCGGTTCAAAAACCAGTAGATAAAAACAAAATTCAAGGACATGCAAACTATTAAGGAATTCAGACAGGTCCATTTGCCTTTTCTTTGCTGGAGATCTGCTTACAGCCAAGTAGGAGTAACCAGCCTTATTACAGGTATAGGGGACTTTAAAAAGCCAGCAGACCCACAAGGCTAGCTTTTCTGTTGGCTTCATACGGAGACCTTTCCTTGGCTTTATTTGTTCCCTCTTAAACTCTATGGCTTGAGAAGTTGGCTTCTTAAACTCTGTCAAAATTTTTTGGGTTGTTGATAATTCTGAAACGTCGAAGGTCTTTCACAAAACACATCACGGCCACATTCTTCCCCCTCGATGACGCCCTAAAACTTGGCACGTGGTCATGATTCTGTTTTCAGCCAAAGAGAGCCACACACTTATCTTTCACTACCTGCCTGAATCTTTAGTTAGAAAAAAAAAAATTAAGTGGCTTCTGAGTTCTGAGTTGAGGCAAACTGAGAGCGGGAAGCAGTTTCTGTGGTGGCCTGAGCCCGCCGACTCAGGCAGGAGCAGGAAAGTCTGCTCCCTTACCGAAGACGCTACTTTCCTTCCAGAACTCTCTCCAGAAGAATCAAGCAGGGACGTGGCCTTGGCCTGAGATCACACCCTTACTTAACTTACTCCTCCCCTGATTGGCTCCCCCCACTTTTCTTAGGATTCTTCACACGAGCACTTCTTTAATAAATTGCCCATGAATGTTTGTCTTAACATCTGTTTCTAGAACATCTACTTTTAAGACAAGATTTCCACTCTGTGGTTTCCTAAGAAAAGCTTCTCTCTGGGAAGGCCAATGTCAGAGAGATCCCCACCTCCAGCCTGTGGGGTCTGGAAAGGGTTGACATGGATGTCCTTCATTCTCTGAGGCTCACCTCTATGCCAAGGGGGCCATTTTTACATGCCTCTGGGGTAGGGCCTGTGAGAAAAAACTGGAGACAAAGGAGCAAATCCCTCCTGGCCTGCTGAAGACTCTTTAAACTGATGGGGTCATAGGAGAATTTGATGACTTTTAAAAACTGACATAACCCACACCCCTGATAGTTTTATATCTAACCCAACTTAAACAGATCTAGTCAAAGGTAAAAATGTATTTTTTTCCCTCTCATCACACTTCAAAGTGTGTTTTTTTTTTTTTTTTTTTTTTTTTTGGTCTCAATTCAAGCCAAGATGAGAATTGGAAGCATTATAGCATTTATTTTTCTTTTTTGGAAATTATCGTTAGGAAATGGCTCTCTTGACAAAGCTGGTTCTTATCATCTTTTCTGCCCAGTTTTCAGACATCTTTTTAGAACTTTGCATAAGAGTCCAGACTTTAGATGTGTATTCTATTGAAATTTGACACATGAAAATTTTTGCTTTCAATTAACTGGGAAATAAAGAAAGAAGAAAAAAGAAAAAAAAAAGAAAGAAGGAAGGAAGGAAGGAAGGAAGGAAGGAAGGAAGGAAGGAAGAAAGAGAGAGAAAGAAAGAAAGAAAGAAAGAAAGAAAGAAAGAAAGAAAGAAAGAAAGAAAGAAAGAAAAAAGAAAGATGACTTAGTGAATAGTCTTTTATGTTTAGTTTTTATTTTAGGTTAGAAGATCAATAACATTGACCATCTCCAGTTACAGAATGATTAACTGTTATTTGATGTAATTTTAGACAGCAGATTTCAGACCTTATTCCTTAGTACCAGGTTGTGATGCAAATTTTACTCACTGGGTGAGAGGGAGACTGAGTGACACCAAACGTTTTCTGTCAAGATTAATCATTTTTCCAATTTCCCCCATTCGCCTCGGAAATTTCCAGAAATACTCAGACCAGTTATCAGAACTTGCAAAATAAAGCCTGTCCTCGGGGAGAGAAATCTCATAGAAGCTTATGTTAGAACTTTCTCACCTTCTCTCAACACTTTAATCATTGTTTATAAATCACGCCTCACTCCCTTTTGCGAACTCTGTTGGATCAGCAGCCTCGAGATCTAATTGTTGAACATCCCCCAAATGAAAGAGAATAAAAATAGGTGAACATCACCAAAATAATGAAAAATATTGGCTTAACATTAAAATGATTTCATGGATTCCTACTCCTTTGGACTCCTTTTCGTCTTTCATCACTTTTAAGTCTGTTATGAATGAGCATGAGCTCCACTACGCAGAGTCCTGCAAGAAATAAAACTTGCCAGAGCACTAGACTCCGATTACCTGATACTCAAAGGAATCTCTATATGCATATGTATGCCTGCAATAGACTAATTTGAGAAAAACGTAGCCTAATGAAAAATGCATGGTCTGAGAGTGAGAAGAGCTGTTTGGAACCTCAACCCACCTCTTTCTAGCTCTGTGACTTTGAGCAGATCACTTACCCTTTCTGGTTTTCACTTTCTCACCCTTAAAATGCAACTCACCATGCCTTTTTGGCCTGAAAGTCAAATAATAACATTTCTGCAAGAGCTTTATAAATGAAGCAAGAGTATTCAAGTGTTAGTTTACTAATTAAAGGAAAAACTGCAAATGTGCATTAAAACTAAGAAGATAAAGTTCAACCGTAACAAATCATACTTTATTTATAACCTTTTACCACTCTATTTGACAAGCATTTTCTCAAGAGGGACTATGATATGTTAGATGTCCCTCGAGGGGCCACAGTAAACAAGACGGGTGCGATTGATTAAGGGTTGGGACCATTTAGACAGTGCTGAGTGGCATTCAAAGTAAAGGGGATATTGAGGTACAGTTTGGATGGGGACCATATGAGGCAAAGGCCTTAAAAACGTTGTACCCAAGATGTACCATTCAGGCTAAGACCTGAACTGCGGTGATGGACCAGGTGGATGATAACCTGAGGGAGGGTGGTATGGGTGGAAGGGACAGCCTGTTCAAATCATCTGAGAAAGGGTGTGATCAGGTCTTGAATCCTGGGTTTTCTCTTTTATTCACCACCTCTGTGTGACCCATTTTACGTGGGACTTTTATAATATCCTCCTGTGAGGTCTATCAGATTCTACAGTTTGAGAGTGAGACCACCAGCTTTAAGAAGTCAGAACCTTGTGTGGCTTCTTCATCCTCTCAAATCCTGAGCCACTGGAGGCCATTGTCTCAGAGGGGCCAGTGCAGGGTCCCAGGCTGAAGAGAAAACCCTTGCTTTATGGGAAAGAGAAGGATGAAATAGAGGGACACTGATGCATCACGCCCACTAAGAAACAGGTAAAAGGAATGACTTATGTCAGGGATTTGAGTCAAGGGGGTGGGCAGGAGCAAAGGGGGAAGTCTCAGACCTTCCTCCCAAGAGCAGAATGAAACCTCACCTCCCCCTGCCCACATTTAGATCCAACCCCCAGAACAGCAGCAATGGCACCCAGGGTGAAGTGGGAGGGCTGCCCAGAACTCAGAGGAAGGGGACAGAAACAAATCAAGTCACCCCCTGTTCCCTACCCCCCTCAATTTAGAGCAGCTACATCCACCTGTGTGTCTCCTCAGATGCTTCGTGACCTTGAGCTGTTGCTCCCCTTGGAATCACCTTTGGGCCAGTGCAGAACATGCCTGTGGGGAGGCCATTCTCTCTTTTAGAACTTACCAGGGTCTCCACGCACTCTGGCCATGGGGACACTGGTGACCCACGCTGGCTTGGACCAGCTTCCCTGGGCACAATGATGGCAAGAAACGGCTTGGCAAAGGAAGGACGCACAAACTGCATTCCAGAAAGAAGCTCGCTGTCTCTGTCGCCAGAGCCTGGGAGGTGTCCCCTGAGTCTTCTTTCTGCTTTAGGGTGGAATTCGGACCGTTTTGCATAGAAGTGCCAGACCTTAAGCATAAATGCTGGCAACCAGATCCCAACACGGATCCCCAATTCCAATTTCCATGATCCAGAAGAATGCAGCTTCTCCCATGTCGATCCAACTTCTTGATATTTTTTTGATCAAGAAAAATAGAGCCTATAGGAAAAATCAACATGACCGTAAGGGGACTGAGCTAAAGACACTGAGTTTCCAAGTCTGTGACGTTTTGTTTATATATACTTATTATATGTATTATCTGGATGGGTTTGTTCTGCTTTTCCCTGGAGGCGGAAATTTTTATTAATCTTCATGTGGAGTGGGGAGAGGAGAGAGGAAGAGGGAACACGGGGGAAAAAGAGCTGGCTAGAGAAGATAATCTGGTTATTTATTTAGAGTTTATTTAGGCAAAGGGACCTTAAAAAAGGCTGTGATAAGAGCGGCTGAGGTTTCTTCAAAGATTAACTGGTGTTCTTTAAAAGGGCATTAACCTTCCTTTCTACAGGTGTTTGAAGCGTTCAGAACGGCGTGTCCATTAGAATTTTTTGCTGGTCTGTAGATTTCCTGAAGACACACTGCTGACCTCAGGACTCCTCTCTCAGATTCTCTCTCTCTCTCTCCCTCTCCCTCTCTCTCTCTCTCATTCTTCCCCCTTCGCTCCCTCCCTCCTTTCCCTGGCCCTCCCTCCCTCCTTCTTCCCGGTCTCTTCCAATCTCTTTCTTTCTCTCTTCAGTTCCTTCAGGTAAACCCTACTCAAACTTGTACCAACTTGTTTTTGACTGACAGTGAACAGGGAGAGAGTTTTCTTCACTCTGAGGGAACCTAACCACCTATCTCTACATGGACTGATCACCCCTGTGTTGTCAGACCCCCACACATCGAGCCAGGAATCTGCCTTCAGCTGTAGGTGCAGGTAAGAGGTCTGGGCTCGTGTCAACACTGGAGCAGGCAGCGTGTTGGAGACACTTCTGAAACTCTCTTCCTTCTCAAGGTAATGAAAATGTTGTGATTCTTGTAAACGTTGCTGAAATCCTTCAAGACGTCCAGGCTTATCTGGGGGGAATTTACAAGTGCCGTTTGCATGTGGAGAACGGGTTTTACTTAATGATGGGGCAAAAAAAAAAAAAGTGCTTTATTCTTGCCTGTGAAACAACATCCAGATGTCGTCTTGTCTGTCGAGGGTGTAAGTGATCGAGATCAAAGGAGAAGAATTATTCCGACTCCTCTTTGCAAGTGTTGTTTTCTCTCCTATTGTCTGTCGGGGCAAGTTTGTTATTGATTTTCAGTGATTATATAGTTCTTGGGGTTGGTCTCCGGCAGTTGTTTTCCTTTGTCAGGAGAGAAATCAGTTGAGGTTGCCGTAAGGCGAAACCTCACTGGAATATTTTTAAATGTTACCTATCCTTCCGAGACAAAGTTATGTAAGTTTTCCGTGGTAGGTATAAGGAATGTAAACAATTCTGACTCTAAAAACATTATGAACCTTGTTCATGACCCATGGATAATGCGTCTTATAATCCATGTATAATTTCATGTGAATTTAGACTATTCTCAGCTAATAAATGTTATGCTGGGTGAAAGTTCCACATTTCACCTAGCTCCTGTGAAGTTAGTTAGTTTTTTTTTTTTTTCCTCCTTTGCACTTCCGCATTTAGCTGTCTGAAGGAAATGAGAATTTGTTGTTCGGTGGATATTTCTTGACCTCCCAAGTACTTTAAGTCCGAGGTTCAGAAAGTTACAGCAAATGCAATATTTAACTTGGGAAAATTGAAGACCAAAGTTGGTCACACTCAATTCGAATGCTGAGATTTATTTCTTCTTATCGGAAAATATCTTATTTTCTTTTCCCTTGGATAAAAACATGACAAATGATTCTTAAAGTTCTTTTTTTGAGACCTGAATATCACACACTCTCACA
The DNA here is from genome assembly GCA_030015415.1 of Cynopterus sphinx. Taxonomy (NCBI): domain Eukaryota; kingdom Metazoa; phylum Chordata; class Mammalia; order Chiroptera; family Pteropodidae; genus Cynopterus; species Cynopterus sphinx. The sequence goes on along the minus strand of CM057380.1, from coordinate 3,762,371 downwards.
CACACACAATCACTGTTAACCCCATGTTGTCTCCTCTTGTAAGTGTTTAAACAAATATGTATGATCAAGGATAGCCTTAGGTGATAAATTCTCTCTATTTAAACTTGTCCTAAGAATTCAGAGAAATATATAATTTAATATGTTGCATGTTTAAATGCCATCATTTTGTGAAAACTAAATATCAAGAGACTTCCAGTTGAACAACAAAGCACTTACCTCACACACAGCTCCCCCGACGCTGTTCTTTCCCTGGATTTTGTTTTTGTTTTTTTTTTTCACTGTTTTTCTCCTTCCCAAGCTATGAATATAATAAATGGCCACGCAGGGAGTAGCGACCAAGAGGTCACACGACAAGTCTTCGTGAAAGGTTGGAAAGTAGACGAGTTTAACCCGATCGCCAGTTACATATCTCAGAAACACTCAACCAATAACAGAGCTGACGTGAGTTAAATAAACGCATAAGTAGTTTGGAGTTTTTCTAGAAATAGGCTTAGCTGAATTTTGTGATCCTGGTCTCTTAAGGAAAACATATTTTCAAAAATTCCTTCCGCCCTCTTCCCACTCCTTCCTTCTACCAACAGTTGTGGTCATTTTATAGAAAGTGTTATTTCCCCAATTTCCTCTCTTCGCACTTACAACCAGTGCAGACAGCCCGGTGAGAGGAGAAAGGGAGAGAGCGACACTCCAGACTTCCCATGCCAGCATCCCTGGAGAGCCAACCAAAGCAGGTCTGATGGCTCTTTGCTCGGGGCTGGACACGCTCGCCCATGGAGGTGATGTTCTTGTGTGGGGTGTGTGTGACTGTATACCTGGATGACAATGACCTGCTCAGTGAGAAAAACTACCGATGAGTGGTTTTAGGCACCAAATAGAGGGGAACTTTTTTCTGGGCTTAGTAAGTGTCAAGTACTTGAAATGTCGCTTCCTGCATACCCTGTCTCACATGTTGGAGACAGAGCAGCTCCCAGCCACCTCTCACATGTCGCTTCAGGGACCAGAGTCATTTATAGACTCTGTTGGCCTTGTGGACCCATTAGAACCTCAAAATTGACATATTAGGCCACAGAATGAGCTGTAAACCTCGAAGAGCTGCTGATGACTAGCCCCAGGGAAGGGCTGTTTAAGGCATAGAACACCCCCGATCACTTCCTTCGGTCTTTAATTTATAAGTAATTCAACGACTGTCTTTCCCACCCATGACAATTCAAACCCTTCCCACTGGAGTAAATCAGTATCTCCAAATGTGTTGTTTTAATTCTTCTTTGAAGTAAAACATGCTCTACTCCAAAAACAGTCAGGAAGCTATGGCAAGGGTTAACGTTAGCTTCTATGCTTGCAAAGAACAGTTAGTTGCTTATTAGTGGATAAATGCAACAGCCATATGAGGCAGAGGTTATGATCCACCGTCTGTCGCTCCTGCCCTTCACCTTTAGCTCAGAGGTCCACCTGGGGAGTGTGGCTTTTGGTGTCTTTGGAGGGGCATGTATGTGGTGGGTTGGGGTATTGAGATAGCAGAGGAGCAAATTGAACCAAGAATGGTTCACCTGTTCTGTGCCCCCAAAGATGCTGTGCCATGGAAGGGGATAGACATGTCCCAATACACCTGGCTCGTTGATGCCACTCAGGCAGCTTCCTGGTGCCAGTTTATAAACAGGTAAAGGAGCTGTGAGGCCAGAAGTGAGCAGCTTCACAGGGCCAAACCCTCCCCCAATAACAGGGACAAAGGGAAACCTGCCTTTCACCTTGAAAGAAGCAACAAAGGGCATAGAGGGAGAGAAAATAGTATACAATCTGAACAACAAAGTTCTGAGAAAGATTTACTTACTAGGTGTTATGTGGTTGAGATGAAAGGAAAAAAAATGAGCAAGTCGACATTCTCCGGTAAGAGACAAAGCAGGAAAGTGGAATCTGGCAGAGGGTGTCCCGTCCCATCTGTAAAGTGCTCTCTGTGTTAATCCAGACAGTGGGGTGGTCACCTCCACTCAGGGCAACGCACCTAAGTCCACAAACTCTTAACAGACTCCCAGGGCTTTTAGCAAAACAAACGTTTCTGCTCATTTCATAAAGAACAGTGATAGCTCGTGAGGTGTCTGTGTGTTGAACTCAACGAGCACCTGCCTTCAATGGCGAAGAGACCAAAGAGCCCATGGTGACAGCAATCCTGAAGTTTGCGTGCAGCCTAATCCTAGGACACAGTCTGTGCTTCTAGGCCTGAGATTCTGTAACCCGAATTCCAGATTTTTTCATCATGATACGAAGGTGAATAAAGGTTGCCTGACCATGCACCCAGCATCAGACAACACACAAGAACAAAGACAAAATGTTGACTTTTGGTGTCTCAAAGACACATGTCACAGGAAGCAATTAAGTGGAAGAGCCTGTCTGTGCTACCTCAGGACTGAGAATCTAGAGGAAATGTGGGAAAGGATTAGTAACAGAATAAGCACCATTTCATTTTGTCCTTCCCATGACTCTGAAGGTCAAATGCAGAGCAGTGTAGCCCCATTGTCATCACATAAAATGAAGCCAGCGGCTTCCTCTATGGGAGCTGGGCGACAGCCGCAAAGCTGCACTGGCTACTCAAACCCCCAGCCAGGGTTCTGAGTTCACGAAAATGACGTCTCTGGGGTCTGGTCATGTCCCTGGGGTTACAAATCACATCAATCTTTAGAGCCAAGTGGGGCCGTCAGAATACACGGGGGTGATTCAGAGGAGTGGCACTGCAGTCTCGGATCCGATTCTCAGGGTGTCTTGAGGACCGGGTGGCTGGCTTTGGGTTTCGACTCACACCCTGTTCCAGGTGAAGGTGCCCTGGCTGAAATTCTTGTGTGTTTTCTCCAGCGCCAGCACTAGAGGCTGATTGAGATTATATGGAGCTTCAAGATCACACGATTTGGGAGAACCTCTTCAAGAAAAACAAGTAGAAAGTTATGACTACAAAATTAGGGATAAGGCTGTGGGGAAGACTGGTGTGAGTGGGGAGCCCTGACACTTGGGTTTCAGTAACTTCATGATAAGGCCACTCCATGTCACACATCATAAAGTCCCAATATTTCTTAAAGAAATAGTTGAATTAATTTATATAAATTTTAGCTGCTCACTGACCTCTAAATAACTCTGAGAAATGATAGGTGAAAATACCAAATAATCAGGCTTTTATATATCTAATGACCAGTGATATATGGAAAATTGATCCAGGTAGTAACTGGAACATTCCTCATGTCACTGGCATGCTGCTGTGAGATCCTTGCTGTGAATCGCTGAAGTTTTAGGTCATCACTAGGCCGAAGGGTAGATGCTGTCTCTGTTTTTTCCTATAGCTGGGTCTGTGGCCACCAAAACGAGTGGTCACTTTTTCTCTGAAGAACCCCAAGTTAAAACCCAAAGAACACCATGCTGATCATGAGCCTAGAACTTGGAATGATACAAAACGCATCAAAAATATATTTGTTTTTAACTTGAGGGTTCACCCCAGTGAAAATATCTGTGTGTCTAGCAAGAAACAGCCTCTGCTTTCATCGGGTTCTGTTAAGGCCATTTCTTACAGCAGTCGACAGTGTCACTTCTCAGTAGGAATGCTCGCTAAGCCTGTGTCTGCCAGGCCAAATAACGCTCTGAGTCCACGGTGTTTGCATCTTCAAATATTTGCAGATTGATATCTCGTTCCCTCCTGGTCCCATTGTGCCAAAGAACACAGGTCGGCTTCCCGAGTCTGGCTTCCTTACTTCCTGTGTTAGCCTTTGTGTCTAATCCTACCCCTGAAGAACTCGTTTAAAGTTAATTTTGCTCTGAAACATCATGAAATTGGGTGTCATCTGGACTCTCCCCAACAACACCATCCTCCTATACCTGCTGGGAGTTAAAGAAAATACATGAGCCCTGGAGCACCTGGCTCCTTTGTCTAGAAGTCTCTAAATACTAAGGAATGAGAGCCCACCCTGCCTCCTTTATATTTTGAAAAGTCCATTGAAAGAATTTATATAGAAAGAGATTGTGAGCTGCATCACATACAGACACATACATGCAAGAGACAAAGGCAGCATGGGGGTGTACTTAGCCAAAACATTAATAAATCTGAATGTGTAGGGATAGAGAGAATATTTCAATGTCGACAATGTTACAATGGGGCTTTATTTTCAACACCTTGTCTTGTTTCATTAATTTCAAATCTATAATTGCCACCTAATTGAAGGTCAGGTGTCCCCCAAAATCGCCTTCTAAACAGTGTTTAAAAAAATGCAGTTATAGTGACATTGATGTTTCTATCACTCTTTTACAAAGGAATTGGGTGTTATGTCACATGACCCGATTTTGGCAATGGGAGTGCTGTGATTATCAGATTAAAAAGCACCCAACCACCTCTACCCCTGTGGGCAGAAAAATGGCTGGCTTCTCCCAGGCAGGTCAAAGACACCTTGGGGAGGGAAGGGGAAGTGAGGGGTCCACTCCAGTGCCTCCATGACTCAATTTCTGGGAAATGGGGGGTGCACCTTGGATGCTGGCCTGGTAATTTCTGTTTCAGGGGTCTGTAGCAAGAGCAATTTCCCCAGCCAGTCGGCAGGAGGAGTGTCCTGAATCAGTGTAATCAAGGTTGACAGCAAAGCCTCATTATTCTGGAAGGTTCTGCTGGCAAGCAAGGAGTCCTGAAGAGGGATTGGGGCTATTCTTGCTCTGAGAGAAACAGGACAATCTGTACTCAGACAGGCTGGGGAAATGCACCGGAGTCTGCAGTTCCCCCTCAGAACATCGCGTGATCATCACCGTATTAAAAGCTTTGAGACGCCTGCAGCAAAGACAGCCTTCGCCTTTGAATTCCAAGTTGTCCAACGTGTTGGTCTACGGAGCTCCCACCTTCCCTGTGGGTGACCAGCCAGGCTTTGGGATTGCAAAGTGGCCATAGAGAGTTAGCTCCCCAAATTTATGTACTTTTTGTTTCTTTCTCTCTTTATATCCATCCTATGATGAAAAGGACTTAGATGAGTTAACAAAGACACACAAAACCTCACACAAACACAATGTGAATTAAAAGTATACGGGAAAGAAAAAATGAGGGCAAGCCTAAAGAGGTAAGTTGATAAAAATCATTTACTTTTATGATTTTTATATATTTTTAAAAACCACTAATGAAATGAACACAGACTCACAGCGGCAGAATCTCGTTTGTGACTTCAGCATTAAAATTAGGTTTTAAATACGCTTGATATTTGAATCTACGAATTGGTTAGGCACTCATTGAATCTAGTTTTATAGGCACCATATTTTATAATTTTTTTGAAAGATGATGTTCATTCTGCCTCTCAGTATCCTTTTTTTTTTTTCTTTTCATGACTGTGTGTATTATTTAATTGTCCATAAATGAAGTTATAAACCTCAGATCTATCGCCAGCACCAGGGAACCATCAGTGACCCGCCAGGCCTGGGCTGGGGACCTTCTGTAAACACCCTTCCCCCACCCAGATGTAGCCGATTCATCTCTCCTGGTCCTACTTCACGATGGCCTGTCTACTTGTGTCTGTCTCCTATTGGGCACAAGCTCGGCGACCATTAAGATTCCACCTGATGCTTTCTCTGTGTCCCCAGAACTTGGCCCAAGTCATTCTTTAGGCAATGTTCGATGAATCAACATGCATTAACACAGAGGCATCAATTTCGGCTATACCTACATCTTCAGTTAAACCATGACCTATATCCATCCTGTCTGGCAAATATACAACACAGAACTTTTCATCTGAAGTGTTTTGAAAATACGTATATCTGAAAACTTCTAACTGGTGCATTTTCTCGTTTGGTGAACGTTATGAAGTGATGAATTGTTTGTTAGAATTGCTTTTGTGGGGTGATTGGGGTGAGGGACAGGGTTTTATGAGTGAGAAGAAACAGGGCACCACATACCTACAAGATGGAGGGTGTGTAAACCCCATAGAGGGGAAACAGGAAGCATGCAGAATCTTTTGGAAACACAAAAATTGAAATAAAACAGAAAAGCAAATGCAGGGCTGGCAAGGTTCAGTGTGGGAGTGTGGACCGAAAGATTAATCCTGGGAAGAAAACAAGAGAGAAAGAAGAGGAAGACTTTGCTACAGGCCTGCAGTCGAAGAGGGTGATTTGACCCACAGTGTGGCCGATCCAGGAGACAAGGGGGTTCATGTTGGTTCAGCCTCCCACGAACGCTGTGTTTAGTCATGGTCTGTGTTAGCATACCTGTGGCAACTGGGGTATTTGGCTCTCAATGCACTTTAAATTTTAAGTTGGAGAGAATTTTCTGAGATTTGCCCATTTTAAAGATGAATTATTATAGGACTAACACTCGTAAGAGCTACTTTTCTGCAATGACAATTCAATACGTTTCATTCCAACCAGGAGCAACTGAGGAGGCCTCACGAGGGTACGCACACTAAAATGTAAATTTTATCATTATGAGTAATAAATTGTCTAGTCCAATGTCCTGGGGATGTTCTTTAAACTCTGCTTATGGAACGGCACTTGGTTTGGTTTTCAATATTTGAAGAAACTGTCTGTGACTTACTAGCCCCATCGCTGCTAGAAATGTATGTTTAATGAATGCTTGAATCAACTCCCATCAGGATTTAGGTAATTAGGTTCTAAACTTCAATAATCTCGAGAATATACAAGTGGGGAAGACCATTCCTTGATCTCAGGGAAACTCTAGTGTGTTATTGGGAGGCATGGGTGGAAATAGAAGTGGAGAAATAGTTTAATTAATAATAATAATAATAATAATAATAATAATAATACTCTAGCACAAGAATGGCTATGGTGTCAGGCAGAACACAAAGGCAGTTACATGAGGCATAAACAAAGGGCTGAGGACAGTCAAAGAAGGCAAGACCAGATCCATTTGGGACAGTCGGGACAGGCAATGGGGCATTTGAGAGCACCTAAAAAAGTGAACGGGACTTTGAAAGTTGGCATGGTAGGGAGAAGCCATCAGAGGCCAGGAGAACTGTGGTGTGCGAAGGGGTCGAGTCTGCTGTGGGGAAGCAGTGGGAGAGTGGTGATAATCGTCATGATGCTCATGGCTGATACTGCTGAGTGTTCGCTCATGTACCATTCTAGGTACATCTTAATCCCCACGGTGGCCGTCTGTCTTGTAGGCCTTTTTATCAGCCTTGTTTTAGAGGAGAGAAAGGCAGGGTTCAGAGGCTCAGTAACTCACTTCCAGTCATGGGCTTCAGAAGGGGTGAAGCTGGCATTCAAAGTGAGGTCGCTGGCCTCTCGAGGTCACCCCATTAAATACTGCACTGTATGAGATGAGACTCAAGGGAAGGCTGGTTGGGGATACTGTTCAGGGTTCAGCTTATAAACAGTGAGCAATCCCTGAAGCTTTGGGGTGTTTTGGGTCATGAAGCTCTTTAGAGTATCAGTCTGGCAATGAAGGTCAAGTGACTAGTGGGGTATTTTCAGAGGCTGGGTGAAAGAAATGAAGACCGGACGCAGAGCAGTGGCAGCAGGAAGGCACAGGGCCACCCTGAGCAAGACGCGTTAAGAAGGTCTTGCTCACTTGGCACCAGGTTGGGCAGGACTGAAAGTAGACAGGTGGGAGAATGAGGATGTCATCATTGGGAGGCCAGATTTCAGAGAAGTGACGGGGTTTATGGAGAATCCTATGAGTTCAGTTTGGGAAAAGTCATTTCTGAGTAGTCCTCCAGGAGAGAGGTCCCAGGGGATGTTAGGAACAGAAGTTAGACCTCCGAGGAGCAACAGGTGAACCAGTGGGACCAAGAGTGGTCCTTGGGGGTAAAGCAGAGGATAGTGAGAGAGAGAGAGCTCAGGGAAGTGGAAGAGGCTGACTGGGAGGCCTTGTGGGATGCTTCTGGTGTGGGGGATGCTGTAAGGGAGAGACATCACCACTCAGAAAGAAAACCAACCACTAGAGAGCAGATCAAAGACCAGAGAGTCTTCTGATGCAGCAGCAACCGGCAGAGGGAATTTTCTGAAGACAATAAGGTCACAAGTACCACCTGTAACTCAGGTACTGGAGAAAGGGAAAAGTACGTTTGGGAGCTGAAGGGAAATAAAAGCAGCAGAAAGACTGAAGGTACCAACAACAACAACAAAAAAAGATGATGAAAGGGCTTGGTGGCCTTCTCCCAACCCACACGCTGAAGGAAGAGTCAGAGGAATTGAGAGAATACTGTTTGTCTGGCACATTGGTCCCCAGAAACGTAGAGCAAGACTACTTCTAGGCCTGTCGTGGCAAATGTCCTTTTGACTCCGTTTCCTTTTCAAACTGTGGCTAACCTGTTCCTTCCCTCCTGAAGACAGACAGCCAGGTCATTCTGTAAATGAGCAGCTCTTGTGATCTTCAAAGCTCCCACTCAGCATGGAGGGAGTTTACCTGTGTTCCCGAAGGAAAATTCTAGAACTCGGATCCCTCGAAGCTGGGTGCATCCCTGGATTTTTACAAGTTCCATGCTCGGTCGTTTGTGTAGCTCTAGGTAAACTACAAGTTCACTCTTGAATGTGTTTCCAACAAAAAAGGGAAAGTTAATGCAGCGTCCAAATGTGCTAATTACTGCAGTGATTAAAGCAAGACTTTTCAAGTTTACCCTTTCATAAAGTTGGCGACCTTTTGAATGCAAACAGGATCTGACAGAGATAGTCTGTCAGATGACGGGGAGAGAATGAGCAGGTGATGCCAATTCCCTCGGAACGATTAATTGCTGCTGGCTTTGAACCTGCCGCTGAAAGCATGTTTGCTGAGATTGTCTTCTGGGTCTTCAAAGAACTGAGGTGGGAAGAGGGGGTTTTCTCCGTGCTGTACTGTGATGAGTAAATCTTCAGCAAAGCTAAAGTGATGTCATTTAATAGTTTTGAAAAATAGGGAGGCGGGGTAAAAAAATTACAGCTTTAATTTTCCTAACCAAAATCAAATAATTAAAAATTTGGAAACTTCCGGATAAGAGGATATAAATATCTGATAAAAGCTTGAAGCCTTACAGGGGTGGGGAGGAGGAAGATAAGAGGGCAGTGATAAAAAGCCCCTGGGAGGTAATTTTGAAATTTGACATTTCCAGGTGTGCAAACTCCTTGCCAGGGCACCCTTGGGTGAGGTACACTGACATCCTGAGCCTCAGGGTCTTAGCACATTGTGAGGCGTGTGGGATAAAAATCAGTGAAGACTGGTTTCTTCTCTCTTCATTCTGGGGCCCCAGCCTTCTGATCTCACCATCTTCCCAACCCCAAGGTGAATGCAGGCTTCTCATTAAGGCAGCTGGTGAAAAGAGGAAAAAAAATTTTAGAAGTGACAGCCCTGGGTTGGAGCCTCACTCACAGGCTTGATACTCTACGAGGCATCTACCTCCTGGCTTCCCGCCGTTAAACATGGAGGAATTCCTGCCCACGAGGACTACAGGAAAGTTAAATGAGATGATTTTTGTGAAATCACTGGAGAAGTCAATTGTGTCTTTTATGAATAAATGGGGAACAGGAATTTTCAAAACGACCATAAATAATCTTACTTTTTTCTCTAAGGACCTAAATCCCTTTTTATACAGTTTACTTAAAAACAAACAAACAAACAAACAAACAAACAAACAAACAAACCCAAAACTTATTTTATTAAGAAACTCAGAATTCCAGAATCTAGGTTACCACCTTTATAAAAATCTTAAAGCAACTTTAAAACTTTTTTTAACTTATAAAAGGGGTCATTCCCCTATAGCTTACTCAGACTTTGTTGAATAAGAGTTTAGATTTGGCAGAACCAGTTTCACTGAGTTTGCTTCTAGAAATGGCTGTTCTCACAGTGAATTGAATCAGAAATTACCCTCGTAATTAGCTTTTGCAGATCATTTTTCTGTTAAAAATATAGAGAAGCATAAACATGATAACTTTCTCCTAGGTTTTATAGGAAGAAGAGAGTGACAAAGAGAAAGACTACAAACTTGGCATTCAAGTGAACCATGCCCTGGAATTTGGGTGGGTCTAGGAAAAAGTACAGACTTCAGTGGAAACATATATGGGTGTGTGAGAAATCCCCGTAAACTATAAATTGACTACATATTGCACAGGCTGGTATGGAAAGAAACCGCAATGGCCTCTGAAATCAGAGAAGGAGGACAGAGAGGAAGTTTGGCATGAAGAGAACACCAGGTGTCCCCGAGACTGGGGGATGTTTACAATTAGCAGCGATCTTAACTGGATCGAAAGAACCTCGATAGTGTCGCGTCTGCTGAGCTACCTGCCAGAACCACTGGTTGCCAACATTCTCTATCGCTGGACCTCAGTTACCCACTAAATCCTTTCCCTTCCCCCAACAAGGACCCTGTTCCGTCCTGGATCCGTCTCCACCTCGTCGCTTTTGCCTGTGTGGTCTCCTTCTTGAAAGCCACCATTTCTTTCCTTTCCAAGTCTCATTATCCACCCTCAGGTTCCTTTGAGGCCTGTTAACTTGGCTTTCCCTTCCCCATGGCCCTGACCACTTCCTCGCTGCCTGAGTCTCGTTTCTCTGGGCGAACCAGGCCTCTCATGTGTCTGTGTCACTGAGAACCTGCCAGGTATGGTATATCCTGACGTGAGCATTCGTGCGGTGCAGATGCTGCCTCTTTCCCCAATCCGATTATGACCCACTGGATGGCTGAGCAAAAACCAGCTACCGTTTGCCGAGTCCTGCTTTGCACCCTGAGTTGGGTGCATTCAGCTCACCATCTGTGATCTCAGCCTAATGCAAGGCACACTTTATTATCTCTGCTTTTCGAAAGGAGAAAACTGAAAATCAGGGAGACAAAATCACGTGTCCAAACTCACCAGCCCTGTTACCTCTCATAAGGCATCTCACTCCATCATTGGAGTGAATTAGGTCAGCCCTGACACCATCTTCCAGGCTTCAAGTCACTCTCCTGCTGTGGCCCTAACCAGGAGACCTGAGATTCGAACCCCAGTCTGTGTGTCTGGCTCCAGCCCTAGACCTTTCCACCACATCACGTTGCTTCCCTGTCAGCAAAATACTCAGGACAAAGTTGAACATGGTGGCACAATATGAAATGATTATATTGTGACGATTCATCCCATTTTGTCAAAAGCAAGAAATACGACAACCATCTGCAAATTTGACCAGAGCAGCTGTATTCTCTCCCCACCACATAAAGGCCTAATAGACATAAAAATCATATATATGCATACATGTGATTCCTCAATACTTTATTTTTAGAGCAGTTTTACAACAACATTTGTAGGACTATATGAGGATTCCCATACCCTCCCTGCTCCACACAGGCATCACCTCCCCTGTTGTCAACATTACTTACCAGAATAGTGCATTTTTTACCAAGGGCGAACGTCACCCAGAGTCCATAGCTTACTGTGGGGTTCACTCTGGGTGTTGAACTCCTAGGGTCTGGACAAGTGTGTAATGACATGTACCCACTATCAGACTGTCACATAGAGTAATTACGCTGCCCTAAAAACCCTCTGTGATTCCCTGGTCATCTCTCTCTCCCTACCCCCAGCCCCTTACAACCGCTGTTCTTTTTCTATCTCCCTAGTAGCCTTTTCTAGAATATCATGTAGCTGGAATTCTATAGCAAGCACTTTTTTCAGATGGACTTCTTTCACTTAGGAATAGGCATTTCAACTTCCTCCATGTCTTCTCATGACATGATAGCTCATATTTCTCATGTATTTATGACAGGACCAAGACAAAACTTGAATCCCCCTTCTTTGTTTTATAGTACCAGGCTGAAAAGGTTTATAAGTGTGTTAAGATTTGAGGGCATAGCTATGTTTTCACCTGTGTCATGTATCATTCTATATATGCCATCTGCATCATAAAAATTTTTTCATGTAGCAGATATGCTTATAACGTGATTTCCCCTGGAGCCAAAGATGTTTCTGAGTGGCAGTACTGCTCTCACTTATGGAGCCAAGTCCTGGGCACCAAGAAGCAGCAAAAGCAGCGAGGGTCTTAGCTGATTGAGCTTTCACCTTTCCAAGTCCTCTTCGTGGCAAACTGAGGTCCAGCGTTGCCAAAGATGGGTGTTCTGTAAAACTGCGCTACCTGCTTAAAGAAGCTCAGATTTGAAGTCTAGTCTTTGTGCTGTTACTTGAAATTGCACTTAATAGGAAGTTAAAGCTTAAAGGGGTTTTGGAGATGTTAGTGTAAGCACCCACTCGCCTCTGTGATGGGGCCCAGAGGGGACATGAGACTTGCCCAAGATGTTGTGGGGCGTAGAGGAGCTGGTTCCTCTGATAGCACGTGGGACTCCTGGTCAGGCCTCCCATCCCCAGGGGAACCCAAGGAGGGAAAGAAGAACCCAAACTCAGGGGCAAGCAAGATGACTGAGCTGCCTTCTAGTTTGGAAACAGAGATCAGAGGAAGGAGTGGAAGGGAACGGATGATCAGTTAAACATTTGCAAGTTTGAAAAAGGTATATGGTTCCTGCTTTTCTTAACTGTTGACCTTTGCAAATAGTGTTTTCCCTGAACTCTCTCATTCCCGAGGGTGGGGCCACCAGGAAAATCCCTAGGAACTTAGTTCAGTATCATTTTAGCATTTTTCTGAGCAATACAGGTGAGCCCGGGTGCTATGCTGCCTTTGCCACGTCTTCGGCCAGGCCCCAAGTGCTAGGCCTGGTCAGGACTGTTTTATGTGGACTATCTACACCCTGTCCAGAGGTCAATGTGGCAACAGGCTGCTTGGGGAAGAAATATCTCTAGAAATGCATACACAAGCCATCGAAAATGAAGCTGCAGGGTATCTATCTAACATCGCAGCAAGTTTCTAGCATGTTCTCAACTGTTTGTTTTTATTTTCTTGGGGCTAGTGTTAGGGTTAGAGGGTTGGGGTTAGAGGTTAGAGTAAGGGTTCAACTTCAGGGGCTAGTTTAATGCTATGGTTATGGTTAGGGTTAGCATCTGTGCTTAGGGTTTGGACTATGGTTGGGGATAGGGTTAGTGTTAGTTTTAAGGTCAGGATTGGGTTAAAGTTAGGGTGAGAATTAGAGTTAAGTTTGGGGTGTTTTGATTTTTGTAAGAATTAAGATGAAGGTGAGGATTAGGATTAGGGTTAATTTTAGAGAGGTATGGTCACCATTAAGGTTAGGGCTTAGAATTTAGGGGTTAGTAGTTTGGGCAGGGTTGGAGTAAAAGGTGAGGGATAAGTTTAGGTTTTAGGGTTAAGGCTTGGGTTTGGTTTTAGCATTAGGGTTTGAGGTCTGGGGGTGTTTTGAATCCATTTTATTGGGGGTTATATTGGTTAAAAACATCATATAAGTTTCAGATGTACAATTTTATAGCACACAGACATATATTTGATTGTGTGATCACCACCCACAGTCGAATCTTCTGTCACCCTATATTTGACCCCCTTTACCCTTTTCATCCCCCTAACCCAACTTCCCCTCTGCTCACCACCAGGCTGTTGTCTGTGTCTTTGAGTTTGTTTGTTTTCTTTGTCGCTTTCTGTTCTGTGTCCCATATATGAGTGAAAGCATACAGTTCTTCACCCTTCCTGACTGACTTATCTCACCTGGCATATGAGAATACCACAAAGCTACAATAACCAACCGTTTATAATAATTCCCCACCACAAGGAGCTGCTTAGTAGCCTCAGGCCTTAAAAACAAACCACAAAACCTGTGATCTAGCACCACAACCAGGCCCATGACTGCTCTGAGAGCTGCTAAAACGTGAGGTTTGATTCAATCATTTCCGAAGGTTCCAGAGCTTTCTGGAGAAAAGTCAAGAGAGAGAAAGAATTCCCAGTGTCCCCCAGCACCTCTAAAAAATGACAAAACGATGCCTTCCAGGCCTTGGTGGTAGTTGTGCTTGAAGTTTTTGTTGTCAAAAAGCTCTTAAAAAAAAATCTGGAGTTATATCAGATATACATACCTTTTGATGCAAGAGAGCTGTCTTCCACCTATAAAAACCAAAGTCTCGTGCTAGAAGCCTTCATGGCCCAAGGGCTCTGTCCTGGGAGGCGGGTGAGGGCTTCGGGAACGCCCAGCCTCTGCCTCCTGGGGCCAAGGGCATGTACCCGCCTACTCTCTCAGCAGCACGTGAGCATGTGGCCTACAGGGCTGGGTCACACACAAACACCTCTCAGCAGCCCAGGCTTTCTCCCTACAGCGCCAGGCCCTTCATCATTTCCCCAGATCTCTGGGATCTTCAGTTGAGCTCGGCCCTGACTCTTAGACTCAAGGTAAGACTCCCCCAGATTGGGCAGAGTGGTACAGAAGGAAGGGGGAAACAAGACACTCAAAACCCGAGGAACCTTCTTGAAGGTCCAACCAAAGTGATTCATCTTGGCCTCAGGCATCGCATTTAACTTCAACTAGTGTATATCTTACTGATCTGAAGAAAACTCCTATTTTTGAAATGTCTAGTGCTTAAAAATGATTAAGCACTATTCTATGAGATTGCAACTAAAAAATAGTACGATCTTTGTTAGAACATACGATGAATACTTGTACCATACACTGTCAACACTAAAATCTCATTTTATTTGCATAAAAAAAAGGCTTTGGGTATATAACACTAATAGGAATGAATCAAACATGCTTCTAAAAATAGCAATTTGCTATTCATTCAGATTTAATTTAGAAATAAATAACTTGCAGAATTAATGCTGAGTTTTGAGCCTTAAAGACCATGATTTCAATCAAAAAATGTATAATAAGCACAGCTGTCTGTAGAAGCTTACGTACTTAGGTTTATTTCTTTCAAGAGTATGTATGGTATTATTCACAAGTCACATTGCTTATAAAAAGTGACAATTTTCTAAAAGTTTTAAACAATAGTATCTGGCTAGTTATCTTTACTGATTGTCCAGTCAATCACATTTGACCTTAGTTTTTCAGGATGTACCCAAGGTCTGGCTAAATCTTATTCATAATTTTTAAGAGTGATAAATTCTACTTGTATTACTCAAAATAATATCAGCCCTGAGAGATAAGTCACATTTGCATCTCTTTATTTTATATCTCTAGCTACTGTCATCCTAATATTTGAAAAACTTTCTCCCTTCCTTCCTTCCTTCCTTCCTTCCTTCCTTCCTTCCTTCCTTCCTTCCTTCCTTCCTTCCTTTCTTCCTTCCTTCCTTCCTTCCCTCTCTCTCTCTCTCTCCTCCCAATATTCAAGAAGCAATTTCCTCAACTTGCAAATATTAGAATCTATTCATCCCTAATCATTTTCTATTTGGTCTCTTTTAATATCCTATCAATGAGCCCAGTTAGTTACCCATGACACTTAATATTCCTCCCATCAAAACGCAGGTGGTGTATTTTTACAGGGCAATTTATTTTAAAACCAGGATTGTCCATGAAACTGAGGGCTCTGTGCTCGCTGACCTAACAAAGTTGCTTTAGCTCTGCAGCTGCATTTTTGCACACCAAGGGTTAAACATTCCACATAAATGTTAAAGAAGTAAATTACCTTTCAGCATTTCATGTGCACTCTGATGTTCCCTACTGACCATGCTGGATGAGAACTTTGAGGTCATTCTGTTTAACCCTCTCATTTTACAGATGAGGAAAACAAGACTAATGGCTACCTAGCAACACTAAATTATAGCTCCTCTGAAGCTGGAGAGCAGAGTTTGTAGGCTTCTTAATGCACACAGTTACTATACAGACTCCATGAGCTGATGAGTGTGTTATGACCTTGGGCATTTACATTTTGTGGTTTTCAAATGTTTATGTTTCTAACGTGGTATTTGTAATTCCAGGTCTCAGTAACCTATTACCACGGAGGCCTTGCCAATCCCCAGCTCTGGTCTACCCATCTTTTCCCACTAGTGCTCCCAGGCTGCCCAGCAGTGCAAAGTCACCATCGTGGAGTCAGTGACACCAGTTCAGGCTCGCGACCCCTAGAGGACCCTTGCTCTTTTCTCCATCTCTTATTGCCTTTCCTACATGCTACTCAGGTGCTAACCCAGGTGTGTTTCACAGCCTTCAGGTCTGTTTCTCTTCTTCCAAAAGGCCATACCAACATTTCCTGAGCTAAGAGCACAGGTCCTCACTTGTCATCCTCTACTGCTCAAATTTTTTCCATAACTTTTCTTATTTTTTTTCTCCTTCCCCATACTGGAGCATAAGGTTTATGAAAGCAAGCACTGTATCCCCAGCATCTAGAACAGTCTTGAAAATTGTAGGTATTCAATAAACACATGTGCAGTGAACGTAACTCTTCCTTTTCTTCCCTTTTAAGGGGATGGGTGTCCCTTTCCTTTCTAAGACTTGCCCCACTGATAGCATCAGTGCTTCTTTATTCACCCTCAAATATTTGACCTTTAGACCATGTCCTCATTCTTGAAATCTTGCCTCCCCAGTTGTCCACTCTGCTGAATTTACATTGCTGCTCTTTCTCCAGCTTCTTTGCTGGAAAGCCTCTCTTTCTCTTCAATACCAGCAGCAAGCATCTGCCCTCAGCCAGCTTCTTCTCTTGGTATTTTTTGTTTATTGCTGATTTCATTGACTCATATGTGGTCAACTTCTACTTCTTGGTCAGGGACTCCCAAATCTCCATTGTCAGCCCCAAGTTTACTTCCTAGAGATGGGCACTTGAAAGGAAGCATGCTCAAAGCCAACATCACCAAGTGCCTTCAATACTTCTTGCTTCTCATGTGAAGCTTCCTCTTCATCCATGCACCAAACCCCACCTTTCAGCCCCTGTTCCCCATCACCACCTCACATCCAATAGGCATGTAAATTCCACCTGGTGGTAAACGCAGGTGGTGTTGCTCCCAAGTTCATGATTTGCTTGGATGGATTCAGAAGCCTCCTAAATAATCTCTCTACGGCTACAATCTATCTGGCTGGAGAAGCCTGGCATCTTCTTGACTATTGAAAAATCATACTTTTGAGTTTGATCTCCATGGCTTTTCAAAACCTATTGCCAGTTTAGCTTCCAATCTGGACGCATACTAACTTTCTTGGGGTCACTGCAGCAATACTCAACCCTGGATATACATTAGAAGCAAATGGGGAGCTTTAAAAGAGCACAAGAACTCAGACTCCTACTCATATATTCCTTTCAACCCCCCAGCTCAATGACAGATTCTGATTCGACTGGCCCGTGGTGCAGTGGAGCATTCAGGAATTACAAATCTCCCCAGGTGTGTCTATTATGTAGCCATGGTTGAGAATCATTCATATTCCTGCCCTATGGCCCAATCAAATGAGAGTTCTTGGGAAAATGCTTTACCATCACCACATACTTATGTAGGCAATTCTCCTTTCACGTGATCCTCTTCCCCTATTTCCTCTTCACACACAAAATGCTTGAAGATTTCTGTGATTCTTCCAATTGGAAAGAATCGATCCTTTTCCTGGAAATCCTTGCCATGTTTCTATGTGTCACATTCATCTATGTGTGCCGGAAAGACTGGTATAAATAGACAATATAAAGTAGGATAAGACAAAGTCCTAGTCTTTACACAACTTACAGTCTTGTGGAATAAGAGAAAACATGAACCATTGAATATCATAAGTTTTATGATAAAAGTGTAGGTGTCCATAAGAGTGGTTAGGCATGAAGTGTCCTATTCTCCTTGGCATAATCACAATTTGTGTATACGTCATCTCTTCTATTAGATGGTATATTTGAGGAGTACAGGACTGTGCATCATTCACTTTTATGTATTTCAAAGACAAAATCTTTCTTATAACAGTGTTAAGTATTTTCTGAATAAATGAGTAAGTCAGTGAATGAATAATATTTTGGCAATTAGGAATCAGAATGTATCCCACTGGGGTTCAAAGACCCATGTCACCATTTTCAGTCCTAACCTATGTGTTAGTTCTACAGTTTTCCTCAACCACCATTCCACAATTTATATAAAATGGTAATAAGAATAGCATATTAGGTCTAATTTCTCATCACCGAGTGGTAATAGATCTGTCCAAAATAAATGTAGCTTCTTTGATTTTAATAAACAAATCCTAGAGATCAACTATAATGGTTTAATGGCCGATGGGAAGAACTCAAAGGGATTTGAAGAAGTACCTGCCCACCCAACAGATGCATGAGCTTCCCTCTTCCCATGACACAATCTTCAAGTTAAGTCTTTGGGCCTCTTAAAGCTGTCATTGAGAAAGCTGCTAAAATGGCCACCACGTGAGTGTAGACAGACAGAACCCTGAAATAATGCTTGTGCTAATTTTGTGTATGTGTGTGTGTTTGGGGGGAGAGTTAAAAAAAAGGATGAACTGATGTATTTGTGAAAGTAACAGTGCTTCTCCCAAAGAAAACCTCCATTTTTTCAAGTAACTGCAGGTAGGATTACTATGAGTCACTGACCAAGTGAGCTGAAAGGGTTAGTTCAGCTTTTGGGAGTGTCTGCATCAGGAAAGATAAAAGGAAGTGCTTCTTAGCCCAGAGGATTTCAACACTATAGAAACTCATTTCCTACAGAGATAGAACAATGTGTAAATATAAATCACTTCAAAAGAGCAGTTTAGAAAGCTTGACAGGTAGTGAGAAATGTGTTGAAAGTATTCATATGATTTAGGCCATGTCTTTGACATTCATTCATTTTTTAATTTATGAATTGATGACTCCTCCATTTTCGATTCATTTGTTGACTCATTTATAGAGCAATGAGTATGAGTCATTAGAACTTTTACCTTTTGAGCACGTACTATGTGCCAGGGACTGTGTGACGGTGGGTTCCCAGATGAACAGGGTCCAATCCCTTCCCTCAAAAACTCATCACCTAGAGGGGAGGATACAGACACATTAAAAGAAAATCATGGTGTTGTAGTGACATTCCACTTTATAGTGGTAAAGGAGAGGCCAATTCTTAAGTGAATCTGCCATGGAAAGTGTTAATCATGGGAAGGACCAGGGGGACACTTGGGGCATCTGGTACCAGGGTAGGCTTTGTAGGCAGGAGAGACAGTGTAAGAAAAGTCACGTAGAGAGGTGTGGGGGATTGTATGCAGTGTGTGAAGAGTGAAAGCAACTCATCATTACCGAAGTATGGATGATGGAGAGAAGAACATCCAGTGATATGACCAATGTGGTAGTCAGGGGCTGGAGCCCAGGAGACTCGGACATTAGATAAGTAGTTTAGACTTTACCAGGTAAGAAAGGAAGAACAATTTAAGGGAGGATACAGGGAACGGACACAGACAAGTTCTCATTTTTGAAAAGTTCCATTTGCATTTAGAGAGACTGGCTCTAAAAGAGAGCCAGAAAGCAAAAGGGTCAAGAGGAGGCCAGGGATGCAGCAATCAGGGAACTGCTCCTCGCCTATTAATCCGGCAGTGATGAGAGAGGCCTGGGATGAAGACACAAATCTAACAATAAAGATGGCATTTCAAGCCGTAAGAGGAGATACAGGAGTGTGTGTTTAATGGGAAGAAAAGAGTTTGGAGTATGGAGCCTTGGGGAAAATACCATTTAAAGGACCAGAAGAAGAGCAGGAGCCTAAAATGGACCTGAGAAGAAGCCAGAAAAATTGGAAGACGTTGGTAGAAGTCTGTGGCAATCGTCTGAAATGTCAGGATAGTGTCAAGTAAGATGAGGAACGAAATGGCCCCACCACCTGAGCTGTTATTGGCTCTGAGGGAGCCAAGTGCTAGACAGAGGACTGTTTCCTGTGGGCTGAGTGTCGTCACACAGCCAGTGAGGAAATAGGGGCAAAGTGTAATTACTTTCCTCCTCAAAGCTGTTCTCCACACCCATCGATTCTGTCTCCCGAAGCTTGGCTTCATGGCGCAAGGCATTCTTCTTCACCAAACTCCTTGTCTCTCC
This sequence comes from Cynopterus sphinx, assembly GCA_030015415.1. Taxonomy (NCBI): domain Eukaryota; kingdom Metazoa; phylum Chordata; class Mammalia; order Chiroptera; family Pteropodidae; genus Cynopterus; species Cynopterus sphinx. The sequence continues at coordinate 3,742,655 of CM057380.1, read as the reverse complement.
CACAGCCAGAGACAGGTACTTTGTCCTTTGTCCTTTCATGGATTTTATTATCCGTGGTCAAGAGGAAACAGGAGCTGGCTCACAGAACAAACAAAAAAGCACTGACTGGGTCTTTCAACCAGGGTCTCATTCCCACTTTCACCCCCTGAAAATTGGATCTCTTGGCCAAAAATAGGAATGAAGATAGAACCAAGATAGAAGGTTATGAACTAGCCAACTAGGCTCGATTCGGGGCACGACTCATTTCAAGTGGCCAGTTTAATGACCCCTTGGAATTTCCTCTTCCATCCTCTCCATTGTCTTCGCTAAACATGAACTTGCGCTCTTTCTTAGGTGTCTAGGGGGTTAGGGGCTGCAGCCTGTGGGGCCGCATAATGTTTGTGTGGATTTCAGACCTCAATACAGAGGAAGCATCTGTCTGATCCAATCATACATCACTGCTCGCTGACACCGGTTACACAGTATAGAGGATGTAAATATTTAAAAACATATTTGCAACCACTATGGAATGGCATAAATGGGCTCAGAAATTAGGCTCAAGCACAGGGCTCAAATCAGACCAAAGCAGTCTTCTGAAAGTTGTACTAGGACCCACCAATGGGAATTTCTGGGGAGACTTTGTGAATTAAGAGAATTATTTGATCTGTCAATGACCTGGGTATGCGTGCTCACAAACATTCTCTGAGAACTCTATGTATGTGTGTGTAGTCCTTTTCTCCTCTTTCTGGGGACAAAGAGTGTTGGCATCCCATTGGCTCCCGACGGCAGCGTGCCATCAGTGTGCAGGTGTGGCGCTGGCTCTCACTCGTGAGAAGCTCCCGGCTTGCCCTCTCCTGCTGAATGAGGGCACCATAGAGGTTTTGACAAGACTGTGGTTTCCAGCTTTGCTTCTCAGTAAGGAGACTCAGGGTATAAGCCAAACATGGGACAAGAAGTACTGACCAGAGGGCTGTTTTGCGCTAATGTATGGGCATTTATAAACAGTGATTTTTTTTTTTTTTTTTGGTTAATGAAGTTGGTTAGTGACCTTGAACTTTCCACCATGGGTAAAGCCGTGGTGCCCAGCACCCCTCAGATACCCCTTTCTCAGTGGCATGTGTGAGAGAAGTCAGCCTTCATGGCTCTTCCTTGCAGCTTTCTTTTCTTGCAATGAGTGAATCTTCTCTCCCAGGCTCTAGGGTGGTGCCGGTTCTGACCGCCTATGGGACAGATGAGAAAACAGTTCCCGAACCATCTTCTGTGCTCTGTGCTGTAGCTCAGATGAGCCACTTGCTTGTAAAAGGCTGATTTCCACTCACAGCGTAGCAGCCTCCAGTCTCAGCCTCACACTGCCTGGGGCCTGTGACAAACGTGGATTCTGAGACCTCAGCCCAGAACTTCTGAATTGGAACCTGCATTTAACACAGTCCTCAGGGCCTCTGCAGGTTAAAGTTTAATAAGTACTGGCCTAAAGCTGTGGATTCGAGCACTTATAATTCCCCTACACACACACACACACACACACACACACACACACACACACACACACACACACATACATGCACGATACATACATTTTTGCTCCGTGCTAATATATTAGGTACATTTTTAAGTACGCACAAAACACAAACACTTAAAAGAAGAAGTAGACTCTACATTAGAACCATTCTATTACTATTACTTTTTTTTGCTGTACCCTTTTGGATTTGTGCTATGAATCCAAATAGGAAGTCTAAATGCTTATTCTAGTTCTCTCATTCACATCAGTGATGGGCGTGGCCCCCTCTCCCCTCCGATGTGCCTCCTTGGGGCCTGGCTTTCCCTCTGACCCAGCATATTACATCCCATATCTTTGAATTAGCTGCTTCAGTCACCAAACTGGGGAGGCTAAGAGTTCCCTGGAAGAGCATCCCTACCCATCCCACTTCTCCCCCAAACACTAAGAAGGCCATGTGGTTGGCCTTGCGTGGGCATTAGGGTTAAAAGACAGATTGATTGCTCACCCCACAGAGCCTGGTGTAAAGAGAGAGAAGTTTCTAAACAGATCATTACATCAACACCTCCAGTTTTACCATAAGGTGTGGACAGTTTGCAAAAGGCAAGAGGAACTCCCTCCCCAGAGGCTGGAGGAGGTGACATCTGAACGGAGCCTTGATGGACAAATAGGAGTTCACTAGGCTCAGGGCACAGAGAAGGGATCTGGGGTAAAAGGACCTGCCTGAGCAAAGGCTTTGGGGAGAAAACCTGCTTTATCAGCATTTTTCTTGGGTGAAGTGCAAACTCTTCTAACTCAGTCAGTTAAGTGAAGTGCTAAGTTGCCATAAAAAGCCCTGAACTCTCATCCCAAATACCAGTTCTTGGATTTGCACAGTCAAAACGGCTCCGAGAGTAACTTGGTTCATATGGTTTGGCCACAGGGACGTGTGGAAAGTTTCTTAGTAAAAGCACAGTAAGTACTTATTTACAGTAAAATCTGGAATGTTTGGGAATGGTCTGTGCTAGGCAAATTGAATTTTCAGATTAACTGCATAAAAATGGAAAATCTGATTGAAAAACCTTCCTAATTTTGTTTTCCTTTGAAGAGATAACTGCTGTTAACATTTTAGAGGCCTTTTATTTCAATTTACCTAGAGAGAAAAACAGAGCTGTGTATTCAGCTTTATTGAATGTCTTTTCCAACCATGTTTAGATTTGCTGTGATTTTTAAAGACTACATATTTCAGTTTATCAACAGTTTATAAATTTAAACTCCTCTCTATATTATTGCTGATCCACATATATTTGAATGTTTTAATATTATCACTCATGTAGAGAACATGCTTACACATAATCCTGATGCGTATTTCTTATTAATTCTTAGACACAAACTTACTGGGTCAAAGATTATAAAATAGTTCTAAACTTTGGATATACATTAGCAAAATGATGCCTGAAAAAGCTATGCCGAGTCACTGTGTCAGAAGCCACGTAGGAAGCCATTCACCTCCGCGTGCTTGTTTTGCTTCTCAAATTTTTGATCCAAGACAAATTGTGGTTCTCAAACCTGTGGCTCCTTCTCAGTTTCTTTTGACAGTGCTCCCCATTCCACCTGACCTTGGGCTCCCCAAGACTCAGTCTAAGACTGCCTCTCCCATACTCTACACCTAAGAGAATCTCATCCGCTTACATGTTTCCAGTTCCCAGTCATTTATTTGTGGATTTAAACATGAAAGGTGTCCCTCCTGCCCAGCCTTCATCATACTCATCAGCACAGACCCTAGGTCTCATCTCTACTTGGGTGTCCCAGGCACCTCACCCCCAACCCCGCCCCGTGTCCCCAGGCTGGATCCTCCTGCATTGACATAAATCATCCAGTGAGCTTCGACCTGGTGTAATATCAAAGCATTCGAATGACCTGGCTATCCCATAACATGTGAATGGTTTTTAAAATATAGAGAAAGATCCAGCGTTCTCTGAATCACTAAAATACGGCCCATCCAGCCACCTCGTTTCCATGCCAGGAGGCAGGAATCATCTGTGAGACCCCCTCTGCCTCTCCACGCTCACCCCAATGTCACTTTGTTAGGGACACCTATTGACTTTCTGGGAGGGATAACTGAGTTCCTCGCTGCTCTCAGTCTACTGGCCCCATCTTTGTCCGTGCATCCATATTTTAGGCTCAGGTTACTGAAAGCAGCAGTTAACCCGTCTTTCAGTACCTATGCTTGCCTCTTTCAAATCCTTCTTCAAATTGTGCCAAAAATGATGACTTTCAAAAGCAAGTCGGATCCTATCTCTTCATTGATTAAAACCATGAGATGCTTCTTCTTCTCCCAAATGAAGGATGGTCCTCAAGGAGCCTGCCAAGCCCTGCCTGGTGTGGCTCTGCCCTAAACTCCTGCCCGATCCCACTCCACTGTCCCCTCCTCAAACCTTTCCCCATTTCCCAGAAGGTACAAGCTTCTTGCCACATCAGGTCTTTGCAATGCCACGTGTCTCTCTACTCAGCACACTCACTTCTGTCCTAGGCCACCTTCTGACCTGCCCTAGGCTTCCCATGCTTTGTGTCTCCACCTTAATGCCACCTCTCCAGGGAAGTCATCCTGGAACCCCAGACTAGGACATGTTATGCTCTGTAGGTCCCATTCTCATGTCTATCCTTGACTTTCTCCACGAATGTCTTTAAATAACTCATCTAATGATTTATTTAATACCTCCCTCCCCTGCTCTATTGTAAACCACATGAAAGCAAGGACCGCATGAGTCCCATTCACCACTGGAGCTCCAATCCCCTGCACAATGCTTAAACATACAGCAGGCACTCAAGAAACCCTCAGGTTGCAAATGGAAGAATAGAGACTGTTGAAATACCACCAAGTGATTTTTTTTTTTTTGCCTTTAAAATCTTTTTGATTGTATATTTATAAACTTTTTTTGTTCGGAGGAAGAAGGCTCTTATTGACTCACAAGGACTTGGGATAATCTCATTATTAACCCCCTGCTGTCATCTGTGGTAAACGTAATTTTTTTGGTAAGGTATATTTTGTGCGTTTTGTTCATTGTAAACGTAAAATGTTAGTAGATAACTGATACAGTAATGAGCATGAGCAGGCAGACTTTTATGTTGCTTTATGTGTTTTAACCTCACATAATTCTATCACGTACAGGAATTATTATCATTGCTATTCTGAGGATGAGGAAACTGAGTCTCAGAGGGGTTAAGTAAGCTGTCTGCCATCACCCAGCTCATATAAGCAGAAGCCGGACCCTGTACTCTTAACCTTTACACTATGCTGCCTCTGAAGAAGTGTTTGATTGTTATTTTGAATGCAGAGGAGGTAATATTCAAGCCGACTTTTGAAGAGCAGGTGGGAATTAAGGAAGCAGAGGAGAGGAGAAGAACCTTTAGGAAGGACTAGCATGCTCCCAGGTGTTCAGTGTTCACAGAAAAGGCATCCAGGTCATACCCTGAAGGGAGCAAAGCTGAAGAGGGAGTGAGAGCCAGGGCTTAAATGAGATTTTAGCCTTGCAAAGGTGTTCAGGATTTACTCTGTCAGCAGTGGAGGCGTTGGAGGATTTATAAAGGGGTGTATCTATCGTCTAAATTCCTACTCTGTAGCTGAGTAAGCTTTCTCTTTTTCCTGGTGAGGATTATAATGAAACCATGGTAACATAAAGTTGCGTGTGACCGAATATTATATTAACAGTGAAAATACAGCTTCACGGTTCTGAGAAATGCAGCATGTAAAGCTATGAAGGCAGGGAATTAAAGGTATATCTGAGCTGTTATTTCTTCCTTTGTTTCCATGTAAGAAGAAACTACCATTATTTCCAGAGTCGGGGTGTTGGAGGGTCTCCCCATTGTCATTGTTCCAATGACAGCACCAATGTGATGGTCACTGCTAACACTAGTGCACGTGGTAATATCTTCTAGGACAGGGGGTTTGCTGTGATTCTAATTGGTAAGTGTCCCGACTATTCTTATAGAAGAAACAGTGTCAGGAAGACTAATTATTGAAAATGTCAAGAGTGCATTTATAGGGAAATCCATCAAGAAGGATTCAATATGTTGGCTTGACTTCTGTGACATTGTCAGGATGAAGTCACATGGAGAAGCCGCCTTCACAGCAGGGTCTAAACCCAGGTACATGGAGAATGGACAGATGAGGGGTAGAACTCAGGGGGATTCGTGATGGGGAAGAAAGAGAAACAGTTTTCCTCAATTACCTGTGGGTAAAATTTAACACACGACGACATTGTTGTCATAGAAATCATAGTATTTGAACATTACACTGCAGCTGTTTGAGAGGTCTTTAACATTTCTGCTCATGACGCCTTCAAAATGTTGGCTTTTATTAATTCATGCTTGAAAAAGGAGCACAGTTTGGGTGCATTTGAATATTATCGGTGTCTATTTTAATCCTAGTTATTTTATTTTTGTCTATTTAAACACATTCTGAGAAGGCAGTCAGACAGCTTACCAGTCCACCAGAAAGGGCCGTAACACTAAAATGATTAATGACCCCAAGCTACAGTAGTAAAATGAGACCAGGCTACCTGACACCTCTGGTGCACGGAGCATGAAAAGGATGCCCTGCCATCCACAAAGGCTACATGTGTTCTCAGGGTTTACAGAACTGGGAGCATCTGGGTTGCTGTTCTTCTAAGAATGTTGTCTGTACTTGAGCATAAATTTGCTTTTCCCTAGGGATGCCAGATTTAGCAAATAGAAATATAAGACTGCTTTGTACTTTATATAGTGTGTGTGTGAGTGTGCACGTGCACGCACATGTGTTTATATATATACATATATATTTGTGTGTGTGTGTGTGTGTATATATATATATATATATATATTTCAGACAAACAATGAATAAGTTTTAATATAAGTATCCATCTAATACCACATATTTATACTAAACAATTAATTGTTGTCCATCTGAAATTGAGTTTTAACTGGGCATCTTGTATTTTACCTGGCAATCCTAAAAACACCAAAACTGGGCCAAGAGTCCTCCAGCTAATTAACCACACGTGTTTTCTTACACTGTTCACTGATGGATATTAGTTTTTTCAAAGGTCTCAGACTTTGATTGAATGTGAAGGTATTTTGAAGTTTGAAATGTTCTTATTATCAACTCAACAATCACAAGCATCTAGTTTTCAGCTTTGGGGCAAGCAGACAACTCCAATATTGCCAATCCTTAAAGTAAGTTGACAGCAATCCAAGAATTTCGGTATTAACTGCATTCCCCTGAGATCCTGGGATATCTAGTTTCTGTATCAGAGAAATGTGGTCAAAGTTTAGACTGATGGTGAAACTGAATTTCAAAAGCTTTTGACACTCTTCCCATTGTTAAATAACTTGGTTCCAAATCAAGCAAAAATCATAATTTCCTCTGTCTGGGATGAGATTCCAATCATGATAATGATGAGTGTAGAAATCACCAAGGAAAAGAATTCCATCCTCGTATCCAGGTGAATCACACCAAAGTCTATTAACCATCCATCGATAGAGACCAACAGTTCCAAATTTATTTTGAACAGAAGAAAAAATAGTCAGCATGAAGCCAGAAAAACAAGCCAGCCTTGGGTCGGTATGTCTGTTTACATTGTGATTCTCTTTCTATATGTCTATGCTGTCTTCATAGTAGAAAATATTACAAATGTGAGACACAGAAAGATGTGAATGGTTAAGGGTGAGCGATTCAATGTCTTAGTGAGCAGGAGATTTATTTTGGGGAAAATTCCATTCGAGACGTTGCAAATTATATAATGATGCCTTGTAAGAAAAGAATGATCTAGTCTTGAGCAACTTTCAAGCACAGAGACGTGGGGGTCAGAAAACGAACATGCTCGCTTGCTTCCCATTTTTTCTCTTCCTCTTTTAATGCTCCAACTAAGGACCAGTTTGAAGTTTCATCACATAGAAGACGCTCAATAAAATACTTCTCTACGAGTACCATGTACAAAAGCAGATGCCTTCCTTCTGACTCAGTCCCGGCCAGGGTCAGACAAATCCGAACGCTCTTTGTTTTCTTCTTCTTATCTAAATGGGACTTTTAAGCCATCTTCTTTGTGCTACATTTCAACTAAGGCAGGCCAGATTCCATGAGCTAGTTAAAAAAAAAAAAATCACTTCCCTGAAGAGAGAATTGGTAGCAGTGGGTAACGCGATGTAAGTTGCTGTGTGCTTTTCCCCACCTCGGACGTAAATTTTCTCATTTTGTCAGTCATATTTCAACAATGCATGTCCAAGCTATGCTGTCATTAGAGGGGAGACTATGCTATTACCCAAGTTCTTTACATGTCGGAGCATGGAGAGGCTGGGGGTGGTAAACCAAAGGGAATTTCCATTTGCTCTTTAGCTGAGGCACATTCTTACTCTATAGGAAAGTTAACTGTTATTAAGTAATAACGTTCAGCTGAAGTTGGTCACTCGTAACAACAGACAGATGTATTATGTTTTATTTGGGTTAGCCAACTCTCTTGCAAATAAAGGGCCTGAAATTAAACTGTCTTTACACAAATATTCAGCAAATGATACCTCTGACTTATTCCAGTGCTCGGATTCTTTGCCATGGAAAATGGAAAATAAGTCTCCTGCTGAACCTAGTATCTGTTTAAACGTGTCCTTGATGACTAGAGAAAGGTCTGTGTTGTATGGAATAAAAAAAAAAAAAAGAAAAAAGAAAATAATCCTCCAACATGTGAGGAGGAAAGGGTAAAACTATGCAAACCACATTTAGAGATGGAAAAGGACTTTTGAGTACTTACGGAATTCAAAACAATAATAATGGAATGGAAAGGCAGGAAAAAAAGGCTAAATGTGTGACCACAGAGGCGAATGGGAGCATTAGAGTCTCCCATGCAAAGCAAAATGCGGGGTTTGTTTTTCGAAGGGTGCTTGCTGCCTTTCCCATGTGTAACAGGGCAAAAGAAAGACCTTGCCAATCCACCGAACCGTCCCTAGCTAACTAGCTGCATAATCCCTTGGGAAGTCGGGTTGTTTTTAAGACACAGGTCCTTGGGCAACACGGCAGAGATTCTGATTCAGGAGCTCAAGTGTGGGACTCAAGAACTGGCCTTTCTAATGAGCTCCCCGGTGATGCTGATGCTGCGGTTGGGGGAGGGGTCTCCCCATTCAGTGTCCAGTGAGGTGGAGAGCTTGCAGCAAGATAGTGTATGACAAAGAGAAGTGATATCTGCCCACAAAACAAACTAAGAAGCACAGAGCCTTGTTTTTAGCTCTAACATTGCTGTTTAGCTCATTGACCTTGAACAAAGTGCTCTCTTTCTGATCCCCTTTTCTCCAAATGTAAAGCGCAGAGCTTAGACCAGACTTGTACTCTTCTAAGTATTTCCAAATTGTCAGTTGAATGCCAGATATAGTTACGCCAGCATCTTCACTGTAGGACTTCACTGTGACATACCAACGCGTGGTATGACTCTCCAGTGGGTGCAGATAATAGGTTGTTCAGAGGTTTGCTGGGTCAGGCTTCCCCAAAGTAGCTGATCATGAATCACTTTATTTGGGGAGCACCTGTACCGCACACCTGGGGAAGGCTGAGCGAAGGCTGCTAAGGCACTCCCAGCCTCACCTCTCTCAGTCCTGGCATCCAGGCTCTCCCTTCAGGCCTCTGACCTTCTCAGGGGATACCCACCATCCTACTAGAAACCTCAAAACAATTTTTAAACAATTGCTTTCCTTTTTCCCAGAAATTCCCGTTTTTCCCCAAGACGGTATGCCTGTATTTCTATCCCCTAGGGCACGTCTCCTGGCTAACTGAAAATACCACCTGGCAGCCATCATATGCCTATTTAACCCCACTGACTCCCTGTTTCCCTCATACCAAAGGGCTCATGCCTCTGAAGGTGATGAGCCTTGACTGTTAGACGACCCGATTTATGGGCTCATGGATTTCCTATATATTTTATATATTATTAGGTGGCAGATAGTGTAGATCACAGTCTCAGTGTGTAGTCCCAAGAGCAGCAGTGTCAGCATCACCTGGGAACCTATCAGAAATGTAAATTCTCAGGCTCCACTGCAGACCTACGAAATCAGAAACTCTGGGGTGGGGCCTGGCCATGTGCCTTTCAAGACCTCCAGGTAATCTGAACGTTTCCTGAACTTAGAGACCTAGTGGTTTAGAGGTGAGGAGCATGGACTCTAGACTCAAACAGAAAGATCTGGTTTGCCAGTGCGGCCCTCCATGTATTAACTTCACCAACATGTGCGAATTATCTAATCTCTGTAAGCTTAGTTTCTTCATTTGGAAAATCAAGAGGATGTTTTCTATACAAGATAAAGAGAAGGATTAAATAGAATACTATCTACAACTGCTTTAAAAGGTTTCTAGTCCCTTTTAAGCACCCCCTTTTGAAATGGAAACTCCCAATGATATAATAATAACGGCCCCAGCACTGCTCAGTGTGTTTGTCATCATAGATCATGAGGCTACTGCATCCTTCACCAAGGTCTTCTAGCTCTGCAAAATATTCGAGTGATAGTGCCCAAGCCCTTGTATCTTGTCCTGAAAATTTGTCTTATCGAGAAGTAATTTCATGAGAAGAATTACTCAGCTTTTTTATTTCTTTTCTCTGTGGTCCTTACAGGTCAGGCAACTCTGTCTTCCTATTGGAAACTCGTTCATTTGAATTTTGTGTTTTCTGTTCCATATTTAGTCATAGATGAACATTCGGAGTTCACATTAGGGCTATTTGAAGACTTTACATGTTTCCTTTAAATATAATCCCGAGGCACAAAAACACGAAGAAAGGGTGTGTCTGTGGTCAGGCTTTTGCTAGGTATTGCCTCACTGGCAAACAATTCCAAGAATTCTGTGGCTTATAGCGACAAGAAGTTTTTTTCTCACCCGTGTTAAAAGTCAGCTTTGGGTAAGCCATAGCTTGACACCAAGGGTCTCTCTTTTCTCAGTCCCCAGAAGAAGGAACAGCCTGATCTGAGCCTTACCCAAGACCCAGATGTGAGTCTTCCACTTCTGTTCAGGTGTGTAGTGAGTACTGTGGTTCCCACTCATTGGCCAGAACAGTCACATGACCGCACGTGATGCAAAAGGATGAAAACACACTCCCCACAGGGACAAACCCAGGGGAGGACTTTATGGATGGGCCCAGCAGACGGCGGCAGCCAATAACACCACCACAACAGAAGTTACCACCATTCTACCATTAAAATTGCAAGTTTACAGCTTCAAAACATAGGCCGTTAGGATAGAAAAACCTAGGCTGCACATAATCACTGGAGTGTTTCCTCAGATCATTATGCTTCTCCTGGAGAAGAATGACAACTCCACAGCCTCCCAGAAGCTGCTATTCCTTCCAGCCAGGCTCGGTCCTCGATGGCCCTAGGGGAAGAATAGGTTTGCAGAAGGAAATAGTAATTTCCCCAGCAAGTAAGAACCAAAGGTGCCACCCTCTGGGATCTTCTGAGAGCCAATGTTAGCCACCTTGTTCTCTTTCAATGGATATGTTCACTTCTGAGGCCACCTGGGCAAAGCCATCCATATCCTCGGTCAATGTGGATTAAGAACAGTTAAGACCAGCCATCGAAGCAGGTCCTAGACTGCTTTGATGAGCAGGGAGGAAGGTGGTACAAGGCCAAGATCAAAGGTCCCAGAGAAGGTGCATGTGTGGCCACAGTCACAGGATCCAAAGAAGGGATAGCTAAGCCTCACTGATTTTATTTTCAATGATTTTTAAACCTTTTAAGTTCAGTGAATTCCAAGTACACTCTTGTCAAGCATTTTTTTCTCTACTTAATATTTAAACCTGTGTATCCTTAAAGTGACATTTAATCTGAGTATTTTGGATCGATATCAAAGAGATCATCAAAAAATTGTTTTGTCACAAACATTTGACATTCAAGAAAGGACATTGAGCAACTTTTTAAAATATATATATAAACGGAAAGCTATTAGAGCTATAAAGTCAGATCTCCCCAAATTCTTACTTTGGTTTGGAAATCTAGTTATGGTTTGATGTGGATTCCATTTCTTCATACCTCACCGCCTCCTTTGAAGTGCATAGAATGACTTCACTGGAAGCCTGATTGAGAAACTCCAGATCTGGGAACCCGCTGCCTCCCCAACTTTGTTTTTTTATTGGTTATCTTTTTTCTGCAGGTACAAATACTTCATTAGCCCACCACAGTACACAGAATGAAGCTTTTCCCAGAACAGGCAAATGGAATACTTCCAAAATTTGACTCAATGGAGCTCTAAGTTTTTAGCAGGGCTCCGTGTGGTACTAACTGGGAATGGAAAAGAAAATATATATTTTTTAATGCTTTGAAAGAATTAATATTTAGCCTTGGTTCTCTGGGTACTTGGCCTTCATCTACAGGAATGGTGAAGACAGGACATTCTGAAAAGTAATAAACAGATCTTTTTGAAGCCTGTGCATGCTAGCATTATTCTAGAATGCTAAGAGAAAATGACGGGCTCAGGGTCTTGCTCAAGGTTGGACAGATGCTGATGTCATTCAGCCTGGAAGCCATCGCACCTGGTTCTCAGTCAGCACGTGTATTTGGAGCAGCATCATCACCTGAGAACCTGTGAGACATGTGACCTCTGGGGCCTCACCCCAAACCGACTGAATCAGAAACTGTCTGGGCTTCCCAGGAGGTTCTGATAAGTCACAGCTTGGGCTCGTTATCAGGATGGTGGAGAATGTGGGCTCAGGAGCTCCATGGGGGCCAGCTCTTGGGAATTTGAGTGGGTCGCTTCACCTGCCTGGCCCACAGTTCCCTCCTCATGGGGATAACGCTGGTACCTGCCTCACACAACTGGTGTGAGGACCAATGAAGTTCATTCACACGGGGAAAGCACCACGTGGCACCATAGTGTTGCTTATTTATGACAGTGATCGCTGCTATTGATCTGGAACTTCATTATGTTTACCTTTTAAAATATTTATTTTATTATTTTGCTATTGCCATTGTTGTTGTTCATTGGCATCTCTCCCACATTAGGCCACTTCTGGCTCTATCCTGACTCTATTCTCTCTATATTTGTGCCTATTATTGGCATGTTTATTTCTTCTAATTGGTCAGCGGCTTTCTGGCCATTTACGGCTTCATTTTTCCCTGACAGGGCTGTGTGCTCCCACTCACCGTGGTTGATTTCTTTGCTCATCTGCTCTTATAAGAGCCCTTTTCTCTGACAGATTCCCAAGGATGGTGATGGGAACTCACTTTCCATTTTATCCATTCTCATCATTTTGTACCCAGTGCTGAAGATGTAGCTCTTATACCACTAAGGACCTTTTCCAATGTGCCCTCTGTGTAGTTCTGTTTCAGAAATGTGTCTTTCTTTACTTTATCTCCTAACAACAAATGCTGAAAAGCATAGCATGAGATGCCTTAATGCCATGTGTATTTTGTTGCCTTGAAGTGAGAGTAATGTCGATCTCTCCATTTAGTAATTTTAGGGACTTCAATAAAGATATCACAGTTCTAAAAATTACAATCCCAACTCACATGCTGGAATAATACAATGAAAACTGGAAAAATAAATAAAATTTCCGGAGACCAAAGAAAACTACTAACAGTTTCTATGGAATATTGCTTATTTGTGGGATCAGGAGAAGGGAAAATAGAATACCTGTTTACCATTCTTTCATCCTTAGCTCTTCAGAAACTGTGGTTCCTTAACAATTTGCACGTGAAGCCACGTCAATTGCTGAATCAGTAAGGGGGAAAAAATCTAAGGCAGTAACATAACATTATGTGAAAGAACTATATGAAATGAGAGTGTGTATCAACAGTGAAGTAAATTTCATCAAAGATGTCTGTTGAGGAATAAAACACTATAAATTAAGAGCATGTGACGAAGGGTAAATGACAAAGCAAGCATACAGATGAGATGGATGCTGGATCCTAACGGAGGGAGGCTAATGAGGTCATTTGCCAAACACAGGAACGCAGTGCGAGAATCGAGGGCATAAGCGGCTGTGCAGCTTGACAATTGGGACTACTTAAATGGTAAACGAGTAATTATTGCAATTATTTTCAATAATCGGTGGATTAGAAAAGAAGTATGAATTGTATGGGTGCATCTTTGTGTAAGACAGATCAAAATGTGTGTGTGTGTGTGTGTGTGTGTGTGTGTGTGTGTCTCAAGAAGAAATAGTTCAGAAAAGCAGGATGTACAAGAACTTCTTGAATTCAGAACAGATTACAGTAAACTTTGAAGGTTTAAAGTTTAACAGCTCTGCCCGAGCTTCCAAAGCCTTGAGACCTGGGTGTGTTTTTTTTTTTTTTTTCCTGCCATGATCTATCCAGGTCATGAAGACAAGTGGCTCCAACCTCTCAGGCCTCAGTCTACCCGTTTGAAAAACGTGCGTCAAACGCCTGGGTTTTGACAATCTTTTAAACTCTAATGTTCTATGACTCAACAATAATAATGCATTTCCACAGGCGGTAAAAATATTCTAGACTCTTCCCTTCCAATTCTCACTGTTTACTTCCTCTGCACTTCCCCTTCCTGCCTCCCTGTTTGCTATCAGTTGATAGTGGGCCTCAGTGGGGGTGAGTTAGCTCCAGTTCCAGGGTGTTTTACTACTGAGCTCCCTGCAGAGGGTGGGAATTCTAGTGAGGGCTGTGATTGCGGTTTCAATTTAATTCTTAAAGCACTCCTCGAGCCTTTCTTCTATTCTGGCACCAGGCCAGATGACCAGGGATGGGAAGGTGAATGCTAGGGCCTCGGCCCTTGGGGGAATTGTGAAGGGCCAGTTTTACTGGGTCAGTTTCTTGGTAAATCTCTGTAAACTCCACTGTTCCCCTTTCTTTCAGGCCGTAGCAGAATCCCAGGTAGCCAGGTGGGTGAAGGGGAGCGAAGACATCCCACCTGCCTTGGAGAAGACGGCTTTCAACCCGCTGAGTAAGTGACCAGGTAGTAAACAGTTCTGAGGGCGTCGGGCGTTGAGAGGGAGGGAGAAGGTGTTTGCCCTTTGAGGGCTGTCCACTGGCTGCTCTTCTCCGCAGAGAGATGCTACACCTAAGACCCTAGGCTCTAGGTCTTTATCCCATTTCTGACTACCGGCTTCTGGAAAGAGGTGCATGGGTGTCATTAACCCAAACACTAGATGTGCAAAAGTACAGCAAAGGCACTTCGAGCAGCAAAAGGGAAACGATCCAGCTCATCCCAAGCCTGGCCTGTTGCCCCTTGAGAAGTTAACACAGAAGCTTCGTGGCACTGCCTTCATAGAAACAAGGCCAAGCTTTTCAGAAGCAGGCGGACGGCTGAGCTTGTAGCCTTGCTTGTGCCTGTAGGACATTCGTGTATCACTCACACCCAAAATCTGAAGCCTCTGTTTTTATTTTAGTGGATTGAATGGCATGCAATTTCCCCTAGCAATTCTTTCCTTTTTTTTCCTTAAGTGCATGCAGTTACTTGTTTTTCGTCTTCAGCAGTGCTCATGTTCTGAGCTTGGCCATGCATTCGACCAGGCCAGCATGGTGTTTTGCTCCCAAACTTTCATCATGGTCGTTTTCCCCTCGGTCACTGAGAAGCACTGCTGAGGGGCTGATAAAACCATGCTCATCAGTCATGCCTTGTACTTTGCCTTTAAACTGATCCTCATATCAGTGGAAGAGGCTTCAATGAGTCAAGTCAATTCTGAATAACCTATGGCCCTTTTTTGCAATGAAAATGGAAAAGTGACTTTCCTTTCCAAGGGGGGAAAAAATCGTTTCACGTGACATTCAGTAAATGACACACTCTTGATAATGTAACAGGAGAATTAGAGAGCCCAGTAGGCCCGCTGCCTCCTCTCCGAGTGTCAGACTGGGAGGGATATGACTTCCCTTCCTTGAAGGGATTTGCCCAGAGGATTATTTTCCAAAACCTCTACTGTAATAATGCTGCCCTAACAGCAGAGACTATCGCATGAACCACGACCGCTGCATAACAGTTCCTTTTCATATGGGAGAAATTATTATTATTTTTTTATTCTTAAAAAACTAATGAGCTGGAAAAAACATGCCAAACAGGTAGGGTTCCCCCTAATTACTCTCACCATCTTTTTCAAGGAACGGAGGGTAATTTAGCTCAGTCGCCAGGCAGGTACTAAAAGATGCTGTGTGGCCTCACACCCAGCTTGTTCCTGTCTGTAACTTTGGGGCTCAGTGCAGGAGCCTTGAACTTCTCAGTAGGTCAGCTCTGCCGCACTGCTGGATGCCTGTCCTGAGTGACCTGTTCATTAATTCTTTAAAATAGATCCCTATGCTGGTTCTATTGAGTTCTCTAGAAATAAGGCAGGATTTTTGTGCCATACCTAAATGTCATACCTAATATGGTATATTGATAGCACTTCTAAGAACAACCGGCGTATCGATTAATCCATTAATCAAGCATAATTGTTTACTATGTGTGTTTTTTTTTTTTTTTGATATCTTAGGTTTTTTCCATTGTAATCGAGAACTAGGAGAGGTCATGGATTCTAAATTATTGATTGGACTGGGCTGGGAAGGGGAATAAATTGCTATTATAGGTGATGTCATGTAAAAAGTAAGTTAAAAAATTTTTCGCTACCCAAATTTTAACAATTTGTATTAGTGTTCTCCATCCCTATATAAAGAATTATCTTATGGGTGGTAAATTTTAGTTATATCATTACTGACCCTATGCTCAGTCAACTTATTTTAACATTTCCTATAATTATAGATCCATGGTAGCTGAATATACACACAAATATCCATTATACTCTGCGAGGTTAATGCACATGAGCATGACAGAGGTGCACGAGTGTGATATTATATAAAGATTGACATTGTTTTTGACTGTGAGGCTTGGTTTGGGCACTTTATAGCCATTACGTCACTTAGCTGTCACAAAAACCCTGAGGAGCAGGCTTTATGCCCATTTTGCAGATTAGGAAACTGAGATCTGAGAGGATGGTTTGTCTTGGGTCTCATGGCAAGTAAGTTGGAGAGTCAGCATTCAGGCCCAGTTTGCTGGTCTCCCAGGTTCTGTGCTTCTTGCTTCACCCCACTTTCCCCCTCAAGCACAAGTCGGCCTGCTTTGCTCTTAGGAGTCTCCTTTCTTGTACATGTCGGCCCACCTTCTTAATAATTTCGCATAATTATTCCATTTCTGTTTTCTGGACATTCTGCCACGTATGCCAGCAGTAAAACATCTCTCTGTCAGTCCCTTAGGTTGCCTCAAGAGCCTGATGATGGACCCCATTCATGTTAGCATGTCCAGCGCTCCCCTGGTGAAGCACCCAGCCGGCGCCGGACTCAAGGCCAACAGGCCCCGCGTCATGTCCAAGAGCGGACACAGCAATGTGAGAATTGACAAAGTGGATGGCATATACTTGCTCTACCTTCAAGACTTGTGGACCACCGTGATTGACATGAAGTGGAGATACAAACTCACCCTGTTTGCGGCTACCTTTGTGATGACCTGGTTCCTCTTCGGGGTCATCTACTATGCCATTGCGTTTATCCACGGGGACTTAGACCTGAGCGAGCCTGTGTCGAATCACACCCCCTGCATCATGAAGGTGGACTCCCTCACCGGGGCGTTTCTCTTTTCCCTGGAGTCTCAGACGACCATTGGCTATGGCGTCCGCTCCATTACCGAGGAATGTCCCCATGCCATTTTCCTATTGGTCGCTCAGCTGGTCATCACAACCTTGATTGAGATCTTCATCACGGGCACCTTCCTGGCCAAAATCGCCAGACCCAAAAAGCGGGCCGAGACCATCAAGTTCAGCCACTGTGCGGTCATCACCAAGCAGAATGGGAAGCTGTGCTTGGTGATCCAGGTGGCCAACATGAGGAAGAGTCTCCTGATTCAGTGCCAGCTGTCTGGAAAGCTCCTCCAGACCCATGTCACCAAAGAAGGGGAGCGAATCCTCCTCAACCAGGCCACCGTCAAGTTCCACGTGGACTCCTCCTCAGACAGCCCTTTCCTCATCCTTCCCATGACCTTCTACCATGTGTTGGATGAGACAAGCCCCCTGAGAGATCTCACACCCCAGAACCTGAGAGAGAAGGACTTTGAGCTGGTGGTCCTTCTCAATGCCACCGTGGAGTCCACCAGCGCTGTCTGCCAGAGCCGCACATCCTACACCCCGGAGGAGATCCACTGGGGGTTCGAGTTTGTGCCCGTGGTTTCTCTCTCCAAAAATGGAAAGTACGTGGCAGATTTCAGTCAGTTCGAACAGATCAGGAAGACCTCGGACTGTTCGTGTTACTGTGCGGATTCCGAGAAGCAGAAATTGGAGGAGAAATACAGGCAGGAGGACCAGAGGGAACGAGAGCTGAGAACACTTCTGCTGCAGCAGAGCAACGTCTGATGGCGGTGGCGTCGCCTTGGCTTGACTCCACGGGCTGTTTCCACATCTGAGCTCCCTCCAAGTGTAAAGGTGGCTTCGAAAACAGAAACACGTGGCATCTCTCTAAAAGACTACATAAACGTGCAAAATCCATCTTTCCCTTTGACCTGGTGGCTAACCAAGAATCTCCCCATTTGAGAGGGCTCCTTTATTAAATGCTTCTTCTGAAGTGGACTCTCAGATGCAATAAGAAGGGGGCTACATTTCAAAGAACTTGGTGCAGGGCAATTGCAAAAATGTCCTGCCGGATGGATGGGTTTTTAGCAATGCTGATATTGGAAGGAAATGCATTTCTGTACAAGGATATCAGCTATTATATAAGGTATTTATTCAATCCGAGTATCGAAGGTGTTATGCCGGGACTTGAAATGCGATATTCACTTATATCATTGTTTTAAAACACTTTTATTTTCCCAAGCAGAGAAAATGTTATCTATAACAAAACTATCTGGAAATACAGAAAAAGGAGCAGGAGGACTCTTTACTTACAAAATACAGTAATTCTATTTTTAGCTTTTTTCAGTGTATTTAATTGTATAGAATAAAATCAATCAAATCAGGAATTAATAGTTGTGAAAACATATACAAACAGAGCCAATGCTGTTGTTTGCACTGATTTATTTTTTGTTGGAATGTACCAGCCCCTTTTATTGAAAATGTGGTTCATAGACCAAGCCCCCTCTAGGAGCTTGTTAGCGATGCAAAATCACAGGCCCCTCCCGGACTTAGAGAATCAGAATCTAGATCTTTACAAGACCCCCAAAAGGTTCATGTACAAATGAGAGTTTCAAAATCTTCTCTCTGTGCAGTATTTTCAAAGTAATTTTCCGTAGCCATGGGAGTCTGTGGGTGCCACATCCACATGACCTCCAGACCTGCCCTTTCTTCAGATTGTTATTATAGACCAATATTCTTTTTAGCCATTTCATTCTTTATCTATTAAAATAACTCACCCACAATGAAACTGGCTCTGACATTCCAAGGGAAAAATAAAACTCTTGAGAGGAATGGTCGTCTCACTCATGATAAAAAGTACTTGCTTGTTGATTATGATTATCAGAGAAGAAAAATTAAGCTGCCTAACAATCAGAAATACGTTCATATGTTGAAATCTAGATGGTCAATGGGGACGCGAGGAACAGGAGTTGCTGAGGATAAGTAATTCATACAGAGATGACTCCTTGAAGCGTGAACAAAATTTAATAATCTGATAACATGTAAAGAATGCCCTCACTATTCAAATAAATCTTGTGCAACTCAGTGTTACAGAGGTAATACTTTGCCTTTGGCAGAATTTAGGTGCCAGATACTCTGCATGTCTTTGGGATGGAGAATAAATGGGCTAGGATTGGCTAAAGGTGTAAAGGGTGAATTCATATTTTATTCAAACCAGCATGGACTTGCTCATTCACTAAAGAAGAATGTGAGTATAATTGTGTAGGCATTGCATGGAAACACACGTGAGCTCACATACGTGTACGAATAGCTACATGTGCTGCACATGTACACACTCAGACACACACGCCCTGGCTATTCAAGCACAATTGTGAAAATTATCAATGAAAGACATTTGCAATTAAGAGAGCAAGTCTTCCATAGATATGCTCACTTTTATTTTGTTCTATAAAATTGGAAACGTTGGGACTCAGAGAAAATGGTGAAAGTAATCTGGATTCAGATTATCGGTGAAATAATGATGTGGATTACAGCAAATCTGGTCATTTCCTGATGTACATTTTCAAATATCATTCCATTAAACAGAAAATGTGGCTTAAACCTCTGACCTGAAAGCAAACATCTAATGCAGGGCTAAGAATAATGAACGTAAAATTGTAAAGATTTAAAGAGCAATCTCAATGCACAAGAGGATTTTGTCTTTAATTATTCAGGAATTTTTTTTTTCTGATAATTACATGGCACATTGTTTTAGATCTTCATTCTCTTAAAAATGACGTCAGTATAGTTAGATATTAGCTCTTTTTAGTTATGTGTTTTTTAATCGTATATTGTGATATGATCGACAGGAAAATAATGCCACAGGCATGTTTACAGCTTTTCTGTTGCACTATTAAGTTCTCCTCACACAGTATTTACATCAGTCTTAATCTGAATGTGATCGAGAGCAGGATGTAGCATATGCTGAGAAGTTTTTTATGTTCACTTAGCACATCGATTTCAGCCCAGTCAAGAAAACTTGATCATCTGACCTTTTGCACCACATACAAAATAAATATACAATGCCTTAAAAGCCAACATTTGTATAAGTCAATAAGTCACGTTATAGTATAATATTCAGCAAATAGCTCTAAAGTTATGGCTGGTTTGAAACAGCATTTTCCAGGCACACTGATTTATTATTAAAAATGCTCTCATGTTAACATGCTACCAAGGATTCAGTTGGCAAACTGATTCTACCTGAACAGTCTTCTGAATGAAACAGATTCATTCTCGCCACCCAAATTAGGAAGCCAGACTAATGTCATGATTTTGACCCAAAAAGTCTTTTGCATTTTGAAATATTTCCCATGCACCAGGACTTCTCAGTGAGACCATTCAAAAATACCGTGTTTCATTTGAGAAACACAAAGCCATGTTTTTTTTCCCCTTTCCTTACTTCTTTTTTAAATTATTATTATTTTATATTACTTTCAGGTATACAGTGCAAAGGCTGGACATTTATATAATTTATGAAGTGATGTCCATGATTACTCTAGTGCCTGGCTGGCACCACACACAGCCATTGCAATAATACTGACTACATTCCCTACACTGTGCTCCACACCCCTTTGACTGTTTTGTAACACTAATTTGTACTTTTCATCCCTTCATCTTTTGGTACCTAGTAGCCGATGGCCCCAGAAGCACAGCAAAAATTCACTCATTGATCCCCATAGCAAGCCACTGGTCAGCTGGGGGCAGAGTCACACACATACTGGTTCCCTTCCCCGCTCCTGGGGATATTACAGCACAGAGCAAAGGCTCCAGAAATTGAAAATAACTAGTTAAAAGTGAAAAAATGCCATGAATGAGTGGACCAGATAGTTAGATCAATTTAAGCTACTATTGTATTTGCTTTCTCTTTGACTTAAATTTTCTGTTTTAATTGACTGTGATTTTGATCTTATCAAAATGTAAATTAAGGTATATAAAAATGTGACAGTTCTACTCCACCCAGAATGACTCTTTCTCCTTTGCTTGAACGCTCAGTACTCATATATCATCTGGAGGGGGAGAAAAATAGAAAAGAAAGGCAAAGAAGGCACAATGCCTCTGCATGGTTAACTCAGAAAAGGATCACCCTCGTCCTCAGGCGTGGCTCTATATTTTGTCACTATGGGCACATGTAGCATAAGGAAGATGTCCAGTCTTGTGATTTTGGCTTTCATTTGTTTTATTTTTTTTCCTAAGTAGCTATTTTTTTTTTTTTTTTTTTGGCTTTCATTCTCACTAGACTTTTCTTTGCCTGTTAAGCATTTGAAATAACTTGTTTTGAATGCAGGTTATTTTATCATAGCTTTCTGGAATGGAATTTTTTTTTTTAATGAAAGGTATTAGCATTTTAAGTCTTGATTTCTATGTTCTGCAGGGTGCACTCGAATTCTAGCATTAGACAGAATCGGTGCAAGATGCACTTATTTTTTTTCCCCTGGGAAGACTTACACTTGAAGTCTTAACATTTCACTTCTAATGATTAATTATGTACATTATTCCATTTGTGAATTTCAGTTTATCTTTAATCAGAATAAGCTGCCAACCAATGCTTGGGCCTTTGGACAGCAATGAGTGGATTCTGCTCTCAGAACAGAATCAAGGATCTCCACAGTTAGAATTAAAGAATAAAGCGGTTACTTAAATTCTTGAGGCATTGGAATTTGTTAGTAAATTTTATTTTTTATTGTCAGGTTATTGTGATATTTTCTTTGAAAAGAATCTAAAACAAAATTTTTGTCTTCAGAGTAAGGAAGGCAATGAGAAAAGTATAAAAAATAAAAGCTAATAAATAATCAACTAGATTTTCCTGTATAGGGACTTCTCCCAGTAGAAAATGACTTTTTAGGAAAACCAGTCATCCTAGCCTTTAAGAAACACTGATTGATTCAGTCCAGCTTTTCCCCGAAGTTTTTCTACTAAATGCTTAATGAAAAGGAAACATGAGGCAGAAATAAAACTTTGGTCATTTCATTTTATCCTCATCTTTTGTTGGCTCTCCTGTGGTACTCGGTCTTCTTCGAATGTGCTTGGTGGACTGTTCTTCATCTTTGCTCTATTTCATCAACTCAGTCCGGTGGGGTAAAAATAATCCAAACTGGTAACTTGTGGACATTAAATGCCCCTAAATTGGGGAAAAGAACATTAATTTTTCAGTTGATTTGTTACTGGCATGTAAAAATAGAAGACTGAGAAAAAGTTGAGTAAAGTTAATAGGTAATTTCTAATAAAATTACAAGGATTGATTGTGAAAATTAAAAAAGATCATTTATACAAAAGTATAAGAGCTAAAGATGTCATATATGTATGTAAAGGCAATATAATTCTGAATATAACCCCGGAGTAGGAATATCAGCATGCTGTATATGCAGGAAATGTCCTGGATTTAGTGGTTTTTGTCCTGTGTTCTGTGTGAACTTTATTAAGATGCCCTAAATGTCCTGTATTCGTTCTTATAGATAAATTACAAAATTGCATAGGAAATTAGAAAAAAAACTTCAAATTTAACTGTGTATTTATTTGCAAATTCTGCCAGCCTTATAGAGGGCATTCACATAATCTCAAACCATGCCCCTCTTGAGAAGAGCAACCAATAAATGTCCCTTCATTTGAAAGCTTTGGTTTTCATACAACTAGTAGCAGAGAAAGGAAGTGGGTCCTCCATGAAGTTATTTACCTGGGTAGGCCAATTAGGAAAAGTGAATTTCAGCCCACTACAGGGGGTCTTTGATACATTCTGTGCTGTGTGGAGCAACATGCTCTTGAGCCTGTCTGTCATGGAGAAGCTAGAATGACAGGCTCAAAGCCTCCCTCCAGCTGACGACAGAAGACCCCATTCCCATCCCATTGGAGAATCAGGTCAAGAGGTTTGTATTTCTAACCAGCGCTGGATGGGCAAAGCCATGAAAGAGTGACTCCAGAAGGAGTGAACCTAAAAGTCCATCACCCAGCATTTTCTTCAACAGTTCCCATTCATGACATAGTATTTAACTATGACCTTATCTTTACTCAAAGTCAAATCTTATCTAGTGTCCAAGCCTTCATACCCCCTTCAGATATCCAGTTTCACCCAGTCAAAATTGGATTCCAAGGGAGCTAATCACAATTAATTACAGAATACCTATTACCTAAAAAAAAATTTAAAAAAAATCAGAAGTTGTTGACTCTGAGCTAAGAAATGTAACCTCTTATCTGATTGTGACTATTATCGTTACTATTGCTAATATCCTTAATATTGTGGAAAAAGTAAAGAGCTTTCAAGAAGGTGACTGGAGGGAAGTTCAAAGAAATACATTGTTTTTTTTTTTCATTCACTGTAATTTAACTGTATTTTTTTCATCCTCAATCAAATCTTAAGATTAAGGATGTTGTATTAAAACAAATCACTGCAGGAAGTGTGACTGTATCAGGGACTTTTTACAAAAACAAACTTCCAGATCACAAGAGGAAGCTGTGTTTGTGTGCTGACGGTGTATGACATAGCAGTTGGGGGAAGAAGGCAGGATAACAGCTCACTTGGATCTATTTTTGAAGAATTATTTCTGTAAGGTGTCATGGAATTGTAAATTACGCAAAGAATGCTTTGGTAAACAAACATCTCCATTCCAGAAGGACCCACTCCAAAATACCACTTAATGAAATTCACGGGATGTTGTGGAGATCAAAACCCAAATCACATGCAGATTTTACAAGCAAACGGTCCCATTTCTTGTAAATCCTGGCAATGTGCACTGACCGAAGTCTCCATCACACCTCAGCCTTTCACCGTGTAGATGCCATATACAGCTCTACATCTGATCACCGTATGGTGCCGCGAGATAAGTGTCCTTGCCTTCCTCTGAGTCTTAAACTCGCCTTATCTTTGGGTTTGCCTTAGCATAATAGTGACTCATGTTTCCCAAGGTCGATCTACCATTTGGTGCGAGTTGGAAATCTCACACTGGCAGATATATGTATGCTGTCACCACTGAGCCCAATCACACCATGTCAGCGATCGCAAATACAATAAAGCTAGCTGTATGGTCTCGAGTCCCTTTTTGTTTCATTGGAATGGTGCTGGCGTCATCGTGGTGCCCTAGAGCGCTCAGAGATGCTCATTCAGAACAGCTGTTTCCAATCATTAGGTTCTATTGGTGTCTAATGAACTGCATTTTGCTTCCTTTCTAATCAAAGGAATGACGTCTCTGCCTCATCTCTCTTTTTTTTTTTTTTTGCGTTAATGCTCTATTGATCACTTCATTTTAGTCAGTGATTAAAGATCAAGTCATTTTTTAACAACATCCTTTCAGCCCCTCATTTCCTACCAAAGTCCCTTACTTTCCATTGCTCTTTTACTTTGATGAATTAAAAGACTGAAAATACAAAATTACATAAACTTTCAAGGCACCAGTAGAGGTGTGATTGTAAAGCAATGTAACTATTTTAAATCCACATAGTAGAGATTTGCACCCAAGGACAACTGTTGTCTTTGAAGCACTTTTCATACACACACAAAGTGGCTGCCACAGTTCCAGACTTTCCACCAGTGTTTCTTTTGAAATCTTGGCTCATTTATTGCAACTTTCTCAGTGGTGGCAAGACTCTGTTCTTTGACTGAGAATGTGACAACTGGGAATCAAAAGGCTGGTAATATAGTAGGAAGTCAAATTTGAGGATGCTGTTTGAGCAAAAAAAAAAAAAAATTGTTTTCCAGAAAGCGCACAGTAATCTGGAACAGAGTAATGAGGCTCATCGGCAGGACACATTTTATTAATTTTAATTTGCACAGGATTTCTCAGACATCTATTATTTTCTGCTCCATTATCTCAAGCATATGCTTGCCCTTGTGAGTTGACCTTGGCCGAGAACTGAGCTATCCATGTCCAAGACATAAGACAGCTTTGGCTTTACCACACCATGGCCTCGGGGCTGTGAAGATGGGAATTTGTCACAGCAGCTCTCGATTCTGGGCTGGAAACACAGCATCCTGGCAGCCATAATTCTCTTCTTAGAAATCTTTGATTCTGTTCACCTGCCTTCAATAATGTCAAACAAATAAGTGTTTGTTTAATATATAATAGTTTAATTTTTCAGGCCAAAGTCCATATTCTTCCCAGAAACCTTTACTTCGTTGGAGGTTCCCCATCCCCAAGTTTTCTACCTCTTTATTTGAATGTAACACTTCCATTTGTATGCTTAACATGTAGTATATCTGAGTGTCCCAAATGGTTTTTCACCAGTCCCTGAGGACTGCTTTCTGTGTCTTTCTTGGTTTGCCTCTGTTGGGTCCATCAGACACTCTTGCTCTTGACAGCAGACCCCCTTGTAAACTCTGTGGTGTGAAGGTCTGCATGTGATTTAAAGACCTGCCACAATTCTGGGCCAAACAGATTGAGTTTCGAACAGAGCAATGGTTGCTTGTCCCACCCCCGGCCCCCGCACGGACCTGCTGATTGGCTGTATGTGAAACATGTTGCCAGCATGCATCTTCTGCTCACGCGAGCCACACACATGCATGCACGCACACGTGCACACACACATATGCATGCACATACAAGCACACACACACGCGCGCATCTCATGGCTTCTGGTCACAGCTTGGATTTGCAGAGAGCAAACAATACTCACACTTACAGGATGCCGAATGCTTCAAACAAGTATAAACATTTAAGAGTTCATTGTACACCCGAGAGAGGTAGGACATGTCTAGTCACCTCTGTGTCACAGGAGAAACCCTGCAGCGTATCTCTTTAAAACCGGGAGCCATCGTGAGGATCCCCATTTTATAGATGAAACAACTGAGACTCAAAGACGTTAAAGAATTTGTCCAAAGTGACAGAGCCAGAAGTAAAACCTAGGGCTGACTAAAGTGAAGATTTATCTTCTTCCCTGAGCTCTGTCCTGGCTCGTGGATGGGCCACTACATGGGGCACCCAAAGAACCTCTGGGGGTTGGTGGTTGAGGTTCTCAAAGCAAAGAAACAATTGCTCAGCCCTCAAGTGAAGGGTTCAAGGACAGCAGGACATGCATCAAAGGAGACTTGGTGAGGGGCCACAACATCTTCATCTTTCCAGAATAGGAACCAGAGTTGGAACCCACAGCTCATGCTCCCCAAGGCAAAGGCTGGGGGGCGGGAGGCAAGCACATCTTTACCTCCATAGACATGTAGTTCATTGCCAGATAAATGAGTTCCTTGCTTCATTTAACATTTACTCAGCCAAACTAGATGCTTAACAGTCACCTGATTACAAAGCCAGGGCCATAGAGTGTTGTGGCGTCCGCACTAATATTTGGCAGCATTCATTGCACCGAAGGAGATAAAAAGCAGGTTCTTGAAGGAGCCATGTGATTTGTAGCCTTTTCCTGGGGCTGCTGAAACAAATCAGTAAACAGAAGTAACTTTTCGTCTCACACCCTGGAGGCTTGAGATGTGCCATCAGGTGCTGAGAGGGCCACGTCCCCTCCGAAACCTGTAGGGGAGGAACCTTCCCACCTCTTCTAGCTTCCGGTGGCCCCAGATGTGCCTTGGCTTGTGGTTGCATCATTCTAATCCCTACCTCCGTCTTCATGTGGCCTTCTTTCTGTCTCCTCACCTTCCCTCTGTGTGTGCATCCATCTCTGCGTTCAAATTTCCCCTTTTTGTAAGGACATCAGTCATAATGAATTCGGGACTGTTTAAGAGTTAACTTTAACTTGATCATCTTTGTAAAGACCTTATTTCCCATTGAGGTGACTTTCTGAGGAACCGGAAGTTAGAGACACGATTCGACTTAGCACACTACTTTCACCTGCCCACGTCAGCTGATCCTGTCTGTGCTCAGCCCCATCCCCATGCTTCCCCCTGGAAGAGGTGGGGCTCCCCTGTGTTCCCAGAAGTGTTCTGGGTTCCACAGTCCTGCAAAACAGGCAAAGCCAGCCTCTAGCAGAGCCGCCATCCTGGTTTGATCATAGCTGCACGGAAGCTAAGCATAGACACTCTCAGACACTCCAGAGAGCGTTTCTGGCTCTCGGGGTAGAGAACAAAGAGTTTTCTTCCTTGGAAGTTGCCTCTGCTGTTTTGTACACAGGAAGACTTTTTTAACCCTGGTTTTGAAATGGTCAGAAGCTAGTTTTAGCCTTTACAAGTTGACCTTAAGCCGGGTTTCCTCTCCCAACTGTTATCACGAAATGCTTGCTGATTTCCCAAGACTTGAAAGTACTTGCTTTGAGATGCATTTCATAACCCTGTGCCTGTTGCTTTGGGGCATTGGTGTCTTCTACTATAAAGGTTAGAAGAAATTCTTCTTCTGACTAGGTATACTTCATTGGGGCAGCTCTGCCACCATCACCAGTTTATGAGCTAACACACGCCTCGTGCCATGGGTCCTCTCACTTACACCATTTTGTTGAACCAGGTAGTGCCACATTGTTTTAAGAACGATGCATATGCATGGTTTTACTTCCCAAATCATCTCTTCCTCTGATGCTGGAAGCCCGAGACTCACCCTGGTCTCTCACCACCTGTGTCTAATCCATCACCAATTCCCACCCACGCCACCCTGAAATGGCTCTCGGGTCAGTTTCTTCTCTTCTATTCTGTTTCTCCCCTAACTCAAGCCACCATCATCTTTCTGGTCTTTTTGAGAAGTCATACACTGGCTATATTGCCTCTCATCTTTCTCCCTTCTCATCCATCTGCCATGGTATACACAGAGTGGTCCTTCTATAATGGATCATATTAGAATCTGATCATGTTATTCCTTTGTTTAAAACCTGATTCTTCAGAAGAAGGCCACACGTCCTGACGTGAGGTTCATGGCTCCTCATGGTCTGGCTCCTCTTCTTCCTGTCACCCCTTTCCTTTGCATTCTCTCTTCAAACACCCTGAATTATTAGCAATTCCCTAAGGGCCTCCTCTTCTTTGCAGCCCTGGAGCCCTTGGTTATTCTTCAATTCTGTCTCTGAGAAGTCCCTGGCTGACCCCTGCTGGGTCTGCTGGGGGCCTTAGATGACTGGCTTTCTTGAAAATGATCCCCCTGATGAGGCATCCTGGGCACTTTGTTTACTCCTTGTCATCCATTGCACCCACCTCAGGAGGGTTCCCTGACATCATGACTGAGCTTCCTGAGACTCTAGATAATATTCTGCAACTGCCCAGTTGTATCTCTAGGGCCAGGCCTTAAACCTGGGCTGTTCCCAGGCCCTGGCTCACTTAGGTAAGTGGCTGAACACTGATTTTTCTGATAAGACTAAGGTCAGGTGAGGTGAGATAATGAGACATTTGCCCCAGGTGTAAAAGGTCAGGAGTGCTCAAAAATTCAGTAATCAAGATAATATTTTGAAGCAATATTTTTTAAAAATCATAATTAACACTCCCCTAAACCTTTTGGACAAACTATCAAAATTTTAAATAAAGATAAGATTAGTAAGAGTTCTCAAAGGAAAATTTATGGTTTCAGGTGTTTATTTTAGAGAAGCAGCTAGATCTAAAATCAACTCTTTGAGCTCCAGACTCAAAGAGTTAGGGAAATAAAAGTAAATTGGAACCAATATAAATAGAAGGAAGAAAATACTAAAACAAAACAGAAATCAATGAAATAGAAAACACACAAATCATACTTCTGTTTGTGGTAACAAACTTACCCTATCTCAGAGAATAGGTATATACCCTGGAAAAAATACTTAGAATCAAGGACTCTACTGAGTGAATAAAAGCAAGTAAATTTCTGAGATGAGTTGAAATTCAGAGGCAGGCACAAGCTTGGGGGATGATCCCATCTTTTCAGCCTCACCCTAAGAGTAATTATAGTAGCAGTCTGTCATAAGTCAACTAAAATTTCAAAAGTCACCATTTTTCTGGCTCAGGAAGAAAGAGAAGGTGCCCAGGGAAACCGGGGCTACTGGAGGGCAGGGAAAATCTAAAAAAGAAGGGAGCATGAAATGTGAATTCTTATTTCTGTGCAAAAACTCCAGCAAAGTCCGGGAGTGACCACTGAACCACACATGCATGGGGCAGACTGCAAAGTCCAAACTGAGAACAAGCTACTGCCTAACCACAGGTGAGGTCAGTTTGAAGTTTAACTCTAAACAAGTTGATTGTCTGCCAAAAGAAAAACATTAGCACACTTAATGAGAACAGAAATCAGAGTCCTTACAACATGTTTTTGACAACGTTCAGGATACGATTCAAAATTAAGAGACATAAGAACCAGAAATATGTGACCTATTCTCAAGAGAATGGATGATCAACAGAGGTGAACCCTAAGATGACAATTGTTAAAACTATGCCCAATAAGGTAGAGCAAATACAATGGCAATAAATGAAAACAAAAATTTTAACCTCAATAGAGATAGAGAATATATAAATAAGAATCAAATTTAAATTTGGAACTGAAAAAAGGAAAATATCTGGAATAAAAAATTTACTAGATGGGTTGAAGAGCAGAATGGAAGTGAAAGAGGAAAGAATAAGTGAACTCAAATATAAATTAGAAAGAGAAAAAAAAAGAGAAAGAGAGAGCTTTTAAAAGTTAACAACCACAGAGGCTTATCAGATTTTCAAATGTCGATGTCTAATGTTCAGGCAAGTGGAGACCCAGCCGCTCCATTCTTGGGTATTCCCCAAGTGAAATGAGAACATTTATTCACTCAAAGACTTATGTGTCATTATTCACAGAAGCTTTATATCTAAAATCCAGAAAATTTGTTAACGGCCTAACATTCATCCCTAGGTGAAAGGATAAACAAAATGTGATTTACTCATACAATGGAATATAGTAAAAATTAATGATATACTGATGAAGACAACAATACAGATGAATCTCAAGTCGTTATGGTGAGCAAAAGGAGCCAGACCAAAAAAGAAAACACACTTATTTTCCATCAGTGGAAAATCCTAAAATATTCCAAATAATCTGTAGTAAGAGTAAGCTAATCAGTGATTGCCAGGGGTGAAGGGAGAAGTGGACTACAAAAGGGCATTAACTTGGGAGAGATGAAATGGTTCTGAATTTTTATTGTGATGATGGTTCGTAGGTCTATAATTAGCTCAAAACCAAGTTCTAGAGGTAAGCTGCATGACACATTGCTTCTAGTTAACATTACAGTGGTGTGCACTTTAAAATGTTTAAATGGTAGATCTCATGTTAAGTGTTCTTATGAGAAAAATAACATTAGGTCACAAGGAAATTTTTGAAAATGATAAAAAAAGTTTAGTGCTTTGATTGTGGTGATGGTGTCACAGGTCCATGCATCTATCCAAACTCATCAAGATGTATACATTACATGTGGGCAATTTTTTGGTATGTCAATTACACTTCAATAAACTAAACACAGACACACAGACACACACACAAACACACACACACATACCAACCAGGACAATTTAAATACATACAGTTACCTGAATTTTACCACAATAAATGGAATTAAAGTATGACTATACATGCTAATCATTAGGGAGCTAGTTAGAGTGGAGATTCTGATTCATTAGATCTGGGATGGGTCCTCAGATTCTGCATTTGTAATAAGCTCCCAGTTCACGCCCAAACTGTGAGTCCAAGTTCCCCACTTAAAGGAGCCTAAGATTAAGACTCTTCAATCTAGATAAGACATAGACAAAGAGCATTTTACAAACCCTGATCCCATGTGTGATTAGCATCACCTCTTTCAATCTTACAGAGCCACGTCATAGCCCACAACTTCCTCCCATACAGTGTTTTCTATCTGCGAGATTGTTAATATCCATAACATCTGGCATTTACTAAACACACGTGAAGTGTTGGGGACATTCTCACAGCTACCCATGAATTTACTCATGTAACCCTCAATACAAAGACAGGTACTATTATTATCTTTTAACAGCCGATGTCCGAACCAAAGCACAGAACATGTATGGGTCTGGCCCAAGTTTCTCTAGCTGATAATCCAGAAGAAGCAATTTAACCTTAGGCATCTCGCAGGTAACCACTGTGCCCCGTGGCCTCTCTTTGGAGGAATTATCTCCTAAGTGTGGCAGGTTCTGGTGCAAAAGTTGGAACTGCTGATCACGTCTCAGAATCTTCTCACTTGGCCCTCTTCTATAGAGGGCTGTATTGTTTCAATGTCAAATACTAGTTGAGCACTTGCCGTGTGTCAGGCTTTATCCATAAGATGGCAGCTGGCTCTTTGTCTGCTCCCTTGAAAGTATGTCATCCTTTGCCAACTGGCCCGGCCCCCATTGGCAGTGTCCGCTCTTGGGGTTGTTTACCAAGGGTGGTGACCAGCATGTCTTACCACCCTCCTCCATTCTCTTAGTAGCTGTGCTGTGTTCAAGCAGAGCCAGCCTCACACTAGTGTCTCCTTGCACCAGAGAACAATGCTGTGAGAGAACCATGCTAGAGTCTTCTGAGGACTTAGGCTGCCATTTTGATCTCCGGCCATCAGGAGAATGAAGTGCTGTTCAGATAGGCCTGCAACTGGAGGAAAGTCATTTCCACTAAAAGCAGGATGGATGCTAGGGAAATAGAAGGCCAGGAGGACTCTGGTCTTTTCTCCTGTAGGCCCACCCAACATTTCCATCTAGCCGGTCTCAAGAGAAAGAGCTGATACCTTGGGCTCATCACCCATCCCTCCAAGGAGACTCATACCTGGTCTGGCCAAATTTTAAAACTTCCTATTCTCCTGTTGCTTTAACAATGCACAAATAGGCTGTGAGCACGGCACCTGGGTGACCGGGTGAACCGGGGTTAGAAGGTTGGCCCTGCCAAGAGTTTGCTTTCTTGTCCTTCCCTAATTGTGACCTAATGGCATTCAAACGCAACAAGGAAATCCCTTAATACCTTTTGTTTGGGTACTCACTGGACATCAATGAAGGCACTTGCCCATGGGGTCCTATTTTCTCTCAGCTCCTCCCATACGGCCCCCTTGCGTGGCACGTCATGCCTCCCCTCCTAGGACCTGTGACAATAAATCTCTTTCAGTTTCATATACCTCTCTGTGGTGTTATTCCATGTCCACACCAGACTGATCATCAAAAACAACCCATTTTGAGTAACATAATTGTTCCTTAAAGTGCAGGGTTCCTCTCTTGGCCTGATAGCTCTGGGGATACAGGGCAACCCCCTAGCAGCGAAGCTCACATAAGTGGAAAGCTAGGGATGAGGAACTGGTGAGAGGTTTCTGAGGAAATTGGAGTGAAGCACTAAGTGTCCCCTAGAGCACACAAGCCTTTCAGGACAGCCACAGGAGGAATTCCTGAAGGGAAGTGTTGTTGATAACGGGAACACAGTAGCAGTGAAGACGGAACTAAACTGGTGTGACAGGGGCTCTCAGTGGAGGTTTCGCTTGATGCAGGGAGTTGGACTTGTTGACCTCTCAGAGCCCTTGCGTTTTTATGAGTCTACCTCAGCGAGTTTTCAGTCCATTAGGACTTTGTGGGTTCCAAGTGGAAGGTCAACCACCAGAGAAGCTGATCCAAGGGCACGTTGGCCAAACCCACTTCCCAGATGAGGACAACGCAACTTGAAAACAGCCTGGACACTGGTATAATATTGAATGTCAACTGCAATTGAAAAAAAAAACAAAAAAACCCAGCCTGGACAGCCTCCTGGTCGTCCTATTGCGCTTACTGCATAGTATTTTGGTGAGCTGAGTGTAAATGAATGAGAAACACATGGACTTAATTTCCCTTGAAATTAGGGATGGGTGAACCCAGCCAGCTTGAAATTGCTGAATGTCTCAAACGACTTTTTTCAAGTGCTTTCAGTTAAAAAACAAAACAAAACAAAACAAAACTATGAATCTGCAAAGCACATTTTCCCTCATTTGCAGGAGTCTTCACTTATTTTAAGGGAACTTTGATGTGTGTGTTTCATTTATATTTCATTTATCAAAATGTTGAATGAAGTTTCTTGGAAGTCTGAGAAATATTTACAATGTGTTTTTTTTTTTTTTGCAAACTTATTTTTTATTTAGAGAAAAAACAAACAATGGGAAAAGTTGGAAAATTTGTATGCACACACAGTGTGAGTACCGGTGAAAGCTCACACTTTTAAGCCCAACCCATTTTATTCAAACGGAGCAGACTGGGCCCCCGAGGTGAAGCTGCATACCAAGATGTCACAGTGAGCACGAAAGACTTCCTCGTCATTCTCTCCTGTTAAGTTCCAAGTCACATTTGACATGATACAGAGGAAATGAATTCTCATGAAACAGATGCCCTGGTCCCATGGGCAGGTAGAGTTGCTGCACCATCCTCTGATGTAACTACCACCTACCGACCTCTTGCTTTGCCCCGTGTGATACAACATGACTGCCACTGGTACAATCCTGGGGGTTTGCATAGGAGGAGAGAGGAGAATAGGCTAGATATAAGGGAATGACACATTCTTCTCTTTGCAAAAAACATGGAGAGCAGGTGAAGCTGGTCTTGATTTAAAGTTAATACAAGAAATAGCAATAATGCTGGAAATGTTGGCTCCCTGAAGGTTGGGATTGTCCTTCTCTCCTCTTATTTCCACAGCTTTTATGACAGTGGACACTTCATAGGAAGCAGCGTGATGAATGTTTTTATTGATTGATAAATAATAATTATGGAAGGGCATGTACCATGGAAGAGAAGGTGGCAGGACTGGAAGGGAGAGGAATTTCTAAGTCTTTTAGGATGCTGATGCCAGAACCTGTGTCATCCTGGCCATACTGGTGACAGGTTTGCACCCTGAGGAGATGGTGGCATGAGTGCCCATAAAGGAGTCACACTGGGGTCCAATCCAGTTTGGGTGTGGCCCACCCTTGCTGAGCCCACTGTGGGGTCTGTACCAAGAGGCAGGACGAGTGCCAGAGGTGAAGGCTCGGCCCAGCCATTCATTCTCAGGCCAGTGGTGTTTCAGCACCAGACACCGTATTTTATTTCAGCAGCCCAAGAAAGCAGCCACTGGAGACAGCTGGGGAGTGTGGCCAAGTTGAACATGTCTATTGGCAGCAGCGAGAAGGGGAAATGGCTCTGGATTTGGACAGATACAGTGCAGTGGCAGTCATTCTGAACTGCTAGCAGCCAGGTCATACAGTCCCTGACCCCACTGTCCCTTGGGCTCACCCCTGAGTGGGGTGCAGTGCACAAACAGGTGTCCCGGGGGCCAGGCAGCTTCTGTGACAGGAGAAGTGGGATGCGGTGCTGGCGGCGGGGGGGAGGGGGTGGGGGCAGGACATGGAGGCCTCAGCATCAGGGGGCAGCCAAGCCCCACTCCCATGGATCCACAAGGACCTCCGGCCCAAAGCTGTCAGGACTACAATCTCCAGACACCAGTGTGAACGTCCTCGGTTTTTAAAAGTTGGCTCAACACATTTTAAGAAAGCACATGCTTGCCGCAACTGGAGGAGGACAAGGGCCTCGCAGGATCCCTTTATTCTTAGGGATGCATGAATGGCTGCAGGTTTCTGGAAATCTCCAAGGGAGAGGCTGGGTGAGCAGGGGACAGACCAGAGGGCCTCACAGCCCTGCACCTCAGGAGCTTTTGGAAATGCAGAGTCTCAGGCCACTGGCCATGTCAGCATCCGTGATTGACAGACACTGTCAATTTGTCTAGTTGCAAGCATCTTGTCCTCCTGTGACGTTACAGGGGCCTGGAGCAGCGATGGTGTTTTAATGTCCTCGGGCCACCATCACCGAGACGCACAGAGCTGGGGGCTTAAGAGATAGAAACTTCTAGTCTCACAGTTCAGGAGGCCAGAGCCCAAGATCAAAGTGTCATCAGGGCTGGTTCAACTGAGGTCTCTCTTCTTGGTTTGTAGGTGGCCGTCTTTTCCATGTCCTCACGTGGTCCTTCTTCTGTGTGTGTATGTGTCCTAAGCTTCTCTTATAGGGACACCAGTCATATTAGACTAAGGCTCATTTTAACTTAATCACCTTTTTAATGATTATCTCCAAATAGAGCCCCATTCAAAGGCTCTGGTTAGAATGTCAGCAGATGGATTTGAAGGGCTGGGGTACACAATCTAGCCCACAATGGGGTGACAGACACTCCTTGCATGACTCTTCCCTTCACTCAAGGAGGAAAAGACTCCCAGATTTCATCCAGCAAGTCCTCTCACAGTGCGACGTCTTGGTCGTACGGTCACCCTGACCGCGGAGGATGTTGAAAGAAAAAATATCTGCCCCCTTGACCTTTAGAGTGGGAGGGCTGCATGGGAGGAGGGAGTCGGTAAAGGGTTTGAAAACAGGGATCCATAACTAACTGTGACCTTGGACGAGCCTCTGCACCTTAGTTTCTCTAACTGTGAAGTGGGGGGCTTGGACTGGATGAGACCCAAGGCCACTTTCAGTGCAAAGGAATTTATGTGGGAAATACAAGCCCCTGGTGTGCCTGACATGCGTGCGATGCGGGATGACCAAGACGGGCGGTCTTGGGCTGGGGAATTCGAGGCCCTTGGGAGCGGGTCGGTCTGATTGGACGGTTTCTCTTCCTCTGGCTGTACAAGCTGAAGCATGTTCGGGCAGCTGGGCTTAGAGGCGCTTCAGGGGCCACTGATTAAAGGACAGGTCAGACAAAGTACAAGGCAGAGCCGGCTGCCAGGTGGTTGGGGCTCTGTGTAATTAACCCGTTCCTCCAGGAAGGTTGTGTAGGACTCAGAAAGCCAGGTGGTGAGCAGAGGGAGGGGCTGTGTTTGTTTAAACCAAGATTCCTGGTTGTTGGGGGAGGGGCGGGTGTATTCACTAATCCCCTTTCATCCTTTTTCTTCCCTTCTCGTGAACCATTTCAATGGTGGATGGTTCTCCCTGCCCTGAAAGCCATGAGTTATGGGGTCAGGCTCCGAGATTCACAAACTTGGGTTTGAAAGCCAGCAAAGGGCATTAGGTTTCCAGGGACTCAGATTCCTCAGAGGCGAGAGTCTGGATCACTTCCTTAGGTGGAGATGTAGCTGAAATCGAGGGAATCTGAAGCAGACAGTGGCTCAGGGGCTGATAAGTGTCAGGTCTTGACCACTGCTGCAGTGGGCGTGGGACTTCCAACCGTGGTTCTCATGTAGCTGCTCATGGGAGAAGACCAAACAGATCCTGGAGAGGAGCTTACCATGCAGGGAGAACTCACTATAAGAAGCAGGTGGGTCTGAGGATGCAGGCGGTGTGAGGCAAGGATGCCGTCTCAGTCTGTTTGGGCCTCTGTAACAGAACACTGAGACTGGGTGCCGTGTGAACAACAGAAATGCATTTCTCACGGTTCCAGAGGCTGGAAGTCCAAGGTCAGGACTCCAGCATGGTCAGGGGAGGCTGAGGGCCCTCTGGATTGCAGACTGCAGAAGACTTCTTGTCACATGGGCTGGAATGCTCTCTGAGATCCCTTTAAGAAGGGCACTAATCCCTTTCATGACGGTTTCACTGTCGTGACCTAATTACCTCTCCAAGGTCCTACTTCCTAGTACTGTCACCTCGAGGGTTAGGATTTCAATGCATGGATTTCAGTAGAACACAAACATCCAGTTCATAGCAGACACTATGGTTCTGCAGCCAGATCCTCCTCAGAGTAGGCTGACATAGTTCCTAGCCGATGGGTGTAATCACTGCTGTGGCTCACAGCTGTACCCCTCGATGGGAAGTCCCATTGGCCACAGGGACCCACTTTGCGTGATCTTATACCTCTTCCCAGGAGATGACTGTCACCAAGACCTGGCTTCTGCAGAGATACCTACATCCAGCCTCTGCTCTGCAATTCAGAATGTCTCTGAAGGATCACCCCATCTGTGGAACTCCGGAAGATAACCAAAACCCCAGTTGTAGCCATATCCAGGGTCAGTTTCTCCCTCTGCTCGGTTCTGCAGATGTGTTTCTCCCAAGAACATTGCCCAACAAATGTCCACAGCCAGGCCTCTGAGTCCGTTTTCAAAAAACCTATACTAAGACAGCAACTTTTCCCACTGTAAGAACCAGCATTTTGAACCCTCTTCAAATATTACTGTGTCTCATTGCCCGAGGCTGGAACATATCCATGGCCCCATGCAAAAATACTATTTCTATGACTAAATGAGACCCATAGAACCACAGAGCTCCCTGTCTTTTCCTATCTGGTGGATGTTTCTGTGAACGGTGGAGCTCACTATCAGAAACCATGCATTTGGACGTGTATCGTGATATTCTGAATAGAGAATAGCCAAAGCAATTTCGGTCACTGTCACTGGTTCTTTTAAATGTAAAGAGAATGCTTTTAGAGACTATCGAATTCTTCAAGATAACATTGTACAAAATGTACACATAAAATTTTTATGAGATCTCTTTTACAGTTGGCGTGTTTCAGTCAATAAAATAGTTAAAACCTATTTTATCAAGTCGTATAACACTTATCCAATTGCCATCAATCACCATCTTATTTCATCTGACAGAATATTGTGCATTTGTCTTATTTATTATCAAGAAATAGACTTCTTTGACCTTAAGATGAAAACACTGAGACAGTAACTTACAAATAAATACACGCAGAGGCAGATAGATTTTTCATCATTCTTTTAATATGCATGTGAATATGAAGTATAAAGATCAATGGGAAAAAATGACACCACTCGCACTTGCCCATATTTTCAAGAATTTCGTAAATAAGAGTTAAGAGTAAGGCGAATGCGAGGCCAAAGAATAAATGTCCTTCCATCTGGGATGGGGAAGAAGCATCACATGTTCCCAAAATGCCAGTCACACATTCTAGATGTTCTCAGTGGTTCCCAAACTCCACTATATTGACCCATTAACCTTCAAAGAGACTGTAAGGCTGTCGATAACTGTCCTCTTCGGGAGAAAGATAGGGAACACAGAGTCCAGCCTGCAGAGGGTACTCAGGGCACAGAGGCTGCAGCGTCCTTGGCTCCCATTCCCGTGTTCCCAGCCTGCTCTTCCCAGCAGTTCCCAGCAGACCTGGTTCCTGGAAGTTATGCCTCTGCTTTCCATCCAGGTCTATTTTTTGCCCAAAGTTGCAGATTCCCCACCACGAGTCTCTGTTCTTTTTCCTCAAGGCCCCTCAGCTATTTTCGTAAAGGAGGGTTTCCCTGGCCCACACCCAGTGACTTCAAGCCACAGCCAGCATCCTTGCAGTGGGCTGACAGCCCACTCTGCCAGCTCACAAATAATCTTGTTTTTGCCTCTGAGGAAAAGGGCCCTCATGTGACCATCAGAACGTCAGCCAGAGGTCATGTGAGGGCAGAGCCTATACTGAGGGCCAAAGGCAGCAAGCCCCAGGTGAGGGCAGAGATGTGAAGTCATCGACAGTAACCGCTGCTCCAAACACATCCCTGGTGGAGCCTGCGGTGGCTGTGGAGTGACTGCGAGTCCCTGTCCCCTTCCCACAGCAAAGTCAAGTCTTAGTGTCAGGGAGGTCAGGAGGCTTAAATGGACATTCTCAGTGTTGAGCCTTCACCTTTGAATCTTGACCCTTGAGATTATACAGTCAGTTCAGCATGAAAATTCTCACAATCAGATCTTGTATGTTCTCCACCAAAAGGTTGAAGCCAGTAGGGTTTTAGGAAAATGCCTGCTATTGTCCGTGGTAGCCATGTCTTCAGTTAGCTACTGTCATGGAACTTTAGCTCAGTGAAAGCAAGGGCATCCACCTCTTATTCACTCTTTCATCCCTAATCCCCAGATCACTGCTGACACCTAGTAACTGCTAAACAAATGTCGATGGACTGAACACTCACTCTGATTTGAAAGAACATTTACTGAGCTTTTGACTCCATCAAACACAGGTCACCAGTAATGATCACCCCCTTTCACCTCCACTTTTCAGAGCTTGCAAAGATTTCTCTGCAGGGCACCAGCACCACCCAGACAAGACATGAAGATCACCTGCATCAGCTCACCTGGGCTGCCTTTGGTCCCATGCATTGGCGCTCTCCAGTGTGTCTCACCGATGACCCTCTTGTAATCATAGTTGGGTAGACCAGAAGGACTGAAATATTCCACGTTCATCACATCCTGTTTCTAGCAGAATCACAAAAGGATAAAGTTGTCTTCGTCCCCAGTTTCACTTCCTGACTTGTCCCCCACCCCCTCTCCAAAAGGCCTACCTCAGAATATCTCCAAGAGTAGATGTTGCCAGGTCCTCAGCCCTGAAGAAAATGTCGTCTCCTTATTATAAAGAGGTCACTCATGGACCACTTCACTCTCTCTCACCCGCTTGTGTGATGGGGGTTGGATCTCTTCC
This sequence comes from Cynopterus sphinx, assembly GCA_030015415.1. Classification (NCBI taxonomy): domain Eukaryota; kingdom Metazoa; phylum Chordata; class Mammalia; order Chiroptera; family Pteropodidae; genus Cynopterus; species Cynopterus sphinx. The sequence goes on along the minus strand of CM057380.1, from coordinate 3,703,503 downwards.
ACCATCTTACTTCCCTAAATGACCTCCAGGTGGAATCAGGAATATATGGAGTGACTTGGCCAGGAGTCTGAGCTGGCAGGACGTTGATGTCCCCTGCACAATTATGTTCCCCAATTTTTTTCACTTTCTCTGATTTGTCCTCCTCACTTTACAAAAACGACCACACAATAGAAGCATAACCGAGGGCTAATGAGTCTTGGTGAAGTGTCCAGGTCATCTGCTGTGGTGCACTGTCATTGGCATCTAGAGTAGTGCTTCTAACTGCAGAGTTTGGGCCTTGCGTTTTCTCAGGAGACATAGGTGTCTCCAAGGCATCACAGGAGATGAGAGTCAGGAGGTCTGAGAACGGCGGGGACTGTGTGAAGTTTAAGGAGCCGGCCCCTTTAACCTGACAGTCTCTCTAACCTGTACTGTGAAACCACCCTTCCGTTTCATTATTGTCACTTCATAATAACTGACGGGTCCCTTTCTCAGCTTTAGTGGAGTCAAATGCAATAGCTCCACTCCGTGAAAAAGGCCACAGATGACTTGGGTGAGAAATATCCTTTTCCATTCATGAAAATGACACAACAGGGAGTGTAAATTCTCGCGAGCACGGGAAGACCACACCACGACTAGGACAGTTATTTCTGCTGACACTGCTGTCACCCTCCCTCCCCAGAACACTTCCTCTGTTATCAAGTGCAGCAAAGCCAGGAAAAAGTAAGTGAATCGAGTGTTTACTTGGCAGTTGAGTGTTGATAAAAGCTTGGCCTTTGTGTGGTCCTGGACCCAGCACGCACTTCACAATCCAGGCAGCAGGCCCTGCGACACTGAAAACTGAGGAGCAGGTGACAGCTCTTAAACAATCCTCAGTTCCAGATTTTCTGCCCAGCTTTTGTTCACTTGTCCCAGACGCCTGAGACTCAGGAGACACCGTGTTTATGCTGAATCTGATTCAGGGTCACTTTGGTTGAGTGGTGTCCAGTGGTGCGGGTTGCACATTAAGAGTCCGATGCCAAGATTAGGAGCCCAGTGACAGGAAAGATGGGGAAGGGACAAAAAGAGCAGCCCCAAGACACGGACGTTGCCGGGTTGCTGAGCTGATGTGAGCTTGTGGGAAATTAAAAGCAGTCTTCAGTTCAGTAGAAATAATCTTTAGATCTTCTGGAAACCACAGACCGTGGCACTGATTTATAGACGAACTTTCAGATGGCAAGTGAGGGAGAGTAGAGGGTAAGTAGGGTCAAACCAGAAGCTTTGTGAAGCTTCACTCAACGAAAGCCTGTCTTTCCAGAGAGGCAAACAGCAACAATTACGGCAATGACTTATTATTATTGTTATTATTATTATTATTATTATTATTATTATTTATTATTATTAGAACAAATTATTCATCAAGCTATTTGCTCACCTTCTACCAGCGTCTCCACTCTCTGGCTCCCTTGAGGTTTGCTGCAGCAATGTGGCAAATACTAGATTCACGCCCCTCTGACCCCAACGAGAAAGCAAATTATCTCAAGTTTTCCAGCCTGAATAGTTGAATTGGACCATAAAAGGAATCTAGACCTTTGCACACAAGTAGAACCATGACACGAAAGGATATTCGCCCTTGGGCTGACCTTCCCCCTGACAAGTAGGAGAATTAGAGAATCTGAGTGTTGAGAGATCCATGTTTTCCTCCCAGCTCTGCCATGAGTTGGCATCGTGGCCTTCCTTGAGCATGGTACCAATCCCTCTGTGTCCCCTTCGGTCCAGGAAGGGGTTGCTGCCTGCCTCGATAGGATAAACTGGGGACATGTGCAAGACCTCTGAGCAGACAGGGTGCCATACCACAGCAAGGCCTGTGGGATGTGGGTCCTGTTGCTCCTGGGTCTTTTGCCAGGATGTGCCTAATGCAATCATTCAGTTTCCACCCTTAGAAGAATAGAAACCGTGGGGCTGGAAAATAAAAACTCTAGTGGGAAAAAACAAGAGAGTTCCTTTTGCTTTGCTCTTTGTTTTTAATTCCTTAGGCCTAACGTCAGGTGCTGCGTTCGAGAATCCCACACACTAGGATGCATTGACACTCCTAGATCTCCAGGCCACATGTCGCTAGAGACTCATTCAGGAAAAGTCTTTCCAGGCTAATCAGTGAAGAAATAAGAGAAAGGGCGGAACCATAAACCAAGCAGAGAAAGCAGGGAAGTAGGACTTGCGTAGAAGACACGATGACATCCGGCCAGATTTCCCCTCGATGAAGTACGAGCTGCCCCAGCTGCCAGGAAAGCTACCAGTCCTTCTCCGATGGTCTCAGTTACAGAGAGATGTCTGACCAGGGGGACCCACAACCAATAACAGATCAAGGAGGGAGTAGAAAGGCCCAGCATTTGGCTGTCTTTGCTCCCGAGCTCCACAAGTTGTCAGCGGACGCTGTCACCTCTACACCGCTTTTAACTTCTCTGTCTTCCCACTCATGTCTTCCTTCTCCTCCCGCCCACTGCGGTCCATCCTGTAATCATCCATCCTCTAAACTCCATCTCAGATCCTGCTCCCCACTGTGACAACTAGGAAATAGAACAGACGGAATTCTCTGAGACAAAGAGAAGGGCAAGAAAGAGATCCGCCTTCCTCTGTGCTGTCATCACCTTTCCTGGTCTGGGTTTCTGCTGTGGCCAGACACTGGAGCACAGCGGAAAGCCTGTGGAAATTACGTTCCCACAGCCTGGTTTTCATCCCAGCTCTGTCACTCCCTGCTGCATGATCTTGATCTAATTGACCTCTCAAGGCCTCTGCTTACCCATTGGCAAATGGGGTAACTAATAGTCCTCTCTGAGCACTGAGTCATTGTGAGGGTCTATTAAGATAATGCACAGGAATGTGCACAGGAAACCATAAAACTCCATCCGCTAGTGAGCATTTCTTTCCCTTCCAATCAAAGATTGGAAACCCAGTGGGAGCTTGAAGGCCATAGCCTGAAAAGAACACTTTCTACCTGCTCTTCAGTTCCCAGTCTGGCAGGGTGATGGCAGGGAAAGTCAATGGCTAGAATCGATGGCAGACCCCATTGTCTCATTAAACTGTCATGCAAGAGGTGATATTAGTGCCAACTATATGCCAGTTGTCACGCTTGTCCCTTGTGGTGATCACATGGGGGTCATGGACATTAGCTAATAAAGCCCCCACACACATACAAAACAAGACAAAAAAGAATAAAAACCTCCCATGAAGAAATGAGCCAAGTAAGAGGAATTACAGAAGGAGACGACACTCGAACTGAGAGGTAAGTGATGGGGGGGAGTTATGGCGACAAAAAAAAGGTGGGAGGGCGATTCCTAAATCTGAGGACATGCAGATGCAAAGGGGCCCCCGAGTTGCCGGGAGCAGTGAGCACAGATCCTGGCAGCATGAGGGCTGAGCCCAGGGGAGGGCTGCAGAGGTGGGTGAAGACCACATGGAGCAATTCTTGGCCGGTGAGTTCAAGACCATCATATGTATCCTAAGCATGACAAAGAGCCATGGAATGGCTCTGTGTAGAGGATTCAAATAATTGTTCTGGTTGCACAAGGGAGGACAGGTGGGAGGGAGGCCAGGGTGGGTAATTTTAATTGATAGCTAGCATTGACTGATTTCCTATGTCCCTGGCACACTTACAAGGGTTTAAATGAAGTAGGTGCCCAATGAAACAGGTACGATTGTGATCCTCATTTTAACTAGGAAGAAACCAAAACACAGAGAAAATAAATAATGAGAATTCCAGCCAGGTTCTCTGGCTGCAAAGCTTCACACTTAACTCCACAAAACTGTACTGTGGGTCGACCAGATGGACAGCTATTTTTTTCCATTTTCTAAGTTGAGAGTCAGCAGCAGTGGAGCTGGGGATACATGGATGTATTTTGAAGATCTGTAGGAGATTAAAAGACGAGGTAGAATTCAGTTATACATCCGTTGCAGGGTTGTGCAGAAGATGGTCTCAGGGATAGTGCTGAAGTAGAAGTCGGGTGCCACTCACTGATACGTGGAATTGAGAGAAAGCCAGGGTTACGGCATTTGCAGCTGACACAGGAGGCAGGGGACAGCACGAGTCCACTTGGGTGTCTCAGTGACATACCTGGTGGTACTGAATTTTTGTAAAGATACGTGAATCTAACCTCCCACAAGACCGCGGCTCTTACTGCTTGGTTATATTCATTCTGCCTGTCATGGTCACTTATTTAACATAATACAACTGGTGTATACCTAGGAGAAGGGGCCACTACTTCCCTTAGATTCTCTGGGTGCGAGTGAGTCCCCTACCTGTCCTCTGCTAGATGTCAGCAACAAACCATCCCGTCAAGCATAAAATCATGCCGCGGGAGGAAAGGAGAGCATGAGGGATGGTTAAGAGCATAGATTTGGAGTCAGATTTGTATTAATCTGCTCAGGCTGCTATAACAAACTATCAATGATTAGATGGCTTAAACAACAGAAATTTATATCTAGGTGTTGTCAGAGCCTGGAAGTTCGGGTCAAGCTGCCATGTGATTGGTTTCTGATGAGGACTCTCTTTTCGGTTGTAGGTGCCTACCTTCTCTCTGTGTCCTCACATGGACTCCTGTCTGCATGCCACGGACAAAGATCTCTGCTGTCTTTTCTTCTTATAAGGACATGGTCCTGTTAGATTAGGGACCCACTCTTAGCACCTCATTAAAACTTAATTACATCCTCAAAGGCTGTTTGTCAACATAAAATCCCACTGGGGGTTAGATCGCCAACATATGAATTTGGGGTGGGGATGGGGGAACACATTTCAGTGCATGACAGATTCCAAGCCCTACCTTTCATGAGCTGTGAGATTACTTCCTTGCACAATTTATTACCTGTTATAAATTCCAGGTTTTTTTATCTGTAAATTATGGTCACCAAGACAATGTGATAAGATAATAAACGTAAGATATAAACGCAGAGCCTGACATGCGATAGCCAAGCGGACGTAGCACTGACTATCACTAGTGGCCATCACAGTAGATGATCACACTTAGTTATCGTTTGTATCATCAGAACCCCTCCCTATCACCTCCTATCCTTACTCTTCCAATCCTGTGGCCTATCTTGCAAGAACAGCATCCATGAGCCCTGAGGACAGTTCCGAGATGCTCTTGAAGGGATTGCTCATCATCTCGCAGCTGTTTTGTCCCTATTCCTCCACGACAATGTTTACCATTTGCTTCCTTTGGAGGAAACCCCACCCATGAAGTTTGTTAAGTCGGAGCGAGAGGTCAGGGGAGAGGGAAAGGAGTTTATTTGTAGAGAGTCTTGGGAACCAAAAGGTCATTTTTTAATGAGAATAAGGGATGGATCGATTCCCTCTGCAGTGAGTCCCTCTCTTTCCTCAAAGTTGCTTCCTGGGGGAAAAGTCAACACCTTCTGTGACCCCTGAGGAGACTTTCCTTGAAAATAAGCAGCCCTGGTGTTTTGCTTCCATTTAAGATTTTTCTTTCTGAGGCCTCCAAAATTCTGCCATTCTCAGAAAATGGTGGATCCCTGTGCTGTGGTCTTTCACAGGGCGATACAAGGGTGACTGGGCCACACATTGTATTGCCGTCCAGGGCACTAGCGACCTCTCGCCTTGAGAGTAAGACAAGAAATGGGCAGCCAAGACTTTGATTTCATAGTCGACCGCTTGAAAGAAAGAGGGAGACCCCAGATCCTGTGAGGGAAAATGTCTGCTTGTGAAACCCTGGGGAGCACAGCTGTGCCTGATTTGGGGATTTCGTGGGGGAGGAAGACTTCTACTGCCAGGCCTTTCTCCCTTCCTGTTGTTCATGGCATCAGGGACCTGGAACCCTCCAGGAAGAACACAGTGACTTGGCTGAGAGGTGGCTCAAGATGCCATCACTGTTTGCATCCAAACCAAGTAGCTGTGACTGTGGGTATGACCGTGGAAGCAGCACGCATGATGAGTGTGATGCTGTGCATTCACCTGGGGTATGCCTCTCAGTCCCACTGGGACTGCCCCATGTAAAAGGCTAGCAGCAGTGTGCTTGCTCCTGAGCCTGTCGTCCCTTCAAATCTCCCTGCACAGGAAGCTCCAAACTGGCCGACGAGCAGCAAATGCAAAAAATGCTGTAAATCTCGTATAGACCTTCCAGTCGTCAATGGGCCATCAAGGACCTTGTCCTCTCTGCCCGTAGTATCAACTGCGATGCAGGAACAGAGGTTGTCTTTATTTTTTAAATGTGCCTCTTGGGATAAACATTTTGATGTTGAAGAATTGCTCTAAAAAGGTAACAATATGAGAGGTACTTTAATATTAGGTATTAATTGTCCAAAAAATAAATAAATGAAACTGGGCTCTTTTTTAAATACAGAAGGAAAAAAGGAAGGAAGGAAGGAAGGAAGGAAGGAAGGAAGGAAGGAAGGAAAGAAGGAAGGAAGGAGGGAGGGAGGGAGGGAGGGAGGGAGGGAAGGAAGGAGGGAAGGAAGGAGGGAAGGAAGGAAGGAAGAAAAAGAAAGAGAAAGAAAGAAAAGAAAGAAAGAAAGAAAGAAAGAAAGAAAGAAAGAAAGAAAGAAAGAAAGAAAGAAAGAAAGAAAGAAAGAAAGAGGAAGGAAGGAAGGAAGGAAGGAGGGAAGGAAGGAAGGAAGAAAGAAAAAAGAGAAAGAAAGAAAGAAAGAAAGAAAGAAAGAAAGAAAGAAAGAAAGAAAGAAAGAAAGAAAGAAAGAAAGAAAGAAAGAAAGAAAGAGGAAGGAAGGAAGGAAGGAAGGAAGGAAGGAAGGAAGGAAGGAAGGAAGGAAGGAAGGAAGGAAGGAAGGAAGGAAGGAAAAAAAGAAAGAAAAAAGGCGGGGAGAGAAAGAGAGGAGAAGAGGGGAGGGGAGAAGAGGAAAAGAAACAGCTAAGTTTCCCTGAATTGTCAGTATATGCATTTAAGTGGAAGAAAAAATTTATAGGGACAGTTTTTAAAAAAAAATCATTTTTTAAAAGAAAAAAAGAATAAAAACTAAACTTATACATTTTTTGTGTACCAAGAGAGAGAGGGAAAAGCGGGGGAAATGCGAAACAACAAACAAACAAACAAACAAACAAACAAAACCCATGCACCTGACCCCTAGCTCCCCTTTGTCCGGACGGGAGGAATCTTAGCCTGGAAGCTCACGTGTTGGGGCTTCATAAGCCCCCCTGTCCCCCGGCTTCCTGGAATCCACTAAAAGAAAATGGCAAACCAGCCAAGACATTCATTTGACTGAGGTTTGTTAAGAAAACAGTTTCAGTTTGAGTTGTTTTCTGAGAGGAGGGTCAGAAAGATGTGGTTTAAGTCAGAAAGTTGCTTGTGGACAGTTGTGGAAATCGGGACTCAGTCCGCTGTCCCGCACGTCTCTGGCTAGAGTCCCAGGAAGCAAAATGCGACAGTGTTTGCGAATTACCTGGGGGACGTGGGTGGGGTGGATGATCCCCCAGAAGGCCAGAGCCAGGAAAGCGTCGCCCGCATCCGTGACTAGGTCATTCCACGGCCGGAGCGTGCATCTAGTTACTTAAGTGGGAGGTGGGAAGGTTCCAGCTTTGGGAGCCTGGCTCGACCTTGAAGTGAAACAAAAGAATCTGGTTCTTCTGATCTGTGGCCCACACCTCCCAGAGAAGAGCATAGTCCACAATGCTGACCGATTCCCATACTGAACCTCAGAGGGCTTGTTTTCACGCTCTTTTAATAAGGTTGTCGTCTTACATGTCGGCCACAGTCTAAACGGTTTGACTTGACCTTGAAGATGGTGTTTAGTGGTGATGGTCCATGGTATAAAAGCATGAACAGGTTCCGTAGCATTGAATCAATTTGATACATCATAGTAACGATCCTAAAATGCAAATAATTTGAGTTGGTAAACGATCGGAATTTTTTATTTTCTCTCTCTGGCGTTATCTTGGCAGTAACCCTTCGTGGTGTCATGTGTCTGTCGCCCTGTCTATTTGGAAAAGACAGAAGACATGTTACATTTGCTTTTATATTTTGAGTTAGAGACTCCAAAATTCTGCCTAATTACCTTCACGAATCAGTGATAGATCCTAAACTCTTGGAGGTCATGAAGCTGGCAATACCTATCACACCGTGGGGAGTCCGAGGAGGCCGGGTCCTTCCCCTGGAAGTCCTTGGAGTGGGAGAGTATTGACGTGGAGCGTGGAAGAATTGGAAAGACGTTGGCAGGATGGACTAAAGGGCTAAAGACCTCTAGGTACGATGATTTTCCAAATGTGAGAAAACTTAGGATGCCAGAAATTTGGAAAATGGAGCGGCTAAAATAGCGGTTGCCTGGAGACGCAGAATGGGGTGGTGGGTGGTCACGGTGGTGTGTGCGTGGATGGCAAAAGGCAGAGGATCTTAGACAGGAGTTTGGACCTTTTTCTTTTTAATAGCTGAGAAACACAGGAAATGTGTGAGTGGAGGTAGAAAAAAATAAGGGATCTGGGGAGAAAGTTTCATCTTCTGTCAGTGTGAAGACTGATCGGAGGAGATGGGCTAGAAATGCAGTGATAAGAGACAGAAGAAACAGACCAGAGCAGAAGTCTGAATGGGGAGCAGTGAGGCCTTAAAGTGTGGTGGGGGGGGTGGGGGAAGGGAGGGGAGGTGCTTCGGACTGGAAGTCCAAACACCTGGGCTTAGGCCTGGTCCCACGCTTGGCAGCTATAAGATGGAGACCTAATTCCTCTGGCTGCCGGTCATCCAGGGTGAGCGATAAAGGCCAGGTGAACGGAGTGTCCTATGCGGCCACAGTTTCGGTCATCCTACTGAGACACTGCAGGGAAGACGGCCTGACCAGTTTGGAAAAGGGAAGCTCAGAGCTGGATGTGACATTGGTGACGGTGGTTCTCAACGTCAGTGTAGGTCACAGTCACCCGGGCAGTTCGTCAAGAGGCAGGTCGCCTCAGGGCCCACCCCGGATGTTCAGACGTGGTCTGGGGTGACCTTTGTGAAACCTTGATCTCACGTCTGGCATGTCATCTGACCCTCTCGGAGTGGAGGAATTTGAAGCCAGTCTGCCAGGGGCACCTCCCGTCTCCCCCGCTGGCTGGCATGGGGACTCTCAGCAAGGTGGCCGCCTCCTCTCGTTGCTCCCTCCCACTTGCCTGAGACCAACTCCTACGACTTGAGGAGAGCCTGCTGAGCACAAAGTGTCCCCAAGACCCGAGATGGGAAGCTGCAGATTTCAAAGTAGCTGGTCTGACGTGGCATAAGCGCTACCAGGGAGTGTGCTGGCCAGTCCTTAGCAGTCAGCCCTCAGCAGCACTGTCAGTCCCTCGTCAGAGCAGAGCAGGCTCTGTTAGCACTCATCACTTCACCCTGGGACCTCTCCTCACACCTTGTCGTCCACAGCACCACCCAGCATCGCTTCTGGGAGCTCGCTGCAAATGCAGAATCTCAGGCTCACCCCAGACCCACCACTCAGGAGTCTGCACCACGTTAGCAGGATCCTGAAGTGATGTCCTTGGGTGCACACTAAAATCTGAGGGGCTCGGGTCTCTGCCTCCTCCGCCCACTGTAAATAGTCCTCCTGCCCAGTCCAGCCACTTGACACACCTTCTTCTCCTTCGTTTCCTTTTCACACATTTAAGCTTGGACGATGGAAAGCAGGACCAGACGGTGGGGAATTTAAGAACCTTGAAAGAAAAGCCCCTGTGTTTGCCTTTCACTTCCTGAGAAGGGAGTCCTTATCCCTGTTCCCGTAAGCGGTATTAAGCTGCGGATTATGGGCGATGCGTCACACAGCAATTTGCAGCAGGAAGGACCCTAAACCCCGGGGTTAGTCAGCACACCATTAATTGAAACCCTCAATTAGTTGGATCGGCTTCCACATTGGAGAGAAAAGCAAATACTAAGAAAACAAATTAGCACCTGGGCTGCTTCTCTTTCCTTTGCTGACGTCATAGCACACCGATGCCATCCTCTGAGGCAGGGGCGTGGCGAAAGGGACCGGCCCGGCCATCAGGGTTGCAGCAACGGGCTGCCTGCCAAGCACAAGCCGTGTCACCTGGGCATGCTGCCTTGCCTCTCTGAGTCTGGATTTCTGGCCTATGAATTGGGGATTAAAATAATAATAATAATAATAATAATAATAATAATAATAATAATAAAAAATAATAATGCCAGTTCAGTGGCATCGTTGCCGGGAGGGTGAGGAGCCCGTGGGACTACGGGCCAGGAATGAGGTTCCTTCCTGAGTTCCTGCATCTTGCACAAGGCAAGCGTGGCCTGGGTCGGCCCCAAGGCCTCACTGACTTTCTCTCGCCAGAAAGCTTGGATCGTGGCCGGCGACAGGGCTAGCTCACAGCAGCAGAGCACCCCAGGGAAGCCCAGGAAAGGTTTCCCACGTTTTGAAGCTACAATACGATCCCAATAGGAGCCTAAAGACTGCAGGGGAGCCTGGGATGGACAGAAGGGAGCAGCAAGCAAGTCGCTGGTTCGTTCAGGAGCCACCAGTGCCACCTGCTGGACGAGGGCGATGTGACTCGGGCCCCAGCGGGTGTGGCCCGTTCTCTCAGGTGCTTCGGATCTGATCCTCAGGGTTCCTCGCTGGAAATAAATGCTCTTAATTGTTCTCTACGAGGGTCTCACATGTCTTGGTTCTCCTCTCTCCCACCCACACCATTCTCTCTCTCTCTAGTGTCACGAGGTCTTTCATGGGTCGCTCTACGTTTGGGTGCTGGTCGCCAAAAACATAACTCAGGCCGGGCCGAACCTCCAAAGAACTGGTTCCCTAAGGGGATTATGATGATGGTTTTCCACGCGAGGCCGATAGCAGTGACCCCCTGGGACCACTGCGGTCCCAGGGAACAGGTGGAGACCAGAAGCCCTGCCCACAGGTGCGTGATGAGCTGAGAGCCAGGTGTTTGCCGTCTTGGGTTTGTTTTCAGTGGCCGCTCTGCTCGTCCGCACTGACCACGGTGGTGGCATGTGCTTGCCCTAGGCTTAGGTGGTCACCCTCCCAGCCAGCATTTCTGCAGCAGGTGCAGTAGAAGCCAACACGGTCCCGGCCACACCGGGGACGCCCCTGGCACGCAGCCTGGGCGATTTAGAAGCAGGTGGCTCTCTCTGCAGGCCTCGCTCTTAGGTTTGCTGACTCAACTGTGAGCCCCAAATGGTGGTGACTGACCCCCCCGCCACCTGTGCAGAGTGAGCACCTGGTTCCTCGGATTTCAATCAATGGTGTTTGAGGGAACCAATGGCAGACTGACTGGACATTATGTTAAAAACGCAAATCCAGAGAAACAGGTTATTGGGCGTGACATGGGTTCTGGCTCTGAATTTCATGATTTTACTACAGAAAAACAATAGGGCCCGGTCTGGAACTGTGCCCGCAGCCCTCTGCAGGTAATGCCCAGCCACCTTGGCTCTTCCCGGGGTCCCCGACACCTTTGTCCTGTGACACGAACGCACAGCCCACAGGTACGCAAGGACCTAAGGCACCGGAGGGACCATACCTGTGTCCAGGAGGTCACGACCAGGACACAGTCTGCAGGAGGCTCGGGTTCCATCATCACAGCGGTCCCAGCCCCGAGAGCCACCCGTCCACCTGCAGCTTCGACTCTTCTCTGGGGGAAGAGCCTTCCAACTCCTCCCCGTCACAGTGAACTGAAAGGGTGTTCGAGGGCACAGGAGCTCGGAGCCTGCAGCCCACAAGACCTACACACGCACACACACGTACACACACACGCGTGCCGAGTGGGAGCCCACAGATTGGAGCGACACCGTGAAAGGACGCATTGGGAGCCGACAGGCAGATGGAGAGGCAGGAACTGGGGCTCGGCTTCCCGACTGTGGTGCATGCGGCGACGGTGCCACCTAGTGGAAGGAGGCGCCACGTTCCAGCACTGAGTGTCCACTGCCCCCTCCTGTCCCTGGAGCCCCGGGGTGCCCCCTCCCGCCCCCGCGGTGTGCTCAGGAAACACATTTCTAACATTGCCTTGGTTGGGGGGGGGCCTTCTCCAGTAAAGGGCGGGGGGACCTCCATCGACGTGAGTTGAAAATCTGCGTTGAAGTAATTAGAGCTCTGACATTGTTTGTCCACAAAGTACACGCACAGGTACACACACACACACCGGCACTCACACGCCTGGACACACACACACACACACACACTCGGAAACACAGACACGCATACAGGGACACTCGCCTGCACACGCACACGTTCAGAAAGAGAAGTGCGTGCCCGCAGGTTCAGGCCCAAGCGCCCCCCACCCCATCCCACCCCACCCCCACCCCACGTGGCAGCCAGGTGTCTCCATCTCCTGCCACCATCCCAAGGGGAGCAGCATCAACACCGATGACCCCTGCCTGATGGCCAAAGCTGCCTTATCAAGATCCTGCCTCTGTTTTTTTTTTTTAAATGTCCTTCTCTGCCAACCCCAGATAAGGACGCAGGCCTGGGCCTGCCTCTGAAGGAACAATGGGACAGGCCAGGGGCCTTCCGGTGGGAGGCAGCAGCGATAGATGGTTACATTCACCTTCTCTGCCTGCGGCTGTAATCAGAGGTGGGGGGAGGTCCCGAGGGGCGGGTCACACACACACCCCCATCACCTGGAGCCGGCAGGACCATGCAGGACCACGCAGGACCATGCAGGAACACGCAGGGCCACGCAGGACCACGCAGGACCACAAAGGACCACCGCCCGGCTGCAGAGGCCTCACCCCTCTCCAGGGGAGGGAAAAGAAAGCAGTGCTGACCCACCACAGGCCCTTCAGGGTGAGCATGGCTTACCCCTGCAGGGGGCTGAAGTGAAGGAAGTCTCAAGACGCCAGGGGGAGGGAGAGGACTCAGAAACTGACCAACAGAAAGCACAAAATCTGCAGCCCGAGCCCCCAGCAAGCGACAGCTGCAGGGAAGGAAATCCTCCTGCCTCGCAGGAAACCTTCACTGACAGGCCCAGCTGTGGATCGCGTCCTTCCGAGCTGTGTGACCTTGGGCAGGCCACTGGAGCTCCCGTCTCACCCACCCATGCACACGAAGATGCCAACAGCATCCTCGGAGACGCGGAAAGCCACCTTTTCGCGTTCACCTGAATAGAAGTGACTTCCCCTTTGGGGCCCATTGCTCCTGGCAGTACCCCCCAAAACGCTGAGCTGACCCCATGCCCACATGTATGTATTGTCTCTTGAAGAGACGTTGTGAGGCAGAACCACGCGACACACAACAGAGCAAAAATTTGCTAAAAACAACAAAAAAAGACAACGAAAAGCTTTGCTCACTTAGCTTGTCAAAGGCCCTGGCAGCAGGCGGCCACCCAGAACCTGTTTGCTCACTCGTGTCTCGCCTCTTTCCCACTAAAATGCCTCCAAAAATGTAATTTTCCTTGCCACGCACTTTCATACCCCTCAACACTCATGGTTCTCAGCCCTGGCTGCCCATCCCATGCATCTAAAAAGCTTTAAGAAGACTGACTCCTGGGCCTCGCATGGGATGTGTGAAATTGAAAAATCTGTAGTGTTTGGGAGTTTCCGGACTCTGAGGTGATTTTGTATGCATCTCTGGACCAAATCATTGTTCTAAAAAATTTTTTAAACTGTTCATTTGGAATATGAATCCATTTACCACCTCTTTGCATTTAGATTGAATACACATGGATTGTATTTAAAGCCACGAGACTGGGTAGGATCAGAGGGTGAGGGTAGAGAGAAAACGGTTCTGAGGACTGGATTCAAGGCGCTCTGTAAGCTGGAGATCTGAGAAGGAGGAGTGAGCCCTGAGCAGGCTGCGATGTAGGGAGAGGCGCCTCAGAAAGAGGAGGCCTGTGAGCGAAGATGAGGGTGCGAGAGCACAGAGCGTGCGGAGGCGGGCAGCTGGGGCATCTGCCAGCCTGCCAGGCCACATCCCCAGCCCTCCGGTCCTTCCTTGTCCAGAACCCTTACCTCCCAGCATTCACACCTTGGTCCAATCCTTCGCTCAGAAGCATCTTGCTGGGTTCACTCCTGGTGGACGAGTTCTCAGGGATGCCAAGATTTAAGTCTCTCCCACCAGTGATGAGGAGCCTCTCACTGTCCTGGCTCAGACTCATGGACCTAAAGGTAGCTCCGTCTTTTCCAACTACAATGTGGCCATCCTCGCCCAGCCCGTGGGCTGCAGTGTCCGCTAGATGGCTTGTCCTCCAGGTTTCAGACTGGACCATCCAGATTCTACAACTGCAGAAGCCAATTCTTTGAAATACATCATGCGCACACGCTCATGAGCACACACGCACGGACACACACACATATATTCATATCTGACCGGCTCTATTTTTCTGGTAGAAGCCAAACTGATATGCAGCCCTAATTCCAACTCTTGCTTTTCAACAAATATTTTGGAGTTAGAGCGTCTATCTTTGACCAGAATAAGCACACACAGTGGAACAAGCTGTAAAGATCCTTGATTTCCCGACATCGTGGATGCCGCACCAGCCCTGTACCATCTACATGTGGATTTTGACATGAAAGACACAAACTTCTGCCTCGGTTAAGCCATTGTTTTTCTTCCTTTATACACAAACTTAATGCTAAGTAACATATATTTATCGGGTGACTATTCTTTGTCCCATAGTTAAAAAAAGAGGACTTCTGAGGGGCTAAATGCCATACCCAAGGTCAAACAACCAGCGAGTGGCAGAATTTCATGCATGCCTTTGGGCCTAAAAACCCATATTAGTTCAGTTACAATCCCAAGTCCCAGTATGCTGGGGGCCTGCAATATACCCATATTATTTGGGGCGGGGGGCAGTGTTTCTTTAAGCAATATTCTTTAGCTTCTCAGAACCTGAGCATGAACATGTACTCTGTCAATGGAATGAGAGAAGAATCAGATATTTGAGAAGAAGGGGGAGCACATTGTCCATCTGTGGTTGACCCAGGCTATCTCAGCTTAGCCCTTCTTAATATCTATGGCAGTCCACTAGGCTTAGCAGAACCCATAGGCCACAGCCCCGAGAAAGTGAGTTCTGTCATTTATCTATCATTGTGTATGAAATGTGACCTAAACTTAGTGGCTTAATTAACAAACATTTATTTCTGTGGGTCAAGGATTTAGAAAAAGCTTGGTTCAGAGGTTGTGGCTTGGGTTTGCTGTGAGATGTCAGTCAAAATGTTGATCAAAGACAAGGTCATCTAAAGGCTTAACTGGGGCCAGAGGGTTGGCTGTTGGGAGGAGATCTCAGTCCCCTGGATGGCCCTCTGCTTGTGTGTCTTCATGGCATGGTGGCTGACTGTCCCCAGAAGGAGTTATCCAAGAGACAGGGCAAGAAGTAAGCCACAGGGCCTTGTATCAGCCAATCTTGGAAGTCACACGCTGCCCCTTCTACATCTATAGCATTCTATTTTTTTAGGAGCAAGTTATTGAGTCCAGCCTACCCTCTCAGGGAGGAGAGTTAGGCTCTATCTCTTGAAAGGAGGAGAATCCCAGGGGACTTATAGGACAGACAGAATGCTGCACAGACACTCATCAACAACAGCTGACCAACAGGGAGCATCTGGCAGAGGAAGCAAAGCCTTATGGGGAATACTGAAACCCATTGTACTGAGAGTGAACTCTGGGCCACCTCCCAAGAGGAAACGAAGCATCCTCTGCAGAGAGGAATCAGGTTGACATTTTCCACCGATGGGGTGTGCTCTGCACTTATTCTTTTTATCATGTCATTTAGAAAACATTTGCATTGGAAGAGATGTCATATGTACAGAGGAGTGTTTAAAATGAAAATACATAATAAATAAAGAAACGATGGGATCTAGAACTTTGCCAGGTCTTTGAAAAGCCCGATCATTCCTCCTTGACCCCATCTGTCTTCTTCCTCCTGAGACAGTCACTATCTCGACTCTGAAATACTCAGCCCCTCACTTTTCTTATATATATTTATTTTAAATATATATATTTATTTATTTATTTTAAATATATATATTTATTTTAAATATATATTTATTTATTTTAAATATATATTTATTTATTTATTTTAAATATATATATATTTACTTATTTTAAAAATATATACATATTTTTAAGCAGCATGGCATGATCGCTAAGCAACATATTGTTTGTCTTTGCCTGCTTTCGAAATCTAAATAAATAAAACCATATTGTATACACTTTCCTGCTATTTGCTTCTTTGGCTCAATATTAAGTTTATAAATGTCATTCATTGCTGTATATATTTTCATTATGTGGATATACCGAAACTGTCTTATCTAATCTAGTGTTGATGGAATCTTGAGTTGTTTCCAGTTTTTATTATTCTAAGCATCTCGCAGGGACGTTGTGGTTCAAGTATCCTAGTGGCCTTGTGGGAGATTCCTAGCTTCCTTTGGAATTTCCCTGACAGACTTTTGGGTACACACTTTATCTGTTCTCCAGTGAGTGCCAAAGAGCTCCCCGCATACGTCCTCTCATCACTACTCTTGACTGGACTTTTAATGTTGGCCACGTCCTTGATTATCAGGACCTTGAGCTCTGTGCCAGTATTTATTGTCTATTCTGTTCTACTCTTGAGAAGTGAGCTGACTCTTTTACATATTTCTCTACTTTTATTTTCTTATTGATTATAATAGATTTTTCCATTCTGATACTAGTGCTTTGCAGATTAGATGGGTTACAAATGTCTTCTCTCAGTGTGTAGTTTGTCTTTTCACCCTAATGAAATGTTTTGATAAAAACCTCTTAATTTTTATAGAGAAAATGTTGTCAATGTTTCTTTCAGTTTATAGGTTTCGTGTCATATTTTTAAAAATTCCTCGGTACCTCAAGGTCATCAAGATATTTTTCTGTAGTATCTTTAAAATCTTTCCACTTTTGCATTTTAAGGTCTAGTCTTTAAACATGTGTGATGGATTTTTATTACTAATTATGTAGCAGTGCCATGTATTTTTTCCCAACATAGATATCCAATCATTCCAGTGTCATTTATTAAACAGTTTCTCTTTCTGCACCAATGAGCAGGATCACTTATAATTACATCATTTATTCATACATTTTAGATTCATTTATGGACTTCCATTCCATTGTTCTAGTCATCTCTTCCTAAGCCATCTCATACTGTGATCCTTAATAACTATAACTTTGTAGTAAAATTTAGTATCTGGAAGGACCAAAAACACAAAGCATAGGCTATGTTTTCTTCAAGAGAATCTTGGCTAATCAGGTCTTCAGCATAAATTTTAGAATCAATTTGTAAAATTTAAAAAAAGAATCGTTGGAAGTTTTTGGTAGGAATTGCTGTACATTTCTGATCATGTTGCAAATAATAGAATATTTTATAATACTGAATCATCAAGAATGAACATGATTTATCTCTTATTTATTTATCTTCTTTGATGTCTCTCAATGAAATTTTGTTATTTCCCCATAGAATCATGCATATTTTTATTAGATTTATTCTTAAGTACTACATACTTTATGCTAATTTAATAATAAATTTTAAGCTTAATTTTCTAAATGTATATATTTTATGGAGAAATGCAGTTGAATTTTTATTCCAATAATTTTAAAAAATCTCTTATGAATTCAAAAATATATGCCTGAGGATTAACTTGGGTTTTATATATGCACAGCCATATATATATATATATATATATATATATATATATATATATATATATACACACATACACACACACACATATATATATGTATATGTATGTATGTATGTATGCATGCATGTATGTATGCATGTATGTATGCATGTATATGTATATGTATATATATTTTTTTTCTTGTCTTAGTGTTCTGGTGAGAATTTCTAGAATTATACTGAATAGAAATGTAGTAGTAGACATCTTTGTACTTGACATAAAAAAAATGCTTTTAGTTTTATACCTTTAAATGTGACATTATTTTTATATGTGAATGAATTCTGTTAGCTAGTATTTTGTTAATATTTTGCCTCTCACATTTATTGTAAGAGCATTTGGCCCTTTTATGTTCTTTCTTTCTTTCTTTCTTTCTTTCTTTCTTTCTTTCTTTCTTTCTTTCTTTCTTTTTTTTTTCTTTTTTTTTTTTTTGTATCCAGGTTATGTTAGCATTACAAATTGAATGGGAAAGTGTTTCTTTTCATATTCTCCATGACATTTTGGTTAATTTTGGAACTATTTATACCTTGAATATTTGGTTCACCTTATTGATAAAGCTTTCAAATTTAATAGGCTTTTTTTCTGGGAAGATTTTTGACTACTACTTTAGTTTCTTTAAAAGGTACAAGACTATTCAGGATTTCTATTTCTTCTGGAGTCATATGATGCCTGTTTTATGTTCTCCAAATATTTTTCAGCTTAATCTAACTTTCAAATTAATAGGCATTAATCGGTGAATGATATCTTCTAATCTTTTAAATCCTCTAATAACCAAAGTTGTATCCCATTTTTATTGTTCAAATTATTTGTCTGCTTTATTTAAGCAATTTACCAGAAATTTGTCAATTTTATTAACCATTTCAAAGAACCAACTTTGTCCTTAATTCTTTTTATTTTAGACCTATGTTTCAATCCATTCATTTTTGTCCATATGTTTATAACATCCCACTTTGTACTTTTCTGTTTTGTTTGTTTTGCTGTTCTTCTACTTTTAAAAATGGATATTTAGTTCACTATTTTTAATCCATTTTCTATTTTAATATAAACTTTTAAGACTATAAATTTTTATATATTGCATTAGCTACATCCGACAAATTTTGGTATGTATTTTCATTCTATTAAGTCACATTTTCTAGCTTCCATTATAATTTCCTTTTTGAAATGCTATTGTTTCTTAAGTGTAATTTACCAACTTAACTTTTTTATTGGCATCTAGCATAATTACTCTGGGTTAGAGAAGGTACTATACAATTTTAATCCTTTAAATGTGTTGATATTTGCCTAATAAACAATATATTTTTATATATGGTGATTTTTATAAATGACTATGTGTGTTTAAAAAGAATTTATATTTCTCAGTTGTTTTATATTTATTTATTTGTTTGTTTAATTGTTTGTTTGTTTGTTTGTTTGTTTATTGTACACCTACAGCACCTGGTCTTCCTAGGTGGTCTCCCATCCAAGTACTAACCAGGCACAACCCTGCTTAGCTTCCAAGAGCAGATGGGATTGGGCTTGTTCATGGTGACATGGCCATAGACAGGTCAAGTTTGTTAATCTTGCATCTCTTCTTTTATTCTTGTTCCAGTTGTCTTATCAATAACTGAGATACCCATATTAGTAAATGCATATGAATCTAATGCAAGAAAACATTCTTGTTTTAAAATCAAAATGAAATTGACTCCATCAAGAGCTGGTGAGAACTTTGAATCGTTGAATGTCATCAGCCCTGTGAGTTCCTGGAAATAATTGCTTTCTGGTCTTTTATTGACTATTCACTGCACCAAACCCTACAGATTCTTGCTTCAGTTTCAGGTGACATCCCTGATGAGGCTGGAATCCCCAGGGTTGGGATTTGTCTCCTTAGGCACATCATGTAGCCACACTCCTGAATTCCTGTCACTTCCTGGGGCCTACACACCCACAATGCTGTAGGTCCCCATTGCTTGTTGATCCCCTACGCCTTAATTTTTTTCCCATTCTTGGGGTGACTTCTTCCAGCCTCCCTCTTGTCTTAGTGTTCTTCTTATCATTTTTTCCTCCAAATTTCCCCTTAGGAACCATTAGAAGCTCAATTCAAACTACTCCATCCTGGACATTGGGGTGGTAGAATGAGATGCTGGGACTTAAGATTAGGTAATAGCACAAAAAAAAAAAAGACATACCTCACAGTACACAAAGGTCAGCACCTGTGTAAATATACAAACAGCTGCCTGCTCTTGCTGGTTCTGTATCAATTTCCTGTAGTACCCCTGAGAGGGCAGCATCGAGTGGTTTAAAGTGCACTTGGCCAGCATCAAACCCTGGGCTCAAGTTCAGGGTCTGCTTTTTACTTGCTACATGCTCTAAGTAGCGTTTTACGCTGCTGGAGTCTCTGCTTGTCATCTTTAAAAGGAGAGAAAAATTCCGCAAGATTCCGAGGTCCATGAAGACAGTCAGGGACAGTGTTTCATTTACTTTTGTGTCCCCTGGAACCAACTGCATCTCTGTTATTGTAAATCGGATCTTTGTTTTGAATGAATGAGTAAATAAATTTCTATCTCCAAGATAGTGAGGGTTCAGTTCCCTCAGGGGCCTGCATTGTTATGATCACTTTTCTATTATATCTCACAGCTCCGTGAGATAGCCTCAAATATTCTTGCACTGCTCCCATTTTTAACCCTTCAAAAAGGACCTCAAGATATTTTCCTAAAGTGCTTATTATTTGAATGGCTTATATTCTAAAGTGTGTGCATAGTCCATCTTTTACTCACTGGTGCCCTAACCCTTCATCATACCCCAGACCACTACATGGCCACACAGATCCAGTGAGATGCTCCACATCTCACATCTCAGCTGAGCTTCATTCCATCCAAGAACGGACATCCTATTTGACCTTCCATTATTTTATATATCACAAGCTGTTTGATTTTCTTTGTTTTGTTGTCTCTGTTTCTTTCCTGAACATTCACTTTCTTCTGATCTTATGCATTTGTTCAAGGAAAGAAAGTCTCCCTGCCTGGGACATAATCTACCCATCAAAACCCTCCCCCTTCTGAAATCCCACCTCCTTCAAGAAGCCTCCCCTGATCGGCCCATGGAGCATGGCCTTTCCCTCTTCCAAATACTCATGTGCAGGTTGCATACTGTCCAGTCTTACACTGGGGGCTTTAATGTATGTTTTCCTTTACCTCTGGATGTAGTCTCGTCATGGCCGGAACTCTCTGACACCTTCCGTACTTCTCACTGTGCTGGGACACCGAAGACCTGAATAAATGCTTGTTGAATGAATGAAAGCAGATATTTTTGCTTCCTGTTGCCTTATCTTGAATTCTAATAATTACAGTAACATTCTTCCCAAAAACCATAGCTATGGATTCTGGCCCACGGTGGGAAGAAAAGTGAGAATAGGGTTGGAGAATTAGACAACAAAGAAAGAAAGTTCTGATGGGTTCACAAGTTATAAACAGTCAAAGCCCCCTGAGAGGGACTCCCCCGGACAATTATCAGATGCTATAGTTTCCAGGAATCCTTAAAGCATAGCATTCACTTGACTGAAGCTGAATATTCTGGATTCTTCTGACTGGGTTTTGCATAATTTATTTACTTGGTGCACGTGATGCTCTATGAGACAGCATCCTTCCATGGGTGTTTCTACTGTGGGTTCGTTGTAAGGCCTCCAGAAATGATCATCATTCAGTCTCTGGCTGACCATCGTCCCAAAACCCCTGCCCTCACACATAAGACATCACACTGACTTACAGTTCAGCCTTCCCTCAGCCGTCCTCCTCTCCTACAGGCCTCTTCCTGCCTCATCCAGCTTCCTGCCATCATGTGACCATCATTTGTTTTCCCCTCCTGTGCGGTTGCCCAGCCCATGAGTCCTACTCCTAATTCAGCTTCCTCTAAAAGCTGGGATGGCACCGCGGCTAGACATAGAAGCTTCCTGAATCATATAGAATGAGTCAGATCCTACCCCTTCTGTCCTAACAGCTGCGTGAACTTGGATAAAACAATCTTAGCACGTGCTCGGTCTTGCATGCGTGAATGACAGAGAATCTCTGTGAGTGTTTCTGTCTTCACTGGAATAACGCAGCTTCTCCGTGAGCAGGGGGCAGATTGTGCTGGTTTAAACCCAGTGACAGCTACATAATCCTGTTCTGAAAGGCTCCATGCACACCAATGCTAACAGGGGAGGTGCCGAGAGCTGCAGAATCTCAGGTTTGGAAAGTGTGAAGAGAGCAGGGATTTCTCGTAAGAACCATCGAAGGACCAACCTGAACCAGCTCCTATTCTTAGGGCAGAACGCTTGCTCCCTACTGCGCCTATTTCCCTGGGGAGGGCCTTCCCAGCAGTGACTCTCGCTCTCCCTTCCACCTTTCCGTGGTTCTCGGCAGGAGGAGGTGGGACTTACCCTGCCTGGACCGGTCCTGATGGGTCTCTGCCAGAGGGTCACCGCCTCTTGAAGAGCGTGGGTTACTCCCTGTCCTGCGCCCCCTTCTGCCAGCCTCTTGGCCTTCTGGTCAAGACCTTACAAAGTAGCTCTATAACTTCCAACCCAGATTCTTTCCTGTACCTTTAACATCCACCCCTGTCCCTTATTAGCAACTGAAGTGGAAAGCCAGCCTTGGCTCCCAGTCTTGATGCCTGCTGGGAGGCGGACGTGGTCGGTCTGGGGCTGGGTTGGGGCCCCCTGGGGTCACGTGATGCTCTTTCTGCTGAGCCATGTCTAATGCTGAGCAGACTGTGACCGACCACCCCCAAGACATGTGCTTTCATGGAAATATGTGACAATAAGGGTGGGGTAGGGGGGTCTTCTTCCTGAGTGAAAAAATGTGCAGCGAAAGGTTGGTGGCCCCATGGAAAGTTCAAGGCTCGGGCCTTGTGGTGTCAAACAGACATGATGCATCTTAACCACCCAGCAGAGCGGGCGCCAGTCACTCTGGAGACACAAATGCACCAGATGAGGGCATGCGAGGGATTCCAGCGTCTCTGTAACGTTTAACTCCCAGATGTGCTCCTACCCTTAAGACTAAGTGACACCAGGTAAGGGTCAACATCCATGCCATCCCTCATTTCAGACACTTTCCCTTCCACATATGTGTAGGAGTCGGTTCATCATTCTGCAGGATCCGAATTGTGGAGAACTGAAAAAGACCTAAATAGCCAAGCGGTCCATCTACCAAATTCTGCTAAATGCCTGGCGACTCCTCACATGGCCCACACCTGAGCACGCCCGCATCCAGGAACTCCTGGGCAGAGGCTGGTTATTCCACATGGAGCTTCTCGACTATTTCTAAATTCTTCCTTGAGTTTGGCCAATGGGCATCCCTTTGAGGCTAGACGGTTACCTTTCTGGTGGGAGACATGTCCTTTCTTCTTCTTCTCACCTTTGAGGTACTTAGTGGAATCCTATATCTTCCCAAATCTCAGCTAACACTTCATTTTGGCTCCCAGTCTGATGCCCTCGCCATGTCTCGGGGTGTTTATGGTGAGGCACTGGGTCAGTGCTGATGCGGGTACACACGGCATCTCTCCGCACTGCTGCAGCACCTGCCACATGGGAGCCGGGGACAGGAGGGGCACACCTCAGGCAGCAGGTGCAGCACAGACGGCTGACGTTCAAGAGTGGGAAGGTGATGGCAAGCAGGGAAAACACGAACGCCCCTCGGGCCACAAATGGACCTTTTTAACTGTGGAAAGAGAGCAGTGTCATTTTCCAAAAATCTGGCTTAATTAGAGTCTCGTCACTCCACCCAAGCAGAAGTTCTGCAATGACTAATTAGAGGGGGAAAAAAATACTTTGGATTACTCAGCAATAGGTCAGGTTGCTCTTTTTCTTAGCCTTGGTTTTAAAAATCGTGTTAAAATGTTTTCACAGCTAATGAGAAGAAAGTTGGATCTAGAAACCAAATATCAAAAATAACTAGGATCTCTCAATTTTAGAGCAGTTGTCCTTAAGTGTCAACTACAGACCAGCAGTGTCAGCCTCACCCAAGACCCTTTTAGGGATGCAAATTCTCAGACCCTGCCAGACCTCCGGAGGAAGAAACATGGGGGTAGCCCCAGCCACTGGCTCTGACAAGCCTGACAGGTGAGTCTGATGCCTGCTGAAGTTTGAGAACCACTTCAGAGGAGACAAAAACCATGATCTGCATCCAGGGGTGGAAAGTCCAGCTTGAAATCTCCACCCCATAAAGCCTCTTCTGTGGCCACGTGAAAATCGACCGTTAGGGAAACCAGTCCACTCTGGATGTGTTGTCCTGAGCTATGCCCCCTCAGAGCGGCTGCCCCCACCACCATGAACCGGTTCCCGTGTGTATTTATTAGTCATGAACTTCTGGGTAACAAATGACCACAGATGCCCTGGTGTAAAACACACACCATCTCGAGGTTTCCATGGGCCTCATGTCCAGGCAGGGCCTCTGTTCAGGGTATTCCCAGGCCAAAATCCCGAGTCACCCAGGACCACGATCTCGTCTGAGACCGTGCTGGGGTCGTGAGTGCACCTCGAGCAAGCTGAGGGATGGGAGGACCAGGGTGACCAAAGGGTTCTCCATGGAACTGGGAATAGGAACCGGAGCATGCTTTGGATCCGGCCGACAGGAGCAGAGAGGTAGCGCTCTTTGACGACGTGATTCGAGAACGATCTACTGGGAAGAACCGGGCATTCTCATGTGATCCAAAGTTATCATGCGTGTCACAAAGCTGGCGAGTAGCCGGGATGCAGCATGATGGGGACCTAACTGAAAACATCTGTTCAACCCGAATACGATCGCCATACCTTGTTTTTATTAGTTTGCTCATGGTGCAGCCTTGAAAAAGTGGAATTGAGTGATTACCCGAGTACATTTGTATTTTCAGGCAGAAAGCAGGCATGACTCGACTGTGCATTCCAAAATGAAAACGACTGATCTTTTCCATGAGAGCAGTGTGGGTCACCCCAGCTGCCAGCTCTTATGCTTTCTTTTAATTTACTTTTTCCCCCTAAGGAGGGGGAGGCACTCTGTGGGCCTGTGCCAAGCTGCTGAGAAGTGACTAATGGTGAGGCCTCCTTTAATCCGAGTAAGGCAGAGTGTCTGAAGCCC
This sequence comes from Cynopterus sphinx, assembly GCA_030015415.1. Classification (NCBI taxonomy): domain Eukaryota; kingdom Metazoa; phylum Chordata; class Mammalia; order Chiroptera; family Pteropodidae; genus Cynopterus; species Cynopterus sphinx. The sequence goes on along the minus strand of CM057380.1, from coordinate 3,678,932 downwards.
CGGGACTCAGACCCCACGGGCTTTGAAGATGGCTGCCAAAATATACCCATAGCGCCGAGGTTTGGCGACCCCGCTTCATCATAGCGAAAGGATTACCAAGTGCAACACGAGCCCCCAGATGGCCATGAAGTGAGCTGATGCAGAACCCGACTCGGGCTGAGACGCCTCTTGGGTTTGCTCCCTCCTACATGGCTTTGTGTCTCACCTCTCGAACGGCCATCCCCTTGGCCAAGGCTGGCAGCATTTGTGATGCACAGAAGAGAAAAACATGTCACGGAAACTGACTTAAAGTCATGGAAATAAAGTGTCTGGTAACTCAGGCTCAGGGCGGGCGAGGCCCACACCACACACTCCCGTTATCCTGCTGTGGGAGGTCAAGGCCGCAGTGCACCTGTGAGAGCCTCTGAAAGACCAGGCCAGTGGACGGGTCAGTCCCTCGTGTCTTCAAAGCGAGGAACTACAGCTGTCCATTATGCTTGATGCACCAAGAGCGGCTCCTGGCTCACCATGTGACATGGCATGTAGGCACAGCAGGAAGGAAGGGTGATGTGTGACTGGGTGCCGACCTGGAATGTCTCAACTACTACTGCAGCTTCAGAGGCCTCGTCCCATGCTGGGCACAAGTTCAAAGGCCCCAGTGTGCAACTTCCAGAATCAGACAGCGTGAGGGAGAGTAGGCAGGGTGGAGGACCCCGAGGGACTGGCGCTGTTTGGGTGCCTGACTTCCTTCCGCTTGGCCCTCACGTGGACAAAATAAAATGATAACACGAAACCCACTGCATTCAGCACAGATTTCTATTCGGCAAGTGTGGTCACTAACAAAGTGCAAATGCAGACTCCCAGGTAGATCTGATCTGCCACGCTAGGCCAAGCTTATTTTATTACATACATTCTGCATTCTAAGAACTAATAACTTCATATTGTAAACATTAAGCATACAGAGTTAAAATTCAAGGCCACATTGAATTGTTGATTGTCTCTTTTGTCGTGTATCTTTGGCTGGCCGAGATCAACTCGTAGTGTATAAATGCATAAGTTATATAATTATTATATAAAAAGGGGAGGGGGGGAAAAAGACCACATGGACTTGGATACTTCATTCTGACAAACGCACAGCGTTCGCGACTCAAAAGGAACACTGGAGCCCGCGGAACCCACACCCCGAGGTGACGTCGGGTCGTGGCGGCCCAGAAGGCCGTCTCTTAGACCTGACCCCGTGGGGAACAGAGCCCCTACACGATGACAAAGTCCTGAATGTTTCTTTTAAATATCGGACGATTCCAGTTAAAATTTTCTTTGGACAAACAAACAAAACGAACGAAAAAAGAGATGCGTGTTTTTGTGTCTGAACTCTACCACGTCCCCTTCTACCCCTCCGCTGTGTCCTTCCCTGTCACGCCAGGTTGGGCATTCACGCTGACCGCGTTTGACCTCACTCAGGTCTCCGCAACGGGTCCCCCACGGTCCCCATCCTGCCTGAAGTCCAGCCTCCTCCGCTTGAGATGCCTCCTGGCCCGTCCTCGCATCTCCTCCTCTGCTCCCTCCTCTTCTACCTCCTCCGGCCCTTGGCCGACAGCCTCTCGCTCACTCTCTACGCACATTCTCAGTCCCACCATTCGGCTCCTGGTTCCTGTGACACTGTGAGGGGTCGGGAACTTTGGGTCATCTGCGCGGTCTCAGAGAGCTGACAGTTCTCCATCACACGGATGGCGTGAATTTCGCACAAAACGGCGAACGCCGATGAGTTCCGTATCAATGCCTGTTGCACACTCTCTTGTCTTTCTTTTTTTCTTTTTCGTTCTTTCTTTTTTTTTTTTATATGTTTCTATTTTTTCAATACAGGTAGTTTTCCTTAAAATGGCATTATAAACGGGAACATTAGGTGTCCAGACTGTTTTCTGTATTGCTTTAGTTGTATCCCAAACTCTAATGCTAGAGTGTAGACACTTCTTAAGACCACTTTCTTTGGCACGTTGTCCTTATAACTTCATAGTCCTACTTACAATGTCTTTTCCAAGGTTGGTCCACAGATTATAGGTCCGTATACATTACATTTTTAGCATCCTCTCTATTTCTGTAGTAATAGTTTAGTAATTCCCTCCCACTAAGCGTCTTTGGATCTCTTCCCTGGCTTCCATCCCCAGCCCCAGTCACATTTTTTATCCGTTTCCCTCGAGGCACTTTTGATTTCTGTTCTCCAATAGAGTTTGTGGCAATTTATCGGTGATTGTACGTTGTTGGGAAAGGCCTCTGTCGGGTCTTTAGTAGTAGGTGCCCAGATGGGAAGGCATGTGGCCAGCGGGAAGCCTAGTGTTAGGGTATATCCCTCCGGTGGGTGAATTCCAGTATGGGTTGGGGGCGGCAAAAAAACTGGACGATGTCACAGGAAGGGCAGGAGGGTGGGGAGCCACAAAGTTCATCTTCTGCGGGTGGGCATGGTAGGAGCCCATGTACGGGAGGTCCGAGGGGTACTTGTAGAGTGACGACTCTGGAGGGTGGGGCTGGAGGGCCTGGGCGATGCCGTGGAAGTCGAACTTGTAGGCGTAGCGCTTCCCGTGAACTTTGGTCATGATGTTTTTGTCGTAGTAGTAGCGGAGGGCGCGGCTGAGTTTATCGTAGTTCATGTTGGGTTTGCTTTTCCGCTCCCCCCAACGCCGGGCCACCTCATCAGGATCGGTCATCTTGAATTCCCCGTTGGTGCCTTCCCAGGTGATGCAGTTGGAGTTTGAGCTGTCAGATAGGAGCTCCAGGAGAAACTGCCACAGCTGAATCTGCCCGCTCCCTAAGGAGGAGGAAAGGACACAGGGGACTCGTGAGAACACATTCTTTCCTCAGTGACAGAGCTGGGTGTTCCCACTTGGCTCCCCCTTTGCCAGCCTGAGCATCTGCCCCTCAGCTGCTGGGGGCACCGGTTGCTCTTGTCCCTCAGCCTCCCCGCGGTTCTCCAGGGAACCTTCCCTTGGAGGGACAGGAGCTGCCTCACACACTCCAAGTAGCCTATAGCCAGACAGACTGACAGAGGGTACCAGTGACTGGCCCCCTTGTTTCAAGCAGGTATCAGCTCTGTGATGCTGTGCCTGTGGGGTCAGGCTGTCCTGCCTCCTCACATCCTCTCTCCTGAGAGCATACCCTTAGCTGCTCACTTGCACAAGCATCGTTACCCCAAACTCTGAATCTTGGGGACCTGACCTAAGGTGATGATCCTTGGCACCTCCTAGGCTGACCCAGAGACTCAAGCCCTTTACAAAATGCAAAGAATTCACATGGGACGCCTTTGCTTCCCTCCGTTTCTGACTTCCTCAGAAGAACGGCCAGGTCACCTTTGTGTTTTGGGGAGACGGAAGGGCTTATTTTTCCTATTTTGCGAGGCAAAGTGTGCCGTTATGTTGATGGCAACAATGACTTAATACCATTTATGTTGGCTAGGTCAAGCGAAATAATAAAAGTCAGGTTTAGGAAATGAACTTCTAAAAAGTTAATGGAAAAAAATAGAGAATGGAAGTAAACACCGTTATTTCTAACATAACATTTTGCTGGCACTCAGAAGGCGATCCTGTCAAAACTTTTCCTAGAACAGAATTAACCCACTCCAAATGAGGAAGTTTAGAAAAAAAAAAGTTGGCTCTCTTTCAAACCAGATCTCCCATTTCCAGTATGTGGGCAAATGCATCGTCAGGGAAATCCCTGTCTTGCCCCTGAGTCACAATGCCAACTGTGTTCGGAAGTTTCCAGAAAAAAAAAGGTGTAACGAGTGGCTGTGGGGGGCAGAAAACACCCCAGCTCCATCCAGGGGAGCTCGTTGAACTGGGTGTGCACTGTCAGAATTTTTCTGATTCCATTGGAGGCACGTAGATGTGGCTTTTATATTTTTATTAAATTAAGAGGCACATCCAGCCACTCTGTTTCAGCACTCAAAAATGATGTTTGGGTCCCTCAAGGAGAGAAGTGTGTAAATAGTGGGAACAGTGAGTACTAGGAGAGTCTAAGCTGTGTCCGACAGACCCCAGGTGCTTTAAAAATGGGTAACAGGAGGGTCTTACCTCCTCAATTTCAGCTACAGCCCAGCCTCGGGCTCATTACTGAAGAGATCACCTTTTATTAGACTATCAGTTAGAATCAACAGATGTGATAAAATGATTAAAGTCACCTTAACTGCAACTATTCAGGGGGCTGATGTAATGGAAAAATCAATTGTAAATTTGTTTTTCACTAAATCCTCGCTGTTAGCTCCCTAGTATATAAATGATAAATTGTCTTAACTCCTGAATCCTCGTTTCCACGTTGGCTACATGGAAATGAGTGTGTTTGTGAATTCATCCATACAATAGCATCGTGAGAAAGGTCAGCCTTTGCCGAATAGGTTCTGGAAAATTATCATTTTCTGTCTAGCAACACATTTGAAATGTATTAACAGCTTGTAGTTCATCACGATGGAAGCCTTTGCTTTTCAGAACTACATATTCAAACTGTTCTCAATCAATTTGCGTTGCCCCCCACGTTTCATTAATATGCATTTAAAAAAATATAAAGAATGGTATGAGAAAACCATATGGTTTGAGTATACATATTGTAACCAAAGAATAAATACTTGAAAAAAAATTCCACATATGACCTGGGAATAGATGAAAACATGGATTTTTGATTTATCAGTCAAACATATGCTTCAATATAAACACATAGAATTGTTTGAAAATATTCATTGTCACTTTCCTCCCATAGAGAGAACAATTTCACAGATTTTGTATAAATACATAGACCTTCCTATGAGCCAAAATAATATTCAGTGTTTCGTCAAACCCTGGCATTGCCTTTTAGGCATTTGTCCCTTGGCCATTTCCTTTATAAATGTGTGTAACAGAGAAAGAGTGGGCAAAAGTGGCCTCATCTCTCTCCTGCTTCTGAAGAACTAAGAAGTCAGGGACCTAAATCCATGGCTGGAAACTCAAAGCTAAAAGGAAAAATGAACATTTCTCACTAAACTGTTTTATCCACTGGCCTGTGAGACACAGGGCTCAGGCCTCTGAGCATCTTCAGTATCTCCGGGCATAAGAGATCTGTAAACAAAATTTATCAGCTTCTAAATCTGAGGAAAAATCATAAATGTAAAATCAATTAATGTTTATAAAATATAACATTATGTTTGTGGGGTCAGCCCTCCAGTGCTCCTCCACTATAGTCACAGCCAGTCCTTGCAGCCAATCAGCTGAGGGTCAATCCCTCCCATGGAGATGCCAACATTAAGCATGGATCAAATACAACAGGGAGCACACACAAGCTACACAAGGGACACACCTGGAGCTCAGGTAACCAGGTAGACTATGCCACTGGGCCTCAAAGGACACCCTCTACATAAGGCCTCTCTACCAAGACTGGGAGACACAGTAGCCCTACCTAACACACAGAAGCGAACACAGGAAGGCAGCCAAGATGGGAGACAAAGAAACATGTCCCACATGAAAGAACAGAACAAAGCTCCAGAAAAATAACTAAACAAAAATGGAGATAAGGAATCTCCCAGATGCAGAGTTTACAACACTGGTTGTAAGAATGCTCAATGTTCTCAGTGAGAACTTCGACCAAGTGACCGGAAACACAAGCATGGAGATAGAAACCATAAAAAAGAATCAGTCAGAAATGAAGAATACATTGCTCAAAATAAAGACTACATTAGATGAAATCAACAGTAGATCAGATGAAGCAGAGGATCAAATCAAAGATTTGGAAGAGAAGGCAGGAGGAAATACCCAATCAGAACAGGAAAAGAAAGGGTCTCCCCAAAATAAGGATAGACTAAGGGGCCTGTGAGACAACATCAAGCGTACCAACATTCACATCATAGGGGTGCTGGAAGGGAATAGAGAGAGCAAGAAATTGAGAATCTATTGGAAAAAAATAATGACAGAAAACTTCCCTAACCTGGAAAAGAAAATAGACATACAAGTCTAGGAAGTGCAGAGTCCCAAACGAGATGAACACAAAGAGGCCCGCACCAAGACACAGGATCCTGCAGCGTCACTGTGAGGATGAGCTCAGCAGGGAAACACTCTTATCATGAGTGGTTTGGACTGAAACCTTGAGTTTAAAGCATGACATATGGTTGGCCCAGAACTGGGCAATAGTCACTGAAAGCTTACTACATGCCAGGCCCTATTCTCAACACTTGGCACGTGTTTATTTAGTCCCTACTGCCTTTTCCCTGACCCCCAAGGATCATGTGATGGCTCATTGTAGAGATGAGAAAATTGGAGCCCAGAGAGGCAAGGTGATGAACCTTGCCCAAGGCCAGCAAGGGCTGAAGCCCTGCCTCCAGGCTTTGACCTTGAGTCACTGCCTGAATTGCCTGGTTCTACGCACACCGCCACAGTCCCCTCGCTGGGCCTGGAGCTTTTGGTAGGTTCCCAGGGGAAGACTGGACATGCCTACCTTCTAACAAATAGCAAAATATCCCTAAAACGGGGCTCTGGTTTTGCGGGAAGCAGGATGTGTTTTCAGGCCTGCCGTGCAAGATGATGCAGTGAGTGTCAAGGGAGCCACCGCAAACATCTGAGAAAGGTCTTTCATGGAAAGGTGATTTTGGTTCGTTTGAGGAGCCACGTAAAATGCTCAGCCATTCTGACAGGACATAAAGGAGCTGTGTCACTCTATTGGATCCATGACATAATGATATGGGGGCACGCTTTTCTCAGAAGGAGAAACGCCAGGTGGATATCGGGGATGGGGGTGTCCAGATGCCGTGTCCACACTGCACGCTGTCACCTTTCCATTTAAAGTGATTAAAAAGAATTTGCTTTGCGTGAAGAGCAGAGGCAGCCATTTTAAACGATGATTTATTTATCAGAGAACACAATGATATAGTTAAATGGGAAGGAGCATTCTCGCGAACAGAAAAATGAGACCTTCTGGTATCGGGGAAAAGGCCATGCAAACACACCCATGTGGCCTAAGGAGGGATGGGGAGAAGGCCTGATTCATCACACACCACGTAAGGTAAATCTGTGTCTTCAGATAAGAAGCGGATGCTGCCACTTTCCCTGGGCCCACAAGGAGGGCTTCAGTAGCAGAGGGTTGTCCTTCCCTCATGGCATGAGGGTTGCTGACCCACTAGGTACCAAGATGTTCTCACAACCTGGTGATGGTTCCCAGTCTCCTTGGGCTCTACCCCTGGTCCCTCCATTCACAGCGGGCATCCCCAGCTGCTGGGCATAACAGATGCTCTGCCTCGGGCCCAGCCACTCTTTTCGGCCCCACTATCTAACCAACCCACAACTCTGAGTGGTGACAACACAGTGTGGACATGTATTTCATTAGCTAGCTTGTGTGAGTGCAGAGGCCAGTTTGGTCTTGTTTGGCACACCTGACACCTTCCCCCCTTCATTCCTGCCTTGAACCCAACCTACGCGCCAGAACAGTTGTTAAAATGAACAGCAAGCCTTCTTTTCTTTTCCCCTTGAGCCCCATCCTCCAAGACCTCCCTCTTCCCCCTTACTCTCGCAGGGGCAGTTTAGGGAAAGTGAATGAAAACAGACTTTGCAGACAGAGAGGCAGGGTTCATATCTGGCCTCCCTTCTTATTGGCTGTATGGCCCAGGAAACGTTGTCTAATTTCTCAGGACCTCTGATTCCTCTTCTGTAGGAACATGACCTCCTGGGGCCGCTATGACACAGGACCACAGACATAGATAGCGCTTGGCCAGGCATGACATGGGGTGGGAGCTACCTGAGCATGATCCCACACTACCGTGTTGATGTTCCCAGAGGGTTTCAGCCTCTGTGCTTCTCCTCCTAATCTATCCTGAATGTCACTGTCAGACCCATCTTTGTGAAGCAAGACTGATGATCACTGTCTCAAGACACAGTCAACACTTGTATTTGAATGACTATGGAAGCCGCTGCACATGGAAAGCTGACCATAGGTGTGAGGATGGACCACAGACCCAGGAAACGTGGCCACTCGGTGGATCTCATGTGAGAGAGAAGAAACCGGCTGTGTAGTCTAGACAGTGTTGTAATTACCTGCCTCCATTTGTCTACCAAAATGGAAGCTACTTGAGAGTCATGGGTGGTGTCTTGTGATTCCTTGCATTTCTTTATTCAACAAATATAATTATTGAGCACCTGGTCTAGGCCCCAGGGTAAACAAAACCATCCTTTCTCATGGCTCAGATGCTTAAAAAATATTTGCTGAGTTAGTTAACATTCACCAAAATAGAACGTCAAAGATGGCAGGCCCTCAATAACAGTATTTCATGTTCTCAAAGTATAGAGTCCCCGTGGGGAGAAGCTCTGACTGAATCTGAATTTTTCCATTTCCAACCCCTATTTTGGCCTCAATGTTTAGGAAACACGCATTCCAGCTTGTACTTGCAAGATGCCTGTGACATCTTGGCGTTTGGATTTACTGTCGAGAAGACGCAGCATGTGCTGTGAATTTCTCAAGTGGATGCCAACACAGCTGGCTCAGATCTGAATACAAACAAATAAAACAATGTGGTGGGCACTGAGATGGGATGACAGGTGACAATTCTTGGCAAGGTACGAGTTACAAATGGGCTGATGAAGAATCTGCATTCCCTTCCAGCCTCTCAGCTGAGAAACAGACCATTCAATGAAGAGGATGCTAAATTTGTGTCTCATGGTTATAATTACTGTTATCCTCTTCAAAAAGTTATTTTATCTGCTTGTGTGATGGGTTGAATCATGTCTTCCCCAACTCCTCATGTTGGAGTCATGGTCCCTTGGACCTTGAGAATGTGAACTATTTTCTTATTTGGAAATGGGGTCTTTGTGGAGGTGATCGAAGGAAAGTGAGGTTATTAGGGTGGATGCTGGTCCAATATGACCGTTCACATGCAGAGACTCATGGAGGAAAGGTGTGTGAAGAGACACAGGCAGAAGGTGGGCATCTACAAGCCACCTTTTGGAACAGGTCCTTCCTCCATGGCTCTCAGAAGAAACTAACTCTACTGGCACCTGACACCTTGAGTTTGAACTTCTGTCCTCCAGAACTCAGAGACAAAAATATATTTGTTGTGTAAGGCCCCTGTCCATGACACTTTGTTACAGCTACCCCAGGAAATTCACACAGCTTGGATCAGGTACTAATGCTTTTTTTTTTTTCCTGAAGCTAGAATTTTAATTCATAACCCGACCTATTTTTGTTCCCATTGAGGCAAATAATCCAGTGAGACCTAAAACTAAAATGTGTTCAGGCGAAAGGATTTCTCACCAATGTAAGTCGATCTTTCGAAACAACCACACAACGCCCAAAAGGTGACATTGCAAGAGCAAAATCATCAGCAGTATCTCACCTGGATTTGCAAGGCGGCTACTCGTGGGTCCAAGAATCTGGTAAGGGTCTAAGCAAAGAGAAAAGTGTCAAATTCCAAAGACATAGTCGTGACCGGTGTGACGTAACTGCAGGCACAGTGCTTACCCCCTTGTGTTTTCAGATTCCAGAACTGAAAACGTCCCCCACACCAAAGTCACTGGTACCACTTTCTGTTATTAGATGTCACATGGGATCTGAGAGCAATTTCTATTGGTGGCCAAGTTCAGATTTGGCCTGGGATGCCTGATACCCAGCCCAGGGTCACCTCCATCCCAGGATATAAATAGGGCAAACGTCTGTTAAGTCCTCAGTAGGTCCCAGTGCCATGCTTGTTACTCAGAGACGGGCAATGGTAACTGGCCACTGCATTTTGCATTGGACTTGGCTGATTTTGCCATATGTGGCCTGTAAGGTGACATTGAAAGAGTTCACAGGTTACCAAAAAGCAGCCTGTGTCCAAGTGGAATGTTTCTTTCCATATTTCTTGTATAGATGTTGGAAATGTTTTAACAAAACCTCAAGACATCCTATTGACTAGATTAATAATTTGGTCCCCATTTGATCTATGAAGCAGTCATGAAGAAGGCAGAGTAACATTAATTTCGTTCAGAAAATGACACTTTTGAGAAATAAGCTGGTGAACCTGTTCCTTCGCCAATGGACATTGAGACAATCCTGAGACATACCTAGCTGAGGACGCTGGTCTTCGGTTTTGGGCACTGTGGAAGGAGATGGCTGAGTCGCTGAAAATCCAAAAATAAAAGAGAATTAGCTATATTTGATATAGATTATATATATATATATATATATATATATATATATTAGCTATATTTGATATATTTAATAGAGTCTTTGATGCTGTCGTATCATCATTCTATTACATAACACTTGTAACCAAATACAAACACCGAAGCAAAAAGAGAGCATTTTAAGTTATTTTCAAAATTTATTTGTACCCCACTTTTCCCAAAACTAAAAAAAAAAAAATCGAAATGGCAGACAACATGGATTAAAATGAATCACAGTCTAAAATTAATAGAGATCCTACTAGAAAAGTGAAATCAAGCAAGAGATGCTGTTAAACATGGTGAAGGGTAGGAAAACCCCCAGGATTGAATCTGTCCTCACATGCCCCATGAGGCGTGCCTTGGTGCTTGTTGAAATACATTATGTCAGTTATTCTTTTTGTTATGGACAGAGGTGTAACCCCAACAGAGAAAGGATTATTGCCTTTGAAGATCAGTTGTGCTTTGTTGTCAATGGGACCCTTTATGTCGTGAAAACACATAGATTAGCTACAGAAATTATTATTTACTCTATCAAGAGTTGTCCCCTGCCTTGTGACATGCAGATTCAAGGCAGCGGGAGTCAATGTTATACCTTTCGACTGGGGCGTGGGGTGGCCGTGACCGGTCCAGGCTGATCTCCTGGGTGGTTCATAAGGTAAATCTGTAAAGACAAACAAGTCGACTAAAAGACCAATAATGTATTTTTTTATAAGAGGTGTTTTCCATGTTTTCAGTTTTGTGTTTATGAGAATACTATGCAAGAAAATCCAGTAATCCAAAGAAATTTTCAACCTGGATGCCACTAAACTTGGGTTTTATTTACAATTATAATTTTTGTACATTTTACTGATTTAACATTTTTACCCGTTAATCTGAAAACATCCACTGACAGATTCTCCCAGAGCTTGCTGCCTCTTCTACAGGGCTTTCCTATCATTAGAGGCCATGGCCACACTGGCAGTTTCTTACAATCTAATTTCTCCTAAATTCCCCTGGGACTGACCTCTATCCATCCCTTCATTATTGTGATGACCCACCCAGAACAGAACCTTTAATAAACCCATAAATTCTTGCTGGAGGTCTGCCCCTTGAGCCACCAAATGACTTTCCTGTTCCTTTTTCTTCCTTGAAAACAAGTATTTCCTTCTTACCCTCGGATTCACTCGCTGCCTCTCTTGGCCACTCCTCACTCTTCCTTTATAGTCTCATCTTTTCTATGCAAATCTTATCTTTCTATGCAAATATGTCCGCTTCCTTCTCCAAATGAATTCAGAATTTCTCTAAAATAATTGCATGAAATAAATTGCAAGACTGAAATAGGAGCACCTCTGTGACATGTCAGCAATGATCATAAAAGCTTCAGTATATGCTGATGATTTTTTCTGTATTCATAACGTATTATTGTTTGTCCCATAAATCTCCATGCACTTCACATATGCAAATTGAATAACCACTTCTGCATCCTCTGTGTGAGTTCTATTGATTATGAAGACTCTAAGTCACTTTAAGTTTCTTTCAAATATGTATTTCCAGAAACATTTTATGTGTGCTCGAACTGTGCATACATAAAGCTATTTCGACCTGCAATCTTATTACAGAACCATTTCGAAACTATGTCTTCTTGGATTGATGGGTCTCAGTTCAATTCTGGGCCAAGTGAGAGCCATAGCCAGATACTTCAGCAGATACTCTGCGGCCAGACACCTGGAGATGACCTCAGAGCCACACCTAGAGGGCAGGGCAATGTAATTTGTCTTAAGCTCCCTTTAAAAATTTAATTTAACCTTATTTAAAATTGGCCATTTGGTGGGTCAGTCTTCAAAAAGCTGGACTATATTGTAGAAGATATATCTCCTCTTATTTTCATATCCCCAAGAGAAGAGCAATGAGATGCAACGTGAAATTCAACACAGAATTGCCGTAATTTATTTGGAGTTTGGCTACAAATATGTCGCCTGGTGTGGTCGGTGAAACCCTACCCCCCAGAGCTCTGGCTGAGTCAGATCATTTTTTCTTTTTAAACTCTGCTCACCACTCCCTGTTGGCTGGCATTTTTGCATTTTGGGGCCACCCACCTTTCCCACTCAGCTCTTCAGAGTCTCACTTTTCTGGTGTTGGGGCTGTGCGTGGGTAGAAAATTGGTGGCCGCTGTCAGTTTACAACAAAAAAAAATTTTTAGGTCTACATTTTGATATTTCTTTTATTTTTTAATATAATTTTATTATTAGTTTCAAGTATACCGTACATTGGTTAGACATTTATATAGTTAATAAAACGATCCCCCTGATTGCTCTTTCTCTCCTCTGGCCCTTTATCCAGTCATTATCTTAATGCTGACTGCATTCCCTACGCCGTGCTCCCCATCCCTGCGACCATCTATCAACTACTAATTTGTGCTTCTTTAACCCTTCACCCCCTTCTCCCAGCCCCCAAACCCCCCTCTCCTCTGGCTGTCCCTAGATTGGCCTCCATATTTATGAATCTGTTTTTGATTAGTTTGTTCTTTTTGTTTCCTAGATTCTGCATGTAAGTGAAATCATATGCTATTTATCTTTCTCTGTCTGACTAATTCTGATTTAGGTTTCTGGGAGCACTTTGCGTATGGATTCTCGTCCAGTTGCATTTTGTCTGAAAATGGTTAGCCAGAGGTTCCATTTGAGGACTGTCACAGAATGAAAAATCTACCGGCAAGGCAGTCATAATGGCATCAAGCCCAATTGAGGAGCTGACAGGTCCATCAGCAAGGGATTTCTGTTTATCAAATGAAAAAGCAAGAAAATAATACAGAAATGCATTCTAGATTCTTGTTTCTCAATGTGTGATTCACAGACCTGCAGTCCTGGGCACTTCTGGGAGCCTGTCAGAGACCCAGAATCTCACTCCAACGTGCTGAATCAGAATGTGCATTTTAATGAGAAGCCAAGGGACTTGGGTGGACGCTGACCTTTGAGAAAGACTGTTCTAGACAATTTCCACTGCTCTTTTCTAGAAATCTTTGTTCCTATAGATAACGAGTTCAGAAATACTGTGTCAGTACAAAGAAATGTGAGAAAAGAGTTCTAGATGGAAGGTACCACAGATGGAATTAATGGCAAGTGTCAGTTGGTTAGTCCACTACTATTTTAAACACAAAAAAAGCATTGCTCCTAAAACGAGACTGGAAAAACTTAAACACCAAACGACGAATAGAAAAATATTTTGACTCTCTCCTCTCATAAAATCCTTCTTAGGGTGTAGAGCCATTTCCCATCCTAAAAATAAGTCAGAACCTAAATAACGCCAAGTCTAATTTTTAGCCCAAATCTGAGATATTACATGAACAATGAGTAACATGTTCACAAACATATTGCCAGGGAAGATAAGCGGGCATTTGTTTTCGTTCATAAAATTCTGGTTCGATGTTTTCTTTATCAGCTGCCGATCACATGCTGTGGGTGGGCACCGAGCCCACTCCTGTGGGAGGTGACATAGGAGCTGCCAAACTCAGCCTTGCTGAGACGGGAGACAAGCAGTGGTGACCCCATCAGCAGCTCCCCCACCTCCAAGCAGAGCCGGTGTAATTCCCCCCATTGGCTGCTTGAAAAATTATTACTCCACATATGTTTGCTTTTGGTCTCTTCCTGATAGATCAGAGGACTCTTCAGAAGGATACATTTCACATCGAATTTTTAGTGGCCATTGCCACATGTTCTCCATTTCTCTTCAACCTTCATCCTCAAGGTAATTAACTCATACACTGGGCAGAAGTTCCTGTGTTGGGGGAGGTGGATTTCTGGCATAGGTCTTACAATGGTCTTTTCTGTAAAAGACTGTATTTAAAAACAGGACTTTATGAATGCTCTTTTAATACAGTTACATAGGCAGATCTCTATGCCATGATCCAGACCCCAAAACATGAAGCTGCAAATAGAGTTTGCCTGGCATCATCTCCTCCATACCAGTACCTTCATTCATTGACGGGGTGTTGGGATCAGTCCCTGATTCTGAATGAGACTCCTACCATGGGTCTCCTCCCGAGACAGCAGCGAATCGAGATGACATCCTCATTGCCCTTCCTGCAGAACTAAGCTCACCAAGTTTTATATTCTCCTTTCTCAAGCGTACTGAAGAAAAACCCTCTTGCCCTCTTGATGTCCGCCAACCCAGTTTACTTTTCAAAGGGCCAGAACTTAAACCATGGAAGAATCACACTCACTCTGCAGGGTCCATGCCATGTTTACAAAGCAACCCTGGAGGTCCCTGGCTGGGCTGAATGGGAAAGGATGAGTCTCGTCCACTCTCCATGAACTCAAATGCTAGTAGCAAAGACAGAAGGACCAAGAGGGGTTGCCCAGAACCCGTCTACAAATCACTACTAAATGGAAGGAGGTTTAGCGTCGACCATAACACTATTAAGTAGCTCTTCCCTGTTTGTCTCCAGATCTTCCTAAGGTCTTCTAAAATCCTCTAGCAGACATAGGTCTGTAGACAAGGAGGTCTGGGGGCTGCTTCTCACCTAGGTCTGCAGATCTCTGTGGTTATATCATAGTCAGGGGAAAGCAAAGAATGCATGTTTAGCCTTTTGCTAAAAGAGAGGCTTTAGATACTGCCTACCTGAGGGATAAGTGCCTGAGTTGCGCTGTGTCCCTAGCACGGGGGATGCTAAATGGATGGCACTGAGTTGCAAACTCCAATGGAAGAACACATTAGATTCCCAGAGACCCTTGGAGAGCAGCATCCGAAAATTCAAAGCCAAGGCTACACTCAGGCTCAGCTCTCCAGCCTCTTGCTAACATCTAGATGCATACACAGCATGGGGCATGGGTTGCCATGGCGAGGGAGGAGGGGAGGATGGGGCGGCACAGTGTCCTCCTCGGCACACACCAGAGCTTTTGCAGAAACCACTCCTAAGATGGCAGATAGGGTGGGGTGGCACATCCCAAGGTCAAAAGCCAGTCTGCAAGTTTCTATGAGTCAGACCTGTCTCTGTTTGTGCCACTTGAGACATCAAAGGGCCATGGCTCTGGGCACGTGGTTAGCAGAGGAGGAAGAGGGTGCTAACAAGAAAAATAGGGAAAGGTTTTCTGACAGTAATGACTGACAGCATGAGAAACCCCCGAAACACCATAAACTAATGATCATAAATAACAGAACCTAAATTGATATGCCTATGTGCTAATACTTCACAAAAGCAGAGGAGAGATTGACATAAATGCTGATTTATAACAAAAGGATCATGAAAGAAGGTACATTTTGAATCAGAAAAATTTAGGAAAAGCAAAGGGGAACAAGGATGAGAACAGAAGGGATGAGCACGAACCATGGAGTAAACGTGGTTATCTGTAAGATCACTGAACAGCCTCGGCCAATTATGGGGTAAAACAGAAATGACCCAGCAACCTGACAAGGTAAGTAAGCATTAAGGGGACTCTGGGATCATTGATGCATTTGGGGAGTCCATCCACAAAGAGAGGAAAAGGCATCTTGGGGGCAATAAACAGGGCTGGGTTACCCAAGGCAGGAAGGAAGGGAGGGACATGGGGTGGGAAGTGTGGTGACAGAGCACTAGGAAGCGGGACTCGGCTGGATGACACAGGTAGGTGGGAGGAGTCCTCTGTGCCCATAAATGTGGGAGTAGAGAAACAGAGTGGACGTGAAGGTCATGACACAGCCAACCAAGAGTGTGGGGGACATGAACGTGGGTCTCTATTCATCCCCAAAGGCTCTAAGACCTCTCCCAAAGGAAGAGTCCACAATCACCTCTCCGGAGAGTGTGCAGATGCCCAATGATCACAGTCGGATTCACAGTGACCCCTCACCCCCATCCCAGTGACTCAGCGGCCTTGGCAATCCACATGGCAAGACCATGCCCTCCAACCCATCCTAAGGTTCTCCATTTCTACCGTTACAGGCCGACACACTCGCAAGACCATCGCTTCGAGGCTGATCGCCGCTCTATCCAACGTATGTAAGTAATTCTCTTCTCCAAGATCAAAGCCCTGAATCCGGCTTACAGCAGAGAGTTTCTGGCTTATTCTGCCCACTTTAAATTCTTCATAACTCAGACACCAATACCAGTGTCTCCTTTCGTACTCATCGCAGCAGTCATCAGAACAGGTTATTTTTGACATAAACTGAGTCTCAGAAACCTACTTTACTGACAATAGAAATGGGGAGGTGTGATCTCTTCCAGGTCACACACAAACGATGGCCCAAGGAAGGACATTATCAGAGCCACATCAGGCGCATCTGAGTTCGCCACCCTTGACTTTTTCTTGGCCGACACGCAGGGATGGTGTCCTAGCCTTCTCCCCCCCAGCCACATCCTCTCAGAAACCTGGATGGGCCATATCTTCCAAATCCACAATATCTTAAAATACGACAGAAAAAAAAAAAAAAGCAGATCTGGGATCCACTTTTCTACCTCTATAGCCACAGGCACCCTTCCCCCCGCCCCGGCTGCTCTGACCACTGGACAAAGCCAGCTCGTGTGGCCAATGTTGTGGTGTTTTGACACAACTCCACACGATCTCACAATTCCTGGCATGTACAACTCATTCCGAGGCATCTATGAAACAGCTTCGAGCAAGGAAACAAACAAATAAGCAAATAAATCCTGGCCAAATGTTTTATAGCTAGCTTTTTTTTTTAAGTATGAATGGAAGTTTTTTTAAAATGCTCACAAAAAAATGATTTTGTGATTTTCCTACACTTCCTATGTTTTCCCTGGGATGCGGTTTCTAGAGGCAAACTCAGAACTCTCTAGAGCTTGAGGAAAACATGCCTTTCTAGTTTCTGTCCTCAACACACACGGTGGGTTTCTGTGGGGCCAGGCTAGTTGACGCTGGACCCTGGGTCTTGTCCAAGATTCAATGGCCCATGAGAGTTAAGGAGGCACGTTGGCTAAGCCATTCCTCCATGCTTCTTATGAACAGGGCAGCAAGGATTTTCTCTGGGGTTAGAGGAGAGAAAATCACTAGCCCGAAGTCGCCACGGCAGACCCAGGGCAGGGTCTGGGTGAGAACAACGTGGAGCAGTGTCTTTACTCATGCCGTTTAGCCCACCGGCCCCCCATCTTCCTCACTGGGAAGAAACAGTAGCACCAAGCTTAGGGCCTCGGACCCGTTCCACCTGATACCCACAGAGCCCGGTCTTGTGCTCAGGTCAAGGGCAACGGCCTGGGTCTGAGGCGACATGAGTTCTAGGTGATGTGTGGATATGGACAAACCAGTCGATGTCCCCGAATCGTGTTTGCTCAGCGGTGAGCAGGCACTACAACCCCTAGGTTCTGGGGCTGGGGTATGTCTGGTGAGGGGACAGACGACTTAGGCCTACTACCCCTTGTCTGGAAGGTCCTCTGTGCCCTACTTGGTAGACACACACCCCTCCCCGGGCGTCTGTCTGGTTCTCCCTCCTTTCATGGAGGGAGAACTTGTCCTCCTGATCCTTTGGCATCTATGGTTGGAGGTCGAGCCTCTAACCATGTTCTGAGTGTCAGACCAGCATCCCTGGGCTCACGCTCCAGGGCGCGTCTGTCCGCTCTGCCTGCTAACACTGGAGCATCGGGCTCGGCCTGCACATGGGACTGTGAGCACATGTCCCCGGCACCCACTGTGACAGGCCAAGCTCAGGGATAGGGTTTTGGGGGAATGCTCCATGCACACCTGAGGAATGGACTGGCCGGCCTTCCGAAGCCTGGTTCTCCTTTGCATTCACAGAACCCAACACTGTGCTCGGCACTAACAGGCACTTGATACATATTTTATTTTTTTCCTGAATGATATGGAAATGAATCACCTGCTTCTTTCCGTCCCTGTAAAGTAAGGGTCAAAAGGAAGCACCGTCTAGCACATGCTTCTGCTCTGAGTCACGAGAAATGGGGTGCTCACTTTGGGGGGGGGCTCCTCTCGTTTTGTGCCTCTCCCCCAAGGAGGGACAGGTTACACCTGAGTCCTTCGACTGACTCAAAAGGGAACGGAGCCTACCTGACTTTCAGAGCTGCTTAGCTGAGGGGCTGATCTGCTCTGAATCCTGCATTTCGGGGACGGTGAGTGTGATCTCTACGTGAAACAGTCTGACTGACTTTAGGCTCCAAACCCACAGAGGAAGAAATAAGACCGTTCAGGACTCGCTTCGGCTCCAGGACCTGGCTCTCTCGGCATCATCACGTGACTTAGGTCACGGATCTCCCGGGCCGTCCTGGGGTGTCTCTCAGTGAACAGATCACACGCAGGGGTATTTTTCGTACCTGGCCTAGTTGTAATTCTTTGCGTAGCTTCAGGATATACTGAAGTATTTGGGAAAATAAAAGCTGCACCCCCTGCAGACAAAAGGAAAAACAAAACAAGTGAAGGTCTTTGGTCGTGGTGGTCAGTCCAGCTCAGCAAGACTGCCCAGTCCAGGTCGCCCATGACAACAACAAAGGGAGGTGACCTGCTCGAACCTGCCGACCGGATCCCAGGAGGAAGGGACAACACGCGGGTCAGGACAGGTTCTGGACAAGGAAGCAGCCTGGAGGCCCGGCCGAGCCCCACTTGTTACAAGGTGCCCCACGTCTTGGTGTCACAGCTTCCGGCTGAAGACCATCCCTCTTTCGGTCCCTTACCATGGGCCCAGCAATCTCACTTTATTAAAAAAATCCTACGGTTGCGTGTTTTCATTTCAAAATTGCACAAAACACCCGTGAAACATTTTCCAGAGCCCTCGGAAAGTCATACCGAAGAATGAAGAGTATTTTGCCAAAGACTGCATGGATCCTATTAACAACTAATTCCAACACAAACTTCCCTCTCTCTGCCAATCAGTGCTCGTGCGTTAGCAGAAAAGCCCTCTCTTTCTGCAGTTCATCCCCCTTCGGGACAGGTTGTCCTGTCCTTCAATTGCTTTATGTTTAACAACGACAAAAGTAATGGAATCAGAGCTTTCTCAAAGCTTTCACTCACTGTTCAAATGGTTTGAAATGACCATGAAATTACCAGAAAATACGTGCAGCTCAAAGGTGATTCCTAAGAGGGGGAGATTACTTTGTCTCAGTTATTTGTTATTTCTGGCCACAAAGTCATTAATAAGCGAATGCGTGGAAACCTACGCTGAAAAAAGTGTACTACCAACTCCAAGCACTTTTCTCTTTCTTTTCTTTTCTTTCTTTTCTCTTTTCTTTTCTTTTCTTTCTTTTCTTTTTTTTTCTTTCTTTTCTTTCTTTCTTTTCTTTTCTCTCTCTTTCTTTTCCTTCCTTCCTTTCTTCTTTCCTTCCTTCTTTCCTTCCTTCCTTCCTTCCTGCCTTCCTTCCTCACTTCTTTCCTCCCTCCCTTCTTTCCTCCCTCCCTCCCTTCCTTCCTTTTTTTCTTTCAACTTTAGATTAAAAGCACAATGGTCTGAATACTGAGGATCACGAGCAACTAGCAATTTCTTTGTGACCCTCAAACTTGGAGTCCCTAACACCATGCACTTGGACATCAAACGACAAACACGTGGGAGGCTGCGGTACTCCTACATGAGGGCTGACCATGAGCTGGCTGGCGGGTGGGCGGGCTGGCTCACAAGGGGGTAGCCTAAGCCCTGCTGACCCGTGATGGGTGATCCCTAGCCTGAGCAGTGGCAGAGGGTCCCTGCAGGCTGAGAGGGAGGGCGAGCAGCCTGTGGCCATGCTTCTGCAGCCATCCCCATCGGGAGGGAGAAAGTGGATGCCAACCACGAGCACATCCTTCCGCAGAAAGCCCGGCCTCCACCCTCAGCCTCGACTGTGAGGGGAGGGAAGGAGGTTAGGCAGGACGAAGCATTATGTTAGACCACGAGGCTCAGGCAATAAACAGACAGACAGACAGACAGACAAATCGTAGACTCATGGTTAGAGGTGGAACGGCAGGATCTGGTTAGTGACTCATTTCACATCCTCCAAAATCAGAACGTCGCTTCCCCTTCAGCAAAAGCTCACAGAGTCACCAACACGACGACGTGCATTACCCTCCGCGGCCTTTTGCAAACACACAGTCAGCGAGAAGCGTAATGTAGAGATGAGCCAAGTGGCCTAGAACTTTTCCAGAAAGGGAAAAAATAAAACTCCTGCTGTTCTAGTCAACGTTCCTTTACGAATAAAAATGGGGGAAAAAATAAATGGAAAAAGAAAAAGAAAAACAGGAGCACGTTCAGGGCCCCTTTATGCCGAACGTGCTTCTAGATCTTACGGTCAGCACGCGCATGTCCAGGGACGGGCCCTGGAAGGTGTGCGCTGAGGATGTGGCTCAAGGTAATTAATTCTGCACGTCTGGATAAGAGGGATCCTTTGTCAGAAGGACGGCTGGCGTGGGGCAGAAACCAAAGGGCATCCCCTGCCTTTGGGCCGTGGGACCTCAGCACAGAGCCGCCTACATGTCGACCGACATCCCTCAGTGGTCCAGCTCTGCCTCCTGCCTTGCCGACGCACCAAGCATCCCGCGTTCCACCTCGAACGCATGCAGCCTGAGCCCAGCAGCGGCTCGTCCTGGGGGAGGGGGAGGCGGGGCCAGCATTACCTGTGTTTCTAGCATGCATTAACCGTGGAGAGTTTTGTAAGGCTTTATCAACATCATCTGAAGTCAAATGTGGAAGAGGAGCTACAAAACAAAACAAACAGCGACATCGAAATGAAAAAAGAGAGAGAGAGAGAGGATTACCTTTCTTCAAAAAAAAAAAAAAAAAGAAAGAAAGAAAGAAAGAAAGAAGGGAAAAAAAGAAAGAGAAGAAAATGCCCTCCACCCCCATCCTAACATCACGGGGCTGCCGGGGACCCTCTCCATGGTCCTGCCGCGTGTTAGCGTGTTAAGACCAAGTCGGGCCCATGTTTAATTCAGGGGGGTCAGTGGCTGGGGTGCCAGGCAAAGCGTTTACATGGGAGTCCCCGCCGTCCCCCGCTCACACTATCTCCACGCTCTCCTGCGGACCATGCTCAACGTTTGAAAAAGGAAAGCATGCAGCAGACTCCGCAGATTCATGCCTCTAACTGCCCGCGTGCTGTTCCCACTCTGCCCAGGGAAGCCACGTGTCATGAGAACAGGTGGAGAGGTCCCTCACTTTGTGCTTGAGTGGGGTGAAGTGGGGCTCGGCTTCACTGCAGGGGAGACACACCCATCCTCCCAACCCCGGTGGCAGCCTCTCCCAGGTGTTTCTGTCTCGTCTGGGGCACCAGGGAGACGAGACACCGTGATACCAGGGAAGGCTTCCTTTCCTTGTGATGTGTGATCCTCTCAGAGGCCAAGGGGGACCCTGGAGGTGGGAGCTGAAAGCTAAAGGGACTTTGACGTCTCTTAAAAGCGCTACTTCTCACTCGTGTCCACCTAAGGTGTCCCCTTTGAAGTGTCTAGTTTTCTAGGGTCCGAAGTGAGAACTGGGGTAGGGCACAGAGATGCCGTTGGCACACGGGGCCGAGCCCTCTGCCGCCGGGGTTACCAAGAACCACCACGACAGGGACCCGAGTGCGGAGCGGGGCCCGTCTTACTCTCTCTGAGGTAGTGGAGATGCGAGAGCAGGATGTCAGCGTTGTAGCTCGGCGTGAGCCTCTGGAAGTCGTCTTTGCTCATCTTGCACAGCTCCTTCCCGTCGATGTTCTGGAACAGTAAGACATCGACGTCCGGGAGGCCATATTCTTTCACCGCCCACTCCAGCCACTGCCGGACGTGGTCTGTGCTCCACAGCGTGGGATCTGAAAGGGGACATGGGACAGATGCCATCAACTCCTCAAGACAAGAGTCCCAGGTCACAGTCAGACTTGGGGCGGGGGGACTTCCGGCCAGGCCTGCCTTCCAGAATCACAGCCTCAAGCCAGACCCAGCGACGGGTCAAGGTGACACCAACCAACTCACACACACGGAGCATCGTCTTTCAGCTGAATTGTTCTGGAAGTTCAGGATTATTCATCCCGCTGACCCTTCTGTTGGTCAAACTTTCCAGTAAGGATGGGGTGGAAGAAATGTAAGGAAGCCTAATCACCTTCCCCCCCTCCTTTTTAAAAAATTTTAATTTATTCACTTAAAAACAAATACAAATAAATGAAAACTTTCTTTAGGAAAGTTCTGGTATCTTTATGTGAAATTCAGAGCAACATGCATCAGGAAGGAGCTAGGTATGTGTTACCAAAAAAAAAAAAAATAGTATTTATACAAAATGCTGAAAATGACTGATCAGAACATTGGGGAAAAAATGTACACAAGCTCCTCGTGTACCGCCGTCTTTCTGAGCGAGCTGTCGGTTACCAGCTTTTCCTGTAGGGAGTTTGGTTTTGCAACCACCCCACACCTGCAGGAGCGAGGCGGGTGCGTGAGCCGCATTCCACAGCTGGGGCGCACAAACAGCCACAGGATGCAGGCATGTCACCATGCTCCGCCGCACGTACGGGAGGGGACCCCAGCACAGGAGGAGGGCAGCGCCCTGGGGAGAAGGAGCAGGCGATCCCCAACGGAAACACCAGCCAGGGGGTGTGCAGGGCACCCCAAAGGCAGACGGGGTCCTCCCCCACCCCCGGATCCTTGAACACAGAGACAGACACCTGGGCAGGGGGGCAGGAGCCCAGAGTTGTGACTCCAGGGAATCAGACTCCGGAGGCTGCTTCCCCTTTTTGTGTGTGTGTCTGACATGGAAAGTGAGAGCCTTGACCTTGGTCTCTGCACAGGCCCTGAGGGGTCAGGGCTCACGTCGCTCTGCTCACAGGGAGTGAAGAATGCTGGTCTGGGCACCGATCACCCTTGGGAATCGCTTTTGAGCTCCTCGCTTCCGAGCTTTGTAGGGTCTTGTTTCAGGCGATCCGTGCACCACCCGACATCTAGTCTCCTCCTGTCACCCTATGTTTGACCCCCTTGACCTTCTTGGCCCACCCCTAATCCCCTTCCCTTCTAGTAACCACCACCCTGCTGTATCTGTGAGTTCGTTCCATTTGTTTGTTTGCTGCCTTGTTTACTATCCCACATGGGAGAGGAATCCTATGGCTCTTGTTTCCTATCTTTTCTAATAGAAATGATTCCAAATCTAATAGAATCTACATCCACCCTGGTCCCCTCACCCCCACAGCCTCCAGAAATAACCACCGAAGTTGATACGCGCCCCACGTGGATCAGATTTGAATACTTTTACCTAGATACATACATAATTTTATGTTCTTAAACTTCACATCGGCGTTATCTGATTTGCTTTGGGCGCTCAGCACTGTATTCTCGAGACAGGTGCCAGTCCACCCACGAAGGTACAGCCGACCATTGAAGCAGCTCTTGGCCCCCCACGTGAATTCAGTCAATTTACTTATCCAGGGGACGTCCCTATGTCCACCCCTCAATGCACATGTGACAATCTGCATTGCTCCAGGCCTGGGTTTCACGCTGGAGTCACAGGGAGACACAACTGCACTATAATTATGTTTTGCAAAGAAATAGAAATCTATCCACAGGAAGAATTTTGGAGGGACATGCAGCAGAACAGTGACCGTTATCTCTTAGAAAAAAGGTGGTGGAGACTTTTAGATATTTGTTTTCTTTATCATTAAACTCTGTCTTCTTTGTTTTTCCTCCAATCAATATAGAATACCCGGATTAAACATTATTTTTTAAAAAATGTATTCTGTGTCAAAATCAAAATGGTGTCTTACAAAGCATTATATAAACATGTATTTTTGTTAAAGTGTTTAATAATTATATAACTACATATGTTAAAGTGTCTTTATAACATTTCTTACAAGGATATACGATTTTATTCTCACTGTCTTAGGTGGCTCGGTAATGGGAATTGCTTCATTTGAAAAGAATAAAATTACACAAAGTTGGGTTATAATTGTGTCCTTTTGGGATTTGATTTCCACACCTCTGTCCTATAGATTTATAAGCAAAGAACATTCAGAATGAAATGTGGCCATTTGATAGAGTAGATGAGGACACTCCTTTCCAACCTGTCCGTGGGCATTGCCGTCCTGGACCTACTCTATAGGTGTCAAACAGAGAACAGTTTGCAAGGAACAGACTCAAACTCCTTGGCGTGGAGTACGTGGTCCTGAGTTCCCAGGACCCTGCTGTCTTTAAAGGCATCATTCCCATCGACACCCCCACCTCCTCATCCTATGGCCGCACAACCAGCTGCTACCTCCTGCGCCCACGCACCCCCCACTGCTTAGACGACTCCCCTGTACCTTCCCTTATATGACCACCTCCTTTGGGTGTCTGTCCTCAAAACCCTTGAGGTGGAAGCCCTCACAGCACATCTCTGGGTGGACTGGAGGCCCAGGTTCTGCCCCAACGCAACTCCAACGCAGCTCACCTCGCAACTCCAAGAGAGCCCCACAGCATCTCCAAGCCCTCTTTTGGCCCATGATACACAGCGTTCTTGCTTCTGTCTCATCTTGCCATCACAAAAGGGGGCTCACAAGGTCCTCCAAGGTTCAACACGCCTTACCTTCTTCCCTGACCCACAACTACACACGAGAAGGAGAGAGGGAAGGGGCAACAGAATGAGCCCAGGCCAAGGTGTCACCTTTGCCTATTTCGGGTGTGGGAACCACACCTTCTGCCTCTAGGTAGTGGCATGTCTTGGGACCTGTCATCTAAGCTCACAACTGAGCTGGGTTTCTCTTGGTCTAGAGGATTCAACAGCTTAAGGAATGACCCCAAGAGGACAAGCACTACATTTGGTTAGACTCAAGTAAGAGTTATTAAGCACAGACATCTGGAGGTGGCCAAGACAAAGAGAGATGCTGAGGGCCTACAGAGAGAGAGGAAGCTGCGAATACAACCCCAAAGCAGAATTAGATCTGTGAGATCCAAGCAGGACATGGAAATACAGAGAAGTAGGGACTGATCCCACCGAGGAAAAAAAGGGAGAGGTTTCACCAGAGGGGGGTGGCTTGAGCCTGCATTAACGAAAAGGATTTTGACAGAAGTAGGGTGACGGGAGCCCAGGAGCCTGGAAGCCTTTCAGTTTGAGGAATGCTTTGAGCCCAGCTTCATACCTCCAGAGGCATGATGTGTGACATGCCGAGGGAGAAGTGAGGAGTTCGGAGTGGCTGGAGTGGGGTTGGAAGAGGGATCACAGCCAGACACGTGGATGAAGATAAAACCTGGGATCCGATCAAGGGGAGCCTGGAGCATCTTGCTAGGAAGCTGGACTTTACGAGCTAGGATTTTCAGAATCATTGAAAATGTCCGAGGAATCAAAGAATGTTTTAAATTATGTCAAGCACCACAAACTTGGAGAGGGAAAAAAAGCACAAAAAACACTATATGGGGAGCCAGAACCCCTGTATTTGGGTCTGATTCAACCCTTTACTAGGTGTAAATGTTCACCCCTCTAGAATTTGTTTCCTTTTTCTGGTGGGTAATTAAGTGAAATGTCAGGAGGACAGAAAAGCCAATGAGATAACGTATGGGAAAGCACTTGGCCAACATAACAGATCGCAGCGAAATCACGCATCCACACACTGCAGGCTTGGCCAAAACGACATAAACAATCTGTTATCTCAGGGGCAGCCTCTTCCTTTAAAGACAAAAGTCTGATTTATCACTTTATTTTAAGAAGCTTTTGGAGGCGCTTCTGTCCTATGAATCACGAGCCACTGAAAATAAGTTGTTTTGTTTTCAGGCCTCCAGTCCAATTGTTTTGAAAACATCTGTGTCATCATCCCACATTTCGCGGGCCTCAAGACGGCAAATCCCCACGGGACAGAGGGTAAAAGGGAAATAGAAGAAGCCACTGCTTGCTGGAGCCCCTTCTTGCCTCTTAGATTACGTGGTGAATATCTCAACGTTTGACGAATGCTATTTCAGTAAACCGGAGTTTAAAAAATAAATAAAAGCAAAGCACAGATTTTTGGAGTTTGAAGTATTGGGGGTGGAGGAAAGGTGGCTGAGAGGAGGGTTGAAATTTTTTTAAATGTCCCTAAAACTGGTCTCTGACACAGTAGAGTTTCACTGCTGCCAGGAAAATATTAAGTCCATGCTTAAATTAGCCAAAGGGTATTGCATTGCTGGAGACATACTGTAGAACACTTCCGCAAAACAAAATACCTCACGCAGGCTAACCTCCTGTTTCAGAGACCCCTTTAGAGAAATAAATAATAGTAAGGTTAAACAAGAGCCAAAATGGTGATGATACAAGCCTTGAGTGTCGTTTTTCTTGAGCAATATCAATGTAAAATTTTGGCCTTCAGATAGATATAACACTCTTGATAATAAAAAAAAACTATATCGAAATGTATGTATGTATGTATGTATGTATGTATGTATGTATGTATGTATATAATGTACGACTGAGCCACATCACAATCCTATGAGGTCTTTGCTAGTATGGCTCTGGGTAAGTTCTGTCCATCTGCTGTCTAGGACACTCAGAAATCTGTAAAAATAAGGTTTAACCTTTTCCTTCCTCCTAGGGGCAGATGTTATGTTTATAAAGCAGGCCCACCAGAGAGAACTGGCTTGAATTTGAGCTTTGCTTCACCAGAAATTGCAATTTCATCCCATGTCAGAAGCCCACACTCTAGGTTGTTTCTGAAGCTCTTAATTTTCACACTTGTGGATGGTCTTATCATTCTGATAATTATTGATTTCTAATTTTAATGAGGTCTATATGAAACTGATTTCCTTTTATACTGGTTATTTTTTTTTCCTGGTGTTCTATGGCCTGGTCAAATTCTGCACATGCCCACCGAGTACTTAAAAAATGTAGTATCTCTAATTGTCGGGTACCGTTTTCTATAAATAACCATTCGGTCGACACTGGCGATGTACATATAATTTTTATCTCATTGATCTATCAATCACTGAGAAAGGAAAATTGAAGTTTCTCACTAAAGTGGATTTGTCCATTTCTCCTTAAAGTTTTTATATATCTTGAGGCTAAGTCATTGGGTATATACATGCTTATCACTGTTATATATGGTTTTTGAGTGTAACCCTTTGTCATTATGTAATAACCCTCAATTGTTTCCAGGAATGCTTTCTGTTTTCTATATCCACTTTTGTCAGCTTTATTTTGAGTGGTGTTTGACTAGTATACCTTATTCCATGTTTGCTGTCACTCTTTCTCTGTGTTAGATGTTTTTATCAACAATACATAACTGACTTTGAAGTATTTTCTAAAAATCTTATCTATCACTATCTTTAACAGCAAGTTTGGTCTACTCACACTTATTGTTACTGATCTGATTTCTACCACTTTATTTTGTGCTATTTACCTTGCTTTGTCTGTTCTTCATTTCTCCTTTCCAAATGTCTTATAGGATCAATCTATTTTTCTTCATTCTTTTTTTTTTCTTTCTCTACTGGTTTGGCTGTTTCATTTTCTAGTTCCATTTTTTGTTAGCTTTAAAGAAAGTCTAAATTTAACCTTTAAGTTGATCTTTTTTTTCCCCTAAAGAATGCAAAAAAAAATTAAAAATCTTGAACTCTAGTCATCCATTCTTAATTTTATATAATTATGTTGTGCAATATTTTTATTCCCACTTAGTGGAACTAAATGTCATTATTGTACTTCCCGTTTGGGAGGCTGTGGTTATCATTTTACAGTCATTTCTCTTTAATTGACTCCCATATTGACCAATTTTATTGCTCCCACTTCCTTCTTGTATATTACTCCTTTCCTTTAGGATCCATTTTCGTTCTTTATTAAATTTTTTGACACTCCCCGAACTGAAGGTGAGTGAGCAGCAAACTCTCACAGCTGTGTTTGAAAGAATCTTTATTTCACCCTCAATTTAGCTTCTAGATTAGAATGTACTCTTAATAAACGCACTGCCTTTGTATTCTTCTGAAGTTTATTTCATTCACCTAAAGCCATTATTCTTAAGGACCCAGTGGCTCCACTAAGCTATGAAATGAGTCTGTGGCAGGGAGAAAAAAAAAGTTAAGAGCCAAAAGACAGCTAGAATTGTGTCAGTTTCTCTCAGGTGACCAGAGATTTACTCCCACTGCCCTCTCTGTTTTGGCTTGTTGTTGAGAAGTTTGCTGTCCATTATTTTCAGAGTCTTGTCTTTTTTCTTTAGTTGCCTTTATGGTACTTCTTTGTCATTGGTGTTCTGCCGTTTTACCAGAATGTGATGACTGTGGCCTAATTCTCATTTATCCTTCTCAGACTGGTGCTTCCTGTATCTAGAAAATTGTCTTGTTCATCAATTTTGGATGAGTCAGCTTTTATTTTTTCAAATATTTCATCTCTTCCTTTCTCTTTATTTCCTCCTTTCTGGAACCTCTGTTGGATCTGCATAGGACATTACCCTGAGTCCTTCTGAATTCGACCTTTTCTCATATTTCCCTCTCTTGTCACTGTGCTATATTCTGGGGACAACCTCAAAGCTACTTTCTTTAATTCACTTTCAGGTTTTTTTGAATCAACCGTTTAATGCATCTACCTAGTTTTTGATACTTTTCAAATCCTTTTTAGTGTTTCTAGGAGTTCTAGTTCTTCAAAAAATTATCTCTTCTTTTCCAAACTGTCTTGTTTCTCTACTTTTTTTAATTTCTTGTTTATTATTTCATCATTTTAAAATCTATTTATATTTCCTATCTCGTACTTCAATTATCTAATATTCTTAAGGTTTTAATCATATTGTCTCCGTTTTTTTCTGCTAAATCCTGGTCTAGGTAGATTGTTTCTTATTGTTCTTCTTTTCTTTTTTCTTTCTTTTTTTTTTTTCTTTTTTTTTTTTTTTTTGTAATTTGAGGTTGCAGAATCATTTTCAGTGGGTCTTTCTTTACCTGTAGGAATTCTGTGAAGCTTGGACCGAAGACATGTCTCTCCAGAAAGATTTTGTATTTACTTCTGCTGGTTGTCCAAGGTTATCATGAGCCATGCACTTTTCAATGGTTACTATCTCAGCCTGGAGATTGTTAAGACACACAGTTATGTGCGTGCGTATAGGAGTTGGCAGGAGGGAGAGAGAGCTCTGGTCCAACTCTCTGCTTTGTGCAAGCCCAAGACCTCTTCTCTTGCCCCCAATTGACCTTTAAACCCCAAATCTCTGTATTATAGAAACTGGTATCCCCATCCTATTCTTGTCGCCTGAGATGACCAGGTGCCAAGATGAGGACAGGCTGCTCTGTTCTGTTTCCTCCTTTCTGCTAGTCTCTCAGGAATTTGACTTCCTTCCCAGCTCAGCTGTGCATCACAAGGACGTTAGATTCGATGCAGCATTTCCAGGTGCTCTGGAAAAGGAATGCCTTCAGTTCCTTTTAAGTTCCATATTTTATTAGAACTAAGAGTCTATTTTTTTAACTCATTTATTTTAAAACTTTCCATTTTCATTGCAGGCATCAACCTAGGCCATGCTATGCTCTATCCATTTATTAATCAATCATTGGAAAAGTAATTATACATATGGATTGTGTAATGCCCTATAGAAGAGTCGGCATCCCTAGAGTTCTGTCCTTGGTTTTCCACCCTCTTCACTCCACGAATATCCCTGGACAGTCTATTGGCTCCCAGGTACAAACTGCAACATGCATGCTGGGTTAGTTTCCATAGCAGAGCACTGCAAAATAAGTGGCTTAAAACAACAGAAATTTGTCATCCCACAGTTCTGGGGACTAGAGGTCTGAAATCAAGGTGTCAGCGGGGGCCATGCTCCTTCCGAGACTCTTGGTAGAATCCTTCCTTGCCTCTACTAGCTCCTGGAGGTCATCGGTCCTCGGTGTTCCTGGGCTTGTGCAGTCCAGTCCAGTCTTGGCCTCCATCTTCACCTGGCCTTCTTCCCATGACTCTTCACTCCATCCCCTCCATGTGCATGTCTACATTTCCCCTTTTAAAAAGGATGCCAGTCATTTTATTAGACTCACCCTCATGACCTCATCCTGACTTGAATAAATCTAAAAATATATAATTCCCAAATAAGGTCACATTTTAAAGCACTGGGACTTAGAGGTTCAATGTAGCTTCTCAGGGAGGCACAATGCAACCCATGACACAAGCCGATGTCAGCCAGTCTCTCTCTCTCGAATCTCGGGATCTTTCCCAAATGCCTGACCCAAAAATGAAAGAAAAGCTGCATTCGTCTGAGGCCTCACTATGTCCCTGGCACTTCCCACATGTTCTCCTTTAATCCACACAGCACCGTGTATAGTAGGCATTACAACCACCTTTATCTTGTTGGCAAGAAAACGAAGGAACAGTATGAGATTAAGAGACTTCCCAGTTCCCAGAGCTAGAAAATGACAGCGTTCAGAACCCCAGTGTGGTGACCCCTTTAAAGGACTCTTAACCCTAAGATCTACTTAGGCCCACTGGACTGCCCCGAGGGTCCCCCAGGAATCTTAAACACAGAATGAACCAAACTGAAAATCATTTATCTTTTAAAAATATTTTCTACATCCATCATCATCTACCCAGCTGGTCCATGCTCAGTCTAAGTCCATCCTTCTCTTCAGTTTTTAAGAAAAACAAATACATCATCACCATCATGGAAATGTAAAGGTCAAGTGCTGAGCAGCACAGTCAGCTACTTCGCATGTGTCCTTGACCCCTTCCTTCTCTATTTTGTTCCTCTTTAGAAAGCCCATTTCAGAACCCCGCAGCAGTTTAGCACACTCCGTCCACCTTTCCACTTTCTGTGTTCTCCCGTGGGCATTTCTGACAGCGTGGATAGGGATGAGAACTCAGGCTGTGGGGTCAAACAGAACTGGGTTAGGATCCTGGCTCTCCGAATGCCCGGCTGGGACATCTTGGGCAATGATCTCAGTTTCCCCGACTTTCTTTTATTTATCAATGAAGTGAATAAAGAGCACCTACGCCATAGGGCACTTGTGGGATTAAGATAATACTTCTTTTATAAAGTACACGTCCAAGTGCCTAACAATAGTGTGTGGCCGTCGCCATTTCTGTTTTAATGATTTTGGTCACATACAGGACCCAATGGAAGTTTCCTCCAGTCCCATCCAGCCCTATGTTTTAAGTTTTAGTTGGTTTGGTTGATTAGTTACTTGACTTCACATAGAGGGAATATAAGTGGAAGCTTACAGAAATGCATTCCGTTGTGTCAACATAGTGAGAGAGGTCCTTGGGAGCGTTGAGTGGCGTGACAAAGCAGAATGAAGACACGTGCAGCTTTACCATCACATTCTTTAACTGAGACTAAGCACGGGCCTGGAGAATTGGTTCTGCTCTTATCTGCCTGTGCATGTGTCTCTGAAAGTGGTTTTACCCTTCTAGTGCTTGATTTTCTCATGTTCAAAAGCGGGGGTCTGTGATGGCTAATTGCACATGTCAACTTGACTGGGTCATGGGGTGCCCAGGTGTTTGGTTAAACAGGACTTCTGGGCGTGTCTGTGAGGGTATTTCTGGAAGATACAGGCATTTGAACTGGCGGACTGAGAAAGCAGATGATCCTCCCACGTGTGGGTGGGCCTCATCCAAGCCACTGGGCCCTGACTAGAACAAGAGGGTGGAGGGTGGAGAATCTCTCTCTGCCTGCCTGGTGAGCTGGGACACCGGTCCTCTCCTGTCTCCAGGTCTCTGGCTTCCAGGCCTTAAGACTCAGACTGAAATCACCATCAGCTCCCTTGGGGCTCCAGTTTGTAGATGACAGAGTGTGGACTATGGGACCTCTCGGCCTCCATAATCACGTAAGCCAATTCCTCATACATGTATAAATATCTATGTCTATTACAGAGAGAGAGAGAGAGAGAGAGAGAGAGAGAGAGAGAGAGAGATTGGTTCTTTCTTTGAAGCACCCTGACTTATACGAACTTGAACTAAGAGCACCAAAGATCTTGCAATTCCAACTCCAATGATTCTGATTCTCAGTAACCCAATCTGGATTACTATTAACTCAACGAAAGCACATTTACTGACCTCTGCATACTGCTTTGCCTGGTGATTAAGAATGCAAACGACAAAATAACCTTCTCCTGAAGCTTTCAATCAAAGACACAGGTTTATGAAACATCAACTCTAACGAGATTAAGACATAATGCGCCAGCTGCCTGGGCTTGGTCAGAGAGTGTATTCTCCCAATACTTGTCACACATCGGCTTTCAAAACCCAGCCTAGAGATGCCATATTTAGAAAGGGACGCATGAAAGCGACATGAGCCCTCTGCCAGGGTGAGAACTCAAAATCCGGAATTCACAGGCTTCACGATAACCTGACCTGCAGATGCACGGGGCAGGTGTCGTCTGCACTGAGCCATCCTCTAATGCAATTCGCTCTGTGCGCAGAGGATGTCACAAGGAGGAGGCTGGGGAAACGTGGTGCTGCAACTGTGGCAGGAAGGTGGCCACGTCTGCAACCCCGCTGGGCCCGAGGGTAAAGCCCAGAGACCCTACTTTCAGGACTCTGCCCTGGGTAAAGCGTAGCCTTCCCTGTGAAATGTCTCTTTGAAAACAGGGATTTTTTTCCCCCCAAAAAATGACTTTTTATTTTGGCTGCCAGGAAACTCAGAGCCACACTGGACGCCTGGCTCCAGCACCCTGGCCAAGCCTGTGGTCAAAACGGCTGCACTGGTTTTCCATTAACGTGTTTCGTTGCCTCGGGGCCGATCCCTAATCTCCATCGGAACAGTAGTCTCGTTCATGCACTTATCAGTAATTTAGTTCACGAGGCATCTTGAACCCTTCATGGAGTTCAGTGGTATATCGTCATCTTTAAGGAAGTGTATGGATGCATTACGAACATAACTCCAAACAAAATAAAGTGCAGTAATAAAAGAATTGATAAGAAGTAAGAAAAATGATTGGTTAGATCAAGGGTGGCTTCCTACAGGGTTTCAGGGACGAAATGCAAAGGGTTGCTAGCAGAGGAGGAGGAAAGGCGTTCCTTCAGAGGGAACAGCATTGATGAAGATGCTAGCCCATGATGACGCCACCGATGCGTAGAACGAAAGGACTCGAAGGCAGGATGTGGCAGAGGAAGATGGTGGAGGCCGCCGAGGGATTTAGGGATCAGATCACGATGGGGACGAGGGAACCTTTCCTACCCAGTCACGTTTACAGCCGTCCCGTTGCTCAGATGTTTTGAAACATCTGCCTGAATCACTTAGTGACACTCTTAATCACAGACGCATCTGTCACGAACAGCTTCCTTCGTGTGGACGGGCCTTATCTCCTCCTGACAGGCTCCGGCCGTTTCCTCTGTGACTAGAGTGAGTCACACGTCCTCAATGAATACTTCTCGAATGGAGAAGAAGTTACCCAGCGTGGGGGGCCTGAGTAAGGCACAATGCAAGTAGTTTCCGCCATGTGTGTCTGGTTTGCCAAGAAGAGGGGGTTTTCAGTCACCTAGAAGCTTTTATCATGGTGACCGGAACACAATTAAGTGCACGGTGAACGAATGAATGAATGAATGAATGAACAACTGAATATAAGAAGAGAGTAAAACCAGTGAAGAGATGAATGCGGCAATTCTTTTATCTCCAAGACTTCTGATTACCACAAGAGCGTGTGCTCAAGGTGGACATTTAGAAAATAAACGTAGAAATGTATGAAAGGCCCAAGGCATCATCAGCACCCATTTTAGGGAATAAAAAGAGAAAAAAAGATGACCTTTCAAAATAAAGCTATCTCTCAAGACAACCTGCTAACACAGAGGTTCCCTTGCATTTTGGTCGGCATTTTGCAACTTTTAAGAAAAGCAGACGACTGGGCCAGCCTCTCGGTCAGCTCACGGCCAAGTGCGCTGTCGATGCTTAAGAAGTAACCGTGACTGCCAGGGGCTGCCTGGCACATGGAGGGACAGCCCCCTCCCCCGGAACCCCAATGGCAGCTGCTTCGTGGGACATGAAGCGCATGTTTTTGGAACACATTAGTTCCACTGTGTGAGGGGGACCCACTGATCCGTGTTCACCCCCTCAGGGAGGCAGAGTTGGAAACATCTGGAAGTCAGATCTCAGTGCTGGGCTCAGGCCGTTTCGGCTGCTGATAGGGAACCAGTGAAATGCATACGGGCCTAGTACCGTACTGGATCCAACTGGACTTCCTTGGCTCTCGCACCGTATTTTGTGTCTTTAATGACCCCAAATTTTCCTATGACTTTCCTGACATGTGGCCTTTACTAAATGTATTTGGCCAACCAATGACAGGCCCCCAAAATATATCTTACAGAAGAAGCTCCTTCCTGCCAAATGGGTGATTCTTTATTTATTTATTTTTGGACTGTCAACATGAAACTTATTTTCTATTTTTTTTTTTTGCCATTCCCGCTTCTAACAGTGACACATTATGCCTTAATTGAGAATAATTAGGATATACTAAGTAGAACTTATTTAGCATCTTCTCTCTTCTCTCTAGATTCGAACTTCTCACACCTTATTATGCATGAAAACCCTCCAAAGAATGTGTGAACGATGTAAAATCCTCAACCCCCACACCCAGATGCAGAAAATCTGGAAATGTGCATCTTTGAAAATCACAACTTTCACAGGTAACCCTGATGGCAGTGGTTCTGATCATACTTGGAGACGTATTTTCTAGGCAGCCTCCAAGTTCCACGGAGCTACCCAAGAGCCATTTAGCTAGGTCACACGTCTTGAGTCTCCCTAGGAATGATGTCACTGAATGACCCTTTGATCTACAACCATGAAAAGAACAGCCTAACCCCATGAGGTGTAGATGTAGATGCGCATACAGCATTCTAAGATAGATAGATGATAGATAGATAGATAGATAGATAGATAGATAGACAGATAGATAGACAGACAGACAGACAGACAGATGATAGATAGATGATAGATGATAGATTAGATAGAAAGATAGACAGATAGATAGATAGACAGACGATAGACAAAAAGTACAGGTATAATTTATTGTCTAACTAGTACACTCTGAGAGGCACAATCAACAATTTTGCCAGGACAACAGGTGTAAACCAGGGCTTTCCAGAATGTCTGGTGGCCCAAGTGGCCAAGGGCTTTTTTCACAATTTCTCTATTATCTTCCTATAGCAAACCAAGGAACAAACTCTTCCTTGGGCCACCTTTCCACCTTAGTTTTCCCATTACCCTGTGAGCACTGAATCATGTGCTGATTGAGGGATTCCGTTTGTGCTGCCTGCTGACACCTTGGAGCCGAATAACACTCAACTTGTGCGACTGTGCAGGAATTTAAAAGTTTGCATTAGGAGATTATATATATATATGTGTGTGTGTGTATATTTATTTATATTTATATTTATTTATATTTATATATTTATATTTTATATGTTTATGTATGTACAAATATGTATATATGCACATATATATATTTGGAGGCTCAGCTACACACACACATACACAAACACACACACACACACACACCCCTCACTCCTGGTTTTCCTCTATTCTCACTGTAGCCCATGATCGCTATCCATTTATTTTTTAAATCGATTCTATCTAGCTCCTTTTTTATGTATCTGTGTGAGCGTTTCCTAGGTCCATTCTCAAATGAGGATGCAGTGAAAATATCTGCAAAGAAAGTCCCTCGTTAGGGGTATTTTTTGAGTTTCTTTACAGCTCTCGAGTTAAAGAGAGCAGGTCTTGAGATCGGAGACATAGAGAGTGAGGGATGCCAGCATGAGAACCCGCCCTGCCGAGAGCGGACGGGGCCCAGGTCCCGTGTCTCCCCCTCCGAGTGAGCACACCAGTGTCCTGGTCCCCGTGTTTCATGACCAATTTCAGGTCTGAGACCTGAACATCAATCAGCACACAGTGGACTGATGGTGTGAATGCTTAGGAGTGACTCGTGTTTTCTCAGCTATTTTCACGATTTGCACTCTGAGTGTCGATCCATGCATCTAACTCGTAGGGGTCATGGGAACCATCCCTCAGAACCAGTCTGGAGAATTCTCTCTCTCTGCCCCAGAGCACTCTGCGCCTAAAACGTGCCCGAGGAAGGTGTGTGGGTGCCGGGGCCAGGGCCAAGGTGCAAGTGCAAGAGCCGACGGAGCTTCCACAGGTCCTGGGACCTCGGGACCACGTTGGGGAATTGTCTGGATTGTGCAATGAGGCTGTATGCACACACGTCTGTCTGTGCATCTGCGTCCGAGCACACACACACACACACACACACACACACATGAAGCTTGACTAATAACTGAAAGGCTCACAACTTGCAAAATTTGCCACAGCCAGCTCTCTTACACACGCTGCTAACCGAATAATTGCCTGCATCGGCGTGAAGCAACTGCAGGAGGGGAAGGCTGAAAGAGGACTTTCTTCAGGAGGTGAAACCGGCCTTTACACAAATGCCCAATATGAGCCAATCTGCGTGACCCGCCTCCCACCCACCCGACAGGCATGTAATGAGCGCCTCACACACATCGAGAACACGTGATGCTCTGACCTGATTAAATGGGCTCTCTGCCTCATCCCCACGTAAATGTCTCTCCTGTTTTCTAAACATTTCAGTTAACGTAGAAAGCCCCACGTCGGGCCCTCTTGGAGCCGATATAAATGACATCAAAGCATACTGATGGCATGACAGAAATATGACCTCACTGGTACCAGTCATTTCTTCGTGGGTCTGTGATTCTACGAGGAACCAAGACAAGAATTTTCAAGGCAGGCCTCTCCTCAGGCAGATGCTCTGGTCTTAAAGAACTAAAAACTGGTTTTGCCTAAATTGAAGAAATCACATTCTTTAAAGGAGGAAGGCAAAGGGTGAGGCGGGCTGGGTAGACACCCTTTGGGTGTCTAACTCACCCTGTTTCTACCCAG
Organism: Cynopterus sphinx; assembly: GCA_030015415.1. Taxonomy (NCBI): domain Eukaryota; kingdom Metazoa; phylum Chordata; class Mammalia; order Chiroptera; family Pteropodidae; genus Cynopterus; species Cynopterus sphinx. The sequence goes on along the minus strand of CM057380.1, from coordinate 3,642,215 downwards.
CTGGTGTCTGAGGCGTAGCAGCTCTGCCCTCCCAAGTGTCCCTGGGCACGTCCCTGTCCCCAAGCCTTTGATTAGGTGCCACACACACCCAGGACGTTCATTTTTATAATTTCATTGGATTTTTCATTTTTAAATTTTCCCCCATTCAATGGGCACTGCCTCCTGTTCTAAGCCACAGCGACAGGTGATACCCCCCCCCCCCGGTTATATGACCCAGTTGTCATGTTGTCTGTCTTTCAATAAACATCAAAGCCAGTTTTATCCCTCTCATGAGGCACACTTGAGACTTCACCTCCACGGGTCCTAGAAGAGACTTCCGAGGAGCCTCAAGGTGAGAGACAGCCCCAGAGGATGATCCTCCTCAACCCTAAGTATATCAAAGCAGCTTCATGCGGTTTCCCGAAAGTCACACGGGACAGTCTTAACAAGAAACACAGTCCACGAACCCACTCCAAACTCGCCTGTTTGGAAGGCGACAGAATCCTGCTGGATGTGAGCTCACGCAGAGTCAGGGCAAAGAGTCAGGCCACGGAGGGGCCTTGCACCTGCTCGGCCTCACAATCCCCTGGAGCAGGGGAGAATCGGGTGGGTGTGGACTTCGGCCACGCGTGCCTGTTATTGCTCTGGCTATAAAAACCACCCAGGGTGTGTAGCCCGTGGCGGACACCCTATCACCATCCTCCCTTTTGGGTAATGCTCACCGAGTGCCGACCCCCTGCCAGGCACTGCACTTCCCACAGGGGCAGGGCCTTTGTGGGGCTCCCGCTCTACTGAGGGGGGATGGTAATGAGCAGCCTTTGACACAAATGCTCACTGTATTGACAGACGGGAAGGGATGCTGTAAAGAGAACTAAGGAAGACGAGGGACCGAGAGTTGTGGGTGGAGTGGAGACTGACTCTACTGGGGGCGGATAGGGAGGTCTGCCTGAGATGCTTGCACTGAGCCTGAGGAAGGGGCTACCTGGAATCCAGGGTCACAGGCTGAGGGGACAGCAAGTTCAAGCCCCGGACACAGAACGGCAGGGTGACCAGATGTCCAGAATGAGTGTCCACAGGGGCCACTATAAGGAACCGAGATTTAATCGGACACCTAAAGGGCCAGGCAGCAGGATCGGGGCAGACCTTCCAATGTCAGCGTGGCCTCTCCTTCTCCGTTCGCCCCTGGAAAAGGCAGGTGGCCTCTGGGAGCGTCACCTTTCATCAGGGGGGTCACGAGGATGCCTGTTTCGCACATTTTCTCCAAGGAGCTTTAAGTCATTCTTCCTGTCACCTTTCACTTTGCTAAAGAAATGAGTTCCTGGTGTTTTCCTAAATTCAGGGTTACTGCTTTGGGTTGGGTTGAGAACTCATGCTCTGGTTAAAACTGCTCTGGGTCTCCCAATCTGCGTCACAGGCCAGCGACAGCCGGAATCTTAGATTCTAAGAACAAGCCATATGTGGCTTCCGACCCGTGATTCTGGCAGATAAACACCTGGCTAAAAACACCGACAAGGCTACCATCAGTTATAAGCAGCACCTCAGACAAGAAAGGACATTTAACACCCAATAACCTCAGAGAAAGGGCCGTTTCTCCCTAGAAAGGTTACTTTTCATGGACAGGTCTCTCTCTCTCTCTCTCTCTCTCTCTCTCTCTCTCTCTCTCTCTCTCTCTCCCTGTATCTCTCTCTCTCTCTCCCTCTCTCTCTCTCTCTCTCACACACACACACACACACACACACACACACACACCAGGGACATTTCGGCACAGGTGGACCAACACCTGCTGGTTTCCATTTACAGTCACCACTCTACCACTGAGGGCGGCCGACGCCACCAGCAGAAAGAGAGAGAAAGTTCCTGGCTATTCTAGAAAGGTGGGGTCTCCAGGTGGAGCAGGGGAGGTCGTGAGCACCTGACCTGCTGGGACGATGACTCTGCGCTCGTTCGTGGTCATGTTCGGGGGTGGCACGTGCTTCTCCTCCAGGTAGCCGCCATAGTTCATCCCAACCGTGTCAGGGCTGCCCACCATCTTCCCACCTTTGGCCACGCTGCATTCGTCGGGGGAGTTCCTGGAGGAGGAGGAGAAGAAGGTAAATCCTTCCATCACGGTGCCTGGTGGGAAACACGCTGCCCTGGGCTTCTCGTGGCACAGAGGACCCAGGGAGGGAGAGGGCGGAGCCTGAGGGTGATAGGAGGACAGAGAAGAAGCACACACAGGGCCGGTCAGGGACTGGACGTCTGTGTCCTCCCTCAGATCCTTGTGCGACAGCATCTGAAGGTGACACCCTGGGCGGATAATGATGTTTAGATGAAGTTACGAGGGTGAGGCCAACCTGGTGGATGAGGGTGTGCTCGAAAGAAGAGACCAGGCAGGTCCCCGTCCCCATCCTGTGAGGATGCAGTGAGAAGGTGGCCCTCTGTCCCCCAAGGAGACAGCTCTCGCCACACACCTAGCCCTACTGGCACCTTGACCTTGGACCTCTAGCCTCCGAAACGGTGTTGTCCATGCCGCCCAGACTACAGTGACTGTTTCTGGCCGCCGAGCTGACTACGACTGGGTCCGGGCTTGGCGGAAGCACAGAGCAGGCACGTGGGGAGCCAAGCTGCCACCGGCTTTGCTCAGCCGGCTCCTCCTGACACTGTCGTGTCCAAACCCCGTCTGCAACAACGGATGGGAAACATGCTGGGGATGGGAAACGCAGCTCGTTCTCGCTGAGTGACAGTGAGCGGGCCACGCACACGAATTCTGGGGGTGCTCAGCGAGGTTAACCCTAGAACAGCGCCCTCTTGGGCAGAGCCTCGGGGAGAAAGCCCCATTCCTGCGGCGGGTCCTTAGATATGGAGCTTTGAGACATATGAGGTCCCAAGCTCAGGTGCATGTGGGAAGGCTGAAGAAGCGGGGGGCCTGGCACCCCAGGAGGCACCCCAGGACTCCAGCAGCACCTCCAGGACCCTGGGATGGGGGTGTTCAATAGCTACGTGGATGAAAAAAAAAGGGCTCAGCTGTTGGCCCCTGGGTAGTGGTCCCCGGAGCTGCTGTCAGGAAGGCAGCCATGGCCATTTGGATAAAGACAAACCTTCTTTTATAGAAAAGAAAAAAATAGATTATTTATTTATTTATTTATTTATTTTGAGATATAAAAGTTTCGGGACATGGTGAAATCCTGTCTAATGAGGAAACTCAAATAGAAAATTCAGTTTAACAGGGAAACAAAAACACGTTGGCGGCTTTTTAGGTGGTTGGCCTGGGACTGCGAGGGCAGGGAGGTCCTAAGGTTTGGATCCCATCCTCTAGGGTGGATTTCTAGAAACTGCCTCTCCAGCTCTACCCAGCAGGTGAGTTTTCATTTTCTTGGGAATCAATGAAGCCCCACGGGATGTTAGCTTTCCATCCCAACCATGGAGGCACCGGCAGTGGGGGGTGGGGGAATATGGGTCTCCCACCCACCTGGTTAGTGGAGCTCTGTAGCAGCCTCGCAGAATCACAGCCTGGACTTGACCTTCAGGTCTGAGAAAGTCACAAGCACCCGAGGCGGGAGGCCACTCTCTGGGTGGGGGGCACAGGCCTGAGTTGGGACGGGGAAAGCTATTCCAGCCCCGAAGGCCACAGCAGGGGTGTGGACAGGAAGGGCAGGCCGGAGCTGCAGGGCCCTGGAAAACATGCCTTTAGCCTCTGGGCCCTTTGAGAACACAGGTTTGTTCTCGGCATCACATGCCTGCGTGTCTGGTGCTGATGCAGGGAGCTGACAATGAGGCGGGCGCAATCTTGCCTGTGGATGGAGGTTATGGCCGGCGCTGCCCGGTGCCTGGAAACACACAGCCCCACTTGGTGGTGGCACCCTCGCAGCTGTGCAAACACGAAGAAACTTTAAAAATAATAACGGCCTGAGTTCCCATGGCGCGGCGCCCCTATATTTCCAGCGCTGCCCACACATGCATTATTTCCTCTCGGTGCTGTTTTTCCTGGCTTCGAGCATTTATCTCTAAAAGACTCATCCTAATATCCAAACACTGAAGGTCTTCACTTGAGATGGAGCTTCCTATCCCTCTGGAAAATTCCATCAGCCAAGGGGAGTGTGTGTTTGGGTCTGTTTGTTTCAAGGACAGAAGTTACCAGAGGAGAGAGTTAAAGGGACTTGGGTCTTTTAAAGAAAAGACTTCGCAGGCAAGTCAGGTGACGCGCCTAACTCCAGTGACAACTGTAAAGTCTGGGGTGAGCAGCCGTCACACGCGTCCACGCACCTGTCTACCCAGACCGTTTTTACCGAGCGTCTGCTCTACGCCACACACCTCGATTCTTAACCATCTGAAAAGGTAACAGTCCCAGAGATGCACAGACTTATAGACATAGGGGACCCTAGGAGGCTATGGATCCTTCTAGAACAACTCTTTCATTGCCTTCTCATTCTTAACGGTTTTATTTTCACGTCTGAGGACTGGTGTTCTAGGTGCGGATCACGACCATTTTCCGATGGTCGTAGAATAGGTCCCTCATCCAATCCAGAGACACGAGGAGCTATTCAGCTGCATTTTTACCAGACCTTTCTGAAACTATGTGCACGTATTTAAAATAGGAGCGATTTTCCATAGGTTTTCTTTGTTTTCCTCTTATAACCAGGAGACGTAATGCATCTCCGTAAGCTTTCCCGCCTCAGCCTTCATGGTAAGGAACAGCCACACAAGACATCCGACCCTATTTCCAAATTTGCACCTTAAAGACAATGAAATAGCCTTTTGTTTTTCCCATTGCATTTTGTTTTAGCTTCAGAGGAAGACAGTCTGGAACCATGTTTTGATCATTCCAAATAGTTTTTGTAATAAATCTAAGAGACCTCCAGCCTGGGAGAGGAAAGACCCCATCAGGCCACAGGCCGGATGCAGCAGGTATCCCACAGATGCTGGTTAAGGGGACCCAAGTGTTCTAGTCTTGCTTTCCAGTCATTTCCCTTTGGTCTTCCTCTTGGAAACTCTAACAGCAGAGCAGAGCAGCAGGTAGGTGTGGGCCCTGTCCTGAGAGCTCAGCAGTTGCCAGCACTCGCAATGGCCCTGTGCAGCCGGTGCCGACATCACCTGGGCTTCCCAGAGGTGCAGACAGCAGCAAAGATGCTGGCTCCAGGTCGGAGCTGGGAGGAGGCGGAACCGAGGCTACAAGCGGCGCACCCTGCCCGGAGTGCCTGCACCAAGCCAGGGGAAGATGCTGCCCTTTAGAAGGTAAAGTCGAGCTGAATTCCAGAAAGGTATTGAGAACTCCCCGACCCACATGTCCATCTGGGTTTGGTTATGCACTGCAGTACATCCACCCTTCCTATTCTGGGACGCCATCCTCGCCCCAGGGACTAGTTGTCTCCAGGATGTGAGCAGATGGGAGACACAGCCAGGACACACGTACACAAAGACGTGAGAAACAGAGGCGATTCCTGGAGAGCATCTTTCCACGGGCAACCGTTTAGATGCTGCTCCAAGGACATGAAATCCTAACGCGATTCAGAGAACTGCAAAGCCTCGCAATACATATGTTTTCAGCTCCTTGCCCAGGTGTGATCGGAAAAGATGCATGCCGTGGACGTCGGCCTGCTTGCCGACTGCACCGCGGCCACTCTGTAATTGCATTCAGAGGCACGCGCGTCCACAGGGGCAACCCCCCACAAACAGCGTGGTGTCCCACCTGCACCCGGCCCCACCGGGAAGCGAGGGTCCCGTGTCCCCTATTGAACGTGGATGTTCCATGCGTTGCTTTTGAAATGCGCACCGCAAACAGCGTCCTTTTCATTACTGGATTCTTCACATCCGCATTGGTGATTTCGGGCAGTTTCTGTGAAAATCCTAAGGTGCTTGCTAAGTGAATAATCATTCGGTGAATATGAAATGTCTCGGTTTTCCTGTTTGGGGCGTACATTTCTTTATTGCAAATAAGCATGGTTTGAGGTGTTCCTCTCAAGGATGCTTTTAAGGGCACACGAAAGTTATTATGTAAATCCAAACCACAATGAGCTAACGCCTTGCACCTGTCAGGAGAGCTATTGTAAAAAATATATAAATAAAAACTGTCCTGAGGATATAGAGAAATTGAAACCCTTGCAGATGGTGGGTGGGAATGAAAGTGGTACGGCTGCAATGGAGAACAGTATGGCAGTTCCTTAAAAAAATTTTAAAAAATGAATAACCCCATGATCCTGCAATCCCACCTGTGCATATTTATCCAAAAGAACTGAAATCAGGACCCTTAGGAGATATTAGCACTCCTGCGCTCATTGCAGCCTGTTCCGAGTAGTGAAGATGTGGAAACAACCTAAATGTCCACTGGTGGGTGAGTGGGTAGAGAATGCGTTGGGGTATGTGCACCATGGAACGCTATTCTCCTTTAAATGGAGGAAATTCTGTAATATATGGCAATAGAGATGACCTTTGAGCCAGTTCAGAAAGACAAATACACTTCATGGTTCCACTGATATATCTAAAGCGGTCAAGATCAGAGGGTCAGGGAGAGGCAGGGTGGCTGTGGGGGTGGCTGGGGGTGGGGAATGGGGGTTCTAAACAACAAACATCGCGTTTCCCATCCAGCAAGATGCGGCGGCTTTAGAGGGCCCGTCGTCCGAGGCTGGGCCTTCAGTGACCCGTACTGTACCGTGCACTCAAACTTCTGTTAGACAAAAGGGTCATTCTCACGTGAAGTGCTCTCACCACAACAAAATAAAACGAATTAAAAATTATTGTGTCTTAACCACGTTCTCGAATTTGTGTTTTCCAGTCTGGGCTCTATTCGTGACGCACAAAACGCCGGCCTGGACCCATCCGTACCCTACAATGCATCAATCAGTAAGAGGGACCAGAGCGGGGAAGACAGCTGCTTGTCTCTGAAACAGGAGGAGAAATCACACCACGGGCTGGGGGCACCCCAAAAGGGAAGGCTGGTTCGGAATGAAGGATTTCGCGGAGGCACCGGGCAGCTGGAGCAACAGACTCGGGTGTGTCGCCCGCAACAGCCTCGGGGCCACATATGGCTTTAGCATGTCCGTCTCTGCATCTGTGGCATTTATTTGGGTGTTGCTACGGACCCCCTAGGGAATGCAGATACAGCGACAGAAGCCCCCTCGACCTTCATGATGACAACAATGGGGTGTGGGGGGCCCGGGCCCCGGTCACTGGCGACGCACACCTGATGAAGGTGTCCTATTGAATCTCAAGGGATTCATCACTCTTAAACGTCATCCAGAGAATTAAGTCCAGGGGACGTGAGGACATGAGCACTGGCCGCCTACAACATGCTGGCATTGGGAATCCATAGAAAAAGGGCATAGCAGGGCGTAAAAGGGGAGTTGGACCCAACTTAAAGCCGGGTGAGAAGGCAGACACGTTTACAAACCCGGCTGGGTTCTCGTAGGGTCGCAGAGGCAGAGGGCAGGAAGAAACTCTGTTCCTAAGCCCCCAGGACGACTCTCCAAAAGCTTCTTGATGAACGAACCAGTGTTTAGCTGCATTCAAGGTTTTTTTCCTAGAAAGGAGATGTCATCATTTTCCTCTGTCACTCCGGGGTTATAGTCATGTGCATGTGAGGTCGTTTTCACTATATCTTATTCCCCTACCCTTCCTCCAACTATGTGAAGTTTGAGGCGAATTATTTTTTAAAATGCACCCAAGACCTAATGACAACCTAAGGAATCCACAGAATAGAAGGGAACGGAACATAAAGGCGGAAAGCAGTGAGTCAAGAGGGAAAATCAGCACCTCGAACGAGCTTACTATTTACAGGTGCGGGAGGTGAGACATTAATTTACCTCTGAGCTTCCTCCTAGCCAAAGCGAAGAGGGGAGTATGTCCCATGACAGTGCACGGGGCCAAGAAGATGAAAGCGAACCCATTCTTCCGCAGAAGCAAAACTTTTCCTGGGCTGAGACTCGACAGAAGATTCTCCCGTAGTTTCTCCTGAAAAGAACTCATTGGAACGTGGAGCACTACCCTGCCCAGCACCCCATAACAGACCCGAGAACACCCCACACAGTGGCGGGGGATGGGGGGCTGGTGACAAAAAATGGCGGTCCGGGCACCCGGCACTCCGGTGCGGTAGCTACAGGAGTCAGGGGCGGCATGTCCTCGGCCAGCCCTCCATCCTTGCCATGTCTGGCTTTTGGAAAGAACTAGCCAAAAGAGGAATCAGTGAAGACACATAAACAATAAATAAATAAATGAATAATTAAAAAAATGAAAAGATCTTGAGAGATGGCACATATCTGATCCGGTTTCCAAGGTCTTCCAATAGCTCCATTTTAAATTCAGCTTTGCCTCAGAGGGTAAACCCATATTTGCAGACCTTACGTGGTTCATCTTCTCTCCAGGACTTGACTTTTGTTCACGCTGAAGTGAACAGTCGCAACTCTTTCCGTATATTTACGTTATAAAAAAGATGTGGGCTAGAAAAGCTTTTGTAGAAAAGCTTTTAGGATGCCGCCAGCACGGGATCAATGCTATGAATTAGCTGTCGTTATTCGTGTCATCCGTGTAGCTCCACAAGGTCAATGGGTCCGGTGCCGTGCAGAGAGGAGGGTGGATATAGGTGGTGCCCAAGGTCACATGATCAGCAGTGTAGGAGTGGGGAGTTGAACCTGCACCCCTGGGGTCCTGGGTCCAAGGACCTGACCGCTGCACCGCAAGACCCCACAGCAGTTACCTCTTTCACTGACATAAAACTGTGATGGATTGAACCTGCAGGAGACTTGGGTTCATCGCTGCGGGGGATTTGCAAACACATATCCTGAAGACAGTGACGACGGAGAGGGGAACAAAAGAGAAGTGAAGACAGTGACAACGGAGAGGGGAACAAATGAGAAGTGACAGGGGCAGCCGTGGGCCAAGGTGGAGCCACCGGGGAATGCCAAAGACGGCGATTCTCATTGGGACAAACGTGTGGGTTGTGATAAGTCTGGTTTGAAAAATAAAAGTCGGTCGCCTTGACCTGCAGTTGCGTGTCCCATGCTTCTCCCTAAAATGTCCTTGAGGTGTTCATTGTGGTGCGCGCTGTGCGTGGAGCGTGGGCCGACGACGTCCACGCATGAGGAGGAACCAGAGGGGAGGTCCCCATGGGAATGGATCGGACCCCGATCATGGGCCCGAGAGGAGAGGTCTGAGGCCCAGGACGGAAGCCAGGCCCTTGGGAAAGGAGCCACCCGAAGTTGAGAAGGTTCCATGGGACACGGCCCAAGACTCGAGCTTCCTTTCACTGTTTCCACCCGTGACACCTTTCCTTTTTTTGAAAAGGAGTCACGTGCCTGTCGAAGTGTACCGAGAAATTAAAACGAGGCCTTCGGTGTTCGAAAAGTGAAATAAACCTGGCACCGGACGCTGGTTTTTCTGACATCGAAGTCTCTATCGAGCAGCGCGGATTCCATCATGGAAAGGAACGAACCTCATTCATCCCAGAATGTCACCGGAGGCAGCCGCGAGCGACAGCACTGTGCACGCACGAGCCACAGGAAACCCGGGGTTCACCCCTGCTCAGAACTGTCAGCGCAGGCGCCGGGCCTTAGAGGAAGCCCAAACCGAATCTGGGGAACCCGTGTCGCTTCCAGGGGGTCAAGGTGGAGCTGCTCATCCTCCAGCAAACCTACCCCCGTCCCCGTTACTGTCTGGGTTCTGCCTGTACCTGGGGTCAGGCCCCTGCACCTTGCCCCCCATCACTTGCTAGGGTAGGGGCTGGTATTCCCCAGTTTGACTTCCACGGCGGAGTGAACACCCCAAATTCAGATCCATGCTGGCCATGCACAGCCGAAGCCGTCCCTGGGCCCGAGTATCTTCGGCTAACTCCATACTCTCTAGGCCCTGCTCGGCCATCCGTCCCTGGACCTCCTCGCTTCTCGCATCTGGTTAACACGCACGGAGCAAGTCTCTGTGCCAGGTGCTGTCCCTGGTGCCACCACGCATACGTCGGTGTCCCCATAGTCCTCGTGGGTGCGGTCGCATGGCTAAACCGACCCCACGCACTCTACCCCAAACCCCGATCCTCACCGCCCCGGGCGAGCATGCCGACATTGACACCCACACAGTCTCAGTGCATCGTCGCTAATTAGAATGTCGCCTCTTCTGGAAGGTTCTTTAGATTCCTGGGACGTTTCAGGGAAGAAGGACGGGGTGAGGAAGCAACAGGGGAGAAGTGCAAAGGGGTTTTTTTGGCAGCTCCACCCGAAGACCCCAGATTGATTGTCCAAGTCCTAGAAGACAGGCATTTCTGACCCATCACAACCCTGAACACAGAACATCCCCTACTGGTTTTCTTCCAAAGAACCCTAAAAACGCACATCCTTAGCCCTCCGCATTGAGGTTCACAGCGGGCACTGAGCTGAGCCAGCACGCGAGATCATCTTAGGTCCCCGGACAAGGAGGGAATTGTCCGGAGGGCTCCGGGGGCGACGTGTGGGTCTGGTTGGTTTCTGAATCAGGGGCGGTAGTGGAAAAGCCACTCCAGGCCCCAGGGCCCAGGCGGGTGGGGCGCGGCAGTGATTCATGGGGCACGCGGGGCCCACGCCGAAACCGGAGCCGTTCGCCTGCACAGCTGCGTGTGCCTTTCACCCCCGCGCCGTCTCCCCCCTTACCCCTGGGCGGCCAGGCGCTTCCCACCAGCCCTGTGCCCTTCCCCCCGCACTCCGATGCGGCTGGAGACTAAATTAATTTAAAAAAGTCGTCACCAACTCGCCAACAGGGAGCTCTTTGTCCCCGAAAGGGACATGGAAAGTAGATTCTCCCGGAAGGTTTCATATTTAAGTATCTACTGCTGCAAGAGGTCATCTTGGGGGGACCACTGCACAAGTAATCTTAAAAACCTGGGGTACACGCATTCCTTTTGGGATTCGTCATCTGGACATAAAATATTCTGTGGAATAAATTTCTATAAGGAGTCGCATGACAAAGATGAGACGGGGTGTCTTTTCTCTTTTCTCTCGCGTATTTTCATTTTTATATTTTTCTCTTTGGCTTGAAACACTTCCATTTCCCAGAGAGGAAAGCCTTAGGCCCCACTGCCATGACGGTGCTTCGGGGTTTTATGTGCGTTGACAGCTACGTAAACTCCAGGTATCCCATATAACCTCACTTTCAAGACAGAAAAGGCCAAAGTCGTCGCCCTGTGGCCACGGTCAGTACCCACAGTGACCTGATGGGAGTCCCTCGCACAGGTCCGGGGGTCTCTCCTCCTGAGAAATGGCACCCGTCGTGCGACATCCCGAGAGACAGCAAAGACCAACGGACGGACAGACAGAGAGGCAGAGACACAGAGCACCTGCCCGGCGTCCTGACTTCTCCGAGTGAGGCCCTCTCAGTCCACGTCTCAGACCTGCAGCCCGGCGCACTGCTGACGTCCTCAGAGCCCTTCAGAAGCAGGACGTGCTCTCGCTGGCCTCACCGTCGCAGTTTGGAGAAACCGCGGGTCCCAAGTCTCCAACACGGTGCCACCCTCAGCTCCGAAACTTACCAGGATGCGTCACGCAGGCACGCCAGTCCGATCCAGGACCCCGGGGCCGAGAGGCGCACCTACGGTCATGGCAGGGGGGATGTCCCTGTCCCCAAATAACACATGCAGCCTTATGGGAAACGTAAGGGAGACGCCCAAGAAATCGAACCCCAGGGGGTCGGAGTGGAAAGGCCTGGGGGAGACGGGTGCCAGTGGGGGGGCCCCTTTCCAACAGCAGATACTGGGCCTTTTACGTAAAATTAGAGAACCGGAGGGAAAAGACCTGCAGCCAAGGTTCCGTTCTGTAGGGGGCGGCTGGGTGAAGCACCTCGCCCTGCACGACGCCAAAGAGGGTGCCTGAACGCCCACCACCCCAAACCGGGCTTCTGTGCTTTTCATTGCAGCCCAACAAGCATGTATGCCCCAAGGGCGTGTCTCTCTGTTACCCTTGCTCTTGGGGAAAAAGCGGCCGTGTTTGGGGAACACCTTACGGAGGGAACGTAAAGGAGACCACGGGGACACGGACCCGCCGTCGCGAAATAAAATGCGATGAGAGTAAAGCTTTTAAAAATGCGTAAAGAGGCGAGAGAGAGTGTGTTCCTCACCTGACACCTGGAGGAAACATAGAACAGATGCCCAGCTTCGGGGGCGAGGGGGACCCCGAGGAAAGAGGAGCACAGCAGGGCTGCAGCCTAATGGCCTGCGACGACAGGTGAGGTCGAGCCAGGTGTAGAAACGTGGAAACTCCACGGTCTTCATCCGTAAAGTGGGCTCGGTCACAGTGCCATCCCGTAGGATGAACGAGGGAACTGGAGGACACATGATGTGTACATACACCATGACGTGTCATAGGAATATCGTTTAATATTCCTCCCCGCAGAGGTTTTCCCGTCCAGGTGGAGTGAGTCATGTCCTCCTCCCAGACGTGGCTGGGCCCCGACCATCCCGCTGTACGTGTCCTCGTCACGTTATCTCACAGAACCTGTTTCACCCTGAGGGACCGTGCGCTTCTCGTCACCCATCTTCAGAGCAGCTGATGCAGCGCACGGTGCAGAGGAAATGAGGGTGTAATGCGGGGCCTCCCCACCCCCACGCTGCTGACCTGGAAGGCCAGGTTGCGCCTTCAGAGGTGGACACTGTCCTGTGCTGGGGATGTCGAGCATCATTCCTGAGCTCCTTTCCTGGATGCCAGAATGGGGCATCCCCAACCCCACAGTGTCTGGTGCCGAGGAAGAGGACCAATCGGGCAGCGCCCCTTCTCAGTCCCCTTCGCCACACCGCAGGGGCAGGCCGCCTTTTAAGGGTTAGCAAAAGCGTCTTGCTATCTGGACTTGTGCATGCAGCCACACGGTGACTGTCCTTCCCAGACCACACAGAAGCGGGGCCCGAGGGCATCGCTTCTCGTCCCACAGGCTCGGCCAGGCAAATGCCCCCATTGGGGTGTCGAGGGGGTGCAGGGAGGCAGGCGAGCTCCCTCGGAACGAGCCTTCCTCCACAGCTGCTGCCTCCCAGGCTGTTCCCACTACAGGCCACCTCCGCCCCGCTATCGGGGCCTATCATTTTTCTCTCCCCGGATCCTACAACGGGGCAGTGGCCCTCAGACCGGTGAACGCGGAAACCCCCGGAGGGCTCCTGAAAGCACAGGGTGCTGCTGGGCCCCACCCCTGAGTCTCACCTGTGTGGGCCGGTCTGGGGTGGGCCCCTGCTGTGAGAACCACCCCCTCCCCGACAGAATCGACAGAATCACGCAGGAAGCCCGTGACCCCTGGGGGGTCTGGAGACTGGGCGAGGAGGATAAATCCCGACAGGCCATGAAAGGTCTCAGGTTCCAGCTTCAGGGAGCCTCCAGCGAGGCTGACGACCTACAACCTCCAGGTGGGCTCCGGGGCTCTGTATCACCTGGGAAAGGGTGTCAGTGATGCCTGATGCTGAACTGAGGCGGAGTCTGCGAAACAGGCAGAGCCACTCGCTTTGCACGCGGCGCTGCCCGCATGCTGGTGGGAGGCGGCTCTGCGCACAAGCTGACTGCTCGGTGACCGCCCCCCTGGTGGCTTGCAAGGCTTCGGCTGCTTTCTCTCCGGTGCCCCTGCCACTGTCCTGTACAGAGCGATGTTATAGGGGAACAGACCGAGGCCTCTCATCGCAGGAGCTTGCGAGCACATCAGGGCTGAGGTTTCGCGGAATCCCACCACTGGGCTGGGAACTGAGTTCCTCCCACCTCCCGAAGCCCCTGGCCTTTGCCCCCCGCCCCGAGGGGAAGGCACAGGTAGGGGCGGCGCGAATGACTGCTGGCGTGGACCACATTATATGCAGAAGGAGTGGGGCGTCGTTGCGGCCCAGGCCGCAGAGGGTGCTTCGTCCCAGAGGTGTCTGCATAAGAGCAATGAGGGGGCGCGACAGGGACAGCCTGGGGGTCCAGCCCAAGGCCGATTTCTGACTCACCTAGAGCCCCCTTGAACCTGACTTCAGGGAGCATGTGCACGGCGTGAAAGCCTGAGGACAATGAGAAGAGACTGCCAGGGTGGGGACCAGAAACTGGACATCCCTGACTCCCTGGCTCACCTGGCCTAGGGCCTCTGGGTGCGGGACGAGGTGACTGCCGGCCCGACAGGGTACGGGGTGGTGGGGCGTTCAGGAGCCGTGCCCCCGAGCTGGTCCTCGTGGGGGGTGATGCACCCCCTCCCCTGCAGTGTCTGTCCTGAACCCCCCAGGGCAGGATCCCCAAGTCCGCGACCCCTGCTTCTGCCTCCAGCACCTCAGACAGGGTCAGCACAGCCAGGTGCCCGGTCGAGGTCCCCAGGAAGAAAGAGTGGGTGCCCGTCCGTGCCCCTTTTTATGGAGCTGCACCTGACGTGGGCGAGAGCACGCAGAGAGTTGGCGAAACAGGCAGGTCCGATCCTCCGTGGCCCTTCCCCCGCGTCCCAGCCTCAGATGTCCCTCTAGGAAACACGGGCCTGGCCCCGCTGGTGACTTCGACGCGTCCCCTTCATCCTCGGCCTTCTGGCAGCCCGCTGGGCTCCAAAGAGCAGGCTCTGCCTCGCCACCCACTTTTCAGTGCACTTCAAGGTCACAACCCAAGCAGTCCGTGGCACCTGCTGTCTGACCCCCTGCAGGCTGAGCCCCCGCTAATGTGCCTGAGCCGCCCCCGATCCACTGAAGGTCCCAGGACCAACTCTGAGGAAGAAGGGGATCTGCGTCTAGATTGTGGAGGGGACTCTACCCGCCCAAGCCCAGGGTGTCCCAACACCGTGACCTCATGACTGTGTGAGCCAAGGCCTTTAAACAGACGCCTCGAACCCCTGTGGCTCTGTCTCTGCAGAACCTCGTGGGCCGGGCCCCACGCTCCATTCCAGCAGGCGGCGAGACTCGGGGACGCATGGGCAGGCACTGGTGGCTTCGACAGGGGAGTGACATGTGGCATACTCCTGTCTCCCCAGCATTCTCGGGGGAGCGGGGATGATGACACTTGGTGACCCGTCGACATCTGTGTCACAGCTCTGCTCCACTACAGCCTGGGGGCCACTTCGTCTCCATCGGTCCCTGTCACCCGCCACACCTGCCGTCCTTCATCCCGGAGGCAGAGGGACGAACCCTGGTCCAAGGCAGGGGGAGTTGGCCGAGCTCTCTTCATGGGTGGGTGCCCCGGATCCACAGACCAACGTGGAGAAAAGCAGGGCTGACTGAGCCCCCTCGGGGTCCCCCCACCAAAACACACCAGTTTGCTTCAAAAGCTGGGATTGCCCTTGACCATCCCACGGGGGGTGGGGGGTCAGGGGAGCATCCTGGGCCCTCTCAGCACTCTGGGAGGCCCTGAGAGAGGAAGAGAGAGCAAAGCGGCACCGTTTGCTCGCGAGGACACTGTCCAGTTGCTCCAGGAAAGATTTCACTTCCCAGGAGGGACCCTCTGCTGGGTCCCTGTCCCCGCGCCAGCCTGACAGGGGCCCCCAGCATCCCTTCCCTAAGTCCTGGGCTGAAAAACAAAGGAGAAGCTGCCCCCCGGGAGTCCGTGTCTTTCTTGGGGACTGAAGCCCCTTGGCCAGGCTCACGGCTGCCCCCACGGCCCTGTCCTGAGTCCCTGCGGTAACCCCTCAGCCTGGGACCGCGGCCCCACAGCCCGGCTGGGTGGGCAAGCGGACATCAGAGGCTGCAGGCATGCACGGCCCGCACCAAAGGAGACGGTGTCCTCCTCCTCGCTTCTCCCCCTGCCCCCTCCTCCTCGCTTCTCAGAGCGAGCGTTCCCAGTTTCTAGAAGAAACTAGATGCACAGGTGCGAGTGGCTTCTTAGAGCTGAGCAAAGGGACGGCACGCCCGGCTCCTTGTCATCCCCATGACATGCCCTCTGAGGTACTGTGCCTGGTGCCGTCAGCAACACCACACTAGAAGCGGATGCTTCTGGTCTGTAGCATTTATAAAATGTGACATTTATATAAAAAACGTACACGGCATTAAAATATAAGTAGCAAAAAGGGCCTGTTTGAGCTGCAGCGGGCTGGACAACGAACAGTGTGGGGCCAGACGCCTTGGCTGGAATCGGGATTCTGAGTCCCGTGAGGCGGTGAGCGTGGACGAGCCAGGAACGGCCCGAGCCTCAGTTTCCCCATGCATCCAATGGACACAAACGGTTCACACCGCGCTGAGAAAGGATCCTTCCTCCCTCCCGAGATCTTCTATTCTTCTCTTCGGATCCATGTGGGGTGACATCTCATAGTGGAAACCGACTACTTTTCAAATTGACATCCAAGGAAAGGCTTTTGGGGACCAGGGGCCCTTCTGCCTTTGCAAAGGGATCCTACGGGACAGCCTTGGGAAGGGCCATGACGACGGGGGGCATTGGAGCCTGGTGCTGGGTGTCCGCACAGATGAGACAAAGCATCGTGCGTGAAGACAAGGGGATGAAGGAGGGAATTGGGGTGGAGGACGACAGGCAAAGCAGGTCCATTCGCATAGGCTCGGACACATGCTACACGGCCCTGCCACTAGCTGACACTCTCCCTCCGTCGAAACGTGAGACGGCATTATTTCCCAGACAATAAACACCTCGGAGATGAATTCTGCCACATGTGTGCACGCTCCCCTTCCCCCCAGCGCCCTCACACCTGAAAAATCGACTTGAACACCCCATCTTCAAAGGGCCCCGGTGGTGCACAGACCACCGGTTTGACGACCCCTCCCCGCCACGCGAACCGTCGGAGAACACATTTCCTCCAACGGGCCCCGTGTCCCCGTGCGATGCTCTCGCTTTCTGAAAGGGACTTCGTGGGGAAGCGTGGAGAACTCCCCGGGCCCTGGGTGAAGGCCAGGGGAAGCAGGAGAGGGAGAGGCGGCGGTGGTCTCCTTACCTTGAGCCGTTCACCTGGTTCGGGTTACATTCCATCTTGATGGTGACCCTGGCCGGGGGTTGCGACAGCCAGTCCTGCTGAGGGACGCGTGGGCTCATCTTGGATGTCTGTCCATAGTCGCCGGAGGAGGACGCGGTCATGTCCGTCTTGGCGAGGTGTGGCGTCCCGTAGGCACACTCGAACAGCGACTGGTCCTCGCTCACGACGGATAAGGCTTCCTGGACGCCCAAAGAAACACAAATTCAGGACTCTCCGAAGGACAGGCCTGCCTCAAAACGCTGCTGGCTTTGGAGTCATTGCTAACGGGGACCCCATTTTAGGGCGTTTTACGGCCTCCATTTCTACCTTTCCGGAGGGGGGGGAGGAACTGTTTTTCTTCCCTCTCGACCATAAACGTCGGCACTGGCCGGCCTAGGGAAACTCTGACGCGGGCCACACTGAACGCCCCAGGCCGGACTGCGGCCGTTCGGATAACACCCACTTTACTCTCACCCCGAGGAAGCGGGATTTCAAAGGTCTCAGGAGACATCCAATTGCACGTGTCATCGTTTGACAAATGCGATCTATAATCCAAGCAGACAGGGTACAGGATGGCCGTGAAGATGAAAACAAGACCCGGGACAGCTCACACCTAAGCATCTGGCGAAACGGCCACATTCCCAGAAGCGTGGAGGGGAGAGAGGTATGGCGGAGAGGGAGGGGGAAAATGAAGCGCCGAAGGCCGAACCTCCGGAGCGACGCGTCTCCCCACCTCTCAGTTATTAGCTGAAACAGGGTTCCGGGCGGTGTGTCTGTGATGGCGAACATCTGGATGATAAACGAGACGCACACAGAAAGAGCGCCGTGAGCTCTCCAGATGTCTCCCCACACCAGGATGTTTAAAAGATCGGGATCCCCGACTCGCTCCTTCTCCCCTCTCCTCCTCCCCCTCTACTTGCTAAGGACGTCTTGGCTCTTTCGCACGATTTGGTGAGAAGAAATACGCGTGTGTCCCTCCCTGGTCGGGGCCTTCTTCTCCGCTCTGAAGTCGGACGAAAGGCTGGCCCATGGCTAAGCTCTCCCTGCAGTTCAGCAAAGGCCCGTGTGGTCTGAAAATGTCAACTACGTGAACGATATATCAGGCAGCTGTTATACAGAATAAGTACGAGACAATCCAACTGTGGTTTCTATGACAGAAAAGAGAAATCCCCATGAAGCTCTTTTACACGGTGGTCCTTTGGCGTCCGCCGTATTGCCATCATTGGAGGTGCTAATGCTGATTTGGTCGCACTTTTTTTTTTAAAAAATGAGAATTTTGGAGTTGGGGGCACTGCAGAGACTGTCTAATCCAAACTTCTCATCCCCGAGTAAGAAAATCTGAGACGCAGAAAGGTGCAGACCTGGCGTGAGCTGCCCAAGGTCCACAGTGAATCAGGGACAGAAGCGATGTGGTTTGATCACCTGCGCCCCCGGCCCCCCACGGCCTGCAACACCTCTCTTACATTTCCTGGTTTGGGGTAGGTGTTCAGGTTCCCGTCTCATTCTCTGAGTCGACATTTACATAAATAGGGAGGCTTCCCCTCAGTTACAGAGCCTGACGGGCAGCCTTTCTAAGGTGGAGGTCTCTTTCCCTCCCCAGACGTAGCAGATCGTTAGGGAACCCGTGCAATTTTACAAACCCAAGCCTGGGTATACTTGGGAAGCCATGAAAGAAGCTAGGCCTTGGGTAGGTGGGGGATAGAGTACCCCCCCGCCCCGGCTGCTTTAAAATCCCCAGAGTCACAGGCCTATGGTGCTTTTAGAAAGAGTAATTGGGGGTGGAGGGGTGGGGCAGTTAAACAGCAACACAAAATGTATAAAAGAACACAGTGTGCCAACGACAGAGCCTGAATGAGGCACCAGAAAGGAAAAACGGGAAAAGGAAGGCATCCTGAACACCCAGCAATGGCACGAGGCGGCGGCACGGGGGTGCGGCGTGTGGAAACAGGCGTGGTGGATGGCGTGGCTCTCTCTCCCAGTCACGGGTGCCGTGAAGGCCATGAAGGCATTGAAACGCACCGAGGTGGGTTACGAAGTCAAATCGGCACCACGGACTCGGTGTCCTCGTGCTGACGACGACCAAAATGGTGGCTGCTTAAAGCACTTTGCAACGTGGAGCATCCCTCCCCGCTGCCATGCTGGAGACGACGGTTTTACACGCTCGGAGCAGGACACACGCCATGGCTGTCCCCTTCCCTCTCCCCCACCTGGTACCGTGGGCTCCATCCACCAGGCTCCAGGGGAATAACATACTATGTAATGTTAGCGTTGACTCCCCGTCGGAGAGACGCAGGACCAAATGCCCACTTTATATCAGGAGTTGGCAGATGCAGGTTAGAGAGGTGAGGCAAAGGCTAATTCCTAAATCACAAACGACAAAGAAAACGGCTTTTCCGACACGGAGCCACGACGTTACAATAGTCACATATCTCCACGATAAAAGGAGGATGTTCTCGCGAACACAGCCGGTGACCTTATGATAAAGGCTGCATGAGATTTTCAAAAAGGACCGAAAGAGAAGAACTAAGACAAGGCCGCAGTGTGTGTTTGGAGTAGGGGGAGGAGGCCCAATCTCACATCTGGCAGAGCATTTCGGCACATGGCTTTCTAAAGAAAGAAATCAAAGTTAATTGCGATCGATTTAGGGGGGAAAAAATTGCAAAAGCCGGAGAGAAGAGAGACACACATCTTTCCTTCAGGTCTTAAAAGCCTCCTCCGAGTTAACGTCGCGTAAAAGCGAGAAAGGGGATGCGATTTGGAGTATCAGCACTTGCTTTGGTTCACTGCAGGAGAAACCGTCTGCAAATGAGGATGCTGCAGGATAAACATTTATTTCCAAAGGAGGGAAACGCAGTCCACATCCTGGGGATGCAGAGCAAGGGAGAAGCTGGTCCTGAAATGGTTCTAACGAAACCAAGACGGCCAGACACCGGGAACGAAGTCCACGTCGGGGAAAGGAAACAGAAAAATAAACGTGGCCATTCACACTCTCTCTCTCTCTCTCACACACACACACACACACACACACACACTCACACACACACACACACACGGCTAACGTGGCACGCTCGCTTTGATGATGGGCGAGCAAAAAGCAGCTGAAAGGTGGTTTTTGGAGACCCACTCCAGCAGGCTGGTCACTCCCATAAACTGCTAATTTTTAGAGGAAAACAGCACACTGCAGCCCACCGCATCCCTCTGCTCGCCCCCCTGACTTCAGTCCATTAGACACAGGGTTCCTCATCCCTTAGGTGCGGCGTGGATGATAAAGGCTGATGCTGAGGCTCCTCCGGCCCGAGCCCTGGGACTTCAACGCAGGGAGACCTCCTGGCCTGGGCGGACCCTGACTCTGCCACATGGCTCCCCTGCTCGGCCGAAGCCACCTCACCTACCTGCCTGCCTACCCGTCTGCAGAAGCCTTAGTGAACGTGTACAGGACAGTCTTCCGGAAGCTTCGCCCAGCTGCAGGACGTGTGGACTGCTCTGGCTGCTTTGTCACGGAGAATCCCAAAAGAGTCCAAACCTGGCAGGAACGCGGCGTCATCACTCACTATGCCCGCCTCTACGTTTCTATAAAAAGACCTGAACTTTAGATTGGTGTGTGCCGCGGTGTGGGGCTCCAGGAGAGCGGGGAGATTCTGATGTGGCAAGTGGCAGACTCCCAACACCCTTTTTTATGAACATATGAGAAACTCATAAATTCTCAGCCAATTGCTCCAGAACAAAAGGGCCCGCTGTGTCCGTGTGCAGCGTTCATGGTGCGTGTGCCTACAGAACGTCCCAGGAACACATGAGCACCAGGCCTTCGGATTTTGATCATGGGATAACCGCTGACGGATAGTTCCAGAATGCGGAGAGGACATAACTACTTTATATTCCATCCAATAGGATAAAAATATGCCTCTATTTTTGAGTAACTAGATTTGGGTGCGACAAAGGGTCCCAAGTGCTTAGATTGAAGACTGACATGAAAAATAATAAATGAAAAATAAATAAAAAATTTAAAAAAATGTCGCATGCCAACTGCCATTTTCAGCAAAGACCCGGATGCCTTTTAGTAACAGGTGAATATTTCAAGAGGCTCCTTGATGTCAAATGAAAAAGTTAGAAAATAAGGGTCCGGGCTCCGAGTTCCTCCTAATGTGGGCCCGGTGGTTCATAGGAACACTGTAACGCTGACACAGAGAATGCAACGCGCTTGAATTTTCATGAAAATCAGGTGGGGCAGTGTCGAAGCTGAGAGCATCTTAAAGAATGATACGCTCGCCTTCGTGGCGGGAGCAAGGGAAGCACTCAGAGGGCAGTGCTGCTTACGCGGGTTTCAAATTTTCAGCTGATGGCCGGGGCCCGACGTCCAGATTCCCACACGGGTCTTCCTATTCCCCAAGCCCAGGTGCCTCGCATAGTTAAGAAAACCAAATGGGAAAACGAAGCGGAACGAGCACACTAAGATTATGGGCATGCTTCAGAAAAAAATCCTAAATGCGGCCTTTGCAGCAGCAGCGAGGGTGCGATAGAAGCAGGGGTCGTGTGTCTGAGGGGCGTCGACCCCGGAGCCTGCACGCTCGCAGCATCTGTGTGTCCTGAGGAGGAGGAAGAGGCTGGGCTAAGAAAGGTCACGGTCAGAGTGTGCCTCTGCCTGGGCTTCTTTGCTCTGGAAAGAGCAGCCCTGTTATCACAGATACGAGGTAGAGTCACCTAGAAAGAGAGACCAGTGGAGGGAAGGGGAGGAGGAAGGTGAAGGAGTAAGCACCCAGCTGCGCAGGCCTTCAGATGGACATACAGAACCAGGAGAGGAAGCCAAAAGTCCTTTGGAATGCAGTTAGGGATGCCCTGAGCACCACGGGCTCTCCTACAAGCGTGCAGTGATAGGTCCCAGATACTCCGCATTATTCCTCACGTAATGGTCTCAATGAACAAAGCTGTTCTTTTCTTTGGTTAATCAGATTATTCAGGCCCAAACTGATGGCCGTGTATTGGGCTGCGCTCATTGTGGGTGGACACATGATGTCTCTTAGGGAATAATACACGGGAAAACTAGGGCAGGTAGGAACACTCTACAACATGCAAGAGCCAGTGCCACTTGGTGGCCTTTAACGGATGTCTGCAGATCTCATGAGATGGGAAAACGATTTACGAGGCTGTCTCAAGCCCAATTGTTTGTAGCTTCTCTTCAAGGCAGCGTGCGTACAGGAGAGGCTTCTGGAAAGTCTACTGCTGATCACAGCGGAAGAAGAGAAAAACAACACAAAGCAGACAACACACCTAGAGAAGGCCTCTGCCCTGCCACCATCCACCCAAGGGCATGCCCGTCCCCCAGGAGATTTTACTCTCAATCTTCAGACTCATCGCATGTGATGAGCAACTTCATCGGACTGGTGTGTCTTTTCATTAGAATGCCCCAAAACACTGAACACTACACAGTACAGATGCCTCAGCAGGCTGGATGTGACTCCCTTTCGCCCCTTCTTGACATCATTTTCTTTTCTTCTTAATTCTTCAGGGGAGGAGACATGAAAATGATACAGTAAATGCAGCATCTAGTGTGGTGCTCATGTTTTTCTCATTTAACACATTGCTATTTTAGTCCTTCAAAAATATAAAAAATCTTGGATTAACCTCAAAGGAAAAATGTACATAGGCAAATAAAGCCCATCTAAAGAGCATGTTTCTCCAATGTGGTATCACTTCAGTGTCAGACACGTTTACAGCTCACCACGCCAGCCCAGTGCGAAGAGAAGGAGACCCCAAGCTGGTGTGGAGGTACGCAGCACACATGCATACATGTGGGTGCACGTGCACACACACTTATATACATATATACATGTGTGTGGGCATACATATATGCAGACACCTACCTGCACATACATACACACACATGTGCACATGCATTACACAAACACATGTGCATGCACACACGCATATGCACACATGCACATGTGTGTACATGCACATATATGCACAGCTGTGCATGCACACATGCATGTACCTATCTGTAAATACACACATAGGCACATGTGTCTATGCACGTGCGCACAAACACATGCATGCATACATATGTGTGCACGTATGTGTATACACATTCACATGTATACATGTCTGTGCATGCTTGCATATATGCATGTACCGATCTATGCATAAACACACAGCTATATACACATGTGCGCTCACACATACACACATGCATACATGCATGTGCACATGCATGTAAACACATGCACATGTGTGCATGTGTGTACGCATTCACATATATACATATCTGTATGCACGCGCCTGTGCATGTGTGTATATACATGGACTGATCTATCCATAAATATACACCTATATGCAGATGTGCACACACACATACACACGTGCCTATATGCATATGCACACACACGTGTGTATATACACGTGCACACATGCATACATATACACACACCTACCTATACTTACACACATACATGTGCACATGTGCATATGCATGATACATATACATGCAATACATATATGCATGTGCATGCATGTGCACACATGCATAAACAGACAAACACTTGCCTACCTGTCTATCCTCGTTATCTTTATTAATACATCACGGTATAGGACCTTTCTACACTCATCTTTTAACGCATCCACCAGGGCAGATGTTGCCAACATGACACAGAGGACCTGGCTTCCTCTCTTTTCACCTTCACCCGTTTCTTCCACTCTCATTCTAGAAGGTGCACTCCCTGCCCTCAGCTCATCTCTTCAAAGGGGACTGAGCTGGAGATGTGCCGCTCGCGACCTCCGGCTGACCCCACTCTCTGAGCTCCCTGCCTTTCCCTTACCTCTCCAGTGGCTGCCCCTGGAATTTTCCTTGTTCACATCTTTTCCCGCTTTTATGAAAATGTAAGCATTTTCAGGGCAGGCTCCTTCGTGTGTGTGTTCCTCGCATCACAATAGCATCTCATGACCACGTGTTTGCCAATGACCATATTAACCACAGAACTGAGTCAAGGGACCTCAAACTTGTGGGATGGGCGGGTCGTGCAGCCAGCGAGCAGGAATTCAGAAGCCAACGGCCACTGGACACAGTCTGCAGTCCCATCATCATGGAGCACGTTACTGCAGGCTTCATCTTAAATGTGCGTGGGCTTAAACTCGGGACTCGATGTCAGTAGGGAACGTCCGAAAGAAAAAATAAAGCCTATCAGAAAGTTCACGTTCCCTAAACAAGGATAGAAGCATGCAACTGGGAAGCGAAAATGCTAGAATACTGTGGAACACTGGAACTTCGCGGAAAATATTCAAAGGATAATTATGTTCTTCATGATGGAAACGAGATTTACGGGAGCCTTGAGGAATTAGAAGCCCAAGAAACAGAATTGTAAAACAACAATTGTTCATGTTCTCAGGGCAATGCAGGATGTTCTTTAAAACATCTGAAGGGAGAGTGAGATGGCACTGTTTAGCCCCACAATAAAGGTGCAAGTTTTCAGATACGCAAGGTAAGTAAGTCCCAGAGCTGAATTCACAGTTAACGAATTTTTCCTGAATCCCTAAAATTTTGCCAAGAGGTTAGATCTTATGTTAAATGTTTTTATCACAAAAAATAAAATAAAATAAAAGTAAAATAAAACAAAATAAAAATAAAATAAAATAAAATAATAAATTAAATTAAATTAAATTAAATAATTAAATTAAATTAAAAAAAAATAATAAAATAAAATAAAGAAGGCGGAGGAAAACTTCCAAAGGTGACGGATGCGTTTCCAGCATTGATTGTGGGGGTGATTTCGTGGGTGAATACTAATCTCCACATTCGTCAGGTCGTACACATTAAGTGTGCACAGCTCTGTGTACGTCCATCAAGCCTTAATAAAGCGGTTTTAGAAACACAACAAAAGAAACAATGCATAAGTGATGTTAATGGCTACTTTGCTTTCCTGCAGGAAAGAAATTTAAAAACTACACGCACTTTTTTCCCACAGGCTTCTTTCCTTCTGTAGATAAGAACAAAAAGCGTACGCACATGTGTGGAGGCTTCCTGTTTGTATGTTTTAAGTCAGGCCGAGAGCAAAGCGTGCAGTCGCTGCTCCCTTAGGCCCTTCTGCGCCCGCCTGGGTTTGCCAGTGTCTGACATTCAGCACTCGTTCCTGGTTTTCTAATCGTTGTCACCACTTAACCCTCGGAGACGGGTTGTCCAAAGCCTCCATTTTATTTTTATCCAGTTTTAAGTAATTTCCTTGAGATGTAAAGACCATTTTCATTTCACGCTTTATAACCAAATTTAAGATAAAAAAAAAATGAAGATGCACCAAAAAGCAGTTGACAGTGAGGCAGACAGAGCATAGTGGCCCTGGATTTGGGATCAGAAAACCTGAGTGTGAAGCTGGATTCTGGCCTTGTTCTCTGGACTCCCTGGAACTTCCCTGTCCCCTGAACACACTTTAAAATAATATTCCCAGGTGTGTGTGTGTGTGTGTGTGTGTGTGTGTGTGTGTGTGTGTGTGGCTGGGGAGCAGGGGGTCATGAACCCTTGCACATGCAAGTTTAAGTAGAGCCGCCTCATTCTTGTAAGAATCCCAATTTCTTCGACTATAAAGGTAGTGTCCATAACAGCTGCCCAGCCCCTAACTAGGGGTCCAGGGGTGCTACGTGGATCAAATGAGCTAGTGTAGGGGTCCCCAATCTTCCCTGGGACAGGGACCAGAACTGATGGCCTGTTAGGGACCGGGCCGCACAGCAGGAGGTGAGCAGCAGGCGAGGGAGTGAAGCTTCATCTGCATCTGCAGCCACTCCCCAGCTATGGCTTCAACACCTCAGCTCCGCCTCCGATCCTCAGGCCTTAGATGCTTCTAAGAGCTCTGGTCACATGCGTTGTCAGCGCTAAATTAAAAATCACATCTTTATCTAACGCAGGGAGAAGGATGGACGAGCATCTTTTAATGTTAAGAGCACATTTGTCACTTCAGCCCCTTGTGATACAGCCTTTTTGGTCCACGGTCCGGTGCTATAGGGTTTTTGGTTGTAATTTTGTATTAGTTTGTTTGATGTCAACGAAATATTGGCTTTGTGCAGGAAGGGGTCTGGATCCCCTGCTCAAAATTGCTTCTATATGCCCTGGCATGTTGTTGCCACCCTCTTGTAGTGAGTTAATGGAGGGAAGGAGGGAAGGAGGGAAGGAGAGAGGGAGGGAGGGACCTTGTTTGATCACATAACCCCCCTTCTATCCCTAAAACAGTATGGGGCACACCGCTGATGTTCCTCACACTCCACCGGGATGTGTGATCAGTGATGCTTTTCATTTTAACTTTCCCTAAAACCTCATGAGGTTCTTGATAAAGTCATACATGGACGTATTTCTATGGCAGCCTCATGGGACTAACTCGCCCTTCTGTCTTTGGCAGCAACTCGCCCAGGGTGATACAGGTGACTTGGGTTTCAGGTGGCAAAGGGGATCCTCAAAACAGAGCCCCCAAGAAGGAGCGCAGGGTGATGGGACAGTGGCATTTTCCCTCTACAAGAACAGCCCTTCTCTGAACCTCAAGGGTGGGGCGGTGACCACCCCCTCAGAGCCAGAGATGTGCCCCTGCTCTGAGGGGAAACAGGCGGTTCCCCGCTGAGCCCTTTTTCAAAACACACGTCCCTCTGCTAAAAATACAGGGCGCTACACATCTGGAATGCGTCTCATCCGTGAATCTCTGACACATGGGTTCATTGTTTTCAGTAAAATCCCAAGAATTTTATTCATGAGAAAATTCTGGCACAACGGGAAACCCTGGCAAGCACCCGAAAGAGAAGCAGCAGATGTCCTGGCCTCCGCCCACCGTCTGTCTGTCTGTCGCTGGTTCAGCTCTTTTTGATCAGGTGTCTCTGTCCTGCCTGCGAACTTTCCATCCGCAATTTCCCATAAGATGGGGGTGTTATAACAGCCTTAATTAAAAAAAAAGTGATGCAGTCCACCCCAAAAGGAATGCGTCACGCCAGATTCCACGTATGAGTGCCAGGATGGGCCAGTGTGAATTGAAACGGGGTGGCAGGGACCCAGGGTCACAGGTTTGAGATCTGGCTCTTCTCAGCCAGGGTGTGTCACTCCAGCCTCCCCATCGAACCACCAGGAATAGCAGATAATGTGGTCCCACTAATGGAGACGGGGCTCTCAGGCCGGAAGAGGAAAGTACGTATGGTCCCCACTATTCTCGAGGTGTTCCAGGGACCCCCCCTTTCTCTCCTCTCCATCCTTGTCCCCAGATAATGGTCAGCGCAGGCTGCGCACTGTCTAAAGCCGGCAGGGACACAGGTTCTTTCCCTTAGATGCCCCCCGTACGTACTGTGGCAAGAGCTAAATGCTGAGGCGCTGCGAGGGGCCCGTCCTCACCAAGCCCCCCCCCCCCGTCAGCTCTGGGAGTGAGGACGCCCCCTCCCCAGGGCCGGGGGCTACGCTGTGCTTGGCACACTTCCCAGCACATATGTCTGCTCTGGTCTGGGACCGAGTAGCCAGAGCATCGTAACCTTCGTGCACGCTCTGCATCCGGCTCATTCCTCTCCCGTGATGTGATCTGGGGTGCTGGAGAGCACCCCATCATCATCGGAACGCTCTTCCTGCACCAATGAGCTGGTTGCCAGCAAGACTTCATTTTTTTATGGCTCTGGGAGTGCCAATCTCAAAACCTAATACAGCCCGTTGGATCCCAGGGCCTTGGGCCTTTCAGGCTGCAGTAATAACCAGAACGAGACCAGAAGGAGACACTGAAGCTCAGGGATGGGACGCTGGGTTCAGGAATAGTCAGAGAACTGGCCCCAATTTCCTGAGGAGGAGGGAGGGGGAGCACGTGGGGTGGGCGAGGCGGTAAGCCAGGTGAGGCTGGGGCAGGGGGAGCCTGGCAGGCCACCGGCAGCACCTGGGTCTCACTGGGAGTGGAACGGGGGCCCCGCTGACACCCGGCTCCACGCCCAGGAGCTGTCTTCTTCCCTGAGATGGACTGATCTTTCCCACCCCGTGGGGGCTCTGCGAACAAATTTCTACCTTTTCAATTTTACTGTTTTCAAAATGACATGTGATCAGAACACACACAGGACGCGTGCCACGTGCACAGCAAAAGCCACATCCAACACGACACATCGTCAACGCCGTCCTCGGCCCCCCTCCATGCAGTGGGGACCTCCAGGTCCCCATGCAACGGACTTGGGGAAGCCGGAATCTGTGCTATTCGTTCGGAGAGGCTGTCAAGGGCCACGGCCACACTTAAAGGGTCTTGCGCACGTGGGGAATGCCTCACCAGGGCTCCCCATCCTTACAAAGGGCAGCCCTCAGGGAAGACGACCCGAGAGGAGCGACAGACAGCACCAGGGTGTCCCCACGAACCCTTGGAGCAGCCAAGCGGTGAGGCCTACGAGCTCTGAGGACCGCTGGGGGCGGAGGGCAGGCTGTGACGTCACCTCCTTTCTGCGCGCCTCATGCTGGGGGCGAGCTTCAGGGCTTGAGCAACGAGGCCAATGACCAGCTATTTCCCCTTAGGACAAAACAATAAGCTTGCTTGATAAAGGAGGCATTTTTTTAACATTTAACTTATAGCTGGTGTACGGGGTTATATTCATTTCAGGCGTGTGCTATAGGGATTTGACGTTTATAGGACCTATGATGTGGTCACCACACCGCGCGTCAGAACGTCTGTCACCTGGCGTCATCACACCATTACCTACTGGGTCCCCCCCCCACCGACTCCATCTGTCCTCCCTGAACCCCCACTCTGTTGGCCGTCAGTCTGTTCTGTTTCTATGTGTCTATTTCTGTCCAGAAATCCCAGTCTCTGCTCTGCTCGTCTACGGAGAAGCCCTGTCCCCGAACTCTACTGGGAGCAGGTGTCCTCACCATCATCTCCCTCTCTGCATGTCTGTGTCCAGGGTCCCCTTTTGTAAGAACACCAGCCTTAGGGTCACCCCGATGACCTGACTTTAACCCAGTCACCTCTATGAAGACCCAACTCTCAAATCAGTTCACGTGTATGGTGCTTGGGGTCAGGACTCCAACAGACAAACACGGGGGACACGATTTAACACGTAACCACCAGCCAGCTCCCGGGGGATGGAGATGGTGTGAACAGGTTCACAGGAGTCACTGGACCCCTTCCCCTATCAGAGGTTCAGGTACTAGGCCACACACCACAGGTCAGTAGTTCTCAAAGCGAGCCCCAGGAACCCCCTGGGGTCCTGATGCCCTCCAAGGGAGCCTGCTGCCCAGCGCTGCTACCATAATAAAGGGACAAAGGTGTCCCACCCCCTCCCAGGTGAATGATGGTGCCTCCCAGAGGAAACACCACGGCAGACTGCACGTGGCAGCAGTGCCGTCCGGCTCTGACACCCACTATATGAGAACGTGGAACTATGGGACTCCTCCCACTACACATCTTTTTGGAACATAGAGTTATTTCTCATAGACGCACATGATTTAAATGAACACAGGATGGGTCTACTATTGATTACAAATAAACCCATAAATACGTGTTTCGATAGCGCCTCCATTTTTATTTCTAACCCAGCGAATATCCATCGACGGAACCATCTAAGCCATCACCCTTGAGCATCCTCGGTGATTTTAAGGGGTGGATAGGGTCCCAGGACGAAACGTTTGAGGACCCTTGCTGTAGGGACAAACCGGCTGGGACACCGTCTGTCTTCCCTGAGGTAGCCACATCCTCATGTTGATAAGAGGTTTTCTGAAGAACTTATTTTTAGTAGCTAAGTGCCACAAAAAAGGAAGCTCGTTGCCCAACCCCTTCAGTTGACAACAGCAAGTCTTCATTCATTTAAAAAAAGAAAAAAGACAATCTCAGGTCTCCCGAGACAGCGCTTCATGCCATGTTACCTTCAGAACTTACCTACTTCACAGACCGAGCAGCGTCGGGGGTGGCGCTTTCACGTATCCCAACTGCTGAGGGCTGCCCCTCCTCTCCCCCCAGATTCTAACCTCGGACAGAACCTCCGAGAGCAGCATGGCCGTGAACTACCCGCCGCACACCTCTGTGTCAAGCTGGACCTTCTTCAAAGCCCCGTGTCGTAGCAAAATGGGAGGAGGTCTGCGCGGGACCACAGACCGGCTGTGCTTATGGGTCAGAACCAGGGCCCAGGGGGTGCAGAGCAAAGTGCGACTCCCCGCCCATCTCCCCCTCGGGATGCCAGGTACATCTCCGGATTGGCAGGTGGCACCCTCTAACTATCGGTCAGGACCATTCTATTTTTTTAAATGCCCAGGTCACTTCCATTTTGAAACTTGTTCCTTAAGCACTCGGACTCGGAAGATCCTCCCTGTTACCATCCTTGCGAGGGAGAGCAGGGTGGTCAGTGTCTCATTTTAAAATCATCCTCAAAGGCGTTTGATTCAAATAGCAAGATACTGGGCCCCTGCCGCGTGCAAAGCAATGCCAGGGGGCACGGGTGCAGGGTGGGGGGGATGCAAAGGAGGGCATGCGGTGCATACTCATTGCATGCATTCCTAGTGTGTACATGTTAAGTGTGACGCTGAGTTTGTCAAGTGCTTAGGTCATGGCTGGCAGGGAGGGAGGGAAGGAGGCAGGGAAGGACAGAAGGAGAACGGAAGGAGGAAAGGAAGGACCTGGTGTACATGGACCTTGAAGAACAAGATGAACTAGGCGAGGTGACATGGTGACGATCACTTTCAGAGGGAGAACCCAAGAGGAAAAGCACACAAGGAGGACTACTTGGGAGCTGGGGAGGGCCCAGAATAAGGCGTGGGCAAGCTGTGGATGCCCAGATTGGGTCCATGGCCTGGTCCTGGTTCCTGATGAGGCCTTGACGCCCTATCCAGAGTTTGGCCTTCATTCTGCACAAAACCTGGGTTTGTAGTTTCTGTTTTCCCGCGTCTTCCCATTCCTGGTCTCCCATCCTCCCCATCTAAGATACTGATCATCTCATCTGGGTTAGGATACATCGCTCTTCCTCAGGGCAGGCACACACTTGAAGATGATTTAGATTAATTTAAAAATGTGATTCACGTCTTCGTGTCAGCTGGAGGGCTCTGATTCCCTAAGCAGTGAACCCGAGATGGCCTCTCACGGGTCCACAGTCCCGGAAGACCCACCGGCCAGGGGGAGGGGGCAGGTATTGGAAGTGAAAATAAAAGGTAGCAACTTCATGCACATCCGATCTGAGAAATTCTACCTACGAACGGCCGATTCTCCAAACCATAAAATGGCACTGACAACCGCAACAGGCAGAGTGTCTACGGAGAACCGAGACTCAGGTATCAGGCCACGATTCGTATTCCCCACTTCACAGATAATTGATTTCATGGTGTTGGGACTGTGGTCCCTTCTAGATATGGGATGACTTGCAACAGATGGTGAGGTCACGTGAGCTCACATGTAAACTGAAAAACAGGGCTTCGTTACGGGAATCGGAATCCCACCATGTCACTCTTCTGCCCCCAAGTAAAACCCCTCTTCCTAGGGTGCTCTGGGCCCCAGAAACCCATACAGCCTGCAGAGAAGGGTCTCCACCTCATTATTCTTCTTACCTGCTCCTGCAGTCACTTGTCAGTGGCCCGAGCTACGAAGACAACGTCCCATCAGCCTAACTTGGTGAGGGATGAAACCCATGAGGTGATCCGGCTGGAAAACCCCCCAGAGCTACCAGTTCCACACCATGTAGATGGGCTGCTGAGAATCGAGACCTGACCTTAGGGTTCGTGTCACCGAGTTAAGGAGCTCGTCCTTCATCTGGTCCCATCCTGTAGCTCAGAGAAAGAGCCACCAAATGAAAGTGGAAATGACACGCCACGAAGACAAAAAGTAAGAGGCACATTGGGGTGAAATCCTTGTACAGCAAAGGTTCCTGAGGAAAAACACACTCCAAAGTATACCCCATGGGGGGGCACAAGATGGAGTTTGGCACTGATGCCGCTGACAGACCGAGTTCCTCCTGGCGGGTCCGCATCGTCTGTGTGCCACGCCACTCCCTCCAAAGTGGTCAGATGCCAACAAGTAAAATCAGAAACACACTTCCCTAGGGCACATGCGTTATCCCAGCCAGCTAGGTGTGGCGGGGACAGGTGCGTCTATGGAGCCGGGAGGCTGATGTCCTCTCAGCAAATTGTCAGATTTAACCGACTTGCATCTGAGGCCAGATATAGACCCACCAAACAAACACTTCCAAGAATAGTTACATCTCAGGCCTGAACGGCAGAAAAGCTATGAGGATTCAAGTCGCACAGTCGATTGGTTAATTCTAAGTAAAGGCCACAAATCAAAAAAAGAAAAAAGAACACTTTCCTGGCATCTGATGTAGAAATGGACCCTTGCGGTGCATGTGCGCGTGTGTGTCATCCACGAACATGGGCTACATACGAGAGCACCCAGGTCACGGTCACTCATGCTGTGCCCTGTCACCCACTCCGAGAGTTGGTCAAGCCTTTGTCTTTCTCCTTCCTGCCTCCCGCCTTCTTAAGACATTCCACTGGCCACCGGCCAATGGTCAAAGCCAGGACAGAAAGGGAGGAAAGGTGACACTCCGCTCAGCCCATGTGGTGACTTAGTAGCGCTTCAGGTGAAAGGCGTGGGGAGAGCCAGGGAGACAGGCTACTTGGTGGCTCATAGGATCTGCACCTTCCTCACCCCCCTCCCCCCAGGAGGCCCATCCACCCATGATGCTGTCTCCAAACAGGCACGGCCTGCTGACTCTTACTCTCTCACTGGCCTACGATGCTTCTCTGAAGTCTGTGCAGTGGGGAAAAAACTGTGCTCCTCTGGAGGGGCGAACATGGCGTGGATACTGTGAATTTTGTTGTCTTCTAAAGGCACAAATGAAACTTAAGGTCAACAAAGGTTTATAAATTCCCCACACCACGGGCTTCAGTTTCTAAAGACGTTTTTCCTTGACAAGGATAACAGAACGACTTTGAAGGCCTGGCTGTCCCAGATAGCACAGTCGATGACATGAAAACGATGTCATGGCAGAGGCAAGAACACCCAAATCCCCCTTCAGCAACGGCAAGCCAAAGAAAGCCTGGGAGGACCTTCAGGTCACCCCATCGAGCCGCCCCCAAAGCCACCCCAAATAAAACTGCCATCGAGCCACTCCAAATACAACCACCATCTCGGCGAAAGCAGTGTCCACTCGCCATGGCGATGGGACTTGAAGACCCGGCTTCCGGCCCCTCGTCCAACCCGAGGTCAGGGATAAGACTAAAGGTGCCGCTGGGGTCACCAGACTGGTTTTTCGTTTCTGAGAAAGATGGTTTCGGTCAGAGAATCCAAGTAAGGTGTTCCACCCCATCTCCGGGCTCTGGACATCCCATTTGATATCACAGCCATCCCTCCTGAGCTCACTGATTCACGTGCCCAGTGTTTACCAGTCCATCACTCTATGCCGTGCACTGCAATACAGTGTCGATGCCTCTTATGAGATGACCTAACGTTCTACCCACCAGCCCTTTACATGCCACGGTCTGAAGAATCCCCTTCTCTCTGGATGAGGATTTCATAGTTCAGCCACACACACTTACAGATATCATCCGTGTGAGCTGGGCTCTAACGCTCCAGAAGGTCCTGCTTTCTTAGGAAAAAATAAATGAGGACACAGATATTTTTTCACTAGAATCATGGCATTTCTTGCGTTGGGCTATTCTTTTTCTTTCCTTTTAGAAAGTATGGTGAAGTATTTCCTTGTAGGTCATATTAATTTGTAAGAAAGACATTCTAGGCCATACTTATTTTCATATTTATTTGCAAAAAAAAAAAAAAGTGAGGAGTATAAAAACAGACCTTTCAGGTGGTTCATAAGTGTGTCTTGCTATTACTCGGGAAGTGATCTGATCGGTGGATCTTCCCCTGTGTTAACGAGCTGATGTTGGAGTAGAACATACAGCCCCTCCGAGCACCTCCTGGATCGATGTCCACAGACACAGTCTCCTTCGGACCCAATATAGTCGTTATACGTCACCAGTACTAACACATCGCACCCGTCAGGATGACTTCCCCAGCATTGTGTCTTTGTCTAAGTCATTTCTTTTGCATGTAGATGTTTATGACCGTGCACGGCATTACCACACCACTGCCATGAAAGTGTAAGCCCCCAATGGGGGAGGGGGTAGGACAGGGACGCGTCAGATGTGGGTGTGAACCTCCAGGGCCGAGCACATGGCCAGTCCACGAAGGCCTCTTGATGGCTCTGTGTCCTTGTCTGTGAAATGGGGTAATCGCTGCTCTGTCTGTTGTGTTATCTGCCCTATTTACGCAACACGTAGTTCGGCATCTGGCATAGAGTAAGTACTCGATGAGTGTTCTCCATTTTATTGCTGCTGTTGCCACTCACACTGGATTAAACTAAAGCTCTGGAAGGAGCTAACAGAGACGAGCGAGTGAGACAAACAGCCGGCAGAAAGAAAGGGCGACAGAGGATTCAGTATCCTGGTCCACAGCCTTGTCTAATCAACCAGAGCCGTAGGATATTTTTTCAAAATTACTTCCATTGACATAATGGAAATAATAAATAATAATAATAATAAATTGTTCACATGTAGGGAGCTCAGAAATGCTTCTTTTCCTGTCAGATTCCATCTATCTAGGCATGAACACACTGGATGGCTGACGGCAGAAGAATAGCGAAGCCTGCCCTCCCCAGGGAGGGGGACCGCCCTTCTTCCTCTTTTCCATGTCCCAATACCATTCGTCAAACTGCTTTAACCAAAGCTCTATCCTGGAAACCAATGAAACTGCCACAGCTTTCAGAATATGAAGAGGAAAACTAGAAGTACAGCTGACTCTGGTGCCATTATAGTCTATTTTTTGTTGTTGTAAGAGTCTATTAAAATCATCATAAAGTAAGAGCAGAAGATTTAAAGTAACGTGCTCGTCGAGTCCACATCAAGTCCTAACGAGAAACAGCCATCACACGTATGAGTAATCTAAGAATCCAAATCAATGAACAAACCAAAGGGAAACAAAGTCAGAGACACAGAGAGCACATTGGTGGCAGGACAGGTGGGAAGGGTGTTTGCGGGATGGATGAAAAAGGTTAAGGGATTAAGAAGCACAAATTGCCAGTTAGAAAAAGTCGTGCATCTGCAAAATCCCAAAAGTCTCATCTATGAATCAAGTTTGGGTTGGCAAAAACAGAAAATGGTCACAGGTATGTGAATTACAAAGTGAGGAATACAGTCAATAATACCGTGAGAACACCTGGTATAGGGGCTGGGTTTGGGGGGAGGATTGAGTGGGCTGTTATGAGCATTTTAGGTCAGAGGTGCTTTTCAGACATTGAAAAAACCAAAAGCAGTTCACCCTACTCTTTTCCACAGTAGGTTTCCCAAACACTAATACTTCCAAGTGCAATTAGAATCACGTTCCATCCTTAACAGGTAGAAGGGATTTTGAATCATGTTCTCTTTTTAAAAAAATTTTTTTTGGCTAATGAATTCTCACACATTTAGCCTTCACGCTCAAGTTCAGGAAAGCGGGAAATTAAACAAATAAAATGAAGCAATGACGTCAAACCAATTGTTTCACCTGTCGAAAGCCAATGATAGCTTGGTCGTGGAGCCATGTTATGATCTGATTAGGATCTTTCATTAGGTTTAATGCTCACTGGGACCATGTGGAGAAGTCGAGATGGGATAACACGTAAGTGTCTAAGGTGGTCGGATAAATCCAGAAATAATAAAACTCTCCGACTCTTCTGGTGATCTGACCCTCCTCCGTGGCTTCACCCTTCCCTACGGGGAGGCATTGCTGGAATTTTAGGTGGACCGTCTTCCATGATTATGTGGAACGAGACCACATTTCAAAGGCGTCCCTGGTCCCACCCATGGATTCCAGAGAGCTGCCTCCATAATGATGACAACCCCAAATGCCCACATGTCCCCAAATACCCTCCTTCAATGGGGGGGGGCAAGAGACAGTTACATCAAGTTGAGAACCAAGATGGAGTCATCCCTTTCAGAGCTTCCCTTGTCTTTCCTTATTTTGATATTTAAACTAAGCAGCAGCACTATTTACCCACTTTCATCAGCGGACTCCAGAATCTGACTTTGGTCTTCATACAAATGAACATACTTTTAAAAATTAATGCTTATTTATCATTCCCTGGCACCAGCTATGGTGAACTGATGCATAACAAATGCATAAGCCAGACAGCCGACACAGTACAACTCCCTGGAGCACAATGGTTTCCACAGGGGGCCAACAGCGCAGAGTGACCTTGACCTTCTCTAGCTCACAGTGCGTTCACATGGATGTGCATACACATTAATCTGAGCACGCACGACTAACGTGTATGTACATTTGTTTATTTGATTATTTTCGGAAACGCTAGCTGCACCAGAATGTAAATCCAACAAGGGCAGAGATGGTTTTCCCAGGAGGTGAGCGACTCCCGGCACATACGAGGCACTGCGTGTTTGTAGACTGAAGAATGAATGAAACGATGCCCTGTCATGTGACACCTGCAGTGATCACATGATGTATTACGTTCTGGTGCGCTACGAAGTGGACATTGGATTGGCCATTACGCGAGGTCATCTACTGGATTATGCAGTGAATACTTTACGGTTCAATAAGCACCTTTTGGTCATTATCTCACATGATCCTTCTAACGACTCCCTATAGACACAGAATAGATTTTAGGATCCCAGTTTATAGATACAGACATGGGTTATGTTCTAAGTTTGCTTGTGAGTCCATTATTTGTAAAGTCTAATGCTCTGACTCTCCCCTAGACCCACGTGGGGAGCCCCAGACAGGAGCCGCGTGCACCACCCACTGCCATGCAGGAATCCTCAGAGACCCCAGGTATGGGAGATGGAGCCCCAAGAGTCAGGGGAGAAAGGAAAGAAAATGAACATTTTGAGCATTGTTCCTAATCACGGGGTTGGGGGAGGAAAGAAGTCACAGCTACCAAGGTAGCTGCTCTTGTCCATGACCTCTGAGCTCATGACCCTGAGCCCCGACTATGTCTGTCTGCCACGTCTTCCTGTTCACTGTGCCCACCTCTCACATGTGTCAATTTCGAGGAGACCTGGGAGGCCCCAAAGTAAAGGAATTTTTTCTGCAGCCCCATCATCACACTTGAACTTGGCTCCTGAGGCGAACCTTAGCTCCCCGCCCACAGACCCTGTGTGAGGCAGGCAGTAGACACAGCAGGACGGGGCCACCAAGGACCA
The DNA here is from genome assembly GCA_030015415.1 of Cynopterus sphinx. Classification (NCBI taxonomy): domain Eukaryota; kingdom Metazoa; phylum Chordata; class Mammalia; order Chiroptera; family Pteropodidae; genus Cynopterus; species Cynopterus sphinx. The sequence goes on along the minus strand of CM057380.1, from coordinate 3,605,305 downwards.
AAGAACCTGCCTACTTCCTTCTGAGTCGGGATTTTGAAGTGTAGCACACTTTTCAAATACAGAACAGTCTGCGAAAATATACTCCAAAAAGAAATGGAGGAAATGGCTCAAAAAAGAAAAAAAAAGAGAGAGAAAGAGGCAGAGACATGTCCAAAGGACACAGGAATCAACCTGAATGGGAGAGAGCGCCTGACGGCCAACGCCGGGACAAGGTGGGCTACAAATAATGAGAGTGTGGGATTAAAACCCCAAGAATAAGACAAATATCTAATGTTGATAGAAATAAATGATGGAATTAAACAAATAAATGGGGAAGAAGAGACAGCTCCTCTTTACTGAAGAACCCCATATGATAGTGAATGGACAGTGCTCAAATTAGTGGGTGACACTGTAGGAAGAAGGAGGATATCTGAACACCCTCAAAGCATCTCCTTCGAAGCATCGATTAACTTCTGTTGCTACCTTCCCGTATACCCACAAAACCTTCGATCCCTCCCCCACCAGGAGATGGAGTTTGACGCCTCTTCCCTCGAGTGGGGGCCGGGCATAGGTACTTGCTTCTAAGGAATAAGGTACAAAAGGGGGAAAGCAGTCGCTCTGTGGGGGAGAAGACAGGAAGACACCCCCTAAGCCAGAGCAACCCCACCAACAAGAAGTCAGACCTCTATCACGTACTCCTGATCAGATACAATGAGATGGACACATCACGTCTGAGGGGTCCTCTTCCTAAGACTCTACATATACCCTCCGCCTAAACGTGACAAACCCCAAATGAGAGACATTCTAGAAAATACCTGAGCAGCCAGCGCTCTTCAAAACTGTCAAGGTCACGAAAGATGAGGAAAGAGCATGAAACTGCCACAGATGGGAGGCTAATGCCAGGCAGCATCCTGCCGCGGGAAACGGGCATCGGTGGAAAATTGGGGGAATTTGAAGAAAGTGTGTTGTTTCCTTAAAGGAAGGAAGTGCTGATTTTTTTCCTATAAAGAGCCAATACTTAGTAGTAAATATTTTTGGCTTTGTGAGCCATGTGATCTCCTTTGAAACCACTTAACCCTGTTCATTGGAGCTGGAAGGAAAGGCAGCATGTAAACGAATGGGCGTGGCTGTATTCCGACAAAACCTTAAATACAAAAACAGGCAGCGGGCTGGCAATATGGCCTGCGAGCCAAGTTTCCTGACTCCTGGACAATAATGTTGTCCCAACGTGAATTTCTTAGTTTTGATCATTGTACCCTGATTATGCAAGATGGTAATACAGGGGGCACGGGAACTCTCTGTGCCATTCCGACTCTTCTGGAAATTGGAAATGAGTTCAAAAGAAGTTTTTTAATTGAGGTGGAAATAATCTGGGGATCGTGTGCCATTTTCGAATGGTCTTGGTTAGCGCTTCCCTGTACCTTTTTCCCCTCTGCGACCACACGTATGGGTCACGTCCTGCAAACATGGCCCATTCCAAGAGCTGTTTTCTGCGTTTATTCTGCACAGAATGAGCGAGCGCAGGTTCATCGTATCGCGTGTGTTGAAAGTGATAACAGCTCATTCTTCCTGAGAATGAGGGGGTCTGAGCCTCAGTATGATTCCCGAAAGGCTCTAGTAGGGCGGTACTTTAAACAGCGGTGGCCCCACTGTGCCTCTGCTCATGAAAATGGCTGAACAGGTGCCGCCGAAACCTAGGTCATGGCACCATTTTCAAGGGCCCAGAATAGCAAAATAGAGAGCACTCCTTGTCTTCGACTCCAAATCCCTCCTAAAAGAGTTGAGAACTGGTTCGCCACCACGAAGGAGTAGAATGACCAGGACTGGGATTCAAAGCTTGGGGCTCACACACTGCCATAAGGATGGGATTAAAACCAGCCAACCATCCTGGAACCTGTACACCAAGCACATTCCTAGATGAGACATTGGCGCCGGGCCTTAAAGGGCGAGTCGGGCTTTGCCAGCCTACAAACCACCTCGACATGTGGCCCCAGAGCTGCAGGGGGTAGGACGCAGAGGGGCTTTGGTCTGCCACTTGCGTGGACATCTCTGCTGCATTGAGCCGTTGGCCTTTGTTGCGTGCCAGGCAGAGCTAAAAAGGGTTTTTCTGCAGATGAGTGGCATGGCCAAGTCTGCGTTTCAGAAAGATGAGACCCCAAGTGGAGGTGGATCACTGGAAGGAGGCTAACATGCCTGTGAACCAGGAGGACGAGCTGGCTGGACCCTGTGGGCTATACAGTCCTGCAGGCTGAGACTCCAGCAGCAGGTGTCTGGCCAAGGAGGATGCAGCTCCTTTCTTGACAGTGCAGGAAGAGCGAGGCTTTGGACCTTCTTAGTGGGAAAGACCAAGGTCCTGACCCCAGGCTTTAGCTGTGGCTATTTGTGGCCGGGGTGCAGGGGGTGATTCTCTCTTGGTGTCCACCCCAGGCTGCTCAGATTGAGTAAGAAGGTGCCAGTTCCCTTGGGAATGGGAACTGAAGATGACCCGCACATCAGGGGCACAGCACCAGCACTGCGAGTACACTCTGTACTGAACCGAGCCGCGTCCAGCCATTTCCTGAATTTGATTTCCAATCACTTCGGCCCATCTTGACGTCACTCACTCTGTGCAGGCCCAGGCGGTTCGACGAAGTCGTTTACCCTCAGCGAACCCCTTCCTTTGTCTTGTTTGGCTCCTCATTGTTCTTAGGGACACTGAGCCCATTTTTTTTTTTTTTTGTAAATATGAACTTGATCTTACATGTAATTCTATTTCTTTCTTTTTCTTTCTTTCTCTCTCTCTCTCTTTTTAATAATCCTTTAAATAAGACAACTCTTTTAGATACCAGAGAGTGGTGAATAATGACTCAAACCTAATCCTACCTTGACGTACGGGAAACTGACTCAAATTCGGGAGTGTCAGAAATCAAGAAGCATCACAAATCACAATTGCCTATGAGGAAACAGCCTTCATTGTAGTCTAGATAGGGGTGGGGGAGGTACAGTGTGGGGGTGCTGTTTTGTAAAATGAAGATGCACTGAAATGTATGTAGAGATATCATTTTAAAGTTCATTTAAGTTCAACCTACATAAAACGAGTGAGATTGGAACTAACCAGGTATAAATTTAAAAATTTTTTATACATAATAAATATGTAACAAATATATAATGAATATATAATAAATATATAATATACTATACTATAATATATAATGTAATATAATTAATGTAATGTAATGTAATATATAATATAATAAATATAAAATAAAATAAAGAGAAATAAAATAAAATAGCATAAAATAGCATAAAATAAAATAAAATAAAATAAAATATAGTGAATATTTAAATGCATCTAATATAATTTATAATGTATAATAAATATATTATACATACAAAACTTTTAAAAAATGAGCTCAGTGATTTTTTTTTTCCTCGAATGGCATGCGAGCAGGGCTAAAGAAGAATAGTTCAGAGTTTACCCGCCAGTAAATCTATCTTTAAAGGAGTGTTTCCTTCCCACAAACTGCAGTGAAATCAGGAGGGGCCATTCTGCTGACGTGTGAGTCACCCCTGTGGTGACCGTAAGAGGTAAGACGCATTGTTGGTCCTGGAATCCACGGACAGAGATGGTCAAGGCCGAGAACTTCCTGCCAGTGCTCCGGGCCCCACCCTTCCGAGGCGTCCACGGCTTGTGCTTTCTGCAGACGACCTCTCCCAGGGGAAATGAATTTCTCGGAAGGAAGGCCGAGAAAGGAGGAGGCACGTGCAGGTGGAGCCCCAGTCAGCGCACCTGGGCAGGTGTTTGGAGACGCCACCCATCTGGGTGCTGGATGAGGGACTTTCACTAAGCTGTCTGTCTTCTTTCTGTCTCAGGTGACCTCGGGCAGCAGAGCCCTGATGGGTCCCAGGGGGTGGGGAGGGTGAAGCGGGGGCCTGTGTCTCGGCCCATGTGAGGCCCAGAGGAGACTCTGCACCAACAGCACCAACTTCCAGCCTGTCTCTCTTCTCTGCCTCAGCTTCATGCCCTGAAAACCACGGACTCTTGTGGATTTAAAAAAAAAACTCACGAAGTCACATGATGGCTTATGGGACAGATAAAGTGCTTGCCCTTACAAGGCCCTTGAAAAACAGTAGGATTTCTGCCTGTGTGGAAGGTGATGAGTATTTATCCCTCATTTTCACAATACAGAAACGGAGCAAAACGAAAGACTCAGCTCCATCTCTCTCTCTCTCTCTCTCTCTCTTTTTTTTTTTTTGGAGAAAACATTGTGATAAGAAGTCTCTCACCACCAACAATGTCCCTGGGCTTCATGATAATTTTCCCCTTTCTTTCTCAGGGAAACGGATGGCTATATGAAAGGGAGACATGGGCAACACAGGGTCTTTGTAACGGTGAGAAAGATTAATGACACGATCATGGTGTAGCAGGCTCGCGGGTCAGTGCCTGGGCACCTGCACACTAGCTGCCTACAGGAGGAGCTGCCACCACGCCCATTCTGAGGATGGGGACACCGAGGCTCGGCACGTTAAATAAGCGGCCTTCAGCATGTCCCATCAGCATCCCAATGCAGCCGATTCCAAAGGGTGTGGTGTAACCGCCGAACACACCGTTCCAAACATGCTGCCTACAACTGAAATGGCTGCAAAGGCATTTGAAATAGAGGAAAGTAGAGAAGCCTGAAAACTAGCCCAGGCCCTGAGAAGAGGCGATGTAAGGAGACAGGATGAAAGAAGAAGGGAAGGCAACCTAAATAATTTAAGTTCTTCGTGCCTTTGACTCTGAGCTCTTCAAAAGGGAATCGCCTTTCACTGATATCCCATGGCCGGGCCCTTCTGTCTTCTCTCATCTGGTGAAAATCTGCCCCTGACGACAGAAGGAGATGACCCCATTGTCAGAGAAGGGTTGTTCTTACAGCATCCCCTGAGAAATCAGGCTCCGAGAGGCCGCGATGCACACCTCCTGTACACTGCACCTGCCCCCTCCAGCATACAAGCACAGTCGCTGTCCTCAGGTCCCCACACCTGTCCCCATCCCGGGACCTGTGGGGCTCTCTCAGGCTACAGCAGTGATCCCCAGACACCAAGCCTTCTTCCCACATGTCCTTGGGGTCTCTGCCCGACAGCCCTCCCCGCTCATCTAGTCTACACTGGATTTCTTATTTTCCTGCCACCACACTCTGTCATGTTTGTCCCTCACCTCCTGACATAGTCTAGCCTAACTGACCACTGTGTTCTTTCTGTCACACCCTCCCCATCCCGACTGGATTGAGAGTGCCCCTTGCACATGTCCCCTGTACCCAGGACCCTGGTGGATGCCCTATATACTCTGAGTGAATAAAGGAGGGACGAGTCGATGAACACATGTGGGATCCCAAAGGGATAAATGCCATGGCATGCAGCCAGGCTTGCAGAAGAATATCATGAGACAAAGCAAAGAAATGAAACTCCTCATTATCAAATAAAGAAAAGCCCGTCCCCTGTTTCCAGGCAAACACGTGACGATGGTGTGTTTCAGAAGTCCCTGACTCTGAACAGAAGCCTGACATGTGCTCAGGAACTGAACGAAGGGGCCACAAGTGCCTCCTGCCGTGGAATCTGGCGTGGATACAGCAGACCAAGTCTCACCCACCGCGGTGGGGGGCCCGAGAGGGGACAACAGACCCGAGCACCATTGCAGGTAAATGCTCAAAAGCCAGCCCAGGCCCTGGTGTCTCCCTGCACTGTGGGAGCAGAACCCCCGCACATAGGAGGCCGCCCCGTGTGCCTGGCACCCTGGCAGGCCGCTCCAGCTGAAGTGGCCCGATTGTCCTCGCTGCCCGTGGGCCCTGGGCTTTGGAACAGCCCTGAAATGCGTCCTCCCAAAGATGTCCCCTGAGATAGGACACCCCGCTTGGCATTGTTTCGCCGTCTACCGGCATCGATATCCCAGAGTAATCCACCCTGCTTTTAACGGCTGATGACAGCTCCAATGGCTGGGGCAAAAATCAGTTGAAGGAAAGGGAAGTCTTGTCGGAAACGAGATTAATCTTGTAACGAGTGTTCAGCCCTGATAACCCATCTGCTTCAACGGGAGAGCAATTAACCTTCACCCGACAAGCTCCATCCAACCGTTATAAACATGAAAGACACAGTCCTGCCCCCCTCCTCGCAGACTCCACAGCCAGATTTGAATTCCACGCAAACGGCCTCTTTTCTGTAGGTGTGCATTAACGCTGGGGTCCGCGGCCGGGCCGGGGCTCTGCCCACGCAGGTGAGTGGGGCCACGGGTCCAGCAGGCCCAGCCCAGGTCACTCTCGCGACACGACCGCGGTGTTTTAAAGTGAAATCGCGTGTGGCTGGACAGAGCGGCTTCCACGCGGGACCTCACGCATGCTAATGACGATGCAACCTGAGGGTTTTCCTTTTCCCTTTTTCTTTTTCTTGCATCCACTTGCGCGGAGCTAGCCTCGCACTTGACTCAGGCCCTCCCTTCCAGCCACCGCAGGCCGATTTGCACAAGCGATGCTGCTTGTGGTCACAGACGGGAGATTTTTTTTTTCTTTTTTTGCTTTTCTTTTTATCTCTGAGAACTTAGTAGCTTTCCTGGGGAGCGAACCTGTGACCTCGCCTTTATCAGACGATGCTGCAGCCGCCCAAGCTAAACAAGCTGGCCCCTGCAAATCCGTGAGGGACCCCACAGTTAAAAATAGCTTTTACGACACGGATGAGAAACCACGCAGGTGACAACTTGTTCATCCTGAGCCGCTTGACGGTGCTGACGTCCGGGACAGTAACGACAGGTAAAGGACATGGCTCACAGACCCGAGGGGGGCGCACACTACGCCGCACAGAGCATGTGAACAGGACTATTTAAGGACGTGTCAACAGAGGACGAGGGACAGCCCTTCTGCAAAAGCAGCAAGCATGACCGTCTGCGGCTGGGACCGCATTGGATTTTTTTTTAAATGATAATAGGATCAAAGGGAAAAACAGAAATATTCATTGAGTATATGCAGAACAAATGTGTCTCTCTCAAGGTTTTAATCCGGTCTTCGTGATGGCCGAAGGCATCTCTCAGATTGTGCATCCCAACATGAGATCTCAGCTCTCCTCTGAACCCCGTTTCCTTTTTCCCAGGGCACGAGTCAAGGGCTCACAAAGGCCTGCATTTCCATGGCAGAGCCCCCTGCATGCCGGCCTCAAGTTTGGCCTCTAATGACAGTCCGAGAGAGCAATGAGGGAGAGGTGCACATCCCATGAGGACGTCACCTGCACCTAGGACACGCTGCCCTGCTCTCGGCCTCTTGGGGCCGTGGCCTGTACCTGTTTGCTTCGCTGGGCCTTTTCCTGCCATTAGTGGGTAAAACAGTCCTTACCCTCCAGAGCAGAGGGTGGGAAAGTGGGACAGACCCCTTTGACCCAGGGGTTTATACCACCTCCACACTGGCAGCTGGGTTAGACTCAAGCAAAGGGTCCCATGGTCCAACTCCCGGCCACGGCGGCAGCTTACGGTGCCTTAGCCTGCGGCAAGGTGGGCACTGGCATCAGGCCCTTCAGCTGGCCAACCTCTTATTCCCGAGTGACCACGTCTTCCCGGAGTCGACAAGGGCAAACACCATGACAGGATCCCGATCTGGTTCTTAATTTCTTTCCCCAGGAAATCTCACCAACACCGAGCCTTCATGGTCAGTGGTTACATAAAGCTCACTTTGGGGCCTGGAGTCAGATCCACTTACTTCCCATGAGCCCACACCGGAATGTGTGGGGGCCAGTCACGTGTCTGGGCTCAAATCCTCCATGGATATTACCCCATCAGCAGAGAGCAGAAACCGAAGACAGAAGGGAAATCAGAGCGCCTGACAGCCACGCAGAGCACGGCACCACGTCAGGGGTCCGGTCTGAGAACCACGTGTGCAACTTGAAGATGTCAGAGAAGAAAGCCACATGAATCATTTTTTTAACGATGCAGACAGCTCTCATCCGTGAGTCTAAACCTAGCGGAGAGCAGGAGGACACGGCAGACGCCCCACGGGCCCCCGAGGGGCAGTGCGCACCGCCCTAACCTTGCTGCCCTCCTGGTCGTTTACCAAGGAAAAGTGTGAGATAAGAGAAACCACAACGTCAGACCCAGAATCTTGTGAAACTGAGACGGCTGCCCTGTCAGCACGCTGCCTCACCGTGATTTTCATTTCGATCCTCAGGCCGGGTTCAACGACGGAATGAATGGCTGACACTGGTGCGATGAAGTGGAACGTAGATTGTCCAAGGAAACTCATCACGTGTACGCGTTCCGAAATGGCATTTGCACAGACGTGAGGCGGAGGCAGGAATGTAAGGAACGCAGCATCAGCTTAGCACCCCACCTGTCAGGCAGTGTCGGAGGGCGGCACCCTCTCTGCTGATGGGCGAGAGACACGCAGGACAAGCTGCCACTTTTGAAGCCTGCTTTGTCTCCTTCCTACCCGTCATTGGCTGAATAATGTTCCTTCCCCCCATGTCTACCCGGAACCCCAGAACCTTCGCAGGTGAGATTCGGATAGGGACTGAGATGAGGCCCGACTAGATGATGGGAGGCCCTAAATCCGATGAGAGCATCATAGTAAGAGAACAAGAAGAACCAAGAGTCAGAGAAGAGGGCGATGAGAAGACAGACCGGGGGAATGCGGCTCCAGTCCAAGGAACCCATGGGCTGAGGCCATGCCGGAGGCCGGGAGGGAGGCCTGGGACAGATCCTCCCTCAGCGCCTCCAGAAGGAACCAGCCCTGCCGACACATTGATTTTGGACTTCTGGCCTCCTAAATTGCAAGGGAATAAATTTCCATTGTTTTAAGCCACCCAGTTGTGGTCATTCGTTATGGCAGGCCTAAGGAACTGATGATATGCTACCAGAGGTGGTGTTTTTAACAAAATCTTGGCCATTTTAGGGCATTATATGGCCCACTATTTGATTTGTAGAGTTCGTACAGCTTCCAAAAGTCCTCCAGACTACGCCAAGGATTAGGTAACTTCCTGGTTCCGGTGACCAGATAGCCTGAATTTTTCAGAATACTACTAGTTTTTGCAAACATTTTTCACACAAACTCCTTTGCCTGCCTGTGTCTTGATTTTTCTGTTTAGAAAAATAGAGCTCTTGTACCACTGGAGAGAAAATGTCTAGTTCACATTCTAATGAGAGTCATGCGGGGACACGTGTGGGCAAATATCTTTAAGTCGTTCTAAGTTTTGTTTGAAAATAATGTTAGAAGTTGTTTTTTTTTTAATGGAAATGAAAAGCTAATTTCTTGAGTATGTTTTTCCAACCAACACTGGTGGGCAAATGAGTCAAATGATGCTTGTTCCACGCAGACTCACTCCCCAACCAAATCTTAGTTCTCTTAGGAATTCCTTTTAATTTTCCTAAAAACAAGAGTGTACCGATCCAAAGTATAATTCGGTTGAGAAACCGTGGAATCTAAGGGGACCTACCAAGTTTCTTCCATCTTTTTGACTCTCAAATAAAAGCCGTTACCCTTTCTTTGCCTCCTTATCAACTAGATCCTAGTTTTTCTAGGAGAGGGACCGAGTCAGATTTCTTTTAACCACGCACACTGCCAAACACACGCTCCACTCAGGGAAGGATCCTGATACACACTAGGTCATTTGATCGTGCGTGCATTCACTCAGCGAGTATTTATGAAGAAGCATCTGACGTGCCGGATGCTGTGCTCAGTACTGGAGAAGCAACGGTGAGGCAAAGTCTTAAAATATTAGATTAAAATTGAAAAAAAAAAAAAAGAAAACTCACCAAGATATCACAAGACTTTAGGTTTTATGAAAGATCGCATTTTCTTTGGCTCACATATCATCCTTGGATGAGTCAGACTCAAGTTAAATAGCACGTGTGCTAAACTTAACATTTTAGTAGGGAATCCAATTTTATTATCCGACTCAGGAAAATTGTTTGTTAACTGCTATGAAAGTTGACATTTGTTATAAAGCAGATCATCTTATAATCGAATGCAAAGACCCTATTTAGGAAAACGCTCTAGCACATCACATCTATTCATTTGGATGGCATTTATATAAAAATGACAGCACGGGGAGCGCCGCCCGGCTCGCCCCTGACACGGAAACCCTCGGCCTACACCTGTACCTTGGTGGCAGCCTATGTGTTGACGAAATTCAGGTACAGCTTCACTGACATGTCAAAGGAATAACTAGAGTAACAAAAGAAGAAAAGCGAACAGTCCCGGGATAGTCCATGAAACACAACTTTTCACTCCGTTGTGACCAGAGGACTTTTGCACAGGGGTTTGCAACTGTGGGATATTGGGGTGACCTGACGCCCACCTTGGACACATGAACCCCGATAAGTGCTACCACTCAGTAAGAGCAAAAATGTGGCCTGGTGTTGCCCTACCCAGACAAGGGTCATGTAACGGAACGCAGGTGCCCAGACCTGCTTCTGCTCTGAGTTCCCAAGGGGAAAGCATCCTCACGACCCCGCAGAGGCAGCACGTGCTGGCCACGTGCTCACAAATGTTCCAAATCCACTCGATTCCGGGCAGCTGCATGACCATGCCACGTTCTCAGCCACAGGTAGCTCCTCAGGTCACACACACACACTTCCATCTCCTGTGAGACCCTCGAATGTGACCACAGGAACCCGACAGATGTTGGGCCCAAGACACGGTCATAATCCCGTCATCTGAGCAAGGAGCACAACTTCTCCGATGATCTCTGGGGACCACGAACACGATGCTCCACATCTAAGCAGTCAGCCATCGCTCAATGGATTCAACAAATGAAAGTTCTGCCATGTGTTTTCAGGCTCCGCCTCATGGATTGACTCACTCACTCTAGTGTTTGTCATCCAGGCAGGCAGCCATGCACTTGCATTTATCAGACAGACCACGTACTGCTTCTTACCCGGCACAGCCAACACAGGGAAAAGGTCACACAGCGACAGCCATATAACTTAGGGCATAGAGTACTACATTTTAGTAGCTGGTGTTTTGAGAGCTTCTGGTTGGTGTTCAGGAAGGTGCCACTGACTCTGAATGATGCACCTGGCCTGGCTGTGCGATCATCCGGGATATACCTGTCCCCCTCCTCTGAAGAGTGCGCCTACTCCAACAGTCCATTCAAAATGGCCCTTGACCCCTTCCACTCTAGGACCACGCCGGAGACCAGCTGTCGCCCCCTGTTACAGGAATGCATGCACTCATTCATGCATTCATTCATTCATTTGTTGGCACAAACCAGAGAAAAGGCTAGGGAGTAAGAAATGAACACCCTGCAGTCTTCCACCTCGGTTTTTCACGGGATCCCTCAAAACCATCGGTGTCTTGGGTCCATAAAAATGCAGCTGAGTTCAGCTGCTGAAAGTCTGGTTAACACGTTGCTGGAACAAGAAACAGAGTCACAGCAGTGACTATACCCTGTCTTCTCTACAATCCCCAGAGGAAGAGCACGAGGAAAAAGCAAGAAACATGTGGGGAAACACTTCCATCTCTTTAGAAGAAGCTATAAATACCCAACACGTATTGGAGCCCTTTCAAAGGACAAACATTGGAAACAAACACAATCGGGAATACGTGACTTTGGCAAAAGCAAACGAGATATGAGAGTAAATGAAATGATAAGAATAAAACTAGGATAAGTAGCCCAAAAGAGCTCAAAAGCAATTTTTTTTCACATTAAAGCACTTTACTGCTCAAAGCACACCTATGAGCTAAGCGGTTTAATCTGTGTACCACCAGCAGGAAGTGGATGCTATCATCATTGTGGAATCTATTCTGCAGATGAAGAAACTGAGGCACAGAAAGGTGAAAGAAGAAACTGAGGACAGTCTGGTCCTGCTCCATCATAAGAAACTGGGTCCTTAGGGAGGAATATGGGGCCTTAATCTCTAAAGGACATCATATAAAGTGCGGCCTGTATTCCTTTTTTCTTCACTATCCTAGAAAAAGGAAATGAGTAGAAAAGGACACTCAAAATTAAGTATAATTTCTCAAATGTTATTATTCTTATTAAATCTTTCCATAGGAAATATAAAGCTGGAAAAAAAATCCGAAGGAATAAAGACTTAACAGACTCTTGATGGTGTAATATCGGTGATTTTAATTTCCTATTCTAACTTTTTTATTTTCTAAACTCCTGCAATGATTATACTTGAAATGGGGGCAAAGAACAAAGTTCATAGGATGGTTGTTGTTTGAACAACATGTTATTCTCTGGGTATATGGGATCTATATTCTCTTCAGGCTGAAGAAAACAAAACACAGGAAACAACCACAGCCCCTCAGGCAAACCATGGTTATGTGGGGGGAGGAAGGTGACAGGGTGTCCCTTGCTCTAGCATCAGAGATGGGTCTGTCCACCGTACGGTCCTGCACCAGCATCGCACACAAACCGTGATGCCAGGGGCACTGGGACCCGTGCAGACTCGGAAGGTTAGAGGCGTCGTTTTGCAAAGAAACAGAAGGAGTGGCAGGAGGTAGCACCTGGAAGCACGTTGTGCGATTGGGAAGATGTCTCACAGGATCGCACCCAAAGCTAACAAAGGTGCCCAAGAAACGGAGAGGGGGGAACAGAGGCAGAGGAGAGAGTCTTCATTCAGCCAGGAGGGTCCTGAGGTTCTTATAGATCTTCCAACAAGATGAGCAGAAGGAGACAAAATAGATGTGTCTCCCACAGAAAACATCTCCGGGTGATTCCACATCAATGCAACCAAAATAGGGGCTGAGTGTGTAAATAAATCATTAGAGTATAGTCACAGGACACGACTCCATTAAGTATGGTGGCTCCTCAAGGTCAAATGCATCCCCTGCCTCCCACCTGTCAGTCATCAACTCCAACGGAGACGACCTCTACGGGGCAGCCCGCTTGTCCCTGCGATGCGAAGCCCACTCTGGTCACCCAAGGAGGCACCTCCCTGTGTAGGGAGCCAACGATGGACGGCCGCTCTGTGTTCTGATGAGCTCAGGGCCCCCCAGGAGATCTGGGTGGGGCGGTAGGTTTCCATGCTTCGAGAAGGTAAACATCGCCCTGGCGTTGGGCCAGGGCTTGAGTGCTGAGGCTTTCAGGTGCTATTTATTTTATTTAGCTTATTGTTCAGGGTCACTGTTTGTTGACTTGATTTTTCTTTCCCCTACAAAGGGGCCAGTTGGTAAGGACATATCCTGTGCCTGGATAATTGATGATTCTCTATTGTTCCATGTTTGTGTGTTGTGGTTTTATTTGCTTTGGTTCAAAGGACCTAACCATGCACTCATCCAGATTTAAGAAGGGGTGTAAAATCAGCACCGAGTCGGCACTGAGATTCTCATCCCCGACCACATCTGGTGATCTCTGCTTGAGCAAAGGAAGCAAACTCTGAAATGACCTTTACGCCCAACGACCATCGGAAAAAAAAAAACAAACCTTCAGCTGAATCCGAAAGTGGCTTCATTTCCCCCCAAAAAATGCAAAAGCGGACACAGGCACCGTTCTCTATGACTCAAAGGATTCCCAGATGCCTACAGGGCACATCTCGTACTCACAGGCACGTCTGGTCTGGTGACACGCGTCTCCATAAAAGCGAGCAAAGTGCATCAGACCAATGCCGAGAGCAGCGGCCTGAAGCCATTCCTTTGGAAACATTTTTTTTTACCTATTTCAGGACGGAATTTTGCCAGAAAATCTGTAGCAACAAGCTCTTCCCCTTGGAGAGCAGATAATGACTAACCAGGCAGCCTCCACAGGGGACGTGTCCACTGGGAGCCTTTCCCTGCACCGGTGTGTCCCTGGTCGGGCTGGCTATCTGTGTAGGAAGTGGACACAGGAAGTATCTGTCTACAAACACTTTTTCCTCAAGGTAATTGCTGCAGCAGCATTTTACTGTTTACCGAAGCAGTAAACATGGGATCTAAAAAAAGATGTTTTCCATTTCAAAGAACAAGGCTTTTTTTAAAAAATAATAATCATCTGTGGGTCCTTATTTCATAGCCGGCTTCTTATCAAAGCTGTCTGCAGCCTGGTTGTGACTGTGACCAACAGTGAGTCAGTGGGGTCGGCTTTCTGGGTGGGCCAGAATGAACTCCCTCGGGTGCCCATGCAACGAAGAAGGGTGGCTTTCTTCGCTGGGACGCTACTCTGGCTAAATAAATTATATTTCTCTTCTTCCGTGCTCAGCACAGCCTCAACAGCATTCGCAGTCTTGGGCTTAACAGGGAATGCCAACGAGACCATCCACGTTAACTCAAGGTTGGTGGACTGGGTAGTTCCGAGGTCACACGGTCCATAGAGTCACTTGCACTTGACCGTGAGCAATATTTCTATTTTCTAGGTGAACGTAAATGTGCCTCTAATTCTAGCCATGCCCACAAGGTGAAGTTAAAAGCTAGAACGTAAATGTGGAGGTGAAGCTGTTGCTTCTGAGGACTTGAACCTCACCCAGGCCGAGCCTCCCGACCAATCCCTGTTGCTTTATTCCAGGTGAAAATCTTGCCGGCCCGAGCGTCCCCGGATGAGGGAAGTGACCCAGTATCTGTGAGAGGCAGCATGGCGCAGGTGCAAGCAAATTCAAGGGGGACCCCTGAGCGTTTGACATGGTCTGAAAGGCCCTCCTCATCCTCAGTGTTGTCCTTCATGTTTTAAAAACTTCCTGTGCATTGTTGGCTATGGCAAGGAGAGTGAACAAGGAGGAAAGGGTGTGACAGTGAGATGGGGAGGGAGAAGCGAAGGGACTCAGGACCTGAAGGCCGTCCCAAGTATCGGCTGCACAGAGGCTGAAGCGAGCTCAGCAGTAATCCCCAACGCAGATAAAGTGCTGCAAATGAGTGTAGACTCCCTGTTTCGCGGAGTTTTTATTGCATCATAAGCAGAAAAGAACATGCCAGTCGGAGGGAGACTGGCTACTTAGGACAAAATGTGTATCCACAAACTGTTCTGGAAATTTTTTTAAAAAGAAAGAATAAGAAAGCTTTTAAGATGTCCCGATTTTAGTCCTAGAAGGAGAATTTACTTGAATAATGTAAATTATTCATTTCGACTCGAATGAATAATAAAACGAGCTAAGGAGCGTACTTAAGGACTTCCTATGTGCTCAGCGGGAATCCAACTCGAGGCCTCTCACCCTCACTCTCCTGTGAAACAGAAACCAGTGTTAGGGATGGAAATCCCCAGATATTGTGAGCCCAGTGGCCTGTCCTGTTGAGGGGGAGCTGCCAGGAAGACCATTCCCATTTCCCGAGGAGGAACTCGGGCCGGGAGAGGTGAAGTCACCTGCCAAGGTCCCACAGCATCAAACCGAAGCTTCCGCCACCACCTCCCCAGCCGGCCTCTCTCCACTTCCCCTTGCCACCTCTGCGTCGACACCCCCTCTCCTTGTAAGCAAGATAACAGCAATCCTGTCCCCGCAGAGGTTATTTTAAGGATGCTGTGAAGAAATAGAGGATCCAGCGCCCCCCTGGGCACAGGACAGATACAGGTTGCACTTGTCCTGTCAACCCTCATGTTTCTGACACTCTTGGCCCATCATTTGGCCCATCAGGTGATACCTACGCTCCACACCGATCCCCAGAGGACTTCGCAATATAAAACCACATACTTTTTTCTTTTTTCTTTTTTTTTTTTTTTTTTTTGAACTTGGAGCAATATCTTCTTGGGAAATCTACCTCAAATTGAGACACAAACTAATTGCGTTGACAAATTCCAAAGTGTCGTTTCAACAGTTTCCTCTTCCGCAAAGGTGGGCATCACACGCATACAGCGAACTCGAAAAACTAAAACTCAAGCAGACCCAAGGGGGCCCAGAGGGAATGAGACAAGAAACTCGCTGCTACTGGCTGATGATTTGAATCCGTGGCTCCCGGGGAACAGGGATGGGGTGGGGTGGGGTGGGGTGGGGTGGAGAGTCTCACGTCAATGCTGACTCTGTGTCAGCGATTGTTAGAAGAAAAAAATCACTTTACAGTGGGAAGAGAGATGCTCCATCGTGATGCAGAGGCAGCCGTGCTAAATTCAGGGGTGCAAGCGCGTCACACGATGCATTATAAATGTCCTTTATTCCAGTCTCCGGACTTCGACGTGCGTGGTCTGAACAAAAGCGTGTGAAGTGGCAGCCCCGACGTCAGTGTTTTCATTGGACCACGATGTGGCTTTCAGAAGTAAATCATTTTGCTTGGCCTTGGCGCTTGTTTTCTAAACGTCTCGGCACTTATCTGCATACGACAGCAGACGGCCATCCCTCCCAGCATGGCAGTTCCACAAACAGGCCTGCGGAGAGGCCTGGGGAGGCCTGATGGAAAACTCGAAGTCGCGTGTTCAGTTTTGGACGCCAAGACGAGAGCGAGGAAGTTGATCCATGGGATGAGGAAACTTAAATCAGCAACTGCTCTGGAATCTAGAGGTGCTGCCCCCTGGACATTGCCAAATATGGAAAGAATTCTGGTCGCCAAGCAAATAGAGAACCCAGTGCTACAGGGTGAGCGCCTGAATTGTCGAGGGCTTGATCTTGATTAGCCACTGAGAGAGGACAATGACTGCTGCCCGTGGGGTTTTTTGCACAAAAGCAGACCAATTAGCCTGATGCAATCGTTTTCATCACTCAATTATTTAATGTATCACTCTAGCCTTCTACATTATATATATATGTATATATATATATACACACACACATACACACATACATATATTATTATTATATATTATATTATTTTATCATATTATATTATATTATATTATATTATATTATATTATATATATTATTATATAATATATATATTATTTTTTTTTCTTCACAGTAATTTAATATTTGGGGCTAGAGCAAATAGGAAAAAAAAGAGATCATGTGATGATAAATTAAAAGGCAGCAAATAGCTCTGTGTGACACAGGCAACTTCCTTAGCCTTTCTAACCCTCTGATCTTGTTCGTATGAAAAGCAACAGCCCCCAGGGTGTGGCGAGTGTGACAGGACAGAACATGAGCACCCAGCACCGTGGGACAACCAGCCCTGAGGGTGATGCTCATTTGGATCATGAATCCAAAGTACAACAGCTCCTTTAAAAATGTTTTTATTCTGTGCTCTTTTAAACATCTAATGTGATTATATTTCATTAATTCCTACTTAACTAGGAGGAGTCTTCCTAAAGAAATGTGATTTCTTTTTAAAATCTACAGTAACCAATTTATTACTCTGGGATCTTCATTTTCTCTTTAGGACGTCAAAGGATCTTAGTTTAAAAAAAATTTTTTTAACAAATTCTTATCGAACCCCTACCATCTGCCAGTCCCTGATAAGGACACAGAGATGGACAAGCCATCCCTAAATGCAGGTGCTATGGCTCACACAGGTGTGCACACAGAGCATGTAGAGAGGTGACAAGCACGAGGGAAGCCCGGAGCAAGTGCTGGCAGGAGAGAACATGAAGCAGGTGAGAGCGGACAGAAGGAGGAAGGATCTTAAACTTCGTAAAACATGTCTCGGCCAAGTTCAACAGGGGAAATAGGTGGGGAATAAGTCTGCCCCAACAAGGAATGAAAATAGGAATATGAAAAAGATCCGGAGGTCACAGTGATCGCTGGCTGAAATCGGTTCACAGTCAAAAAGTGTGAGGAAATATTATAATTAAGGAAATACAAACAAAAAGGAGATTCCACTTTTGCCTGTCAACATGACAACGATTCAAAGAGTGAAATATATGGAGTTGCTGTTGCAGAACTAGCCTCGCCGACGACTAGGAGAAGTGGGAACTGGTAAATAGGAGAGTAAATAGGCCATTTTTTTTAATTGGCAAATATTTAAACTTGGCAAAGACTTGAAAAATATGTATACTCATTGGAACAATAATTCCGTTTCTGAGCACCCATGCTAATAAATCAAATTTTAAAAAATCAGAGGGTGTATTGCAGTGTCGTTAGAGAAAAACTGAAAGCGACAGCATTTCCTACAAGATATCAGTTATATCAATTATAATCCTTATTTTAGATGAAATATAATTTTAAAAATCTGCTTATTGAAAGTTTTTAGCGACGTGGGGAAATGTGCGTAAAACAATGTCAACTGAGGAAAGCAGAGAAAAGCAAGACAGACAGGTAGGCAGAGGGCTGGCAGTTACGTTCAGCAGGAAGACACACACCAGGTTCGGATGATTCCTCTGGCTGGTTGGGATGAGATGCAATTTGCATTCATTAAAAAGAAATTTTTTTTTTCAAATCCTCTACAGTGAACATGTTTTATTACTATATTTTGTTTAAAACAAACAACATGATGCATTTTTCAAAACTAATGAGAATATAGGCAAGTGGGGGTAGTCCAGCACCCCCGTTCCTGCCCTGAATCAGAGAGGGGCGCCCTGCAGACCTGTCCTTTCTCAGTGGCTGAGCTGGTAGCCCCCCCTCTGGAGCAGGACCCACCAGGTCCCCTGACCAGCCACACCTGAGGGGCCCCCGGCCACTCCACCTGCCCCCATGTTCGCCACATACACCCTCACCAAGCGTCCCTCCAGACCCCCTTCCCCTGACTACGCCTGGCCCTGGTGGTAAGGCTGCAGCTGTGACATGGAGAAGTGACCCCATTATCCCCCTTTCTTAGAAACCATTAGAACAAAAAACAGTGTGGCCCTGGGTTTCACAACTGTAGCAGGGTGACAGTGAACAGAGCAGGGCCAAAGAGACGGTGCGATTTATCGGGAATGGCCAACTGTCTGGGGGCATGAGCCATTATTGAGCACCTGCTGGAGGCCCCACCAGCCTCAGCCCTCACCGGCCTGATGGGCTGGCTGTACAGTCCCAATCCACTGGTGGGGAAACAGAGGTCAGGCAGGACAGGTCCCTAGCCCAGGGTAATGTGACTTCTAGGGTTTCAAATGCAGGTGCATCTGTGGCCTTGTAATATCAGAAAAGAAATCTCAGGGGCAAAGAACAGTTGCCTTCCATCCCGGGACAAACGGGATGCAGCATCTGAAGTGTCCCCAGCCCTGAAGAAAAGAGCCTGTCCCCACCGAGCACAGGGCCTGGACCCTGTCGCTGCCTGTCACTCCTCTCAATGATCTCAGGGGGGCCCCCGCAGTCCTGTCTTTCCCACGACCTCAAGCACCGCGATCCCCCTTCCCCGTCGGCCTTGTCAAAGCAAAGGATCCACCAAGTTATCAGGAACTTTCTGCCGTGGGTCTCACGTCCCCAGAAGGGATGGATCTTATTCTCTGGTTCTAAACACAGAAGCGCTATGGTCCTGAAGGCGTCAGTAGTGGTTGTTTCATGTATTTATTTGTATGTGTGCTTTTATCGAGAAATGTTAACAAGTATCTGTATGGGTGTGTTTGTAGTTTTTTTATTTTTTATATAAAGGTCTGTTTTCAAAAAATATTAATCAAATACCACTTTAAGGAAAATATAGGTGATTAAGAAATGGTGCAGACTCTCAGACCTCTGAGAGCTTTGCAGTCCCACGTAAGTGTGTTTCATGGGAAAGAATACCACACATCAGTCGCTCCCATTCTCCTCTTAGAGTCGCTGAGACAGGGTGCCTGGTGGGGACACACACACACACACACACACACACACACACACACACACACTCACACTCACACATTCACACACACACACCGGGGAGAAGCTGCTGCTGCGTCTGCAGAAGGCAAACCGTGTCCCCCAGCTACCCATAAGGGCAATCTGCAGTCCGCTTTAAGATAATGGCCTGTAATTTTACTCTAAGACGGTGACAGAAGACCAGGGCCTACTCTGGGGAATGACCCTCGCACGGCAGCATTTCACATGTTCCATCCCTTCCATCGTCAAAGTCCCCCGAGGAGGAATGAGGGACGAAACAGTTCTCATTCCACATAAACCAATGGGGGGTTGGGGGGGATGAAAATCAAACATCTAGAACCAGTAGACTCATTCGTCACGCCCATCAAAATCCTACGAGATGCACTTTCTTCATATAGCTTGGTTTTTCAATAAATTTCTGTGTTCACACATGACAGCAAACATTCAGTGCCACAGCACACACACACAAAAAAAAAAACGAGCTACATGTTTTTAAATGGACCTTTCGTCTTCCAATTATCCGCACACCCTCCAACCTCTGGGAAATCAAAAAAAGCAACTTTTCTAAACCACTGCTGGAAGGAGGAATAGCTGAGCCCTCGGCAAGCCTTGTCAGTGACTTTCCACGTCCTGCCAGATGCCGAGGTGCTGTGTGTGGTTTGCTCTCCCCCATGTCCTTCAGTCCTTCGCCATCAGCTCTGGGACAAAGGAAAATCCTCGCATTCCCATTTTAAAGACTTGAGGTCTTTAAACTCTAGAATGGGAGTTGTAGCCCAGGGTTCCTGGACTACCCAAGGAGAGAACTGAATTGCACCAGAATTAGCTTCTCTTATCATTCTATAGATTTCACTCTGTGCATTTAAAAAGCATTATTCTGAGCAGGGACGGTAGGCTTCCTGAGACTTCCCAAGGGGCCCTGTGGCATAACAAAAGGACCAGCAAAGTCTTGGAGGACTGGGTTAAAAATCCTAAGGGAAGCACAATCGCGCTCCAAGGCTAACAGGCTGGGCTGCTCCAGTCTCTAGGCAAACACAGCGGGGTTTGTGGGGAGGCAGGGGAGGGGGTGTCAAGCCCCCCTCGGTCGCATCAGAAGCAGGTGGAAGCCCCAAAGCGGACCCATGCATCCCATGCGGGGCCATCACCCTTGATGCCTACGCACTTCATTAGGATCATTAGGATTCGTAATCTTATCTTAACATCCACACGCTCTGAGATAAAGGGGCACTCTCTCCTAAGCCCCCAGAATTCCTTTACTCCTCCCACTTGAAACGTTTCAAGTTACCGAGGGAGAACAATGGTGAGAATCACAAAGAAAAAAAAAAGAAAGAAAAAAAATGTATAAAAACATGTAGCTTTTCACAATACCTCATAGGGTCTTATACTAATGCAAAATAATAATAGTAATAATAATAATAATAATAATAATAATAATAACCCACTCAGCTGTGGAATACCCACTTCACAAATTCAGCGCATCTGACACTTAATCGACTAATCGGTTTATTCACTTAAATAACAAAACAGAGTGCATCTGAGACTGGGAACTGCCTGTGAGTGAGCCCGTTTCCTAATGCCAACAGACAGCCAGCGTCCCCTTTGCTAATGTAATGTGAGCTTTGCACTCCCATAATAAAAACTGTTGACGACAGACTCAGGGCTTTTTTTCTTTCTATAAACAGGTCGGTAAATAAATAAATACATCTCATGATTTTACCCAGGAAGATGTGTTTCTGTCCCAAAGGAAGTTACTTATACAGAGGAGCGACTTTGTTTGAACAGAGGATTAAAAAAGCATTCGCTTGAAGTCCTTTAAAAGTTCACTTGAGATGCATACAGTATGCAGTGTGACAAAATTTGAAATAGGGCAAGCAGAGTGCCCTAGGCTTCGGTGAACTATTTCCCAGCATTTGTTCTAAAAGTCGCAAAACATTCGAGCTTTGAGAATATCTTCATATATCCAGAAATGTGGAATACGATGGCATAGTTTACAAAATGTTTCCCACATTCTGAAGGCCCATCTGTTATTTTAATGTCCGTCAATACATTGCTTTTTTTGAAACACACATATGCAAAATCGTACTCAAGCTATTCGAGATATACAAAGAATATTTAATTACTATGAAATATGGACATAATTAAGGGTGAAAATGAGAATAAAAGAGTAGCATGTTGGGTTATAAAATCAAATAATTCTGCTCTTGTAACTGAAAGAGGAGCACGTCAAACCTCTAATTTTAAAATTCCTTTCTATGATAGTTGTATTTCAGCTGACTCTAATCTTTGAAACCAAAAACAAAATAAAAGAAAATAAAGGAAAATAAAGTAAAATAAAATAAAATATAAAATCTATGGGGGTGAAAATCTTTGATACATGAATTTTTTTTTTTGTACATTATTGATCATACTTTGAAAAACAGAACCTACCTTGAGAAATAACTGAACAGAACTTCTGAAATACAGTTTATAAGGTGGGTGTAAATCAAATCCTCTAATAACAAAAATGTCACATTCCAAAAATACCAAACCAAGGAGGATTTTTTGAAAATGCCTTGGCCCAGTTCTGGGCTAACTTCCATTTCCCTGAATTTTCAAATGAACTAAAACCCTTGATGACAACACGAGCAAACGCTTCTCACCTCTATGCGGCCAAACTAAAGGCAGGCAACTACTAAAACTGCTAAAACTACCGTTTTCAGGATCTGCTTTTACTGCTGATGTTTCTCTCGTCTATAAATGTCACCAAAGCACGGTGGCCTTGAAAACACTGTCACAGACCACGACTTCATGCGCTCTCCGCTGCTCACCTGCACCCACCATTAAATCGGTTTCGCTTCCCGGAATGAGGCCACATTTTGGTCTCCACCTCCGTGGATTTATCTCTACCTTCATCTCCATTGACTACCTACGAGACACAGTTGCCAGAGAAAGCACCCGACCTCACAGGCCAGAGCACAGACAACCGAAAGGCCATTCCCCTCCAATTCCCACAAACCAAACATCACCAAGAAGAAGAAAGCTTACTCACAGCGCACAGAGAAGCAGGTATTTTATTAAAACGACACATACACGACAGAACAAACCGAATTACCACCATCTGAGTCATGAGAACTCTCCGTTCTCGGCTGTGAGGATCCCAAAATCAAGTCAACATTTGCACATCCCATGGCCAACGGCCACTGGCCAGGTACCTCTTCACTTCCACCAGGACGGGCTGGCATCCCCGATGCTAAAGAGTCACTCCAGAGCCTCCGAAAAGTTCACCATCTACAAGCCCATCCTTGTCTTCGACCCTGCCCTCCAACCTCTCCAAGTCCATCGCCGGCTAGCAGTTACACCTCCAGGCGCCGACAGGCACAGTTAAAGAATATGAAAATTCAGACGCGCTCCGAAAAGCCTTCGCAAAAGTCATCCACGGCACTCAACAGTGAATTTAGAAACCCCAATTTTTTTCTGAGTTTGAAGTTTTTAAGCCTTGCGGATGGTTGGAGTAGGAAAAAGGAAATTTACTAGGCAGCGCAAAGGAAATCTTGTTGTCCTCTATTGTGGCAGTGGGGGTGTTGCCCAATCCTAACTTATCTGCCTTGATAAAGGAAACCAAAGAAAAGAGTAACAAGCACAAGATTTTGCCAAATGAGAAGGAACCCTTTCCTTACCTTAATGGTGCTGGCCATAATGCGATCAAGTTTATTGATCGTTAATAAATGTTACTAATAATTATTGCTTCTCTCTGACCAGAAAGTAGTTTTGATGAGGTTGTTTAGAGCGGATGAGATTGTGCTAAGTCTGGGAAATGAAGTCAGCCAATGGCAGGAAGAGGTTTCTATTGGTCCTGGCCGCCCAGCCCGAAGAAACAGGATATTTGGGAGTGGAGAGATAAGGGACCCTGAAAACAATGTTGTTTTTCTTGATGATATGCAGCCAGGAGATTTTTTTTTTAATTAAAAAAAAAAAAAAGCATCCATTGCCTGGGACTAGGACCGCCACAGCAGGTGTGACCCAGCGTGCCACTGTGTGACTCGCTGCATCGAAGCAGGATGCAGATGTGGTGGGACTCGGCACGGCCTCACGTGGGCTGCCACCACCTCGGGGACCAAGGCGCTGAGGGCAGCCGGGTGCCCGGCCTTCTGGGGCCCCCTCCTCTCAGCTCTGCCACACGCCTGGGATGCGGGCCTGGAGGCCCCTGCTCCTTTCTCCTGAAAGGACACTTTGCAGGTGGAACTTCTTTCAGGTGACCGAATGATGATGTTTAATAATAGCCATGCGCTTGCTATTTTTAACCACCCACATCTTAAGTGAGTGTTCCAGAACCGTTTCATTTTTATTTTTCAAACACGTCACGTGTATTTGCTCCACCACGAACCTGTGGAAAACACAAAAGACTCTAGAATGAAAGTAACCAAGAAAAACAAAGACGAAAATAGACCTGCCAGATCCTTGTTTGCAATGATTTATTTAAGATCCAAAGAACCGAAATGACTACAAACACTTTATCATGTCAGCAAGACGGTCCCACTAGGACACACGTCAGCCCAGCCAGGCACAGCATCCACCCGAACTCCTGGCCACTCAGAGGTGCCTCGCAAAGTCCCCAGAACCCGCACTGTCAGCTCAGGGCCCGAGCGAAGGAAATGCAGCTCGTGGTGGCCTGAGCATTCTTCGGAGGGTTGCAGGCCTTTTATTACTCATTTTCAGGAAATTACTTGTTCTCTGTGGGAAACAACATCTTGCTCTGAATGCAGCCACATGAAAGCTGCACTGGGCCCGAGGTGTGGCCTCCATGGCAGACACGCCAAACACAGTGGACCAAGGCCCTGAGTCACCCGGCCACTCCGTTCCAGAGGTGGGTGCTCTGTGAAGTGACTTTGCTCAGATGTCAGGCCTGCCTGGGTCAGGGTTCCATCAACCGGCCAGTGATGACGGCGCCCTCGTGTCCCAGACAGGAGGAGGAGGATGGGGGGAGAGAGGTGTGGAGGAGGTAAGGGAAGAAGAGAAGAAAAAAAGGAAGGAGAAGAGGGAGGGAGGGAGGGAGGGAGAGAGAGAGGGGGGGAGAGAGAGAGAGAGAGAGAGAGAGAGAGAGAGAGAGAGAGAGAGAAGAAAGAGAGAGAGAGAGAGAGAGAGAGAGAGAGAGAGAAAGAAAGAAAGAAAGAAAGAAAGAAAGAAAGAAAGAAAGAAAGAAAGAAAGAAAGAAAGAAAGAAAGAAAGAAAAGGAAGGGAAAAGGAAGGGAAAAGAAAAGAAAGGAAGACTGAGAGAAAGAAACAAAAAAAAAAAAAAAGAAAGGGAAAATAGAAGAAATCTTGTTCTGCCTAAAAACCCGAACTAGACAAACACTCAGCACCCACATTTGAAGGGACGTTGGTTTCCTCACTTTTCATCTTCAAACAATGGATGAGAAGGGGCGGGCCGATTACAGTTGTGCTTCCCCTAAAATGCCAAAGGACTGAGTTGCTTTGTTGAATCTGGGCAGCCTCCACAGGGATCCAGGGGTGATGAGGAACACGCTCTCCCCTCAACCCAGGGCCTGGGGTTTTGCTCCCCCCAGAAGCACGGATTGTGAACGCTAAGTGTAGCCCCCCACTGAGCAGTGCACTGTGAGGGACGTCCCAAAAAGTGGCCTTAAAGACGATGACCCCCTGGCTAACAAAGCCACCAGGGAGAAAGCACCCCGCAGGGTCCTATGTCACCCTGACCCCTGGCTTCTCAGCCCTTGACCTCACAGTGGCACCGGACACAGCAGTCCTGACGGGATCTAATTCTTTTTTAAGGCCGGCCTTTCACTCCCTGATTCTGGCCTAATTCAAGTCAAACAGTGAACTGAGTCAAAACTTGTTTAACTCTCCATTTGGAAATAATGTCAAACCTATAGAAAAGTGACAAGATAATACAAAGAAGTCGTCACGTCCCTCCTCCGGCCACCCCGACGGGGGGGTAATTTACATCATCTGCTCTGTCTTCTCTCTCAACTAGGCAAAAAGAGTGCAGACGTGGATGTACGTCTGCCTTTTTATTCTTTAGTGAGAATAAAGAATAAAGATGGAAAACCTGATCCTATTCTTTGATCTCTTTGATCTATTTCCCGAAGAATCTATCCCTAAGTGTCCCTGGATCTACTTTTGAAAATACAGATAGACGGAAAGGGATCTCACGAAAAACTAATTTCCCAAAAGGCAAATCTTCCTCATTTCAAATGACACAGTGTTTGCCTGATGCCTGTCGTCTTCAGAGAGAATAATTTCTGACGTCTGGAATCGCATAATAGCATGCGAGGCCAATGTTCTCTGACTATTTAATGCAAAGTTTTTAAAAATAAAACAAAAACAAAAAGACTTTGATTGGCTAATGACAGAGGAGGCAGACCTCTGGGTTAGAATAGAACATGCAGAAACCACCGCCCCGACACGACTCCAGAAGGAAATCATCTGAAGATACAGACAGCCCTCTGCCCTGCCCTCTCCGCTGCGTCAGCTCCCAGTCACTCGGCGGCAAAAGAACTGGCTGCTTGTCCATTAGAGGCCGCCCCGCCCCCCTTTTGGGAAGCCACCCCTTCAGGCCACCAGGTAGACCCACGTCGGGGATGGTCCCTGATGGCCTCCACCTGGGGGCCATCCGGCCACGACTCCTTCAGGACAGGGTCCTTTTCCACCCTCCTGGGACACAGCGGACAGCATGGCCCTCCTCGCGTCTGCGTGAACACATCGCAAATTTCCATTTTACAGGGACCCATTATGGACCCGTGACCCATGAACATATCAAAGCCCTGCGGATGCCTGATTGCATCTTACTCCAAATAAAACGAAGGAAACAATGCACACTAGATCACGCATTTACTGTAGGTATAGAAGAAGCACGATCACCCATGCGTCCTAAAACCGTGCCTCCCCATTTTCTCAAGTCGGCGAACTCTCATCCTTACTCTTCTGCTAACT
The DNA here is from genome assembly GCA_030015415.1 of Cynopterus sphinx. NCBI lineage: Eukaryota > Metazoa > Chordata > Mammalia > Chiroptera > Pteropodidae > Cynopterus > Cynopterus sphinx. The sequence goes on along the minus strand of CM057380.1, from coordinate 3,578,931 downwards.
TCTCCATGTGGGATCTATCTATGGAGTAAGGTCGAGAGTTGACAATGCTTTGGATGGCAACCGGGTGGCATAGTTCTAGGAACGATCTATGAGCATAGCAAAGAGATAAGAAAAGATCATCATCTCCCTTGGGACACAACAGAAGATTCCCTCTTCCTGATGGACGGATTGATCCCTCTGTTAAACATGTATTAAAATAATGCTTATCGCTGAAAAAATTGCAGGAAAACGATGCAGTAGATGAATCCTTACTTAGTGAGATGCAAAGCTGTCCTGGTGAGTGAAAAACCATGATCTAAAGGAGAACTAGGTCACAGGCCCATTTGTTAAAAATAAACAGGCAAAGTGGAAATGCTCATGGGCCGGATATTAGAATAGTCATGGTAGAACATCTTTCTTTCCCTTTTCGTTTTCCCCGTTCCCATCTGGTTCATCTATCTTTTCAAAGCATTTGCAGTCAATGTAAATTGCATTTGAACGTAAAAGTTACATAAATAACACGTGATGGGGATTTTTTTTGGTCGATATTTCTATAACATGCAGCACACAGTACTCTCAGCCTGTATGTGTGTGTGTGTGTGTGCCAAAATCCTTTTAAATATCTACAATGAGAATAAAGTAATTTTTTCTGATTGATGTTCATAAGGAAATCTGGGAGACGCTCTTGTGCTTGGCGACAGTCATCTATGCGGCATCGACCCATCCAGCCAGTGCGGATGACGTGGCCCTCTTCCTGCCAGGCCCTAGGAAAGAGGGGTGACAGGGCTCTGTCCAGCCACTGGGGGTCTCAGCAATTGGGAAGTCTGTGCTGAGCAACTCCAATTCCACACCCATAACACGGCGGAGCCCAGGACTGACCCAAGAAACGCTGATGAAACCATAGGACAAAGGACTGTCGATGGTCCCTAGGACGACAGACGCATCTCACAGTGTCTCACGTTCGGAGCTTTCAGGAGGGGCCTGTGAGGAGGACGTCCCAAGGATGTCAGCCAGGGAACAAGCCTGAGACCGCAGATAAGGGTCGCACATCTGGACCTGGCCCCACGTGGAAAACTACACCATCTGGTGGGACTTTTCCACTCAGGTCAGTCGGAGGATGTGCCTGAGAACATGTGTGGCCTGAGCCACTCCTTCTCACCCCCACGGTCACCCATCCTACACGGGCGAAGGACCGTTTTCCCACTCATACTTCATGAGCACAGTTTTGACCCCCGGGTGAGGCCCCTGCATGCGTGAGACATCTCCTCCAGCGGCACATTAAGAAAGAAAGAATCCAATTACAATCGAAATACCTATTGTTTCAACACTTCAGCGTCTTGGCTGCTTCGAGCTCATCATAAACCAAGGAAATTATCACACACTCAATTCTCCCCTTCTCAACCCCCCCAGGTGCAATTTCCTTCATTCTGAAGCACGCGTCGGTTCAGGGTTCAGCTCTGTTGGGCTCGGATGAAGCAATGATTTCAATGGACGCGATTTCCTAAGCGCCACACGTATTCTCAAATTTCATAAGCTCGCCTTTATGCTCGAGTTTGGCCAACTTTGCTCTTACTCAATGCCACATGCCTCTAAAGCTGCAGCAGCACTAAAACCCAGGAATTCTGTCTACATCAAGTATTACTCGTGGCTTTACAAAAACAACAAAACCCTAAAAGTTAGTATTTTGATGCAATAATGTAGTGTAAAGGTATTGGTTAATTTGCTGCTTCGGTGATCATGTTTATCTACAGTGGGTGACCCATTAAATGCATGCCACGGTCTTTCTCCATCTAACTGGGCCTGTAGGGGAAGAGACGCCACAGCCACCGGATTGCCACTGGTCCCCAGGAGCCTGGGTCTAGCTCCCAAGCCACATGACGTGCGGGTGCACAAAGGCACGTGGCCATCCCGCCTAGAGGCTGTCCTGCGTCTCTGTCCCCTGCTCAGGTCTGAAGGGTTGTGTTCCAGTGGCTGCCCTGGCCACTCTGAGGAGTGACTCGTCAGGTTTTCAAATGTGATTGCGAAGTGCGTTGGTCTCGTTTCTGAGATACTGGACCTCGGCATTTATTTTCACCTCGATCTGTACTTATTTTATAAATAAGTTTTTAAACGTGCACATGCGTGCGCACGCACACACACACAGCTCCTTAAAGGGATTTAATAAGGTGCATTGCAATGTCACCCAATTAATGGCAGTTTGCAGAGAGGCCTGGATGAAAGAGGTGCTGCCCCCCTTCCCCCGCTGCATTTAGTCCTAGACTGGGGTGACCCTTCTTTCTGCATTCGTTTACGTGTGTGTTTCTGTGTTTGCCAACTTGTTTATCACAAATGAAGTCAGAAATGAGGCCAAGGAAGAAAACGTTTGTCTCATCAATGCATTTACATTTGCATGAGTGTCATCAGGTGACCTGCAGACTAACTGGGTCCTACGCCCACCCTGGGAGTGAGGCTACCCTCTGCCCTCTCCGCGTGCAACCGCTCTGCACTGTCTCCTCCTTTTGTCCCCTCGTCTGCAAAGTGAGGTAGACCTCTTGGGGGTATAAAGTGCAGTTAGAATCAAGGCAGACCCGTTCTTTATGGAAATTTGTTAATGCCGTTTAAATTCGATAAATTGAATCAAAACCCTGATGTGGATTAATTCCATTTTCATCTGATCCCAACCCAAATCTCAGCACATGTTCTGGGGAAAAGCTGCGGTTAATCGGGGTTAGCAGAAGTGTCCTCTCTGAACGTACCATCGATGACAGGCCAGAAGACCAGTGGCAGTTTGCTGAGTGCATACTATTTTATCCCTTATCTACTGCTACGAGAATCATCCTGCCTTGGGGATTTCAGGCAGAGGCCTGAAGTTCACTGCTCCGTTCACTCACCAGTGAGAGGCCAAGTCGGTCGGTCGGGCAGAGAATTTCCCTTTGCACGGCTAGACCTGTCGTCACTAGAGGGTGCCAGACGTCCCCTAAAAGGCTGGTGGAGGGACCACGAGTCAGCCTCATTCTTGACTTTACGTTCCTTGAACCGATATTATCATTCCACAAAGCTGTCTCATTCTTATCCATTAAAATTAAGGCCCGACATTCCTAGTGTAGAAGTTGTTTTTGAACATTTTCAATAGTTCATTAGTACGGGACAGAAGGACATAGACATGTACGAGGAGTAACAACAGGTCATACAGCTCAGTACAGGAGGCGAGGGGCGTCTTTTGTCGGGTGCGATCTGGCCATGGGAATCGTATAACTGTTCACCGTCACCATGAACCATGAACCATTTCAAAACCCGACACGTATTCTGCTTCACCATAATTCTAGACAGTTCGATACATCCCCCGTGCAAGTCCCATCAAATTCACAGATAAATTTTGTATGTGTTTGTTTTCCTGGAAAAAAATAGTGGTCTCGGGGTAGCACCTTGCCTAAACTCGGGTTCCGGGAGGTCTGTTTTCAAAAGATGAGAATTGTGGGAAGAACAGGGACTTTGCTATACTGTGTGAGAGACATATTGTAGTGCCTTTATTAAAAAAAAATAAAATAAAAATAAAAAAGAAAAAGAAAAAGGAAAAAAAGTGTAGTATTTTGGGATTTGGGGATAAGCTTATAGTGCACATTTAAAAAGTGCACAAATTCATACATGTATAAATAAAATGTGTTTTAAAACTATATCTATTTCTTGAAAATGATCCTATTATTCAAATAAATCATATTATTAAAAGCCATCCCGCTGACCTTTAGGTCAGCAGAGCGTTAGACACTGAAAGCGAAACGCAGTACCTAGGAAATATTTGCAAAACAGAGAAGTTAAAAGGTTTTGCAACTTTTCTCTTTTTGTCCTCACTTGTACTCAAAAATATCTGTAGCGTTTCCTTGGTTCCCCTCGTCCCCCGGTTCATTTAGCCAGGGGTAGAGAGGTCCGTGGGTGGCAGCTGTTTGTGTTCCTGGCTGTGGGGAGGCAGGCCGTGGGGCTGAGGTCCCGGCCAGCACCCCGGGAGGTACCAGCAGCTGTGGCTAGTGGCGCGCTTGCTTCTCGCTCTGCCAGGACAGCAGAGGTCCATTCTCAGTGTGCCCTGCAGAAGGAGCATTAAGGCAAGCGGAGGACACAAACGCGCTGGCAGGAAAAGCTGGGCGTCCTCCTCGGAGGACGAGCCCAGGGCAGCGCCCGGCTCACAGAGGCCTTGCTTGGGGTGGTGAGGCCTCCTCTGCTCAGTGACCCAAGGAGTGTTTTACGTCCCTGTGCCAACTTTCCATTTGCAAATCAAGGAGCAACTGTGCAGGTGCATTCACAGACAGAGCAGCAAACCCCCTGAATCCCCCAGTGCTCTGTCATGGGGCTGGCACTGTGCGAGGATGTGCTGAATGAATGAATGAATGAATGAATGAATGAATAAATGAAGCAAGAAAGCAAGCGTGTCTCCAGAGCCCTGGAGCTCTGGTGAAAGGCAGAGAGAGTGGCCATCCCAGGAGAGGCCTTTGAGGGCCCAGAGTCTGACTTGAACTTGAGACTCCACCAGGAGGGGGGAGGTACGTCCCAGGGGGAGACCCAGGTGACAGGCCCAGGCCACCTGTGACTCACCTGAAGAGGGGTGGCCAGGGACAGCCGTGGCCAAAAACACCGTCTTTCTCCTCAGTTCTGAACAGAACGTGCCCGGCATCTGTGCCGTTCATCTGGTTTTCAGTTGCTTGCTGACCGATTCCTGAGACTATTCAGATTTAAGATGCAAGCTGGTACTTAAGATGGGAGCTGCCCACGGCTCTCCCATCACACACACGCAACAGGTTATGTCGATGATGAAGGTAGACAGGTGACGATGAAGATGATAGATAGACAGACAGGGACAGAAACAGAGACAGACAGACGGATAGACGAAGGAGAGAGACAAAGAGAGGCTGGCTACCCTACCACCATGCCCCTTCTCCCCCACAATGTGCCAACTTCTCTTCCAAGTATCCAGGCCTGGGTAACTTTCGAGGTGCCTTTCTTGAGCGATCTTTCCAGATTGAGGCACTGAGAAGTGAAGAAGGCAAATTGTCTGAGAGACTTTCCAGCTCTGTGTGGGATTTCCATCTCAATCACTGACCTAACAGTCTCTGGCAGTTAGAGGACATTTCATTTAAAAAATACTGAATGAATGAACGAATGAATGAACGAGTGGGTGTGTGCCTTCCATTCTGCCTGTGTCGCGATGAGCTGACAGCAGATGTAGCTGAATTTCAAAATGAAATCATCACTCCCATTGGCACACTACGGAGCCCTTGCCATTGCCCAAAGTAACGCTGACGATGATGATTCCCAGCAGCTGGCCGGTTTCAGACGCGCTCATTAGAAATGATTGAAACGGCAGACTCGTTGCGTTTCCAGACATTTGCCATGTCACCCATGATAACTGTGTTTCCCCCAGGTGGCCCAATAAGATTTACAAAGCGACACGGACATTGCTTTCATCAAAAGGTGGGGTCCATGTCCCCAGTCCTGGAAGCTACATGGGCCCGTGACGGCAGCATGCACTCAGCTACGTGACTTCTGAGGCTGCCTGTGCAGGCGACACAGACTCCTTGTCCCCAGCCTGGGTGTTTTGGGGAGCAGCATCCTTCCACCTTCTCATCACTCTGCAGGGACAGGCCAGTCACAGGTTCCCTATCCCCAGTCCGGCCTGCACCCCGTCAACCCCCGGAACCACAAGGGACAAGTAATAAAACGATCGCTGCGATTTTAAGCCACTACATTTCAGAACAATGCGCTCTGCAGCACAAGGTGACCGAAACACCATCACATGTCTCTTTATCCAGAGAGAGACTTTTATGACGTGATTACGGTAGAAAGGGGTCCCCTGTGCGATTGCTCATCCTGTCGTAGGATCTTTGTTGGCGTCGACTGTGTGCTCGGCCTTGTGTCAGGGGCTGGAGAGGGAAGGAGAAAAGCAGCCCTTGGCCAGAGGAACCAACAAATGAGTGAAAAACTCAAACTCACGGGTCAGGTGGAGAAAAAAACATGCCCAAATCACAACATCATTTTGAGTCCAGAGGAAGGGCAAAGGTCATAAACATTAAGGCTCTTCCCTCCCCTCTCGCCCTCCTAACCCTCCCCCTTCCTTAACTGTTCATGTGCCTCTGGGTCACCTGAGCCCCCCAGGTTAGAACTCCCCTTCCGGCCCCCTCTACTCGCTCCTCAGCCCACACCCAAGGCCACAGGCAGCACCCCAGGCACCACGCTGCTGGTGCCACATTCCCATTTTCTAGAACCTTCTCTGTCCCTCAGGCCAGATTGCTTTCCAAGGAGGCATGGGAGAACTTTCATCCGGTACTTGATTTCCACAGAAATGGGGGGTTGGGGCAGGGGGATGGAGGCTTTCCTACTCCAAGTTACTGACAAGGAAGCCCGAGCACTCAAAGGTGTCATTCTTTCTGGAACACGAGCTCCTAGAAGCGGGGCCTCTGTCCCCAGTGTGGTCATCACTAAGGCTTCTGGGACACCATGGGGGCTTCCACCATTCAATCTGACTATAACAAGTGCCCCCTGGAAGATGGCAGGAGAGGGGCCGGCCAGCCAGGGGACCAAGTTCTCCTGGGGGACGCAGGTTCACACAGTAGGTCTCTGACTCCAAGAACCACTGGCCTGCATGTCGCCTGCAAGAGAGCACGAGGCCGACAGTGGGCCCAGGAGTTCTCCCTGCGAGGCTTCCAGAAAGGAGGCTCCTTACCCCGCTTAGAAACACGCATCCTGAGTCCCTAGGGACGAAGCGTCCTGTTGTGATCCCAGATCGCCCAGCGCCCAGCCCTCACCTCCCCGACTCGGCCAGCATTTGCGACATTTGATTCCGCGTTCCTTACAGCAGCTGCGGGCTTTTTCATGGGGGCATGGAAACCATTAAAGTGTCTCCCTCACACGCCACTCTCTGTTTTATGGAATTCTTGCACCGGGGAGCTCTTTTTTATTTTATTATTTTCTTTAACAGCCAGAAAAACTGGGAAGTTCACAAAGACATTTTTCAACTGCCTTAAGTGACCCTTAACCTAACAGGTTTTGCCTAATCTGTAAATTGGAGTTAAAAGTATTTCAGGGCCTTTGGAGTGGGGTGGGGTGCTCTTTGTCTTTAGCAGAGCAGGGAGAAGGCTAACAATGGGGCTACACATGCCTTGTGCCTCTTTGTTAGTTTCTGCAAACCAAAACCAGATGTGAAGCAGCGGCTACCCCGCACTGACCCACGGAGCCGCGGCTAATCCAGATCATTCTTAATAACTCAAAACCGCCACCCTTTAACTATCTCAGTTTTTTTCTCACTAATAAATGCAAAAGGGAATTGACAGAATGCATTAAAATCCATTTCCCTCTGAATACATACAGATTTTTTCCCCGATAAGACCAGGAATAAAAGCTTCCCCCACTACCCTGGGCCACTGTCATCTGTGTTTTAGGCTAGATGATCATGCCTTGAACAAAATGAGACCTGGAAGGAGAGAAGTCGTCCTGAAAATTAGGTAGATGTTCCTGTGGTTGCCTTTTCCCATGATGCTTGTAAATGTCAGAAAACATAGAGGTTTAGGGGGAAAGATCTAGCACCCCAAAATATTTCCCGGCGATTAAAACCATTTTAATTTCCAGTCACTTTCCTGAAGTTAAAGTAATGCATATCAGTGAAGGAGAAAAATCAATAGATACACAAATAAAAAAATCATTCTACACTAAATTTGAATATTCTATCGACATTATGTCTACTTACTAGATCTAAGAGGAACTTTTTTAACATCAAATCAAATATAAAATTGTTTCACGCATCGAATAACTGTCTTTACCTTACAGTAGGCTCAAGGTGGAATGACTATAGATGCAGGGCCAGACAGTGACTGATGGTCAGCACGTCTACATATGGCAGTTACACTGCCGTGCTGCATATGCCTTCCTTGTCCCACACAGCTATTAGATGGATGCATATGTACAGGTAAGAGAAAGGATAAGAACAGTCACTCCCCCATATTTCATCATTGTAAGGCTGCGGATGGTAAGATGCAAAGCTCACCGTGATTTAACATAACACTAAGAAGGAAAAAATGATTCTGCCAAACAAAATTAGCCACAATACATTCTTGTCCACCTATTCTTGTCAGACACATCACATTTTTGAAAACAAACATGCACCTTGCAATAGCTGGTTTACTTACAGAGGAACAAATCACGAAAGCACTAAATGTGGCAGGGGTCCTCAGGCTTGGCAGTATCGACATGTCAGGCTGGATAACTCTTTGTTGGGGGGGCAGGGCTGTCCTGTGCATCGTAGGGTACTTGCTAGCATTCTTGACTTCAACCCACTAGAAGCCAGTAGTACTTCCCCTACCTCCAGAATTAATGCCAATATACACAAATTTTTCTAGATGATAGAAAAAGAGGAGTGCTTGATATCAAAATGATACTAGTACATTATGAGAAAGAAAAAATCATAGGTGGCTTTTATACATAAATGCTGATGCAAAATACCTGGAATAAAATCCCAAAACACCAAATCTAACAACATATATAACGTAATAATATATACTATGATCAAGTCGGATTTATTCTAAGAATGCAAGGTTATTTCAATCAATGTAAATTATCTAATTTATATTGTTAAAAAAGAAAAACTCATAATAATCTTAAAGAAGAAAAGACATTTGATAAAATCCAATACTAATTCATGATAAATTAGTAAGTTAGAAAAAAAAAGAGACTGCATCAGTTTCATACAGGACGTCTACCAAACCCTACAGAAAATCACATACTTTAATGATGAAACACTAAAATCTAATCCTTTGAAGTTGAGAGAAAAGACAGACTCACTATTACCACATCTGTCACAGATTGTATGGGAGGTCTTAGTCAGTACATAAGGCAAAAAAAAAAAAAAAAAGAAAAAAGAAAAAAAAGAAAGAAAGAAAAAAAGAAAAAAGAAATGAAATGCTGAGGAATGGAGGGAAAATAGAAAAATTTTGACTATTAGCAGATAATATTTTTTTTTACATAGAAAATCCAAAAAAATTTAGAAATGAATCATTAGAATTAATGAGTTTAAGAAGTTTGCTAGCTACAGGTCAATATAAAAAACTCAATTTTATTTCTGTATATCAGCATTGATAGGAAACAAAATTTAAAATGAGATAACTTTCATTAACACCAAAAATATCTTAAAATATGAGAATAAATCTAATATAAAATATGCAGGACCTTTATACAAAAAAACTACAAAATATTCTTGAAAGAAGAGCTACATAAATGAACAGTTATACCATATTCATGGATTGAAAGACTTAATATTATAAAGATGTCATTTCTCTTCAAATTGATCAACAAATTCAATGTGGATCCTGCCAAAATTATAACATGCCTTTTGTACAATTTGATAAATTGATTCTAAAATTTATATGGAAATGCAGAGTCAAAAATAGGTAGGATTAGAATGCTCTTTTAAGGAAGAGTGAGATCAGACAGCTCGGTCTACCAAACTTTTAAAAAACCAGTCAGGTCAGAGTGGTCTTCACATAGACATAAACAATCAAAATGACAGGAAAGAAAAGAAAACCCAGAAGCAAATTCATGTATACATGGGCACACAATGTTTGGCAAAGGTAGCATTTGAAGCAGTGAAGAAAGAAAGAAAGTCTTAGGAAAAAATGGTGCTGGGAAATGGGATATCCACGTGGATAAAAGAAACTTGACAATTAACTCAGATCATCTCAAAAACAGTGAAGTTTCTGGAACATAATACAGAAGAATATCTTCATGGCTCCAAGATGGGGAAGAGCTTGTCAATAAGGCACAAAACACAAACTATAAAGGGCAAGACTGAAAAAGTGAACTACATTATAATTTAGAAAAAAATTTAAGAACTTCTTTTCATCAAAAAACACAATTAAGAGAATAAAAAGGCAAGCCATGGATATTACATATCTAGAATATGTAAAGGCCTCTTGTAAATCAGTAAGAATACTGACAAACCAATGGAAAAAATGGTAGTGGAAAAGGGATAATTTTGCCTGATATAATGTATCAATTCCTCTTTTTCCAGGTGAGAGGAAGTGGAGAACACTAACATGAAGCATCACGAATACTTCTCAAGACCCTCACTTAACCTCAATAAGGGTTAGATCCTTGGGGGGTCGGGGGGAGGACTAGAACCTGGAGGAAGTGACCCTCAGTGACAAGTGGCCCTCACCCAGCAGTGGCATTAAGTTAAAACCTATACAATAAATAACCATTTACAGATGCAGAGAAGCAGCCATCCAGGCTAAGGACCAGCGAGTTCAACATTCTGAGCCAGGCATATATATGCTTGGCACATCAGAGAAACTGATGGAATGCTAGAGCGTCCTGTGTGGGGCAATTTCATCTGGCATCAGCAAGGTGGGCAAGGGCCACGTCACACTGAGACGTTCAGACTTATCCCCAATATGGCAGGAAGCTCCTGGGGCTGGAGATTGCACAGAGATTGTGTGGTCTGATGGACACTCTCTGCAGGCTCTCCAGCTGCTGCCTAGAGGAAAGCTGTGTCAATGGGCACAAGAGAACCCAGCTAGGACACAACTGCATTGATCCAGGTGGGCGATGATGGACCAGGAGCCCTCGGAGGAAGAACTCATAGGACTGGCTCACACATTGCAGGTACAGAGTGAGGAAAAATGAATCAGAGATGCTTCGTGGTGTCTGGCTGTTTTGTGTCACTGCATGGCAGGGCCTTAGCAACTGGGAAGCTAGTGTTTCCACTTCACAGAAGTGGGGGACGCCTGGAGAATACAAGTTTGGGAGGACAGATCAAGATTTGTACTGAAACTCAAAGGTGCTCATAGATATACATGTTGAGATATTGATCCAGAGGTGGTCATAAACAGGGAGGAAAGACTTGAGAGTCACTGGAATTTGGGCGGATTTTAAGCCATGTGATTTTGCCGAGAAAAGCGAGTGTAGGTCACAAAGAAAAAAAATGGCTAAAGGTGAGGTTTGAGAATGTCTGTCATTTAGAAGCAGAGCAAAGAAGAGCCAGCCTAGGATGCAGGGCAGTGCAGGCCTTGCTCACAGTGCTGAGTGGCCATCGGCGGTTTGTGGTCAAAATTCGGAGTGAGACTGGCCAGCCTCATCCTGTGTGTTTTCTCAGGCAACATTCGGCAGCGACTATATAAGGAGCCAAGCCCTGGGCCAATCATCACAAAACCTTACCAGGTGTGTCTATTATTAGCCGAACTTTATAGCTGATGGTTCATAGGCCCAGAGAAGTTGAATAACTTGCCCACAGCGGCAGCAAGTGGAGATATCGATTAGGAGACAGTTAAAGTCAGGGAGGTAAGAACAGAAATTGTCAACTTTGAAGCAAAGTCTTCTAACTCCACATTTCACATCCTTAAACATGATCACACCTCCAAACTGGGGGGTAGGAGGTGGGGCAGGGGGGTACTCTGGGACAAAGGAGACTTACAAAAAGAGACAAAGTCCAGAACTTAAACTATATCCTCCATGTAAATATGATACGATTCATCACAGAGTGATGAATAAAAGGAGAGAGGAAAATGATTAAAATGAAGCTCTTTGATTATATTTGCAAGGCACTATCATTCTGGTTTTGCAATATGGAAACCCAAATAAAATAGGAAACAAGCTAAGAGGCGTTTTGAAAATCTGCAGCCTAAATTACACATGACAATGACAAGGCTCCTCTGAGCCAGCAGAGGCAGAATCTCTGATCTGTAAAGGGCCGGCGTCACCCATTACGATCCCCATTAGGATCCTGTTTGATCAGATAAAATTTAAAGGGGCTCCAGACACCCGTAAGTGTGAAATTCCCGAATACATTTGCAATTTTCAGTTTGAATATTAAAACCATGACGTGAATGAAATTCAGATTATCTGTGGGTAAATGTGATAATTACTCCTGTCGTCAGCTAAAGTCCTCAGTACATAGGGCTATAATTCTTGTTATGTAAAGTAACTACAAACCATACCAGATGGAAATGGAGAGTTTTCTATTACAGAATTGCTTAAATTTAAACCTAGAGTAGCATTAATAACTTTTCATAATATGTGGTCTCCTCCCCATGAATAAACGTGGGAGGGAAAAAGGTTTGCTTTCAAGAAGTTCCACAAGCATGGCCTGTTTCATATATAAATTTTGGCCAAATACAGTTAAATTAAAATATATAAAAAACAATCTGTACTTTTTCTCAAATGTAAGGAAAGACTTCTGAAGTAACGGTCTTTACAAACGATGCATTTTTGGTTTCCTTTTTCTTACTGCATCCATAAATCTACTAAAAAAGGTTTTGCCTTGATTTACTAACCTTTGAAAAGATGGATTACAGTGGTATTGAGAGAAGGGGATATCATGAATTAAAAATTCATACATGAACTGTATTCTCTTATTCACAATATGATAGATGATTGCGTAAACTCACAATCAATAAAAGCTGTTTAAAAGTCATAAGCAATGTTAAAATGCTCCACTCATTTTTAATTATCAGTTTATAGTACAAATCAAGCATGTCGGAATATTTCATTTTAATCAAGCGTTACCTCTATGTGACTTCATATGATAATTGTAAAGTCCGATGAAATATTTCCAAGGTATTTATCTAACAGGTCCCATCTCATAAATCAATTTCAGACAAAAGGAATAAGCAGATTCTTATTTATTCCAGTCTTTTCCAACCCGATTCCCAACACAAAGCAGTTATGCTCATGCATTTTCTGAAGAAAATTGAGTAATCTTGCTCCGACAATCTATTCAGATACGATGTGATGAAAAAAAAAAACAGCAAAAAAAAAAAATAGAAGAAGAAGAAGGTATAAGCCCTAATAGACTATTTCTCTTGGATACAGCATATGTTTGGGGAAGAAATGAGCTGTTCCATATGAGCTAGGGTAGCTCTTTCTTACGTGGGAGCAACTTTGGCTCTGCAGCGTGGTTTATCAAAGGAGGCTTTGTGGCCGGGTGAGACCAGTTTTCCACTCAAAATCATTTCATTAAATGCCATTGGATCGCACACTTCCAGGTTCCCTCCCTAAAATATGGCCTCCAGTTCTTAAAAAACTCACCTAGGTGGCAGGGAGGGCATGCTAAAAATAACGCGGCTTGATGTTTATATCCTGCCCGTGTTTTCCAAGCACTCCTATCGAAGCATTCAACATTCGTTAGTGAGCTCTCCAATGGCTGGTTTCTAGGGCAGACCAACAATCCTTTATTAGCTTTCTACCTTTTCCCTGAATCCAGAGAGTAGTGTCGTTATTGATAGACCTTATAAAGCACAGAGTCTGTATTTATAACATTCCAATGAGTGTCTGTCACTGACATCTCCCCCAAAAATACTCAGAAAAAAATTTCTAAGAAAACACCTTGTCTTTTCTAGTTCATCTATGAAGTGGTGCTGGTTATTACAATAATAACACGCATCACTAATGTATCACATGCCAGAAATTATAGTAAATGTTTTACGTGCCTTAATTGTCTGAGTTGATGCCATAATGCTAGGAATTACATGCCACTCTTCCCATTTTACAGAGGAAGAGGTTGAGGCCAAAACTGGGTAAGGCCTTGATCTGAGGTCGGAAGTTAACAGGCAGGGCCAGCGCTGTGACAAAGAGCCGTCTGACCTATGGGGTCGTACTGAACCACTTCTCTGAGCTTGCACCCCAGTCTGTGTTCTGAGTCTGATTCTCACTTTCTCACTCCACTCATCGTGGTAGATCTCTACAAAATCCCAGTTACCCCTGTGCAATACTCGTCTACGTTGAGCCCAATTTGCTACTGGATTTCCCATGTCATTTCATGAGAAAACCATCAATATCAGAAAGGGCCTAGATCTGGTTTCAAAGGCATCATTTGAAAGGCATTCACTCTGAAAGGTCCCAGCGGCCCAGTGATCTCGGATCGGTACCATGGAAGGCACCTTCCCGCGCCCCTGGATGCCTCCTTCCATCCAAAAACACCCGTCTGGTTCCTCCTGCTCATAAATAGAAACAGAGGGACCCAGTGTCCACGGGCCAGGCCGTGCTGTAAGAGGTACTTTGTTTTTGTAGGTGTTCAAGGACTTGGAATCAAAGCAGCAGAATTATTAAAATTAATCCAATTTTCTTTCATTTATTTTGTTAGCTCATACCTCTCAAAGATATATTTTGGAAGGCACCATTCAACCCGACCATTTACAAATCAAAGCTCTCTCTGGAATCCCGCGGACCTAGCCCAAGCTAGACAGTGACACTCTGCCAGATCTGGGGCCCACCCCACTGGAAGGAATATGCAATGCACTATTGACTTGCACTCACATGTAATTACAGTGTCAAAAATCTAACTTAAATGGCTTTCATCAACTGCCAGAACTATGAGTCTTTCTGGCTTGAATTTCTATAAACAAAGAATAAATTCAAGTATGTCACAAAGTGGCGGCAACTGGTCGACCACCGGACCGGGAGGAGTCGGGCGGCATCTGCCCATGGGGAGAAAAGTCGGTGTCTTCGTACATGTGACTCTGCTGATCATTTTGAATGATTCGCCTACAGAACCAATTACCTTCCTGTCCTGAAACCCCTCAGCCTCAGTCACTGGAACCATCAGAGTTTTGGACAAAACTGTCACGGACTCTTCCCGCTCCATTTCCGAGCATTTGTAGAAACATCATTGCGTGTTCAAACTCATCAAAAAGATCCCTGATGACAAAACGTCTGTCGCTCAAAACTCCCAAAGACAGAAGAGGTGATGAGTGGTTAGGTTTTCCCTAGTGAGGTGAAGACAGGGACCGCCTGGCCCTGGAAGTCCCCAAAGCGAGGAGTTTCAGGGCCAGAAGGAGTGCCCTTTATTTTGGAGACATTTCAAAGTCTGTAAGGAGCCATCTCCTAGTTCAACCTGAGCAGTTCTGGAAATAAATTCTGGAATGCTCCTGCAAGAGAGTTCTCCAGCCTCCTCTGCTGGAAAGTCTTCCTCAGGAAAGTACAGAATCGGTGCAAAACACAAGAATTCATGTGAATTCCACACCCGGAGGCCAGTACTCACGAATTAAAATCCAGTGCAAGAGGTGTAAGTGCTGTGTCTGACATGAAGCCACTGTTGGGAGGAGTCGAGGTTGATGCGAATTAATAGCACTTGCAATTATAGAAAGAGGTCAGAAAACTGTAAAAACTAAGAAAAAAAAGTTATATCGGATATTCTGAGAAAACGTGTAGAGATGATAACCTAAGGGGATTCTCAAGGCTGTCTCTGAGGGGGTGATGTGACGACCATGGGCAGGGGAGTGACGCCATTTGCAACCCCTGGCATCTCTCCCACCATCTCCCGTGGGGCATTAGTCCTCTCAGGTCCCCAACCATGTTCTCCATGAGAGGCCACGTTCACAGCCATGGGCCGAAGACTCCCATGGCCACCTGCACAGACATTGTGTACATCCAATTGCCCGCCAGATTCCGAGTCAAGATACAGATGTTTGTGAGTGGACTCAACCAGTCCACTCCCAGGATCCTGCTGACCTAACCGTTTTATAGGGGAGGAGAGCCATGCTTATATGGGTGAGAAAACTGGCCTCTGACTCTCCCCCTCGGCTTCCCGCAATTGGCAGAGTGTCATCGTGCAGTTCTGGAGGCTGGATGGCCAGGATCACGGTGTCGGTGGGGCTGGTTCCTTCTGAGGCTGTGAGGGGGAAGCCAGGCCACCCTCCCTCCCTCATTCTCTCTCTATCTCTCATTTATATTCTCCCTCTCTGTCTCTCTCTCTCTGTCTCTCTCTCTCTCTCTCTCTCTCTCTCTCTCTCTCTCTCCCCAAATTCCCCTTCAGTAAGCACACCGGTTATGACTCCATCTGAACTAATGACCTCTGTAATGACCTTATTTCTAAATAATAACACATTCTGAGGAACCAAATATTAGAACTTTAATGTATAAATGCCATGGGGACACAATTCAACCCCCACAGGGTGGTTA
Source organism: Cynopterus sphinx (assembly GCA_030015415.1). Lineage (NCBI taxonomy): Eukaryota > Metazoa > Chordata > Mammalia > Chiroptera > Pteropodidae > Cynopterus > Cynopterus sphinx. The sequence continues at coordinate 3,563,043 of CM057380.1, read as the reverse complement.
GTGTGATGTACCAGGAAGCTATAGCAAACTTTACAAAAACGATTGCTTATTGAGTTCGGTAAAATTAATATTTAAACACCTTTCCTGATAAGATTTAGCTAAACTATTGAGCTTCATTTACAGTATCATGATATCAGCTTTAATAATAGAATGATCTCTTAATTATAAAAAGATACTATGTCTGCATTACACTTAAAATGCCGAATATTTTAAGTATAAACAAGAAAAGCACGGTCAACCTTTTGAGTCATATCCTTTCAGGTACTTTTCTAAGTCATGTTTACAAATAGCCACATATAAAATTTTTCATCCAAACATAATGAGGTCTTCTATGCCGAATATTTAAAATTTTGCTTTGTTATTTTCACTAATCACAGCACGGTCGTCTTTCTATGCGAATATATAGAGTTCTACATCGTTATTTTTAACGGCTGCCTAAACACCCTTGCATGGCTGGATCAGAGGTTATTCCTTATTGGTTTTTCTAACATACCTAAGGACACACCCCACCTCTGCGCCTTTGCCCATGTCCTTTCTAACCCCTGATTGTCCACAGGCTCCCTCACCTTCCCCAAGCACCTGCTCTGAGGTCGCCTTCTCAAAGGCCTTGCTTCCCACTTGACGAAGCACTCACCACCCCTCCCCCGGGCCCCGCCCCCGTTCTCTGCTTGACTTTTCTCCACCTGGAGTCTGCATTTTGCCCACCGACGCCCATCACTGTGTCCCCCACCTGATGAAGTTTTCACCCAGAGGAGAACACAGCTTAGCCCACAGCACACACTTCAATGAAAACCGTCCAATGATCGAACCACCTTCTCATTAGTAGAAAATTAGGTCACTTCCGATTTTCTAATACTAAGAACAAAGTTCTTCTTAAACCTGTCCAATTATTGACTTAGGAAAACCTCCTAGAAATACTAATAAGTCAAAAGATGCGAAAGTTTTAAGTTCCTAATTAACGACGCCAAACATGTGCCTCCCAGCGTGTTGTCAGGCATACAGTTTATGGACCGTTCTCAGACACATCGCCACGTTTCAATCACCCCCACACAGATCCGAACGGCAGTCAGTGAAAACACCCTCATCTGAAGTTCACTGGGGAAAAATCAGATGTGGAGTTTTGATCTAACAGACGCATGGGCTTGAAATTTAGTTCTCAGAAGCAGCTTTAATAGTGCTTTTTTGACCTGTCCTGGAGGGATGGTTTCCAAGGAATTAAGCTTTTTTTTTTTTTTTATAAGACTTGGAGCCAAACAACGACGATGTGGTTTAAAAATTCTGAATTGGAAAAAAAAAAAATGTCTTTTCAGGATCCTTCCTTGGGGTGAATACACTTATTCACAGGTCACACAGAGGCGTGACTTAGTCACAGTTAGAATCCTGAGGTCAGGGTCTCTGTGTATCCGCTGCTAACAGCTAACCAGGGTTGATGGCTGGCATTCCGATCTCAGGGTCTGACTAAGTGCCCTTGGACATGCTTTTGAAACTTTCAAGGATGACTAAAATCCTCAGTAGCTCAAGTTGTTTGTTTGTTTGGGAAATAAGCTACTTGTAGGAAGTTACTAAAAAATTCACTATGCTTGAAATTTTTAATGAATTTCTAAGTAACCTCTATTTATATTTATTTTGTTATTTTAAAAGCATTTGAAGCTTAACAAATTCATTCATCATTTTTAAACTCTTTATTTCTTTCTATTACCTTATAATAAAGTGTTTAAACGTAATGAACTTCTTAATAACCTCCTGTCCGGCCCGTGCAGTCATGTGAGACCATGTCGTAGGTGCTGCCCACCGGCCTGTGAACAAAGCAAAGGCTGCCCCTGAGGTCCCAGGTATCCTTGTACGGGGACAAGCTCTATGTGTTCCTCTTCCCCTTGCTAAGGTGTCCCCAGAAGCCAAGCACTGACACAACGAAACGTCTGTCAGCCTGAGTGACAGGTGCATTACATGGAACCAGGCCTTGTTAGATTGAGCCGCTGACACTTGGGATTGATTTGCTCCCAGAGCAGGGCTGAGATGCCGCACGTCCTTGGGGCTGTGCCAGCTGCCCCTGCATTCCTGGCAGGGTGGAGCGAACCAGGACCCCAGACGCCTTGTTCTCACTCTTTGGGGCCAGAACACGAAGCATTTCCAATTCGATTACAACCAGTGGGCTCAGGTGTGCCCATAGAGAGGCCAGAAAAGTTCTCCAACCATGAAAAGTGGCTTAGGGAGACTAAGTGGCTCTCGCACCTTCTCACACACCTTGACCTCATCACTCACTTGCCACCTTCACTGGGTATATGCTCGCAGACCAAGTGCATAGTGCTGCCCCCAGAGGGGATATAAGGGAGAATATCAACATCACAAAGACACAACAGAGTTAAGATCAGCAGGCCTCTGATGTCACATGAATGTATTTTGGGGAAAAAACAAACAAACAAACAAACAAACAAACATAAAAACAGCCAGAGATGAGAAAAAGCCTTTTTTTTTTTTTAATTTTTTTTTTTTTGGTTAGTGTGGTCAGGGCTGGGCTCTCTGGGGTGACCCTTGGGCAGAGAGCTGACCGATACAAAGGAGAAAGCTTTTACGATTTATGGGAACAGTGTTCTGGGCATGGGGAGCAGTGAGCTCATGGCCCTGAGGTGCAAATGAGTTTGGAATATTCTAGAATGAGCAAGAGCAAGTATGGCTACAGCAGAGTGAGCTAGCGGTGCTGGGACGCAGGCCGGATCCTGTAGAACCTTGGGAACCTGAGAAGGAGTTGGGTTTTTATTCAAATCACCAAGGGGACACATGGGATAACGTGTCACGGGCCAGGGTCTCAGCTGATTTGCACTTTGAGGAAAACGCTCTGGAAAACACTCAGAGGGCATCAAGACTAAAAGTGAAGGGATAGGGGAGGGGTTGTTTCAGTACCCAAAAAGATGGCCTATGACCTGAATTAAGTGTGGGTGGTGGTGAAGGTGAGGGGTGGCACGTTGGGGTGCTCTGAAGGCAGAGCGTACAGAGCTTGATGGAAAACAGGAGAAGGAGGAGGCAAGGGAAGTCTGCACACCCACCACCGGGGAGGGGTACTGGCCCAGAAGCTCTGGCTTCCATTCAAGCTCCCACCTACCCTGTTAGGTTGCTAGGGCGGGGGTGGGTGGTAGACACCTTCAGTTCCCTGAGGCCAGGACCCACAGACGGCCACAGGCTCAGCGGGTGCCTAGCTGTCCCTGATGACAGCAACGTGAGCCTGGAGAGCAAGCCTTCTCTCACTCGTGAATTTGACTTCCACAGAACTCAAGAGTCTACAAGGAAAGCTGAAAATCTGCAAGAGCAAATGAACTTCAATGTCCCTTCAAGGTTTCTAAACTAGAGTTTCGTAGTGATGCCTAAAATTCCATCTCAGAAAATGCTCGTAGTCATTTAATATTTAGTTCAAAAGGACCAACAAAGCTCCTTTGGGGACAGTGGCTGAGAGCCCATGACAGACGGTCATGCACAGAGCACATGAAGAGAAACGAATACGAATAAATCACCATAAATTGCGGCTTTGCATCACTGGGGTGGTGGGCCAGGGGGCTGGGCTTTGGGCCTGCCTGCCTGCCTTCAGAACAAGGCCGAGCATGGGAGCCATCTGGAGCACCTGGGGATGCTTGAAGCGCCTGTCGTTCCACATCTGGAGACCAGCGCTGCAGACTCCGCATGAAAGAGATGTCAAGGCGTCATTACTCAGAGCGACACTCCCGCAGCCGGGATGATGGGGACCAGTAGGCTGGAAGGTCCCCCACCTTTCCCATCAGGTGGCCTCCCACGCCAGGTGGCACCCCTCCCCACGTGGCAACACAGTTTTTCCAGGGATTATTTTTTCCACAATCAATACCTAGCTGAAGGCCAAAATTACCACTGAGAACAGGGATTGACCCATTCCTTGACATTTTGAAGTAGGGTCCCTGCAAATAGCCACCCTGATCCCCAGACTTGCTCTGCTTTGCTAGAACACATGGTTCCTTACCCGGTTACGACTTTTCAAAACACCTAACTGTAGGAAGAGATGCCATTTTTAATGGTTTTATAAATCCAGCTTGCATATATTAAGTAACTGCTCTTTTGCATGTTAACAGGGGCGAACAAATCTCAAAAGACTAAAAATCATGTCCTTGTGGTCTTTTCCTTAAAAATTGTGGATTGGAATCTCATTTTAAAAATTGCAGTACACAGACAAAATAGGAAGGAACAAAGGTGGGAAAAAGGACCGTCGCACCATCCTGCGTCGCTGTCACTGGATGATGCCAACTACCCATTATGGCTCAGTGAGCCCCCGGAGACGTGGCCCACAGAACCAGCACACAGACTGTGACATGGAACCCGGTCCAGAAGAAGCTTCACAAAGTCTTTCTTTCAACAGAAACAACTGTGTAGAACCAATATTTTATAATTTTTTGGTTGTTTTTAGAACAAGAGTAGTTCGCAAGGAGATGAGAGCAAGAGAGAAAGCTTGACCGTCTGAAATAACTCACTTACAGATGAAAACCAGTGGTAACTGGGCATGTGGAAGTTCTGAAAAGGCAAACTTCATATATGTGTCAAAGGTGCTCATTTCTGGCTCTGTTTGAGCTGTAGAAAAAAAAACACATCTTTTTTTTTTTTTTTTTTTTACATAGTAAAGACACAATAGCTAGAGATGAGAGTTCTTCAGGGGGGAAATAGGTTTGCAGGCTTCCATTTAAACTGACGGAAGAGAATTTCTGAAGTTGCTACCAAAGGTTCTTGCATGAAACCGAAAGATGCCTCTGACACCTTGTGTCATGCCGTCATCTGAAGCAGGTGACTGTCTCTAGAGGATTCCAAAGGGCTGGGGTCTCAAGAGAAGCTGCTGGGAAGTGGGGTGGGGAAAGCAGTCCTGTGCTGGGTGTGTTCAGATGGAGAACAGGTCACTCCAGGCAGCTGAAGCATTTGGCAAAGGACAAGGGGCTTCAATGACACACACTCTCGGCTCCCTCCCCATTCCACAGACCCTGATTCCCATCATCTCTACATGAAGAGAAGTAACTAGCAGCGGATGTTCTCATTGCAATTTACTCATGCGATACACTCAAAAGAAATATAAAGAAATCAAATAGTACAATTACGTCATTTGTCCCAGGAGGCCTCCCACAGCTGTGTCAATTGTCAACTGACTTTAGAGACTTGGGGTGAAACTTAACCAGTTAGTAAACTACAGAGTTTCTTGAGGACGCCCTCTCTTTTTCATCCCTGAACCTGAAAGATGAGAAAACACTTGAACTTAAATGTAGCCGAGCCTTCTGAGATTTCAGACGTTAAGGACACACACTCACAAAAGTCCTCCTTTTGAACAAGACTTATCAGGACCCAGGGCGAAAACCCAAGCGAGGCCACAGAACCCCTTTTTCGAAAACCATCTCCAAACAGGATCAATGGGAATCAGACTCAGTATCTTGAACTCAAATCGTCACATGGTCCAAGTGAGGAAAGGGCCGACCTGGAAGACACCGTCTGGAATTTCTGACCTAGAATTCTCTAGCGTGTCTCTGCTGTCGTCGGTAGATAAGCCACGCTCTTGTGTAAACACAGAGAAGTCGCCCCGTATCAGAATCATCTCTCCCTGTTTGAGCTTCTTTGTGCAGACTCAAAGAAGCCTCCCAGAAATGATATAAGCCTTCTCCGCGGCCCTTCCAAACGCACATCCCCACATACCAGCAAGGGCTGCTGCAGTGCAACACTTGTCAGCGGATCCTCTGAAATGAAGGTTTTGAAGAAGCTTGCCAGGGGAACGTCCTGCCTCACAGCTATAATATTTTTTAAAAGGCATTCAGTTTAAATTAATATATTTGGCCAGACAACTGTATTAAAATTCTTGTTATTTTTTTCTGTTATAATGGTAGCCTGTGGTATGACTAGTCTTCTTCAAAAATCTGTGGAGTTATTGCTTCTCTCTTGCCTGGGGTGCATCATGTGTTTTTCATTTGAGTGTGCTACATTGCAATACCTCATTAAAACAAACGGGCTAAACGAAAGTCTTCATATCGTGCCACAAAGGGCGTAAACTCACTTAGAAAGTTTCAGAGCCTCATAACTCATTGCAAACTGCCCTTATCCCATCTGCTCCACTGATATTTCACTCTGCTGGGTGATGTCACAGTGTCCATGGCTCCTAAAATTGCCTGCCTTCTGCAAGTATACATTTTCTGTCCTGCAGTAAGCCAGGGGACTCTCGATAATAAACAGAAACGTTTTTTCCTACATGAGAAACGTTATCCTGCCCCCACACCCACCCACACACACATACTCCTGCGAATAGCTCCTTTACTCAAGTATTTCCCAAGACAGACAATACCATAGGGTTCCTTCTAATCTTTTTTCTCTGCAGACAATCTTTGGGTGACTTATCTATGAATCTCAATTTCTGCAGGGGCCTGTCTGTCACAGTTAATAGAAGGCCCATCTGTGGGTTTTATTTTTTAAGACAATTTCTATTACTTTTCATTTACGGTTTGGAAGAGGAGGTAGTTTTGTGCATCTCCTCAAAGTTGCTACTGCCAAAACAGCCCTGATTCAAAGAATTTTCAGAAACCACACAGAAGAAGGCTCTGACTTCAAAATATGGTCTAGTCTGCTCTGAAGCATGATTTCTTAAAAGGCAGCAACTGGACATGAGCAAGTGATGCTCAATAGCTTCGTTCATTCATCTCACAAAGAGTTTTGCACCTCAGACCCCTAAAGACGGCTACTATAAAAACAGAAAATGACAAGCGTTGGAGAGGATGCAGAGAAAATGGACCCCTTGTGCACTGCTGGTGCAGCTGCTACTCCCCAAAAAACTAAAAAATAGAACTAACTTACAACCCAGCGGTTCTACCTCAAATAACCAAAAGCAGGATCTTAAAGAGATATTTGTATGCTCATGTTCACAGCAGCACTCTTCACAACAGCCAAAGGTCGAAGAAACCCAAGTGTCCACCAGCTGATGAACAGATAAGTAAACTGTGGTTTATTCATACGATCGAATATTATTTAGCCTTAAAGAAGAAGAAAACTCTGACGCAGACTACAACATGGACCGACCTTGGGGATATTCGGCTAAGCGAAACAGGCCAGGCGCAAAAGACAGCTACGGTTATGATTCTGCTCATTCGAGGCATCTAGAATCGCCTACTTCATAGAGATGGAAAGCAGAATGGTGGGATCCAAGGGATGGGAAAAGGAGAGACTGTAATATTGCTGAGGAATGCCTACAGGCTTTCAGTGTTGCAAGACGAAAAAGTTCTGGAAATTGGTTCTACGACAATGTGACCACACTCAACATTACTGCCTTTACGCTTACAATGGTTAAAATGGTATATTTTATGTTCTGTATTTTACCCTAATTAAAAATAAAAATTTGTTTAAAGATTTCTTTAGTCCCTATTACATACAAACAACATTTGATATCGTACATTAGTGACTATTTTATGATTTTCTTTTTCTTTTTTTCAAAGCACCTTTCCTCATTCTGTCATTCATTCCTTCAGTTAGCAGGTATTTATATTTTTGAACCTACGAGACGGGCAACATGAAAGACCTCTAATAAGAATCAGGGGTGGACCCTACATTTAAAGACCCTGCAGGGACATAAATGCTATAGAAGTCAGATGTGTTCCTACTGCTGTAAGCTGCTGTATTCTAGATGTTCAATTCAATCACAATTTCAAATACTCTGCCGTGTTGGCCCCATAAATTCACTTGTATTTACAAGTTAAAGTGCTTCATTTCGGTGAAGTATCTCTTTTCATAAGAGGAATACAGATAAAATGCTATGGAATTTCAGGGTAGAAGGAACCTCCTGTTAAATCCACATCTTCAATCGATAAGAAAACACCACTTTTTTAATGCACACTCTTCACGGTGCTTTTTCACATCTCATCCTCTCTGCCCCTCTGCCCTGCCTAAGCAAGCTGTTCCTGGTCCCAACCCTAGGTGATCCTATCTGATGACAAGCATTGCATGGGTCGTGAGCCATCAGTGCCCTCTGCACCCCTATGCATGGAGCTCACATGAGGACTTCCATCAGACTCAGGCTGAAGACCTGCCTGCTATATTAGCCCTGAACGTGGGCTTTTCAGAAAGGTGGTGAGGTTGTCACCAACCAAACCTAAGCTATACAGGGGAGCCCTGGGAGTCACCAGATTCACACAGCAGAAGCTCCCTCCAGGGTAAACTTGGAGGCTGATCAGATCACACCAAGGGTGAGCCACCTGGGGAAGTGGCCCACAGGAAAATAATTGTGGATTCCAAAACAGTCACTCTCTCCCAGGCCTAAAATACTCTTCTTTCTTCTTAGCTATTTTCAGAACACTCCTTCATCCCTCCATACCTCCTAGGTGAAGCTTTCTGCTAGGATGTCACCCCCTCTTCTGATTCGTCCATCCTCTGTTAGGCAACCTGTTTGCATGGCTGCACCCACCATTACACTTGGAGAAACATGCCACAGTTTTGAATGCTCAGAAACCAACACAGAGCCCGAGGCTTTATGCATCCTGGATGGAAGAATGCACGAGCAGACTGGAATATGGTATTCATATTTCAAAACGCTAGATGAAAACTGTGCAATGAGCCATGATCAATCTGTCCCTTCAAATGCTAAATTGATTTGGTTGGAATTATTTCAATGATTTCAATCCTGAAATTTCTTTTGGCAAGTTAAGTCTTCACGTAATCACCACCACAACAGAACAACAAAAAATGCTTTGATAAATTTAACATGTGCACTCTTCTTTTTTTTTTGGGGGGGGGTGTCGATAAAAATCCTAAGATTTAGTGATATGTGGGACATAAAATTAAATGTATCTGTGAGTATTCCTGGGTCCAGGTAGTCCTCTTTACTTCCCAGGCCTCGGACCATGGAGATAGAAATGTGTCCATAGTGACCGAGTGCTCTAATGAGAAAGGAACTCTTGTCCAGTCATTGGTCACTTTGCCCTGGGCTGCAGTGGAAGAGGCAGTCTCTGGGGCAATTCCAGATCTTCTATGATTGGTGTCTGATCTACGGTCGCCCTAGGACTAACTGGCTAAGGTGGTATCTGTCAGCTTCTGTGGTTTCGACAGAGTCATGTGCATTTACCATGTACCACGGCCCTCTGCATCCAACCACGTGGCCAGGCGTGGCTGGTCCTGGCAGGAAGATATGGAGACAGAGATGTCCTGGGCTCGTGGCTGTCACCTAAAAGTTGAAGGAGCTCTCAGCTGTCGTCCAAGCTCCACTGTGGACTAACGTGACTGCCAGGATGGCTACCATGGTTCTGACATTGACATTCTATTCTGTAAAACGAGGCTGAGTGCCCTTCACAGTGCACAAACCCTTTCCCCCAGGGACAAGACAGCCCAGAGTCTACCTGGGACAATGGAGAAGCCAGATGGCGGTTCTGCCTTCTTTAAGCCCTCAGAATCTCAGAGTTCTCACCTATGAAACAGAAAAGAATGATGTTTCTCTTACTTCACTCAGTTGTGAGGTCAGGGGGCCTATTCGTATAGTCACTCTAATGATAACGACCTTGAAGCTTCACACTAAAGTGCCATCGCGATGGTTCTCCTTCCCTACCCGCACTGCAGCTCAATGACCCTCTCCTGAGCCCACAGAGAACAAAAATAGAGTCTTCTAGATCTGTACTGGCCATGTGTGGCTATTGACCACTTGAAGGGTGGCTGATCCAAACTGAGATGCGCTGTAAATGTAAAACACACTGGGTTTTTAAGACTTACTGCATATACAGTAAAATAGCTCATTCGGTCATTTTTATGTTGATTACATGTCGAAAAGCTTCTATTTTGGACATAAAAGACTTTCCAGGTAGACACTGAGAGAGAATCTAGAAAAGTATTAAAAGAAAATGTAATTAAAATTAAATTCACCTATTTTTTTTTACTTTTACTTTTTTTTTTTTTTAGTGTGGCTACTAGAACATGAAAAATTACAAATACGGCTCACACTCTATTTCTATTAGACAGTGCTGCTTTAGAAATCGCTTTTGAGTTATTTTTAAGCAGGAGAGAATAGAGAAAAATCAATAAATAAAGCCAAACAGTAAAAAATTGGAGGCGGAATCATGAGGGTGTCTTTTGGAAAGGTGATTTTTAAGCACATTTCTGACCGTGAGAGCCACTGGCTGCCTCATTCCCATTCTCCTAACATTCCATTTTTGCCAATGGGACCCGCTCCAGTGCCCACTGGGGTCGGAGCAGCCCTGGGGAGCCCACTGGAGGCACAGGACATGTGACTTGACACCAGGGATGGGGACACGCAGACCCTAACCCCATCTGGGCATCAGGCGGCTGCGTTTCTCTAGTTCTTTTCTGACTCTAGGTCTGATGTGCAAAAACAACAGCTAGATCACTTGATTTTTTAGCATCATTCAAAAATATTTAGCTCTCTAGTGCCACATTTTGATTGAAATAAATCGTTTTAAAGTGAACCAGTAAGCAGCATTTAGCATGCTCACAACATTGTGCAACCGCCATCTTTGTCTGTACCCCCTCTTCTCATCACCCTTAAGGGCAACCCATGCCCATTAAGCTATTTATCCCCATTTCCCTCCCCACAACCCTATGTTTTGTGTACAACTGAGCTACCCTTCATTATAAGTCAGATTTAAATAAAATTATTATAAACCAGTAGCCCGTGGAGTGTGAATTCCTTAATCTCTTAATCTCCCGACACAGAATGATGAGTCTAGAACACAATGAAGGACATTGACAGGAAGATGTGCCACCTTTCTCCACTTGGATAGGATGAAACACCCTCCACAGAGCGAGGCCCAGCCCAGGATCAGGTCTCCTGATCACCAGTGAGGCTCAGCAGACCCCGATACGTCAACACACAGGGTGACCCTGCCTTCTGAAGCCTTTTATTGTCCCTTCTTATCTTGACTAATCCTTACTAGAAACTGGGCTCTTCTGAATGGGAAACTTTTCAGTCTGCATCCAGCAAATACTTGCTGCATGTCAGCTGATTAACCGACTTCCAGTCTGTAAGTGCAAAGACATTTTCATGATTATGACAATGATTGGTGGCATGCTGGTGAGGGAAAAAGAGGTAGCCAAAGAGGGCCAGGCCAGGAGGCCAAATCATTAACTCATTGCCCCATTGTGCAGGATTCATGGAGAAAGCACTGGCCACCCAGCCTCTGCACCCAGCCCCTTTCTTTAGCTTATCCTTCAGCACCTCTGTGGCTAGCAGGGAATGGGTGGAGGTGGGCTTCGTGCACTTTCCATTTCATAGAACTGGACCACGACTGTGAGTGGAAAGCATCCTGTGGCCATTACTTGGCCTTTCCAGTCAAAGCTTTAAAATGCTGCTGAACCCATCTGGGCGATGCCATCCAATTATAAATTCTTATTGCTCTTTTTATGGCCTTGTAAGAGTTCTGACGCTGGCTTTTACACGCCCATATGTTTCTGTTTAAGGCATTTCATTCAAATCGAATTTGAAGAAAAGACCAGATTACCCAACCACAATGACCTGAGTAAAATTCCCCTCCATAATTTTGGTAATCCAAATAAATTCAGTATCTGGCTAAAAATGCCTGGTCTCCCATTTCACCTTCCATTGCCGCAAGACACGTAATTGTACTTCATCTGTAGTAACAGGGAGATCTTGTTTCATGCCACATATCGCTACTTGCTGTAGTACAAAACAAGCCTTAAACGATTGACATAGCATGAATATTATCTGAAAAAGCAATCATGACACAAATTTTAAAGCAATTAAGTCAGGCTTAAATAGAATGTGGAACAAATTAAAATTTATTTTGTGAATGATTGAGATTAAAACACTACCAAATTTATTCCAAAAAAAAATAGTTTTACTTCAAACTGATTTAGAATCTAGATTAAATAAAATTTAATTGGTAGCATACATAACAACAAAACTTTAACAATTCAAGTACAATTCATGTCACCCTTTTTTAAAAGGGATAATCTCAAACTATCAATAACGTCAGTCAAAATACTATAAATGGTTAGTTCTATACTCATTTTAAATCCATCAAGATGCCCTGTGATTTTTCAACATAAATTACTCAAATTACTGACTTTTCTTTGTATGTATGTTGTAATGACTTATTTATAAATTCTCCTGATAGGTCTGCTATGATTCTCCAAAGGCTAAAAGATGTTTACAGGACACGTGACATCATTGCCATGACAGGCTTGACTGTGTTTATACCGATTGGCTTTAGAGGGTCTTCAAAACATAGCTTTAAAATCTTAGTTCTTATGCAGCTTAATGTGTCCCTGATGTTTCTGGAGTAACACATGTCTAAAAATAGACAAATAGTTTTGCTAAAAGAAAGTGAACTACTTGCCTGACCTATCACATGTATGACCAAGTCACATTCTTCTAAGGCAATATGATACTTTAAATGTGAGTACCAATGGGGTGATAAAACAGAAAAAAAAAAAAGAAAAAAGAAAACACTAAATAGATATTCCACACAAGTCATTACTGTTAAGAAATAAAAGAATACTTGATAGAAAAGGAAAAATCTCCACAGGAGCATAAGAAATTTCCCATGTTAGCAAATTTACTGTTATCAGTTTAAAACTTAAACGTTTTTAAATGAGTTTTTGCTACTTGAGAGTCTTCGGGCAAAAGTCCTAAAGGACACACCTAATATGTAGTCATAGAGTTTGTATCTTCCAGTCATAGGAATTCCATCCTTTAAAATGTCATCCCACTGGGAGGCAGCCCATTGGGGAGAACTGAGTGAACATCACCCTTTCTGAAGCTCTCCCATTGATGTAGGTTCTGCTGTAGTCTAGATTTATACAGAACAAGTATAATGTGTCTTAGACACTATTGTGTCTAAAATGTTTATCATTCTCCCCCAAAACCTTCTAATCTCCAAGCCAAACATCCCCCAAAATGTCCTTTGAAGGATGTGACATCAGAGTCTTGCCCCCAAACCTGGTCATATTCCTGCAGTCACATCCTATTCACCAGTGTCCCCACAGATGCCCACATTATGTGTGCATAGGTGAAGAAGGGACTACACCAAAATACTGGTGGAGACTATTTCTAGATAGAATTATAGACCATTTTTTATTTTCTTCCTTATGCTTTTCTGTGTTTTCTCAATTTTCTACAATGGGAATAATGGGTCTTTTCTAGCCAGGTAATTCAATATTCATTCGTTTGTTCAAGGGACCATTATTGGAGCACCTGGGAGCTGCTGTGTGAGGTGAGGTGGCAGCCACGAGTAAATGAAATGGAAACCCCTGACTCTGTATGAACTTACCTTTTCATGAAAGGAGACATTCAGGAAAGAGAGAGAGAGAGAGAGAAGTAAAATTAATAACATGCTAGAAGGCAAAATGCAACTGAGAAGGGGAATGGGGTGAAGCGGGGTAGGAACATGCCCGAAATGCTTGACAAACACCAAGGAAGCCTGTGCAGGTGGGGTGGAGGGGACATAGTGTTCAGCAACAGCACATGAGGTCAAAGAAGTAACGGGGTCAGATGGCGTGGGGGACAGGAGCTTTTACTCTCAGTGAGCGGGAAGGCACGGGAAGGTTCGCAGCAGTGGGTGACATGGTCCAACCTAATATTTTAACTTTAGTCATCTGTGGAAAACAGGTTACAGCAGAAGGAGGGAAACTGGAAAGGAAAGCAGAGTCGTTACCCACGCACTAGGTCACAGTGGCCCAGACCAGACAGATAGATGGCCGCAGAGAAGTCATATTGTGGACCGCCAAGGTTCGGCCAACAAGACTCACGGAGAAAACAGTGAAAACTAAGTTTTGAGACTAAATAAACACAACACTCCAAATGTGGTCTTACCACAGCAGAAGAGAGAGCCACTTTCACTCTTCCTTTCCAGGGTATTCTATTTCTACAAACACAGACATCCTAGAGACAAGCCAACCGATGTGACAAAAATGATTAAAATAAGGTGCACAGCTCACGTGGGATTGAACCTGATGAGGGTAAAAAGATCTCCGACTAAAATTCCTCCCACAAACCACCGCTTCTCTCCTTCCATCCTTCTCTGGCCCTCACGCTTCTGGAACCCCCTGCATCCTTGAGAAGGCCTCTGTTCCCTGACTTGTCTCTGTTCTCCCAGATCCTTTACCAGCTCATCCTTCCCCCTACCTCCCATGGTCAACTCATCACCCCACTTGCTGGCAGCCAGAAATATGTCATCTCCTCACTCGCCGAAGGCTGGGTGTTCACTCTCAGTTTTTCTGCACCCTAATCCCAAGAGCTAAGCTCCAACTGCACCAGTCGGGTCTACCACAAATCCCATAATTTTTAAAACTCATTTGAACACCCTGATCAGTTTGGGGGCATCCCCTCGCCCCTACCCTGTACCCCTGCAGAGCCCAGCCCAGGAAGCTGAGGTGACCACATCCTCCACTGGAGTAGCCACCACTAGGGATACCAGGTCTCCCTGCACCTGCCGCCTAACACCACCCTATGTTCTGTGGGACCTTCTGCTTGAACACTCACAGAGCACCTGTACTCAGCTACAGGTACTCACGAAGTCAAAGTTCCAAATGTTTCTAGAACCGGTGCCAGCAACATCAGGAATTATGTTCCTCGAAGTGCCAAGACAAGTATAAAATCTCCTTAAAAACAATGAAAAAATGAGAGATCTGGGACTTTCTCTGTTTTGTTGTTGTATTGTTGTTGTTGCTAATATATGCAGTTCTGAAACTTTATTTAAAGCCAAAGAAAATTTTTCCATATTGGATTTCGAGAGTGCAGTGCACTGTTTTAGAATAACATTCACAGATCCTACATAAAGATCTGTAAGGCGATATCTAATCTCCACGGGGTTCCACTCAGATGGTGTTCCTCCAGACATGTGAACTGGAAAGACTTCGTGCCACTTATTGGGGGCCATCCCCCAGACTTCTAGGGCTATGCCGGAGGTTTTTAGGGGCCTTTGAGAATCAATGGCCAAAGATTTATTAGCTTATGAAAAAGCTAATGTGTCTTTACAAAATGACAGTTAAATGTTTCACAACTTAAAAGTCCTGGGACTTTAACCAAAGAGAACAACGTAGTGATCGTTTAGACATAAAAGCTCAAAGAGGTGCAGAATAAACCCTGACCCTGCAGGTAAAATAGTGTGTTCTGGGGACAATTTCCCCAGAAAATTCTAAGAGATTCTAAGTACATCTTTTGGGGTGATGGCTCCATAGAGATGTGTGCCCCGGCACCCCTTGCATTTTTACCTTTCTTCTTTGCTCCTAAAGACACAGAATTAACTGAGATCGGGGCGATGACAAAGTTGTTGTTTTTCCTAGCATGTGTGTCAACAAGTGAACAAAACTTTTTAAGATTATGTATGATTTTGAATCATTTTACTCTTGGACATCCACAGTTAGCAACGGGCATTTTATATTTCATTTTACTACGTTTTTTTCCTTTTTTTCTTTTAACTATAGCAAGATGTTAAGTTCCAGAGTTTTGGCCTCAGACTGTCAGCAGAAGCCCTCGTTCTAGAAAGATGTAGGGGACTCCTGAGAGGGATTGTCCAGACCTGGTCTGTGAACTCAGCCCCACCTGATCTCAGGTGTACAGGAAGAAGAAGTAGATACAGGAGGAGGAATGTGTGACTGGGGTGGGGGAAGGGGACAGACCACACCCTACCCCACCCTGAGGTGTCTTGGCCTAAACTGTCAAGGTCGCAACCAGGAGACACAAAAAACCTGAAACTGAATAGGCAATTGACATTACTTTTAAGACTTAATCAGACTTTTCAAGACCAGAAAATGAAATGGTCCATTAACCATCAGAAGTGACCATACAACTATGTGTGGCCCAGAGCTAGCATTTGAAAGTGAAAGATTATTTTCCTCTGAAAAGGTGGGAAGCAGCAGTGGTGAGAAAATAAATAAGGCTCCATGTGCGCTTTACCAAGTCTGGCTCATTCAATAAAACGGTGACATAGATGTTTGCTGGTGCTCTAACACGCGAGTTTCTCAGCGTGTAAAAATCATATGGGTAACAGGTTTAAATTTCATTCTTCAAGGAGTAAATCGTAATCCCTTCTATCCAGGTCCTATGAGGCACTCTACTTTTCCAAAGGAATTCAAAAACTTAGTCCGAAGGTAAAAATTGCTGTGAATGTGCTTCAAATACAAAAAAGTTTTTCCATCACTCTACAAGTTCTCAAATAGTAAATAGTGAAAATGTAGAAATACAAGATGGAATGGTGTTTTCAACATTGGCACATTTCCTATAAGTTTGAAATAGGTCTTCCTGGGGAATTATTTTATTTTCCATCGTATGTCAATAAAGTGGCGCTAAGTGAGCTGAAAGTAAGAAGAAAAGAAATCTACCAGATACCCTTCTCACACACGGAGGTGACAAAAAGCACACTGCAAAAGGAAGAGGGGAAGGTAAACGATTTCAGTGAATAAGCCCAAAACGTTAAGGCACATTCAAAAGAAATGAAGTCATGATGGCAACGTGTGTAAACTGTTTAACTATCGACGCAGAGAAAGGCGAGAAATGTACAGTGTTTTTCATCCAAATGGAGGGAAACACAGAAAATAACGTTACAATTATTGACTCCAAAATCAGAACGTGAAGCAAACAGTGTGCTAAGAGAGGGGAGAGAGACCGAGATTCAGTCTCCTCCGGGTCCACAGAGAAAACAGAGCAAGTGTCATGGTGTGGAGAATCGGGAGGGATGGACCATGCATGAAAAAGAACCTCACCCGGTACTGAGGCCGCAGACCCTGCCTGGGGACACCCAGATGGCAGCCTGGTGGGGGGACCGTCAGGAACAGGATAAGGCACCCCATCCATGTGAGTATCCTCACCCAATTTCTCTTTTCTGGTCTCAAAATTCCAAAATCTGGTAGGAGCAGGAGAGGATGGAGCAGGATCAGGGCAGGACCATGGGTATGGAATGGCTTCCCTCCCCGTGGTCTCATTCATTCCCAGTACCTCGATCACAAAGGCGCAGCACGGGCCCAGGTGGCATTAGAGAAATGCCCCAACACTGGAACAAACGCTCTGGGGCAAAGGTTGACCTATGACTAACAGAATTTGGGTGTTTAGACTTTAACCAATAACAGATAGACGTAACCAAAAGACTTAAGAGAAATGTCATGTCAACCTTCATTTACATCAGAGGCAAATAACATAACAAAGAGAGTAAAAAAATATTTATCCAGAGGTCGAAATCCAAGAAACACCCAAACAATAGAATTGGTATTCGAAAAGGATTTTTAAAATAATCACCTAATTTTCTTAAGCGTTCCAATTTTCCATCATGGTAGCACTGATAATGGTGGACCTGACAGCCATGTGCCCCAATCCAGGTACTAAAGACAAGAGGCTATATCGCATGTTGTGAAATCGTGTAGATCCCATGAACAAAGGGCATCAACTACTCAGGAGGAGATAATTCTGCAAACGGCAAATAGGCCTCCCCACCGCCCCAGCCCCCAAGCAGAAGGGTGGAGCAACAGTGCCAAGCAGATGATGCTGACCCTGCTGGATGTCCCCAAGGAGCCACAGCTACATCCTGTCCTGGCTTCTACAGACCTCATGGCAGACCCCGGAGCATGCCACTCAGGTTTCCCTTCAAGAAAGAGTTCAGGGGTCACCTGAAGAGCCTCCAGCTGCTCACGGCTCAGGCTCTGTCTCCTTCCAGACACCGTGAGTCAAAAACTGAACACTGCAGGGTGAGAGAGTAGGCCATTTGTGCCCGACGCTGGGCCCCTACAAAGGCACTCTGCTCCCGAGCTCCCTGGTGGGTTGGTTCTGAGGCTCTCTCTGGCCGTTCCTGCTGGGCCCTCATTTTACCATCATTTGTTGGCACCCCCGCCTTTACCCCCGCCCCAGTAAACTTCTTGCTTTCCTAATTCTGTCTCAACATCTGCTTCCCAGGGGACTCGACTAACGCGATGCTCCTAAAACCAATACTAGTGAAAAGTGACTTTCCATGCCCCGATATGAAGACGGACTTTCTAGAAAATACAATTTCATATAATTCCAGCTACCTGTGATGCTATTAGGCCATTCCAAATGAAATGAGCAAACGCAAACTTTAATCTTCAGTGAGAGAACTGATGATGAAAACGCTGTTATTGTCATTACGATGCAAAATATTTAGGGTTCCATGTAACATTCTTTTTACATTTTCGGGTCGACCTAAATACTTTCATTTAATGTAAAAATAAGAAATACTAAATATTTCAATTGATGTATAGCATGTATCCATATTCCTCAATAGGTTTTCTAAGACACATACTTTTTAATACTGTAAAACGTGTTTAAAAAGTAAAAAAAAAAAAAAAAACCATAAGAGCATAATGTTAAGTGAAATAAGTCAGATGGGGGAAGACCAAATACTGTATAATCTCACTTGTGTGCGAAATCTAAACAAAGTCATAGGAACAGGGGCGGGAAGCAGGGGGACAAGATTTGGCTCCAAAGCACAAACTTCCCATGAGAAGAGATGTCAGCTCTGGGGTGCCAAGTGTGGCATGGGGACAGGAGCTAGCAATTCTGCATTATTTAGTCGAAAGTTACTAAAAGAGTAAATTTTAAATGCTTTCACTGCAAACACACAAAATAACTGTTAATTAATGTGAGGTGATGGAGATGTTCACGAACCCTACCGTGGTCATCATTTCCCAAAATATACCTTCTTCGAATTGTTGTCCACTTTAATCTAACACAGTGTTAAATGCTAATTATCTCAATAAACCTGGGGGAGAATCACCAAACAAACCAAATGAACAAACACTCATCATTTCTTCTAGTTGATGGCCACGTTTCTTCACCAGGTAACTCTTATGTCACATAAGATTTAGTGGGGTTTTTTGTTTTGTTGTTGTTGTTGTTGTTGTTGTTGTTGTTGTTGTTGTTTTAATTTCTGTTTTGAGGAATCGAGTGAGTAATGGGCCTTTTTAAAGTCTTCTTACCAGTTATATGTGAATTTTTCCATTCCTAAAGACTAAGGTATAAGAACAGAAGCATATTATTCATAAGATAAAGATAATCTTCTCTCTTTGGGTCTGTTTTCTTTCCTGATATCTTTGCTCTTTGCTGATATTGTCTATTTGATATAGAAGTCTTCCAGAATGACCTTCCCTGATGGTCAAATAGGAAACCTGCCCATCACCTCCATCCTACCTGCAAGCTCTAGATTCCTTCTGTAATGTACAGTGAAACAGGTAAATTTATATAACCTTATTTTCAAACAATACTGGAAAGTATTTGAATTAGCGGCTTTTTCAAACAACATTAAGTTATGAAAATTTAACTTGTTTTTGACTGTTACTTTAGGCACACACGTTTGATCCGGGACGACTAAACATAAATACAAAGATTTAAATATACACCATTTTGAACTTGGGTTTGAAAACAAAAGACCTGAAAGTCACATGGTTAGAGTTATATATTTTTGTCAGCCTCGAGCTTGGTTGGCTCAATAATACCACGATCGTAAAATTTTATGGGACTAATTTGAAAGCCCATATAAATTGGTGTTATTGTTTATTTTTGGATATTGATAATAGCAGCATATTACTTGTAAATGTGTACTGCAAATGAACAGGACTTTCCAGAAAATTCACAAAGAATCACTCAAAAATTAGCAGCCATGCTTCGGTTAAACTTGTTTACTTTTTTTAAAGCACATTCTCAGAAGGAACGTGGACTCTCAATTAAGCAAAACATGACGAAGATTTTCATTTAACCCTGGAATTTGATCTTTAAAATTTAAAAAAAAAGAAAAGAAAAAGAAAAAACTTTGCTATTTACAGTTCCTGCTTTGGATAAATCCCAACATCTGGATACCAGAGTCAGAGAAGCAAAGTCCTCAGAGACACATATGTAATTTTATGCCTGCGAACCCACTGTTTTTTAGGGTAAAAATCACTATGGTGCTGCCCCCCTCAGTTCTCCCTCCACAGAAATCTCCAGAAGCGTTTTCTAAGTGTACCCAGGGTAAAAAAAAAAAAAATCTCATATTCTATCTCACAACCCAGTATACATGCACATAGATAACTAAAATGGAAGTCTTCCCAAATAACACTTTTCCCCCTATGTGAGATGCATCCTGACGCTTCCCGTTCCATTCCATTTCCTTCATTTACTACGGCCTTCACTGTCCTCCACACTGGGACTTGACCTACAGTTTGACAACCAGGGCTTTGGGGCCTGGCAAAGCTGGTCCTCAAGCCAGCAGCAGCCAGGCCTTCTCTGAAGTGCAGACTCTCAAGGCCCCCTCGTCCCCAGGTGACTCCTGCGCACATGAAAGCTTCGGAAGGCTTGCTCCAGAATATACATCTGCAGAATAAGGATCTGCCATGTGACTTGAATTTGGATCAAGAACGTGCCTCGAAACCATCTTTGTTGAAAGGCGCTCTGTCATTCCACCAACTTCGAGAGGCAGCAGATTTCTGGAAGGATGTTTAAGTGCGAGTGACAACTTATTTTCAGTGTCATCAGCTGCATCTGATGGGGTTTCCATCACCAGACCGGGTTTCTACCTGGATCCTGGGCCTCAGGGGTCCTGGGATAAATGGTGAGGGGTGCTGGGTGGCCGCAATGGGTCTGTGAGCATGTAAGTGTGTGTGTGTGAGTGTGTGTGTGTGTGTGTGTGTGTGTGTGTGTGTGTGTGTGTGTGCACAGGCTTTTTCTGGAGAGAAAAGTTCTACGATTCAAATAAGTCAAGATGAGCTATCAAGCTATGAAGAGATACAGAGAAAATGTACACGCATGTGAGAGTAAATGAGAAGCCAATCTGAAAAGGCTAAACCCTGCATGATTCCGACTCTACAATATTCTGGAAAAGGTAAAACTTGGAGCCAGTGAAAGGACCAGTAGTTGTTGGGGGCTGGGGTGAAGGGGGAGGGGAGGATGGACAGTTGGAGCACGGAGGATCTTAAGGGCAGTGCAGCCACACTGTAGTGAGATGCATGTCTTCATACTTTTGTCCAAACCCGCAGCACGTACAGCACAAGGAGCAAACCCTGACGTAAACTATGGACTCGGGGTGATAATGATGTGTTAACGTAGGTTCATCAGTGGTTACCAAATTTAGCACCCGGTGCTGTGGGAAGTTGGTGATGGGGGAGGTTGTGGGTCTGTGGGAACGGGGACATGTGGGAGCTTCGTGCCTTACTGCTCAGGTTTGCTGTGAACCTAAAATTGCTCTAAACAATAAATGTGTGTGTGTGTGTGTGTGTGTGTGTGTGTGTGTGTGTGTGTGTGTGAAAGAGAGAGAGAGAAAGAGAGAGATGATAGAGAGAGAGATAGAGATAGATAGATAGATAGATAGATATAGATACAGATTAGATATAGATAAAGATAGATATAGATTAGATATACATGTCAGTAATGCTAGTTTTAAATATGGAAATGCTCACACACACACACACACACACACACACACACACATTTGAGTGTCTCTCATCTCAACGCCTAGAATATAAGCTTGAGGTCAGCAGGGATCTCCTCCTTTTGGCTCATGCTATCCCCACCCCCAACAATGTTAAATGATTTCACTGAAATGGCTCAGAAAAATTACAAAAGAGATACTATAACTTGCTGGCAAGTATATGAGAAGGCAATCGTTTGCACAAGTTTACAACTGAAATCGCATTTATAAAGCTCTACTTTCCACCCTTCGAATGGGCAGAAGTTGGACATCGCACGAGGATGTGATAAAATGGCCTCCTGGAGAAGTACGGAAGGGCACGGTTGGGTGGGGAGATGCTGGTGTCAAAAGCCCTGAAAGTGTTCATGCCCTTTCTGACCAGAGAAGCGAAGAAGGAGATGACCTCCCTGGAGCATCAACCTGGCACCTGAGGTAAAGGGAATACAGGGAAGGGTGTTCCCCGGCTCAGGCCCCACCTTCCTCCATGGTCCCAACACCAAGTCTTGCAACAAGGATAACGACGCTCAAAAACCCCAAGTGCACAGAGCGAGCGGTGCGTGCAATGGTGGGCTCAGCCATGCTGACCTCTCTTGCACACGCCATTGCTAGGGGCCCACCTGGAATATGCTTGATTTAAATTCCTGATCAATCTCCCACAACGCAGAAGAAGCAACAAGGGCAACTCTCTTCCAGACTCTTCTACCCAATCACAGAACCCAAATGCAAGCAGACATTTGAAAACCCAAGCCCAGACAAAGGTCTCTAATCCCTTATAGGTGTGATGAGGATGTGCGGCCTTCAGTGAAGATTAGAAAAAAAAAATTCGTTGCTTTGATAACTATTTACTGATTTTCTCAGGCTGGGGTAATAATAATTATTCATTCTCCAACCAGAATCCACAGAAACACCTCAGGCACTTGTGAAAATGCAGTTCGTTGAGTCCAACCCAAACGTACGGAAGCAGCAGGTGTCGGGGAGCCCAGGACTCTGCGTTTTGGGTAGCCTTTAAGGACCACCCCTGGAGGAAAACTGCCCAGGGGGCTTCCAGACCAACCACACGCAACTTCTAACCTTTCTCCTCCCTATAACTCCCACCTATTCCTCCTGGCAAAGCTGGTGCCCTCTCTGAATGTCATCGTCACCGAACCTTAACCAGGACACTTGAGTTTGGGGGCGCTGTGCAGCATGCCCAAGGAGCACACACACTGAGCACAGCCCCTGAAGACAGGGAACTGAGCTCAGCCCGAGGGGCACAGAAGGCCAGAAAGGCAAGGGGGAACAGGAAGAACATCCCACATGACATATCTGCAGGCGGGGCCGTCCGCCAGGACAATGGCCACCCCTTCACCATATTGAATATCTCGATGTTTTAAAACAATGTTATTTCTCTGGTTATGAAAATAACACGCACACCCATTGCAGACATTTGAGGAAATCTGCTCTTCCCTGTTGAATGAAATGCCACCATCCCGCCGGAACACGAAAGCGCCGCTACCAACAGCCACCGAGTCCCCAGGCGTGTCGGGCCGGGCTGGACTCTGATCAAAGCAGATGTATCGAGGAGAAATCAGGCAGTGTATCAAAGGCTCACATCATCTTCACATGGAGTTTGCGAGGGAAACTCTGGTGTGTGCCGAGTCTACCCTCAAAGGATAAACTTTCCAACTTCCTCTGAAGCGAAATGACTATAAATCAGATTTGCAAATAGGAACACAACGCTCACAACCCAGGGGGTCTTTTGCCAGCCAGGTGGGGGCTGGGTGGTGAGGCCCACCCTTCTCCGTGGAGATGGGAGAAATCACAATCAGCCAGGAGGAGACACCCAACTTGGGAGACCATTCTCCTGTGAAATGCAAGCAGCCCTGAAGTTGAGCATCTTTTATAGTCAGAAATACGTAATGTGTCTGACAGCCACGGGCCACGTGGAAAAGAAGTCAGCTCGGCCGTTTAATTCTTGGCAAGCACCCTGTGGCTGTCCAAGTCTTTCCAGAACATTCCCCCTTCTCCTTTCTTCCCTTCTGCTGCCATTATGTAAGAGTACGCGAACATATAACGTTACATAGGACTACTATAACCACGTACGACACAATGGCTATAGTATTTAATATTGGCTCTTGCAGAAAAGAATGATGGTAGATGATGTGGAATGCATTTCTCTAAGATACAAGGAACATTTCTCTCCTCTGGATCTGCCCGTTGCGTGAATGCGAAGGACGCAGGAAGGCTTTATGGCCGTCTCCCTGCCCCCCTGCGAGGTCACTTCTATGGACACTTCAAGACCTTTTCAGATGAAAAACACATTTTAGGAGCCACGAGCCAAAGACAAAATCATCCACTACTTGCATGAACACCTTGACTGGAACCCCTTCACGCGCCGTGTAGAAGATGCTCCCCTCCTGGGAGCAGCCACGTCCCAGTGCATGAACATGTATGGACCACATTCCCCAAATCAGGTCTTTTAAAGCACCAGAGGAAGGCGATCTGTTTACCCAACACTGTCGTCAATTTCATATATCAACATAAAGGAAGCCCAAGAGTAATTATTTAAATTCCGATAGGTGGAACTCGATAGACATGTCCTGAATACCATTCTCTCTACCTCAGGGCCAACGTCAGCTCTTAGTAAGTGCAACTCTTCAGCCCGTTCATCTTTGAAACACACAGAAGCGGTTTGAGTTGCAATTTGTTTTTTTTTTTTTTTAACTCTCCGGGTTACCATTTTTTTCCCCCAAAATCACCCTTCTCTTCTATTTACATCAACTCATCCAATGGTAATAAGATACGTCAGAACCTAAGACAAAAGCTCACGCCCGAGATCAAATCCAGGACATTTCCCAATAAACGCACGGTCAGAGATCATGTGCCTTGATCTAAGACTGTTTAGCGCTCCGTTAATTCACTTTTAAAAACCCGTCATGATTTCTGGCTGGCTCCATCCTTTCCTTCTGGTTGGTTAGGAATGAAATGCTAATCCAAATGGGTTCTGGCTGTGACCCCCCTACTCCAAACTGTAGGATGTGTGTCTTACACCGAGATCACCTTCCCCGTGAGCTTTCATCTGCTCCCTGCAACATCACGGTCAACAGGGTCTAAAAGGAACAAGTCTCAACGCATCCCATCAGTGTGCAGCACAGACACACCAGACACCTTCCAGATATTTCTGAAACAGCTTGTCACCTCCATAGAGATTTTCCACTTGCACCTTCTGTAGACGTCACTGCCGGGTCCCGATAAAATATCACGGAAATCAAAATCCAGCATCCCCCATGAGGATTTGCTCTCCTCTCTGTCCCTGGATAAAATTAGGAACCCTCAACACCCCGGGACCTCCCCTATTTCTAAAATATTGGGAGCACCCACAGAGCTCATAGAATGCACCAGAGCGCTTGTCACTTCTCTTTCCATTTTCAAAGAAATCGAACGTGCGTGAACGAGACTCACACATGGTACACTGCGGCCCCGAATCCACAGCTTTTAAAATGTGTGTGTGTGTGTGTGTGATGCGTTAGAGAGCATTTTATAATTTGGTTCAAAAAAAGAAAAGGTAAATTTTTCGATGCCATACACTTGCTTTTCAATACCATACACTAAGCCACGTTCCATTTTTCAATCAGTGTTTTCAGCAACGAATATAAACTGATGGAACTTACTAGGCCGCTCAGAGAAAATGAACTACAGGGGGCACGTGGGGAACCGGCCATGCAGTGAATGCTTCACGCCAGTGTAGACAGCCGAGTGAAACCGCACGGGTGCAGACAGCCGGTCTGGATGAGGTAGCTCCGGCCCTTTTCTCTGTAACTGTGATTTGGGTCAAGTATAGTAAAACCATCACTTCCTTCCTGGCCTGTGGCTATCCCCACATGTATGTGGAGGAGTGAAATGAATGGGCCAGCTTCCTCTTGGGGACCCACCTTAGCACCGACCTGGCTTCCTCTGGCTCATGCCTCATGGCCGCAGGGAGCTGTCATCAGTGAGCACTTGGGGCAGGTGCGACAGGATGAGCCAGAGACGTGTGGGCACGCGCAGACGAAGCTGGACCTGAGTGTGGGAAACTCAAGCATCGCCCCATCTTGGCTCCTCCCAGGTCACCCCAGGCAGCGTGAAGGAGGCGGGAGGGGAACAGAAGTTTGGAGAATGTGGATGCGGTTTCCTAGGTTAACCCTGGGGTGAGCGAGCCGCTCTGCCGAGGGCCAGACCCTAAACATTTTCAGCTCTGCGGGCCTCGTGGCCTTTGCTGCAACCACTCGACTCACCATCAACGCATGAGAAAAGCCACTGACGGTGTGGAAATGGGCTGTGTGTCCCAGCAAAACCATCCCCATGGATGATGATGAAGTCTAAATTTCATGTAATTGACTTGTTATAAAATATTCTTCTTTTCATTTTTATTAACCATTTAAAAACATGACACCCGCTTTCTTAGCCCGCGGGCCATATAAAACAGGTGGCAGGTCGCACTGGCCCAGGCACATGGCTGGCTGACCCCACTGTGACCAGATCTGTGGGGAGGCGTCCACGACAATCCCGCCGAGAAGAAAGCCGGGCTGCCTCCTGGCCCAGGGGGAACCTACCTGGATATCAGCTGTCGGGTCTGGGACAGTCTGAACCATGTCCTTCAGCAGGCCAGCGCGTTCACCAGGCGTCTGGAACCCGAGACAGCTAGGAGATGAAAAGGGACAGTACAAATCATGATAAATGACCACACTGCTGTGTCTCATTTTCCAGTAGGATTAAATATGATACACCAACAGTTAAAACAAATAATAATTGCAGCTTTGTATTAACCGTGTTTGCCCAAAAGCATCCTTTACGTCCATGCAGTAAATGAAGCCTCCAAAAACCCCAGTAGGATGAGCCCCCCAAACCCACGCCACATGCCGTTCACACACGTCATCCTACATGGGTGGTGCCTATGAACAATCATCTCAAGGTAGAGGTCAGACAGGAAAAAATGAGACGTTTTCTCTTATACCAAGAGACGTGAGCTTTTGAAGTTTCCACCAAAACTCACGCCGCTCCACACCTTTTTAAGCTTCCAGATTAAGGGCTTCATAAGAAAAGCACAGCTGCAGTTCCCTAGGTGTGTGCATAAGTGGCAGCCCCTGGGCTGAGGGCTGGGCACGCGTTGGTCATTTAATCCCAACCTCGACTCTGAGAGTTAGAAATCCCGCTGTCCAGGTGGGAACGTGGAGGCCCAGGGAGGTCACTGAGTTGTCCAGGATCACCTGGTTAATGAACAGCAGAGCCAGAACTGCCCCCCCCCAGGTGGCCTGGCTCCAAGGCCCCTAAGAAATTTGGGGGCTGACACAATGAATAGGTTTTGCCCTGCCTTTTGAAGATGCTTTAATTCACGTTTTCCTTTATTCAGATTATAAACCAGTGTGTTCTGGTTATCATCTGTCTGCTGCACCCCATTCCCAGAGCTCCCCTCCTGCCCTGGCCCTCACCCCACAGGACTGACCCCTACAGACTGCCCCAGCGGGGCACCCTTGCCTCCTTCTGGCTGCCCCCAACAAGCCTGGTCACTGTGACACCATTCGGAGGTCAGGGGGTGGCAGGAGAGAAGGGTAGGGGCGTTTCTTCCCCACACCCTCTCATCACCCACTTGAGGGGCCCTCCGTATTTGGCCAGGGCTCTGGCCATAGCTGGATTCTGTGGTGGCTTCTCCCACCCTCAGACCCTACCCAGGGCCCCAGGCCCCAGGGGCTGTTCCCCAGCTAGCCCTCCAGTCTCTGCAGGTCTTAGCCATCAGCCGGCACCAAAAATACCTTTCTTAATGCATCCTGTCAGGTGCCACCACATTTTTTTTGGTCAGTATCATTTGTTTCGTTTTGTTTTCTTCTTCTAAACATGGCCCATGACTCTAAGTCATTCACAGCAAAATAAGAATAAACATCTTGATTTCAGGATTACAGGCACAAAGGTGCCTTTCGAGTTTGCGGTTCAACCCATTTTTCCAGGGACGTGCCAAAGGCTCGCTGTACCCACCCCTGCTGACCCTCCCGTGGTGCAAACACGTCCCCCTCCAACCCAGGGGCCTCTCATGGGAAGCCTTCCCCCCACATCTGTGAGCTGGGCATCTGTCCCTCAAAAGGGCTCCACAGATTCCCAGCCAAGACGGAAAATGGAGGCATTATGTTGTACTGTCTGGATGTTTAGAAAGTACGCAATTTTTCCCCTTTAAGTCGAAAATGAGTCTTTTCTGAAGAAATCATATTTGCTAAAAAAAAAAAAAAAAAAAAGTGGCCCAGGGGAGCACAGCTCTGCTCCTGGAGTCACTCAGCCCATCAGAGGTCTGTCCTGGAGGAAGGAAGGCCTCCCAGGGCACGGCCACCACGCTCAGGGACAGACGGTCCTTTCTGCACCTTTCGGCGTCTCTGCAGGAAAACTCACCCTGCCCAATTCGTCCCTCCCCCCACCCATCTGCTGCTCACACCACAGCTGAAGCTCGTCCCCACCCCTCAATCCCAGGCTGATTTACAATCGCCTTTGATTCAGAGAACACGCGGAAGGGATGTTTTGGCGCTTCAGAGCCCAAGCCTCAAAGAACCAGAAGCTTCCCCTTCCTGCCTCAAGGAACCCAGTCCCCATGCCCCGGGCAGCACCGCAACCTGGCCGAGGCCAGAAGTGGGTGCCCAGCGGAGGCCAGACTGCGAGACAGGCCTGAGAGGAGCCAGCCTGGACCCGGGAACGGTCACATCTCACGTGATCCTGGTCCCTTCGGACCTCGGGGAAGCAGAACCGTCAGCTGAGTCCACCTGGCCCACAGAACCTTGAGAAGTGATATGCTGGTTGTTGCATTAAGCTACTCGGTTGGGATCGTTTATGTCCTGTGTGACCGAAACACCCCGTAAGCATCCCAGACACACACAGTGAAGACAGAGACTAAAAAGCCTGTTTTCCTATCACTCTACAGCGGGTTGTCCACGCCTTTGGCCATGTGACTGGTTCCTCTCGCTACAAAGGTGGAGTCTGCTTCCCCAGCCCCTGCTGGGAGGCTGGCCGTGTGACCGGCACCAGCCAAAGGAATGCAGCAGAGAACGAGGGTGCCCGTTCCCGGCTGAAGTCTCGGAGGGCATGAAGCTTTCCACCTGCAACTTTCCACAGCACAGGTGCACGCCGAGGCCAGCAGGCTGGATGGAAGGCCACGTGGCACAAGCCCCATCATCCGGTCTCCCCAGCCACACCACCAGACCCCACCAGGCACGGGAGGGAACCTGCAAGACCAACACTGCCCGGCCAAGGTCAACAGGCCAACCCACAGGCCCATGAGCAAGATAAAGGCCTCTTTAAACCACTGGGATTGGGCGTGGTTTGTCACACAGCATTTTTGTGACAGCAAATTACTAAAATACACAAGAAACCCTGAAGAACCAGGTTGTCGAGCTCTCCCCCTCAAATTTTCCCACCGACAGAGATAAAAAGAGGCTCAACAGGAATCTGAAACGAAGCTCACTTCATCCCAATGCACATAGCATTGTTTCCACCCGGCCGAGAGACCAGATCTCAAACCCTCGCCCTACCCTCCAAATGAACCTGGAAACCGAAGAGGAACTGAGAAACGTCTGCCAGAACCCTGTGAGATCCTCGGAGCCCTCGCCGGGAGAGGCCAAATTCACGCTTCACATGTCGGGCCCCCGCTGGCCTTCTGGGATTCTGATGCCGAATGATACAGAATCAGCATTCTGGATGCCCAGGGCCTTGGAAACGTGACAGAAGGCACAGAGGCCATGCAGTCTGTAGCCAACCAAGACAGAAATTTAATAAACCATGGTGTATGTCTCCTGACACGTGGGGGAGGAAGACAGCTGGTTCATGAGGGCCGGGGAGGTGCCACCGAGGAGCCCTGAAGAACAACAGGCTTGTGGACTGGCAGGAAGGCAGGGAAGCCAAGAACAAAGGGTTCCTCTCCCCCACCCCTGATCCCCCTGATGAGGGAGCCAGGGTACCTGACCCTAACACATCACCAGGTCCCCATAGACCAAAAGAACTTATTAGCCATTCCAAGTAAATGGCACCGCCGCCCTCCAAGCCAGATCAGCTGAAAAGCCACGCACCTGAAGACCAAGACAGATGCTCTAGCACCCTCTCCCCCGGGCCCGCCCCAGACACACAGCCGCTGGGCTGCGTTTCCAGTCACGAGGGTTCCCGTTTGCCATTTGGGAGGTATCCGGTGGATCTGTTTTAGGGTACTTCTAATGTGCTTTTGCGTTTTTCATGATCGTGCCGCAGACATTAGCAGTCGGTGAAGGACACGACGGTGTCACTTCACTGGGAGCCTCATCGTTTTCTCTCCCCGGCCTTCAAAGCCTCGCGTAACCTATATCTGTGTTGACTTAAAAACACCTCTCCTTAGTATTTGTTTCCAGTGATAAATTCATGTGATAATGTATGAGTTTATGATTTAGTGTTTCATGACCCCGCATTATTTTATTATTTAATATCTTTAAAAAATAAAATAAAATGCCTGACATTCGATAGAATTCTACTTGTCTCCCTTCTTTTCTTCTCATTTTCAAAATGTTTACTAAATGGAAACAGAAATGAATATGTGATTTGGGTTCCTTTAGCTGTAACTGCATAAAGTGTGGACTGGCACAGAGCGCCAAGAGGAAAATAAGTCATTCTTTCTATTCCGTCCTTCATGGGGCAATACTGCAAAATGGTGATGAGAAGACCTGAGTATTTGCAGGGCGGGGACGAGAATGAAAATAGAGGTCCACTACCCCTCTTCTCTTCCACCCCCAGGTCTGTCTTGCACACAGGGGGCCCTGCAGACAGTCATGCAGACATCCCAGTCCACATGGCCGTGCTCTGTCCAACAGCTGCCCCGCTGGCCAGCCTTCGGGCCTAGGAAAGTACACATGAGACCCACTGATGGCAGGAGACCTGTGTTGGCCCAGAAGGTGCTGGGCCAGCTTGGGCAGGAGCTCCAGGTTCCCAGGAGCTCAGGTGTGCTGTGGGTTGGGGGTAGAAACAGGGCTGTCACGCAGAGGCACTGCTGGGCCTGCACAGAGGGCAGTCAGATGCAGGATGGAGGCCAGATCTAGTTTCCTCCTCAGAAACCCAGAAAAGGCCACTTTACCCTAAAGGGGTCTTAAAGCCTGTGCCTTGCTTGGCTTACCCCATCCCAGCTCTGGTGCGTGCAGCCAGAAGCAACCAAGAGTGACCGGCAGGAGGTAGAAGCAGAAGAAGCCAAATGTACTTTGGCATTTCTCTTAAAATAGAAATTAAACTTCCTCGGTGGGGTGTGGCTTATCTTTCCAAAGGAATCCAAATGCCTATCGCAGTGGGCTGAGCATCGATCCCCCAACCCCTCGGATGCTGGAGTCCAAACCCCCAGGGGCTCAGAGTGTGAGCTTATTCAGAGGTCAGGTCTTTGCAGAGGTGATCGGGTTCAGGTGAGGTCACTGTAACGGCCTGATCCAACGTGACCGGTGTCCTTACAGGAAAAGGGAGGTCTGGGCTCAGAGATACACATAAAGGGCAGACATGTGCAGGCCTGAGGAGAGGGTGGCCACCCACGAGCCCAGGAGAGAGGCCTGGGACAGATTCTCCCTCAGGGCCTCAGAGAGAACTGGGGTGTTGGGGGATGGGGGGCAGAGTTTCCCACCCCAAACTATGCCTTTTTGGGATATTCATTATTCTAAGCCGGTTATTGTTAAGAAAGACTCAGGAAGAACCTTTGACCTCTCCTCCCCCACCTTCCTAAAGGAGAAAAATGTGTTTAAAGAAGGAAACTATCACCTTAGCATCATATGAACCAACAGTGGTGACAGGGACAAACCCACAAAGCCTGTTTGCTAAACTCCCCTCCGTGTCGCACCATTTCTGGGTGGCCCAGCAAGAATTCATGAACCAAACATTTACTCCTTCAAATCTATCTGGAAATTGCTTACCTTCCCTTTGAAGTTCAAACCCCTACCCCCCCTCCCGCCGCCACCTTTCTCCTTAGCTCAAGATGACGCCGTAAGCCTCAACTGTCCCATTTGTCCTCAGGTCCCATATTCTTGTGGAGCCCTTGCGTGTACATGTGCCAGAAATTGGGTTATTTTCTCCCGTTAATCTGTTTCAGGTCAGTTTGATGATTAGAACTAGTGGGGTAGTTTCCTCTACCCCAAGGACCCAAGCCTGCCAACACCTTGATCTCAGATGTCCAGCCTCTAGACCTGTGAGAGAGGAAACATCTGCTGTCTCAGCCCCCAGTCTGCAGTGCTTTATCAGATTCACCTTTACCGAGGAACGTGCTGAGTATTTTAACTGATGGAGATCAGAGGCCCTGAGGGGGCATGGCTTCTTTGTTACTGGACGCCGTCTCTGTCCCAGGCTTGCCCCTGGGGCCACGTATTGGTCCCCCATCGACTAATCACTCCTGGCTTAGTGGAGGCAGAGGAGGGACCTTTTTGAGGTCTGTGGCCTGGAGTATTTAACAGGCTCATTGTGTTCTCTTCCAACCCCTGGAATGCTTTTCTGAGGCGCCCCCAAAAGTCCTGAGGAGCTGAGGAGGTAAAGTGCCAACGTCCTCCACCCTTATGGTTTTGCACAGTTAACGAATGCAGAGACTCATCCCCCGTGTGTGCCCCTTGACATGAGACTTCAATTGCATTCGGGCAAAATAACTATAGAATAACTACAAACCAAATTTAGCAATATGACAGAACTCTATAATGACCATAAAAGCACAGGTCTACAGACACAGCCTGTGGCCCTCGTTTCTTCTGGAAGAAGCAGAAGAAAGTGAAGGCCATGAGGAGGGATTGCGTGTTGACTACAATACTTATGATTTAAGACACCTACGGTGTTGGTGGCAGGAGAACAGGTAGTGAGTGCCAGGCGAGGGCGTCTTGTTCGGGAGGGAGCATCAGTGGGACCAGAATAACCCTTTCTAGTACACCAAAGGATCCAAGTAAAGGTCTCTGGAGATTTGGGACCACAAACATCAAATATAAAAAATACCAAATATTTGCGTATTCACATTTAAAATATATAAATTAACTAAGAGGGATAAGATTATCTGGGGGTTTTATTTTACCTTTAAATGCCCTTGGCTCCACCATCTTTTTTCTCTGTGAGTCATTTGTCTTGCTTTTAGTCAATAGGGCTTTTCTTGGGTCTTCAAAGATCTTGGAACAACCTGAAAGAGGATTTAAATACATTAAAACTGTTTTTCCCCTCAAATACGAATACCAAGGATCAATGAACGTTTAGTGACAAAACTAATTTTTAAACATTATTTTTAAATATCCTAAAAGGGGAATGAAGTTAAAATCCTTCTCTTTAAAAAACAGGGGGGAGGGGGGACGTGGTAACATTCCACTGAGGGAAGCTCAGCATTATAAAGCAAAAATCAGGAATGAAATAAGAGCCAAGCCTGGGCTGGCACCCTGAAGCACACTTATGCTTCTGCAAAGAAAATATTTTGAAAATGTTTTCCTTTCCTTATAACCCCCAGCTTTGGTAATAATGGTTTTCCCAGATTACTTCTTTAGCACCTTAGTCGGCTCAAAACAAAGAGCAATGGAGTTTATTAAACATCTCGAGAACTATAATTAAATAATTGTTTTAGTCCCAAGCAAGAAACAGTCCTTTTCCTTTGTAGATGCTCAGTAGACCCATGTATTTTAAAAGGTTAGAACACTACCAGGCTGGAAAAAAATAAAAAAATTAAAAAGGAAAGAAAAAACGAAAATAAATCTTTCTTAGAACAGGCTGTTGGCACAGACCTAAAATCCCATCTTTTTTTTTTTTTTTTTTTTTTTGGCAAGATGGGAATTCTGTGCTTACACAACTTTCCAAGGAAAATATCCAGTCCCAAAATATGACACGTAACAGAATCCTCACAACACGACAAACTGCAAATGGCAACGGTTTCAGCTGAAAGTATTTTCAAATTAGAAAATGTCTTCAGTTTTGCATCAAAATCAATATTTGCGATGAGAAATATTACAGTATTTATAAACTCATCCGCAAGCCCGCTGCAGCTCCCGCTCCACTCAGGAGGCCCTGGCCCTCTCTACCTGAAGGCTTTGGGACTGCGCCCAGAGACATTTAACCCAAATCGTCCAACTGTCGCAGCGAAGGGTTTATCATATAAAAAAATGTAATTTCTTGGGAACAAAAATCAGGATACAAAGCCATAGATAGTATGATTCCTGTATCATTGAAAAACCAAAAAAAAAAAAAAAAAAAGGATGATGAAAGATGAGAGATGATAGAAAAAGGTGGAGAAAGACCCAGACATGAAGTCACCAGTAGAAGTGGTCTTTTGGGTTTCCAAGGTGAATTATGGAAGGGATTTATTTTCTTCTGTATCGTTTTGGGTACTTTACAAATTTTAAGAACCAAGAATATTCATCTCGATAATCAGAAAAAAACTAAGCAATAGTGAAGACATGGAAACAACAGGTGTCCACTGACACAAGAATCAATTTTTAA
This sequence comes from Cynopterus sphinx, assembly GCA_030015415.1. Lineage (NCBI taxonomy): Eukaryota > Metazoa > Chordata > Mammalia > Chiroptera > Pteropodidae > Cynopterus > Cynopterus sphinx. Next base: position 3,529,234 of record CM057380.1, on the reverse strand, counting down.
AAAATGTGCTGTGTGTGTGTGTGTTTGTGTGTGTGTGAAACATTATTTAACCACAAAGAAAAAATGAAGTCTTGCCATTTGTCACAACATGGATGGACCTGGAGGGTATGATGCTGAGCGAAATAAGTCAGACAAAGACAATACCTCAAGATCTCACTTATGAGTGAAATCTGAAAAAAAAAAATTAAAAACCTTATAGATGCAGAGAACGAATGGGTGGTTGCCAGAGGTGGGGTGGGGTCAGAGAAATGGGTGAAGTGGATCAAGAGGCGCTAACTTCCCTATAAACTGAATAAGTCGTGGGGCCGTCACATCCAGCGTGGTGGCCGCCGGTAACCACACTGTGTTGCAAATTAGAAAGTTGCTAAGAGAGCAGATCCAGTCACAAGAAAATTCTGGAACCCTCTGCGATGATGGATGTTAATTGGACTTACTGTGGCGAGCAGTTAGCAATATACATTTAGCAAAAAAGCATCGATTACCTTGTGCACCTGCAAGCAATATACAATCAGGCCCGCCCCCCATCCGCAGTTCCCTGTCCAAGGTTCCAGGTACCCACAGTCAACCAAAGTCCAGTGGAAAATGTCAGAAATAACCAACTTGTAAGTTTTAAATCGCTCGCCATTCTGAGAGGTGTGATGAGAGCTCGCACCATCTTGCTGCATCTGCCCAGGATGTGAATCATCATCCGCCTGTCTGGCTGTACGCACTCCTCACCCATCGCTCACTCCACAGCCACGAGAGAGACCACAGAGAGAGAGAGACCATCTTATTATTCTATCATTCTATCTTATCGTTCTATCTTATTATTAGTTATTGTTGGTCATCTCTTACCGCACCTCGTTTATTAAATTGAACTATCATAGGCTTGCGCATATAAGAAAACACAGTATATTTAGGGTTCGGTACCACCTGCAGCACATGAAGGTATCCCAGTAGAAAGGTGGGGGGTATTATAATGTTATATGTCAATGATACGTCAATATTTTCAAAGTCTTCAATGACAGCGACGTGTGGCTTATACTGTCCAGCCTCATGGAGCAATGCTGGCCTCCCACGTTCAGAGACAGGTGCAGAAGAGGACAGGGTAGGATAATGGCAAATTGGGTCATGCTTTGCGTGGCTGCTCAGATCTAGAATTAATAAAGGTGTTTCTACATTTCTTTTTCTCTAAATCCAAAAGCCATTGCGCAGAAGAAATATATGATCTATGACAGCATCGTCAGACCTGATTTAAAAACAAGAGTTGAGCCCAGAGAAGATTCTATTAACTGGGTGTGTGGGTATTTTTATGTCAGCATGACAGCGTTATTAACGTTCCATTTATCCAGAGGGCAGTTACCTGACATCGTAAATTATCCCTAGCACAGCTAGGAAGCCACAAAGATGTCACCAAGGACCCAAAAAAGATGTCACAAACTCCAAGGAGAGCTTCGCCAGAGAAAGGAACACTACCAGCCATGTGAGGTGACAACTGGCCCAACCAAAGCAAAAAAAAAAGTTGGAAAATTATACAAACCGGAGTCAAAAATCTCAAAAAACACAGCCACTTGAAAACTTTGGTATGAGAGCAAACTGTGCAAGCCAGCCCAGTGGGCTCTGGTCCCGCCGAGAGCAGAGATCGAAAACTCAAGTGACCCCCAATAGGCCCCCCGGCCCTGCCATAGCCGAAGGCTACAGACCGCGTCACCCTGGGAGTCGGTGAGGCTCCACATCTAGGAGGGTGACGCATGCAAGCCATTGCTCAAAAGCTCTCATTGGAAATGGTTAGACCCAAACACATCTGAGCTCCTGAAGGACAATCTGAATTTGCCAGAGCAGCCGTGGTGCAGCAGAGAGACCCGTGGGCTGAGCCGTGAGTCTGTGCCACCCCACCAGCAGCCAAGTCCAGCGAGACAGTGCCCATGACCATGCCAAATGGACAGGTGCACGACGTTGTTACGCTTGGGGATATGTGACCTTCTCGCCCCCTACCCACGCTGGACGAGGAGCCACTCCCTACACACAGGGCAGACTATGAAGTCAGAAATGTTGAATGACTTGTCTCTATAACTGAGAGGTTTCACTGGTATTTGTCTCCTTTCATGACCCTAAGCCAACCTGCCTTTCAAATTCATCCATCTATTATCCATCCATCATCCATTCTTCATCCATCCATTATCCATCCATCCATTCATCCATCATCTAACCATCATCCATTCTTCATCCGTCCATCGTCCATCCATCCTTCATTCATCCTTCATCCATCCATCCATTCTTCATCTATTCATCATCCATCTATCATCCATCCATCATCTGTGTGTCCATCATCTATCTATCTAACCACCCATCCATCTACTCACCATCCGTACAACACACAACTGGCTGAGTCTCCTCCATGTGCCAATTACTAAGCTAAGCACTAACTAGGGGTAGGCTTTGCCCATGAATTTGGAGTCTAACATGAGAGAAAGGATTGTAAAGAAACAATCACCAATACCAGCCCCCCACCACCACCACTGACTTATTTGACCCCCAGCTGCAAGATAATCCCCGTAAGGGACATATGCAAGCAGAATATAACTGAGGACGGCACTTAAACTATATGAGAGACCAAAGGAGAAAAATAAAACAGCCAAGAACACAAGGAGGGACAGTAAGAGAATTAGAAAAAAAAGCTAGAAAAGACCCAAGCTCTGGAAGCCAGGAAAGAACCTTCAGTAAAAGAGAAATCATTCACAGCATCCAACCTATAGAGAGAGGAACAAGGATGAGAAATTCATCCAGTATCAACCACACACATGGAAAACAGGTAAGGGGGGATCCAACAAGTCACAACGCTGCAGCAGAGTGCTCGGAGAAGCCAGCACCCAAATGGTCCATTGGTGCTCGGCTGGGAGGACGCATGGAGGTGGATGCAGGCTGTTCATGAAAGATGCTGAGCAGCAAAGGGGCGGGGAGCATGTTCGAGGACAAAGCACTAATGCATCCACCCGCCCGACTTGTGTGCAACTGCCTCAGAAATTGCCAAAAATTAGGGATACAATGGGCACTTCAAGCCCTTAAAAAGTTTACAATCCAGTTTCAAGAAGGTTCATCTTACTCATTTAGCATGTTTGTTTGTTAGGAGTGAGAAAAGCAGGTATGTTTATAGGTAGGAACCAGTGGGAGAGGAGACAAAGAGATTCTAGAAAGAGGAACTAGATATGATCTGGTTTGGAAGAGACAGGAAAGATGAGGCACAACAGGTGGGAGGGACCCCAGAGCCACTGCAGGGTCTTTAATCACGAGCTCTGTGCTGACTAGGGGCTTTCGGCAACTTTCGTGGAGTAACTTTTCTCATCGTGGCCAATTTCAAGGAACCGAAGGGAGTCCCTGAATGCGGAGCTGGGCAGAGATGCTCAGGACCGCTGGAGTGCACCTGTGCTCCAGAAGCTGGACAGAGACGGGGCCTGAAGGGACCATGAAGAGCCGACAGCGGAGGCAGGTGCAGGCCAGCCCCAACTCCTGCGACTACAAGCCGAGTCCCCATGACACATCACTTCTGGGAAAGGCAAAAACTGGAAAATAGGCTCTTAAATCATGTCCATATAAGCTCTTTTGCTTCCTGGACCCAGTCACCAGCCCCACACGTCCACCGTTGGCTGTTATCTCCCTTCCCTGACAGTCAGAGCACACGTGGGCACATCCCTGCGTGTAAGCCACTGTGCTGCCTTGTCCGCAATCGTGCAGAAAACACACAGAGGCAATTCTTGGAATCTTGTAGAAATCCCCAGAAGGTCTCATTTTGCTCTCAGCCATAGAGAAACGTTGCATAAATAAACAAGAGCGGCTTTGCTGGAAGAGGATGCCAAGAGTCTCCGTGAGCCATGCAATGGCCACGACCGGATGCTCCTGTCGGTCATGTTCTGCTGTGTTGTGTGCTTTCGTTTCGTTTTAGTTTTGAGGGTCTACAGTTTTACCTGCACAACACTAAATCAACCTCAATCCACAATGCTTCTTCCCGCCCTTATTCATCTCAAGAGCAGAATGAATACAGACATTAACGTGCCATACGCAGACTCACGTAGCCCACGAGTGAGGAAAGGCTCAGGGTCCCTCTCCGTCTCAGCTTTGTCATTTGCAGGTGAGAGGCTCAAGCTGACCTCAGAGTGGAAGGCATCACGACCCGTTTCCACCAGAAGAGAACACACAGCAGCGAACGGTCCCATGGCCCCAGAGCCCAGGGACCAGGAGGTGCCTGGAGGTTCCCAGAAAAAATGGGACATTGGAAGGAGAACAGGCTGCATTTGAAAATCGGGTGACATCAAGAAAGGGGAAAACAACTCTAAATACTACTTCTCTCCTGTTGTACACTGAGCCTTCTGTTAAAGGAAACACATTTACCAGAGGGTTTTATTTTTTCCCTAACTCCAACTGGAAAAACATAAATATTTAGTCATTTCATAACAGCAGACGACTGTCGAGCAGGCTGCAGATTAAAGGAACACTATGTACTTCTAAGAAAGTTTATCAAACAAAATATATCCTTGAGAACAAAACCCCGAAGTCCATTTTAGAAGCAAATTTGACCTCGGGAATGAACTCTGTCTTGATGTAATCACAAGGTCAAACCTTAAAACAGCAAATGCATTGACAACCATCTCTGCAAGCAATGAGGTCTGTTTCATGTTTTTAACTTTACAACCCTGGGCAGAAAAAAAATAAAACATTGTTAATAATACATAATTCTTCTGAGGTCATAAATAAAAATAACTGATTGCCAGTTAAGTCATTGTATATTATATTAATTATATTATATCATATCATATCATATCATATATCATATTTATTATGTTATGTTATGTTATGTTATATCATATATCATATTATTTATTACATTTAGTGTATTATATTTTATTTATTATATTATTTACTATATTTATTATATTATATTATATTTCTTATATTATATTTATTATATTACATTATATTATATTTATTATATTATTTATTATATTATATTATATTTATTATATTATTTATTATATTTAGTATATTATTTATTATATTTATTACATTTATGTATTATATTTATTATATTTATTTATTACATTTATTTATTATATTTATAAAATTATATTAATTATGTTGTATTGTATTGTATAAATTAAAAAATGTAAAATTCCTGCATGGCAAGACAATACAACAAAAGTGACCACACAACAAAATGACAACAACTTATATCAACAGAGAGACCACTTGTAAGGGGCCCAATGATTACAGATAATCATTTTTAGGTGAAATTCCTTCCTTCAACATCATTCTAATGCTTGTAGGAGCAGCTGTCTTTCTTTTGAATATAGTCTGGAGATGCAAGTACGAAGAGTTGGAAGTTTTCCTGGGGGAAGAAAATCAACTAGCATAAAGGCAGAAAGGAGAAAAAGAAAAAATACTTGAGAATCTCTAACAATATAAATAAGTTTCTACATTTTCTGCCATTACTGCTGTTATTTAGAAAACAAAACAAAACAAACAACAGGGACCGGTTCCCTCGTGCTCTTTAATGGTGAGGAATTTCAACGAACTTTGAACTCATGGGAGTAGCTCTCTGCTGGGTGGCTCTGGGAAAGTACTTTGGCACTTGGTGATGAACATGTCACCACAAGGGCACTCGAACCGGCTTTTCCATTCCCACTGACTTCTGACGAGTTTCAGTGACCTGCCTACAGAATGCCTCATTTTTACTGGACGCAATTCAAAAATAAAGATGTTAAAACCCCCCTCTCTGTTTTAGATAAAAATCACGAGCCACAAAGGCCCTTTGCTGACACTTAGGACGTGAGGTTTATAACGTGCCCCTGACCATACAGCTATGCATCCAGAATTTTCTATAAACTCCATCGTCAATACGTGTTAATTGACCACCCTGTGCAAAGAGCTGTGTCCAGGGGTGACGCAGGACGAGAAAGTTCCAAGTGTGTGTGTCTGTCACTCGCTCTCAAGGAGCCGACATGTCTTGCAGGAGGGCAAGCCTGTGGCCCGAGGTGTTGTTAGGACCTGGATAAGGGACAAGGGAGCAGGCATAACAATGTCTTCATCACCTCTGTATCTCCTGAGGTGGCCAAGGAGGGCTTTTTGTAACCGGACCGCAGCCTTGGACCACGGCCTTGCACAGAGGGTGTGGGGAAAAGCTGTGACAGCCTCTCAGGCAGATGTTCTAGAAAAGCAGAGAAGTGGGGATGCCCAAGGTCAGGGGACAGGGCACACAGTGGGCCCGAGATCACTGGGATGGCCTAAAGTGTGGCTGTGACGTCTGACCCTCATCTGAAGTAGCAGCTGGAGTTTGGGGAGCATCACTGGGACAGAGTGTCACAAAGAGGCTTTTGGAACGATTTACAAGGCCGTCGGATGCAGGAGGGCCAGGCCAGTCAAAGGCCACTGCCCTGGCCCAACTGGGGGATGCAGGTGGGACAGCCAAGGAAAGGAGAAGACGGGACAGAGGTGGCAGGAAACGCCAGGACCTGGGGGCCAACTGGACATAGACATGAAGGGGAGAGAAGGAGACAGGGTGTTAACAGGGGTGGGTGGAGGGGGTTGGGGTCTCATTGAAGATGGCAAGTCCTGTCCCAGCCCCAAGAATGAGGCACTGCGTCCTCAGGCCCCTGATCTGTGAAGCTGGCCAGCGTGAACAGGTAGGATCTCTGCCGGCCACCCCAGAGCAGAGCCATGGTGGGAGGCTGCTCTTATGGAAGGACAATGACAGTTTGGGGAGGTGGAGATGGAGTGGGGGGAGGACGTGAAGACAAGGCCTAGGAGAGATGGCAGCGGGGTGGAACATGGCTTCTCCGCCAAGGGGGCAGGGGGCCACCCCCTGGAGGGCAGAGCCTGACCGCCACTGGGACCCACACCTGCCAGAGAAGCAACAGGCTGGTGGCAGATGCTCTTCTCCCCTGAAATGCGGGTTGCGGTATGCGCATTACAAGGAGCATCAGAAGATGCTCAGCACTCTTTTCCCCTGCTGGGCCTCCCAGGCTGGCCTCGCCCTCTGAAATCTGAGCAGGTCTGGCTAGCTGGAGACCAGCTCCTCAAGCCGGTGAACCCCACAAGGTGACCGCTGTACCTCTGGGTCAGTGAGACAGGGAATGACCCCTGAAGGACAGGACTCAGAACAGCTCCCATGGAGCATCACAGAGTCCCCGCCTGCTCCATCAAGGCAGCCCCCCACAGTTCAAAGAAGGGGCCCGGAGGGGATATTTGAGTGACCCCACTGCATGTGGCTGCCCTGTCTGTTTCTTGCAGGACTCTGGAACCTTCTTGACTGCATTGAGCACTCGTGAGAGGGTGAAAGGCAGGCCGAAGCTCCATGTCACTGGACCCAGAAATGCAGAGAAAAGTCTCATTAAGGATGACATCATAGCACCAGTTGTAAGAATTAAACAATTGGGAACATTTCTGGTTGAAATACACCCAAAAAGTTATCATCTCGCTTCTTTATGTTTTAATTCTTTGGGACAACCACTAACTAATATTGAGTGTCATCGATAGGCGAGCTGACAAGATATAACTTTGATACTTTAGGCAACTTCTAAACTCTGATCACTGGAAACTGAAGGAGAACCTAGGAGATCAACCTGTGCACGTGTCTAACCACATCTGAAAATACTCGGCTCCAAGACCCCGCGTTGCCACCACCCCCGTGTCCCCGCTCTGGTTATCGCAGTCGGGGTTCCAGGGGGAACTAGCCCCAACGACAACATCATCTCTACCCACAGGACCCAGTTTCTCCAGCTTTTATCCCTGGGACCAATGGATGTCACATGATCCCTAGAATCACTGGAGTCCAGGTCTGGTCAGCAGGACCCCCTGCCACACTCTCACCAGCGGAAATGACAGTCCATGATGTGACAGCTGTACTAGGCCGGGACCCAACTGACGGTTTAAATAACACCAGTGATGAGAATCCGAACTGAGGGCTCAGCTCTGATGGTACCGTGCTCCTGAGAAGTCTACAGAGTTTTGCAGAGCCTACAGGAAACGAAGGCGAATCTCTCTGGGGACAAGGACAGTGTGCTAAGCTAACCTGGGAAGCAATCCGATACCACAATATCGTAATAGACATGCTTGACAGAAAAAAAAATCAGAAGATGAGAGATGGATAGACAGACAGAGAGACTGACAGATGATACCTAGATCGATGACGATTTTCAGTTTTCATTGCCAGTGGCTAACCCGAGAAATCAGGATAAGTTCATGGTGTGGATTAGAATCAGGACTACAAAGTATTTACCATACAAGGGGAATTTTCCCCATTTTAATTCTCAGGTTACTTGGTTCCCGTGACCATCTGACTCTGAGCACGGACCCTCGTATTTCTGTAAACAAGCATTTTCAGTCACCACCTTCAGCAGAGAGGGTGAGTTTTCTCCTGGAGTAATAACAGGAACCACTTTAAAACGACTTCAGAGATGTAAAAAAAAAAATCAAAATGAGCAGAAGTCAAAGCTTAACAAGTATTTTTTTTAAAGGAAGTTATTTTATGAAGAGCATTTTGAACTTGTGAAGACTTTGAAGGCCCTCTGAGCCATTCCCATTGTCTTTCTCAACGCTTTTCATCCTGTTATTTGCACTTGGCATGAGTCTCCCACTTCTTGATTTAATTTTGGTTTTTAACTTTTGACACTTTCATTACAAATATAGCAACTTTTAAAAAATAAACCAAAACAGCTGTACAAATATCAGAGGTTGAAAAATCAAGGGATTTTAATAAATATTGACTTTAATTGGGTGGGGAGGAGTGGTGAGGACTGGAAAAGCAGCAACTGATGTATTTACAGTAATTGAAGTCCACCCTTATCATCAAAAACGCGTCTACGTTTTGTAAATGGCGCCATGGAGCAACAGGACCGTGGAAGTGACACTTACTGACACCCTGATATGTGGGCTTTGCGAGCTCCTTCTTCTTCTTTCCCTCAAGCCCTTTTGAAGACTATGTCTGAACCCCTAACGGTGATTTGATGCTTAATGTGTAACGCTTTTAAGCAGCTGGAAGTTTCCTGAACAAAACACATGGGTCTTTCATTCCTAGAACTCTCAAACTCTGCTGAAAGCCCTCAAAACATTGTGATTCCAGTTGGAACAAATTTCCTCCTGCGAAGTGAAAGATAAACCACATCAAAAACGTTATTGAAGTGCGTTCTGCCTCCGTTGAGAACGGGCTAACCTAGGCTTGGCCGCAGTGGGGGCACAACTGCACCACTGAGGCAGGCTGAACTCAGACGTATTTCAGACAGGAGCGCGGGCAAGGAGACACTCAAACGCCTGTCCAGCCCATGGCACTGTGCATATTCGCTGATGTCAAGATGAGCTGGTTCCAAGATGTTCAACTTTTCATTCATGTCCTTATCTCCTCTTCTTTAAGAGGACACCACGGCCCTATGAAGAGGTCTGACCTATGTCCAGATCAAATCCTTTTTCAGCAAAAACGTACTTACAAGGCCAAAGGTGCCAAAGTCTCCAGCTGTGGGCCTTCTCAGAACATTTTTCAGGATTTTCAGACAAAATTGTATTAAAACAAACAAAATCGCAGCCATCCTCTGAGTTTTCTGGCGCTGGGACTGCCCAGGAAGCTCCTTCTATGCTGAGAAGCAGTGTTTTGGGGGCCTGCCAGTTGAAACCCCCTGCTTTCTCACTGGTTCTACTGAATTTATCAGCTACTTTGCAGGCAAAATCACAACCCAGAACAGCAGTGTGTTCCTACAGACATCAACCAGTCCAGGCATCCTTGACCTGCTCTCGAATCAAGAAAGGTTTCTGATGAGGTTTTCAATCATCCTGGGAGGAATTCGGAAGAAAGTACAAGAATTTTATTCATAAAAATAAGGCATTTTTCTTTCTTTTGAGATTATATCCTTCATATTTTTGGTAGAGGGACAGGATGTTAAAATGTTCTTTATTTGCTGAAATGCTGTGAAATTAAAGAACAGAGTGTTTTTTTCCGCTTTTCCTCCTTAATGTCTACTTGACAAAATGAACGGGACATGATTCTCTCCCCTTTTTGGATTTTACTAGTCCTGTGTCTTAGTATCAAGCTTCCACTCTAAAATGTCTGCAAAATTATAAGAATTGGATTAGGCGCCTGAAAACATTTATCACAAAATAGGAGAAATGCAAAATATTATGCACAGTATTAATACAACCAGGAAAGATAATTCACAAAGGTCATATAAAATGCAAAATAAAAATGGTTGCATAAGGGTAGTATCATTTAAACAATGCAAAAATGTTTAAAAATTGTTAATACTCCTATAGAATTATCTCTTAAGTTAAAAGTTTTGAATACCTACGTATTACTATGAGATCAAAAGAGAAAAAATTAAAAGCTCCCTATCAAAGCATACACATTTCCCTCCATTGCTATGGCAATCTTTCCAAAAATATTCAAATAAATGTTAGCTCTTTCAGCGCTTTTATAATTTATACATTATGAGTATTATTTACTGTGTCTTATCTAAGTACTAATCCAACCCACGTGTCTGCACTGGGTCCTGAAGTACAGTGAACGCCAGATGCAAGACCCTTCTCTGATGGGATCAGCCAGAATAGGAGCGATTCCACAGCCTTGGTGTGGTATCTGTTAGCCTCGTGCGCCGCTGCACAATTCACAGCCCATTTGCTCTCTTACTGGGAGTCTGAGATGCTAACTAGAAAGTGTACTAATTACAGAACACGTTACCTCTTTGCCAATCCTAACTGATGATTCTGCTTTGGTTCCCCTTTAAACAATCTTCTCTTTGTACCTCTGGTTAACAACACTGTCTCAGACGCTTAAAAAGTTATGAAGAGAGCAGATCTCATGTTAAGTGTTCTTACAACAACAACAATAATATGGAATTATATAAAGAAAATCATCTTTGAATGGGACAGTACCTACTGTCATCAATAAGATTTTTAAAAAAATAATTTTGTGCAGCTCGGCTGAGCCCAACAAAGCTCTGACTCCACCTTACCTGGAGTCTCGAGTGAGAAGCAAATGCGGCTGCAAGTCAGTGAGATGTCAAGGGCTGTCCGGTAACCCCATCGAACGCCGTCGCCGACAAATGCACACACGATGCCTATCACATCCAGGAGGGACCTCGACAAAACGCAGCTGCCCTAACTCAGCGATGCCAGGCCCCCAAGCCTGAGAGAGCTCTGGGGAGCGGTGCACGGTCAGCCCACGGCAGAGCTACAACAGGGTCCAAGTTTACCCCTGGGACGTCCAGACTCTGCCTCGGCGCGCTGCACCTCACCCTCCTCCAGTGTCTCTCCCCCTGTGAAATCCTGCCCCAAAGGGCTCTGACAGGGTCACCACGGTGGCTCGGGTCACCAAACGTTTCCAGGGTCTACGAGCCAGCAGAGTTGCTGATGTCCACAGGTGAACACAGGACAATCATGGCTTTCGGGGGGCTGATAGCCAGGCCATTCAGCAAGCACGTAAGATGGGGAAGTGACAGACGGCGGAGGCTGCCTCCCGTCTTGGGATAAACGAGACTGTTCCATAAGGCGGCCTGACACAGCAGCCTGAAGGACACTGGGTTACGCCCTGACTGCTCAGGTGCAGCCCTGGGTTTGCTGGGCCCCGAGAGAGAAAGGCAGGCCCATCCCCACAGGTGCGACCTCAAGGACTGCTGTCCCCGTCACCAGACCACACCCATCACAGGCCCTCACTTCAGCAGGGCTTCTGGATGCAACCCCTCCTTCTATCAGAGACCTGGGTGTTTCCTCTCCGCTCAGATCCCCAGCGACATTCCTCTTTGCCTCTGAGCCAGGTCAGCAGAGGAGACGGCAGGCTGGCTCACGGCTCACGGCCAGGAAAGAGACCCTGCCATCTCTGAGCGAAAGGTGCCCAGGTCTCTTTCTATATCAATTCCACACGCACACACACACACACACACACACACACGCATGCACACACACACACGCACACACACACATGCTTTGCATGAAGCCACAGAACGAAAACACAAATTGTGTCTCCCGCAGAGCGGGGCTGAACTAAAAAGTAGAGACTAGCCACATTGAAGATCTCTGTCAATTATCTCTTGACCGTTGGCCATGCTCAAAACGCGACGTCCTGTACCTCTTCTCCCGGCAGGTGGTGTTCGGGGTCTGTCACCTGACCGACACGGGCGTATTTTGCAGTACCAGTGGTGCACGGGGCTCTTCCCGGTGTGAGCTTCTCCCCACGCCTCCGTGGCTGTGAACGTGAGTTCTGGGCGCAGAGGGGTCCCCCCACGTGTTTGGAAATGAAACACGTGTGGCTGTGCACGGACGGCAAACACAGGACTAGGGCACGGATTGTTCCCCCACCTGGATGGCCTCAAACTGGAAGCGAATCTGCATTTGGGTCCCCCCTGGGCTCGGACCCACGAGGAGCATCCTCCCATACACAAATGCGGCGGTGCACAACCGTCGGCCGTTAGATTTCGTAAAAGACACCTCCACCACGTCTTCGACGAAACGCGATTCGAGTGAGTCACTTCCTCCGAAGCAAAGTGTTTACAACACGTCTTCAAACTCCCAGAGGCGTAGTAACCACACTTCAAATCAAAACATTCTCAGGATGGTTTTCACTTTGGACGAGGAAAGGATTGATTAAAGCATCTCGGCTTTCTGCGTTCGTCGGGCGACACTGAAAGCCTTGAGAAAGGCTCTGAGCAAAGCCAACCACATGGCTTGCAGGCCCTCACTCCGACCTCCCGGGGCCCTCTGGGCTGCCCACCCTGCAGCCTGAGGTCTGGCCCCCACACCCCGTCACCCCATCTCCACAAGGATGCACCTCCCTCCGCACCCCCGCTAACAACGAGCAGGTACCAGCTCATCCCCGAGCCCCAGCCATCTTGAGGACACACCGTTTTCATGGGTCCTTCTCATCCACCTGCCCCTCTCTGCCCTGGTGTGGACGCAGGAACAGGGCTCTGAAGGGGGACCGCCTGGCTGTGCCTCTCAGTCCTCTCCCCTCTAGCTACGTGACCCTGGCATGGCCCCGGGTACACCACGTTCAGCTTTGTAGCCATAATGGATGGTGAAGTGCTAAATGCACTGTGTGTCACCTGAAAAAAGGCACCGGAGACTGAAACAAGGGCACAATCGCACCCTAAGCGGCATTGACACCTAAAAACATCTTTTTTAAGCTCCAGACAAAAGCCGCCAGAAAGAGCGTGATTGAACAAGCAACAGAAGCAGACGCCCGATCCTTCCTATTTGAAAACGAACGTTTTGAAGGCTTCTTATGAGGCGATACTAGATGCTTTGTGACATAGGACGACATCCGCGACCTCTGTCACTCTTGTGTGATGTCATGGAAGATGAGCGTAAACGAACTGAACGTTTTCTCGAAAAGGCAGCGTTTTCCTACCTTTTTAAAGATGCGGATTAGGCAGCCAACTTGCTTGATCGCCTCGGTATTTCAAAATATTGTAAACTCCTAAACTAGGAATTTATTTTTTCAATGTGTAACTTCATGTAACTAGGCATAGAAGAGTCTGGAAATGCATAAAACGAAATAGTAATCGCAGTTCACTCTACAGGAAAATTACAGGGAGTTTTTTTTTCTTCTTCCTTCTGCTTCACCGTATTTATAATTTTTTTCAACACTGAATTCCACTCATGTCATAAAGAAACAAAAAAGACAGAGTCATAAAAGGGTCACACGAGTTCAGCCTTTTAAAAAAAAATCCTCAGGAGCTTTCTTGGCCCGAAGAGAGCACGTGGGCCATCAATTACAATGAGCCCATACACCACTCAGAAGCACAAACATATCAGCTATGAACGTGATGACCTCAGGACTGAGGAAAGTTTAATTAAAACACACAACCTCCCTGCCAGGGTGACACCTGCACACCCACAGCTACTAGGCCAAGCAAAGAGTCAGAGCTTTTATTCAGGACGTGTCCATAATGTGAGCACAGTAGTGTCTGCCAGCCCGGCACCTCAAAGGACCTGGCCACAAAAGACCCGGTCACTTCCATCCCAGGGCCTGCTCCCCGTGGAAGTGGGGGTACACAGCACCTCCACCCTCCTGCCCCCACGTCTCTTCCTCCCTCCTCCCTCTACGTGCCCCACGCTCTCAGGATAATGCCTGTCATGCTCCGAAGTCTACCAGGCTGAGCCGAGCACTTTCACACAATTTCTCACAAACACCGTTCATGATACCCGCACTATTAACCTTCTCCTCCTTCCTTAAGAGAGCAGGAGAGCAGCAGTACACAGCTCTGTTTATAAGTGACCAGGGACCTCCAAAGTGGTCCCCTCCACCACGCTATCTTAAATTTTCATCATTCTTCTTCTTAGTAGTAGTAAGGAGACCTCTTTTTAGGTAGATCGCATTTCCAGTTCAGGAGCACAGCGTCCCATGCTGAGTTCACGACTTATAGCCTCCTACAGCCTCAGCGCAAGCACACAGAGCTCACAGATGCCTGTCCGTAGACCCATCCAGGGGGAGGCAGAGAGGTCTAAACCCTGGATGAGAAGGTAAGCTGAGCAGGTAAGCTGAGGCAAAGCATCCATCTCTCTGCTCCTAGACCAGAGGCGATTTAACTGCATCCAGAATTGACGGCCAGGTCTCTATGAGCTCCCCACACCCAGCGGGGTGCTCATCACAACTGGAGCTGCGTGTAAGGATGCATTTGAGTTGTAAAGTGACAGGAGGTAACATGGATTTAAAAAAGGATGGTGGCTTTTCAAAAAAAAAAAAAAAGCAACCCAATTTACAAAACAAGTAAATGACTTGAACAGACATTTCTTCAAAGAAAACATACAGATGGCCAGTGAGGACGTGACAAGATGCTCAACATCACCCGTCATTAGGGAAATGCCAATCAAAACCACAACGAGTTTCACTTCCATTAGGATGCCTGCTATTAAGAAAGGGGAAAAAAATGCAGAAAATGACAAGTGTTGGTGAGAATGTGAAGAAACTGGAACCCTTGGGCACTAGCGGAAGAAGTGTAAAATGGTGCAGCCATTTTACATGCTGTGTAAGAGTGTGTGGCAGTTCCCCAAAGAGTTAAACATAGAATTACCGTATGATCCAGCAATTCCACCTCTGAGAACACAAAAGAACTGAAAGCGGAGAACCAGACAGACACACGTACACCAGGGTTCACAGCAGCACTATTCACAACAGCCAAAAGGTGAGACAACCCAAATGTCCATCAACAGATGAATGAATACATAAATGTGGTATAGACATAAAATGGCATATTATGTAGCCTTAAAAAGGAATGAAATTTTAAAATATACTGCAATATGAACGAATCTGGAAGCCATGTTTAGCCAGACACAAAAAGGCAGTTAGTGCCTGATCTCACTTACACGAGGTATCTAAAGTAGGTACCTAAAGATCAAATTTATGGAGACAGGAAGTAGACTAGAAGTTACCAGGGGCTGGGAAATGGAGGAACGGGGAGCACTATGGACTGAATGGTTGCATCCCCCTAAACTTCATATGCTGAAGGCCTAATCCCCACTATGATGGTACTTGGGGATGGAGCCTCTGGGAGGTGATTAGATCATGAGGTCTAGCAGAGTCCGTATGATGGGATTAGTGCCTGTGTTAGGAAAGAGAAACCTTGCTTCCCCCTTCCCCCTTCCCCTTCTCCCCTTCCTCCCTCTTTCCCTCTCTCTCTTGTGATGACCCAGTGAGAAGGCAGCTGTAGGTAAGCAGGAAGGGGGCCCTCACCATAACCCAACCATGCCGGCACCCTGATGGTGGGCTCCCCAGCCTGCAGGACTGTGAGAAATGAATGCCTGCTGTATAAGCCACCCTGTCTACGGTATTTTATTACAGCAGCCTGAGCTACAACTGGAACTTACTTTTCAATGGGCACAGAGTCTCTGCTGGTGATGATAAAAGTGTTCTGGAAATAAATAGTGGGGACGGTTGCACAGCACTGTGAATGTATTCCATACCACTGAATCGCTCGCTTCAAAATGATTATAAAGTTGTGAATTTTATGTTATGTGTATACTACCAGGACATACATTTTTAGAATTATAATGGTGGCTTAAAACGTGTCAAAATAGGTTAGATGAGGGCTGGCATGATCATCAGGGACCTGGGCTCTTTCTGTCTTGAGGTTCTGCCACCTCAACATGCAGCTGCTTCCTCGCAACCCACGATGGCTGCTCCAAGTCCAGAGGTCGCATCAGCAATCCAGTAGGTACAATAGGGGGAAAAAAGGGAGAAGAGTGCACCTTTCCCTTTAAAGATTCTCCAGGGAAGTTCTTTGACTTCCTAAAGTGGTACCCAGGACTTCTGCTCACATTCTATTGGTCAGAAAGGAGTCACATGACTCCACTCAGCTGCAAAGGAAGCTGGGAAATGTAGTCTTTTCTGGGTACCCACCTTCTCAGCTAACATTCAGGAGTTCTGGTTCAAAGGATGGAGAGATGAATGAGTACTGACTGACAAACAAGCCATCTTTGCCCAAGGTGAGAGTCAGCCTAAAAATGGTTTTTGGTACAAAGTGCACATCTTTAAGGTGTCCTAGGATCATATGCTGAAAGGAGCGGAGATTTAAGAAATAGATGTGACCAAGTAAGTTCTCTCTTCTGTAATAATAAGCTCACTTTGCAACATACAAGGAATCCAGACCCTTACAGGGATGATCAACACAAAGGTACCATATACTCGGAGGGAGAATTGCAAGGAAAAAAATAAAATAAAATAAAAGGGGGGAGCAAAAAAAAATGAAGATAAAGGGTTACTTTCTTAATGCTTCACCCCATGCATTTTGTAGAATCTGAAATACCTGAAATAACTAAATGCAAAAAAAAAAAAAAAAAAAAAAAAAAAAAAAAAAAGCTCTTAGAATCTGGGCTGTATCCAGCATTGGCAGAGACCAGGAATGAAACACCCACCGGCATGTCCCTGATGTTTCAGGTGATAGCAGACATGTGTGTTAGCCAGGGCATCCACCTCCCTCACCTGAGTGTATCTGCACTCCAGGAAGAAGAATCAGCACCTTTGAAACACACCATTACCCATGCTTTGTTCCCCATTAGATTATCTTTGGTTGAAAGTTTCACAGGCCAAGTATATGGTTTCACATGTTCACATAGTTGAGAGAGAGAATGGGAGTTCTTATGAGTCATAGAAAATTTGGTTTTAAAAAAAAAAGGCATCAGGAAGAATCAGTAACACTAAACGCCCACATGTCTCGTCTCTTTAAAGCACACTGGAGGAAATTTCGCTTTTAGGGGTAATTTAACATTCTGTTGCTGCTATATATGTCATTTTCGGCAGAGATGAAGTAACTAACAGCCTGGAAAGACTTTTATAGCCTTCCCATCCTTTTTAAGGGATGGCACGATCCCAATTTTGACCTCCCTTTTACTACTTTCCTTTCTTTTGGATAAAATCCATGTAATCCTCAGTAATACTATAACAAGTCTGTTACTGCATATGCACACCTGATTCTGAGCCTTTTTAACCTCATATTTTCACACAAATCTCTACACAGAAGCAAAAATCTCTCAAACTCCTCTTCTGACCTCCTGGTAGTTGGGTCCCCATCCCAACTCAGCCGTCCCGGCATCCTGTCTCCTGTCAGGTCCACCACCTCATCAAGAAGCACCTCAGACCTGAGGCCTGTGAACAAAATCCTGCAAACAGGTCTAGAGGGTATACTTGGCTTGAGAAACCCAACTTAAATAGCTTCTGCTGGAATCATCACTCCCATCAGCACCACTGCTGTAGGAAGTCATCTCTCAAGTTTTAAAACACTTTAAACCATCCCTTATCGTTAGCATTTATTTTCCATCTCATATTACAGCTTCTCATACATGTCTTATCCCTAAGGGAATCACATGTGCAACATGGTTCTAGTTTAGCCCATCATTATAATTATGAACTGTGTCTTCTTTTATTCAAAATTTAGAAGAAAAATTATATTGACACTCAACTAATCTCTCAAAGAAAGTCTGTAACTTCCTTTTTAACCGGAGAGACTCTGTCCTAGTCATCCTTCCATTCTCCAAGGACCTTCATATAGCACTTGACCCAGGTAGGTACATAGTAGATATTCATTAAAAGAAAGAGAAGAAAGACTCTTTCTCTTATTGCTCAAAATAGGCATGAGCCCAATGTAAGAAAGAGTGTTAGAAAAAATTACTTGAAGGAACAGCATCCTCCCACACTGAACATGTGTTCCCACAGGGAGGGCTATAACACAGTGGTTATAAAGCTAGTCTCTGTAGCTGAATGTCCACATTCAAGTTCTGATTCCATCATTTCCTATTTATATAACTTTGAACAAACTGACTCATCTATCTTTGCCTCCATTTCCTTATCCATGAAATGGGTGTAGTAGAAGAGCCTCGCCACATAAAAATGGCCAACAAACATACCAAAAGCTGCTCAATATCATTAATCATCAGAAAAATGCAAATCAAAACCACAGCAAGATACCATACCACCTCACACTCATTAGGATAGCAAAGAAAGACGAAAGAAAAAGGAAAGAGGGAAGGAAGGGAGGAAGGAAAGTAGGAAGGAAGGAAGGGAGAAAAGAAAGAGAGAGAGAAAATAACATGTGTTCACCAGAATTTGGGGAAATTTGAACTTTTATACCCCATTGGGTGGGATTGTGAAGTGGCGTAACCACTCCATAGCAGTTGCACCATGAAGGTTCCCCAAAAAACTAAACATAGAATTACCATATGATCCAGCAGTTTCCTTTCTGGGTATAGGCCCCAAAGAATTGAAAGCAGAGCATCAAAGAGATTTGCACACTCATGTTCATAGCAGTATTATTCACCAGCCAAGAGGTAGAAGCAACCCAGTGTCCATCGACAGATACATGAATATAAAAAAAAATGTGGTCTATACACACAATGAAGTATTATTTAGCCTTAAAAAAGGGAAGAAATCCTATCACATGCTACAACATGGATGAACCTTGAGGGCATTATGCTGAGTAAAATGAGCCAGTCACAGTCATTTTTAGGACAACAATAAAAAGTTTGATCTGAAAGAATTTTAAGGAAATACCCTCTTGGAATACATGAACGTCCATCAAATATTCTTTCAAACATTAGTTCTGTTTGGAAATTATCGGGTAAATATTTATTGTAAGATTTCAAGGAACCAGGCACTACGCTAGGTGTTAATGGCATCAATCATAAAACAGCCACTTTACTGTGCTGTTCTAGAAGGTAAAAGTACACATGACAAAGGAGAAAATTTGAGATCAGTCTAAGGAGGCACACGCTGACAAATGGAGTTATCCTGCAATGAAAAGGGCTATTTAGGAAAGAAGTAATTTCTCCCTCCCTGGGACTATGAAGGGAGAAGCAAATTAAGAATGCCAAGAAAGGATTCTGGTCAAGACGATAAGTAAAAGCTGTGCTTGCTTCCTCTCATGGCCCACTCAAAATTACAGCTAAACTACAGAACACCCATCATTGAGGAGAACTGCCTAAAGTCGAGGTGAACAGAAGTCCTATAACTAAGGACACACAGGAGCCACCTCGAGACTGGTGGCGGGGCAGAGACATGAAATGGGCTGGTCCCACACCCACCTGCAGCAGTGAAAAATCAGGAGGGATAACTCAGCTGTGGAGGTCTCCCCTGAGGAGCGAGGGGTCCTGGCCCCACACTAAGCTTCCCAGCCCAGGGTTCCAGTGCTGAGAAGAGAAGTCTCCACAACCTCTGTTTGTGAAAACCTCTGGAGACTGTGGCTGAGTGAGCCAGAAGGCTGTGCGAGTCCAGGCATCCTCTTAAGAGGCCTGCACATGGACTTACCACTGACGGACCCTCTGGCTCTGAGCTCCAGCCCTGGGGCAGCAGTTCGAAGGGCTCCAGGGACACAGGAGAAAGAAATGAATTGTCTGGCTTCAGGGCAAAAGCTGGAGGGATGGCTTTCTCCTAGAAAGAAGAAGCTATTGGTCCTTTCTTGAGCCCTCCCCGCTTCCCATGTGCAGACGCAGGCAGAGCCATAACTGAGTCTCCACCAACCAGGTTCACACCATTTGCCCCGCCTTGACAACTCCCAGAGACCCCCACCCCTCCCAACTCTCTTACCCAAGACACTTCAGTGGCTTTTCCACACAAACAACCTGTGCTGGCTCCTGCTGTGGACCTTCCTAACATCTCTCAAAGGTTTACCAAACCCAAACAAGCAGCATCTGGCCTCTGCGTGTTCCGGACCTTTTGCTGAGCAGCTCCAAGACCCACATTAGTAGCAGCTGGTCTCTGTTCACGGCTTGGCCTCTCCGAAGTCCGGCACAAGTGGCAACCATCTGCAGATCACTTTGTAGCTCATACCAAGTGGCCCCGGGCAGAGCACTTGGTCTGAAGCTGACCTTGGTCTGCAATAAAGTTCCTCCCAAGAGGCCCCAGAACCAACACACCCAGCGGCCCCACTTTAGGTCACACCAGAGCACCTCCCAACCACCTCCACAAACAACACACCCAAAGGGCAGCTTGGGCAGGCACCACAGCCCTGCTAAAGGGGTCAGCCCCTGCACATCACCTCCTCCACTGTAGACACGGCCAGTCCTCACTGACAATTGGCCTGAGGGTCAGTCTCTCCCAACAGCAATCAAGTCTCAACTACAGCAGGAGGCCACACACAACCCACACAAGGAACACACCTGGAGCACCTGGCTCAGGTGACCAGGGAGTCTATACCACTGTGCTCTACAGGACACCTACTACATAAGAATACCAAGGTGGGGAGACACAGCACATCTACCTAACACATCGAAACAAAGACAGGGAGGCAGCCAAGATGTGGAGACAAAGAAACATGTCTCAAATGAAAGAAAACACTCCAGAAAAAAAAAGAACTAAATGAAAAGCAGTAAACAATCTACTAGGTGCAGAGTTCATAACACTGGTTATAAAGAAGCTCAATGATCTCAGCGAGAACTTCAACAAAGAGGGAGGAAACATAAAAATGGAGATAGAAAACACAAAAAAGAACCAGAGAATAAAGAATACAATAATGGAAATGAAAAGCTCATTAGATGGAATCAACAGAATATTAGGTGAAGCAAAAGAATGAATCCATAATTTGGAAGATAAGGCAGCAGAAGACACCCAATCAGAATAGCAACAAGAAAAAAGAAATTAAAAAAAAAAATGAGGATAGTTTAAGAAGCCTCTGGAACAGCATCAAGTGTAAAAACAGTCACATCATCGGGATATCAGAGGAGAGGACAGAGAACAAGAAACCGAAAACCTATTTGAGGAGATAATGACAGAAAACGTCCCTAACCTGGCAAAGGGAATGAACATACAAGCTCAGGAAGTGCAGAGTCCCAAACAAGATGGACCCAATGAGGCCCATACCAGGACACACCGTAATTAAAATGCCAAAGATTGAAGGCAAAGAGAGAATCTTAAAAGCAGCAGGAGAAAAGCATCTTGTTACCTACAAGGGCACTCCCATATGGCTGTCAGCTGACTTCCCAACAGGAGATTGGCATGAAATATCCAATGATGAAAAGCAAAGACCTACAACCAAGATTACCCAACAAGACTATTTAGAATTGAAGGACAGGAAAAAGAGCTTCCCAGAAAATAAAAAGTTAAAGGAGTTCATCAACACCAAACCAGCATTACAAGAAACATGAAAGGGACTTCTTTAAGAAGAAAAAATATAAATAATAAAATACCAGTATCGACATATCTATCAACAATTACTTAACATGTATATGGATTAAATGCTCCAGTCAAAAGATAGGGTAGCTGATGGATAAGAAAACAAGACCCTTACATATGCTGCCTATAAGAGACTCACTTCAGATCAAAAGACACACACGGACTGAAAGTAAGAGATGGAAAAGATGTTTCATGCTAAGGGAAACAAACAGAAAAGCTGGAGCAGCAATACTTACACCAGACAAAATAGACTTTAAAACAAAGGCTATAAAAAAAAAAAAAGAAAGAAAGAAAGTAAAGAAAAAAGAAACAGAGCAGGCCCCAGTAATCCCACTTCTGGGTATTTATCCGAAGAAACTCAAAGCACTATTTCAAAGGAGCATGCACATCTGTATGTTCATCACATCATTACTTACAGTAGGCAGGGTATGGAGACATCTTGGGTGTCCATCAGTGAACGAAAGGATAAAGAAGAGGTGGTACTCATACACAATGGAACATCACTCAGCCATAAAAAAAAAAAAAAAAAAAAAAATCTCACCATTTGCAAAAAAAAAAAAAAAAAACGTGGATGGTCTGTGTTGATTGAAATAAGTCAAAAGAAGACAAATACTATGTGTTTTCATTTCTATGTGGAAACCAAAACAACAACAATAAAGTAAATGAAAAAAAAAGACAAAACAGAAACAAACTCATAGATACAGAGATCATTGTGATGGCTGCCAGGTGGGAGATGGGGTAGGGACTGGGGTGAAAAAGGGGAAGGGATTAAAAAGTGTATATTGATAGTTACAAAATAGTCATGGGGATGTAAAGTACAGCATAAGGAACATAGTCAATAATATTATAATAACTATGTATAGTGTCAGGATTTATTGGGGTGATCACTTCATAAGTTATATGGCTAATCGCCATGTTATACACTTTAATACAATATTGTCTATCAACTGTAATTGTAAAATAAGAACTTTTCTTTAAAAAAAGATATTAAGAAGAAACTTCTACATAGTTTCTAAATATCTCATGTAGATAACAACCAGAAACTCTATGAAGTTTGGTCTTAAAACACACCATGGGGAGAATGTCCACTCAGTGTGATTTGGGGATAGAATGTTCTGGAAAGCTACACTACTGACTTTAGGTGACAATCTGAACAAAGACCAAAATGAACAGACTATACTAAATCTGCAATATTTATTATATCAAAATAATTAGCTCCCTTGGCAAGAATACATTTGATAATCCATCATTAAAATCTCAATTTTTATTATAATAGCACTGCATTTTGTCTAGAGGTAGTAGTATTCTTTCCTCACAAGTTTCATTCCAGCTTTGAAAAAAATCATGAAGATAACTGCTAACCCTCGGAAGCAGCCCAGGCGAATGGAGAAACTGTACATATACTGTGAAACCTTATCCGACAATAAAAAGAAACAAGCGATCAAACCACAAAAAGACATGGAGGACATGTAAATGCATATTACTAAGTGAAAGAAGCCAATTTAAAAAGGCTACATATCATACAATTCCAACTCTATGACATCCTAATAAACACAAAACTATGGAGAGAGTGAAACGGTCGGTATTTGCCTGGGATTTGAGAGGAGGGAGGGAGAGATGGAATGGTGGAGCACAGTGTGAGATGGAGAGCCCTGAAACTATTCCATAGGATGCTGCAATGGTGGACCCGTGTCTTATACATTTGGCAAAATCCAAAGAACATACGACGTAAAGACTGAACACTACACGATGGACTTTAGGTAATAGCAATGTATCGATATCCACTCATCAATTATCATGAATGCACCAAAATGTTAGAAGATCAGACAAAAACGTATGCTGATAGCAAAAAACTTGGTAGATACATTGATATTTTTAAGGCATAATTATTGAGTATAAAATACCATGTGATGACACAAACCTACAATAACCTTCCTGTGTTTAGGCAAGGTTAACGGTATTGTTGAAAGCAGAGCCACAGATGTGACAGAGAACCCCTCTGGCTATAACCACTTGTGTAGCTGACCCCAGCATGACTAAGGTTGGGATGAGGTGCAGGAAACAAGGTATTGGGTTAGGGTCCCAGCTTTGCCAGTCACTAGTTCTGCAGTGTGGGGCAACTGAATTTTACAAGTATGTATTTTCCCTTTGAAGAAATGAACAGAACAGACCAGCTAGCAGTTTTTACCCCGTCTCCTATGGTAAAGGAAGTCTGGGTACAGGGGGCGTGGTGGGGTGAACAAGAGGAAACCGGCTTCCACCAAGAGGTTTCCACTCTCTTGGGTATAGTTACTGGGCTTTTTTGTACAATTTTATTTGAACAAAGGGCTACTCCGCTAAAATAATTTAAGAAGAAAAAAAAAAAAACACGCACACACAGACATCTGGTTCATTTTTCCCTGAAGGTATTTGCTCAGGCCAAGGAATGAAGCACCTGTGAGTGAGAAGCAGATGAACGCTGGGAAGATAAAAACCTGAGGGAACGTTTTTTCATTTTGAAGGGGATTATCAAGAGATGAATACGCTTCGGCTCCTGTAAACCATCCAGCATCTCATCTCCCGCCTTGGCCCATGGCTGTAATTCTACAGAATGTCATCCAGAGGGTTCCTCTCCCATCCGATGGCCGAAGGTAGGAAAATCATTCTACCTGGACTCTACTGGGGCCCCATGTGTGGAGGGGTGGGCGAGCACTGTCTGGGTTATTGCCCTACTGAGAACAAAGCAAATGTTGATTCAAAATTATTGATTAGGTAATAAGAGAAAATATAAAAAAGGAAAGAGGCAAACACCCATGACAGTTTACATGCAAAAATTGTGGACTCTTAAGTTGTAAGGGCCTTTAAAGGAGGAAGGAAATAGAGCCACAGAGGGAAGAAATATTGTGGACTGTTACTCGACGGGAGGCTGATTTAAGACTCAAAGCTGCTCCTGCGGGTGACAATCTAGTCTATGTGACAATCTAGATTCTCCTACTCAGCCCCAGCCTCTCTTCTGGATTTCAAGTCTCCTGAAAGGTGCACGCACAGTCTACATGTTCATGTCTGTGTGCGTGTCATCGTGGCGTCCGTGTGTCTTTTCGTTGAAGCTCACGAAAGAAAATGTTCTACCTGCAAACGGGCAAATAGAACCTGACCGAATAAAGAAATGCTTGACTCAGAGCTAAAGAAACCACCGTGAAGACCTCCCCCTAAGATCAGAACTTGGGTGTTCCAAATCGTCCCTCTACACATTTGGACTCAGTTTTTTGAAAGGTTCCACGTGAAGTAGAAAGAACCCACGCCCTGGAACAGACCCTGCACCACCAACTATGTGTTCGTAGAGAGTGAACATCTCTGAGCTTCAGTTCCTCAGTTTAAAATGAGGACAAAAACGTCCGTCTTAATAAGGTTGATATGACATTGTCCTCATGTATACAGGGACATAAGAAGCAGCAGCTAACATTGTGTTATTATTACTAATAATTTTAATTAGCAATATTATTAATAACAGTGATAAGAGGCTTTTAAATAATTCCAGTGTTTAACTCACTGTCCTATCAACCTACCGTGGTGACTTATTGACTTGTTTTACGCCCTGTCATATATTCCACGTTTCTTTTTTTTATCTGTGGTGTTCTCAGTTTTCCATTATGTCTCTTCACAGGTACACAAACAATGCGAGTATTCCAACAGGGGTTTCCACCTGCTCATTGGGAGGTTTTTTTCTGGAATTCACCTAATAAAAGCAAGACATTCAATGCTGCAAAGATGCTAACTTTGTGGATTCAAGACCAGGATATATATTCATTATATCCATACCCATGAACACGACTTCCTTTGGCCATATCAGAATAAACAAAGTCTAAATGCTAAGGGAGGGAACACGTCACACTCAACTTTGGAAATGCTGGGTGGCAGGAGTGGGGGTGATCTTGGGAGGGGAGATTGATTCGCGGGGCCCTTCAGAGAGAAAAACCCACATGGAAGCTGAGAGGACAGTTCTGAGAGGTTGCAGAAAACACATTCCCCCTACCCCACTGCCTTCCTTCAGGGCTGTGCCACAGTCCAGGTCTCAGTCTCTGGACACTGGAACCAGCCTGAGTCCAATGTCCGACTCAGCCACATCTCCCTGTGGGACCCTGGGCAAGTCACTCAATGGCGCCCAGCCTCAGGGGCCTCCTGTGTGAGTTGGGGACAATGGGTCTTCCCCCACTGGGCTGTGGTGAGGATGAAGTGAGTTAGTACAGGTGACACCTGTCACAGCGAGCATGAGGAAGACTCTACAAACGTCGGCTTCACTGGGGCTGAGTTGTCACATTGTGGATCCAGCTCATCCCACTCACGGCTGCTGCAGTCCGTGGTAGAATGCAGCCCTCATCCGCGAAGATTCACAACTTACTTCTTCTCTAAAACGTAGCAGGTCCAACATGGCAGGTTGGACCCGTGATCGTACCTTTAAAACAAAATCACAAACAAGGAGAAACCTAGGTGGGCAGAGAGAAGAAAGAAGACAACACCCTGTGGGAGAGACCCAAAAAGTCTGGAAGATGAGAAGCAGATGGGTGGGTGAGACTGAAGAAGGGGACCTCTGTGCCAGCCATGGTGGGAACCAGCAGAGAGAGAGAATTCATACTACCAAACCCCAGAGAGATTCGACTGAGGGCCCCGCAGCTGGTGAGGCACAAAACACGATGAAAGGGACTGAAATGTGAGTGCGTATAACGTGGCCCTACTCCTGTCCCCTTTCTGACCCCCTGGAGCCAGGTAACTGTTGATTCGTACCCTTGCAGGTGACATCGGGGACCCCAGGCCCTACAGAGTGTGGGGTGACACACTGCACTAAAAAGGGGAATTAAATGAAGGACGAGAAGCCCGCTCCCAGGACCTTCTCTCTGCCTGACCCTCGGAAAACTGCAGCCCAGCTCCGAAACCCACCCTCATTCCACAACCCCCCGTGGCCAATGACTACAAGGTCTCCTCTGGAGATACTGACCGACCCCAAAGAAAGCACAGAGGTGGTCACTGGTTGTCCCCCAATGCCATGTCAGGCCCCTGACCCATCGTGGCCAACTCCAGCCAGCACCACCTGGGCACACGGTCAGGACTTGGTGAGTCATTCTAAATACGAAACAATGTCCAAGGACCACCAGACACGAGGAAGACCTCTAACCGGAGGGACAATGACTGAAAATCAATAGAAAACAACAACAACAGGAAGAAAAACAAAAACTTCAAGCAGAAAAAGATATCAGAAAGCAAAAACAAATAAATAAGTAAATAAATAAATAAATAAATAAATAACCTTAAAAAAACTATCATTTAGATCCTAGAAATAAGAACAGGTACTGCATCCATTTATTAAAAATGCTTTAAAAAAAAAGTCAGATATTCAACTTCTAACTAATAAGAGTTCCAAGAACAGAGAACATTAAAAAAAAAAAGAGGGAAAAAAAGGGAAAAATATCAAAGAAAGGATACAGAAAACTTCCCACAACTGAAGAGCACAGACTCCTCAACAGAAGGGACCACTGAGCACATGACACAATGAAAGGAAGAAGACCCTCATCTGGGCATGTCACTGTGGAACTTCGGGACACCGGGAATACAGGAAAAACCAAAACTTCGTTCAGCGGGTCGGACGGGGAACCGGGATGCTCTGAGCTTCTCCTCAGCAACAGAGAGAGCCGGAGTCCGTGACGCATCGCGTTCCAGGTCAGGAGGGAAATGACGTTTAGTGAGGATCGAACATCCAGGCAAAGCGCCAGCCAAGACGGGAAGGAGGCTGATGGGACAACGCCAGGAGGGAGGCCGGACCAGCATGACAGATCCCCAGGGCGCCAGTGGACGAGGACACGGGGCCTCTCCCGGTCTTCCTCCTCCCTCCAAAACCCTGAAAGGCCACCCAACGTGCTCCACCGCCTGAGAGGAGGTGTCAGTCCTGCTGAGGAACTGCAGGGGAGTCTCATTGTTAAGTCCAGAGCAAAACTGAGGCAACACGCAAGTCCAAGTTATTAAGTCTGGGACAAGACAAAGTGTGGTCGCAGCACCCCGTGTGGCTCAGCGTGGCACGATGTTTATGCGGTTACAATGATGTCGGAGGTGAACCCTGACCTCACCGACGCTGTCGTTCAACCTTACTAGATGGATGGAGAAGCAGGAGATGGAGAGTGAGGGACGTGAGCTAAATTCTCATCTTCCTTAGTAAAAACATTGACAGCGTCCAAACTGGAGACTCACGAAGGAGCAGCATGAGCCCACAACGCATAACTGTGGAGGGAGTGGACAGAAGGACAGTGAAGGGGACGGGAGTCACCTTAGCAGAGGTATTTTTTTGTTTTTCATTATGAGCCCAGAAATAGTATTTGACTTTTAAACTATGCATATGTTTTATTTTGATCAAAATAACAACTAAATTAGACAGGTGATGCCTGGAGGGGACCTGGAGAGTGAAGAAAGGTGGTAGATGTGCAGATTCTGAGGCTGCGGCAGGGCTCTAGACAGGGCATAAAGCCTGGCCCAGCAGGACAGCCACACGCTCATCTTCAGAGCTGCAGTGTCCACCCCAGGCCAAAGCACCATGGCAGGCAAGAGGCACCAAATACTTTCCCCTTCAATACTAAGTAACATGCTTGGCTGTTTCCTTAGGTTATGTTACAAAAAATAAAAAATTCAAAATTAAACCTAAGTAAAAACCAAACGGTTCAGGATAGTCATTCAGTGTTGTACATACGTCTTCCCCAAACCCACAGGTAAAATTTTCAACTTTCACCATTAGTGTAAAAAGAAAAAAAAAGAAAAACATCCAGAATGGTCATTGGGCAGTATATTATAAAAGATTAAAGACACGTGCCCTTGATCTCACATGCCACTTCTGAGCACCATCCTAGTCTTCCATAGACTCTAAAGCGTCATTTGCAATAGTGATCTTCAACCCTACAAGCACGTGTGAATGCTGAGTGCTGGGCCTCGCCCCCAAGAACACTGTGATGGGGCCTGAACATCCCTCTTCTGCAGCCAAGATGGTGAACTCTTGGTTTTTAATGAAAAAAAAATTAGAAACATCCTAAATATTCAACAAGAAGGACTGAGTAAATGCTTCATGACAGGGCCATACAATGGAATCCAGGACAGTCTTTAAAAAACGCGACAGAAAAAAATGAAATTTCCTTAAACATGTTTGCTGACATGGACGTATACTTACAACGTGCTGTTCAGTTACAAGACAGATTATCCAAGCACGGATGTAATCCAGTTCCATTTGGGGGGAAACGTGTATATAAAAGAACTGGCGCTCTTCTGGAATTAAATGAATCGCTGTCAACAGCCATATAACGTCTGAGTGTAGAAGGATTTAATTTACATACTTTTGTTTATCTGGATGTTCTCATATTTCCACAACAAGCAAAATATCATAGAAACTACTTTTTAATGTTCGAAAATGCTTAGACGCGTCACTCGTAAGCTTTCAACATTTTCACGCTGTTTGCATAGATTCTTGCGCGTGCCACAACCAATACACCCAGACACCCAGACGCACCCAAATCCTCACCAGCATTTTCTGGGCCCACCCTCCCTGCCCGGTCTCCAGGGCAAAGGCACAGGTTTCCCACGCGTTTCATCTTTCTTCCGTAGGGTAACAAAGGTGAGCTGCCTCCAACCCAGAACGTCCTTCTACCTTCGCTGCACCCACTGACCTTCTGATTTCACTCTCACGAATGTCTGCGGGATGAGAGGGGGCCTGTTGTTATCGTGATGCTCTCAGAAACCAGAGGCAGATGAGCCATCTTCTTCATCCTTCACCCACCCCACCCTGAAGCCCACTCTGTTCTCGGTGCCTCCCTCCTCCCCTTATTCTTTGCAGCAAAGTTGTCCGATACCAAAGAACCAAGGAAGCTGCAAGAGCTCTAAACAGCTATCTTCAGGAGTTTTTTAGAAATTCAAAATAAAAGCAGTCAGGGAATGAAGACCAAACCCCAAATAGGTAAGAAAAAGGCTTTAACACATGGCGTGTAGCATGAACCGTCTGCTTTCCAGGTCCGGCCTCTCACCAGCTAGTAGCAATCAGGACACTGGAGCAAGCAGGAAATCTAAAATTAGGTTTTACTACCTATAATGGAGGATTTATGGGATGGTTTAATTGGTAGTCTCGGGACTAAAACCTGAAGTGGGAGAACAAAAACATCTTTCTGGACAACCCGGCTAGCTGGTGTGCACTCTATGAACCTCACCTACGGCCGGTGGGGGCACAAGGCTGCAGGGGGACAAAGTGAAGACGCAATTCTTCCTTCTTCTAACCCTGACACACGCCAGCGCCAACACCACAGTAGATCCTGGTCCTCTGAGTTAAGAAGCAAAATGGTTTCTTATGTTAGGTCTTCAGACTACACACAGGGAAGTTCTGAAGAACAAAAGAACCCATTTGCTTCAGTTGTTCCTGAAATACCCTAAATCACAACAACATTCAAAAGGTCAAAAGAAGATCCGACTCAGACTCAACCGTGTTGACCCCAAGGAGGACTCCATGTTCCAAAAACGGACTCCTTCCAGTTAACGGGGCCCAAATTTATAATCCGAGTCTAGAAGCCATTGTTTACAGGGGAACGTCCCACATACACTGAGGTTCAGGGGAAAACAGGACTGGAGCGGCCCAGCCCCCTGCACTGCATTCCTGTCGCTGGGCCAAACCCTATTTAAAGGGGGTTCCTGGACTTGTATTCAGACCAATGGGCTGAGACCTGTTCCATCAGGGCGTCAGAGCTGCATCCTCATTTGCATCTGACCGACCCATCAGAGCAGTTCCATAACGAACAATCGAACAATCGGAACACACCATTCCAACCTACCGGGACATCGCTCTTTGGACCAACCGAACCCGTGTTGATTTGCATTCCTCATTTGCATACCAATAGCGGGATCAGGGTCGGGGGAGTGAGCGCTTTCTCTACATGAGCAGGCCTCCCCGTGGCCTGGGGGTGCACACTTTCTGTTTCCTCCTGCGGCTGAATTTCTCAGGTTTGCGAACCGTTCACCAGAATAAAGGGAGTCCCGTTGACACTGGGCTGGTGACAGCAACCTTTAGTTGACGAAGGTATCCGTCTGCACTGGTTCCCGTCTTCAGTGCTCGCAAGATTATTTGAAGTGTTTCCTAGCACCATTTTTGGTCAATGAGCGGATGAATTAAATCGCGTGTTCGTGTGGACTCCATGTGTTCAGGGAGGGAAAAAAGAACAAAGGGCTTGAGAAATGTGTTCACTAGTGGCGTGGGACAGAGGGACAAACTCTCCATCCCCTGCACAGGGTGACTGACAGCTGAGAGCCCACAGAAACACCCGCCACCAGGGCTGTAGAAAGCCGGGATCTCAAGGGACTCGTGTGGCCCTTCTGCTCACCCACGTCCCTTTCCATCCCACTCTCTCAACAAATGTTGGTGGAGTCCGTCATCTTCCCCAGAAGGGTCTTTCTAGCCATTCTCTCTCTCCTTCTCCAGGTGGCTCTCCTGGATCCACTGCTGCGTCAGATGCCCACCTGAATCCGAATCGAAGCCAAGCCAGAAAGAAAGGACGAAGAGCAAAGCAGGAACGACAACTGGCTTTCCGACTCCAGCGAAAAACGTGGCTCCACATATCAGGGTGGCAACCTGAAACTACTATGACCGAGTGGAGGAATCCATTCCAAAAAGCTTCCATTTATGACAACAAGGCGGGAATACACCTTCGCTTTGAAAAACCCTATTTTCTTCAAGAGGTTTTCAGCTTTCCGAGAGTTGAAATCGCTTCTCCTAGGCCCCTCTTGTCTTGGGAAGGCTTCTGTTTAGGGGCTGGTTCCTGAGCACACGGGAGCCTCCCTCCACACTGACTGCAGGTGCTACAGTCTGTCGATCAGCGTCTAGCACGGTCTTTTACTACCCACGTGATTAGCAGTAGAATGAAATTCGGTATGACTGGGGTCTCAGGAAGAGACAACGCATCCTGAATTTGAGGCCCTGGTGATGAGATTATCACAATATTTACAGAATTCCTGTAAACACTGTAATCTATGTAATAGATTATATACATGTAATACAGGTAGTAGTTTAAGTGTATTAAGAGATTTGAGGGGGAAATGCCATACACACACAAAAAAAAAAATCGTATTAAATAAAATCGAGCCAAGCCATGAAACACTCTGAACTAGCCCCAGAAACTAAACAGTATTTGACATATACTTTTTCTGGGTACAGATGTGGACATCACGTCATCATCGACCCTGGATGGTTGGTCAGGACCATCAATGTCTTCTAAATTCCTACAGGGTTTTGTACTCAACAGTCCCAATTATTAAAAGGAATTCCCTAGAAAAGGCAAAGCAAGATAACTGTCAGCTGTAGAAGATCAAATATGTAGCTCGTGATACAAATTTAACGTAAATAAGTGTTTAGGCAGACCTTGTGGTATATCCTCTAACCTAACTCTATGACCAAAAATAAATAAACCACCACGTGATTTTACGACTGTGGCCTTCGCGGTGCGAGCCGTCACAGTTTGAGGAGATATTTTTAGTGATTTCTAAGGGCACGCACGCCCGAACTTCCAAATCTGCTCCGTGCGGCCTTGACGTAGCCCCTGGTCGATTCTCCAGCTCGGTTTCCAGAGTTCTCACTGTGGGTCCCCACCGACTCAGACTAACATCTATCTGTCAGAAATTTAAAAAATAAAAAATAAAAAGTCTTTTGGAAGAAAGAAGAAGGGAAAAGGTCGAAGAAGAAAGAACGTTTTCATAACTACACATCACTTGCTTGGAGCTCAGCACCTCTTAAAATGCAGACAACAGAGACTAAAAACAGCAATGAAATGTGCCTTTTACCTCCCAAATACAGGGTGACAGGGGAGGGGCAGAAGGTGGGGCTCGGCACCCTGTCACGGGCTCAGGGACGCTCAGGGCAAGGTAACCACTTGAATCTCCTACCTCAGGCAGAGAAACAAAGTTCCTTGTGCTGATCCAGAAAGAAATACACCCCGAGAAAACATGAAAGGGAACTAAGCTTCGCCACCCCAAAGTTTGCCTTTAGGGATATTGATGTTAAACCGATGATTAAGAAACAGAAGACTCTGAAAGAACTTTGACCACCCCCCTCACCTGTCTGGAAGAATTTGGATAGAAAACCCTGTTTAGAGGTTTCTCGGCATCGCCTCGGCCTCGCGGTCTGAACTAAACGTGGTGACAGGGGGACGTCTAGCAACGCCCGTTGGTTGGACTTTCCCTCCATGTCCCATTGTTTCTGGGTGGCCCGGCAAG
This sequence comes from Cynopterus sphinx, assembly GCA_030015415.1. Classification (NCBI taxonomy): domain Eukaryota; kingdom Metazoa; phylum Chordata; class Mammalia; order Chiroptera; family Pteropodidae; genus Cynopterus; species Cynopterus sphinx. The sequence continues at coordinate 3,496,371 of CM057380.1, read as the reverse complement.
ACTCTGTTGACCTCACATTTGTCCCTTCTCATCTACCTGTAAATTATCTGCTTTCCTTTGCAATCCCAGGCCCCCTGCCCTCCTCTCCTTTGTCCGAGTGGCGTATAAACCTCGATGCATCTTCAGGGGCCTTATTCTCATGGCACCCCCACATGCACATCAATTTTGAACCTGTTCTCTTGCTCGCCTGTCTCATGTTAATTGGATCGTGAGCCCCATGAGAAGAATTTTAAAAGGTGGAAGGAAAACTTTTTTTTTTTTGACGCCCACACCATGATTGCACTTCCTATGCCACCGACTTGAGGTCAGCATTCAAAACGGAACTTCATCTTCGTCTTCTGCACTCACAGTCACATGATCTATCAAATGGGACTCAGCAGTCCCATTACCCACACCTGAGAACCAGAGGACCTGCTAGGACCGTTGGCGATGAGAGGAGATGCACACCCAGTACGAGGTCAGGACCACACTGCCCTGGGGTCGCGGCTGGCATTCCTCTCCCTCCCCGAGACTCTGGCCCACTGTTTCCTATTTTGGGTCATTTCTAGTAACTGTGCTTGAGCGACCCGGGTCAGCCCCAGGGTGTGGGCAGTTGCTCAGACTCTGCCTCACACAACAGTCACCCTCCACCTCTGAGTCAGTGGCCGCTTCATGGAAATACTATTCGGTGATCATTTTCATAAAAGTCCGTGCTGGCACAGGCTTGTTTCTCTTGACACTGGCCCAAGTGTTTTTCTCTTCTGATTGATGCTTGGTAGGAGCTCAGCGTGTCCCTTCTGGGTTGCTTGTTTTTTCCGTATATTTTCCATGTTTACCGGAGGGGAAACAGCGTCGGTGTGACCCAGCGGCACCAAGTTCAGCCGCACGACCCGCGTGTATACATCCAAACGGCCTCAGAAAGCGCTGCCCGGGGCAGAAGTAAAGGTGGCCTTCCCGGTGGCCAACGTGCCAGGGCACACCGGCCCTCTCCCAGGGCCTCGTGTTTGCAACGTGGGTGTGTCTGCAGACCCTCTAATCTCCTCCACCCCAAATCTGATAGTTCCACCATGTGGAAAGTATGGAGTCGGCCATCACGCGGGGCTCTCAAACGGCTGTTGCTCTGTCGCTGTCGGTTTCTGGGCCATGCTCTACGTGCAGGTCACACCACGACGCCCTGGTTTTCTGTGGCTTCCTCCCCTCCTGCCACCTTTTCTGAGACCCTGTCCTGGCATCGCCGTTCTTCCTCTTCAGCGGTCAGTGTATGGAATGCACTGGAAGTTAAGCCTCAGCACTGAGTATTCAAGCCCTGAGTTCTCTAGGAGGCTGAGGTTGCTTCTTAGAGGATGAGAAAAAGGCTTACTCTTTTTATACCCAAAGCACAGATTTCCTCAAATGTAGGTATAGGGATACGTGTACAATAGAAAATACCTAAACAGACATATAGTATATCTGCAGTATTAAATTTTCATATGACGGAGGGGTAATTAGGAAAAAACTGTCTGAAAAGACTCCTTAGGGTGCTGGTCATGAAAAAAAAGTTGAAAAACACTCATTTAAGCCACGGATAACTGCGTCACAATATATCATTTCTTCTGTGTTTCACAGCAATGCTTCAGTGATCTGGAAATACTAAGACTGCGCTTTGGGGTGTCCCCACAATGGCTTCTATAAGCTGGGACCCGAAAGGGCTGCACTCCACCAATTACACTCTTTAACCAACAATTCCCAGATGTGCTACCTCTTGTTTTAAACGCGAATGGGTGTCGAGTACCAGAAACAAAACCAAAAAAAAAAAAATTTAAGGGAAGAAATAAAGAATCCCCTGACGTAGACAAAGCAGGTGACTGTACTTATTGTAAACCAGCCACCTCGTTTTGAACGTCTAGGAAGGAACGTGTCCGCCCTCGGGACATCCCACCATTCCGCACTAAGTGGAATCATGCTCATTCCCACAGGAAGCGCACGCTTAACTTTCTCAGATACGTGGTAGGCAAGTCTTCCTTTCTCTTGCTTAGAGCAAAGATGAGACAGGTGTTTAATCTCACTTCCTCCACCCGTGCAAACGAAACTCCTGATTCACACTTCTACCCCCTGAACTGACTCCCAGCCTTTTGGGGAGGTGGCCTGTATTTCCAACGGGGCCACTATGACACCGCCGTACCTTGTCCTGACCTGCACTGGCCATGCCCTTGATGAAGAAACAAGTAAATGGAATCACTTTACTCGTAATCTCGGGGGTAACGTCCCCTGGCATCAGAGAACATAGAAGTAGTTTTGTGACGACTTCAAGGGGTAGATTCATAGAGCACAGAGGATGTTTTCTGTCCTGAAAATCTCAGGGAGGGCAGACGTATGAATCCTTCTCAAAAAATCAGAAAGTCTGCGAAAATCTCCACTGTCTTAGGAAGACTGCATGGCACTCACTGAACCTCCCAAGGCCTCTGTCTCCCTCCCCTCCTTGAAGGTCCCTGGACCTGACTCCCAACGGCCAGGGCCAAAGCATGCAGGCACCTGCCGCCAGCAAATCCATCCGGCTCCCCCTCATTCCCAGACACACATTTCCATGAAAACCAGACACAGAACAGAAAGCGAGGGCAGACTATTGCAAACTCGCTTCAGCTCTGCAGCCTGATTTCATTAGAGGTGCTGGCTTGTTTCTTTGAGCCCCGACGCGCGTGTCCGCCGCAGGAGAGCCGTCGCTGACACTGACCTTCCAAAACCTATGCAGTCCATACACTGAACAAGGCAGCAAGACCAGGGCCGGAGGGAGAGACGTTAGGCTGCAGCCGATGTGGAACTCACCAGAAAGAAGGAAACACTTAGCAATGCTCAGATCCCTTTACGAGGTGACTCTGCTGGGTGTTGCTGGTCACGTCTCTGAATCCACCCACACGTCCCTATAGCATGAAGAGTTGCTCTGCCTGACGGGAAATCCAGCCTCCGCAGTTGTCATTAATGGGTCCTACTTGGACTAAATATAGCAATTTTTTCAAAAGCACATTTTGGCCATGTCACCCCTTTGGGGCGGGGGTAGGTAGGTAGCCCTTTGGGTCCCTGTCAGTCACCTTCACCGCGTCACAGTTGAGAGCTGCACCCAAGAGGGACAATCCTGTGTCTAGTAGTTTGTCTCCGACGTCCTCCCCCTTGACGACATGACGAACCATGAGGACCCGGTGTGGAAGATGCCAGACTCGACCCTTACCCCACGAGCCACACGGCCGGCGCAGGTTCTGGTTGCCAGCGATGACATGGCTTTTCCTCCAAGGTCCTGAGCCCAGGGGGCTGACATCAGCACGGTCTCGTACTCATTCTGTGTTCAGACCCCTGGCCTATCACGTGCTCATGTGTATACGTGCTCGCGGAACGGAACCCCGAGTGGACTATTTAAGAAGTCTTAATGTGCTTCAGGCTTCTCAAATATAATTTAGACTTTAAATTAAATGTGTCCTCCCGTGGGACATGGAGAGGTGGAACGCAACACGCAGCATCGAGTGGGCACGCAGTAGGATTTCGGGTACCTCTGAAAGGATCCCACCCGGTGGCCGATGCTCCACAGAGGACAAAACAGGACTCGGCTACAAAATTCACCCGGAGAGCCACGGAGCCTTCTGTGCACAGGAAATATATGCTTGCTTTTTTGTTTGCGTCTGGATGGCCTACAGCCAGAGATGCAGAATGGTGCAGACTAGAACACGCAGCCATCCATACCTGTTAGTTCAGAGGCTTGGGGTTTTTTTTTTTTAAATAATTCATGGTATTCTTTGTCTCTCAACATTTCGTTGCCAAGTACTCACTGGGCCGAATTAGCTGTTAAATTTGATAGGGCAAATGGAGTTGAGAAAAGCCACATATATTTTATTTAACACAGTTTTGAATTGTCTGTTTTATTTTATTTTATTTTATTTTATTTTATTTTATTTTATTTTATTTTATTTTATTTTATTTTATTTATTTACAGAAAGCACCGACCACAGGGGAAAAGAAACCAGAACAAAGAGAGTGGAATTCCCTTATCGTGCACTAGCGATGATGAAAACAAACTCCCGAGGAGGAAGCCCAGACGAGGAGGTTGCTGCAGATGAGGTGCTGAACTGAAAACAAATGGATTCGGGGAAATGGGAATGAGTCAGAAGCTACAGTGAGGTGTTTTGACTTTGCCTAAAAAAAGGCATGAAATGGACTCTACAATCTGCATCATACAGTCCAAGGGCTACGTTACTCAATGGCACATTGCACGTAGGACGCTGACAGTCACCAGTGGCAGGTGATTTGACTTTTGCGGACTTCGCCGTGACCTTCAGTGTGACCTACAGAAAGTCACCTGCAGCAATCCATCGGGTCGATATCCTTTCTTCCTCTGGGATGCGAGCCCCTTGAGAAAGCCGTTCTTCAAAACGACTGACTATGTTCTTCTCCGGAAACCGTCCACACACCAAATAGAAAAGGTGTCACAGCACCAGGATGATCTCTAAACGGGGAACAGGCACTCGGTAGTTTATGCACGACGTGCCCAGAGCATGACTGCGATGAAAGCGGCCCTGTTTGTTACCAGGCGTACGAAGCTACGGGCTGTGAGTGGGTATTTTATTTGCCTTTTCAAAGCACGAAGTGAGTCGGCAGGAAATTATACACACATATTCCCTCCGAGGTGAGATCTGCAGTTAGTACTAAACACGTCACGCGATCTTCAGTTTTTTTTAGCACTGTCGTATCTGGTTCCATGGTGATATTTTGAGTGATATTGCCAATGGAGACACAAGAATTCTCATCCTAGAGCCAACCTCATGCTTACTCATTCTACTAAATCTGAACTCTTATGCTGAGCAGTCTAAATGTGACCGTCCAAGACAGCAGCCACCGGACCTACGTGGCTACTAGACACTTGAAATGTGGCCGGTCCGGGATGCAATGTGCTGCAAGTGTGCCACACGCTGGGTTTTGAAGATTTAATAGACAAAAATAATGTAAACTATCCCAACCGTAGTTTTATAGTAATTGCATTTGAAATAATAACCTTTTGGACATGTGTTACCTGAAAGGGATTATTAAAGTTGACTTCACCAGTATCTTGTTCTTTGTTTTAATGTGGCTGCAGGAAAATCTGAAACTAGACGTGACACTCACATTCTATGTCCTTTGCTCAGCCTCTGTGTCACCCTTTTCCCTTCTCGCCACCTGTCACTTCCGTAAGTGACTCCTCTGCTCTGAGCAGGAGACTCAGGACAGCGGGGCCCAGGCATGGGTTTCAGAGTCCGTCCACCCGGGCTCCGAGTCTGCTCTGGCTCCTGTATCTGTGGGCTCAGCGCACAGAGCCTCACTTTGCTATTCTGGAAAATGCGGGCAGTTAGGGCACCTCCTTCAAGGGCCTGTGGTAAGAGAGACCTGTGGGGACCTGTACCCCATGCCTGAGCCCTCTCCTGAAGTAGTTGTCACGGTTCCCATCCTCCAAACATCATGCTCTCCTTTCCCCTTTGCAAGATTACTTTATTCTCCACCTTTTGACTTCACACTTGGGTTATGGATGTAGGTGTCTAGACTGGTCCCGCCAAAACCGGGGGGCAGGGACGAGGGCCAACAATTCCCACATCACATGACCCAGCTCCCAGGCAGCTCTGCCAATACCCCCAGTACTGGTTGCGCCTGACGCTGACCTTCCCGCCTACGCCACCTCCCCACCTTGTACGATGCAAAAGAAACGGACTATTTTGTTTATGCTCTACCTTGTTCCAAAAGGGGGCTCAGGTAATCCAAAAGGATATACACAATAGGACAAGGCTTTGTAAATGCAGAAGTGGATGCAAGATAATATAGATGAGGCTTAAGAGAGACAAGGGTGAGAACATAAGCTGGAGCCAGAAAGTGGTCCTACCCCCTCCAACCCACCCCACTCCCACCCTCCCAAGAAGACCGCAGGTCTGTGCATGTGCCGAGAGGACCGCATGCAAGTCCCACGTGCCCACATCCAACCAAAAGCTCATACAATTACTTCTGATGCTAGGACTGAAGGCGAAGCTCCTCGACGAGTCCCTGAGAGGAACGGGCCTCTATGGCAGGGTAGCATGCCCAGCCGTGGTCCCACAGCAAGTCCAGAGTGCTGCAGGGGTCAGTCTCTATCACGGCCACCAACGCAGCACATCAGAGCACTGGATGCAGGAGGCCCTGGGGGCCACTGCCTTCCACCACCATGCAGTGGACGGTCCGGGTTCTCTGCCACTCTGGCCTGGTCCAAGTAGGTGGCGCCAATAAATGTGCCACTTTTCGTTAACATATGCGCTCACCCCCTTTCCAGATTCCATGGCAAATGCACTCATTCCATTCCTGTATTTCGCCTCCCTGAAGGCATGAGCTGAGTCTTCACGTGGTGCCTTGCCTGGCGTCGAACCCAGAACAGAAGGCAATGACCTGGACTGAAAGGGCAGCTTGCATGCCCCACACGGTTTGTACTCTCTAGACTCTTCCTCGCACGTACCTTTCTGTGACCGAGAATGGCCTCCTCCACCTGAATCTTGAACCTTTGCCACCTGGGTCAAATCTGACCTCAGACCAATCCCTGCCTACTCTGCATTCCCGGGCATGCCATCTGTTCTGCATTCATCTCTGCCTGAGGGCATTTATCCCAAGGACACTGCATCTCCCCGTTTGGAGAGAAAGGGCTGGCGTTTTATTTACATGTTGTTGGTACAACTAGTGGAGAAGAGAATAATTCAGGCATGTTCCCCATCTCTCTTTCAGGCCACTGCTCTCCTCGAATAGGCGATCAATAAATTTGGATTGCGAAATGTGTGTCCGAGCTGTTGAAAATTAATAAAGAAAATGTAACGTAATTTAATGCTTAATTTTCACAAAGAAAAATTTATATTGACAGCTCAATGTAGTTTCTAATGCAATCTTAATATGCACACAAATGGCACCCCTTTCCTGCCTCCCGATGGTTCACCGTGGGCTCTACCCACTTACGGGATCGTTTTACTGACTCGCCTCCGGTTCTGCGATTTGGGCATGGAGTACTTAGAAGAAATTGTGCTTATGGGACATTTTGTTTAATCACCTAAATTTACACGTCTTCGGAAACTGCAAAAATAAATCAGATTTCATCAGGAGATGTGATTATAAGCCACTTTAGGACTGATACGACTTCAGCTATAAAATCCTCTCACATGCAGCCTCAAGCAGCGATCAATAATTTCTTTCTGTTTCCACAGCAGGGCCTTTCGGTGGCTTCCAGAACTTGGCCTAGATACTGGTAACATGCTGACCGAAATCCCTTCTCCAGAAAAGACGTATGATATTTCCTGGACGTGACCTTGGCTGTCATGGTTTTCATTTTCAAACTCTTTCACGAAGTGACTTGACTGCCACGGTCAAACACACACATACATCATGGCACAGCTCTCTCCTAGAAAGTACTTTTCGAGACTGAAGACGCAGATCCTCCCTCCCCGTGTGCTTGTGTTGTCATCCCGCTCCTGTATCTCGCGCTGCAAAAAGAGCCAGCCTTGCAAAAGTTTAAGTGCCATGCAATTATAGCCCCAGATCTGTAAATACAGCAGCAGGCCAGCTTTGTGAGGTTGGCTATAATTTTAATGAGAATCCCTTCGACACGTAAAATCGTCTCAGAACCTTCCTCAGCCAGCCATGGGTTTCTTTTCAACACGGTTTTTTACCTCGGCTCCTAATAAAAAGAAACCTCAGCTTTCTAATACATCTAATTTAAAAGGTTTATGTTGAGATTCTCTGTGTGAGTGGTGTGTATTTCCAAACATTTTATCTCACCACTTCGGTTTTTATTTGCACTCTGCTTAGATCTGGGTTTTATGTCAACATAAGAATCCCGAAATGTACCTAATTCACTCCTGGGGCCCAACGTTTTCCCTGCCTGTGTGGTGCTGTGGGGACCCCGTCTTCTGCTTTTCTCAGGATCTTCCCTGAAGCCTGAGACACTAACTCCATCCAGCTTGCAGCAGAATCCCAAGCATCACAGACATATGGACCATCGCCAACTCCAACTAGTTTATTAGATTAAGGCCGTGGGTAGTTAACAGTAAGATCCTGGGTTTCTCCTACAGTTGCGAAAAGCTCGCAGCCTGGCGTCCATCTCAGCTCATGCGGAAAGATGACCTCCACCAGCTCATCCGTGTCCACGGTGCAGCGCACAGCTGCACCCCCACTCACACTTTCTCGTGGTGGCTACACACACACCCCTGTCCCGAGCACAGAAAAATGTGTACACTCCTACTCCGCCTTTACTTTGCAGCTGTAACTACTTTCCTGAGCCCCAAGAATCCATAATCCACTCCTTTACAGAGAAAATGAATCTTCCCACCAAAAACTGAGGATCACTTAATGGATATATGACAAGGATAGTATGTCACTCGACAGGGCCTAGCCCCTTTGCTCCCCTGCATTCAATCTGAGGTGCCAACATACTTCTCCACTTTTAAATGGATATCTGGAAATCTCTACTAGAATCACCCCCAATCAAGCAAAAATGAGGGTTCCTTGCTAAAAAAAAAAAAAAATCAAAGTATATATGTCTGTTTTCTTTCCTATTCATTGGAGGGATGTTTTTCTCCCCCTAGAGTGTACTTTCCAGGGGGGGATAATTATTGGAATAATATTATTCCTAAAAGAAACCCCACATGAGATACCAGCACGAGTGAAAATCACATCATTCCCACGGAAACAATTCAAAATCATAAGGTATGATTTAAAAGAAGATAGCTATGGTTCTAGGTTTTAAATCCTTTAGACATACTAACAGCTTGTCTTAGATCAGATCTCACTTCTAGTTCTCTAGAATTATAATTTTAAAAGTGACAGTCTACGGCCATGCCACCCCGAACAAGTCCATTCTCGTCTGATCTCGGAAGCTAAGCAGGGTCGGGCCTGGTTAGTATTTGGTTGGGAGACCACCTAGGAATACCAACTGCTGTAAGCGTTTAAAAATAAAAATAAAAATAAGTGACAAATCTATTCAAAAGGCCTATTTTACACACTTTGAGGATATTAAAGTCTTCACACACGGCCATTTTCAAATAGGAAAAAAGTCACATAACCAAAGTTCCTTTGCACACACATTGAGCTAAGGTAACCAAACCCCTCACTTTCATTGTAAAATTACTGTTTCTCATGCACAATCAGGGTCTTCCAGATTATGACATGTCACTGTAAAAATAGAAGAACTTAAAAGTTAGTTTAAATCTAAAACTTAGACCCAGGACTTCCATTTTTAGACGCACCCTTTAATTTCTTGGTGTCGTCTACATTTTACTTACACTTAAATTTAGGAAAGTAATTTTAGATCACCGGCCTTCACCACCTTCACCAGATCTGCGGTGTTTCAAACATGAAGCATCGAATCCTCTCTATTTAAATACTAAAATATTTGAAATAAAAGATACTGTTGAAATGGCAGGGGAAACTTGCCCCTGGCTATTTTGAAAAACCAGTTGGGATGACAGTCCAGCCATTGGAAATTCTTGGTTATCTACAGCATAGCTGCTCTAGATCTCTAACTGTGAGAAGGTGCATATTGACAATGAGTAATGTGCAGTCCATTGACTGCTAATATTCCAAGTGAGGGTACAAAGAAGGAAGGACCAGCAAGTGGGTCATTATGAACATCGACAATACAGACTCCAAGTGTCAGCGCCACAAATCACCACAGTGACTTTCAAAGTCCTCCCAAAACTCCAACGCACCCTGCCACCACCGAGGATCAAAATTATCTGAAATTGTGTCCAAAATATTTGAATACATCCTTTGTGCCAGCCTGTTTTCTTATACATGCTCCTCCAAAGGTTTTAATAGTTTCAAGTTCAAGGTGTAGATCATAAACAAAAGCTATGATTTGAAGGATTACCTGCTCCAAGAATGCCCAAATATCTTTACAACACTGGGGAAAGAAAATCCGACTCCTCTGGCGTTCTCCTCCTCCCTGGGGAAGCAAAGGGTGAGGAAGCCAGGAGGTGACAAAGAGACTTGGATTAACAGAGATCATCTCCCACCTCAAACTGAGAACCAACTCAAAGCAGCAAACAGCCGGGATTCTGCTCGCAAGGACTGACCGCTGCTTTCAGCTACCTTGACCACATCTGGCTTTGCAGGCTCCGCGAGTCTCATGAGAAGTGTGTAGGTGTCTCTATGTCAACACCTCCTGAATGGAGTTCCACGAAATAGCTGGCAGCACTGATATTTATTCAACATGACAACGTCTCCCCACCATGCCATATCATATGACTGACGCTGACCTGCGATCGTTTTCCACTGGGAAATTGGAAAAGATTTTAGAAATATTAGCTCCTCTGTCTTGTGAAGAAATAACCCCCTGCCCTTTGTAATTATTATTTTTTGTCATTTAAGGATAGTTAACAAAAACATCAGAGCGAATCTTAACTCTAGGAAAAAAGGGTTGAAAATTTTCTATTACTTTCTTACAGTATGAGATACGATGTATTCCACATAGACACAATATGTAACACTTTGGAACAGTGCGTAAGTTATAAATCAATATCGACATCTTTCAGAAATGCTTTACTTCTTATTTATATATCTGGCATTCCACTGGGATCTTAGCCCTTACCACAAATAAGATACCTGATTTTATGAGATTAGAAATTCAACAAGATTTTTCTTCAATAACAAAATAAAACATGAGAAGTGGGGGTGGGGTGTTTATATACACGCATACAAGCAGCCCCACTGCATAATCCATTCAATGTTAAACACTAATTTTCAAACAATTAGCTAAAGAATGCTCATCAGATGAAATAGCAGAGAACTTGCCATGAAATAACAGGCAGATGTAAAATTATGTACCTCAATTCTACCCTGAATTTTTTTTTAAAAAATGAAGTAATGATAAAGTGTTGGCAAAGAGAAGAAATTGAAATTTTAAGTATAATTAAAATAATATTCTTAGATCACTCAAAAGATATAATAGCCATTGACTAGTTTAGTGGAATTTCCAAGTCACCGACTCCAAGCGAAGCTTGGATTACCCAACCACAAGCAGCACGTGTGATGTTTGCAGCCCTCATAAAAACTTTCTTTAGAATTATAAAACTTTATTTATTAACCACAAGTTTGCGTAGCTCATCCTGTTTCCGCCAGAATTGGAATACAATTAGTTCATTCACAGCTTGACACACAGTGAATTAATTTATCTGGTGAAGGGGAAGAGGGGAAGTTATAATTTCTATTGCCTGGTATTCCCAGTGAGGAACGAGCCAGTAGAGCAAGGGTTAACCCCAGGAATGTGACAGTCCTCCTGGTGATAAGGTGATGGCGAGCTGAGGCCATACAAGGGCTCTCAATTTCTTGGAGAGAACTGAAAATACTCAAAAAAGAGTCCCAGGGGCAAATAAACTCTATGCCCTATGTCATGTTACCCCGGGAAGAATAAAATGTGTTGGGTTTCTTTTTTTTTTCCCCACATTGAAAGTTTTCTGCACTACAGAAGCTACAGAAACTCAAGGAGTGTGAAATCTGTAGCACATATGATATAAGTTCTTTTGAAGGAGACACCAAATTGTATCAACGAAAAGTTGCATTAAATCCACATCTGCACTAAAACCGTTTATCCAATCTTCATCGGGCAGTTCAGTCTTCTATTAGTCATAACACCCAAGTTTTTGTGCTTAAAAAACATTAAAGATCACTCTGGGCTGTGCCTTTTGTGAAACATCTGCACAATATATGACAGTAATAAATGACAGCTTGATTTTAGACAGAAACCAAGAAGGCGAGCGGATAAAAGGAAATGACAGGCTACATTTTTTAAACGTGCCAAGGTTTCCAATGAAGATCGAACCCTGGAAGCACGTGCACCGAACCCTTGCAGGCTGAGTGAGGGGTCACCAGGGGAAGGGACAGAGAAGGGGGTGAGGAGAGACCACTGTTTGCTCTCCGGATCCTGGCCGCTTTCGGGGTGCCGCTCCTCTGCAGACATCCCCGACCGCGCGCGTCTCCCGAGGTCCCGGGCCCTGGAGAGTCATCCCTCCCGGCGCCGCACGCCCCACCTGTCCCCGCGTCGTTGACGAGCCTGCCGTCCCCGACCCCGTCCCCATCCCCGTTCCAGTCTCCACTGTCCCCGTCCCCGTCCCTGTCCCCATCCCCGTCCCTGTACCCATCCCCGTCCCTGTACCCATCCCCGCCGTCCCCTTCCCCGTCCCAATCCCCACTGTCCCCGAACCCGTTCCCGTCCCGATCCCCGTGTCCCTGTCCCCGACCCCGACCCCATCCTGTCCCGTCCCCGCCGACCCAATCCCCGTCCAGTCCCCTACCCTGTCCCTATCCCAGTCCCCGCCACCAGCGCGGGGCGCGCGACTCACCGTCGGGGGAGGGCGCCGCGCCCGCGTGTCCGCGCCGTGTGTGCCCACGCGTGCCGGGCCGTGCGCGCCGCGCCGGCCGCTGGGACTCGGGAGCCGGGCTCTGCCCGCGGTGTGGGCGCCGGCCCGGGGGCCCTCGGCTCCGCCAATCGCCGAGCGGGGTGGCCGCCCCCACGCGCAGCTGCGGCCTGGGGCGGGGCGCGCCTGTCCGGGGGTGTGGGGGGCCTGTCCGGGGCGCGTGGGGGGCGTGTCCAGGGCCTCTGGGGCGCGCGTCCAGGGCGCATGGGGGTGGGGGTCCGGGTCTAGTGGGGCGTGTGTCCGGGACACGCGAGTGTCCGGGCCACTGGGGCGAGCGTCCGGGTACAGTGGGGCGCGTGGGGTACGCGTCCGGGGCTACTGGGGCGCGTGTCTGGTCTGCATGGGGGTGTATGTCCGGGGCGCGTGTCCGGGGAGGATGGGGGCACGCGTCTGGGGTCTTGGGGGCGCGCGCGTTTGGGGGCGCGCGTCCGGTGCGTGTGGGGGTGCATGTCCGGGGCGCGCATCCGGGGAGCGCGTGGGGGCGCGTGTCCGGGGTGGATCCGGGCCCGTGTCCGGGGACCGCCCTCAGGCCGAGTGCGCGCGGGTGTGGACGCTGCCCAGGTCCGTGGGTCGGGCGAGCGCGGAGCCGGCGGGGGAGCAGGACCGGGACGGGGCGGGGAAGGGGGCGGCGCAGAGCCGGGACGACGTGAGCTGAGCGCCCCGGCCCCGGCGGGAGAGCAGCCCCGGACCCCGGACCGGACCGGGAAGGGTGGGGGGACTGAGCCCGGGCGCTCAGGAGGCCGTGGGGGCGCGGGGGCCCTCAAACTCGCTGTCGGTGAGAAACACGTTCCCTTGCGCTTCGGCCGTTGCCAACGTTCAAACGAGTCAAGGTTACCACCGGCGGCCGCGGGAGACGTTTGCGAGGACCACGCGCGCCCGGGGGCCTGCCACTCGGCATCAGGACCGGGTCGCTCTGAGACTCACAAAGAGACGCGACCCCCGGGGACCCCGCCTCGGTCCCCCGTGGTCGCGACCTGCGTGTCCCCAAGCCGAGCGCCGGGAGGGGACCCCGGGGCCGGGCAGGGCGGGGTGCGGTCGCCGGGATGACACCCCGGCCTGACGGACGGACGGATGACGCGGTGACAGCGGCCCTGCAAGAAGAGTGTTCCCAAGAAACCAGCTGCCTCCGTCCGAAAGGGGACCCGCGAGCGTCAGCTCGTCGACCTTGGGCGCGCTGCGGGAAGCCCCTCTGGAGGTTTTGCTTTAAAAGTGAGTTCTGGCCTCAAAATCGCGCTTACCTGCGTGCGCCTTCTCTTCACGCATGTCCCGCGGGGACCGTCACGACCGTCCCTACCTCCGTGGAGCGCCAGGAACCCATCCCACAGCGTGCTCTTGCACACTCCCCGACCAAGTAAAAACTACTCATGTCCCTCCCTCTCCAAACTTTAACAGCCAAGGATTTCAGCAAACAGCCAGAAAGAAAGCTAAGTCCCCCCCACCACCACCACCCCAAGGGAAGGGAGGGAATAAGCACTCCTTTAATTTGAAAAATAATAATTAAAAGTCCCTCAACTTTTAAGGCCGGGCAACACAATCTATTAATTGATCGCTATTAACATGCAGTTTTATTGACCATAGCACACAGAAGTCTGATTGTGAAGGAGGAGTGTTTTCAATGAAAGTGGAGTTATTTTAGCTGCAGACGTGTTTACATTTCTGTGGTTTAGTCTATAACTTTCTCTTTTTCTTGCTTCAGAATTCTGCTCCATGAAGCAAAGCCCTTAGCTCCCAGACATTCCAAAAAGTCTGCCAAAATAATAGAAAAAAAAGAGAGAGAGAGAGAGAGGAAGAAAAAACACACAGAGACCCCCAAGTCTGGGTCAGGCACAGGGTTGTAAGTGGGCATCTTAGGTATGCCCCCTTCCCACACACTTTCCACTTACAAAAAAAAAAAAGAAAAGAAAAAGAAAAAGCCTTCGGGGCTCCATTTCCTGTTTGCTGGGGAAAAAAAGAAAATGGGTCTAAGCAGCTGAGTTTAGAAATCGCCTTCTCCAGGACCTGTAGATTCTGAGAGGGTCTTTAACCCTAGGGGTGCCAAAACAGGCTCACCGGTTTGACAATCCAACACTACACATTCTCCAAAAATGTGTTTCTCTTCTAAATGGACAGCCTTCACGAAACTACAAATACACATTTCTTGAACAAACAGGCACACCATGGCAGATCAGACGCGAGCCCACCTCTCCGCAGGAGGCCAAAAGATGACACCATAAAAATAAAGATTGAAAACAGAGCGCAGGCTTCCAATGAGCATGTGTCCTTTTATTTCTGAGGTTCTGGTACAAAAAGCCAAATGCATATCAAAAGCTGCACGTTTAGTCACAGGGTCGTGCCAATTTATACAATCTGCGCTAGTCACTGTTTGCAAATTGATTGATTCCTTGGAATAGCAACACAAAAGTCACAGCGCTGCAGTTCACTTAGTCTTAAAAATATGTTCAACCTGCCTCTCCCCTTCAGTACAAATTGCATATTTTGGTCCCTTTTTTCTCTCACTGTTCTCCAAATAGTCCAGATCCAAGAAACCTCACTATATTTTGAAATCTTCCTTTTAGCCACTCATTGCCAAAGCTCACCACAAGGGAGCCCTTAACAGTTCGGGGAGTGCTTTAAAGCAAACAGATTCTCAACCTGTTGGACGATGGGCAGTCCGCTGGGCAATGACTCTGCTTTGTCGTACTACATCACCTGGCAACGAGTCCTGATCATCAGCACTCATGCTGAAAATAATACAGCGCTGAAAAGGATACTCTGTATGCTAATGGACCAAAGAGCACGTTTTATGAATAAAGGAGAGCACTTTAATCATAGAAAGAACATGATTTCAACAATCCAGGTTACCATGGTGAGAACGGGGGAAAAAAATGTTCAGAAAAACCACAATATTTGAAACGATGTCATTTGTGGTTTCCCCTCACTACCTCTTCTCCCATTCTCTGGAAGGAAGACATGGTGAAGAGGTAGAGACAGAAACAGAGATGATAGAGATAGAAATAGGAAAGAAAGAATGGGAGAGAAGGAAGGAGGGAGAGAGGATTTCTTAAAAGGTAACAACACACACTGAGCCCACTCACAAAGCTGGGGCCTTTAACTTAGACAAAGCTTAGCACCCAGAATCCAGAGTTTGGTGGAGGTGGGACAGCGTCTCCTCCACCTGTGTCTTGCATCTGGTTGTTGAAGTGAGGAATTTCTTTCTGTGTCTAATCTAATCCTATGACCACGGCATTCCCTTCAGCCTGGTCCATAGTCAAGGTCAAATACAGGAAATCAGTTTCAACTAGTTCAATCAACCGAGTTAGAGACACCCACAGAACACAAGTAATAGCGATACCTTTCCTATCTGCGCTGCAGGACACACACAAAACACAGTCATTCTGAGTTCATTAAAAAATAGCATTCAAAAGGAAAGCTTTTACAGCAACGCCCCTTGACACATTTTATAAGAATTAGCCTTTTTTAAGTATTTCATACATGAGATGATCTTCCTATGTAAGGTTTTCCAGTCGACTTAATTCTTTTTGAAATCCCTTTTATCCAAAAGATGTTTTGGATTAAATTAAGTATTTGTTACTGGATAATGTCAAGGTCTTGTTCAATGAAATGTCCTGCACTGGGTTGTCACACCTGTTAAATATAAGCCTCCTTTTCTTTTGATATTCTGAGAAGGGCCTTAAAAGGTTTACATCCTTCAATATGGAGATTTAATTGCTTTACCTATAATAAAAATAATCCCTATAAAATTCAGATTATGGATATTTCAAAGCCGAAAGAACTATTGGATTGGGATGTAAAGGTTGCAGTTCAAAAAGCCTCCCACTTTTAATATAACGTGCGTGGAGTTATGAGTTATACACTCCTGGTTATCATTTTGTAAGGTCTGGCTCTGTTGTCTTGCACCGAGTGTCTGTGAGCTCGCTTTATAGCCTAGCGGGTCTGCGTGTGCGTGTGTGTTAAATATGGAATGGGGAGCGGATCCCTCTGCAGTAAAAGCTCACCGAGGAGGAAGTCTCAGATTCTGTTTGAAATGAGGCCCTGGAGTGAGGTCTCGGCAGTGACACTTTCGTGATTTCGGTGAGCTCAACTCTGGCATGAGGCCACAATGAAGGGGAACCCTGGACTGGGAAAGGAGGCGACCTGCTTCGGTCCTTGGCCATATATCTGCTGTTTGGGCCATGAGCATCCTTCCATGGTTCTCCGGGCATCTTGGGCCCTTTCACCCACAGCCTTCCCTCCAACCACTGTGACCATCTTTCCATCATGGAGGTGATGGGGACAGGATCCTTCCATTCCAAGTTCCACCTTCCCTCAGAACAATCCAAGACAGCAAAGGGAGGGGAATATGTGTCAGAACTCTGGATCTGGGGTCCTAAATGCAATATCCCTGGGTCCCCACCATCCTCATCCCATTCCCTGACTTCCATCCTGGATTGTCGATGAGCACATAAGGAACAGAGGCACCCATTCCCCTGGGCGAGTCCTGGACCCACTACACAAGCATACCCATTATCTTTTATTATCAACGACTAAGAAGTCGGTTTCATGTGTGCTTTCCCCTTCCAGACTAATTTCATGCACCACTCCTCCTCTGAAGCACTTTTTCAATCTGCGTCAGATGCAGTTTCAGTCTTCGGCACTCACAGCAGTTCTTCATCACACGCGGTGACCACAAACCGCTCCGCAAAATTGCATAACGCATAATTCCTATCAACTTGCATAATGCCCAGAATAAGTTGATCTGAAACACATTGTTCATCTGTCAGTGAGCCCTGGTGACCAAGGTTATACCCGTGAGCCAGGAGACTCTATTTGTATTCTGTAAATGGAATTACGCACAGCACGTCAGGAGATTCGCTCCAGCCCTTCTGGTGATTATACTCTGGCAAATTGCTTTTGAGTTTCATTTACTGTGACACAATCTATCAATGAACGACTTCGTCGTGTACGTTTTTGTCAACATGATCACTCGTGAGAGCCGAGGTAGTTGCATTTTTAGAAACCCGAGACGATTTCTTCCCAGAGATTTGTGGGTTATGAAGACGTCGGCATAACCATGCTTCGGTGCGAATAAAAACGAAGATCTTAATGGTTTTCCTTTTCTATTCTGGAACAGTAAGTTATCGCATGATGACGGGTATCATTTTAATGGGTGCGGAGTCTGTTTCAGATGGAATGCACAGACAATTCGTAAGGGATGCGTGAGAAGAGAAATCTGGCCCTGAGCCATGTGACCATGGGCAAGTCACAGCCTCTTGACTGAAGCTTCAATGTTCTTATCTATAACCGAGGCTGTCGAAGTGGACGACCTGAAATATACCAAACACAGGACCTCCCGGGGAAGAACTCGGGGTATTCCCTTTCTTGTCCCTACTCTTTGGCATAGCGATTAGTGGATGGATGACCAGGGCAGCCTACTAGAAATCACACGTCTCTCTAATAAGCCCCAATGCACACACCATTCACAAAACACATACATGTTGATCATACAGGTGCCCTCCAGCCACTTTATGCAGTAGCGACAAGGCCTGAGGTGCTCCAAGTTCATAGGGATCCAAAGTGAGTCAAGACTCAAACCTAAGAAACCGTTTGATTTACTGAATCAAACTAAAACCTCTAACCCAGACCTGCTCGTAAAGCTAATTCTCCTGCTAACCAGCAGGTGCGCACAGGAGGAAGCTCAGAGTTGCTGACGGAACCACCTTCTTCAACAGGTAAATCGCGGTGTGGCTGAGGTTGGCGACTCCTTTACTTAGGTGCTTGGGTCTCTCCGAATCCCGGTGCAGGTTTTCTTTCTCGTTTCACACCTGCTGCTTTCCCACGTGCATCTCTCACGCACCCCTCTCACGCGCCCTGTGGACTCCCCTGCGCCTTTCTGACCGCATAGCCTACCTTCTGCATTCTTGCAGCATCAAGCACAGCATCAGACACATAACCCATCTTGACGGATGTCTGTTGATTTATTGACCTTTGGTGGCATGTCCTAAACCTCAGGGAGCACTAGTTGTGACCTGCCTCACTTCCTGGCACCTAAATGTCAGCCACACAGTTGACAGCCTGCCTTGGACCCTGTGAGTCCTTCCCCAGATGTGGGGGGCCATCCCCTCACACACCTTCTTGAGCATCTTCTTGTGCAAGGCAGCCCAGAAGTACCAAGCACCAGGCGCTGTGCAAGGGTACAACCCTCAACCAGCGAGAGACAGTCGTGGGCAGGTCGGTGTTCCAGTCCCTGATCCCTCAGAGGACGACTCTGGAACACATTCTTCATGGTTCCATAGGGGTTTGTTTGGACATGAGCTGACACACGGGAGCAGTATCGTCTTGCCTCCCTTGTCCCGCCTCTTACCCCCTCTCACTCTGGTTTCCCGGCCTCACTTTCCAAACCCTGTCTCAAGTCTGCTCTTGGTGGGACCCCAACAAAGGCACCATCACAGTGGGCTGCTTGTGGTCCATGTATGCCCTGACCCTTATCTTACTGGTATTGGCTGCAGAACCGGCTTGTGGACCTGAGCTAAGAGTGGTGCAAGGCCCAGGTGGTATGGCTTGCATGAGACTTTCAAACAGGAATGAGCCAGAAAGTTGGTCACCTTCATGCACAATCAGGCCTTGAGGGATTTGGGGGCCTCTTCCTCTTGCAACTTGACCGATGTGGCATCTGCTCTCACTGAAGGTGGCCACTGTGTCACTCGTCTAAAAGTACCCAAAGCCCCAAGAGAACCCCGTCCTTCCAACCATCGCCACAATGCAAGTGGGGCAGCCCTCTCTCTGCTCACATCGCCTGGTGCTTTTTCTCCATGGCTCTTGCACAGTTACTTAAAGCCAAAAGAGGGCAAAGGGAAATGCACACAGTGTCACCCTGCATCACATCATGGGTCTCTATGACTGCCTGGTGGGTAGCTGGAGGACACAGTTTCCCTCCGAGCACAAGTCATGGGCAGCAGGGACGCTTGAGTGCTGAGACTGCAGGTGTCTGTCTGTGAAAGACACAGAGGTATGGGGGCCATTCCGACAGAGCAGCTGCAGCCTCCACGTGCCACCAGCCAGGCTGACCCCCCTCCTGCCCTCATTAAATCGTCCATCAAGGGGCTCAGCACGGGACATGGGGTGCATTTGTCCCCATCTCCCGTCAGCCCTGCGATCCTCAACGATTGGTTTTGTCTTATTTATCTTAGTCCTCTCAGAGCCAGGCACATGGGGGACATTGAGTAAATGTTGTTTTTCATTGGGTTGAAAGGAATTAAATTGGGCCTCTTTGGCTTGGATTAAAATACAATGAACTAAAAAACAAAACGTAATGTAGTTCATGTGAGTTGTTCTATAGATAGAGGATAGATAATAATAATAATAATAATAATAATAATTAATAATAATAATTTGATAGATAACAATGACGATGATGATTAGATAGATAGATAGATAGATAGATAGAGTATAAATATCATATAAAGTTATGTGTAAACACACACACTCTCTCTTCCAAACAGACCAATTCGTGTTCATTCCCTGAATCAATCAGGCCCAGAGTCTGGTTAATTTATAACGGTCGGTATTCAACCGATGGTTCCAAATCACCATCATGTAAAGACGCCCCAGAACCCAGGGCCTTGCAGCCCCGTTCCAAAGTAAATAAAATGTGACGTTTTCCTCCCGATCGTTCATTTTTAGGGAGCTGTTTTCTTGCACATGCTGCGTCTGGGCCCACAAGTCCGTGCCAAGTCGCTAATGAATAGGCAGACTTAGCTGTCCATTGACTCCGGGCAACACGATTAAAGTTACACACTTTTTGTGAGATCCTCCCCCTAAGAAGCCTGCCTGCCCCTGCTGTCCCCCTCCCCACCGGCCCCATAGCTGTTCTGGGGACCTAGCTGTGGTTCGTGGTTCCAGCACAGCCCGCCAACCCCCCAGCCCCAATGTGGGCCACATGGCCCAGACCAGACCGCTCCTGTTGAGTTAGCTGTCTGTTTCCATGGGGTCTATCGCCATCGAACTTAAATACTTAAATTCTTTCACTACCAAAATCACTGGGCTTTTTTTTTTTTTTTTTTTTAACAATCCTTGGACATGATCCCAGCTTAAGAAGGCACGAAAAGCAACATTCGGCCAAATACAACTTTTGAATCATTCAAATGAGAGCTACTTAAGTTTTCTGAAAACAAGTCCAACCCTGTGTTCTCTGATGTGAACAGAAAAAAAAAAGAGAGAGAAAGAAATTTATGCACCCATGTGCAGAATTTGAGCCCATGCAGATGGCATGTTCTGCACCGTCGTCGAGTGTCACTGTTTTGGCAGATGCGTCCCCGCGCCTGGCTCTGCGGCGGAGGGTTTCCGTGGCTCTAAGTCTGGCAGATGGCTTTGGATTTTTGCCTGTGGGTACATCTCTAAGTTCTAGGACGGCTAAATCCATCATCAGAGTTTCCTGGGGTATCATTTCTCCTTATTTTAAATAGATACCTCAGAGACCGGGCCAGGTCCCTCAGTCTGTTTGGCCAAAATGTCCTCTGGTTCCTGGAAGAATCTACGGTGGTCACTTGATATGTTAAGGCAGAGGAGAGCATTTAGATATCTTCTAAAGAAAAACAGAGCTTCATGCAGCCTCTGCAGAGAAATCTGCTTTCTCCCAGGGAACCGGATGACTTGCATTTCAGCTACTTGGGACATAAAGGGCAGAATGGAGTGATTGTTATTACTTAGCACCTGAGACATTCACGGTCTGGGTCCTGGTATAATGAGGACACAAAGATGCAGAACTAAACAATTCCGATTTGCCCTGAGTTCACTTCCTTAACAGGAACTGACCCCGTGTATGTGTCAAGCCAGGCACTGAGGATGAAAAGAGGATTCTGACCTCCAGGAGCCCCGAACCTGCTGGAGTTGGGTTCAGGGGGGAAGGGATACCGATGCAGCCTCGTGGAGCCCTGTGACACGTGTAAGGAGAAAGAGCAACTTTCTCAGCTCACGAGATTCACTCCCAAGGACCCAGATGCAATGCAGATGGAGAGGAGAGTTCATCTGTTGGGCAGAACTATTTAATTTCCAGTGGATTCAAACTATATCTGTCTAGGAAGCTATATTTAGGTGTCCCAGCAATATCATAGTGAGGCAGATGAGTCCCATTAACGGTATAAATAAGGTCACCACGTAAATAAGTGGGACGGAATTCATTTAAGCCATGGAATGCAAAGTTCACAAAGTTGAACCTCACCTTAGAGAAGTACTAATTATGACACTATTCGGGTAAAATTCAAACATGCAAACTGAATTGAGAGAAAAAGAATAAATATAGTTACCATGATGTACTTGACACATATGTGGATCTTTCTTGACTTCATTCAAAAGCTGAGATTTCAATCCAAATTCTATAATCAGTATGATTTTGCATTTTTTTCATAAAAGCTTTGCAGCCCCTCCAGGGAGAGTTTATGATGCTTTTAGGGGGAAATGAAGTGCTGGTTTCTGACACTGTTAAGAAAATCGAGTGTAAATTCAAAAGTGAAATTCACTGTGACGCTTCCCAGACCATCTCGGCCCACGAACATCTTCGATTTCCTTGCGATTATTTATTTCAAGGCCTCCGACATCTCCTCCTCCCAGAGCTTGTCCCTTTCTGCCTCATACAACCAGCATTTCGTTATCTCTGCACGAATCACTTCTCCACTTGCCTTTTCACTGAGGCTGCGAGCTTTTCAAACTCAGGAGTGAGTTCTCCCTCTTCTCGCTTTTCCGTTTCACAGATTCTCTTGAACATCATTAACGCAGGCATTTAAAGATTGTTTCCGGGTCACATGTGTGTCAGCCCCGTAGTTACGAGATGGCCTTTGAAATGATAACGATACCACTGATGTTTCTGCAGTTCATGTAATGCCAGCGTATAAAGGAGATACTCAAAAAAAGTTGTAGGCGAATTAACAGATTTTGAAGAATTAAGAATTTCACCAGAGTTCAACCTATAAAAACCATTTTGCATATTTTTAGGGAAAGGCTAGCAATAGTTTTTAAAGAGTTAATAATACGATCTACAGCTAGGCTTTCAGGATTTAAACCTCTTGTTAACAGGCCCATGGACACCACCATGTGGGATCTATTTTAAACTAGAGCAGAGAAGGAGAAAGAAAAAGACAACGTACAGAAGTATTTGAATTTGCTTATTAGTTACTTAATTGAAACATATTCTGTATTGTGTCTTCACTACTTCTGTTTTACTTGGTTTCAACATGCATTGAAACCCGTCTTCGACTTTCTGACAAAATATCATTTTATTTTTGATATTCAGTAGGCAGCACAATTTTATTCTTTCTTTTCTTTAAAAAAAAGACTTTCTGAATTAGCATCTTTATTTGTTAATAACATAATGGAGCAGCGCATTAAACAGAAGAAAACGAGCTTCATCTCCATAGAAACTGCAGGCGTTGGGGTGAGATTAAACTTTAAACAACCAAAACGTGACTCCAGCCCCATCTCATCAGACAATCACATGGGCCTTCAATCGCCTGTCCCATTGTTCTAACATCTTGACTCATTAAATAAATTCAGTTATGATAATGTTTTCTTCAAGTCTCCGCTAGGAAAAAAAAATGACTCTTTACCCTCCAAGAATGGGACATATAAAAATTCTTATAATTAATAAAAGGCATTTGTGTCATGAGAATGTCTCCATCTCCTTTTATTAAGTGACTGTATTTTCACTTGCATTATCAGCACACTCAACAAGCTATGCCCCCGAGAATAGAATGACAACATTTTGCACTCCCCGAAAGCCCATTTCTAAGATAATGCACATTTTGGCTGCGGTGTAAATAACAGTGTTGTCTGAAAACCCAGGAGGCAGCCTTTCTTCCTCTCGGCCTCTTTCCCCGCCTCCAAACTGAACCACACCTCTCCAGAAATACTCACTTTCTTAATGAAAACCATATTTAAAAAAAAAAATACGTTTTGCCTGACCCGCTGAAATGCCTGGACAACCTTTACTGTCAGCTTCAGACGACACGTGTCTTATGAGAGTCTGGGCCCCTGCTCGTCTGGCAGAGAGAGCTCTGTCCCACATCTTTATGAGAAAGAGGGACAAAACTTCTGTTTTTGGCATTTTATATTGGAGTCTGTTTTAAGCGAGGAGGGGAAAAAAAATAGCAACGTAGAGTCTAGACAGAAGAGATGGGGGTGAAATCTGGAAGCCATTCACGCCGGAGAGGGCAGCAGCAGCCGTCGGCAGCCGGATCGCCTTACACGGCCTAATTACACATGAAAAATGTACACATCGTTTCTCTCGACTGCTTGGAAAAATAGATGCTCAGATGGCACTTTGGGGCTGTGGCAACTGAATCAAACTCATATTCTGGACTTGAGATGTCTTGCTCCCTCATTTCGCAACGTGATTTTTTTCTCTTTCTCTCTTTATTTATTTATTTTTATTTTTATTTATTTATTTTTTTTGGCAAGGAAAAAAAATATGAGAGAAAGTTGTATTTCTCTCACCCCTCTAAATATTTTTGGTGTAGTCTAAATGAGGCAAGTAGTCACATTTTGTGAAGAATATTTAGATGTTAAAGAAGGTTATATGCGGTATGAAATCAGACACGTTTCTGTTGTAAAGACTCTCCTCAATGCTAAGATGAAGACCCTGAGGTCCACAGGGCTGTTTTAGGGCCTCATTTGCAGTGAGTTGACTTGTTGTTGCCAATGATAACTTCTAAATCATTGGCTCGGCCTGCTTGTGCAATGACAGCCTTCTTACTGGGCGTGGTTCTGTGTTTTATACAGAATAACGATTTTTAAAGAGTCTTTTAATATAGTGTCTTTTTCCAAGAGTTCAAAGCATATTTCAGATATTAACACTCCATTGCGTGACATTCCTGGGACCCAAGGTAGGGATGAGGCTGTGGGCGGGAACTGACTCTGCAGAAGGTTCTGTGCGAAACATGACTGGTTTCTTAAATGAGGAAAAACTAAGCTTCAGCGACTGGCCCAAGTCCTCACAGTGGCATTTATGATTGAAACCAAAATAACTTTTGTCATCTCCTTCACATTCTCCAGCCTTCACTAAGGAAGCTAAACAAAAGTAAGTATTTCATGAGAATAATAGTACGCATGGCTTGCTGACACGTATAACTTGTTTTTACACTTTCTATAATTTTTTCCTGCCTACTGCCATTTCCTCTTTGAATCTTTGCTTTGGACCTAGAACTCATTCGAACCTCCTAGGAAAATTTGATCTCTCTTTGTGAATTTAGGGTTTGTCGCAAATAGAAAGACCATCTAGATTAGGGATCTCAGTGCCAACATACAGGTGTCTTCCCCTTTACAGCCAGGTAAGGGAAAGGCATAGTTGTCACCCTCTGTGACAGCAGAAATTGCTGTACAAATAATAAGAGTATAATGGAGAGAGTTGGGACTGGAATGAAAGGTGTGGTGGAGGGAAGGGTGAACCATTGGTAGAAAAGTCTGGATAGGGGAAGGGTTGTTCCCCTCATGCCAACGCTCAGGGTCACCCTTGGCCTGAGTCCCAAGCCCTCCCTGGCACAAGGCTGAGTGGAAGGGGTTAGGGCTCCTGGTTTGTATGAAGCTTCCCCGCCCCACATCCTCCTTACTCAATAAGACCCTCAACCCTAAAAACAGGGACCTGCCCCTCCTTGGCTACATGGCGGCCCCTGTGGACAGCTTTTCAAGAAATGTTTCTAAACCCTAGACTAGAATACACAGTCTCAAAGCAAATCAATGCTATGGATATCAGGTATCAAAGTATGACAATAAATTTGTGATGTTTGTGCTTCTCTGTTAACTCATTAAATAACAGAGCTACTGGCGCATCCGACAGTTACTATATCGAAGTCACGAAGAGCAAAACCTGCACATCAAGGTATCTGCGACGGCTGTAGCATGCCATGAAGATGTGTGTGACTTGCGCTGGTGACCAAATCACAAGGACAGATAATGATAACGGAGAGGAATTGCCTCGTAAATGCCAACAGTGAAGATGGGGATTTTCTTTTCTCATCCATGGGGTTCTGAGAGCACGGGCACCCCGACTTTCAGCCTCAGGCACGGAAGCCTCCTTAGCTGTCTTGGCCCGAGTCCTCATCGGAAATCCTCAGCTAGTTCCCAGCCTCCAAACATTATCCTTAAACTCTGATGGCCCATTCATTCATTCATTCATTCGTCACTTGTGTGTTCACTCAGCAAATGCATGTACTCAGCACTGAGTTGGGGTCATACACGGGGTGAGGTCCTGGGGACACAGCAAAGGAGAAGACAGATCCTGGCAGGGATCCAGGAAGGCTGGAGCCTCATGGGCAGTGGTCAGTGGGCCAGGTGCTCTGGGCTGCATGGCTGGCATCACCTTGTGGAAGGCTCTCTGGTGACATGGGTGCAGGCACCATAGGCGATGCAGGGAGGCTCAGGGGAGGCTGCTGTGACAGTGTCGGCAGAGGTGGTGAGTCTGGAAACCACCCCGCCTCTGATTCAGGGCTGAATCTGTCTCCTGCTGAGATCCCAAGGGAGGCTGTGGCAAGGACAGCAGAAGACCAAGACTAGGACCTCTCCTCACACCGGGCTCTGTGTGCCCTTCAGCAAGGGATAGGTAAGGCAGGGTGACCCCCACCACAGACCATGAGCAGTGAGTGGTGGGGCAGTGACCACACAGGTGCACACACATCACAGCTCACCATTGTATTCTATGGGAATCATGCTCTGTTAATAAATACTAAAGTAATCAATTTAAAATTTTAAGTCCCATCCAAACCTTGTACAAGCCTCTGCATTTCCCTGTCCCCATCCCTGATTTCAATAGCAGTGATAGCTCACACAGAGACCACGCTCACGAGGTGACCGGTGCCATTCCAAGCATTTGCATACATCCATTCAGTTAATCGTCACAGGACGCTACTGGGAAGATGCTGTTATCACCTTCATGTCGCAGATGAGGAATCGGAGGCACAGAAAGATGACGAGAGTCTGTCTGCTAAGACGTGGCAGAGTCACAAGCATCCTCCCTCTGCCTCCCTCTCAGGCCTGTCCCAAGCACCAGACTTGAGGCAGATGCCAGAGGTCTCGGGAGAGTACACAACCCTTGGGCCACTGTGTGGTAACTCCAGCTGGCCAGAATGGCCCCTACAAAGGCTTCAGCCGACTCTTCCATGGATTTAGAAACCACTGGTCAGTGGTGAGAACCCCACCAAGATTCTAATGATAGCAGCCAGCCCCCAATTTCCATCCGGGAAATGAATAATCACCTTCATTACTCTGTCCTAAGAGCCTGTTTTCCATCCTCAGAATCATTACTTAGAGTCTCTGCTGAATTCTATCCAATTTCCTACACCCCTCTGTTTTGGTTTTTCTTTTTTTTTTTTTTTTTTTTTCTTTTTTTTTTTTTTTTTTTTTTTTTTTTGAGCATTGTTGACCTTCGAAGGAACTTTGAAATAGCTCACAATCAAAGGTGCTCGTGATAAGACCGCAAAAGACATACAGACCAGGTCATCAAGGTTTTGATACATGGGAGCTCCACATGGGTTATTGAAACCCTAGCTTAGACACCAAACCTAGGTCCTAAGTGTTCATGTCACCCATGAGGAAACCTCGTTTTCCTCAACTGTGAGACGAAGATATTAGTACCTTTCTCTCTGAAAACCCAAGGTGAGGGTGGAGGGGAGAAGGCCTCATAGATGGCCAAGGTGCTGATGAGAGTGCAGCCCAGTGGACACACAGCCGGGGAGAAGCGCCCGTGGCCACCTTGAGAAAGAGCTGGTACGGCGACAGATTCCCAGCATCAAGCTGGTGGGTTCGGCCAGAAGCAAGCCCCGTCCTCTCGCTGGACCCCCCCACGGTCCCTCAACAAATCTTAACAGTGCTAACGTCTTAGGACCAGTTACTTTTTTCCCGTAGCATGTTTTATTCCAGTACACACAGCATTCCTCCTCTTTTTAATGAATTAAAGAGTCGTTAAGCACTGACAAGGCAACGGATCCACGGTCTGCCATGAGACAGACAGCAAATTAAAAAATTAGCATATTGCGTGCAATACACATTATCTATGTTTACGTGTAAGGCTTATTATGTTGAACTACTCATTTTTGTAACGTGGAAGAATGGCCAGAGACATCCCAAATTTTGAACTATGACTATAGCCTGGAAATGGGATGAAAGATGGTACTTTCCTCTGTTTATATTTGAATGTTATCATTAAAAAATAATAATTACAGCTATTGGGAGTTCTGGTCTTTCTCATTTAACCTCAGACCCCAGGATCATTACAGTTGGAAGAGAAGGGATTGCCGCTCTCCTGCCTTTGCTGTTTCTCCCCACTCTGTCATTGCCAAGAGGTAACTTGTCTCGCCGTGGGGACAGCCAGGCCATCCCAGGGTGCAGCGATGGGGGCACTCCCTTCTAGGAAAGCACTCAGCTACATGAGCCCTTACAGTTGGGGGGTCATGCCTGGGAGTTCACATACCCCGGGTTATGAACCTCTGTCATTCTCTATTGGGAAACTGCCTGCGACTCAAGTGCCCTCTGTCCCCCTGTCCTTCATTCAAACCCTAAGGGGCACCTCTCTGACCCTGCTGAGGGCGTCCCTCCCCACGCCGTCTAAAACCAACCATTTCAGCTGCCACTTTGTCTCACTTGTGGATAAAGAGCATCTGAAAACTCCCAAATGTTGGGGCCTTTGAACCCCGTCCCATTTCCCAGACACTAAATGGAGTAAAGCATACTGAAGACCCTCCAGAATTAAAGCAAACCAACAAGACCCTGTTAGACAAAACACAACTGGTAGGACGCCAGGTAAGGCTCGGGGTGGCTATAACTATTCTCATCTGGGACCACTGTGAAGGGTCTATGGGGTGGAGGCTGACCAGGGACCACCGACAGGGACCCACATTGCCGGCCCCCCAAATACCTCCCCGAAAGCAGAGAGGGAAAGCATCTCTGCTGTGGGCAGAGCCCACTTGTGTCCACTGTGTCAGGTTACTGTTAGCGTGAAGAATCGAGGTACGCAGTGCATCTTAGGTGTGACCCTGGACTTCAAAGACGTGTGTGTAGCCTTGGTGGTGAGCAGAGTACATCTCCCAGCTCGGGCTTGTCACTGGAATCGAGAGATGGTGCCCGACCCTTGCTGTCCCTTAAGCAGGTCACTTTGCACTCGATGACTGCTCCTCGCCTGTTCCGTAGGATCGCCAGCCCTCCCGGTCGACTGTCTGTCCCATCCAGCTGTGACCCACTGAGGGTCCTTGACGTACCTCATATTATTTCTGTTCCTCAGGGGGTTGGTAGGTGTCAGAGAAGTGACCAGAGGAAGTGAATCACTTCCTGTGGTCATTCTTCTGCCCACAGTTGTGCTATTTTTAACAATCTGCACACACACACACACACAAAAAATCATAAATCCAACCCTGGGCGTGTATATTATTTGTTTAACAAGTGCCCCAAAAATGAGGTGGGGGTGGAGGCAAAACCGAGCTGAATCGAGCCAACCGGGGAAGAGATGGTTGAAAAAACACTCCCCCGGAGAAAGGCAATCTTCTCGTAACTTCTTTTGGAAAACTTGCTGCAAAGAACAAGACTCATCTTTTGAGAATCACTTCTGAGAGTAATTTTCCACTGCCAATGGAGAAAACTCGCGTTTAAAACAAAACAGCTGCTGACGGGCATGGCACTGAGAGTGAATGACTCGAAAGGCTTCTCAAAACCCGTCTGTCCCTTATGGGTGCTACTTCTTTCAGGTCAAACGTGTTATCAACATTTATACAAAACCCGCCAATAATCAGACAAGAACTGGGGAGCGATTCGCTAAGAACCGAGTACGTAAGTGCAATCTCACTCCAACAGTAGATGGGCAACGTATTCGTTTGCTCTAAGGCCACCATAACGAAGTACCATGGGCTGGGTGGCTTAAAACAACAAAAATCCACTTTTTCCCAGTTCAGGAGGCCAGAGGTCTGAGATCAAGGTGTTGGCTGGCCCCTTCCAAGGGCCACGTGGGGAGCATCTGTCTCAGGCAGCTCTCCCCAGTTTCCCGATGGCCATCTTCTCTCTGTGTCTTCTCATCACCTTTTCTCTGTGTGTGTCTAGGTCCCAATCTCCTCTTCCTGTAAGGACACCAGCCACATTGGGTCAGAGCCACCCGCTGACCTCATTTTAACCAAATTACTTCTGAAAAGACCCTGGCTCCAAGTGAGATCATATTCTGAGGCTTCAGCCTATGAATTTGGGGGACACGATTCAGCCCATATAACAGGTAGAAAGTCAACATAAGAACTGAATGCCTCCGTTATATTGTTTATCATCACATACCAAGGCCTTGGTCATGAAATATCTAACCCCTCTAGTGTGTCTTCTTCCATTTTTATCCACCATGTAGATGAAGTCCCCCTGGAGAGAGAGAACCCATCTCAGACTCCGACAGGGCTGCTGCTCCCCGGCCCTGCCCGCTGGGGTGCCGTTCCTCAGAAGCCTCTCGTCTGGTCTCTCCCTGGCAATACCTCAGACGTGCCTCACACTAGACTTCAGAGAGATGGCAGACCACAGCCTGAGAACGCCTTACGACTTCGTGACACATTACAAGAGCCATAGAGTGGACAGGGGACATCTGCCACCCTCACGCATGAGGCTCTGGAACAGGAGTCCACAAACTTCTCCTGCCAAGGGTCAGAGAGGGGACACTGTAGGCCCTCTGTGGGCCACTGGGTCTCCTCACGGCTTCTCAGCTCTGCCTCTGTGCTGCGACAACCCCTGCATACACAAAAGAGTGGGCAGCGTGTCGGTCAAGAATTTTTTATAAACACTGAAATTTGACTTTTATATATTTTGTAGGCATCACAAAACAGTCTTCATTTGGCTCTTTTCCAGCCATTTCACAGTGTAGAAACATCCTTAGCTGAAAGACCACTCCAAGACACGGCAGGTCAAATTTGGCCAAGGGTCTTCTTGGGCTGGTCTATCCCCTTTTGGCTCCTGTTGAACCACAGTCATCTTCGCCCTGTGCCCATTTCTTCCTTTCAGACCCTGCTTTATCTCTCATTGCCCATCCAGGCCAGCTTTCCACCACAAAGCCCTGAGTCCTTTTCCATTGATTTCCCAAAAGGTGTTGATTTGAGTACATTCCACTAGATGACAGCTGGGTGCCCGGTGCGGAGCCTCCGCCACCTTTCAAGTCTTCACTGCCCTTGGGCTGAGTCTCTGTTAGATCAGAACTTTCTGGCGGTGAGAAGCGAAGCCTGGGATGATGAGCACGGTCATTTTTTCCTTTGAGAGGGGCTGAGCCAAAGCCCGAATACCATGGTGCTTCCTGTCAAACAGCCTCCATGCCCTCCTCGCCCTCCCTTTTCACCTCTTCACTCAGCTCAAGACACTTCATGCTCAGTTTCATGTCACTGATTTACTGTTTAGTAGGGTACTTGGTGGTACCCAGAGAACCCGCCCTGAACACTAGCTGGTGGGGGCCAGAGAGGGATTGGAAAACCGATGGGGTAACAATATTTTTTTTTATTGCAAAAACCATTTTTGAATGCTTCCCCTCTACTTTGTTCTAAAGTCAACTCCAGTCTTTCGCATGAAAGAAAACAATTATGAGACTATTTTAGGCATGGAATGGTGGCTCAGGTTTGCAGCCTATAAACCCGGGGACTGGCAATGTTATTTTTCACCCCAGTAACTCATTAATCAACACATGCTCATCTAGTAAGTACGTGTCAGAGGATGCTCACCTTTTGGAGGAAGCATGTGGAAGAATAAGGATCCACAAAACCCACATTGTGAAGCTTTGTTACTTTGATGTGTACCATGACTAGGGGCTTTCAAATAGCATTAGAAAATTTAATTTGGACTCTCACATTTGCGTCATCTGACTCATCTTAAGTCATGGCATCCATTATGTTTTAATCACACTCACATGCTGCCCGTATTTGAAAAAGAAAGACACATCCACGGGATATTTTCCATAAGGAGCGCGTCCTGTGGGGGGAGGCATAGCCTGGTCATGCTCAGATTTATCACTGCAGCTCCACCTTGGACTGCAAAGCCTTTGGCACCGAGGGCCGTGGCTGAGGACTTGCTGTGTGATGCCCTGGGCACAGACCATAGTCATGTGGAATGACAGCTTTCCTTGCATGGACACGAAGTTTGGTGACTCTCCTGGGCATAAGTGCTCAGACAGGACCCTGCCAGCCCCAAGGAGACCTCTCAGCCTCAAGGCAAACCTTGGTCATGCTTGCTTGTGGCCTCTCACCTCATGTGTTCGCTCGCTTGGTCTCCCCTGGGTGACTTTGTACTTGGAGAGTGACTCTCTTTGCTAGGTCACCCATTCAAGAGCAGCCCAGGTCCTCCAGACATGGCCATGAAATGCTGCTTTGTCCTCCTCCTGCCCAGTGTGCAGGGCCTCACGCAGACACCAAGGGTTACCTGTCCCCTCCTCTGTTCCTTTCTTGAGCTGGGAGCTAAGCTGACTTCAGAGCTGGCTTTGAAGCCCTGAGTCGCCACAGAGCTCCTTGGCGTGAGGTCAGCACAAGGAGCCAGACCACAGAGACAGAAGTAACACCAAGGGGGGCAGGAAGCTGACGTGACCTATGGGAATCTGACACCTCCAGTTAGTGCACGTGGGTCTTCTCCTCAATGGCACCCCCCAAATGACAGTGGCCCCAGCAGGTCAACATGAAGAGTTTACAGAATCTCTCAACCAGAGAAATAGGCCGAGAGGGAGGGCTGGTTAAGAAAATAAACTAAATGGATTAGCAAAACAAATATGAACTTGTCGGAGCATAAGATATTCTTATTCTGAGAACACAGCCATTGTTTCCTTCACCTGGTGATGCTCCCCCACCCTCACCTGTGATGTCCTTAGATTAATTTTTTAAAGATTAATAATGTTCACTGTTGCTGCTCCCAGGGCATTAAACTGCTCTGGCTGTGAACTTGGGGTGCAGCCACCCCAAGAGGGCTGAGTGAAATGGTATCGACCTGATTCCAAGGACTGAAAGGGAACTTTAGTTGTCACTTTAGTTACAGGGAAGTTTTCTGCCAATATCCATCCTGAGCATCTTGTTCCTAGGGCAAAGGACATTATTCCTGATGCTCCAGCCCTGAGCCCACGGCCCTCTGCCAGCGCCTTGGCTCTGCTGTTAGGAGGGGAGATTCTCATGGTTTACAGATAAAATGCACTAAATTATTTGCCGAATCTCACCATGGGCTAACCAGTGAGCTGACCAGGGTCAAGGACAACTGACTCTGAAGTCCGCATTCCAACTGGACACCAGGGTATGTGCTCATCTATTCCAGCTGCCATAGCAAAACACCATGGATGGGGCGGCTGAAACATCAGAAGCATGTCTCCCCGCTGTTCTGAAGACTAATGAACTAACGACTCCTAGATCAAGATCCAGGCATGGGTGGCGTGACAGTGAGGACTTTCTTCCCGGCTTGAAGCAGCCACCACCCTGCCATGTCCTCACCTGCCCTTTCCCTAGTGTGTGCTTGGAAAGGGTCAGAGAGGGAGCTCCCTGGTGTCTCTGGTGACCCTATCACAACAGGGTGCACCCTTTTGACCTCATTCAACCCTAATTACTTCTTTCAAGTTCCCATCACCAAGCATATGAAGAAAGTTCTCTCCTGGGCCACTTTCGCTCCTCATTCATTCATGTCTTGGCTCACTTATTTAATACATACTCATAAAGTGTCCATGGACCAGGTGCTGAGATCACGGCAGGGAGCAAGAAGCTGCCCCCCAAGCCCAGCCCAATAACTCAAAAGAAACAAGAAAATATCACATGATATAGCCCACAATGAGAACAACTTGCTTTTCATTTGTGCCCAACTATCTATTGTTTAAAAAAAAATCTGACCTGCAGTCTCTGGTAGAAAACCTGTCCCTACCCCTTTTTTCAACTTTGCTCAACAGGATAAGTATTATTCAATTTGGGGGAAAGTGACATCCTTGAAAATTTTAGACTATGTATCCCTTCTCTGCAGAATTCAAACAATATTCTTGCTGGCCTACGTTGTGCATACTAAGTCATAACACCCATGGTCACAAGAGCTGGAACTGAGCAGAACAGTGGGCGTGATCTTAAAATAAAAGAATACGAATATACTTCTTCTCTGAATAACTGTGAAGTATTACAAAGAAGCCATTGTTGCTTTCTTCACTAATATCATTTTAATATGTGGATCTCTACTTTTTTCCCCCAGATTTGTTGCTCTGGAAAAAAAAAAAAACAGTGCCATAAGGAGGAAAAGACAGGGGTGGATACAGTCATTACAAACCTGACATTTCTAAACTGGGCTTGACAGTGGAACTTTGAAAATATTTGTCTATCAGAAAATAGTTTCAGCCATGGGCAATTTGGTGAAAAGGCTTAGTTGATGGAAAAACCATAACTCAGGGTGACTGGATTTAATGTAAGATGTTCTTGAAGGCCACAGGATAACCAGTGTTTCCAACAACCTGGAAAATTTAGACCAGTTTGGAAAAATAACAGGGGACTTAGGGAGGTAGCCAAAGCCCTGCACAGGCTCAGATAAATTTATGTGCTTTAGAGATTTGGACTTTAATATTAGATTATAAATGAAAGCAATCTGTGGGCTAAGCATTGAAGCAAGTTTCTCTGCCTATGCCCAATTCTCCCTCCCTTCTGGAAGATCATGGCAGTTTCCCAAAGTAAGGTGCCCTAATGGGTCTGTATGGAATGCTTTCCCATCTGCGTTTCTGCACAAAAGTGTGTGTTTCTAGGGCTCCTTTACCTAGTTCAGAGGGACTTCCCCTTGGAGGTGCTGGCCCGTGTCTTGGTATTATTGTGTGGCTTTCAAACCCCAAGACAATGAATGGCTTGCCATCCTTGCCAGGCTCAGAACATCAGCCATCTGCCACAGCTGGGGGCTGGACAAGCCGCCCAGAGCTGCCCCACGCAGCTATCTGAAAAGCAGGGCGGTCTGTCTGGTGGTCTCACCTCCTGTGGATCTGGCTGGCCTGTTGCTTTGGTCTCTGCGCAGGGAATGGGCTGGGTCCCTGGAGGTTCTGAGGCCATTTCTCCTGTGTTTTCCACCTGTGATTGCCCGGAACAACTCTCATCTTATGAGCATGATAAGATTTTCTTTGCCTTTTTTTTCTGCTTTCACACCAAAATTAAAGCAACTCTTCCAAGAACAATCAGCAGATGGACACCCAGAAGGAAAAGGACACCCTGGCCTTCCTCCCACTGGTCCTCCCTAGCATGACTCTCATCCCTCCTTCTCTCCCTCAAACTGTGCCCAGAGTGGCATTCCCCACACCTCAGTCCTAAGCCCTCCTCCCACTGACCTTGCAATAATTTCCGAAACCATAGCATAGTTTCCAAGATCCCACACATCTTCACGGCCTCAGAACTCCCCAACGCCCCCATTATGCTCTCAGTTTCCACCATAGTCAAGTATGCCAATTCCCTTTACCTTCCCAGGCCTTGAAATATTCCAGAACTGGAGTGTTGTTCTTACAATTCCTGGTCCCCCCGCCTCAGCAGACCAACTTCCACTCACTTTTCCAGGGTCCCCACTGTCCCTAGCACCCCCCACCCTTGCACTGACATAGGCACCCCATCACGGTTCCTGGGGCACCCTATCCCAGTACTGTTTTTGAATCTACACTGTAATGACATGTTTACACTCTGTTTCAGTCTTGGAGGGCAAGGGCTGTGTCATTCTTTGTCACACCCCAATGGCCCAGCACTGTGTCAGGTATGTGGTAACTGTTGAACAAATATTTGGTAAATGGATGAATACAATCACAAGAACCAAAGTTCAGATTAAGCCATAAGAAATTACCGATATTTGATGATTTTTGACCTGCACAAAAATGTCAATTTCATAGTTCCATCTAGTAAATAAGCTATTTTAGGAATACCATCCCCAAGCACTAAAAAGTACTAAAAGTTGCTTTCAAAAAACAGGGGTCTAGACCTCATGAAGAGGAGTTTCAGACAACACAGAAGAGGACAAAGGTGAAAAGAAAGGGGGGATTTTGGAGAGAAGGAGAGTGGGCGAGGGGAGGGGGGAGAAAGGGGCAGTGAGAGAGATAGAGAGATTGAACAAGCATTTCTAATCAATTATACACTGGGAAAGTTTCCTGATCCCTCAAATATTGCCCCTCAGACTTCCAAACCATCTGGAAAATTCTTCTAGATAAAGCATAATCATGCCAACTGCAAACTCTCTGACATTCACAAGGAAGCCTATCAAGTTGCATAGCACTATGCGAGAAAAAAAATATCCTAAATCGGAAAATGATTCACTCTTGTGCAGTCTTCAGAGAGCTCGACAACAAGAGGATCGATGTGCTAAATGTATAGCATATTGTGGGTTTATAAAAACCAATGTTCAGAAAAACTGGGTTCCAGGAGGGAAATAAGCTCAAAATCAGAAATGAGAAAACATGAGACAGTCTGGTGTGGGTGGAAGTGGAGGACATGTCACTCGCGTCATGAGTCATTGAGAGTTCGGTTAAAGTAGACAAGGACCTGACAGGTTCCTCCTTCCCTGCGGGAACAGCGGTCAAGGGCACCCATCCAGCCATTCTGACTGCGACCCAGGGGGAGCTGAGCAGGTCAGAGCAGCAATGACAGTTCTCCATGGTAGGTCAGTCTCCTGTTCATCAAGGGAGACACTTTTTGAAAATACGAAGAGGAAACTGACCCCAAAATTGACCTGCCATGTTTGGGCAAGGTGTAGAACTCATAAGAATGACGTACCTTCAGGTGGTACAGATTTTGACTTAGAAAGCTTCAAAGAGATAGTGTTTGACCATGGTCAAGAGTGTCATCCACATCACAGACACTCAGGGAACGGTGTTCAAAAATCAATCAGGAAAACCCACAATAACCATTTATCAAGCATCCATAAAAAACTTGGCCATGGGGTCAAAGGTCAACAGAAGAAGGAGACATGACTCTGGCCCTCCAAGGAGTTTGCCTTCTCATGCAGGAGCTGAGCTGACAGAAATCCCTGATGCCAAATGGAGTACACAGGCACCAAGCAAAGATGCCAGGAGACAGGCTGTGGTTAATGGCCGGGAGCGGGGAATGGACCCCGCGTGCCGGGAATCAAGAAAAGAATGGCAACTGGTGAAGACTGGGAAGTCTGGGAAGACGTCGCACAGGAGACAGAGCTGATCAGTGCTCAAAGGTGAAGACTGATATGGAACTATTTCTCTGAGACAGACCTTAAAGGGGCATCCTCCAAAAGGAAAAGGGGGTTGGGTGCTCTGAGCTTTGGGACGAAATCAGAGATGAGAATTTAACTGGGGTTTTGAGAATTAATATCCTTTGGGTTGGCACAAAGTCACTAAGAAAGAACAATTTTGTCATACAGACACAATTTTCTGTTTTGTTTTGTTTTAGTGTTTTCCTTTTATGGATGAATTTATCTCTTTTACTTTTATTAGTATGTTTAGAAATACTATTAATATTTTACTCTTTTATGCTGAGTTTTTTGACCTTTAACTGAAGTGTAATGTATGTACAAAAAGATGAGCAAATCAAAAAGATGCATTTGAAGGATTTCATAGCACTAACACACCTAAAAAACCAGCACCCAGATCAAAAAAATGAAAAATGATAAATGGTTATTGTGGGTTTTCTTGATAAATTTTTGAATGCTGTTTCCTAAACATTTTCCTCTGTGACCCTGCCAGCCATTAATTGTACCCACAGGTAACCACTAGCCTAATTTCTTATGCCACAGATTCATTTTGCCTAATTTTTTGAACATTATGTAAATGGAATCATACAGATATACTTTGTCCCATATCATGCTTAAGAGATTCAATCATACGATGCATTTAGTTGCATTTTATTCATTTTTATTGCTGTATATTATTCCCTTTTTTCAGTATACCACAACAGATTTATCCATTCCACTGTTGAAGTGCATTTGGAAAGGTTTCTGTTAGGGGCTATTATGGCTGGTGCTACTATGAATATCCTTGTACTTGTCTTTTTGTGAACATATGTATGCATTCCTGTTTGGCACACACCTAGGCATGGAACTTGTAGGTCATAGGGTTTATAAGTTGTCAGATCTAGGAGGTTCTGCCAAGTAGCTTTTTAAAGCAGTTGCACAAATTTATGTTCTCTCCAGCAGTCAGAAAGTTGGTAAGATTTGCTTAACAAAAAACTCTAATGCTCCTTCAGGCAATAAATATATCCTAAAGAAACCTCTTCTCTACCAAATGAGCATGGCCTGAGAACTTACGTATTAAATATTTTTGTTACTTATTTAGAACAAAAGAAAGAGTAAACTATACTGTTCGAGGAAGGGGACTAGAGGAAGTATATTCTGATAAGCATTAAGGACTTTTTTCCAAGACGAATGAATAATGTAAAATAAATAAAGGTTGATAAAATGGAACAAAATAACAGTTAAGAATTACCCAGATCATGCCAGATGGTGGTTAGGAAACCAGATGTTTCCAGGAAATTATGGTCCTTGTTTTATTCTCAGCTGGTCAAAATCTGGGTAAAATTGTGCATGTCAGACTCTCCGGGTGATCTGACAATGATGCTTATCCCATTTTGCAAAGAACTGATTTTGTTGGATGCAGCATGAAGAAAATGCTGGTGAGGATTTTAAAACTCACTGAATAAATTTTTAATACTTTTCCAATTTTTTGTATTTATGCATCATTTTCTAGCATCATTTGCTCAAAAAGAATACTGAAAGAAATTGGAAGTGACCATTCAAACTGTCTGGAGACTTAAAGAAGTGAAAACTCTTCTAAGCTGCAGGAAAATACATTGAAACCATAGTTGTGGAGATACACCCTGGTGATAACTCCCCCGTAGATTTAAAAAAGGGTGTAAGTGTGGGCACACAAGCCTACACACAAGGGCATAAAATATTTCCAGAATGAGATATAAATCTCACCACATTTATTCTGCCTTTAAAATCCCTCAGTGATTTCTTCCCATTGCCTCAAATCCCAGATTTTTGACATGGGATGCAAAGCAGTTGGGGAGCTAGCCATTGCCTCTCTGCCTCCATCCATCATCACTGCCTGTCACCCCGTTTCCTTGTACACATTCCAGCAACAACAAACAGCCTCCATTTTGTGAATCGGTTCTGTTGTTTGAGAATGCCCACTCTGACCTGGCATAGGCCCCATTATTCCACTGAGATCGTTCTCATCCAAGTCACCAGTAACCTCTCTTTTATCCATTCTCAGTCTCCACTTACTTGGCCACCCCGCTTCCAGCACTCTACACTGTGACCAGGAACACTTTGCCACCCAGATTCCTCCCCCCTCACCAGCCCCTCCATGTCAACCTCCGTTGTAGGTTCTTCTTGCTCTTCTGACCCCTAAACATCAAAATGCCCATGGAATCAGTTTTGGAGCCTCTTCTCCATTTTATCCACTTTACCTTCTTTTTCTCTGCCAGTTTTGTGGCTTTAAGCACCACGATATGCACCACTGATCCCCTGACTTTGTATTCCTAACCCATCTTCCTTTCTGAGCTTGCACGGCCTACTCCACATTTCTACACAGTTACCTACTAAACAGAAGTCCGCAACCTTTCTGACACCAGGGACCGGTGCTCCTATGAGAATATAATGCCTGAGGTTTTGAAGCGGGGCTGAGGCGGTGATGCTAGTGCTGGGGAGCAGCCGCAAATACAGATGAAGCTTCTCTCGCTCACCCACCACCCACCTCCTGCTGTGCAGCCCTGCTGTGGGGACCTCCATTCTAATAGACATTATAGTAGACCTTCACCAGGCCAGTGTATCCCTCTCCCATGTGCTGTTGGCTGCAAATTGCTCAAAGCTGCACCCTTTTTGGAGCATTGCCTCAGTGGATGAGAGATGCCTGAGCTGATGAAGAGAGCTCACCCAGAAATGTTGGAAAGATCACACTCTCAAAGGAATGAGTCAGCCAATGACTGACTATTAGGGGGTACAGAAGCCCAGCCTCTGTGCATCAAGGAAAGACAGGTCCATGGTGCCATTGATGGCCCAGAATTCCCCATGGGACCAGGCTCAGATGAAACGCTGGCCATAACCACCTCTTTTCTCAGCTTATCCCTTGCCCTACCCCACATCCCACATCACTTTCTCCTGAGAACCCATCCTCTGTAAGTGACTTGCACAAAATTCCCATTTAAGTCTCCTCTCCTAGGAAACTCAGTCTACGAGAGGCATTTCCTACTTAGCCAATATCATGCTATTGATGCGGGCCTGATCCTGTATGTCCTCCTATGATCTATCGGTCCTCTTCGTCACCACAGATGGCACCAGTTTCCCAGTGCAGACTGAAAAGGTGTCTGGGTTTCTTCTTTCTCTCATGCTCTAGACCTGATCTGTCAGCAAATCTTGTAACCCTCACCTTTAAAACACATCCTGACCCTGACCCTTACTCACCACTTCTGCCTCCCACCTGCACCACTGGAAGAGACCCCTGACTAGTCCCTAACTCCCATTGCTCTCAAACTGGAATTTGAAGTAAGACTCTCCTCTGCTCAGAACCCCAGGGGCTTCCCTCCACCAAGAACTGGCTTTTTTCCGTTACTCATCTTAATATGACAATGCAAGAGATGTTTTATGAATTCCTAAAGTATAACTATACACACTGACTCTATGTGCTTTATAAAAATCCCTTATTTCTTTTGGTACCATTGCTGTTAAATATTCATCCTTTAAAAATTAAAGTGAAAAAATGTATGAAGAGAAACAAATAAAACTACATATATCTAAACAATATGTTAACAAAAGCAACATATTCTATCTTTAAAGAAAACAGCAACAATGGACAATGATTAAGAACAAAAACTGGATGTTCACAATAGTATCAAATTTATTTTTTACCGGCATTGGCCATCTGAATTGAATGTGGGAAGTGGATGAAGCTTGTTTTCTCATGTCATGCTTTTTTCTGCATTGAGGAGAATATCACCCAAACATGTTGAAAATATTCTCAGTCAGAAAGCACCTTTCAGAAAAACTCGGTGAGATATTTATGCAATGAACAACTCTTAGCCCTACATCAGGTCCTGCTATATTTCTATGCTGCCTCCAAGACCCAATTCCGAAGCCACCTCCTCAATGAAGCCTTCCTGGCCTTCAACAAAGCCCATATTATTACCTCTGGATTTCCATTTGATATTGCCCTGTTCATCTTTTTCTTAACAACAAGCTTAGGCCTTGTGCACAGATGGTGTTAAATACACATTTAACAGGAATTCTAGTGAAGATGGCAGGCTACATAAAAGCAGGGTTCACCTCCTTCCATGACCACGTTAAAATTACAACCAAATTATAAAACAAACAACTTGAAAAACCAACAGAAGTCTAGCTGATCATAAAGAAAAAGCCATATCAAGACCGCTAGGAGGGGCAGAGACGTGAAGCAGGCTGGTCCCGCACCTGTGCATGGTGGTAGAGCACTGGGAGGGATATCCTGGCTGCAGAGGCCCCCCTGAAGGAACGAGGGGCCCCAGTCCCTCACAGGGGCTCCCCAGCTCAGGCCTTCATTCCCAGGAAGAGGAGTCCCCACAAAATCAGACTGTAAAAATCAGGAGGACTCTGGCTTTCTGGGTGAGATGAAAGGAACCTGAAAACTCAGAGATCCCCTTCAAGGGCCCACTCACAGACTTACTCACAGACACTCACCCTGGGGGCCAGTGGAGGGTCAGCAGCTCTGGAGGTGCAGGAGACATACGGGGAAAAACTAAGTTGTGTAGCACCAGGGCGAGGGCTGGAGGGACAGCCACCATTGCTCCTTTTTCAGGCCCACCTCCAAGGCAGTCTGCAGATGGGCACCATGTTGGCTGCATGGACCCCACCTCCATGGTTGATTCTGAATCTGCATTGGCTGGTGAGATCGCCCACCCCACCCCATGTCTCCCTGGGACTCTGCCCCACCTAACCCACAAATTGCCCTCAGTAGGCCCATTGCCAGGCAGCCAACTCCGCCCTGTGCCTTTTCTGGGCCAGCATTCATGGGCAGGAAGCAGCCTTCAGGTTGGGCCACCCATGCACACCCACACATTACTGGGGAGACTTTTGGTGGCAGGCCACTGGTGCCTGCCTGAACTTCAGTGTCTCTTGGGTGAGTCCCTAGAGTCTATGGGCCCTGGGTGGATGGTAGCTGGCCTCACTGTGATCTGTGACTTTTGCAGGAGCCCACAGGCTTGGCACTGGCAGTGTTTCTGAATCTGCATCAGCCTGACAAGATCAGCCCGCTTCACCCTGTGTCTCCCTGAGATCCTGCACCACTCAACCCACAAATTGCCAATGATGGGCCCATTACCGGTCAGCAGGCCCCACCCTGAGCTTTCCCTGGGCCTCACATTCAATAGCAAACAATAGCCCTCAGCTCATACGTTGCATATGTGGCCCATGTATCCTGGGAGAGACTTCCGGTGGCGGGGCACAAGCCACACCCCGAGCTACAGTATTTCATGAACAGATCTCAGAGGTCTGCAAACTCAGGTGGGCAGTGGCTGGTCTGGGACTTTTATGGAAAGCCACAGATTCAGCACTGGCACAAAACCACATTCTGCATAGGTCAGGTGAAATCTGCTTGTTTTACCTAGAAACTCCCTGGGGCTCTGCTCCACCTAATTCCCATACTAACTAAAGGCTCCTACAGCTGAGGAGACTTATAGGCATCTGGCAGACAGCCTCAGGCCTTGAGGTGCATGGTCCTTTTGCTGAGCCACCCCAGGCCTGGTCCTGGGGGTAACCAACCTCAGCTCACAGCAAGGTCTCTCCTGGAGTCACAGCTTGACTCCAGGTCTAGTACAGGCAACAACCATTCATGGATGACTTTGTAGCTCCTACCAGGTGGCCCTGAACAATCAAAGGCAGCAGCTGACCTTGACCTAAATGAGAGATCCTCCCAAAGATCCCCAGAACCAACACACTGGAGGCTGACGTCAGACCACAACAAGTAACACCTGTGGTCTGGGCCAAATCTCACTCCGTGGGGTCACCCTCCACACAGCTGCTCCTACCCTATAGGTGCGGGCAATTTCAGTCAGCCCAAGAGTGAATCCCATCCGTTGACAGCAATCAAGGATTAGCTACAACAGGAGAACACACACAACCGACACGAGAAACATTCCCAGAGCCCACGGTGCAGGTGATTAGGAAGATTGTGCTGCTGCGCCTCTCAGGACACCTACTACGTAAAGGCTGGAAGACATTACAAGTCTTCCTAATACATAGGAATGAACACAGAGAGGCAACTAAAATGAGAAAACAAAGAAACCTGATGCAAATGAAACAACAGGATAAAACTCCAGGAAAAAAAAAAACTAAATGAAATGGAAACAACCTACCAGATGCAGAGTTCAAAACAGTGGGTATAAGGATGCTCAATGAATTTAGGAGGAGAATCAATGATCTCAGCTGGGACTTCAACAGAGAGATAGTAAGCATCAAAAAGGACATAGAAATCATAAAAAATAACCAGTCAGAAATGAAGAATACAATAACTGAAATAAAAAATACCCTAGAAGAAATTAATAGATTCAATGAAGCAGAGGAACAAATCAGCGAGTTGGAAGACAAGGTAGCAGAAAACACCCTCTCAGAACAGCAGTAAGAAAAAAGAATCAAAAAAAGAATGAGGAAGGTTTAAGAGACCCCTGGCAGGCATGGTGGTGGCCTGAGCTGAAAAGGAGAAAGGGAAAGGTGTGGTGTGGACAAAACAGGGCCATTGATCAGCACCAATGAGCACAGAATGTGGGGGCCACACGTGATGGCAACCACCGGCACCAGAGGAAAAGGCTTGGGAAAGTAGATCCACGTCAAGCAAAAATAATAATGAATAAAAGAGTAAAAGCTATTCAACCTGGGGAGTGGAAGAAAGTGAGTCAACCAATGGTTAACGTGTATGTGACTTTTAGATTTTTTACTTTTGCTTGCCTATGCTTTCTCAAATTTCCCCCACGAACATTACTTATTTTTAAGAAAAGAAAAAATCAATATATTCTATTTTTAAGGGGAAAATGTAATAGTCAGTGAAAAGGAGGGAACACGATTCCTGTTATAGGAGCGAGAAGAGGAAACTCAGCTGGCTTAGATAACTTGTCCCAAGTCTGCAGCTATGGAGCAGCACAGAAGGGTCCCTGTTCCCTGCCCACTGCTTCCCCCACCTTCTCATGAGAACCATATCACAGCCACCTGTAACCCCTGCAAAGAGAATGAATGAATGAATGAATGAATGAATGAGTAAATGCACAAATTCATTCCTGCAGGGCCACATGCAGAAATGTTGCTGTATATCCATCTGGAGACTGAGGTTCTCAGCAGAATATTTATCAAGGGACAAAGGGGGGCAGCAGAAAACCTCCAACGGGAGTC
This sequence comes from Cynopterus sphinx, assembly GCA_030015415.1. NCBI lineage: Eukaryota > Metazoa > Chordata > Mammalia > Chiroptera > Pteropodidae > Cynopterus > Cynopterus sphinx. Next base: position 3,452,689 of record CM057380.1, on the reverse strand, counting down.
AGAGCTCTTGCTTCTTCGATAATTGTTCTGAAGGAAGAAAGCCTGTATCCTCCTGTGTTCCTTTTGAAATATCCACGTATCACGAAGACTCCAGAGGGAACAGATAGATGAGAAGAGTATGGACTGGGCACTTGGCCTCAGTCCTCCTCGCCCGTGACTGCCCTGTGCAGGCCGGCACATCCCAGCAGCGGGACATGTGCAGGCCACCGCAGAGAGCTGAGAGACGTGATTTGTTTGGCTTCTCTGATTCCATCTTTGCTTTTCAATCAAGCCAAAGGACAAGCACACTCTTGAGCTTTCAGCTCCCTTTCATCCAGAACACAAGTCTTCATTTTAATTTGGGAGCGCACCGCAGATGACACACTCACTCCTGTGACAGCAGGAGTGATGTGTTCCTTACACCACCCAAGTTTAAGCCAATGGGACTGATTAATGGAAGGACTCCCCTCCTAAACCTGACAAAAGATGTCTGGAGGCCGTGACAGGGCCTCGGCACCTCGGTGGTGAGATGGTACTGCATGCAAAACACGTTTATCAGCTGGCCGGGGCATCGGGACAGCCGCCTGCCAAACCCAGCAATTACACTTTGCAGTTCCCTGATTAAAGAGTGTTTAAACATCTGCTGCTTAAACGATACTTAAAAAGTAATAAATTAAAAAGAGGGGGAAGGAGCTTAAGTGGAGGGAGTGAGTGGACGACTAAAAGGTCTCTAGAAACAGAGAAGCCCTATTTTTTCGTTTCTGAAATGATCCCTTGACAAGTTAAAAATCAGCACTAATTCGGGTGTCCAGGGTGCAAAATAAATCTGAATAAGCTTAACGAAAATCGGGCAGCGGTCCATAAAGAAATGCAATATCCTCACCCTCTCACTTCTAATCCATCTGATTTTGCCTTGCATGGGATTTTAGTGAAGAAAGGCCTCCCAGCTTGATAGGGCAAATGTGGGGTGCAAAAGCCAAAGCCCCCTCCTCACCTCGCCCTGTCTATGCAGGGCTGGCCCGGGCTCTACTGGAGGTGGGGCATTGAGAACCCGACACACAGAAGATCATTTTATCACACCCGGGTATTCTTAGAAAAAATTTGTCAGCTTTCTGTCATGTATAGTTCTGTTTCAAAGAATCCTATTAACTATCACTCACCCTTATCATTCTTGCTCCATTTATTTTCATCTCTCTTACAAATTAGATAACATCGTATTGCCCCGAACAGCTTAACCATCTCTTGGATGGTTAATATGCTATTATTTAAGAATATCCTAACCCACAATCTATTCCGTCACCTCCTTCTCTAAAGAAAGTCCAATTCCAGAATCAAAAAGTTGGCACTTGCCCCACACGTAAATGGGGAGAACGGAGACTAATGTGAATCAGTCCTGTCCCACACTCACGCCAACGCGATCCTGTGCGTCAGCCGTGTCACCACACTCCTTTTGACTCCCAGGCCCTTCTAAACCGCCTGGTGGAGACCCAAAGAACTTAACGTACTTGTAATTTATTGACAAGGACATTTAGTCCTTAGCTCGAAACCACATTTTTTTTTTTTCGCATACTGGTTCTGTTACAGATGTGGGTGCAGGGTGGGGCCGAGGGGTTTGTAGAAATAAGCAAACAGAAGGCTCATTACTGTTCTCCTGTCTGGACGTGGAACCAGCTTCTCCCCTCGGTCTCTTTTGCAGTGACGGGGAACTTCAGCTGCGACTCCATCTGGGCATGTGTTTCACCCATGAGAGATGGAAATCCTGTGGTCGAAACAAGAGCTCAGGGGTTGGAATCAGTGGATGGACCCGGGTAAGGCTCCGCCTCCCACAGGTAGGGTGACCTGCACGAAGACACTTGGTTCCTCCTTTTCTCTTTCCTGACACTAAAATAGGGGGAAGGGGGTGATAACAGCCTTCCATGTCCCACAAACATATTGTCGGGTTTGAGTAAAATGGTGCATGTGATTGTGTGCAGGGCTTGCGACGATGACTCTGCTTGGTAAATTCTGTCTCTCGGTAACAAATTTAAAAGTATATAAAGGAAAGGACCTGTGATAAAATACCTGTGAAGATTCTTCGCCCTTATTCCCATAAATGCAGTAGATACGAGGGAGAGAGACATGAGCATTCTGCACTATTATTTTTTTAATAACTGTCGTTACGTTTTCCTAATTTACAAATAAATACATGTTTTTCTAAAAATTTTGAAAAAGAAAATGCAAAATGTTACTCCAAACAAGAGTTAACAAGCCTTAACATTTTTGGATTATCTCCTAGCGGTCTACATCTACAAAGGAAAACGTGACTTAATGATGGAAACAAGTAGAGTTTAATTCAGAAGTCTGCAGAAATTGATTTTAAATGTTGGTTCAGCAACTTTACCAGTGGCAGTAACAGTGTTTCTGCAGATCTCATGACCTCGACCTCCTGGTGGCAAGATGACTGCCTCGACCCAGCATCACAACTTTATTCAGGGGAGGTAGAAGGAGAGAAGAACATGGTAGCCATATTTCTCCCTTCTAAGAGCCCTCCACATGAAGATTTCTGTTTATGTCCCATTGGCCAGAACTGTGACACGTGGCCACACTAGCCACAAAAGAAGCTGGAAAAAATGATTTGTTTTTTCATCCTCTATAATAGAGGTGGGCAAGAGCAAAGGGAGTTTGAGAATGGATGTCTGGTTAGCCAACCATCACAGTCTTGCCTTTTGCACATCCTCACTGTACGCTTCTTCCTAATGAGCTGTAAAAATCAGCCAGCCTTCCCAGTAGTTCTTAGAAGAAGACTAACCATCATTAAATCAAGAAAACTCCTGTTAAGCACCTTAGCCCATGCTACACCTTAGCTCAGGTCGACCTCGCGAGATGGGAGGCCGCTGCATCACAAAGCCATAGTCTGCGTTTTCTAGACAATCCCACGGGACTCTGTGACTCACCGGAAACCACTATTTCTCAGTCCATGACGTATGCGTCTTACAAGACGGCTGCTGTACTCACAGTTCTCACGGCCACCATCCAGTGGGAAAAAGAGAGAGGAGTATCCAGGCAAATGGCAAAAAAAAAAAAAAAAAAAAGCATTTCCTTTTGATTCGGGTGGGCTGCCCATCCTGAGCCTAGTACCTACCTCCCCGTACCCCAGGCTCTGCCCCTGGCTTCCTTGGTGGCAAGAGAGCCTGAGGGAGCGTGTCTTCTGTAGAGACCATACGAAGATTCCATTAGAGAGAAAGAAAGAGGGAGTATGTGCATATCGGGAAGGCCACCAGCATTAGCTGCTGCAAACACATATGACTCCGCCACCCCAAATCCTCCCTCCTGATACGCTGACTTTGTAGTCTCTGCTTTCAAATGATTTTACGGCAAGAGTAATCAAATGAACACAACCTCTTAGGTGCTAACGAGTCACCCATGCTACCCAGTTTTCACCTATTTCCTTATATTAGGCTGTCCTTTCTGCAATCCCCAAGGGCTACCCCCCCCCACCCCATCCCTCTGCAAGACAAGTCTGTGGGGGGCAGAGACAAGGCTCCCAGGTTGTGTGGGTTCATCACTCAGCCCTCAGCAGCTCATCTGTGGTATGAAATAACTGCTTCCCACTGCTATTCCCCTACACATACCTCCAATAAAGAGAAACTACTTGTATCTGCAAAGCCCATCCTTGGCCTTTTCTTTAATGAGCCCTGCCTGCATTGTCAGGGGTCTGAGTACGTGTACACTTAGCGGCTCTTTAAAAAAGTCCCAAAATATGGACACCTGGCCAGCTCCCTGGTTCCTGTAATTTTGACTCCCCTAACAGGACCACTCGCCGTGTCTAAATGGTTCCTCCATTGTTCCATGGAATTCTGCCAGATATTTCTTAAACTGTTCCAACGTTCTTCCTTCCCTGAACGTTATAATGACATAAAAACCAAGCAAAATATGCATAATCTTTCAATAAACTCAACAAAGTTTGCTTCAGACAAGGCTTTTCCTCCTCAAAGGTTTTTTTTTTCCTCTTCAGTGTCATGAATTATAGATGTAGAGGGGAATTAATCATTATAAGGTATCTACATTTCAAGCCTGCCGATTACTTCATTTCTCAGTGGTGGCTGCATTTACAGATGAAAACAGCTGGAGACCGGTGTGACGGATGAATACAGGTGGGAGTGTCCGTCCTCCTTCACAGTTCTGTTCATTTCCATCACTCCTAAGGAGGTGCCTTAAGGATATTTGCTGGTCACACCACCCCAGCCCCAATAAACCTATCAGTCACCTGGGGTAGAAGGTCCTGAGAACTGTGAAATGCGCATCCATGCCAGAAAATTCTAAAATGTTACCAATGAAAAATGGCCCTAGGGATCCCCTGACCAACTTTTTAATGTAAAAAAAACCTAAAACTCCAAGACCCAAAGGGGCTCAAGTTCCCCAGACCTCTCCTCCCAATTTTTTTTTGTTATGTTACATTAAATAATATAATTCGTTTGTGCTCTCTCTTCCTATGTTGGACTAGAAATGGCCTATAAATAAATACAAAAAAATATGATGATGCATTTATATGTTCCACGTCCAACCTGTCTAAAGATAATAAAACAGAAAAAAAATAAGATCAAAATAAAATATTCTTCCACATTGCTGTATGTTCTCCCCTCACCGCCATCTCGGATCAACCCCAAGTTCCAGCGTTTCCCTCTGCAATCTTCCTCGTAACAGCTCCTTCTGTCCCATTGTTCTGTTTGTCATTTGCGAGGGTCATTGTAAGAAGTTTATAAAAACTTTGACTTTAAGTCGTCATTCGCTCAGTCAGCCAAAAGCATGTGTCCCAACAACTCACAGCCTTCCACACTCCTCCCCAGGGTCCTCAGAGTCATGCAGGAGAGGCAGGAGGGAAAGCTATTTCTGCTTTTGGTTTCGGTTTTTATTGTTTTCTTTAAAAGAAGGCAGCCCAAGGAAGCAGTTGGCTCAACCTCTCACCTAAAATTAAGATCGAGAAACACAATGAGTATCTTAAAGATTTAATCAAGTAGTAGAGATACCATAAGACACTCAATAACCAGGAGTATACCCTTCCTCTCAAGAGGGAAGAAACGTCTACATAGAAATCAAGCTCCAGAAATACCGAGTAGGCTTAACCTGATTTAACCAACATATTTCAGAAGAAGGAATCATTTTCCTCCCACAACTATGCCTCATGAATTTGCAACGCATTTAATACACAATACAAGGACTAAACTGATCCCAGTTTCTGTTGTTGATATTTGGGGGGAGGGGATGTGATCACGTAGGTTTTCCAAAGGATATCCTTTATCTCCACATTAGCATCTAACGTATTGTAGTTTCTGAAGCTATAAGACCTTTTTCTTGTTAAAGCCACTTACCATTAATCACTACCGTCATCATCAGTGCCTTCGTAATAGAAGCAACCTCTCTTGGGCGCCTGCTCTGGTCTAGGGCAAACTAGGTCTGTCCGGAGCGAAGTCTCCCCTTGGCTGAGACTGTTGCGCTGGACGCTGTGAACAGTCTTGCCATGTGGCCAGAAAGCAACTCGCCCAGGTGTTGCATGCTTTCCACCTTCATTTTACCTGCACGGTATACTTTGCGATGCATTTTATAACGACATCGATCGCCACAGCTATAGCTGACAGATCAGCATACCTGTCTCTTTGGCCAGCCCACAGGGCACAAAGTCCCAGGTGTTCACGGGAGGCAGCCTTCTGTGTCAAAGGTGGCACCGAGGACACCGATGATATCTGCAACGTGCAGTTTTGGAGATGAATGGTGAAGGAGGTAGCTTTTAGTTGTCACAATAATCGGGCACTCCTGGCTGGGGAAGTTTCTGGACAGCTAAGAATTGTTTCATCCGCGTGCGGAAGTGTCCCTTAAGAAAGCCTGGCTGCCACCAAGCCTCTCCAACTCCTAGGCCACGCCTCAGAGTCACCGGTCTTTTCACTTCTCTTTGGGCTATACTTGGAGCGATTTGGCCTTCACCCAGCTCGATGACCCTCGAGTTGTGCACGTAGATGACAGAGGTACCCGGAAAGACCCAAGCATCGCTTTTCATAAAACTGTCCAGCAATAGATTTCTGAAGGAAAAAGAAGATAGCCAATAATTCACACCAGCTGGGACTTAACTCCCATCCATGCTTCACACTTTTTTGCACGGTGTCGAAAGGAGCATAGAATCTGCCCGGCCCACTTAGCACTCACTGTCACTAAGCGACGGAGACACGTTCTGAAGGGAGGGGAAAGGGGTTGCCTCGTGCTTTTGTGCTCCCCGGGGGCACAGGGGGCCGTGAACCAGCGAATGCTGAAGATTCCAGTGAGGGCCTTCGGTGAGGGCCTGGGGAAACACTTGCTTCCCAATGTCAGTCTGACCCCACCATCAACAGACAACGTGCAGGTAAGAGAGCAGGACTTGGAGAAAAACGAAGGAAGGAGGGAAGGAAGGAGGGAGGGAGGGAAGGAGGGAGGGAGGGAGGGAGGGAGGGAGGGAGGGAGGGAAGGAAGGTGGTGGGAGAGAGAAAGGATGGAAGGGAGAAAGAGAAGGAGAAAGGGAGAGAGGGAAGAGGGGAGGAGGGAGAGAGGAAATATTTCCTTTTCTTTCTTTGAAAGTCTGTGGAGTTCTTCACCTCCCCTGAGCTTTGGCCTTCCGTTTGCACCTGGATTGAAGAAACCACGTTACCAACACTAGTTTCAGACATGGCGACCCCGGAGGAGAGCAGCAGAGAGAAGAATCTGGAAGCTGAGGGGCAGGCCTTGGTTCTCTCAGACAACCAACTGTGCTGGCTCTTCCAGATTCCGTCCGTATGAGTTTCCTGGGTGGCCGTAACAAATGACCACGAACTTGGTGGCTTGAAATGACAGAAGCTCGTCCCCCTGCAGGTCCGGAGGTCAGAAGTCTGAGATGGAGGTGCGGGCAGGGCCTGCTCCCTCTGAAGATGCTGGGAGCATCCCTCCTGCCTCCCCCGGCTTCTGGTCCTGGCCGCTGTCTTTCACGTCCCTTGGCTATAGACACCTCAGTTCAATCTCTGCCTCTGCCGTCCCCTGGCGATCTCCTGCACGTCTGTGTCTTTCTGTGACCAGATGTCCTCTTCGTGTGCAGACACATTCTTCGGCCTACACCAGCACGACCTCACACCGACATGACTACATCAGCAGGGACCGTACTTCCACAGGTTCACGTTCACAGGCGCTGGGGTCAGAGCCTCTAGGCATCTTTTTGGACACAGCTCAGCCCATGACACAGCCTCCGACAGCGCCGTGTGGACTGCCACGTGGTCATACATAAGAAACACTTAAAATTGTATTCGTGATGTCAAGTGACCAAAGGCTGGGGAGGGAATGACAGCTCACCCCCCAAATTATGTCCACAGGACAACACTTGCAGCCACCAGGTCTTCAAAGATAGAGCAGCTTAGGTGGGAATCAGCAAAGGGCTCACCCGCCACTGGCCCGCCTCTGACCGTGGGGCCCAGGACACATCTTCTGAGCACCCCACCTCCGAGTGGCCCCTGTACCCACTGGCCCCAGAGAACTTTCTTCCTCCCCATGGGGCTCCCCATCACCTGCAGTCAGCTGGGGGGAAACAGCAGCAGGAACTGGTAGAGATATTAGGTTAACCCAATTAAATCAATATTTGACCATTTTGTACCTGCGAAAGCCATTCACATCGGCCTCACGTCATTTCTGTCCCACTGATTGGACTCCCATCGATACACTGATTGAACTGAGATGACAGAAATCAGCCTCGCTGGTGCCATTAGTCAGCAAGGCTCTAAGTCACTTCTGAAGTCGGAAGAAACAGAAAGCATCCATTTCTAGTTCGGCTGTGCTAATTTGTCGATCGCGTCCTTTAATTTCCTTCAGGACAGATCGGCCTTGTGTCAAGTCCACCAGGAGAGGACACGGCACCCGTACAGAACAGTGTGCTATTTCAGGAGTGAAGGGAACACCGCTTGCAGCTCCAAAATTTCCAGGGATGGTTTAAAATCGATAGTATCTACTAATAGAAATACAATAGAGGCCTTAGGCTTGCGGAAACCTGAACTGTTATCTTATTTGAAATATCAGGATTTAACCTCTAAGTTAATGCGTCCCCCTTGAAGCGGTCTCTTTGAACCGCTGTGACCTTTTTTCAGGGTTGACCTCCAGGGGCAGAACCTGTAGATGTGGCTTTTGGAGCCACTTTGCTATCTCCCTAGTAATTTCACTCACCTCGACACTCACTGTATTCATCAGGCTAACCACTAACAAGCTTCTGGTCATTTCGAAAGACGGAGCTCACGCTCACAGGGGCCGAGGTGCCACCACCTCTCATGTTCCAAACGAGCCCTGAAAAGAAGGAACGAGGCTTGCTCCAAGTGTTCACATGTTTAACTGCGTAAACTCACAAGCTAGCTGCTTAGAAGAGGTCCATTTTTATTAAGAAATGTAAGCTCTTGTATATTTGTTTTTAAAACTCCTGGATTTTGTAATCTCACCAATTTGTGACCAAAACTCTTTTTATCTTCAAAGAAAAAGCAAACCTCAATCAGGCAAAGAGGAGCGAAGGTGACTTACTCCTGCTCCGTCCAGCCCGGCTTCAGGGGAGCCAAAAGCCATTGGTATCACAGGGGACTCTACGAGGCCCTACCTGCTCCCCTAATGGCTTCCTGGTGACTGTCACCCAGCCGGAAGCATAAGCCAACGTGAGAGTCACTACCCTGGGTTGTCATTGTACCCAGAGCTCCTGCTGGAATGCCTGGACGTGTCACGGTGAAATGAGCTAGCTGGTGACCCTGCTTTGTATTTCTTGATTAAATAAACTGGGAAAAGCAGAGAGCAAGAGCCTGCTTAAAGGCATGCGGGACGAGGACTGTCTCAGGAAAGGCAGCAGCATGACAGCGTTAGGCGTTGAGCCGTCAAGAGGCAGAGAACGGACCGGGGTCCAGGCTGATGGAGGAAGCACAGGGATGTGGTCAGCCTGGGGACTGTTTCAGTCAGGTGGGGGAGCAAGGTCGCGGTGAGCATCATGGGATAAAATCTTATTGTAGGGATCCCCGAGGAGTGCCGTTCACATGGGGTCATTTTGATTCCAGACTCCCTTCATGCAAAGGTATCTGCCTCCGATCTTGGATGTGAAATTGGTGTCATGCAGTTGGACGTTTCATCTTATTCTAATTATTCTAATTTTCATTTTCTATCAGAAACACTGGGTGGGCTAATATTCATTGAAGACGTAATTTGTAATGTCTGCATGATATTCCATTGAACCAATTACTTTGATTTACTTAGAGATGGCCTTTTAAACATTTAGGTTGTCTCCAATATTTTGGAGTAAATGAGCATGTACATCAATCTCCGTGTCCATCCCCAGACTTATTTCCTTAGGACCAGTTCCCAGAGGCATGCACGTGGCTGATAAGGGAAGTGATTCATGCTTCCAAATGGTGCTCCCCAAAGGCTGGGCTAGTAGTCGGTCCCACCAGGGCAGAGGAAGCCCCCGAGCTCCATTGCTAGACATGTCTTGGCTCAACCATAAAACCCTCCCAGGGCACCCAAACCCTGATTTTACAGATGACAAAAAATGGCCCACATCAGCTGGGTGACTCGCCCATGATTTGTGACAAAAGTAGGAAGAAATAACAAATAGCATTTCTTCAGAAACAGGAGAAGATTACCAAAAAAAAAAAAAAAAGATTAAAAAAAGACGTAAGAAAAGGAAAACCAAGAACCAGGTAACACCCCCCTAGCAGATATACCTCAGCCGGAGATGTCGCCTCTCCAGACCCACCCTCAATCCTGGCCACCCACAGACTCCCTTGAAAAAAAAAGCAAACACCACATACTATGTATTCAACGATTCCAGAAACTGCCAGAACATTTCCAAATCATGGTCAAATTATGATGTCTCTCACCCACACAGCCACCTAATGATCCATGTGAGGAGGAATTTGCTATTCACTGCAGGCAAGCTCCAACACCAATGAAACGTTCTGGCTTCAAGCCGTTCAAGAGAAAGCCCGCTTTTAAATCTAGAATTAAAGTAATAATAAATTTGGCAGCTGTCAGCAAGTCATAGGTAAACCAAAAACGCAAGTCTTTGTCTTCTGCCATTCTTTTAAAACAGGGCAAGATTTCTGTCCTCTGCCGTGCTTTGGGCCCCATCAGTGGGACCAGAGATTTTAGTCAAAGCTGTCACACGAATAGCAATTTACATCACCGTCCCTCAGCCAGGGCTGCACATTAAAACAGTCCCACTTCTTTTAAATCTTGGAACTTCTAGTTTCCTTTTTTTTTTTTTTTTTTTTAGTTTAAATACATGTATCTTGAATAAAGTAATGCTAGAGAACAAGCAATTGCTTTTAGAAACTGTCATTGTTCTCAAGACATGGGATAAAAATTGCTTTTCACTGATAGATGTAAAACTGGGTTATAATATATTTTTATAAGTAAAGAGTGTTTTTAATATAGAGCTACATCTACTAGGAATTAATACGAAGTCACAGGAAAGTGAAGAGTCTAAAAATCGAGGCGGTATCAGGAGCTGCTACCTACTTTCCCCCAAAGAGCAAAGTGTGCAAATCAAAGACCCAGATTACTTGGTGTATGAGTCTGCTTGGGCTGCCATAGAAGAATATCATAGGCTGATTGACTTAAAAAATCCAAATATTCTTATTCACAAAACCAGGGAGCTGGCAGAGCTGGTGAGATCTCTCCCTCTGGCTTGCAGATGGCGACTTCCTCCCAGTGTCTTCACGTGGCCTCTGCCTGTGTCCTCACTGCCTGTGTCTCCTCCTCTCATAAAGGAGACGATTGAATCAGCGTCCCGCCCTTAGGACCACATTTAAACTTAATTATCTCCTTTCAAGGCATAACTGACAGTCACGTTGGAAGTTAAGTTTCAACCTATGAAATTTTTTGGGGGGGAGGGCACAACTTAGTATACAATATTTGGTACATTTTTCTTGGTTCAATATTCCAATGATGTTTTCAGTGACCAAAGGACCAAAATAAGTGAATAAACTTTAGGCTTAACAAGGAAACTGAACATTATCATAATATTCACGCGCTGCTTCTAAACTCAAATTTATCTCAGTTTCAGTTTTTTGTTTTTGTTTTTTTGTCGATTGGATCTTTGAAAATGGACTGCAGCTTCTGCTCAATCACGTGTGTTTGATATACTTCAATCTCATTTTTTAAATGGTATTTTGGTCTCTGTTTGCCTTCCAACTCCATTTTTATTCACTGTACTTCTATTTACATTCACTATTATAAAGAAAGGCATAAGAAACAAATTTATGTAAATGTGTCTTTTTTATTACTTCCATTTCAGGCTCCCCCTTCTAGTCAAACAAGTAGAAAACACATCCAGTCTGCAGTCTTAAAATATTGCTAGATTTTAAACTCGTTGTAGCTACAAATTTATTTTTCTAAGGGTGTTAATTATGCAGTCCATCCTAGATGACTATGTAGGTCATGAAAAGAGACCCAATGTCATACAGCTGGATCTGAGATTAAAATCCAGCTTTGACTACAAAGTCTTTTTTACTCTGACACTGCAGTTCGGGATCTATTCCCTTCTTAGGTCGCCGCAACTGCGTTTGCTTCTGGGGTAACTGATTGAGGAAAGTGGCTGCATTCTGTTAGCAGGTTCTGGAACTTATGAGGTAGCCACAGGTACACACAGAGAGATTCAGGGGAGGTGAATAAAGAGAGAGAAGGGTAGGGAGGGAGAACCTGGAGCTTTGAGTTTCTTTGACCAAAGGCATATCAAAAATGATTCTTTAAAAGTAGAAATTTAGCCCTTAAATCATTAATTCTGTATTTTAATTCACTCTGAAAAAAAAGATATATTCAAAGACATTATATATATATGTATATATATACATATACATACATACATACATATATATATATATAAAATACAGATTTATTACAAAAGGTTCCAATTTTTTAATTGAGAAGCATAATCCCTATAAAGGATACCAAACTTCTGTAAGCAAATACAGGGCCCTAAAGAGAGTAAGAGGCCCCTTTTAGATCTTTTTTTTTTAATTTTGTTTATATTTTTATTTCAAACTTTCATATAATCTTTCAATTCAAATGAGAATTATACTTGACTGTTAACTCCTTAAGGTGAACTCAATCTCCTGTTCACTTATTATCCTCAACACGCACACCCCACCTGATGTCCAGCACTTAGTTGATTCTCTTTCCACATTTGTTCAGCCTCACCTGTGTGCAATTATTTATCCAGGTTTCAACCTAGAACCCCCTTCTGAGTCTAATTCCATATCGATCTCCCACGCAGAGGGAGAGGCTGGCCAAATTACCTGCAGGCCAGGCTCTCTGTCATCTCCTTGAATTCCTACTAGGTGGCCTTGCAATGCCATTCAGAACTGTGTTGAGAGCAGTCTTAAATTTAATGCATTTTTAGACAGATGGGTTTTGATCAGAAGCTTCTATCTATAAAACATTTCTTAATACCTTTTAAAACACTGATTTGTAAACGATATACAACTGTTCTAATAATTTTAGGTGCATTATAAAATATACATGTTGAGGTTTTAGATAAATATTGTCAAGCATGAATAGAATTCTTAATAATTTTTTAGCATCTTGGGGGTGGCGTGCATAACACACGCACACACACATTCTGGAGCCCGAGTCCGTAGAATCAGTGCTGTGACTTGGCGGCAAGGAGCCGAGATGTCATTTTCACTTTAAACCATCCCGTCACAGACTTTCAGAAAATTAACAAGGATGGGAAATGGCACCAAAACTAGAAATCTCATCTCAGCCTTTTTCAAGGTAGCGATGGGTGTAGGTCGTTCCCGTTTCCACCAGGTGGTGGCACTCGAGGCAAATGGTGCCACTAAAGTTGTCCCGGGAAGCGCTGACCCTGAGCTGTTCTCAAAGCATCGTTTGTCAGGGAAGGGACCTGACACAGTTCACAAACCTCGAGTCATCCCCCTGAGAGCATTGGGGTGAACAGAAGAAGCATCTGGAAGCAGTGCTGGGTGAGTCTGCACTGCCAAGGAGACAGGGCCCTGCACAGAACTGAATAAAAGGGCCCTGAAGGAGCCACCGGGGAGCAAAATCCTAGAGACCCTCGTTAGGATTCAACATTTTAACTTCAACTCCCATTTTTGCTTATCAGATTTAATGTGAGGCCTCTTTGAGTCGCACAGTGTACTCCTTTCGTATATAAATGAATGCAAGGCCATTGCTTTTTCCTCATGCCTTCATGGCCTTTTGCAAGTAAAAAGATCATCTGACCTTGGGATCAGAGTTTATATCCAGGTCATTATTGTCCCTGTTTCAATAAACCTGAAAAAAATATAATAAGGCCACATAGGCAAAAGTTTTATTTATGGAAAAAAGTACCCCTAACAGCTAGGCTATGAACATTTTGCTTTCGTGTGTGTATTTTTCGAGGAAAGACTTCTAAAACAGAATGTTCCTGAAACCGGAAAATTTAAAGACAAATATCCAGTCTTTTCAAAAAAATAAAGCATATTCCGCATCCCCACCTTTCATAAGAATTAGATAAATGATCTAGAGTTGTACACATGTGGCTTTAGTTCCAATTTCTAAATAACCTCTAATTGGAGTCACATTATGAAAACCTCATTCGGTCCCTTGAAAATCTGGGGAAGGAAAAGGATTATGGCTCGCAATGGTGCAATAAGGAAGAATAATGAAAAGAATGAAAAAAGGCCAGCATCCTCTGGGGCAAGAACCATTTTTTATGGGATTAAGCCATAAAACAAATCTAGCAGAACAACACATCCCTTTCCCAATAATGCTCCAGTTTAGGACAAGACTTCACAGCACAAAAAGGGCACCTGATCCTGTATCCTGACATTTCCTATATTTCTGTTTCATTTTGTACCAGTCCCTAGAAAATTCTCTGTGACTTCATTTTCTGACACGCAAGGGCTCCCTGCTCTGGGAGAAACCAAGCCCTATAGAGTGAAAAGCTAAAGCCCCTTTTCCCCTTTAAATATATGTGCAGAGGATTCTTCTCCATCACTCAACTCTCCTGTGGCCCCCAAAAGTGTTATGTGGGTGTGGGATTGTTAATCCTGCAGTTTGGAGAAAGATGGAAAGCATACTGCCGGGAATTTATCCTGAGCGGATGACTGGAAAATACCTACCCCGAAAAAAAAGCCAATGCTCTATTTTTTTTTTCCCCCCATCTGCATGCATTCTTCACAACAGATGTACACTTCTGGGAAATAGTCCTGGTCTTTAAAAAAATAAAAAGAAAAAGAAAAGAAAAAGAAAAAAAGAAAAAAAAAAGAAACCAAACAAACCAAAAAAAAGCCTATTTAAAAACAATGCAGTCATACCATAACCCAATTTAAAATAGGGTGAGAAGCACCCCGCTGACGTTTTGGTCCAGTTCTAAATTTTGAGCGCAGAAACCAAATTCTAAGGAGCCCATTACGTGAAAGCCCATCCCAGCTTTGGCCGTTATATTCAGGAAACAGTATCTGTTTACCGAAATTTAGTGGACCCTTCTGTTTTCTTCCTTATAAAGAGTAAAAAAGGGAAAGCAGTCATAGGTCATTCCTTCCTAAATACCCAGAATAAACACCCTGCATGAAAAGGCAGTGTCGATTACGTGGCTGAGCATACTGTTTCCAGAGGCAGATGTCCTGGATTCGAATCTTATTTTGTCACTAGTGCGCTGACCATGGGAAAGTCGTTAAAATGTCTGTGTCTCAGTTTTCTCATCTGTTAAATGGAGATAATAACAGAGTGAGCTCTTCAGGTGGCCGTGAGGGGCAAGTTAATACGTGTGAAGTAGCTGGGATGGGTTCTGTGCTGACGACTCATAAAGGTTCCATGCATTTTCCTGGGTCATTATTTCTCATCCTCGACTACGTTTGTTTCCAGCACACAGGTTTATAAGAAGCTTCATTCCCCTTGTGTTTCGACAGTCCTATATCTAGTCTACCATGTTCTGTACGGTTTCCAAAGCTTCACTTTACACCCCTACGGGATCGTAAGACAGCTCCATGGAATAAGGATAGAACTAAGCTTTAAAAAAAAAAAAAATGTGTTTTGATGTTTTTGGAAACTATCTGTGTCTCTGAAGAGAGGAAAATAGTTAATAAAATTATGGCAGGGGGTACAAAACATTTACAAATAATTTAAATAATATAAACACTTGCGATATATTAAGTGAAACAAAGGTAGGAACATTTTTATAAACAGTATATCCGCAAAGAGGTTATAAATTACATAGAAAAAAATCTGAAAGTAAAATGCTAAAATTCTCTAAGTGGTGAAAAATGGGTGACTTTTGTTGCTCCTTTTGTACCTTTCTAACACGCCAAATTTCCACATAGTTTATTGAGCGTTTGCTTTATGCAAAACACCAAGGGCTTAGTGTGCATTTATTCATTTACTTCTCACAAAAGCTGTTTTACATAGATGGCAAAATGTTTCCATTTTACCGATGGAAAAAAAAACAAGGAAGAGTGAGAATAAATAACTTGCTCATGGCTGCACCCCTAGCTAGTGGGGGAGCCAGGGTTCTAAAGCAGTCTCCTGACCCCGGAGGGCCTTAACCATCAGGCTACACTGCGTCTTTGTATAAGTATCATTATGAAACCAGAAAAAAAAAATCACTTTTCAAAAACTTAATTTTTCAAGTAATTTGACAAGATATAGTGTTGACATGAGAATACATTTATTTTGATACCCATCATGAATTCGGTCATCATACAGGACAAAATAATATCTGCAAAATGGAAAGTCATTTGTAAGTTTGTACGGCTCGTTCTGACTTTTCTACAAAATTGTTTCTTTCAAAATATGTTTCTCTCTTTTTAAATAATAATAATTTTTTATTTTTCCATTATAGTTAGCATACAATAGTATATTAGTTTCGGGCATACGACATAGTGATTAGACATCTATGTAACTCACAAAGCGATCACCCTAATAAATCCAGTGCCCCCCGACACCACACATAGTTATTACAATAGAATTGGCTATATTCCTTATGCTGTACTTTTTATCCCCATCACTATTAGTAACTATCGATTTGCACTTCTTAATCCCCTCCCCATCTTTCACTGTTTTGAAGATTCTCTCTCTGTATTTACCCTTTGGCATTTTAATTATGGTGTGTCTTTTAGGACTCTCTGAGCTTCCTGGGGTTGTATATCTATTTCTTTCAGCAGATTAGGAAAGTTTTTTATCATTATTTCTTCAAGTAGGTTTCCAACTTCTCGCTCTTCTTCTCCTTCTGGTACCCCTATGAGGCTAATGTTGTTGTGTTTGATGTTATCCCATAGACTCCTCATATTATCTTCATTATTTTGGATTCTTTTTTCTTATTGCTGTTCTGTTTGGGTCCTCTGCTACCCCAACCTTTGTGTTGCAGATTCGATCCTCCATTTCATCCACTTTGTGATTCCCTCTAATATACTCTTCATCTCGGATATCATATTCTTCATTCCTGACTGGCTCCCTACTATGTGTTCCATCTCCATATTTATGTTTACCTCTTTGTTAAAGCTCCCACTGAGTTCCCCTAAGTTCCTTGAGCATCCTTGTAACCCGTATTTTGAACTCTGTGTCTGGTATATTGTTTGTCTCCATTTTTGTGAATTCATTTTCTGGAGCTTTGCTCTGTTCTTTTGTGTGGGACATATTTCTTCATCTCCCCATTTTGCCTGCCTCCTCATGTCTGTTTTTATGTATTAGGTAGGGCTCCTAACTCTTCTTATCTTCGTAGAGTGGCTTTATGTAGTAGATATGCTATGGGGTTTCTTGCCACAAATGTGGGAGGGATCCACCCGTACACCAAGTTCAGCCATAGACTGTGTACCTCCAAGGCCACCTTGTAAGAGTCCCCAAGCAATCCACATATAGCTGCCACCCGTGCTGGGCTTATAGGTATCTCAAGAGGCCAAGCCAAAAACCGAGGCCGGCTGCCACTGGTGCGGGGTTTGGAGCTGCTCAGCCAGAAGCACAGGGCACGCCGCGGCCAGATGCTGCTGCTTTGGGTTTCGTGAGCCTTCAAGAGATTTTAAGAAAGCTCACAGCAGGAGCCAAGACAGCCCATTTATACTGAATAAACCACTGGAAGCAGCTTGGGTGAGCCCCCTAAATTGGGAGAGGTGGGGTCTCGGGGAATTCCCTGGCTGGAGCTACCTGTGCTATCCAGGTTGATGGCACCTGCGTCTGCAGGCTGGGAGGGGGATGGGCTCAGCAAAAGAACAGTGGCTTCTGCTCGCATCTTTGCTGAGGAGCAAGCCTCCCCTCCAGCCCTTGCCCTGAAACCCTCCAGCTCAGCACCTTCCTGTGTGTCCCTGGGCCCCCTCAGCAGCGGCTGTGGCCCCAAAGCTCAGAGGGAGTAAGTCCGTCAGTGAGTGAGACTGGGCAGGGGCCCTTTAAGAGGAAGGCCCCCACCTCTCCCACCCTGCCTCCTCGGCCACCCCCTCCACTGGCTTTCACAGCCAGGGGTTGTGGGGACTTTTCCCAGCACTGGAACCCTGAGCTGGGGATCCCAGTGTGCGGCCAGGACCCCTTGCTCCTTCTGTGGTGGAGATGGCTCTGCGGTCGAGATGGCCCTTCCAATTCTTTATCGGCACCCGCAGTTGTGGGTCCAGGCCAGTTCGCGTCTCCACTCCTCCTACCTTTCTGAGGTGACCTGCTATTTTTCTCCCTAGTTGTATGGCTTCTGTTCAGCCAGACCTCTGGCGACTTCATGCTCTGCTTGCTCTGTACTTTTGTTGTAATTTTGGTGCGATCACCAGAGGACGCATGCACAGCCACTAGCTTCTATGCCATCTTGAGTCCTCAAATATTTTTGTTGAAAGTGACTTTTAGAAAAACAACTTCAAATTTCCTTTTTAAACAAACAAAGGACAAAACTAATATATTAGTAAGAAAAAAAATGTACATTGAAAGGCATATTTGAGTTCAGGATATTTCAGAATGTTTTTCTGCAATTTGGACCTGACAATGACTCCATGAAGAAGAGAATTACACACTGAGCATAAACTGGGGACTATTTCCTCTTATGGAAGAATCACAAAGCTTCATACAATTTCAAAGTTTATTTCACTTTGTATCTTCTTTGAGAATCAAGGTTAAGAATGTGACCACAAATATGCAAAAAAAAAGATATTTCTTCTTCATTTGAAAATGCATTCAATTTAACATCTTTAGCGAAGCACCCCTACATCTTAAAACAAATAATAATAATAATAATAATAAATAATAATAATAATAATAATAAAATAAATAAATAATCATTGCTTGTCCGAGGTGCCAGCATACGGCAGATTACAATGACCAAAGGCTCGTCCCCATTAACTGCTATGCCAGTGGTTTTATTCAACAAATATGTGTTGGATGCCTTCCATTGCACCAGCCAACAGTTCTAATATTTAAAAGCATTTGGCAAATCTTTTTCCAAATGTCTACTCAGTCCCGGAGCCTGAGGTTTAAAAAAAAAAAAAAAAGAGTCTACGGCTGTTTAAATCCCAGAAAACAGGACATCAGGGATATGAAGAACATCCAGCATCAACCCTGGACAAAGCTTCTTTTCAAAGAGGTGGAGAGGGAACGCCAAGAATTCTTCTTCTCGAAAGTCTTGGTAGATTAAAAAGGTAGACAAGGGCTTGGACGGTGATGAGACGTGGAACCTAGAAAACGAGTTTGTGAAAGGTTCTGGGAAAGCTATACCCATTCGATGTGCCAACAGGGAACCTAAAAGTAGCAGACGCATTCGAACAGTGAGCTTTTGAGAATTAAACATGCACATGACTTTGAATGGAGGACGCACCTTCATCGGCTCCAACAGGCCTTTGACATAAAAGCCTCCTGATGTTCCTCTTGCTGTTTGCCCATTTGTTTAGTTAAATTGCACTGGCCATCCTACAACTGCAGGATATAAGGGTTTTCCAGAGAAAACCATTGAAGTTTATTTCATTTGCATTATTCCAATCGGCGTAACTTTCGTTTCCTTAAAATTGACTTCCTTGTAGCCTTTAAAATTGTACCAGAGGCGGCCTTTGTCGCCCAGCCTCACGGGGAAGTGTGAAAGATAAACAATTTTCTTCTCTCTGTAAGCAGTCCACACGCGAGGATTGGCCCAGGAAACTGCAGCTATGTTGTAAAACAGTTCTGTTCCGCAGATCAAAAATGGTTGTGATGAGATGTAAAGCAGTCTTGTCTTTCTTTTTCATTAAAACTGACACGATGAGCACAGTTTGTGTTGAGGAAAAAGTACTTAGGAGATGCCTCTGGACCCCGAGACATAAAGAGTGATGGATTTGCTCCTGGACCTGGAATCTCGAGGCTCAGGGAGGTCCACAGTCCTGCCCAGGAGGGGACAGGGTGGGAGACCCTTTGCCTCTAATTTCACATCAGAAAGAGAGGAAATTGAACCAGAGTCTGCCCGAGGCTCACTCTGTGGCTCTAGAACAGTGGGATGTCAGGAGCCCAGGGAGGCCACGGGTCTCCAGTGAGTGAACCAGGCACTGGCGAGCACCTTCCTTCTTTCCAACCATTGGATTGTACCAGACACTCTGGATGCCTCTCCTCAGGGCTCTTCTTAGTCCCCCTCCAGCCATCAGACGTTCCCTGAGGAATGGGGCTCTGAGCCACCAGCGGCCACTAGCTCTGACCCGCCTCTTTGGTTTTCAGCATCTCCTTAGAGCCCCTAGCGACAGGAGAAAGAACCTAACATTAATTCATAACGCAGTGAGGATCGGAGAATGAACAAACAGGTATTCCATCACCACCTGTTCTGCATCAGTCACTTAATCCTCCCAGCGACCCCGTGAAAGCCGGTCAACCACTCATTCACCCACCAAATAATTCAGAGCTCGTGTCTTGTGTGTCTGGGACACTGCAGAGCAGGATTCTCCCTCCAGTGGGGGCAAAACAGAACAGAGCCCTGCCCCCTAAGGAGGTGTCTCTCTGTCGCAGGAAACATACAAGGAACAGGGAAGGGGACAAATGAATCGCTTGCCCTGAGTGTAAATGACCGGGGGACACTCTAAAGAGAGGGCACATGAAAGGGGACATCTGAGGGAATAAAAGAGCCGACCCTGGGCGTGAGCATGCAGGGCCATGGCCCCAGAGAGCCTGGTGAGTCCCAGACTGGCGAGGCTACCGTGGCTGGAGCTTAGGAGGATGCAACGCTCGTTTACAACACGCTGGGCAGCAAGCATAGGTTTTATTCTGGGTGCAAAGAGCCGCCACGTGCAAGGGAGCCCCAGCGCTGCCTCCTGGGTGTTCCCTTCTTTGAGACTGATCACTAAAGTGTGCTGCCCAGAGAAACCAAACACTCACCATTGGTTTGTCTTTCCCCATTCAGTTTGCTCAGGGTTGAATTAGCATATGTTCATTATGTGCCATCTTGCAGAAAGCCAATTAGCGGGGAGCTAACAAAGGAGGCTAGTGGTTCCGTCATCATCACACTCACGCTGCTCTGGCTGATACTGTGTGCCTCAGATAGGCATTTCCTTGCACGTCGCCCGAACGTGCCGCAGATTCCAGCGGGAACCCCATTCTGTTCGTTTCCTAACGCTCTTAAATGTTGTGTCTAAGACGTCTAGTGTGGTTCCTGCACACAGTACATCTTCGATAAATGTTAGTTCCTGTCTTTTTCTTTAAATTTTATTCTAGAAACAGGCATTATCTTAAGCTCTTTATAAATATGAACTCGTTTAAGGCTCCGACCATCGACCATCGCATCCATCCAGGGTAAGTAGTTATCACCAGCCCATCCTACACCAGTGCATCCTGAGGAACCAGGAGCACAAAGAAGTGAGTCGTTTTTAGGTGGTGGCACAGCATCCTCTGGCCTCTCCCTATCCACTGCCCATGGCTATGGACTGTCTGGGCCCAGGGCGCTGGGTTAGTCTGCTCAGCCTGTCATAAGGAAAGAGGCTCAGTGGCTTAAAGCACAAAGCATATTCTTTCACAGTGCTGGCGGCTAGAAGTTCGAGATCAAGGTGCGGGCAAATCCCTCCCATGGCCTTCTCTCTCTCTCTCTCTCTCTCTCTCTCTCTCTCTCTCTCTCTCTCTCAAGAGAGATCTCCCATCTCTCTTCCTCTTCTCATAAGGACACCAGCCCTATTGGATTAGGGCCCCCCCTTTATGATCTCATTTCACCTTAATGACCTCCTAGAAAGCCCTATCCCGAATATGGTCTCATTGTCGGGGAAGGACTTCAGTATATGGATTTTGAAAGGGGACGGTTCAATATGCAACAGGCCCCATGGTCCAACGGAAGATCTCACTTTGGACTCAGCACGGAGTTCAGCAGTGGGTTCCACCCCTGGCCCTGCTGGGAGGCTATTGATTACCCAAAATGCAGCGTGATTGACTCCCCACATTTATAAATAGAACTCCCTTCTTTCACTTCTCGAGACCTAGGAGGCATTTTACCATGAAAATGGAGACGATATCTGGGTACTTGATTCCATGTTGCTACTCTCCCAGCCCAAGGCCCAAGGGAACGCTGAGGCAGAATCTATGAGGGGCCTAGTGTCCGTCTCCTCTGCATGGCCCTCCCGCTATTCACCTGTCATGTTGCTGGAAATGCCAGGTGCCATTGGCCACCAATGGCACCCTCACCAGTGCCTGCTTTGACCCCCGACTTCTGAACTACTCACAGAGGCATTGAGCAGCTTCAGACATTCGTTTTAGGCTCATGACTGGGGTAGAGGAGCAGAGAGGACACCTCTGGGCCCTTGGAGAGAGATAAAGCTGGGAAGGGGACGCATAGACATGCAAATACAGGGCCCATCTCCCTGAGAGTGAGTGAGGTCCCTGCGGCAACAGCCCTCCCACTGCAAAGACCTCCGTCTCCATCCTCCTCTCACCACAAGGCCACCTGCTTCCTCCCCTTCTGCCTCTCCCTTTATTTGGTGTGTAGCATCACACCTGTCAAAGAAGTTACGAAAATAACCGTTGGACACGGCACTCCGGGACACTCACTGCTCAGTGGGATACACATTCCCTGAATCTACTGAGGGTGCCAAGTCAGTTGCTTTGCTCTCATTTCAGCCAAAGCAAATGGGTTTGGAAATGAAGACGCTCCTGGCATTGTAGGGTAGAGCTCAGGCCTCACAGATGGGGGGTCTTTAGCTCCTTCTGGGCTCGTCCTGGAACAGGAGTGGGGTCTTTCTCAGCCTTTGGCTGAGTCAGGGTCCCTCACACTCCACACCTTCCAGAGACAGACCTGAGGGACTGAGACAGACACACATTTGGGCATTTTACTCTCTCTTGAGAAAATAGAGAAATAGGAGCCCCACCCCACCCCCAACATTTGAATCCTAGCATCCCAAACATGCTTCTCACAGAAAAATATTACAATCTTGTAATTAAATTAGGTGCTCATGGGAAACAGCGCACAATTAAAGCCAGAAAATAATCTAGAAAGATTAGCCCATCAGGGTAGGACATTTCTTTTTGAGTGGAGAGGAAATACAATTAGGGGAACTTATTAAAAACACCTACGCAGATATCTGAAAATCTCCCCAATGCCCTGGAACGCCTCGCTCTGTACAAAGCAGAGAGGCTCCACTTCCTTTCTCTCCAAATCAAATTAGAAAGCCGAACCCAATGATTCCCCAGGAGGAATACTTACACCTCACAGCAGATTGAAAGAAATTTAATCGGTCGCCGCCCGGACGTTATTACAGAGCTCAGTCATTTCTATCGTTCTGTGGTGGTAAGCTGATGGTTTGGTGATAAGCAGATCCGGGCTGCCACCTACCCTGATGTAAACCTTAAAGAATAAACCGGAGCGTAGAAATTTCCAGGATACAGACAGAAAACTTCCTGTGACCACGATCATGATATAAGGGCGCGTACAGATACGATCTGACTCATACACTAAACAGCTGAGGCATAATACTGACCGAATGCGTGCGCACGTTTACCTGTCCACATGGAAAAGTCACCCTCAGAATCTGATGGCCGGAGACAGACAACAAAGTGCTTAAAAGCGTTGCTTTTGGCATCAGACAGGCTTGAATCCAGCATGGCTGTGGGAGTGTTAAGTTCCCTCTCCAAACCTCAGCCTTCTCATCTGTAAAATGGGGCTTAACGGACCAGCTGTAAGGACTGTCGTGGGAAATAAGGCAATGCCCGCAGTTTGTTTAGCATCTATCTCCCCAGTAGTCAGTGAAAGCCCAAAGTGAGCCATTTTAGATAAAAATAAGAGTCCCCTTCGGAACTCTTACTATGTGCCAGGCTTTACTGTAAATGTTTTTAATGTATATTACCTTATTTAACCCTCATGAAGGCCTCCTGAGGAGGTATTATTAATTCCTTCCCTATATTACAAACAAGGAAATCGAGGCCCAGGAGGTCTGGATAATGGGCCACAGTCACACAGCCAACATGTGGCCAAGCTTGGACTCAAACCCCTCTTTCCAGAAGCGTACTATAGAAAATTAGATCTTTTTTTGTGTGTTTTTGTTTTTGTTTTTTTAGTAGATGGAAAAAGCATTCTCTAGAGCAAGGCATCAGTCAGCACCAGGGGCCCAGTTAATCATCACTTTGCAGAAAGCAGGGCTGTGGACTCCTGTCATCCATGTCAAAAAGCTAACATCTCCACCCAGTCCTTGCTTTGTTCCTGAGCGTACACATCTCAGTTACCAAGTTCTAGCTCAACGACGCCACGGTTCAAACTCGGGTTACCGGAGGATGCTCACTGAGCGACGGCAGAAGGTCCCAACCTTGCTGCTAGCTCTTCTTCCGTCCACAAATCGCTGCAGAGATAACCATCGCATCACTTCTTCTCCCCTGTCGGTGACTGGTCCCTCCCTGCACGTCTGGGATGCCGGTCACACGCAGGTGGCAGGTGGATTGCTTCCCTGCATCCCATCAATACACCCACACGACATTTTATAAAAACAGGTCACATTAGGAGGGAGTGGGCCAAAAAAAAAGGGTGGGGGGCAAAAAAGGAAAAAACTTGAGACCGTTGGAAGCGACATTTGCATCAGACCCACACGGACTCATAGAAGAAGTAGCTGGTCACGGGAGCATTGTCACGGCCAGCGTCAGAGACCTGGGCGTGCAGCCGGAGGAACCATGCAAAGGCCACTTAACGCCGCGAATGAGGACGGCGGTTTTGATGTAGATGATGAAACTGTCCCAGAGGAAGTGACACCCGCAGAAAGCTTCTCATCGAAGGATCTCTCGCGGATGCTTCGTGACATCGAAGGCACCAGGGGTAACACATTTAGACCTGATTCAGACTCAGAATGGCACGGGGCAATTTGCCAATGCTCACTTGGATTCTAGAGTTATACGATGAGAAGAAGGCAACGTCGCTCAAATTACTCTGGATAAGTTCTATATAAAGGATTAAAACGCTTTGATTTTCAATGGTTCAAATATATAAGTTATAGGGTAGAAAATAAAGGTTAGTTTACATTTTTTAAAATTTTTTTATACGTATAACGCTGGCAACTTTTTACATTTGGACGAAATTTATTAAAGGTCTCTGAACCATCAAAGCTTTTTCCCATTGATGATCAAAGTCGCTTTGCACAGTTTGCAATGGTTTTATGGTTCCCCACTAAGGTGCAGGTGCCGTGTGCATTGCACACAGGCAGAAAGTGTTCATCTCTTCCCAAAGGGATGGCAGGGCTGCGTGACAGTACACCGGTACCACCCAACCTCTCCCGATTCTTGCTGGCCCTCGTCAGCGTGCCTTGGGCTGGCTTCCATCCCCAGAAGCCACTTCTGTCCTCCTACCAGCACAAGCGTGGCTTCACCATGTCCATGTCCTCTTCCTGCGTCCATTTCCTCCCGAGGCCCCTGGCACGTGTCGCTCCCAGGCAGTCCCTAGCTCCCTCCTACTCCGCAATGACAAGACCGAATGGCTGCTGAGGGCAGGCTTCCTCGCGACTCAGTCCATCCTGACCCTCGCAAGCCCCTACGAGAGGGTGGTATCGGTATCAGCCCCATTTTGCAGAAGAAACTCGGCAGAGAGAGTGTTTCAGTTGTGCCGGTCACCAGAAAGGGACAGAGTGGGACTCAGACCCAGGAGGTCTGGCTTTGCCAGCTGCAGGCTTGACCGCTGGGCCTGGCGCCCTGCGCGGTCCTCACCCAGAGTCCACTTAGCCATTGGACCCAGGATCACAAGCTTCTCACAAGACTGCACAAGATATTTAAAATCTGGTGAAGGAAGACTATAGAGACTTCAGAATATGAAAACTACAAAAACAAAACCAACGCATTTAATTAACTGTTCATACTGCATAGTACTTTTCGACTTTAAAGCAGCTAAATCTGGGGCTCCATCTGATGTTCCATTGTTTTTCGATAATGTATAGATTTAATTTTACAGCAAAATATCATCTTTAAGTGCACAGATTGATTGCCCAGTAAAGCCGAAAAGATATGTCAGACTCAATTCCCCTGGACAGGACGCAGCAGGTGGAACAGGGCAGGCAGGCCTGGGCACTTCCCCACCTTCTCCGGGAGGGGGCACCCTTTCTCAAGGGCCCCAGGGACAGCTTGGCCTCTGGGCACCCCCAACGTTCAGTAGGCAGGGGGTCCCAGTGGACTCCACGATTCTCATAGCAACTCCACTGGCATCTCTGGGGAAAACACGTGTGCTCTGTTTTTTCAAAAAGTTCCCAGTCAATGCAGTTGGCAGAGCTGCTGCGTGGAGAGCAGCAAGGAGAGGCTGGTGTACTGGGGACAGGTGGGCCCACGGCCACCCACTGCTTCTTCCGAAAACGGAATATGACAAATCTCTGCCTTTTCCACAATAGACGACTTAGGAAAACTCCAGGGAAAAATTCAAGTTGGTTTGGCTAAAAATATAATGTCTCCTCTCTCTCTCTCTCTCTCTCTCTCTCTCTCTCTCTCTCTCTCTCTCTCTCTCTCCCTTCCCCTCTCTTTTCAATGCCATGCGTAGCTTATTTTTTGTTTTGTTTTGTTTTTTCTTTACTAAGATTGGTTAAAGACTGGGCTAAATCTGTTGAGACATGCTCTAGAATATCAAAAACCAACGAGAAGGCGAATTACTGAGTTTCCAGTCCAGAGAACATTCTGTTCCCCGGTCTCCAGCTCACGGCTGAATGTGCTTTGCATTTCGAAGACAAGCTATAGCTTGTAAAACGAATGCAGAAGTACTCGGAGGGATGAGACACTCATCGCTGATTATGTAATTGGAGAAATTTCTGGCGAGGAGACATCTTTAGCTGAAAGCAAAGACGCCTGTCCCCGCTGTTCTTCAACAAAGTGCAGACGGATCGGGGTCTTCGATACCATCTCGGTGGCGGGCAGTTCCTCTTTTCAGCCTGCCACGTGAAACTTGCCCAGTTGGGTGTCACACAAATAGTCACTATGATGGGAAAGTGAGAGTTTCTTGGGCAAGAAAGTCAAATATTTTCGACATTGAGGTGTCGCGTAGGTTTTATTTCATGAAGCACGCACGAAGCCTCGTATTTAGACCATTTTGTCTCCAAAATCAGTCGCCCAAGAACATTTTGAGAACTGTCTCTGCTTAGGGAGCATGGTGACACTATTATCCCTTAAACTGCCCCTGTTTTATCTCAGACTTTTCAGGCTGTAAAAATGGTTTCAGTTCAATTAAGGGAACGAAATGCTCTTAAATGACCTTTTGATTGCCTTTCGTGAACAAAACCATCTCCGCAATGACACCTCCCTGCTGCCATCCAGCGCTGCGGAGGTCCGACCTCTTGCGAATGGATCTTGACTTTTATGAAATCGTCTTTTCACATCCATCGTCCCCGTCGTGCTGGGACGAGGAGGGACCGTCTCCGCCACCCTCATCCATCACAGTCGCCCTCTCTCCCTTAAGCCGCTTCATATTCTTCACAGCACGTCACACTCTCTCAACGACATCATTAATCCACTCATATGTTTTGTCTCTTGATGGGAAAAGAAACTCCAGGAGGACAGAAGCTTTTTCTGTTTTGTTCGCTTCTGTATCCCCAGCTCCTAGAAAGGTACCCAATGCATAGGAGGGACCCCGTAAATACACGCGGAGCTGCTCATTAACTAAAAACTATAACGACAAAGGGCACTGAATTTATTAACGACGCTAAAAACGAATGCACGCATGTAAGGATGGAGTGTGGGTGTCTGAGTTATTTTATCACCATCATGGGTGCCTGAACCCCTAAGAGTGACTGTGGACCATTGGTTGACAACCACTGACACAAGGGGAAGGAACAAGTGCTAAACTGGGATCCAGAAGACCTGATCCCACTGCTAGCTGTGTACCCGGAGCGAACCCGCTTCATCTCCCCGCATCTTAATTTTCTCGTGTGGCAGATGGGAGTAACGACAGCCAGGCCTACCCACCTGGTAGGACTAAAAAGAAAAGAAAACTGATTCTATGCAAACAAATTTTGTGGGCTGGAAAGCATCACGCACTTCCAGGCCGTTCTTAGGAAAGTCTATCATAATGAACCGCAGGTTCTCGGGCCATTAGTCATCTTGATCGTGGTCACCAGCACTGTGGCTGGAGCGTGTCCTCCCCTGGGGTCTATAGACCACCCCACATGCAAGAAAAGTCCATGCGGATTTGCCTGGCACGCAGACTCCCCGTTTGCCGCAGTGGCTGCCTGTCGGATTCACGGGGTGTGGATTCAGTGACTCACAGAAGGGACACCCCAGCGGCAGCGACCACCCTGGAAACCTTCTCTAACAGGCCCTCTCGGCTTTTGGAGTGTCTGTCGTCACGCCGTGACACTGCTTTTTCTGGAGACCGGATGAAATTTGAAAGCATGCTGGAAACACTTTATCTCTACCCTGCCTTTGTGTGCAGTGGAAAAAATAATAAAATAAGTGTTTTGCCAACATGGAGATGATGATGTCTGGCCATCCTTCCGCTGTTCTGGCCACCTTCTCGGGACCTCGTCATCTCTCAACGCTCCATCTGCGTTTACTGACATGGAGCTGCCTCCCCTGCGGCTGATTTTACCATCACGGCAACGCCCTCGTGGTCTCTTTCTAGATTTGACATGATAACGTCTCTCGTCATGAATGTTCTGATGAGTTTGAGAATAAATTTAAGAAGCACGAGTTCCAGGAGCACCCACAAAATAATAACAGACTGCACAAGCCGCGGAAATCATCAGGCTTGTCCTCTCGAGACTGCAAAAGCCGCGGAAATCATCAGGCTTGTCCTCTTGTAGTCAGAACTTCAGCTGATCTTTTTTTGAGGGGGTAGAAATTGTCAGGAAGTTTTTAGATGGTTGCATTCCCCCATATTTCTCCAAACTACTTCTGTCCACCTGTGTGGGCAATGGACCCCTTGCCCTGCCATAGCCCAAATTGGAATTCCTCTAAAGTGGTGACCTGTTGTGTTTGTGACTACATACATAGGTATATCAAAGAAAGCAATTTTTAAAAGCCAAATAAAGAAAAATATCATCCATAATTGCACCATAGTAAAAACATAAAATAAAATAAAATAAAATAAAATAATAAAATAAAATAAAATAATAAATTAAAATTAAATAAATTAAATTAAATTAATAAAATAAAAAATAAAATAAATAAAATAAAATAATAAATAAAATAAATAAAATAAAACAAAATAAATAAATAAAATAAAATAAAAACTTTAATACTTGGATATCTCTCTTCTCAATATTTTATCTACCTTGTCCTTGCTACCATTGGAAAATACTATGACATTTTTTTTGCTTCCCTTGTGAATTTCAAAGGTAAAAACTGTTTAGTTTTGTTTTTTAATTTTCATTTCTTCAAAGGTGAGGGGGACTGTTTCTCATGAAGTGGGTACCAGTTGCATTTCCTCTTTCATTCACGTCTCATGCCCACTCATACATTTGGTGTGTGTTCCTGTGTCACTTAATAAAGCCTTGGAAAACCATCTTTGGTTAATACAGTATTTTATCTACCATAATGTGAAATAAAGGACGCACTGCCCATCGCTTGGCAGGACTACAATCTCCAGTCCCCTCCCCTCTCTAGCTGCCAGACCCCTGAAACTCTCGTCCCCCCACCTCCGGGGACATTCGCTCCCTCCTCTCAAGCTCTCACGCTTGTTTTTCTGTTTGGCATCTGTTCACTCAACACCTGCCTCTGATGTCTAAAAATGCCAGGCACGGCTCCAGGTGCTGGGGATAAAAGAAAGTAAAGCACCAACAGAATTTACAGTCTGGAGGAGAGACGGACACCAGCAATATGATAGCTGAATGAGTGTGGGATGTCGCACGGTGTCTGACACGCCCTGAAGAACCATACGGCAAGGTAAAGTCTCATGATGGTTGACCGGAAAAGGAGGGTGGGGGTGGGGAGAACGACCCTGAGCAGAATTTTACATTCCTGCCTAGCATTACAGTCAGAAGAGCCATTTCAACTGTTCTTTCTTCCTGATGCTCTCCACATGCTCACATGCACACGCATGCACACGCACTCACATACATGCACACGCACTCACACACACACAGCAACTCTCTGACAACAGTGACCCTGTTGGTCTCACCTTCGCGCCCCTGCAGAGCCTACCACAGACCCATGTGCAACTGATACAATTTTGTTAAAGAACATCTTTTCGGGATGTTTCTATTCATGTGATATGACCCATCAGGCTCCTCATACTTTCCAGAAGAGGCCCCTGTGCTCCAGCAGCCTCTGTCTGCCCACTCGGTAGTTTTTGGGGTCTTCCCAACAGCAGCCTGTGCTTTATCTGATGATATTTCCCAGACACTGCTCTGCAAGATGCATCAGAGGCCTTGGAGGACTTCACTCTCGTGGTTTGAACGGGTTTCAGGTTTGCATGTAAACACAGCTCTCCTCCGCCAGGCCAACAAACTTGGAATCTTTCTCATTAGAAGGCCAACTCGTTCTCCCACACGGCCCCACACATGTTTCTGACTCCAACAACTCATTAGGCTCTGTGTCCCTTGGGAGGCTCTGGGGCCCAGGCAGGGAGGACACTTCGCTTCTAAGCAAAGGGGGCCCCTTTCACAGCCCTCACGAAAATGCCATTTTGCAAAAAAGAAAATAAGAGTCATTGTTTCAAACCTGCAAAAAAAAAAAAAAAAGCTCAGTCTTTTATATGTGCTTCTGTTTATGTTAAATAAAAAGTCTGTTTTTCTTTGGAGAAAGGCGTCTGAGTTTGGGTAGTGAGGAGGAGAATGATGGGGACAAAATTCTGCTTCTCCCCCCTCTGAAGGAAGCCAGCCAGAACTGCAGCCAGACGCAAAAGAGAGAACTGCTGATGGGGGTGATCGGATCTTATCTGATCAAAGCAGCAAACCATGAGATGACAGGATGGAAAAAAACCTTGTAAGATAAAGCCGTGCTCATGTGGTTGCTGCTGGAAAGTGGGGGGCAGTGCTAGTGACAGGCTACTTGAGGACATCAAGCAAGGCATGAAGCAGGGGGGCGGGAGGGGGGTCGCAGACCTACCTAAATAACCATGAGGTGTGAGTGGTGCTTTGTCAGGCGACAAGGTCCTCTCACATTCGTTATCCAGCCAGTTCTCAGATACCTCCGAGAGGCTGGCCTTGTTATTTTGTATGTTAGAGATGAGAAAACGGAATCCGTGAAGGGAGTCTGTCTGTCCAGCTGTGACGGGCCTAATTGTATGCTCCCGAAATTCATCCCTCGACGTCCTAAATTCCAGCCCCTCAGAACGTGATCTTATTTGACAATAAGGTCTGTAGTAATGTAAGCAAGTGAAGATGAGGTCCTTGGGTTAGGATGAGTCCTAATCCAGTATGACTACTGTCCCTACTAAAAGAAGAGATTAGGACACCGACAAGGAGAGAAGATGGTGCAAGGACATGGAGAGGAGGTGACTGTCCACAAGCCGAGGAGAGGCCTCAAAAGGAACCAAACCAGGATGGAGGGCTCCCAGCCTCCACGCCAAAAAAGCAACGTCCTGTCATTTGAGCCACCGGGTCTGTAGTGCCTGTGCTGGTGCCCGAGCTAAGACAGCAGCACGAGGTCTCCTGGGGTAGAGTGGGGCTTCTGTCGTTCCCAAGGGAGATCTGACCCTGTGATGTGGGCCTCCTACCCCACGATGGCATCAGTGGAACACGTGAAGGTCCCCACGCCATCAGCTCCCACGCCTTCCCCTCACAGCTCCTCCCTTGCCCTCCCATCTCCAGCTTCTTCCCTCCGCTTTTTCCCTCCTCTACACCAGGCTTTACATTCGCCAACCATCTGCAGAATGCATGTTGTGTTTTGCGTAAACCCTTATAAATGTTTTTTTTCTTTTTTTTTTTTATTTTGTTGTTGTTGTTTTTCATCTCTTTTCCTTCAGGATTGTTTTTGAGCTCCATCCCCGTTGCAGGATGAATATTTAACCAGTTACTTGTAATCCACTCCTAATCTCCAAACATGTCTTTATCCCTTTGCACCTTATGGACAGTTTCTGTGGGTATAAAACTTCAGGTTGACAAGCACCTTCTTCTAGAAACCTCCGTCATCTTCTAGTTCCCAGGGCTGCTGGGAAAGCTATAGCCATCGTGAGTCCTGATGCTCATCGTGTTACCTTTTTTTTCTCTCCTGGAAGCTTGGAAAATCTCTTTTATTTTTTTTGGCTCTGGTCGCTCTGAAATGTCACAAAACTACGCCCCAGTGTAGGTCTGTTTTTATCCGTTGTACTACTGAGCCCTTTCTACCCTCAAGCTGGTGTTTCATTTCCAGAAAATTTTCTTGAACTGTGTTTTAAGGATTTCTCATCATCTCCTCCACTCTCTCCTCCTGGAACTGTTACACCTGGACTCTGCATCTCACGACGGATCTCCAGTTTCTCATATTTCCCCCGCTCCTTTTCCCTTTTGTCATTTTGCTCTATTTTCTGATAGTCTTTCAGTCACAGCTCCTGTCGGATCTTTCGTTTCATTTCATTGATCACGTTGTCACTTTCCTGAAGCTTGTTTGGTTGTTGTTTCCAAGCTGTTCCTTTTTTTATAGCATCCCCTTCTGAATTCATAGATGAAAAAGGTCTCGTGTCTCTGAACACGTTAATGGTATAGACGTAGATTTTGTTTCCTCCGGGATTTTTTCCAAAAATGATTTTATGAAGACAATAATTCGCGTACCATAAAATTTATCCTGTTAATGTAGGCAATTCGGTGGGTGTTTTGGAATAGTCACAGAGTTGTGCAACCATTAATCTGCTTTTTGCCTCTATATATTTATCTATTCTGGACATTTCATACAATTGGGATCCTATAACATGTGCGCTTGGTGTCTGGCTTCCTTCACTTCACATCACGTTAGAGGTTCATTCATGTTATAGCGCGTATCAGTATTTTACTTCTGTTCATGAGTGAATACGATCCCATTGTGTGGCTAAACCACATTGTATCTGTTTATTCATCAGTTGAGGAACATTTGGATTATGTCTACTTTCCACTATTATGGATCATGTTGCTGTGAATATTCAGGCACGAGTTTTTGTGCGGACACATTTTCATTTCTTTGGGGTAGATAGCTAGGAGTGGAATTGCTGGGTCATGTAGTAGCTCCATGTTGAACCACTTTAGGAACCTCCAGACTGTTTCTCCAAACCAGCCATACTGTTTGACATTCTCATCAGTAGTGTGTGAGGGTTCTGACATCTCCACGGCCTCTCCAGCAGTCATTATCATCTCTCCTGGTCGTAGCCATCGCTATGGGGGTGAAGTGGTATCACATCATGTTTTCTTCATTGTGGTAAAATACCTATAACGGTCTGTGGGGCCCGTTCTGGTGCCTGAGCTAAGACATTTTTAGGTGGACAGTTCAGGGGCACTAAGTACAATCTCAAGGTTGTGCGACCATCACCACCATCTTTGCATGTGCTTATAGGCCCAAGTTATTTTTTAAATGTATTTTTGTCTTTCATGTTTGTTGTTTTCAGCAGGTACTTGATAGTTTGGCTGCCTTGGGCTCTACTCATTTTTAATCTGGAGAAACTCAAAAACTGATCAGAGCCTCTGCACCCTTGCATGGGGGCCATTTATTTGGGGGGCCATCCACCGGGAGCTCCTCTGTGACCTGGCTAGGCTATTTCTTAGACACCCTGGTAGGTAGCTGCTAGCATTAGTGGGTGGAGGCCAAGGATGCTGCTAAACACCCGATTATAACCAGGGCAGCACCCCCCACACCCCGGCACCTCCCGCATAACAAAAATCAGTCCGACCCAAAGTGTCAGCACTGTTGAGGCTCAGAAACTCTGTGATATATCTCTTTCCTAAAGGGATTGTGTTTAGTTTTATAATGGGTATGAAATCCTAGCTAAGCAACTTTCTATAACACATCGGAAACACAGATTCACACCGTTTCTTGTGAATCTAAACCAATCGGAAGTCAACTACCCTCACACACACAAAAAAAAGTAGGAGTGAAAATTTTGAACAAGATTGACTTCACCGTAAAACTCTGAGAAATAAACGGTAGCACCCAAAACGTGGAATGGAATTTCTAGACAGGCAAGCTAGGACTTCAGACATTGAAGGGTAGGGCTTGACCTCGTGCCTCTAATCCAGGCACTGTTCGTCTCACAAGAAACCTACTCACAGCTGGAAAATGACATGCCAAGCCTAGAGTACAAGGTTAAAATTATTTTCATTGTAAATGAAAAGAATAGAAACTTAGCCCCTATGTGGTTAGTTGCCTAGTAAGACGCATGCACACATACATACACTCACACACACACACACACCACTCACTTGATTTTTGTGAATGAAATTCAGCTTAGGCCTAGGAAAAAAAAAAATCACTTCCAAAAAAATCTTTCCTTTTCTCACTGGGTACCAGCCAATAAATATTAGCCTCCGGTGCCCTGCTTGGGTTTAACTTGTCACCTTCCCACCTTCTCCCCAACCCAGGCACCAGCTGGGGTGCTGGTAGAGACTGGATGTCTCATTGCCTCACATCTGCTTTGAAAGTTCCCATTGTCTCAGCAAGAGGAAGTTCTTTAAGCCCACCAACGAGGCGAGAGAATGCGGGCCGGCTGCAATGGCGGCATGTGTACATAAACTGTTTATTTACGGGTAGGTAGTAGACTGTGGGTGAGCCAGGAATGTCATCAATAGCTCACTGTGGCTTAGAAAAATCCATGCGGTAACCACAGCGCCAGCAATGATAAAGAATTACTTCCAGGGGCCTCTGCGCCACCTTCGACTGTGCAATTTAGGCTGAGGTATCTGGGGAGGCTGACTTTAGCCCCCACATGATGTGCCTTCCTCTGCCTAAGGAGGGGGTTTTTCTCTCACCCCCCAAGGCCCATTACCAACCTGCAGCAGCTTGACACAGACAGCCATTCCCAGAGGTATAGTGAGGGGTTCCTTCCTGATAAGCTTTGCTCTGCCCTGGGTTTTCATTAGAAACGAGAAACTGCTGATCCCTATTTGTTTCTTAAGCTATCATACACTAAATAATCAGTTCCTATTAATGACCCTAATTATTCAGCTCCTATTTTTAAATGCTGGTCTTGCAGCATGCTCTAAGTGGGTGGCTTTAATTAAGCCTAATTGCAGATACGTCACATGCAAATATATACCCTACACAAATGAGTAACAGGGCTCGGAATGCAGGGCATTAAATAGGGGTTTGCAGTGGGGTGATGGTGTCTATCAAACCTAAGTGTATCATGTGAATTACTTTTCTGACATCTATGGTGGTAGGAGTGGTTTGTTGAAGCAGAGTCATTTAGGACACACAGCCTGGCCTCAGTCTCGTCAGCTTCTCAGAACAGTCGTCAGGTTTCCTTGAAGGGCTAAGTTGGAATGTACTGGCTTCAGTTTTCTTTTGGATTCGTATGCCCGGATGTCTTCTTCCAAATAAGTGTCTTCTAACATGGCAACGGGATTTTAACATTAAAGAAGCGCTAATCTTAAGGGAGAAAATATCACTTTCCATGCAAATTCTAATTGCTACTCATGGGCCCTACCCTAAGCAACACACTCTCACATGCTTCATTCAGCTACATCGCTCCTGATTCTCCAGTACCTCCAGGAGCTTGGCGGTGCTGTTTTTTGCACGTTAGAGGTGAAGAAATTGAAGCTTGGAAAGGTGATCTGTCCAACACGAGATCTCCTAGGGCTGGGTTAAAGGGGTACCTGCTTGAGAACACACCTGCAAGCAACCAACATGTCCTGGAGATCTGATATCCTCAGTCCAAACCATCATCATATGCAGCATCACCACCCATGGATGGGGCACCCCAGTCCAGCAGCCAATCAGGGCCCATGATAAGAAACACCGGGTGACTCAGCTCCCTCCCCTGCTCATGGGCCACCTGCCCATTTGCAGCCCACGTGGGACCCTCAGCACCCACAAAGAATGTGACATTTTTAGCAGTCTTCCACAGTAAGAGAGAGTAACTACTGCCCTCGGTGCTGACTTGCAGACGGCCTAATCTATTGGTGGATATCAAAGAAGCTGCAAATATTGTTGGAAGGTTTGTCTGAAAATGGTTATATCCGGGGTATTCTCGCAGTGCTTTGGTCACGGCGGACACCAACCTGGTTCAAATCTAGTAGCAACATACACTCGACCTGTAGAGACTATCGTAGCCAGGTTAGGGTTCTCTTTCTTTCTTTCTTTTTTTCTTTTTAATCTTTCTTTCTTTCTTTCTTTTTTTTTTTTTTTTTTTTGGAAAGTTATTACTTGTGAGAATTGGTGGTAGATTGTAATGGGAGCACATAGAATTAAAATTATGGGCTAATCCAGCTCCCACGCACTGGCTTTGCCTTTCCACTGCATCAAGGTTCTTTGCAGTCAAGGCCAGAGGTTCAGAGATTTGGGAAATCGAGGGCTGGTTACTGTCTATGGGTAGATACTTCAGCCATCCAGCGCAGTCGACTGGGATGAAGTGTGTAGAGAGGTTAGGGCCGCAGGCCTTGAAATCAGTCACACCTGACTATGGATCTTGGCTCCTCCATTATCTCCTGTGTGACTTCAGGCGTGTTTATTAACTTTTCTGTGCCTCTGATTTCCACATCTACAAAACTGGGAGTCATACTTACATTATTGGGTCATCATGAGGTTTAAATGAATGAATGAAGATAAGGCCCCTTGCCCCTAATAAAACATCAATAGGTGTTACAGAGATTTTTATTTGTCTGAATATGTCTCCTAAAATTAGAATGATGAAAAAGTAACCGTAATTCTGAAATATTTTTAATGAGCTGACCGCTTACAGAAGTAGCTGACACTCAAACCCTTCCACGCCCTGCACCCAGTCCCCATGACAGCTCACTGGGTCAGTGTCTATGCCGCGTATTCACAGACTCATATTGAAACCATCTGAACACTATGCAAAGATAATGTGAGCTGATGACCAAGTGGCGCTTCAAACCCCGCCTAGGGTAGAAGGTTTCATGTAAGTTAAAGGACAAGATTGAGAGAGTTCCATGTGAAGTGAAGGCTGGTGCTGCAATTATAGCCCAAAATTTATTAATAAAAACCAAAAGACTCATTTTCATTATTTTCGTGTTATTTTTCAAGACGATGTTACAGCTGTCATACTCTCCCCCACTGGTTCTTTAAAATCGTGCTCTCCATCTTAAGTAAGTTCTCTTTAAGAGGTCCCTGTGTATAAAACTCCTGTATGTCGTTTCCTAGAATAAGGAAGAAATGGCTTCACAAGTTATCGTCTATCAATAGGGACTCCATTTAGGTGCCAATGTATGACAAATCCATGTTGAATAAGATTAAAGTTCCCGTGTGTCACTGATGAATGAGGTGGGCATACGGAAAAGGTAAAGAAAAGGCAAAAAGGAGGAGCCAAGGGACAAAAACAGAAGTAGGTACCGTTGTGAATCTGCTACTTCTTAGAGCCCCTGCAAGCCGAGCTAGCTGGACTCTAAGGCAGATGGACCAGAGTTTGCTGTGCAGGAAACCCCACCCCTGACCGTAACTTTCAGACACAGTGGAGTGTTTATCATCGTTCATTCTCCATCGACATCTGACTCGTTAGAGTGGCTTTGTTCCATGATGCCACCCCTGGCCTTCCCCGCCTATTTCCCATTTTCCTGTGCCCCGCGCTCTGTGCCAAGGCAGTGGTTGTGTAAACATCTGGCTTCACAACTCCCAGCCCTCACACTGCTCTCTGTTTGAATAAGTAATCCCATCTCCAGCCTTCTGAGCCGGTCGGCTCCCCCAGGAGCCGTCCTCCAGCCCTCCTACTACGAAAATGACTCACGAGTCCATCCATCCCAACAATCACATGAGTCACGTGTTATGCGAAAGCCAAAAGGATGGATTTTGCGTGCACAGAAATGCAGGGTTTACAAATTTTGGGGATTTAACTTTATTGGGGAAGAGGAGGGGCAGAAACGAATGCCACATTTTTTCAGAGTGAATGGT
The DNA here is from genome assembly GCA_030015415.1 of Cynopterus sphinx. NCBI lineage: Eukaryota > Metazoa > Chordata > Mammalia > Chiroptera > Pteropodidae > Cynopterus > Cynopterus sphinx. The sequence goes on along the minus strand of CM057380.1, from coordinate 3,415,435 downwards.
CTTTAAAACCCACATCATGCAACATCTGTGTGACTCCGTCTCCGAGGATTTAATGTAAACCATTGTCGATATAAATAGATGTGTTTTTAAGCAAAGACAGATGTCCCAGACCAGAATGTTAAGAAAACACATAAAACAGTTAAGTTCAAAGACATCTTGGTGTTCATTTCTTACCCAATAGGTGAATCTTCCCTGGGCTATGACAGAGAGGGAAGAAAGAATGTTTTTCCCCCCAGTAAACAGGCACGTGGTGCCATGGGAAGCATGTGTCAAGAAGTGCATCCCCTCGCCTGTGTCAAGGCACGTCGCCCTCTTACTCATATATTCTCATGGTACTCGTTGACTTAGTGAAGAACATTCCAGAAGGCTCCTGTACTCAGCCAGCCTCAGAATATTATTTCAGGGAGTACCAAGTGGGAGGCGTGGGGAACTAAGTCACTGGGTTTTGGGGGTTGGCCATGCCGACCTCAGTAGGAGAAGCAGTTAGGAACCGACGGGGTTCTAGGGCGAGTGGCCCTGGAACCGTTGTCCTTGGCCCCTCACCCTCTCGGGGCAAGGGCTGAAGAGCTGAAAGGCGATAAATCTGCATTCCGTTGGGGGGGACACTCACAGTGACATTACCAGGAAAACCAGCAGTAGCAGAAAGGTCACTTATAAATAGAGCGATTGGCATTTTTCGTGTGTCGAGCCCTGTACTGGAAAGTGTTTTCACATCCATTCCCTTGCTGGTGTAGCAAAGAATTTAAAACTTGAAAGGAATTAGGGAAAGGAGACAAGGATGTACTCAACCATATTTCCCTTTATATAGTAAAAAAAATTCCTACCAGACTTTGCCCAGGAGTCCCTTCTTTTTGGGGGCAAAGACCACCGTTCTGGGACCAAGATCTCCCTGGAGAAAGGCTGTGGCTGCTTTTGAGGGTGCCGAGGACTGAGGGTTGTCAGTGATGGAAGAGAAAAGGGATTTGTAGGCCAACCTAGGGATCATCTTTGGCGGTCCCCACCCACCCAGGGTGCCACAGGCTGCAGGACAGGTACAGAGAGGAGGGCCCACACCCCGGCTGTGAGGCCCCCTTGCTGAACTCATGCAGGTGTGGACACGCGTGCTGGCTGAGGTTTCCTTTCATTTGTCAGGAAGCCAAATGATCTGAAACTGAGCTCTTTATCAAACTATCAGAAAAGAAAGTCAAAACAAAGCACCCATGGCAAATCACTTTAGGACGTATGTTGTCCTCATCCTGGACCCCAAGCATTAGTTCTTCTAGGAGATGCAAAAGCGGACTCTGACTGGGTCGCTACGATGCCATCATCAGGAAGGTCGGTCTCCACGCCGCCAGATGTCTGTATCAGAATAGCCATGTCAATCAGACATTTGGATGAGGCTGCAAGAGACACCTGGTATGTCCAGACATGGCGTAGCCAAGACGGGCACAGTGAGACACTCACAGCCTCATGTCTTTTCCCCGGGCACAAAGGAGGATGTATTTCCCAGCCTCCTTTGCAGTTAGGCCATTTCGAAGGGTTCCAGCTAATGGGAAGTGGGCTGAAGGGTTGGAAGCTGATGGCAGGCTTGCAAGGCACCTGTTCAATGTTTGACGCTCTCGCTTCCTCTTAAGTCATGACCCTTGAGCTCATGTGTAAAGATGGTGGCATCTCAAATGTAAGGAGACTGGGTCCCTGAGCGGTCACTTGGAGGAGAGCCCGGGCTGCATTGCATTTGGGTGAGGGAAAAAGGGATCTTGATTATAAGACACTGAGATTTAGAGATGGCTTGCTGGCATTTAGTGTCCTGACTCATGCATCTCATTTCTGAGGAGTATAGGTACATGCCTCCAAGCGGGTGCTGTCAAGTAACTTATTTGGGGGCCATTTTCCTGGTCAGGTGTATAGTTCAAATGAAACTCAAAGGATCACCATTGGAAAGAGAAAGAGAAGCAAGAACACGAGGAATGCCGTGATCCTCGCTCCAATTCACACAAGATTTCTAGAGCAGGAGGAAACATGAGGGTGTTTGAGGTCATTTTCTGATTCTAAGCATGGCTGCGCCCAGCTCATCCTGGAGGGGTAGTCTGTGCCCTACTCCGAGCATGGCTCCCATGGCCACCCCAGTAACTAAGTGGCTCAGAGCTCAGGGACCAGGGGCTTATTTGTGAGTGTCAATCCAAGCCCATTGGTAGGCCTCATCTTGTTACCATTCATTCTGTCCAATGAAGGGACAGACTTGCTCATGATATCCATGCCGTGTGGCTGTTTATTGGTTACTGACGTCGTAAAGAATTTCTCATCACTCATTTCTTTCTAGGTAAAATGAAGCCTCACTCTTCAATGTTTGATTCAACCAGCAATGGCTGAGGCTCAGTGTCTGCCTTCGAAGAGATAAGAGAAAGATATAATATATATATATAAATTTAAAAAGCTAACAGGATCTTATTATATTTACAATGGATGAGAGGAGTAAGGGGGAGGAAGAAAGAAAGGGATGGGCTGCAGTCTTCAAGAAAGACTTCCCAGGGGAGGTGGGTTTTGAGAGGTCCTAAAAGGCAGTGAGAACTTGAAAGGGTCAAGAGAGGAATTAGGATATTATAAGAGAATTCTAGAGACCAGTACGGGTGTAGCATAGGATGGTGAAAAAACCGGCTTGGTAGGAGTAGAAATTTCCATTGGGAAATAGAGAGAAAGAGGGATCAAGGGGAAGAAGTGTGAGACCTAGTCCCGGAGGGTAGAAGAACAGCCCCATGGGTGTCCAAGTCTGAACCCCCTAACCTGTGAATGTCCCCCAACGCGACAAAAAAGACTTAGCGGATGTGATTAAATTAAGGACCTCAAGATGGGGAGATTACCCTGGATTATCCAGGTGGACCCTAAATGCAAGCACAAGGGTCTTCATAAGAGAGAGGCAGGAGTGTCTAATGCAGAAAAGGAGATACAGTAATAAAAGCTGAGATGAGAGAGAGAGAGAGAGAGAGAGAGAGAGAGAGAGAGAGAGAGAGAGCTTTCAAGATGCCATACATGCCTTGAAGACAGAGAGGAGGCATTAGCCAGGGGATGCACATGGCCCATAGAATCTGGGAAAGGCCAAGAAATGGATTCTCCACCAGAGCTTCCACCAGGAATGCACCTTGTTGACAGCTATATGTGAGGACTTCCCACCTCCAGAACTGTAAGAGATTAAACTTATGTTGTTTACAGCTGCTAACGCAGGTTCCGTGTGTGCATAGCACGAGTGTGATGTAAGTGCCACACAAATGGGTCCTGGCCTGTACTGGCCCCCAAGAGCCCCGGCGTGCAGAACAGGGCCCGCCACTTGGATGAAACCGCATGTGGGCGAATGAGCATGTGGGCAGTAAACGCGACAATCTCTCTAGCTGTGGTCCCCCTTCCCTCTCGCCTGAACTATTTTAATAGTCGCCTCGTAGACCTCTCGGACTTGGCTCTTGTGTCCTTTCCAACCTGCTGCCACGCTCATGCTCCAATACTAGCTCTCATTGTGTCGTCGTCACCCAAATGAAGTTCATATTCCTTCAGATATTATTTGAAGCCTCTCTGGCATGGCCTCATTTTACCTTCAGGAGCAGAAACCGCCCACACCCAGTTTCCCGTCCATGTTGACGTGATGCCACCATTAAGCTGCCCTCGCTCATGCGGCTCTACCATCCCACTGAGCCCATCAGTGGCTTTGCTGTTCTAAGAAACCCTCGTCCAGGAAAGTAGAAGTTACAAACTTCATTCTTAAATTTAGGAATTTCCCAGAAAATTCCACTTAAATAAACATGAAGCCATCCCACTCTTCGATAGATAGTATCTGGGATTGTTTATTCTTCAGGACTTTCGAGTATCCTGCCTTAAAATCCTCACCTGGCTGTCTGCGCTGATCCTAAACTGCTATACCATGACCCTAACCCAGACTTAATCGAGCTTCCTCCCACCTTGAAAGGCCTACCAAGCCCTTGAAATCCCATTAATATCTCAGCTTGGCCTGCATGTCAAACACTCTGCTTGGACTCTGTCTTCAGTCCAGATTATTTGCAAATAGAACAGAAACAAAAAGAGCACTTGCTGTGGGGCCGAATTATCCATCGGGCATCAGGACCTAGAGCTTTCAGCTTTCAGCTTTTTGAAAAAGCTGTGATCACGTTTGAAAGCCTAGATGAGAAAGGAACATCATAAACTCAAAATGGTTTCATCACATGTGTGCACACTGCAACGCCATCTCAGTTCATTAATTGTTGGATTCGAATATGTGCGAATCCCACTATGTCTGAAAACAATTCTCAGGCTTGATTTCTCAAGTCACCAGAATTCAGAATTCTCAAGGATGCACAGTAGATTGGATTAGCTCCTTATGGCCAACCCTCACACTATACCACGGTCTATTAAGTGTGCAATAGTTTTATGTCTAAAAAAATGCACATACCTTTATTAAAAAAATACTTTGTTACTGAAAAAATGCTAACCATCATCTGAGCCTTCAGTGGGCTGTAACTTTTTGCTGTGGGGGGTCTTACCTTCAATGTGAAAAAAAGATGCAACATCTGTGAAGCGCAGTAAAGGGAAGCCCAATAAAAAGAGATATGCCTGTCCTTACATGACTTAAAGAAGATCTTCAGAAAAGGAGGAAACAGTCTTCGCTGCAAGTATGTGTTCTCGCGCCTGGGTCTGGACAAACGTTGCCTCCCATTGTCCCCACAATGCTAGAGCAGGGTTCAGGACACGAGTTCTGTCTCACAGAGCAAAAGACAGGGCTTTTCACAGTGGGGACACTGCACACTCTTACTTACCATAGTACATCGATTCAGTTCACTGTCCCACATAATTAAGCTGAATTTTTAAAAGTCGTTTATGGTCTATGACACAAGAATGGGACAGAACGAAGACAAGAAAAAAACTTCCTGTTTCATTTTTTGTCAGTTTTCCATCTTTACTACATTCCACTAGATTCTCGAACTTCCATTATTCTACCAAGTTCTCACATTATAGAAGTAAACAGCCCTACATTATACAAAAGCATAAAATTCAATCATTTTTGGATGCAGTGTGGCCAATGACAGCATAGAGTGTGCCAAAACATTGTGTATGTGGCCTGGTTTATAGACTATGAGGTAGGTAGGTAGGTAGGTAGGTAGGTAGATAGATAGATAGATAATAGATAGATATAGATGATAGATAGATAGATAGATAGATAGATAGATAGATAGATAGATAGATAGATAGATAGATAGATAGATGATAGGTAGATAGATAGATGAGAGAGAGAGAGAGATTGAGATTATCACAACCCTACTGGGCATATAGCTGAGGCCCAGACAGGGTCAGCACCTAGCCCAAGGTCACACAGCTAGTGAATGGCAGAGACAAGGCCTCCCCATGCCAAGAGCTAATCAATGGTGTCTGGCTGTCTCTCAAAATATATCCTAAACAGAACTCATACTTTGCTTAGTGTGAAAAATTTAATTCTACCAGGTCGCCACTGAATTGAATTACACACTGGTGTAACTCAAGCTCAAAATATCCAGTCTTAAAAAAAATAAAAATAAAAAACGGGCCTACATCCCGTAGATTTGTCCAAATGTGGCTGCTATCTGGCCAGCTATTTCTGTTAAGGTTGGGTCCTAAAATTGAGTTTTTGTAGGTTCCTAATCCAAAATTTGGCAGCTGAGGCCTGTTAAATTAATTAACCACGGAGGCCATTAGACAGAGGTGGCATATTGCCATGGTGGCCTACGTCATCAAATTAAAATCTAAGCCTATAAATGCCTCCAGTTTACAAAGTCAGATGCTAAGGACAACCAATCGCAAGCAGCCAACTAGGCTTTAAGTTATAGCCAATCAATAGTTTCCTTTCTTCGCTCCGGCACTTCCTCTGTAATAGTCTCTTCCCTTGGGGACCTATCCGGGAGCATGTTAACCACTTCCAGTTTGGCGCTGCCAAACTTAAATGAATTTTTGCTCCAACTCCTAAAATTTTTTTATATGCTTCAGTTTATCTTTTAACAGGCCCCAAAGATACTGCTAAAAAAAGATGAAAGAAGACAGTTTGGGTGATTCAGACAAACGTAACCCTTCATGAAGCAGACGGTATGCGTTGGGAGAACTGCAGAATGGGGCAGAAAAGAGACACTGTAATGCAGTGGGGAAATAGGTAGCAGAAAGCACAGAGCCCAGAGCTGGCTTGGCGCTGGGGACTGGCCAACTGGACACACTGCATTTCAGGTCAAGCAGAGCATTTAAAGAGACACGGAAGCCATCTTTTTTGATCTGCTGATGTGACACCCTGGGCGGGAACAGCTCCTTCTTGGGCCAAGTAATTTATTTCAACAATACCAAAAGCTGCAGAGTTTAGTGATCACCCTGGCCCTCGGGGCTGGGCGACGAAGCTTCTAGGGGCATTTGTATGGTCCTTTTCTGAGAGGGCCACGTTGAAAGGCTGCGAGCACTGCTGGGGTTCAGCCGCTATGTCTGTATCTCTATCGCCTTACTTTTCTTGTTTCTCCTGAAATTCCTGTATCCCCTGAAACATCTGAGACCACCACAAAGCAACAATTTAAAAAAAAAAATGTTCTCTATCAAGGTGGGGATTTTCTTGTAAAATGTATGGTTTAATGACATCATAATAAATTTTATGTTTCCTTCTGCAATCTGTTCCTGGCATCTATTCAACAAATATTTATTGAGCACCTCCTGCCTGCTGAGTGAATTGATGTATAGGGGAACAAGAAGTATGCACCATTAACAAGCCTGAGCTGTCTCATTCACTTTATTACACCATTGGGGAAAACATAGGGTATTTAATTCGGGTAAAGCTAGAATGTTCTTACGAACATGGTTAATTGAGTAAGGGGTTCAAGTCCTCATGGCACATAGAAAGATGGGCAATAACTTGATCAAACAAAAAAAAATGAACAAAGATTCTCATCTTACACACACACCCACAATACTGACCCATCATGGAGAGCCTAAAGTCTGTATACTAAATCAGTGAATCTCACTAATCCTAATTAATACTAAAAGAGTGAATGTCACTAATAAGAATGTCAGAATCTTATTGTGAGGGAGATAAGGGCATTTAAATGTCATTTAAATAAAAATAAGCTTATGGTTCTTTATTTAATATAGCATTAAATATCGTGTAAAATTACTTATTGTAACTTTTTTCTGTATAATTTATCTATATTTTAAAAGAACTTTTTTTAAAGGTGGCATTTAGTATTGAGCACTATCACCATGAGACATCATTTATAGGCCCAGATTTTTTCCATCTCTGCCTAACGATAGGCTATTTTGTGCTATTAAAGCATTGAAATTTTAAAAAGCAAATATGAAAATGAATTTTTTTATTTTATAGAGTACAGTACATTAAACCTCTCCTGAAATTTATTCCAGAGTTTCAAGAAATATGGTAAATATTTAATAATTCAAATCTGAGATAATATGGCCTTGTCAACCATATTATTTTATGATCTCAAAAGTCTAAAATTAGGGAACTAAAAACTTAAACTCTTGGCTTTTAGTTCAAGCTGTTTGCTAAAAGAATAAACATTGACTCTCTGGATTGGCTTTCCTGCTTCGGAGAGCAGCGCATTTCCTCTTGCAACGCTCCCTTCCCTATCTTCCTTTCTAGAAGGCTCTTAGCCTCACCCCCATGTGGCTGGTTTCACACTTTTACATTCTGCAAGAAGGACCACCGGGAGGGATTGACAGGTGAGTTGTGGACAAACACAAGAGGCCTCGGGCACAGCTTCAAGAGCCCCAGCAAGGAAGGTGCAGGGTCTGGGGTGGCCTGGACGCCGCCTCCTGGGCAGTGGTGACTTTGCTTGCACAATGCTGGCTGGGCCCATTGAGCGATGCGCACCATATTGATTTTTTGACTTTGTTTCTGTTTGTCTCATGGGCCTTTGCTGGGGACAAGTGACTCACTCCTGACCCCGTCAGAACTTTCTACATCTTGATAGCATCTGGATGACTAATGTCTGGGACACCTGCGAGCTGGGGAAAGGCACTGTTTGTTCAGGCCACACTCACTCCAGAGGTGTTCTAGTTCCCCCTGGAACAGAAACCAGACCCTTGGCAGCCATGTCCCCGTGGTCCCTGAACCAGAGGAGTCGAACCATTCACACTGGTTGGCTGTGATCAAGGTGACTTGGAGCCTCCTGGGTCAAGGTGTGTCAAATCCACCCATTCAGAAGGTGGGATGGCTCTTCCGAGAGTGACCGCCGACACAGAGCAGCTTATTACCTCCCTTCCACCCATCAACACTCAGCTTAAATCACCTTTGTACTATTCATCAAAGGGAATATTTACTGTAACTGTAACGACTCCTCTCATTGTACATACAGAAAGCGACACACAGGCTTCGCAGAAAGTACAAAGGGGCATTGTGAGAACCACCACCCAGCGAGAGAGATGAAGTGATAAACATGCCATTAATGGCCACGCTCCTCAGGCCTGGGTGACTTACCTTGGGCCGAATTTGTGCTGTATTTATTTCAAAAATTGCAGCTTCGTTATGAGCATAATTAAATGCCTGGGCATTTGCTTTGAGTTAAAAAACAAAATTTAAAAATCAAGCATCGAGTAAACTTGATGCTGGAGAGAGACCCCTGGGCTAAGGTAAGAAGTCTGATCCTCAGTCCATGCTGCCGATCGGCCGAGAAACCCCGACCCTCACACTGTCCCCCAGGAGAACCTCAGTTTCCTCGTCTGGGAGGTGAGGAGGTGGTCAGCCAGGCACTGAAGAGAGTTACAGAAACGTAAGAGAATGCCATGCTCCACATCAATTATTTTGCTGTTTTAGAACACATACTTTTCATTAAAAAAAAAAAAACAATGCTTTTCATGTCAACATGTGATAGGTTTAGTACCAGCATTTTTTTAAAAAAAAAATAAGTAAATAAATATGTTCAACTCTTCTCCGTTTTGATTTCTAATACGGTAAAAACTGGTAGGATCCACACAAACAAAACATTTTAAGCATGGAAAGGTATCCCGAAGTTTGACACCCACCACCCTAGATCATCTTCAGGGACCTTGGTCATCCTGTAATTCAGACCTCGCTTGCCTTGTTCTTGGTAATTCCCTTTTCCCCATTGCACACTTATCGCCATTGTAATCAGACTTTACTTATTTGTTCTGCTTATTTTAGCTCATGTATTTCCCTGCTAACAGCCTGAGAATCGGTTGAGAGCCTTCCAAGTTCAATCTGGTGACAAAGGTCGGGGCCTGTTCCCCACACCTGGAGTGCTTCCAGCCATGTCGGGTATGCCCTCTGAGAGCCTCCCACTGCCTTTGCTCCAGGTAAGTCCGCGAGCAGGCCAGCGGGATCACAGAGCAGGCCTTGCTGCCCCTTCTGGGAGTCTCCAGGAATGAAGAGGTGGCTTTACACTCGGCCGGCCCGGATCCCGGTACCCACTGAGCCTGTGGAGCTCATTTCCATCTCAGTAACCACCCACCAGCTCCTCTCAAAGATCCTGTTGACTCCTTCACCTCTGGACGCTCAAGGCCTTGGTGAAAGCGGAACCTTCTGGGCCTTAAGGAAGCTTAGCATCACTATGGAGACAGTCAGGTGAAACTGACAGTATGGCCCAGCAGATAAGATACGGGAGCCAGTTCAGAGAGCCAGCAAGGTCACCCTACGGATAATGGACGAAACAGGACCTGGTCCCCAGTGGGCACCCCATAAGAGGCAGTGATGGCTGTCTCAGTCCGTTTGACACCAGAACACTGTGGACTGGATGGCTTATAGTCAGCGGTTATGTCTGCCTCACAGTTCTGGAGGCCGGGAATCCAAGGTCAAGGTGCCCACAGATTCAGTGTCTGGTGAGGACCCACTTCCTCATTCAGAGATGTCCTCGCATGGCAGAAGGAGGCAAGGGAGCTTTCTGGGGCTGCTTTTAGAAGGGCACTAAGGACCCCATCCCTTCCCAAAAGCACTCCTTCCAAACACCCTCGCGTCAGGCATTAGATTCCAACGGGTGAATTTTAGGGCCGCGGATCATAGCGATGATTATTATGAAAGGTCCTCAGTAAATTGCTATTCTCTCTTCTTCTTCCCTTCCCTTGGCTGGATCTTCAGGGTCACCAGGTCGTTGGTGATGGGGACCGGGAGATGAGGCTGGCAATGCAGACGAAAGCCCATGGCACGCTGCTCCGATTGTATTTTAAGAGCAGTACGATGTGGCCTGACAGGTTTGTTGGAAAAGCGGATAAGGCGAATGGGACAGATGTCATTATCTGTTCTTCGGCAGAGTCCTAATTCTAGAAGTGTCATTATACAAAAAAGATTAATTATCCCCAGTTTACTGTCCTGTAGAGGGAGAGTCCTACGGACAACCACGGGCTTAGCCTTCGACACTATTTGTTCGATGACTTATTTGTCAGGTTTACAGGTGAATAAAGCAGTCCATAATGAAAGATGCTTTGGATAACAAAACCCAGGAGTCATAAAGATCCCAGAGACTGGAACGAAGCCCTGGGTCCGGCCAGACTCATTCATTCATTTGTTCATGCACGTTCATCGACACCTAACACACACCAGATGCTGTTGAAGATGCTGGGACACAGCACGGACGAGGTGGACAAGGGTTTCATCTTCACAGAGTTTGTGTCTTTGTATGCAGCGGGACGAAACAGCAAAGTTAAACACAAAGATGAAGTAACGGGAAAGCTCGGCAGAGACAGAAAATGCTACGCAGAGCACTGTCAGCACCATACAACGCTGATGAGAAGGCCGGTGCCTGCTCAAAGCGCTGCTCTGAGCCAGTGGCATTTGTCCTGGATGACGGGAAGGAGCAGCCTTGCAGAGACAGGGGAAGGCCACTCGGAGAAAGGTTAAGTCCAAGGCTCGAGGCTGGAGCAGGCTTGGGGTGTTCCAGGAGCAGACAGGGGCTGGCTGCTGGAGTGTAACCAGCAAGGAGAAGGTGGAGGGAGAGGAGGTGATGTCGGGCCTTCTAGAACATTGTGAGGAGTCAGGCTTCTGTTTCCTGCAGACTGAGAAGCTTGCAGGTGATTCGGAGAGAGGCAGCATCACGGGATGTATTTTCTGAGACCGTGCTGGCCGTCGTGGGGGAGCGAGCACAGGAAGGCCGCAGCAGACGACTGGCACGTGGTCACAATGAGCAAAATGACGCCAAGAGGACAGAAGCAGCGAGAGCGAGAGGCGGTAAGATGTGGGATCTGCCATGGACGCAGAGTTCACGGGCTCCACACATGGCTGATGGGGTGGAGGGAAGCAGAGAAACCAAGGGTGACACCTGGGACAACTGGTGGAGGTCGGTGCTGGTTCCTGAGCCAGGAAATGCTTTCCTCCATCTCTTACCGTCAGCTCACTGGTCCAGGTGACCCGCCTCATGTACCTTTACGTCCCCTGCAGTCACCTGGCTGGCCTCCCTGGTGCCACCGCTTCTGTCCCTCACAGTGTCTGATGGAGCACGATGAGATCGGCAATGGGGACGCCACACGCGCACCTGCGCGTGCTAACAGGTGGGTCGAAAGGAAACGTCGGTGTGGTTCACGCACAGAGGACAAGCAGACAGGTGTCACCGTATGGGACTGTCTTTAGATGTCATGACGGGGACGTGCTGTTGGCCAGGTTGGGGACTGAGGACGCGAGGCAGGGGACAAGTCCAAATTGAGGAAATGAGACCAAGGCAGGAGCTCCATTTGGGAGGCCGGAGGTGATGCTTGAAGACAGAGGTTCTGGGCTTGGCAGAACGGGACCCATGGGGGTCCTGAGGACCCAGCAGTGACCCCGGGCTGCCCAACCCCCAGGGGACAGTCCAGTCCTCACCAGGAGCTGGCTGGTGGTGTACTTTTGGTCTCTGTTCAGAAGTCCACAGAGTCAGCCCAGTTTTCTTACCAACACATGAACAGGGATTGGATCAGCTCCAAGGTTGATGAGTTGATGGCCCCAGAGAACTAAGAAAAAGCAGAAGTAAACAAGAGCAGGAGAACCGAAGGGGACCTTCTGGTTCCTTTTTATGATTTTGTTCACATGAACTATAGGCGACTCACCCCACCCTAGGTCACACTTAACATTCCAACGTGTAATCGCCACCATAAAATCCACATTGCCCCCACCGGCTGCACTGTTCGATAAAGCCGTTTCATACATCCCTTTTCCTCATTTTCTCAGGGAAAATGTCAGAGATCCAAGTCACTGCCTCATTCCACTTCTTACTCTTTACCCAATTTTTTAAAATTCACTCAAAACTTTCTGACTCATGCTAGGATCGCTCACTTTCTTAGAAAGTTTCCTATCTCTTGACTCCCATCCCTGGTGCCCATAGCAACATTTACGTGTTCGTCGAAAAGGTGATGAGAATGTGTCCTCAGGATTCATTAGTATCATTTACTCGAGTAGTAAACGTGTGACAGAAGTGAGGGAAGGAGCCGGTGGTGTCTGGGAGAGGCTTTCCCCGGAGAGTTGACCACATGGGGACGGAGGAGGGACAGCATGGGACAGGACCTGCCTGGTGTTTGGGGATCCACGTGGCTAGCACCTAAAGGGGAGCCAGGACCCAAGCGAGAAGAGTGATCACGAAGGTGGAAGGAGGCCAAGTCGTGGGTCTGGCGGGGACTCCCGTTTGTCCCTGAGTCCCATGGGGGCCACCATCGGGACTTAGCTGAGGAGGACAGGTCTGGCTGAAGTTTTTACAGGACGCGCCCCCGGCTGCTGTGTTGAGAACAGACATCCTCTCTAGAGTCTTTAGAAATGAATACGAGTATCCTCATTCACAAGTCACACTAAGAAAAAAACATTTAAAAATGTCAAATATTGTCATTTACAGCTCAATAAAACTGAAATGAATGAATGAATGAATGAATGAATGTCAGGTGGTCGCTTCCTTCCCAAACTAGAGCAGGTGCTTCTTGCAAAGAAATCGTGGACTCGTGTTTCTACACGAACACTAACGTGCGGGGTGAAAACGAAGAGGCGAGAAAGCACGACTCGTGAATCTAGTCTGGCTGCTGAGAGACACAGGCACTCCAGCTCCCAGAGGAAGGGCTGCCTTGGTCTTCCCTCCACGAGAAAACCTGGCCGTTTCTGGGGCTGCCAACTTAGGGAGGGCCAGGGCTGCAGGGCAGAAGCACAGGTGGGACCCGAGCGAAGCCTGGTGACAGGCTGTGGGGTGCAGCCCAGACACCCTCCACTCGTCCCAGAGTGGCTTTGCCTCTTCCTTCCCCACCCGGGCTGGTCCAGGAAGAGCATCAGGGGCCGCCCGACTCTGGGGGTTAAAGATGCTGTGAGATCCACCCGTTGCACAGGCCAGCATTTCGCAGGCACCTACAGACAGAAACCAAACAACCGAATATTAAAAAAGGACACATTGGCCATAAAAAAGGAATGAAGCACTGATGCACACTGCAACGTGGCTGACCCCTGAGAGCGTTATGCTAAGTGGAAGAAGCCAGTTGCAAAAGACCATGTACCGCACCATTTCGTCCGTGTGAAATGTCCAGAATAGGCGCATCTAAAGGCAGAAAGCAGATGCCCAGCGAGGAAAGGCTTTACATTGTGAAAGTTAACCTCCCACTGTCAAAGAAGAAAGGACGGTTTGAAGAGATCGCATGAGACAGACCCGGGGCCCAGCTCTGCCTCGGGAGCAGGGGCTGCCAGCTAACTGTCCGCCACGTGTGGTGTGACAAGTGCCTGTCTGGGGCCTCCTGCACGTGGCAGAAGACCTGCAACCGGCTACACGCCTCGCAGGGCCCCGTGCATGAATAATGAAAAGGGGCCTCTTGTTTAGAAGATTATTGAGTTTCAAGGTGGCACGTGGGACCCTGGCCCCACCTCTGACTGTCCTTGGCTCTGGCCAGGGAGGCATGTTGAGCGTGTCATGGCTAAGGCCTTCTCACAGCATGTACCCGCCAGTCAGCTCTGCTTCAGGGGACAATTAAAGGGGTGTTTGCTGGGAGACCTGGGGCAACTCCTATAGCATTCTACGAGAAGCTTCTAGAACATAGATGCTGGTGGTTCTCTCCTTTGATGCGCAAGAATGGAAGGTTTGCCTTCCTCCTGTGTCTCGACCTGAAGCAGGAACATTTGAGGTGGCATTTGGAGAGAAGGAAAGTTCAGCCACCTGAGGAGAGGGGATTGACATGACAGCTGAAAACGAAGATGCCCATGACTCAGTGGCTCTGAAACAGACACAGGCACCAAAATTCACAGATGCAAAGTGAGGCAGGGGGAGGGAGGGGGGTCCTGCAGCAATCAGAAGGCCACAACCCAAAATAGTAGACGTAACAAATACCCCAACGTCTTAGTGACTTCGTCTCACGCCAGCTTACGTCTGCTGCACCATTTAGCTTTAAAACCATCATCCAGGTGTGATTCTGTCACCAAAAGTGGCAGGTGAATGCACCCCACCTGATCATCTGCTGCACTGACTGGCACAAGGCACTGTGGTGACGGACCCTGCATGTGCGAAGAAGAGGTGCGGGTCAGCGTGCCAGGTCTCGAGGGAAATGACGAAGTCGCCGCTCCGGGCCCTGCGGTTCGGTGCCTCCCGTGGGAATCACTCTGTGATTCAGAAAAAAACACACATGACCACGACCAGACCCCAGATCCGTGCGGGTCTGACTCACACTTCAGACATATTGATTTAGGGATTATCAGTTCTACAGAATGCGACAGGTCCTCTTGCTGCGTGTGCTGTTCGGACTTGCCTGAAGCTTGTCATTGTGGAGGAGGCTCCTGCACCCCAGTGTGCTTACTACCTTAAAAGGAAAAATGACTTCATCAGGGAGGCCCCAGGTGACCACCCAGCCCTGCCAGGAAATAGCCACATGACCTGGGAGGGAACTAACTGCTCCTCCTCGGGCCTCAGTTTCCCGATCAAAACAGGAGTGGGTCTCACTCGTCAGCTCTCTGACGTGTTTTTCCAATTTCAAAATTCAATGTTTCCTGCCCCGGTCTCTTACCGGCCAAGGCAAGAAAATTATAGGGAGAGAAGGCATAGACACTGTGGACGCCATCGGTCCTGATCTCATTCCTTGCTGTGACCCAAAGTCCTGCTTTCTTGTAGAGCGAGGTCATAAGGATGGCGGGAGGGAGCACTGCACGGTCAGGGGCCCTGCTGCTTGCCTACCACACACTCAGACTAATTACGGGCTGGGCATCATCCTAGGTACTTAAGAAACATTAACTCATTTCATCCTCAGGCACACCTTGCAGAAAAATACTGTTATTTTGCAAACAGTGAAGGAGACCGAGGAGGGAGAGGTTCAGGAACTTTCCGGGGCCACAGTGAAAAAGCTAGTGAAAGGCCGAGGTGAGACTGGACCCCATGGTGTCTGACCCCACAGACTGCCCCTCAAAGGTTAGTTAAGATCACAGGCTCCACGTCGTGATTAGGCCACTGTGTTCACCGGGAGCCCAAGGGACAAAGGAGGCTGCAAACGGACAGAAAAATCGGGGATCATAGGAAAAGGCTTTGGCTGCCAGGAGAGTCCCACACTCACAGACACCTTGCATAGCTGGGATCACCCTGTGGGGAGGCCTAAAGGCTGCTCAATGACCCCAGGTCAGCCCTAGAGTCCTGGTATCCATGTGGGCCTCCAAGTGGGCAAGAGCGGAGGGCCAGTCGGATGCTACACGTGTCATAGGTACACTGGATTTGGGGGGATGGGGCAGTGGGGTGGTGTAAAGCATGACTTTATCCGTTCCCTGACCCCAACACGTATCAGTGGAATAACCGCTACCGCCAGACACAGCCCCATGAGTCAGGGTGAATGGGCAGCAGAGAAAACACAGGTGCAAATATGCGTGAATTAAATTATCCCTTTCTCTGAGTGCATTCTTCTCCTCTCCTGCATCCCTGCCCCCAACCCCCACCCCAGGATTTCCAAAGTCTCACATTTGCGTGTGATTTTAACTTCCTTTTTACTTCTTCAGAGGCAAAGACTAAGCCTTACTCATCTTTGTCTTCTCATCAGTTGACACTGTTTGCTGAATGAATAAACAATACCCCTCAGAGCGAATGACCTTTAGCTTGCACTGGAAACCACCTCAAACTGTAAGTGGACTATGAATTTGGATGTCAAGGGAAGTACAGACGTGTTTGTAAGGAAACAGTTTTGCTATTTTTTTTTAAAGGATGATTTGGTGTGATAGTCGTTTTTAACAATTACGCCTGGGTCATAAATAACACGTTGTCTGCATTGTTACTCTCTAGACATTTGGTGTTTACCATGCCTGTGTTCTCCTGTAACGTCCCCTTTTCCCTTCTGTTCTTTCTTTCTTAAGGAAAAAAGAACCTGCTGTTAAACTCAGCCGCCATAGTCCATCTGACCGTTTCATCCCACGTGCCTTTCCACTGTTAATTTCTTTCTAACACCTTCGACTTTTGATCCCGAGGCACAAGGGCCGTCCTTTTATTAGGTCTAATTTACTGTGAAGCTCTGTGTTCTTTGTGAATCAACCATAATAGTCAATGAATAATCCCCAGGCTTCAGCCAGTCTGCGTCTTAGTTCAGCTGAGTAACTAGGAAAATCGACTAATCACAAGAAGGTAAAAATATCGCCCCAAAACTAGGCTAAGCCACTGTATCATGACCAATGCCCAGGTATACAGGGGGGCTGGCCACAGCGTGGGAGTCAGGGCAAGGAAGCCACCTGGATGAGCCTGGCCTTCCTTTGAAAGCGAAGCAGGGGGGTCATGGGCCTGGTGGGAGTCTGCAGTCCAGGCTGGAGAGTGGACCTCCCCTCCCCGCCCCCACCCCCACCCACACACACACACTTCCTGCAGCTCTCTCAGCTCTGCCATTTGTGCTACTGGCCAGATCATTTTCAATAGCGTTTCACACACTTACCACTGAGAGGGGAAGGATGACTGCTTTTTTCATGTATAGGTTTTTTTTCAAAAGAGCTTTTATAAGCCGCTCCCAGAGGGGAGGCTGGAAAAAGAAACTTGACAGCTGTATCATTTTGAGCCTCTACCACACACTTCACACTGATACATTCTTGATATTTGCTTCAATCTATGCGGGATGCTCATCATGACCTGACGACTTAGGTTCCATGATGACCTTTTCTTCTCTAGAGAATGGGCGTTTAATGGGTGAGAGCAGAAGAAAAATTCGTTGTCAGGGTCAAATTGTCTGCAAACCATTTTGCTCCTTCTGACATCTTTCTGCTCAGATATGCTGGGAATGGCCTGGCAACAGCACGGTGTCCCTCCCAGCTCCCAGCCTGCACCAGCCCCTCAGGGAGGTAGGTGTCTTCTAAAAGACCTGCAGGACTTCAGTGATCCAGCCCCTGAGGTTCCACACTGAACACCCCGGGGCAATGGACTAGGCAGTGCCACTTTGGGCAACTGAACTTGAACCAGTGGCTGCGGGTACTATCAAGGGCTCTGTGAGCAACCTGGGGAGGAGAACCCCTGTATTAGCTAAAACTACAGCCAGAATGAGTCAGGATTTTCTGCTATGGTTGAAATTAAAAGGAGGATACTCTTTATGTCTCCATGGTAACTTACTATGGATCTGTATTCCATCTAGGAGACTCTTTCTTGACCTATCAATCAATGATTTCCGATCGGGGCCTGAATATACACTGAGAAGTCACCAGATTGAATTCAGGCTTCTAGAAATATCGATCTGCCCTGCACTTGGTTGTTCCGGCCGTAGACCCTGCCTCTGACCCACGCCATTGTGACACTGGAGCCCCTCAGGTACCTGGAAACATTAAAATAGGGGAGTATCTCAATTATCCGATAACTCCGGATTTAGGGTTGTCATGGAAACCGGAACCTTGGTAACAGAGAAGCAAGGCGGTTCCAAGCCCGAGCACCGCTGTCCCTGACACACACCACTTTCCGGTGCCAGGGCCTTGCCTAAGCTGGGCCGTTTTATTTTAGATCCACCTTCAGGATATAAACTTCTTCCAAAATACTGAGACTCTGACCTGAATCTGAATGGGAGATGCACACGTGTTTCTAGCCTCGGACTCAAGTAATTTTCTGCTGAAATTGAAAACGGGCAGTTGCAGGTGATGGTTTTGACCACGGCTGAGCGTCAGATTACCTCGGAATTCAACCTTGAATTTCCCATTGACACGTTTTTTGACCCGGTGGCCTATGTGCCCCTAAGGTTCAAGTTCCTTCCGTATAAGGTGGGCTCCAGGGTGCCTCGGAGGGTCATGAGGGCGGGTCCAGAGGGCGCCTCGGGCGCGGTGGGTGACACTGAGGCGCCGCTCACCTGCAGGGGGCGCCCCTCCCACGGGCGCCATAGGGTGGGGGGCTCCCGGCCCGGTGCGGACTCGGTGACCCGGCAAAGGCCCGGGTCGTCCACGCTTCCCTGGTGGGACGATCGTACATAAACCCCGTCTGCGGACGGGTCCCAGAACATGGGGCCGCGCCCTTCCCGAGCCCCGCGGCGTCGGCGCCCCCCCGCACCCGTCCGGGGCCGGCCGGACCAGGGGCCTGTTTGGGGAGAAGCCTCGGGCCGGGAGGAGGCCACGCGGACACGCGGCCCCCCGCTCCCCGCGCTGGCGGGGCCGCCCGCGCCTGGGGCGCCGGGGCTCGGGGTCCGGGGGCGCCGCGAGGCTGGGAAAGGAGGGTGGGAGGCCGAGCTGGGACCGGAGCTGGGTCCCAGTGGGGTCCGAGCCGGAAGGAGGCGGCTCCGCCCACGCCCTCCCTCCCTCCTCCCCACCCGTCTTCTCCCTCCCCGGCCCCGCCCCCGGCCCCGCCGCCCTGTCGCCTCCGCTCCCTTCCCAGGCCCCGCCCCTGCCCCGCTCCTTCTCAGGCCCCGCCCCCAGCGCCGCCGCCGAGTCTCCTCCGCGCCCTTTCTGGCCCCGCCCCCTCCGCGGGCCCCGCCCCCAGCCCCGCCGCGGTGTCTTCTCTGCGCTCTTCCTGGCCCCGCCCATGCCCCGCCCCTCCTCAGGCCCCGCCCCCAGCCCCGCCGCCGAGTCTCCTCCGCGCCCGCCCTCTCTGGCCCCGGCCCCGCCCCCTCATCTGGCCCCGCCCCTCCCCGCTCCGCCCCCGCCCCCTCCGGACGGTGAAGAGCGCGCGGCGCAGGGCCCGGGCCGGTGACTTCCTCCCGCGGCCGAGCAGAGCGGATCGCGGCGCCCCCAGCCCCCAGCGCCCCGGCCCCCCCCCACCGCACCTCCCGAACCCCCGCAGCGCCCGGCCCCCCGCAGCGCCCCGACGAGCGCGGGCCCCGAGCGGCGCCCGGCCCGGCCCGCAGCGGCGCGGTAAGAGCGGGGGCCGCGGGGCGCGCTCGGGTCTGCGGCGCCGGCGCCTCCCCCGGGGACCCCGGGGCCGGGCGGGGCGGGTGGGGGACGCCGAGGTCCGATCTGGGTCAGGGCGGGGCGGGCGGGGGCCCGGGACGCGAGTCCCGCGCGTCTGCGGCGCGAACCCCGGGGTGCGGGGGCCGCGGGGCGCTGGGGACCCGGGATGCGGGGTGCGGGCCGGGGCGCCCCGGCTCCACTCGTTAGAGGGCACCGCGGGCCGGGGGTGAGGGGGGTGTCCTGTCCGCGAGCGCCGGGGCACCCGATACCCATTAGGGGTTGGTGGGGGCGCCGGGGGCACCCGATTCCCATAAGGGGCTGTGGGGACGTGGGAGGGGGCGCCCAGGTGTGCGGGCGACGGGCCGGGGGAGCCGGGCCCAGGAGCAGCCGGGGCGCCCGGCGCCCGGAACACCTGGAGCGGCAGCGGCGGCTCCCCAAGGCGCAGGGTCCCCCCCCGCCCCGGCACCTGCCGGGCCTCGTCCGGGGCGCCCGACAGAGTGGGCGAGACCCCCAAGGGCGCCCCGCGACTGCCGGCCCCGGCCCCGCGGCCCTGGGTGTCGAGGACCAGGGCGTGGGTGCGCGGGCCGCCCTGATTTTCCCGTTCTTAGCCCATTTTGAGTGACGGTATCTGCGTGTGTGTCTGTGCGTGTGTGTTACATTGGCCTGAATTCAATGTTTCAATGTCAGCGTGGCCCGGAATAGGAGCTAACATGTTACTTATTTAGAAAGTAGACGAGTGAGCCACCCCCGTTCGCAGATAAGAGTAATTTATTTTAATTCGCCCTGAAGAGATCGGGCCGGACGACGGGGCCGGCCTGGCCGCTGCCCGCCTGCCCGCCCACACCGCCACCCATCACGGAGATAGATCTCCAAGTTAAGGTTTATTAGGATTCTGAGTAATCCCATATAGCAGCACAGCGATCGGGAGCGCCTGGCACTCTGCAGGGAGATAGATGGTCAAGCTCTCCTGGGTGGGATTAGTCATTCTTCTGGCTAAAGTGATTCTTTCAAGGGAAAAGCAAAGCAACTTTCGAAAGTGCATTTTGGGTTTTTTGCTTTCTGTTTGTTTGTTTGGATTTTTGTAAATTCCACCCCCCTCCAGATTTACTTAAATACAAACATGTGCTCCGATCTCTCTGAAGTGATCGCTTATTCCAATAAGGGCACAGTTATCAGCCAAGATCGGCTCGTTTTAAAATTTAACTGTGTTCGTCTCTTACATTTCTGCCATGCTTCCTTTCCTCCTCTTCTCCTTTCTGTTGTTGTTGTTGTTGTTGTTGTTGTTGTTGTTGTTGTTGTTCGCAGGCAGCGAGCCATTAGGATGACACCAAAAGGACCCAAATTTGAAATTGGTTTATGTGGAGAAATTTGCTTGGCCTGTCTGCCACCGTAATGAGCCATGTTGAGTAAAATAAGTGAACTTAAATTTGATTAGTGCTGTGTCTGCCTGAAAGCATTCGTTGGTAGAGCGCTTTGATTCTGCATGGTTTTTACAAAACAAATTAAAAGCAGGGCAACAAAAGAATTCTATTCTGTAGCTAGTAATTACAGCTGTTTCTGTGGGCGGCAGACCGCCTTTTCTCCTGGTGTTTGTACACAAAAACCAGGCAAAGCTTTTCCATAGCCCTCGACTTCCATTCTCCATCCATCTCCGTGACATCTCTGTGAAGCTGGGAGATGCAGAATGCCATCACCGAGCATCTGCAGACGGATCACAGAAACGGAGCTGGCTCCGGGCAAATAATTGGCAGTACCCGAGATGCCTTTTCATTTTGATCTTCTGTTTGAGGCTTGTGTGTTTCGTCATCAGGTTGACAGGGCTTACTTATTTCATTCGGATAAATGACAGAAGACTCTGAATTAAGGAGCATTTCACATGGTGAAGAGTTCGCATACAGTCTGATGTTGTCCATGTGCCAACTCCACTCTATCGGATGAGCTGGGAGAAGCCATGCCCCGCCGTTCAGGTCATCAGGATGCAGGGCCATCCTCAGTTGTGATGTGGCCTGCCCTGTGCCCCCTTAGAAGTCCCTGCAGTGTGATCACACATTGTAGCTGTGTGATCCTGGGCAAGTTCCGGGAGGTCTCTGGGCCTCCATTGCCTCACTGTGTCCCGTCTGCCTCTCAGGGATGTTGGGTTCAGTGAAGGGGCCAGGTACAGCACCCCAGCACAGGCGTGGCCCTTAATGAGTAGGGATCTGTCAGTGCAGTGATCATTAGCTGCAAATAGTGCACATGGATGACATGATCTTCCCGGTGGTGATTCTGAGCAAACGTGGCCACTTGAAATAGAAAACAACTGTTCCACTGCACTGTTATTTCTTTCCAGTGCTCTCCAGCCTCCCCTGGCCACCATAGTTACCTGCTCCTTGAGTGGTTTAACAGCCCTCTCCAGTACCTCTGGCCGCATCCCTGTGGCCGACTCTCCTCCCACGCTGCTTTCCCAGCCGAGGGGGGAGGGGGGAAGGGTGTGGGTGGATGCTTGCGAGCCCTGAGTTGTTGGGAGGTCTGGTTTAGCCATAATGTTGACCAAAAAGAAGAAATAAGAGAGCACAAACTCCACTTAGAGACAGGGAAATATGCCATTTGCCACCTCCAGTAAGTGCTGTCAGTTGTACAATAGTTTAATTACTCAAAGTCGGTTGTAACAGGTGGGAGCCAGTAGAAATCATGGGGTGAGCAATTAGCGGGACCCAGAGGCTTCCGTCCAGGCCTCAGGTCAGGTCCTTGGCCAGGAAGCCGGGAGGGGAAGCACCCCAAAGGGCAGTGGTTGCTGTGATCAACACTAAGCTGGGTTATTTGAAAATGAGTTGTAGTTACTCTGTTTTTTGTTTGTTTGTTTGTTTTTAATCTAATGCACTGGTGGCATCATCTAGGTACCCTTCTCACTTACCAATATTCAACTTTTCTGGCCAAACAATTACATTTCAAAGTCCCAAATCAGTTCTCAGTTCGTTACAGCACTGTCCAGTAGCGAGCCACATCTGTAACTATCAGTTTCCTAATGGCCACATTAAACCTACAGAAGATACTAACTTGGTATATTTCCATTCGCTGAACATATTCAAAACACTATATAAACATGCAGTGAATGTAAAGATGTGACTGATATGTTGCTTCTTTTGACGAGATCTGTGAACTCGTCACATGTGCCTTTGACACATTATGCCCAGGGCCACAAACCAGGCACCGGCTCAGTAGCCGCACGTGGCCGATGGCTGCCACGTTGGTCTATCAGAGCAAGTGCAGCAGATCTGAGGTCAGAATCACTACTTCTCGAAGATGTGCGTGACTGAGTGGCGTGCCGAGCAGAGAGGCATTCAACACGGGAGAAGCTGGGGCCATCCAGGAGGGTTTGAAGTGGAACAGGGCCCTGCCTCCTGCGCCACGGCTTCCTCCCACCTTGGGCGGTGTTGGGGTGGGGAGGGGGGTCTGCCATGGCTCCTCCCAGGATGCCTTTGTCCTTACAGCTGGAGCTGCCTGGGGCAGGTGGCCCAAGGTCTGCCAGGCCCCCCTCTGGGCCCACACCCCTAGCTGACCTTGGAGGTGGCAGTGAACGGCAACTCCTCCCACTCCTGTCTCAGAAAGACCCAGACTGCCCCTGGGGGCTGTGAGCGGCCAGCCAGAAAGGGACTTTATCTGTATGCCTCCTACCTGAGCGGAATTCAGTGGGGAATCCTCATTATTATTTAACTACTTAAGTAGCATACCCTATGTGAGAAAGGCCTTTTAAATAAGAATTCCTGGCATTTGGTTCTGAATAAGGGGTAGGCTGTGGAACTTGACAGACTTGGCCCGAAATTCAGTGTGAAGACTCCTTAAAAAAACGTGGCACCTGATTTGTTGTCTCTGACTCTTCCCTGATTTTCCTTTTTCTTTTTTTTTTTCTTTAAGATGAATGATTTTGGAATCAAGAACATGGACCAGGTGGCCCCTGTGTCTGACAGTTACAGAGGGACACTCAAGGTGAGTGAGCAAGTTTAACTAAAAGTTGTTGTTTTTCGTTGGAAACCTCAGTCTCTCGCAAGAAAAACAAAGGCCTGGGTCCCAGGAGACCGGTTCTGGCCCTGGCTCTCAGTTTGCTGGCTCTGTGACTCTGGGCTGTTTGCCTAACCTCTCTGGGCCTCGGCTTTCTAGTCTGTAAACTGGGCATCCAGGTGCTTATTCTACATGTTGTCTCTAAGACGTGAAACCACTTGATTTGTAGAAGGGGAGGCCCGTGTAGTTTATTTCTGAGATTCCTGCCATGTGGGAAAGCCTGTGGTCTGCCCCTCAGCAGAGCTGGGGAGGCTGTGCCTTCTCTTCCCCTGGACCAGGCGAAGGCTGTGCAGTGTAGGAGGCCGGCAGGCTTCCAACAAGAGGGGCAGAGCCCTCTGGATTGTAGGCTGCCTGTTTCTGTAAACCAAGACACATTAAAGCCTTCGCTGCTGCATAACCAAAAAAAAAAAAAAAAATCCACATGGCCTCTATCTTAATTCCTCTTGGGAACATTCTTTAGCAGCACAAACGGATGATTTCCCATTTGCCTTCTCCACATGTGCGAGCGAGATGTGAGAGATTTGATTGTTTTTAGCTCTGTGTAGTAAACATGTCTCAGAAGCAGTGATTTCAGATCGGCCTCCTCTGAGCTCAGTGTTTTTGTAAATGTGTGTGTCTTTCTCCCTTTCTCTCTCTCTCTCTCTCTCTCTCTCTCTCTCTCTCTCTCTCTCTCTGGCATGGTGTATTTTCCTTCAGAGAGCACCGTGAGGTCTGATGGAGCCCCAAGAGCCAAACATTGGCTCACTGCCTTTCTTCTGGAGGTCATCCAGCTTCAGGCTAGGAGTCTTCTTGTGTGATTTGGTCAGACGTTTTCGGCCCGTTTCGGCCCTGGCAGAAAAAACCATACAAGACATACCAACTTTGAAACCATACCACTAGAAAGAAAAAAAAAATCTTCTGTAAATTAAAAGAACGTGGCGATGTCCATGTGATTTCCGAGAGTGAAGAAACAGCTACTAAAATTGGTGTGTTGAAATGTGTAGCAAGAATGTGTATTGTCTTTGGACTTCCTGATTTTAAAAAAAAAGAACTGACCGTCAGCAAAGGAAAAGCGTTTCTTAGTCACCTGGGCATCGCTACTGGAAATTGTAAACATCGCTGGGCCATTTCACCCCCAATTAGTCCAAAATCGTTAAGGCGTATATAAATCTAGAGGAGTGTCTTACACTAGCCTCAAGGATTTTTTCCCTTGAAGTCTTGGGACATCCGTTGGAAATCGTTGCTGCGGATTTTGGGGGGCGGGGTGGGACTCCGTTGGGACATCATTGTTTTGAGTGTTTGGGGCTGAGTTCCAGCTTCTCCCTGCCCTCTTATGTAATGCGTCACTCATTGTTCTGCATTTCTAAGAAAGCACACACACCGATTTTATTTGTAAATGTGTTACACATATTTTTTAATTGATGACTCAACCCGTGGGTCATTGTATTACACATAACATGGGATTTCCAGCTTATGTTGGAAAAAGATCATCTTCACGTTTTTTCCTCGACAAGTGAGGCAGCGATGATGAATCAAGACTTTTAACGGTTACTTATAAGCAAGCCTGACTTAAAAGGCTTTTTCGTGAATGTTAGATGAGGTGATCAGAAGTACAGGCAGAAGGAGGTTTTATCTTTCTCTGTGTTATCTCTTTTTCTTTCTCCTAAACTGTGGGTAATTTTTAACTCTAAAACCTTTATCTGTCACAAGTGTTTCCCCATAGTAGGTGGTGGTGGGGAAGGAGGGAGTCGTTTTAATACCCTTTACTTTGATAAAGTTAAACCTTAAGCGTTTTTTCTCATATGTTTTACTATTTTCTGAATCATTGGGGTCGATGAAGAAAAACATCTAGCTTTAGTTAAAATCGTTGTACTGTAGACTCTTCAAAATAAATGCTACAATTGTAGTTAAAATTGTTTGATTTCCAATTGCTATTCAGTCATTTGCTTTTGGTTTTAGCGCAGAGACCTAAAACTGCCCTGCCAGTGGTCGTTTTTCTTATAGCCATGGATTGATGCCATTTCCCTCTGGTCCACGTAGCGGCGGGGCCAGGAGTTGGGACCAGGTGGTCTCTGAGGCCCCTCCCAGCCCTAAGATTTTAGTATTTGTAAATTTGTTGACTTCATTTATTAATTTCAGTGGATTAGGCCATGAAAAATGAATTCCCAGTCGTTCTGACTCTGCATGGTTGATTAAAGGACCTGGAGGGAAACGGAGTCTTTTTGGTCACATGGCCCATGTAAGGGGAGTGTCTTTGGGGTGCTGCCGGTCCTTCCAGGTGCGGCTTTATCATGACCGGTTTAATCAGGCCATATCAGTGAGGCCACTCAGGGACCACTGTGAAAACAGCTCATTAACGAAGGGTAAATATTACATTTCCATTCTCTTTTTCTATCCCCGCAGCGCCAGCCAGCCTTTGACGCCTTCGATGGGTCCCTGTTTGCAGTTTTCCCCTCCCTGAGCGAAGAGCAAGCCCTCCAAGAAGTGCCAACAGGCCTGGATGCCATTTCTCACGGTAACATGCTACCCAGTGCTACCCAGATAACAAAGACACGACAATTCATCAGCGATGACTCTGGCGTCGAGTCTTTGCTGTGAAAAGTCAGATGGAGGCTCTGGGCTTGAGACGAAATCATCCCTTTGCGATGAGCCTGGTCTTCCCCTGCCAGACGCACCCCAGAGAGAGCAAACATCCTGCTCTCGGCAAACAGCAGGCGACTCTGAGGGGTTTTTTTTCTTCTTTTTTTTTTTCTTTTTTTAATGCCTGCAGCACCTGGTGTTCCTAGGTGGTCCCCCATCCAAGTCCTAACCGGGCCTCGACCCTGCTTAGCTTCCGAGGTCAGTCCCCTCCGCAAAGCAGACCCCAGTGCAGATGCAGGTGCACCCCAACTTTGTATTCTCAGGTCACATTTAGATCACTCCAGTGTTTGGGGGCAACCAGTTATCATTCTCGCGAATCTTGACCCACGTGTATTTACTTTTGTGGTTCATAATGTCATTGTTTATTCTTCATGAAGGACCAGCCCGTCAGATAACGCCTGTGCAACTCCTCCGATGGAGTTATTAGCTAGGAACATTCCAGAGATGACTTTGTCACATGAAGTAGGTGCCACAAAATACAGCCCAGAAAATTAATTAAAGCACATGCGCTTGCGTAAGCCTGCCGTCACGTGACGGTCGTTTATCATTCTCGAAATTGCTGAGGACATCCAGAGAAGGCTGTTTTTCAGTAAAAATTGAAGGCACGCCAACCGTACGGGTGCGAAGGGCGGTGTGCTCGGGCTGTGCCCCAAGCCTCTGCCTGCTGCCTAGTCAAATTGACTTCCAGATAATGTATTTACAATTCCTTAGGCCTTCTGGCCCAAATCCACGCAATTTCTGCCATTGTTGAAAGTTTTAAATAGACTTAAGTAGACGTTTTACGAGGCGTAACCCCTTGTTGAAGTTTTTCTTCGTAAAATAAAACTGAGTTTTGCTTTACATTTCTTTAATCAGCGAAGTTACGAGATGTATAATAATAGTTTTTCAATTTTAGTTTAAAAAAATTTTTTTTATTAGTAATTGGTGTCCGTTTAAGGCATTATGTCAAGGTTCAAGGTCAGAAGTGTTCTTTCCTCGGCACTGAGTTTTCTCCCTGGCCTGCTTTCTAGACGCGGCCACCTGCGAACTGCCCCTGCTGACGCCGTGCAGCAAGGCCGTGATGAGCCAAGCCTTGAAGGCCACCTTCAGCGGCTTCCAGAAGGAGCAGCGCCGCCTGGGCATCCCCAAGAGTGAGTTCCCGCCTCGGAGCCCAGGGTGTCCTGGGCAAGCCGACTCGGCTGCTGCTGCCTTGAGAAGGGGGTTCTCCTTATTTAAGCCTCTGCACCAGGTGTCATGCCAAGCGTGGCAGAGACATGGTTCCCCTGAGGCCTGTTTCGGTTCCGACCCAGCCAGCCCCGAACCCTGACCTCCATCTCTTCCTCCTCCCCCAGACCCCTGGCTGTGGACGGAGCAGCAGGTGTGCCAGTGGCTGCTGTGGGCCACCAACGAGTTCAGTCTGGTGAACGTCAATCTCCAGAGGTTCGGCATGAACGGCCAGGTGTTGTGTAACCTGGGCAAGGAGCGTTTTCTGGAGCTGGCCCCTGACTTCGTGGGGGACATCCTCTGGGAGCATCTGGAGCAGATGATCAAAGGTACCAGCCCCGAGAGGGGAGAGTGACGGGGAGGCCCAGCGCCCCACAACCGTAGGGTCAGGGTTCGAAATGGTGTAAACTGCCTGAAAGGGCCCCCCCCCAGGGTGAGTCACCTTGTGGCCATGATGATGGGTTTGGACCTAGTCGAGCGTGTGTGGCATCAAGCACAACCACAAGGCGATCGCTTTAGTCACCGACTTGTTCACTGTCGCTTGCCGGCATTCATCGGAGGAGTACGTGTTGTTGGCCCAGATATGGAGGCGAGCAAGAATTACCTGACTGGCGGCTCCCCTTGCAGCACGACAGAAATTAGTCAGCCTCAGTGACAGGGAGCCCTTATTCTGACAAACTCCGTGAATTTTACGGTACATTTTCAGTCTGAGTGGATTCCGACCAAAAGAAGTTTGGGGTTTTATGTATTTAAACACACAAAGGAGTAATTGACCCATGTCTGTACCCCGACACATTATACACAAACCAGCCACCGAGAGAAGACCTCTCTGTGTAGAGAAAGTCCTAATTCAGACCCGAAGAGAGCGTGGAGACCGTTGTTCAAAAATGCATTGAGTTAAAAAAGATAAAAATTACAATGAGGGGTCACTAGCGGAGTCTAACATCTAACAACATTAGCTCATTTGTAGAGTTCAGAGAAATGGAATATCCCTCATTTCACTGGACACTGAGTTTCAACGTCTATTAGAGACTCGGAATGTTAAAGCGACCCCGATTCACTCTCTGGCCCTTTTTAGTTATGACTCTCAAGGGCCAGGGAGACTTATTTTTTCAAGACACCCCCGTTTCCTCTGAACCCGGACAAGTCCGAGCCCATGGGTTTCTGGTGAGGGTCAGCCTGTGTGCTGGCACGTCGGGCCTGCGTTTTGCATCACTTGGGTGTGCGTCCGTGTGGGTTTGGCTTTGTGGGTGAGTGTGTGGTGGTGACGTGTGTTTGTAGGAAGCAGGCGGGCACAGAGCCACCAGCCTTTTCCCTTTCGCAGTTCCTAGGCCCGTGGGTCCCCATCGGGGGAGATGCCCACCGCCTGGGAGGACTCTCAGGCCTTGAAGCGATGGCCATAAGCCTTGCGGCATCAGGAACCAAAGTCTGCTTTACTCAGCTGCTCCGTTCCCAGCCCCTGACTGGTACGGGTGGCGCGTCCCAAATAGTTAACTATTTAAATAGTTAAGACGACACGGTTGAGTTAAATACGCCCTCCAGACCTTTCCAATTACGCAATAGAAAATTTAACTTTGCCGGCGACAGCGTCCGTGCTGGGAAACTCATTCTAGTTATTAGAAAACCGCGTGGCTGTCTCTGGTTTGCTTGAAAGACGTGCCGACTTGGAGCACCGTCGAATTAAAGACGAGCCCCTCGCTGCGTCGCGGGACTGTGAAATCACCAGAGAACAGCGATTCGGAAAGTAGCTTTTCTTTCCCATGCCGTGTTTACCTCCGTGGGTGGTCTTACCTCTCCTCTGTCTGTTTTTTCAGAAAATCAAGAAAAAACAGAAGATCAGTACGAAGAAAATTCCCACCTCAACTCTGTCCCTCATTGGATCAATAACAATTCATTAGGTCAGTCCAGCGCACTCTGTCTGCCCTTAAGATCTTGACGTTAGGCCATCCCGTCAGCCGGCGGTCCCATCGGGACCTGCGCTGTCCCAGGAGGTGGCCACATGTGGTGGCCGAGCCACTGGGCACTTGGAATGTGGCTGGTCCACTTTGAGATGTGCGACGTGTGGTAAGGACATGCTGCACACAGGACCTGGCATCGTAGCCCGACACAAAGAATGAAAGTGTCTCCTTCCGGGTTTTAAAACCGTGGATTACCTATTAGAATGACCCTTGACATATTAGGTCAGCTAAAGTGTTTAAATTAATTTTCCGTTTCTTTTTAACGTGGCTACTAAAGAGGTGAACGTTGTGCAAGTGGCCTGTGTTGTCTTTTCATTGGCCGGTGCTGGGCCAGGCCATGCGGAGAGTGAGGGGCGGAATGGAGTGACCCGATAGCTGTGGTCACGTCCAGTGTGACAAGTGAGAGGCAGCCGGCAATCCTAAATTTGCTGTGAACTCTGGGATTTAAAAGGTTGTGGACTCAAGTTCATCCCGCTGGTTGAGCGTGGGTGACCAGCCAGCGGCTCCCCGGCCGGGGTGGGGAGGGGCAACTGGAGATGCCCCTAGGAATCACGTCTTTGGGGACATTTCACTTCCTCGGAAGCCAAAAGGGCCAGTGCCCACTGTCATCCTGAGCATCACGTGAAAGCTCTTGGTGACCTAGAGCTTAGAAATGCTAACACTGAGGCCTGGTAGGCAGGCGGGGTCTAAAAGGCGGGTCCAGGGGCCGCAGGCCCTTTGGAAAAGGGCCAAAAGACTGGGAGGGGGAAAAGCCTGCCCACCAAAGCCCACGTCCCCACGAGGTTTTGCAGAGGCTGGAGCATGCGGAGCCTCCAGCAGCAAGGTGGTCATGACCGTGGCCTAACACCCCTGGCGTTGGTCGCTGTGTTCCAGGTTTCGGGGTGGAGCAGGCGCCCTATGGAGTGCAGACGCAGAACTACCCCAAAGGCGGCCTCCTGGACAGCCTGTGCCCGACAGCGCCCAACGCCCTCGGCTCGGAGCAGCAGTTCCAGATGTTCTCCAAGGCGCGGCTCGGCACGGTCAGCGTCCGCTGCTGCCCCGTCGGGCAGGACTTCGCAGGCAGCAGCTTGAATCTGCTCCCCAACGGCTCCGGTAAGAAGCGCCTCTGGGCGGGCGCCCCTTTCCACGTGGCCGTTGGCTCGATTCCGGAAGCCACCATCAGGGACACGGGCTCCGTAATTGGGAGTCCCGTGTCCGGCCATAGGAGGAGATGAGGGGCCTGTCCGTGTCCTGTGTGACCAGGTCACTGTCCCAGACAACCGGGTTGTGTAGTGAGCGAGCTCCTCGTGCATTTCAGGCTGTGACACGGGCCCTGGGGCTTCCGAGGACACAAAACACAGTCCCTGCGTGTGTGGCCAGGATCCTCCACCCAGTGGGGTGTTTGGGGAGACGTGTATGTACACAGTACACGAGTCTCAGGTTACACGACTGGTTGAATTTTTACCTGTGTACACCTGTGTATATGTGGAGGGGTTTCCAGCACCCCAGGAGACTCCCTCATCCCCCTTCCCAGTCAATAGCATCCACACCCCTAGATGAAACCATCGCCCTGACTTTTGTCATCATGGCTATTCCGGTTCTTGAACTTGATGTCAACAGAGTCATCCCGTCTGTTGTTCCCTTTTGCATCTGTCTCTTTGCCCATCGTTCTGCCCGAGGTCCACCCGCGTTGTTGCATGTGGCAGCCACGCGTCCCTTTTCACTGCTGTATAGTACTCCGTCCCTGACTCATCTATCCTGCGGGAGAGTCGTCCCAAGGGACAGGCCTGAGGGCCTCTCAAGAGCGTGTGACCATTGGAACAAGGCAGAACAGGGATGGCGGGCGGTGCCGCGGCCGTCGGGCGGGGCGTGGCTTTGTCCCAGAGGAGTCAGTGTGCCTGGTTGTTGCCACCAGGGAAGGCCGGAGAGCAGGACAGCACCGACAGCGGCACGGACGGCTTCGAGAGCTCGGACTCCCTGCTGCAGTCCTGGAACAGCCAGTCGTCGCTGCTGGACGTGCAGCGCGTGCCGTCCTTTGAGAGCTTCGAGGACGACTGCAGCCAGTCGCTGTGCCTCAGCAAGCCGACCATGTCCTTCAAGGACTACATCCAAGAGCGGAGCGACCCGGCGGAGCAGGGCAAACCGGTTATCCCCGCGGCCGTGCTGGCCGGCTTCACGGGTGAGTGCCACCCCGGGGCCCCCGCCGCCACCGCCCCAGGCCCTGCCCTGCCCCCGCGCGCCTGGCCGGGGCGTCTCCAATCCAAGCACATTATGTCGACACCGCACGTCCGACCCGGGCGGTGGAATTCCGAGCCCGGCCGAGCCCTGTCCCTGAACTTGACAAAGGCCCGGCTGGCAGGAGGCTTCCCGGGCACGCTCGGGCGTGGGTGAGAACGCACCGCCCGCGCCCTCACCTGGGACGGGCTCGCCACTCTGGATTGGGGGGGGACAGGGCCTCCCGGCCTTCACCTCTGACTCACCCCCGTGGGGAACGTCAGGGAATGTAAACTGGCCTGGGGAGGGGCGGCAGGTCAGCCTCTCACAACTCAGGACTGTTTACTCTTTCTGCTGCTAAAACCCAGCTTATTTATACGGTTTGGGCAAGAGCTATTCTAGGCCAGAGACAAATATTAAAGCTGTTTTTAGAACCAGATATTTCCAGCACTTGAGCGAACATGCCAAGGTTTTTTTTTTTTATTGCTTTATGTGTCCTTAAATGAGCTTTTTTTTTCCTTCTTTTTTTCTTTTTCTCATATTTTGACCATATGGAGCCACCGGGGGTTTAAAAATTACCTCCTTAAAAAAAAAAAATCTGTTAGGTTAAAATAAGAACATGTAGGCATTCGGGGGTTTTTTTATTTTTTTTTTTCTTCCTGACATCTAAACCAAACAGCCATGGGGACGTGTCGAAGCACACGCAGAGTGAGTGAGAACCGGTCTGGTTTTCACGCGCGGGACCCCGGGCCGGACGAGAAATAGGCAGCCATGCCGTCGGAGCCTTCCGTTTGATCGCCGGCGGCCAGCTGCCGGGGCCCGCAGTCGGGAGGCCCCATGTGGGGCGTTGCCCCCTTTTATAGACGGGGAAGCTGGGTCTGTCTGGCCCTGGACCCCCGTGCCCGTGCCTCACGGCAAGGCCTCACTGATGGCCTTCGTGTCCTGGGAACCGCTGTGTGGCGGACATGCGTGTGGCCCAGGGCAGGCCGCGGCTCGCCCCTCGTCTATAGACAGAGCCACCATGATAAGCTGGTGGCTCCAAAGTCAACGCGAGGAGCACTTGGTAGGAGTGGCGGGTGCCACTCAGCCACCCATGTGGCTGAGTCCCAGCTCGAGCCATCGGCCCACCATCCTTCAGCAGGACAGTGTAGGGGACGGGCCTCGCCCTGTGGTGAAATGCCCCTGCGCCTTCTCCCCATCGACCTCCCTGGGTATTTGTGGAAACAAACACGGGAAGTTACCAGACGAGGGATAGTTACCCAGGGTGAGGGATTCTGATGCCAAGAATTGGCGACCCTGAGTCCCTTTCCAGAAAAGACCAAGCCGAGCGGTCCGGGGCCTAGCGACCTTCCCTAGGGGCAGGAGGCACCCGGAGGCCCGTGCTGGTGTCTGGCCTCGTCCCGTTAGCATGCAGGGCTGTCACAGCACCTGGGGTGGCACCTTGACCTTGGCACCTGGCACGGGTGGTGGACGCCTCGCTGCGTTCTTAAGTCTAAAAACACATGACCCGCCCTCTCCCCAGGCAGCGGACCCATCCAGCTGTGGCAGTTTCTCCTGGAGTTGCTGTCCGACAAGTCGTGCCAGTCGTTCATCAGCTGGACAGGGGATGGATGGGAGTTTAAGCTGGCTGACCCCGACGAGGTACGGCCCGCGCCTGGGCTCACAGGCGCAGCTCCCTGGGCACGGGACGGCGTCCCCGGCCCGCCTGGCAGTCGGGGGGCTCCAGTGCAGGCCTGGCTGGCTCCATCGTCGACAGGTTTATGGTGCGCCCGGGTCTGTGCGTGCCTCTTGCCACGTTCCCCACCTCACTCTGCCATCAAATGAGAAGGCACAGGCGGTAAACTGAGGCTCTCTCCTGACTACAAGAGTGTCTTGGGGAGTCTTCCTTATTCTGTTGGGGGATCAAGCCTCAGTACATGATGCGGGCTCTCTTATGGGGCTTCTTCAGCTCTCAGAGCTGCCGCAGCCCCATCCGGAACAGAAGGCCAAAGGCACATCTGGTACCCGCCCCTCAGGGACAGCGTGGGAGGAGCCAGGTCTCTGCATGGGTGGAGTACAGTCACCTCCCCGGCCCCTCGGCAATGGCGCATCGTTTAGAACCCCACTCGGCAGCTGTCGGTGGCAGTAGATGAGGGGACACAGGGTTCCCCTTGTCTCGGCCACACACACGCCCCAATTCTGAACCCTTGGCTCCCAGGAGGTTTTGCTGAGCCAGGGGCCTCGAGAGCCCCGTATCAGACAGTGCTGTGGGTGGAGAACCTGCCGGGGGGCACAGGACCCTGAGCAGCACCCGTCCTAAACAGGTGGCACCCTGGGGTCCCTTTGCAGCAGGCAGGTCCTCCCGGGCGAGCACTCATCAGCATCATGCTTGGGGAGAGCCTCTCCCGTTTTCTTAGACGCCAAGTAGAACCGAACTCTCCACGGTCTGTGTCCCCCGCAGGTGGCCCGCCGGTGGGGCAAGAGGAAAAATAAGCCCAAGATGAACTACGAGAAGCTGAGCCGGGGCCTGCGCTACTACTACGACAAGAACATCATCCACAAGACGTCGGGGAAGCGCTACGTGTACCGCTTCGTGTGCGACCTGCAGAACCTGCTAGGCTTCACGCCCGAGGAACTGCACGCCATCCTGGGCGTCCAGCCGGACACGGAGGACTGAGGCCCCTGGGGACCGCGCGCAGGGCCATCCTGACCGGCTGTGCCCAGGACCCTGCCAGGCCAGACGGAACGTGGCCCAGAAGCATCTGGAACCTCGGTGCTCCGCCCGACAGCGCGGTCTCTCGCTTTGAGAGCCTCGGACAGGAAAACGCTGTTTATAACGCGATGACATTGACGTGGCCGAGAGGGCAGCGCTGGGAAGCCACCCGGCCGCCTCCACCCAGGCCGAGTGACAGGATCGTTCAGGCTGCCGGCGGGAGCGTGTCCAGGACGCACACGGTTTGGGGTTTTCTTTTGCCTTTGGCGACCAGGAATCAGAAATGCAGAAGCGGTCTCTGTCTCAGAGAGCAGGAGGGGCGGGAAGCGACGTGTCATTTCAGAAGTCGAGGTGTACATACGACTGTAATCGTGGAGCGGTCAGAATCCCCTCACAGTTCTATTTAACGGAAATTGTATATTGTAATTTAAAATAATTATATAACTGTGAAATACGAATGCAGACGTGCGATGTTTATTCCCTTTTTTAAGAGCACATACGGCATTTTACAAACTTTCAGGCTGCAAATTCCAGGAAGAAGGCCTAAGAGGGTTGAAATCCCCGTTTTCTTTGTGTTTTGTTTTGTGTTTTGCCTGGGTTATTATCTGGCAAGGACTTTTGTATATCTGGGGATTTTTTTTATAAGAAATGTACTGTTATGATCCAGGGGCACAATGTGGCCTCTGCTTTCTTCTTTCATTGTAACGTAAAAGCTGTCAAGCAGTATTTTTCTTGACAAATGGCATCTGGTGTCCATTTCTTTGCATGCCGTTAAGTCAGTGGATACACAGAACTTAGGTTTCCTAGTTCAACTGTGTGCCCCCCACAACTACCCTCCCCGGCAGCCGTTTGCACCCCGTGCCCGCCCCCTTTCCCAAGGCCCGGATTATTCTGCGTGGTTAAGAGTACTATTTTTGGAAATACGCAACTCCTTTTCAGAGATCGGGCGGGATTTAACATAGCAGCTATTTTTCCTGTAAAAGTAACTCACGGGGGGAAACCAATGTAATTTGTAAGAAAGCTTTATTTTTTATCTCGGCTCATGGAAAGGGCTGGAGGTCCGGGGAGAGGAGGGACCTGTGTTAAAACCTCTCAGCCACGAATGCAGCACGATTTGTCTGGTTCTTGTTCCCCGTCGAGTCGGGCCGTCTGGGCACCAGGCTGCCCCGTCCGCTCGGCCTCCACAGCAAGATGGTCCTGTTTGTGTCTGACGTTCTTGGACGCAGACTATCCAGAGGCCAGGAGGGGAAACGAGGTGGGGAAGAGCATCGGGATAGCTGACCGGGGAGACTTCGTGATGGCTTCTAAGGCGCACGTGTGTTTCTGGCCTTCGTAAATGACCCAGCCCAGTTGGTCTCACAATGGACAGGCTTCGCCAGCAACGAGAGGACGCGGGGACCGGTGGCCGACAGCTCCAAGGACTCGTGTGTGGGGTGAGAGCACGTGTGATCGGCTGGAAGGGCGAACTGGAGAGAGCGAAGCCAGCTCGAGATGGTTTCCAGGACCTTGACACATGAGATGGTTCTCTGAGGCCGGACCGTCGATCGAACAGAGACGTGTAACATCCGCAGACGTGTGACTGGGGACGTTGGTTGTGCTGCCAAAACAGATCTCAGCCGTTGGCTCGTTTTACGTGGCGCTGAACCACATGAAATCTCCAGTATGTGACTGGTTTTGTTTGGTTTTTTTAAACCCGCACGGTTGGCAGTTCGCGTGGTCCAGCCTAATCGCGATGGGAACTGAAGTCCGTTGTGAACCTTTGGCCTATGGGAATGAACAGAACTCACGTATAACAATTTTGTAATTTGGCCGTTGCTTTCTCCAGTAATAAAGTATTTTGTTTATATAAACTCCTCCTGGTCAGAGTCTTCATTCTTGGCATCCCTCCCACCCCTGCAGTGAGGGTTTGTTGCTCAGGGCCACTGCCCACTCAGCAGCCTTCGGTCATCGAGGGCCACAGGGCTCTTTAACTGATTTTACTCACAGGCCACCTGGTGCATCATGACCAAGTTGAAATTCCCAAACGGCGTTCCTTAAAACGGAAAATTATTTTGAGAAGGGATTGGAATGGGAAGGTTCGGGTTCTTGGTCTTTGCCCAGGGGCTTGGCAGAACTACCAGAAGGGAGTGTCGGGTGTTTATGTTCAAGACATCAGGGTCTGAGGTTCCAGGGCTTCTGTAGGGAGGCCACGACTCTCCTTGACTCCTGACATTGCTGAGCGGCCTTAACCGGAAAGGAGGGTGACGGTCCCGGGGGACCCCTGTCCTCACACTCATTCTCAGGACTTCTTTCCCCTCATCGCCATTCGTGAGATTGCCTAAAAACTTAGGTGGATTACATCAGAGGTGTGCTGCGTGGAGCCAGCTCACAGAGGTCTACGAGAGCTGACGGGGCACATCTCTGTGACTGCATCACCAAGTGGGTTGGTAGCTCAAACTTGGTCGTGATGAGAGTGATTACACCGTGACATCAGCAAACACTGCAAACGAGGGCTCTCCCAGCCCCCCACCCCACCCAGCGAGGCGGTGGTCATCAATATTTACCTGATTATAAATTCGAACACACTTTAAACCATGATCAATTTTTGAAATAATATAGTACATATTAGCATTTTCATGAACAATAACTACTTTCCAAAGAAAGTGAGAAAGGCATTGTTTCTCGTGTTTGTAAAGCTCAATGTCTTCTTCCACAGAAGGGCTAGATCCAGTCTGTCGCAATATTTTTTTAAGAAAATCACGCTTCACGCAGATACATACTCGAAAGAGGGAGGAGGACTTAAAAGCTGTTCCAGGTAATCGTAGATACTGTTTGATACGACACCCCACCTGACGAATGGTAGTTCCTTAAAGGTTAATTGCACGTGGAACATGACACCATATCAATACACCTTCCTGCAGTTTCCGTAAACCCCACCGGTCCGCCGTGCCCTTTGAATGGATCTTGCACCCATACGCGGTTTCGTAATACCAGGCGTTAGTCACATGGGAAAACCTGCTTCAAAATGTCGACACAGTTTAACATGCAATGTCAAGCCATCACGTTAATTACTGTCACCGCCAGTTTCATCAGCAAAGTACCGGGAAGCTACCAGGCTCCCAGGGGCAGATGTAAATGTTCGAAAATTCAAATTTGGCAGATATACATTCTCAAAAGTTCAAATTTGACAGATAATACATTTTCGAAAATTCAAATTTGGCAGATGTGAATTTTCAAAAGTCCAAATTTGCACACAAATGTTATCATCGGCGACAAACACCGAGTTTGCTCTGAAGTGAGAGACCCATTCATTTGCTCTGGAGGAAATAACCTCGGAGTCTGAAACAACGTAACTTGTCGGCGGTTGTTTCAGTAATAACGGTTCCTGAATAAAGCGGCTAGTTTAGCTTGCAACTCAAGTGCTTTTGCTTTTAAGTTAGTGTAAACGTATTAAATTTAAAATTAAATATGAAAGCATTTTCATTATTTTTATGTTTCAGTCACAGGTGACATTATACCAGCTTCAGGTGTGCGGTGCAGTGGTTAGACATTTCTGCACCTTGAGAAGTGACCACCCCGATAGGCCTAGCGCCCGCCTGGCACCGTGCGTAGTGACTGCAATCTCACTACGTTCCTGAGCAGCAACACTTCTCTATGAGCCCTTTCCACTTTATTACCCAGAAATTACCGACGTATTCATAAAATTGATTTTTACTGCTTCGTGAAGGGCTTTTTTTTAATGAGACTGGTATTTTTTATATTCTTTTTTCCTGCAGGTACACAGTGGCGACAACTGCCATGACCGCTAGCACTGCTGAGTGTCAAGTCCCCAGCAATTTCATCCACCTTTGCTTTTATCCCATCAATGCAAATGTCGACACGGTAAAAAGGGCAAACGGCATTACTGCAAAAATCATTTTGACCTTGAGGATCCCTCTGAAAGGGTGTCCTAGTCCCCCAGGTGTCGGGGGCCCTCACTCCGAGACCTGTTCTAGAAATCAAAGGGGTGTAACAGCTGGGGATGGGGGACAGGAGGGGCAGGAGGGACAACTTTCCTTCCCCCTCTCTAATCCAGTGTCCGTACTTTCACTCCTACCCTTTCATAGCCAGTCAAGACAAAACATTTTTTTTTTAATTTAAAGCAAAAAGCATTGTCTAATGTTCTGCACGATAAACCCCATTCACACAGGGTTGTAGATGCTCTAAGTCCTTCTACCACCCTTCACTGTCCTTTCCCACCTTCAACTCCAATTACGAACCTTATTTATAAAAAATAGGAAAAAATGTATCTTTTATCACAATTTTGTTTAAATTCACTTTTCTTGACATACTCAAAACTGAGATTGCGTAGAGACGAGCTATGCATGGCCCGTCTTCCAGTGCGTCCACAGGATGGGGAAGAAGCGAAACCGGATCACCTTTAGCCTCCCCCGTCGTGTGCTGGGTTCTCCCTCATTCAGGGGCCCAGGGTGGCCCGTGGACTGCCAAGGGTGGACGCTGGTTGGGCCGCTGGGTGCGTGAGGCACAGGACGTGGGGGCCAGGGGAAGGGGAGAGGAAACGAGGCAGGGAGGGCGCAGCAGATCGTCCCTCGCCACTTAGGAACCATCAGGCACAGGGCGGCAGCAGGGCCCTTATGCCTTGGAGCCCAACCTCAGGTCATCACTGTGGCACGTGGTATGATGACTTTGTGCCTCAGTTTCCCCTCCCTAAAGTGGGGTCACTGGGTGGCAGTGGGTGGACGACTCTGTCATTGGTGAAGATGGTGGGAAGCCAGCGGCCTGGGGGGCTGGCTCCCTTTAAGCCATGAGCAAAGCATTCCAGCAGGGTCTCTGCAGAGAAAGCTCGGCTCTTGACGGTGGCATCGTCTTCTTCACGAGAAGAAACCCAGGCACAGAGTTCAGCAGTCAAGCTGCCCCTGACCCCAAGCAGGACTCAGACCCAGGCCTTCTGTTTCTTGATGTTTTCTCTTGCCATAAAAACCACACCAGACTTCGTTTAGATCATGATGGGTGCTACCACGGGGCTCCCCCAAGTTTCCAGTTCCTCCTTCCACAGCCCCAGGTTTGCATTTTAAATTATGCACGAGCCTCCTCCCCAAAGATCAGCAGCCCTCATGTGTGCAGGAGCTGACGGCAGCCAGTCTAGTGTGAGCAGATGCGAGGATCCCACAATCTGGGCCAGATGTTAATCTGTCTCTTCTGGAAGAGCAGGACAGAAGGGTGCAACTTGCAGCAAGGAAGGGGGAAACCCCGAATGGCGATATTCTTCCTGGGCAGGGCCGGAGCGTGGGATGTGGCCTGACATTGGACATCGGGGGAGGGGGAAGACCAGTCTGGCTCATAAGCTGGTGTGATGACACTTTTGCAGCTGACACTGGCATGACCCTTGTCCCCATGCTGTGAGTAACGGCCCCCCGTTGTCTCCCGAAGTCATGTTCTGGTGGCAAAACAGCCCGGGATTGCCACATCTGAGCCCCCAGCCGTGTCTGTGTCTGTGGTTGCATACTCTGCATGCACAGAACTGGGGCTCGGCATGCACACGTGTGTGTGCATGGCATGGGGCCAGAAACGCTGATCGTGGGGGCCCGAGGCCTGGGCCGGCTGGAGGATGGAGCACGGGAAGGAGAGCAGTAAATACAAAATGAATAATTGAGGGGAAAAAAAAAAATATATATATATATATATATATATATATATATTGCGTGTCAGCTGTGGTCCAACTCCGCGTGAGCCCATCAGAAACATCTTCACCATGTGCTGGTAAACGCCACTAGATTGGGTACTGAAGAGGTTCTTTCTCATCAAAATGCAGATAGGTAATTAATAATTGTGAAATACGGTAACACTTGCAAGGCTCACTGTCATCCATCGTCGCCCTATGACCCTGGGGGGTCGGTGTAATCCTGCTCATTCTACAGATGCGGAAACTGAGGCTTGGAGGAGAGGCTAAACCTGGAGGGACTTGTCTGGACCCATCAGTGGCCCTGATCTGTTGTGGAGGGCTTTTTTGGAGGGCGTTTTTGAACCCTGGCACCTTGTGCGCATCCTTCTGCAACTTGCTCTTTTTCGCTCAGACGTCTGCCTTGGAGCTCTGCTCAGCTGTGACTCCAGCGGACTCATTAGGAAGACTCAGGAGCCTCTGGGGCTGGAAGGTCCCCATTGATCTATCCCCCTGATGGACTGATTCTCTGACCCCGTGTCCCGGTGCCTGACCCACCATTGGTACCCCTGGAAAGGGATGTGAGAGAGTATTTCCTCTGAGGACACCGAGAGTCCCACGTCTGGGGACGGTGGGGACGCCCCTGGTTGGGCAGGATGAATGCTGTTCTCCTCGACCCCATACCCAGGGATCCGAGGTGGCATGCAGGAGTGTGGGCGCCTCAACTGGCAGCGAGAAACACGAATGCACCCGTGACCCAGGCAAAGAGAACTAAGACTGACAGGGGGAGAGCAGGGGACAGAGGGAACATGCTGTGTAGGTTATGGGAACTCAAGAGTTCATGGTGCTGAGTCCCAAACTTCACCCCGGGCTTGGCGGGCCGTGCAGAAAGGGAAACCAGGCCAGGGAGGACACAGAAGCAGCAGCAGAGACTGGCTCAGGGTTTGGCTGTCCAGGAGCTTCCCCATGGGGTCCCCTTGGGAGACCCGAGGACTCTCATGGGTGTGACTTTCTGTGACTGTCCCAACGCCCTGTCGGGAAGTGTGATGGGGATCAGTGTCTCCGTGGGAGGGTTAGCCTCTGCTAGTCTCTGCTCCCTCTACCTGGCCGATCAGAGTCACATGGCATCTGAATACCAGGCCCCACCCACTTGGCCATCCCAGGTAAGTCCCTGTTGAAGGATGGACTCTGCGGGACCTCCCGATCTGGGTCCCCAGCCTCAGCTGCGTTTCAGCACCCATCCTGAGCCATGTCCATGTGGAGACCCCACCAGCCCCACGCCGGCACCCACAGGAGCCTGGGTAGGCCATTCCGGAGAGATCATCTGCCCCACCATGGGTCGGGGGGAGCACGTACCTTCCCTCCTGAGTTTGTGGCAATGGCATTCTCTACACACACACACACAACACCCCACCCCCAGCCACCATGGGAATCAAAGGACAGTCACATGCCCACCAGCTGGTTATGAAGAATGGGGCGCCCAGGTGGCCATGCTACGGGCACTCCACCTGGAGGACACGTGGCCCTGTCTGCTGGGTCACACAGAGTTCACCAAAGGATGTTTGGAAAGGGGACAGGTTACGCATCGCAACCCTAAGCTGTGCAGGCGAGGTGCCGGGAAGCCAGTGACCGCCTCAGACAGAGCGGGTCGGGTTTCTCGGGCTGATGGGAAGGCAGGTGGAGGAATTCCGGGCTCCCTCCAGAATTTCCAGTGAATACACACGCGATGGGCTGACCTGACTGATGGAGGCTGGAGCGCCAACGCCCCAGGTCAGTTCCGTGGGACCGGGGCCAACAGAGGACAAGGGACACAGACTCCTGTCGACAGCTCCCGGAGGGCAAGTGCGGGGTCGCCGCTGCATTGTCCGGGTGCCCTCGGGGGTCCCTGGAGCTGCAGCTCCTTGTCGATGGGGCTGTGGCACCTGACCCACCATGACCGCGATGAGTTCCGAGTGACGCCTGTGGTGACATGGGAGGGGTCCCCAATGGCAGCACATGGCGTTTTTCAGAGTAATGATGAGTAAAAGAGGCATTTTGAGGATTCCTCCCAAATGGCAAACGTGACAGGAAGAAATACTTGCAACTTCAGTTGGTGATGGATCACAGGTGCCACTAATGCTGTGGCACAAGGGTCCCCAAACCCTGGGCCGCAGAGCAGTCCTGGTCCCAGTCCCCGGCCTGTTAGGAACCAGGCCACACAAAAGAAGGTGAGTGGCGGGCGAGGGAGCAGCTAAGCACCGTCTGTACCAGCAGCCGCTCCCCAGCACCGGCATCACCGCCTCAGCTCCGCCTCAGACCCTCAGGCATCAGATGCTCCTAGGAGCCCCGGTCCCTAGTGCCACAAAGGTTGGGGACCGCTGCTTTGCAACAATCTGTTGCCTCCGTTCAATCATCGAAGACCATGCGACGCTGTAGCTGGACTCGAATGAGAATAAAAGAACCTTTTTCCGTCCACGTTCACTGACGGACCCTGAGGAGTCACTTCTCTGGGCCTGGGGCATCAGGGCTCGAGACTCCCCTGCCACTCCCCTAGGGTAGGAGGAGGCCTTAGGGGCAAGACCAGGCTCTCGGTGCCTAACAACGACGCGTTGTCTGCATTCCTGATGGAGGGTCCCTCTTAGACCTTCGAAGCCCAGCCAGGAGGCTGCGTCTCCCCCTGAGCTCCTGAGGGCTGAGGATGCAAGGGGTCCGCGCGAACACCTGCCCAGTTCGTCAGGCCGCTCTGCGTGACCAGGACTAAACAGGTAGAATC
Organism: Cynopterus sphinx; assembly: GCA_030015415.1. NCBI lineage: Eukaryota > Metazoa > Chordata > Mammalia > Chiroptera > Pteropodidae > Cynopterus > Cynopterus sphinx. Next base: position 3,373,123 of record CM057380.1, on the reverse strand, counting down.
TGGGCCCAGTTGGAAACCCATCCTCAGACCCATCTCCATCCCCTCCCCCGCCGAAGTTATTGAGGATGCCAGAGGAGAGGCGGGTGATTCAACAGATCCACGGAGCGCACACGCCATCCACAAGCACGATGCGTCTGCCAGGCCACCCACACCAGCCTCTGATGACCAGCCCTGGCAAACCCACGATTTTATCATTAGTTTCAGCCAGTTTAGGGCTGGTCTCATATGTGAATATTCTCTCCCGTTCCCACCGCTGATAAAATTTCGAGTCTGAATCATTGATGAGGATGAACGAAACCTGGTAGGTTAGAATCATGACAGGATGGGGACGAACAGGCAGTCCTGTTCCCCACGCCTCCTGAATCTCTCACTCTAGGCGCCAGACAGAATCTTGAAGCTGAAATGACTTCTCGGCCCGCCTCTGGGCTCGCTGAATGAGATGAGAAAATCAGGCAGCTCTCACACCATCTATGGAGATTTATAAGAAAATAGGCCAGAGATAAAAAAAATAAATAAATAAATAAATAAAGATGTATAAATCTACATGTGACATACAAAGTGAAACCGCCACCCAGTTCCTGGGGTTCTGCGACCTCATAGTTGGGATGTGACATCTTTAAGGTTCCGCCGTCAGCTGGCAAAAAACCCAACCAGAACTCTTGCAAAGAAAGGCTCATCCCATAGGAAGCTGCAGGAATTGTTATCCTTGAGTTAGGCTGGAATGGTTCTCCACCCATTGCTAAGGTGACAAATCAAGTCTGGTCCCTCACCTGGGACTCACGTGGACAACATACCTGCCACCCTCCTCCGGGAGGGCAGGAATCCTAAACCCTCCCGGAGTTATAAAGGAGGGTGCTCCCCGGTTTCATCACTGGACCCCAAACTATCAGATAAAGGAGAAAGGCTGCCTGTCAGCCTCCAGGCCCTGTGAGTAGGGTGCGTTGATTGTGAATAATCTGGGCTTTGGGGGAGGAGAGACAGGACCATGAGAGAGCAGTCGAGGACCCTGTAGCTGTGAGGCACGATCGCCATGGCGATCGCCATGGCAACCTGCTCCGGCGCCTGTCTTCCTCAGCTTTCCTAAGTCAAGACCCTTCTTCCTGCAGAATGTGCCTCCTGAGGCTCCCTTCAGGTGGGATCACAGGCAGGTCTTTCTGTCCCCCTGCAGGGGGAGGCGATAGCCATATACATTTGGCGTTTGATGCCTGTGCTGCAATGAATAGGATCTCCCCCAAATTCACGTCCACCTGGAACCTCAGAGTGTGAGTTTTTAGGAAATAGGGAAAAACAGGCTCCACGTGGATGTAATGAGTTAAGGTCGGGTCAGGCTGGAGTGGGGTGGGCCCTTAATCTAATGTGACTGATGTCCTTAGAAGAGGAGATAACAGACACAGACACACAGAGCGGGGACACCACACGAGGACAGAGGGGAGAGATGCTTGGTGAGATTCGCAGCAGCCATGGGACACTGGCAGAGGGGCCCAGAAAGAACTCTCCAGAAGGAGCCAATCTTGCCTGCACCTTGATTTCAGACTCCCCATCTCCACGACTGTGAGAGAATAGATTCCTGCTGTTTTAAGCCACCCAGTTTGGGGTATCTTGTTATAGCAGACACAGAAAACCAATACGGTGCCACGTGACACATCAAAACAGGCCTCGCAAACCCTCGAAGCTAGAATCTGACGCGCCTGAACCGGCGGAGAAATGAAAAAATGCTTGTACGCCTGATATTCACATCTTTTACTTTTAAGGAAACAGAAGTATCTAGAAAAACAACACAGAGGAGTTAAACCCCTCCTCTTAGATATTAATTTTTAAAATGACCTTCTAGGGGACATCCTGGGATTGACACACAAAGTCGTCATGAAATGGGCCGATGACATGGAGTTCACAGTTTGCCCCTGGGTGCGATATGGCAAATTTTCTGTGAAAATAGGCTCTGTTATGTTTGTTGTGCTCTGCTAACTGTCAGGGAGGTGTCTTGGCCCACAAGACAGGCAGGAAGGAAAGGTGGGGAAACGCAAACACACTCCCCTAAATGTCAGTACCGTGCTCCAGACGATTTGTTCCAAGGCTAGGAGACGAGCCTGTGCCACAGACTCTGATTCTGTGCAGCTTCTGGGCTCTCTCGGTGACGAGTGCACAAGTGGCTTTAAGTGTTTCTACCACGGGAGGAGATAGGGCCTTCCTCCTGACACGCGGACCTAGGACGGCTGTCCACACCACGCTCAGCTCCCGCCCCCTGGGAGACAGTGCTGCATGGGAGACCCACGTCCCTGGGCACCATGCCAGGATGGGCTGCATAAAAAATGGTTCTTGTTGTCCAAATGGACATGTTTTCCAAAAGGAACATAAAGTGAGTGAGATGATAAATGTCTGCGCCACCAGGAATTTTTTTCATTTGAAGGAAATCTAGTTTTTCAGACTGAGGTGGTCAGAAGGAAGGAAGCTGAGAAGGACGCCTTTTACTCTGTTGGCCAGATACTTTTCAAGTTGGGCACTGGCTGACAGTGTGATCGAGGGGAAACTGCCTGATGTCTTGGTTGCTTCGCTAGTGAAATGACCATTGTCCTTGCATCACGAAACCTTGTTGCACATATAAGCTCCCAAGGGAGTGGGAGCCAGGTCGGATGGCCTGCCAGGAGCAATGGTTGGTGGTTGCTTCGCCTGTGGCATCCCATTTGAGCAAATGTTATTGTCTCATTTTGCAGCAAAGAAACTGAAGCTCACTGCGGTTAAATGACTGGACCAAAATCAGAGATTCAAAGATCGATCAACCAAAATTCCCCTAAAAGCAGCTGCAAAGCTGGATGAAAACCCAGATTTCCATCTTTTTTTTTTATTTTCATAATTTTAATTTTACTGTATCAACTATATGTAAGCTGCATTTAAAAACGCAATTTATTTTGCCCATGTTTACCATACCTAAGCATCAATAATCTCATTGAGCATCTGAGATGCACCATTTGTTGAAGGAATGGATCCTAACAAAGTAAGTCGCAAGTAGGTCAATTACACCCTGCAAAGAAGGTGCGATGCTCTCCCTCCCTAACCCCCCAGGTCTCCACTCAGCAGAGAGCATTGTCAGATGCCCAAACACCAGCCAGGACACAAGGCCAAAAGGAAACCCACGTGATCAGACCTCCTTTCCTTGTACTTTATTAAAATCAGGAAACGTGTTTGTTTCTTTTATAAACACTTCAATCACAAAGAGAGATATCAAAATATGGGGAATTCTGCTGACCTCATCCAACTTGGCTTTAGTGGGCCAACCACTCCAACTTTTTCTCTTACCCAGCTCCAAATATGCAGATCTTTTATGGATGCAGAAAAGCTCTTCTCAGCCCCTAAACGTGGAATTTATCAACCCTCGCGTTATTTATTCTCGTGCAATTAGCAACATCATTTCTGACAAAAGGACTACTTTTGTTTTTTTTTCTCGCCGCAATTCTGCTTTTTATGGAGGCTCGGCACCTGAGCCCAGTTTATGAGGTTTATGAGACGTTTGGGTAAACAAAGCTGTGATGAGTAATTAGTATCCAGTTAGGTCAAGGTTTTCTGTCTGTGAGTCAAGGCCTCTTTTCCAACCTCTGAGAAGAGCTAAGTAGGCCAAGCCTCTGTTTACAAAGCAAAGACCAAAGTCACTCCCCTCCCCACCCCCACACGGCATTTTACGAGTTGTTAGCAGCTGGGTGTCTAGATAAAGCTAGTCGATATCTTCTGTTGGCCCTTGAGGCTAGTGAAAGGGGCAAGACTGCCCCCCCCCATGATCAAGGTCCTTCTTCTCTGTGTTCATCTTGTTGGAGGTTGTAGTTCACCAGCATCACCAAGAAGGTTCATCCTGACACTGGGAAAGGTCAGGACACCGCCCTCTTAGGAAAAAGGTCATGACACTGTCCTTTTCCTCATTAGTTTATTTCGAAGGACAAACCTGGAGTAGGAGCCTCGCTACTGACAAGAGTTTATGTCTGATTTTTTCCCCCAACTTTGTATTATGAAACTGTTTAAATATTCAGGAAAGGTGAAAGAACTCAGTGAGTATTTGTATACTCACCACTTAGATTCACCGATTGTCAAAATTTTGTAGAACCATTAAAAGTGGCTTACACTGTAAATATTTCTGTGTACATCTCTCAAGAATTAGGGCATTCCTTAATACAACCAAAGTAACATTATGAAAAAGATTTACCTATTTTGCTTAGATTATCAAAGTAATTGGAGTAAAATTGCTCATTTTTCCTTCTTAACCTTTTAGGGTCTATAGGATCTGTAGTGATGCTTCTGTTTTATTCCTGATGTGGTAATTTGTGTCTTCTCTCTTTTTCTGAATAAGTCTAGTTAGAGCTTTATCAATTCCACTGAATTTTTTTTCTGTAGAACCAGCTATCATTATTGTTTTTCAGTTTGTTGAGTTCTATGTTTATTTTCTCTTTCCTCTTATGTTGAGGTTTAATTTGCTTTTGTTCCCCCCTTTACTAGCATTTTAAGCTGAAATTTTGGAACATTTTTTTAAGCTATACCACACAAATGTTCCATGTTGTGTTTTCATCCTTATTTAGTTCAAAATATTCTTAAGCCCCCTTGTGATTTCTTCTTTGACTCATGGGTATTTAGAAGTATGTTGTTTAATTTTTAAATATTTAGAGATTTTTCAGATATTGTTTTGCTGTCAGTTTCTTATTAAATTCTACTGTTAAGTGAAGTATAAACTTTGTGTGATTTCAGTCTTTTTAAAATTATTGAGGCTTATTCTATGACTCAGGATGTAGCCTATGCTGGTGTATATTCCTCGTGCCCTTGAAAAAGTGGATAATTCTGCTGGTGTTGGATAGACATTTTTATGTCAGTTAGGTCAAGTTGATGAATAATACCATTCTTCCTGAGTTTCTGTTCATTTGTTCTATAAATTATTAAGAAAGAAGAGCTAATATTTTTAAGTAAAATTGTTAATTTGCTTCATCTTTTGGGATTGTTGGTTTTTTGCTTTCTTGTATATGTACATATTTAGAATTGCTTTTGTGTGTGTGTGTGAATTGACTTTTGTCACTATGAGATATTTTTCTTTATCCCTGTTACTAATTCCTTTTCTGGTCTAGTATTTTCATATTAACAAAGCCACTTTTAATTTATTTTGCTTAGAGTTTCTATAGCATATCTATTTCCATCATTTATCCTTTATATATCTATAAATTAGATTTTTTGTAGATTACACAAATTGTCTTCCTTTTTTAACTTAAAATCTCTGTCTTTTAGTTGGAGAGCGGACTGTTTCATAAGTTATAATTTTCAATATGGTTGAATTTAAATCTATTTTTTTATTTATCCCATCCCTTATTTCTTTTTTCCTCTTTTACTACTTTCTTTTCAAGTAAATGTATGTACTTTTTACTATTCTATCTATGTACACTATAGGCTGATAAACTATAATATTTTTTTTACTATTTTGAAAGTGATGCAGACACAATATTTAAATTTAACTTACCATATCACTATAGAAATAATATTATGCCACTTCATGTATAATGTTAAATTCTTAGAACATTATATTTCTATTTCCCACTATTGTTTGTGCTATTTTTTTACTGTTATATATTATTTCTCATATACTATTAAATCCACTATATGTTTACATTTTGCCTTAAATATTCAATTATTTTTTAAAGAAATGTTTTAATGAGACAACAAATTTATGCTTATCATATGTTTATCAATTTTTGGCACTCTTTAGTTCTTTATATACACCTAAGCTTTCATGTGGTCACAGATTTCATATGCCTGTAATTTAAAGAACTTGGCTTCTGTTTATTGTAGAGCAAATATCTTGAAAGTGAAGTCTTGCCACTTGTGTCTGGCTGGAAAAATAATTTTATTTTACTTCCATTTCCAAAGTGTTGTTTTTCCTAAATATAGAAGTATAAGTTGATGAGATTTGTTATCTATCTATCATCAAAGTATCATCAATCTATCTGTCTCCCCTTTAATATCTCATTCCTTCTGGCCTACATAGTTTCTGACAAGAGGTCCACAGCCATTCTTCCTTTTGCTCTTTTGTATATACATCTATTTTCTTTCTCTGCTTTAAATAAATTTAAAATACTACCAACTATGAATGAGAGTTCCAATTTCTCCACATCCTTGCCAAAACTTGCCATTTTCTGTGAAGTATATCAAATTACAGTTTTTATTTGTATTTCTTGAAAAACTAATGATGTTGAGTATATTTTCATGTGCTTATTGATCATGCATATCACAGATTCTGACAAGTAATTGCTTGCATGAGATGAAGAGGACGTAGGCAGTGTGAGGAGGTGGCCTATTTTGGGGAGAGCAGAGGTCTTGCAAGCCAGGAGATAGGCACATTGGTTCTCCTGAGGCAGCTCAGGCAGAATTTCTGAAGTCTGGTCCCCTGTGACTTAGGTTCTCAGTGGTAGGTGGTGACAAAGGTGGGTCTCCAAGAGGGGAGTTTCGTGCACTGTGGGGCATTTCCCTTGGTTGCCATTATTTTCAACAGTGTAGCCATCAACTCTCATTCCCCGGGTCTCAATGAGCTTCTATAAGCTTCAGAATCCACATGATGAATCACTTTCTTCTTAAACTAACTAGAGTGTCTTCTCTTACCTGCCACATGGTCCTTGACCAACTATCACCAGCATCTCATTAATTATAAAAAGACAGTATGTTTTCCGGAGGCCATCTTCAAGTCTAGATAAATATTTGTTCTTGGAAGAATATTTCATTTTTATTTCTAAAAGGAAAGAATCAATATAGTACTAGTTGGAGCTAAAAATTCAAAAAAGTTGAATGAAACAACAATCCTGAAGACTCAGAAGAGGATAAAGAGACTTTTGGAGCTAGAAATATCAAAACCAGAATTAAGTTAACTTGAAAATAATTTGCCATTTTTTGTAGAATCCAAGAAGGCAGTATCCCTGTGAAAGAAGATTGGCAAACCAAAATCTAGGAACAAGCCATGGTGAAAGAGATAAGACAATGAGCATTAAAAGAAGAAAGATAGTAGGGAGTCTATTGTATGCAGGGCAAGTTTTCATCAACTCCACAAGAGTTTCTACGTGAGTGAGTGGAGGTTGATAGTAATTTTAATGCATGAGAGGTTTGAGGAGGGTTTAAAATGTGTGAAAAATGGCCAGGAGTTCCCTCAGTGGATCTCATATGGTGAACACTAGACCAAAAAGTACTAAGTACTACAAGCGTGTGACACCATCTCCATGGGCAACCACGAGACGTCATGCAGACCTACTTCTACAGAGATCTAGGAGAGATTGAAAGAGAGAAGTGGACACTGCTGAAAAGGCTGTAGCTAAGAACAAGTTTTAGGGATGTGGTTCCATAGTGTAGCAGTTAGCACATCTGCTCTACACAAAGAAAGTCCTGGGTTCGCTCATCAGTGGAGCCACAGTCCATGGTCTATGGCCATGCCACCCTGAACAAGCTCTATGCCTGATCGGGAGCTAAGTAGGGTTTGGCCCAGTTAGTACATAGTTAGGAGACCACTTAGGAAGACCAGGTGCTATGGGCATTAATAATAATAATAATAATAATAATAATAATAATAATAATAATAAATGAATGAATTTCAGGGCAAGTGGGCTGCTCCAGCTCCTGAGCTAATGCTACTCTGCCCGAGGTCACAGACTAGTCTGAAGTCACCTGTGACCTACTTAGCAGCTCCCTCCTGAAGATGAGACTGTAACATCCACTGCTCAGGCCAGTGAAAATGGGAAGGAGGCGTCACTGAGTGACATCAGCTGCTCTTCCACAGACAATGAAAATAATGTTGATAGAAAATAAATACCAGGTTTTGAAAGAAAGAAAGAAAGAAAGAAAGAAAGAAAGAAAGAAAGAAAGAAAGAAAGAAAGAAAGAAAGAAAGAAAGATGAGCCAGAACTACAAAATGAGGAGATAAACGGGGTAGGTGAGATAAGGAAGGCTTCTAAGGAACCTAAAATTTCAGTAACATAAATAAGTTTGGAAGAGACAAATGCAGTGTCAGAGTTGATGCAATGAAATGCTTGATTTCTTGAAAAATATAATAAACTCTAGGGAAATATAATCAAGAAAACAGAAAAAATAAACAAATATAAGAATGAGAAAATGATAAAATAGATACACTTCTGGCAAATATAATAAAAAATAAACAAATAAAATTTTAGAAATAAAAATTTCAAGGAAAAATGAGTTAAATAGAAAAACATAATCAAAGAATTACAGGAAACATATCATAAACAAGCAGAAATATGGACACTGAATATTTGATGATATTAAGGAATTATTAATGTTTTAGGTAGGTAGTGCCATTTTTATTATTTTTAGAGTTCCTATACTTTAGAGACCTATGCTGAAATAGTTATGGAGGAAATTGTGGTGATGGGATGTGTTCAAAATAATGGAAGAGGAAGGAAGTGAGTGAGCGCATGAATGTCAGTACAGACAGAATAAAGTTGCCCATGAGATGATGGGAATGGAAGCCAAACAATGGGTACAGCAATAGGTTGTTCCATTCTCTCAAATTTTATATTAAAAACTTTTCAAATTAGACTCAGGTGAGAACAAACAGGAAATCATGATATTCTGTTTCATGTAAAATATAAAAGTAAATCTTTAAAAGTGGGGAGGGACGATTTTCTGGGTGTATTACCCAAACTGACCTAAGAAGAAATTTCAAATGTCAATAGACAAGTAACCATAAAAGAAATTTAAAATATGATGAACTTATCTCAAAAGTTTCTTTTAAACTTTTAAAGAATTAGATTGTCTCAAATACTCCAAAGCACAGAAAAAGATGGAAAGCGACAGAAATATACTTCATGAAGCTACATTAATTTTGATTCCAGCACTTAACAAAGATAATGCAAAATAAAGGAAACTATAAACCAGCCTCACTTAAGAATAATTTTAAAATTCTATATAAAGTAGTTGCAAATAAATAGCATCTTAAAAGAATTTTCTATCATGATCCAGGAAAATTTACCTTAGCTAGGAATTGCAAAAAGTTTTGGTATTAGGAAATGTGACATTCTCATAGGCCTTTAAGGGCATTATATAACACTTACAACACATTCCTGAATTTTACAAAATCCTTGGGGAAAACTAGAACTAAAGGATACCTCTTTCACATAAGAATTACATAATTAAATGGCCAACATCTTAATAGTAAAACACTGAAGTAGTTCCATAAAATTGGAAACAGGGCATCATGTTGCTTAAGAAGATATGACTCATGTAATAAGATCTGAACAAGAAATACAAACTATATCCATTGGAAAGGAGACAGAAAATTCATTATATACCAGTGATGCGATCAAGTAACCTAAACATTTAAGGGAATCAACACTGAAACACTTAGGATTTTTTAAAAAACTTAGAATGGGCCAGATTAACAAAACAATAAATGCACAACAGTCAATAGCTTTTCTGTGTACCAACATGAAACAAACGGAAAATATACTCTCATGGGCAGAAAAGATTAAATTCTTACTAGCAACAACCACATGATAAAATGTTATGCCACCATTAAAAATCTGTAATGACGTTTGAAAATCATTCTGGAAAAAAACAAAACAATAAACGAAACACAGAATCCATGGAATATATTCAATATTTTTTATAAAAATTATATATAGTCTCCAAAAAAAATAAAAATAAAAAAGGTTGTAAGTAAACCTAAGAGATTTTAATAATTATTATTTTTTAAAATGGATTGTCAGATCACTTTCATTTTCTGTATACTTTCATGCTATATTATCTACAACAAGAAAATATTATTTTGAGGTCAGAAAAATATTTTAATTTGTTAAATTTACCTAAATGTAAAACCAATCAACTAAAAAATAATAAATTCATTGACTACTTATAATTTTCAAGATCTAGACTGTGATTCTGTGAATCAACCTGGGGACGAGAGTGTCTCTAAAACATGGAGTAATAGCCACGAGCAAACAGTCTGGGACAAAGTTCAAATGGACAAGCCTGGAAATATTTCTCTGGCTTACCTAAGCTGGTCAGTCTGCCTAGAAACTAATTTAAGAATGTGAAGATGACGTCATTGCAGGTGTCCTTTCAAAGTAGAACATTAATTTGTAATGCTTTGGCTGAAAAAATTGGAAGGGAGACAAGATTTTATAAGCCTCACATATTCTCTTTGTCAGTGTTCACTATCGTTATCTTCAGATAAAAGTATTTATATTTCTTCTTTCTGCTCCTTAGGCTCTGATTCCTGTCAAGAAATGTCTCATAAACTTCAGAAGAGGAGAAAAACATAAGATCAAAGCACATAATGTTCTCTTTTTGAAGACTATAAATATTTTAACATCTAAACAGACCACCTATCATGAAATGTTCATATCTTTCAAGTCTTTTGGAAATTAACCATGAAGTTTATTATAGTTTCCAAACTCAAGTAGTATATGCCAGATTAGCTTAAAACACTTAGAACTAAATAACCTGAATGTTTGTAAAAGATCAACGTACTAGAAAACAGTAATGTCAAATTTAAAAACTGAAAAGTAAGAGATGTCATCAATCGAAAAATTAAATACCCAAATTTGACCCAATTCTTTTAATAAAATCAATGGAGTATGCCACTCTGTATAGACAGAGCCTAAAACATCCTGATAATCTAATAAATATTTAGTAAGTGCCTGCTATTTACAAAGAATTGTGGAGGGCACTGTAGACAGAGTTAATAAAACCACTCAAGGAATTTAGAGAGTATCCAGGGAGAAAAGATCAATACAGAGATAAATACTAGAATTCCTACCAATTAACATGAAACACAAATAATTTTTAACACAAGCAATATATTTGAACAGACATTTCACAAAAAAAAAATTCTGAAAGGCCGGTAAGCATATGAAAAGTCACTCAACAGTATTAGTCATCAGAGAAATGAAAATTATAGAAAGATGTCATTTCATACCCACTAAAATAAAATTTTTAAAAAGCTAAAATAAAAAACGATTGACAGCGCCATTGGCCAGGATGTAGAGCATGGGAACCACCATGCTTTGCTAGGAGAGAGTGAGATGGTACAGCCGTGTTAGAAATCTGTTTGGCAGCTCCCCTGGAGTCAAATATGCATCTCCTCTATGTCCCAGCAATTCCATTTCTGGGTACTCCCCCAAGAGACATCAAAACATGTCTACGGAAAGACATAGACAAGAATGTTTACAGCCAAAAAAGTTGACAATAGCCAAAAAATAAATGTCCATCAACTGGAGGATGGATTAACAAATTGTGGTGTGTTCATAAATGGAATACTACTCAGCCATACAAAGAACCAAATTACTGACAGGGAAAACAACATGGACGCGTCTCAAAAACAGCACGTTGAGTGACGGAAGTCACACACTCAAAGAAGATGTACTGGAAGAATCCATTTACTTGAAACTCTAGAACAGGCCACACTAATCTACGCCGATAGACGTCAGAGATTGTTTGCCTTTGGGGTGGTGAGGATGGGCCAACTGTTGACCGAGAAGAAGCAGGAGAGATGTTCTGGGGTGGTGGATGTGCCTTAGATCTTGACCGAGGTCATGGTCACACAGGTGTCCAATTGTCCAAACTCACCGAACCAAACACTTAAGAGCTGTGTGTTTTATTGTACTTAAATGATACTTCAAATTTATTAAACTCACCGAAAGAATGATACTTCAATTTTATTCAATGGTAGACATTGGACATCTGTGAGTTCGCACTGTGAGGACTTTAAAAACCCTCATATTTGTTGTCATAATGGACTGAGTGGGTTAAACAACAGTCATTTGTTTCTCACGGTTCTGGAGGCCAGAGAACTCCAAGATCAAGGTGCCAGTAGGTTCGATTCCTGGCAAGGGTCTTCTTGTGGATTGCACTTGGCCGTCCTCCCGCTATTCTCATGTGGAGAAGAAAGAAAGCTGATGTCTCTTCCTCTTCTTCTGAGGACTCTAATCGCCTCATGGGAGCCCCACCCTATGACCTCATCTAACCCTAATCACCTCCCAGAGGCCCCACCCCCATCACATTGGGGGATAGGGCTTCAACATATAAATTTGCGGGGACACAAACATTCAGTCCCTATTATCTGTTTCCATTACCGTAGAACACAACTTCACCAATAAAATGCTCACTCCCTCCTATGAGACGGTCATGAGCGAGCACTGGACAGTAAAGCCACAATAAAGCCAGATGTTAGGAACCACCTCTGAGGGTCATCCCTGCAGAATCTGAGGCTCAAAGGGCTTCAGGAGATTTTTAATTCACCATGCCTCATGAATCTCTACGGTAGCTTGCAAAAATAATCAAAAGAAGAGGATTTAAAATCCAACAACGTGATTACTCTGCAAGACAGAATATGAAGAACACCAGATGAAACCATAGAGAAAGGTTTACAGAAGATGTAGAATGACAGAAATCCCATCTCCTGAGGAATCAAACCACCTTAAATGAGATATTTAGCCATCGAATAGTCCCCACTCCTCAGAGTCTGGCCCCATCCAGAATGGATGAAGATTAACTCGGTTCCGCCCTCTAAAATGAACACATGGAAACGCTACTAAAACTTAGTTGGTTCTCTCAGATACACCCCTTAAGAGCCTTTTAAAAATCGTACATCATTTTCTAGTGTATATTGGGTCAAGATACGTTGTTGGAATATGTGATAGGTGAATGTCGCTTATTTATAAATAAAAAATACCACTTATTGACGATACATAAAGAATTGCCTTAGAAGAGGGTTTGCATATATTAGGCGATGCTAGGGGTTAATTTCCACTTGTTTACAACCTTGACCTTCAACCCCTTCCCCACCCTAATGTGAGAGGAGCAAGACGTGTAGACGGCTGCCTGCCTTCTTGCCCATCGGGACTGGTACCTCCACAGAATAGTATTGTTCTAAAGAGGGGAGCATATGAGGACCTTCTGGGTTTGGGGGGTGTTATGGTATACAGCTCTCCCCCACCCCCATCCCCCACCGGAAGAATCCCCTCAGTGATTAAACCAGCTGAACACCAATATATACCTATTACGGTTTTGGCTCAGGCCCAAGGCCATGCTTGACCCTGTTCTTTCTCCACAGCGCCCCATGTGCATGGCCCCAGTCCTCTGCCTGGCCTCCTATTTCTCTCGCTCTTTCCTCCAGGATCAGCCACGCGGGCCTCCTTGCTGCTCTTGAACATGCCTAATGCTCCTGCCTCAGGATGGTTGCGGTGGCTGTTTCACCTGCCTGAACACTCTTCCCCAGAGGCCCCAGTGACCAACTCCTTCATCTCTCACAAGTCTTTTCGTATAGGTCATCCTCTTCATGGGGCTGACCTTGACCATCTCTATTTAAAACTTCAATCTGTCCTCCCACCGGCAAGTTCCGTGCCTCCTCCCATGCTTTGCATTTCCTTTCTTCCCAGTACACTCAGTACCTTCAACATATGACAATGGCTTGTAGCAGCATCTTTATCACCGTATCGTATTATACTTATTATTTGTTATATTATCTTATCTATTATATATAGTTTTGCCTGCTACACCTGCTACAATGTAGGTATCCCATGGCAGGGGTCTTTGTTTTAGTCATTGATCTCTCCTAAGCACCTAGGACCCTACCTGTCACGTAGCAGGTGCTCAATAAATACTTATCGAATAAGAAAGTGTATTTTTTTTCTATGCTCTTCTAAGTAACTTAGATAATGACCATAATATCACCATGAACATTTTTCCTCATTTCTTCCCTCCATCAGGGGAGGTGCCTTAGTATTATGTTGAACACCAAAGACTAGATTAGTGAGTTGAGTGGTCCGAGAAGCCTACAGTGGTGCACAGAGGGGAAAGCGACTTGGAAAACAGCCCTTGACCTCTCACATTTCCCCATCCCACAAAATTGGTGGGTGACACAAGGACAAGGCCCCCAGCTCTATTCTGCTGTCTCCTTCTCCCTGTCTCTCTCTTCTCTCAGTGTGTCACTTACCCAACCAACAATGTAAGGAAATGGAACAGAAAGCATCTGACTGAGTCTTTCTTGACCTTGGACCCCAATCATTCCAAAAACACAGAGTAGAAGAATGTCGCTGGCATCAGTTTGTCATGTGTGGTAGATCGAACGATGCATTTCGTTTTATGGTAAGGAACAGACTCATTGAGGTCACCTTAAGAACTGGGGTTGTAGAATTTATTTAAGGACCCACCCAATAATAAGGAATATAAAGGGAACAGAAGCTAAGGGGCCACTGGCCCCACAGGTGATGAACCTGGGAGGTTGCTCAGGACGGAAGGTGGCTCCAGGAGTCCTTGGGTCTTCACTGTGGTGCTCCAATCGGCAACGATCTCCTCCAATCAGTTGGTCTCTGCCTCTCCCTGGGCATCTCCTTGCTTCTCCTCTCAATAACAACCAACTGATTCCATGTCTCTGGGAGAGAGAACACGACCTTCCTAGCTGATCGCTATGATCCCTGCTTAGGGCTCTTATCCTACAGCCCCTCATAGGTCATCACGCATCACTCACCACAAAGCAGATGCCCTTGGTCTGACCCCCAAGCAAGCTCAATCTCTCCAAAGATAGGAACTAAAGCACAGCACATTATGCTGGTTAAGTTTATGTGTTGACTTGACTGGGCCACAGGGTATTCAGGGTGGTCATTATTCTAGATTATTCTAGGTGTTTCTAGATGACATTAACGTTTTACTCAGAAGCAGACTGCTCTCTCTCATATGAGTGGTCCTCTCCCAAACAGTCGAAGGCCTGAACTGAACTGAAAAGGGAGCTCCCCCTTCCAGACCATGTGAGCTGGGATGTTGGCTTTTTCCCATCTCAGCTCAGACTTGGACTGAAACATCGGCCGTCCCTGGTCTCCGGCTTGCTGACGGCAAATCTTGCAACTTCCCGGCTTCCGCAGTTCGTTTCTCTAGAAAACTCTGACTAATGGGACACGGTCATCCATGAATAACGGACCGAGTAGAGTTGCTCCCCTCAGCCTGGCCATGGGCTGAGCAGTTGCCTTCAGAAGGGATGTGAGTCACGGTCTCAGCACAATCCGCACAGCTGTGTGAGCGGACGGGGTGCCCGGTGGGCTTCTGTGCTGGACCACAGCTATGAGCAACTCCTGTTTTGAGACCATTTTCTTAGGACCCCTGGAGCTGTGGCCGGCTCACCAGGACCTGCTGGTCTCCCGTCACCTCTAGCTCCCAGGCCATGACATCCTGAACGACCCAAGTCCCATTTCTCCAAGGTCCGGAATGGACTTCAGTAAGCATCAAAAGCACCCATGGGCTCGACAGAACACCTGGAATCCCCTCAGAGAGGACATGATGGATAAATGCAGTGACTATATATGGGAAAGGAAAACGAAGCTTCTCAGGCTTGCACGAAGCCTAGAAACTTCCACTGCATTCAAACGCATCCACACACATTTCACATCGGAAAAATCATAAGCAGCGGCTCATCGATGCAAAAACAACCTGCTGGTGGCCATTGCCTTGCGTTCCGCCCGCCGCAGCAGGGGCAGAGAGCTACTTGGACCTGCTAGGACCCCTCGAGGTTTGTTTTCAACAGATCCTTTCTGAATGCCTACTACGCACCCGACGCTGTGG
Organism: Cynopterus sphinx; assembly: GCA_030015415.1. Taxonomy (NCBI): domain Eukaryota; kingdom Metazoa; phylum Chordata; class Mammalia; order Chiroptera; family Pteropodidae; genus Cynopterus; species Cynopterus sphinx. The sequence continues at coordinate 3,357,550 of CM057380.1, read as the reverse complement.
TTCAGAGCAGGCCTCAGCCTGCTGGGGCTTCCCGTCTGGTCTCTCAGCTCAGTCCTGAACCTGCTGGAAGCTGCAAGGAATTTAGTGCTTGGAAACAGGTCCCCACAAGTCCGGGGACGCAGCCAAGTCTCCGATTCACTTCGCCAAGAATAAAAATAGAGGCCGATCTATTCCAACGATCCTGGGAGATTAAAGGCTTTCTGAGCCCCACCGAGAGCCGAAATAAGCTGCCTACGTGTGAGTGGGGCGGCGCGTCAGGTCCGGGGTGCCAGGAGTGTCCGGGAAGGGACCTGCAGCCTGATGGGACTTGCCCTGGCGACCTGTTCCCTCCCAGGGCCGGGCATCTGCACGAGAGGGCGCGGCGGCACACTTGGCACAGCGCTGGGCGCCGCCGGCCGCCGTCGCACGTGGCCTCTGCGCCGTCTATTTTGCCTGGTGACTTCCAGTTAAAGCTCGCTGTTTGTATTGTTTGAATGATGCACTCCGCTCCTCACGAACACCTCTAAAAACAGAATTAATCCCTTCCATCCGCCGGGCTCCGTTATGTCCCCCTGTCCCCCGTGAGAACAGGATTGGGTCATTCCTCGGCTTCCACGTGACTTTCTTGTCTTCTCAAGGGCTCAGCGAGCTTGGCCCGAAAGGCAGGATATGCTGGCTTGTGAAGCAGGACCCGCTCACGCCAGGCTTGGGAGGTCTTCCTAGAGGAGGGCACGTGGGAAGGGTGACGGGCTTCCTGGGGCCTGTCCCCTGCACAGGGTGATGTATGTACACAGACCGTGGGGGTCCACCGCTTCTCAAACAACCAATCACGTGCAAAGACAGAAAGGTGGATCACGCACCGTTTTGAGTTTTGTTTTGGTTTTTATTTTTTGTCCTTTGAAGAGCCAACTTCCATACTGTTTTGCCTTAGAAAGGCACCAGATTGGAAATCAAAGGACATGATTTTAAGTCCTTCCTCTGTCCCTTATCAGTCATGTGACCTTGGACAACCTCTGAGCCTCAGTTTCTTCACCCGCGACTCACAGGTAATACTGTCTGCCCTTCCTTATGGGGCTGTTGGGAGACCCAGAAGGAGATGCCACACTTTGTCCGTGCATTGTCAAGGGTACAGTACCCCGTAAGGAGGAATTTGTTGTTGACTTGACCTTTGTCGTAGGGAGACGGTTTTAAATAAAAATGACTACCTTTTAGGAATCTTAGTGAGCCGGAAATGAAGGTTTTGGTCACTTCCAACAGAATGTCGGAAGAGGGTCAGTGGCCTTTTCTTAGATAAGGGATCGTCCCCTCTGGAAGGCGCCCCAGTGCTCAGTACACAAACGCTGTTCGCGGCACCAACGCTGATAAGAGCTCCTGTGAATAGAGCGCCCATCCCCCCCCAAGCACCTGCTGCTCTGCTGACAACCCCATGTGCCCTGACCACACAGGACCCTCCAAATGGCCCCGAGAGGTGCCAGGGACAGAGAAGTGTCTCCGTGTAACAGGAGAAGACTGTGTCTTCCCGGGGCAAGGCCTCTCCCATGGTCTCAGCCGGGAAGATGAGGGACACAGCAGCCCCCATGTCTGACGCTGGGCTGTGCTGTTGCCCACGGGGACATTGGTACCTGAACACCTGTACAGATGTGAAAACTCAGGCTCCAAGAGGGGAAATGATTGGTCCACGTCCCTCTGAGACCAGCTCCTATCCCCATCCCAAGGTCCTTGGCTACTCAGACTTTCTCAAGAAGAAATCCTGCTCAAATCAACAGTGCGGCCACCGTGTGTCCCCAGGCAACACCCATGTGGACATCTGGTTTACCCCAGGCTTGCTCTGCACATCGGGGGATCTACCAGCTGCTGATCTCACCTTTCCCGGACTCTCCCTTTCTTGGCCTGCAGGCCACCCGGGTGACACGCTCAGCGCTTGCTGTAAATGAGGGTGTCACGGCGTGTTCTCAGGTCTTCCTGGAAGAGCAGCTGTTAAAAAGCCACGTAGTAAACAGCCAGCCCAGTCAGCACATGCCAGAGGCCCTGCTCCGGGCTTCCGACGTCAGCAGAACCGGTGCCAAGTCCTCTGAGCCAGCCGCCACCCTGCCACCGTGCCAGCCTTGCCCGCGCCAGTCTGCAGGATGGGACCGGGCAGCATCTTGCAGCACCGACCCCTGCCCCCCGCTGGGTCTGGAGCTTCCAGATCTAATGGGGACCACGGACCCATGCTCAACAGTGGGACCTGGCACTTGCTCCCCCTGGCAACCACGCTCACCTGAGCAGAGGGGCGGGGATGGGGCAGGGGGTGGAACCAGAATACAGACACTGAGCAGATCATCAAGATCCTAAATTGAAGTCACATGGCATGGTGGCCAGAGCATTTGCTCTGGGCCTCAGCGCCTACACGGGTCTCGTTTTGGATTTTCTTATCAATTCTCGACAAACAAGAACCATTTGCTCCTAAGATCAGTCCAGGAAGAGTCCACAGAGGACTGAATCACATATTGGGGGAAAAGGAGGGAACGTTACTCAGTAAAAATGAGAAGATGAGGGCTCAGACGAGCTTAAGATTTTAGTGAAAGGAAGGAAGGAAGGAAGGAAGGAAGGAAGGAAGGAAGGAAGGAAGGAAGGAAGGAAGGAAGGAAGGAAGGAAGGAAAAATGATGATAGTAGAGAACTAGGACGTTTTCGGTGTCGTAGTGAAGGTCAACAGGAGGTTTTTTTCCTCTAGAGGACCCACCTCCCTCCAGAGGACAATGCCGACGGGCAGCCAGCCACAGGTAGATGTCAAAGTGGGCGTGGCGCTTAAAGTCTGAAGCCAACTGCTGACAACAGAAATGATCAAAACAACCACCACTTATTCAGCCTTAATCCACGAAGGCCCAAGCATGGAGGCAAGGACTTCGTCTCATTCCCGTGCGATCTCTGGCCCAGAAAACCCTTGGCACATACGCAGCAGATCAACAAACGTGTTTTGCACAGATCTGTGCACACGCAAGTCCCTACATGCCAGAGCTCGTCTGGGAACCGTGGTCGGTCGCCTCCAGGGCTTATGCAATTAACGGCAACGCCAAACCCCCTCCCAATGTGTTGCCGTCTTAACCTGGATCTCTGGACAAGTGCATGGACCCCCACATTCCCCCCTTGAAATGTTAAGGGGACCTTAGCACCCCTGAATGTGGAGTGTCGAGAGCCTGGGCTTCCCTGACGAGGGCTGGGGCCAGATTTTAGGGTCACGTGGTACTCGCCGAATGACCCCTCTCATGCCCAGACTTCTGTTTCCCAAGTTGAGGGTGTCCTTGTCCGTAAAACTCTTCGGAATGTGTGATGCTGGTCTCGAGTGGCTGGGCCTCCACCGACATAAGGACCGAGCAGCCCCTGGGCCCCGTGGAGGAATGAGAAGGACGCCTCGGTGACCCCTGTGTGTGGCTTTTCCCGGAGCCAGCCTTTCCTCTCCCTCCTTAGTAAAAGCAGCAAGATGTGTCACCCAGGCCCACCCGGGCCTGGCCTTTCATTTGCATGGGGCAGAGCAGAGAGGAGTGTGGTAATCAAACAGGAGTGTCCCCTGGTCCTGGCCCTCGCTGGCTTTGGTACTTAATGACTTAGGAGTCAGCAGACGCTCCCTTTTGAACGTTTGCCTTACAGAGCCGGACCCAGGCCTGGGGATCTAGAATCTTTTGGGGTCAGCCAGGAGTGACCGTGGTTGACCCTGAGGATGCCACAGGGCCCCTGTTGAATGAGCGAGGCCACCTGCCTCACCGGCCTCTGCTTCGCTTGTGGAAGGAAGCCCATGGCATCTCCGGTGGAGAAGCCACCTGCACTAAATTAGCAGGTTTGCAGGCCCAGGACCAGGAAGCAGCCTCGGTGCTCCCTTCACTTCTCCCAAGTTTCTTCAGGTACAAAAGTCAGCTCACCGACAGCCTGGCCAAGCCCAGGCCGAGCCCAGCCCTGCGCCTGACCGGTCATCAAGGGCACAGGGCTGGCGTTTCGGGAAGAAGCCAGCTTGCAACGTTGATTTCAGAGCGCCGTGAGTCACCCTATCTGATCCAGCGTGGGCTTGCGTGGACTTTGAGATAGCTGATTGCTTCAGAGGAATCCACAATTGCTTCAGCAGGTGATTTACCTCTGGGAGTTTCAGGTACCAAGGAGAACAATGTGTTTGTATATGACGTCTGAAGTCCCAGGCCCCCAGAGGCTGGCTCCAGCAAGTGGGGAGGGAGGGCTCCTGTGAGTCCACGCCGCCCCCATCCTTCCCCCACACTCCGCTTACCTAAGTAAGATTCATCACATCCCATAAGCGAAGAGGGTCCCGGGTCCCCAGCCACTGCCCCTGAGAGTGGGCGCCCCACCTCCAGGCTCCTCACCTGCTCTCTGCACGTCCATGTGGCCTTTGCTGCCACAATACCCTTCCGTGCCCCGGAACACCATCCACCACTGCCTCACGCCTCCAGCCTCCCTCCAGGTCCCCTCCATCCAGGTCCGCAGGACAAAAGTCACCTCTTTCCATCATGGAACTTCTCTCCATGTTTGTGAGCAGCTCATCTCTCTTCCCTCCGCAGACCAAAGTTCTGGGCTCTCTGGGCTTCCTGATACATCATAATTCTGGACCCTTCCACCATCCTGCCCCCCCGGCCCCCCGCAGGCTTTCTCTTCTTAGGGGCCTCCCTCTTGGAACATGGCATCCATATCAGGGGTAATCTTGCCCCTGTCACCTCCCTGTACGCCTTGGGATATAATCTAAAGTCACGGAGGCTGCTTCAGCAGCTCCGGGCCATGACGGATCGTGATGAGATTTCTTCAGAGTCGACCAAAACCCTTTGTCAAATGGGCCGCTTGTGGGGTCCTCTCCCACCCAGGGGCTGCTCTTTTGGATCTGGGCATGAAATGCCCGACTTTGCATTCGTTGCTGTTATACTCCTTCTTCGTTAGGCCACCTATCATTCCCTCCCCGTCAGCCACAGTAACTTTCTGCCCTTCGGAAACCGGTTACCAACGTCCTCTGCGGATCGACCCAGACTATTATTCTAAAGCAGTTTCAGTTCTGGGTGCACCAACCCTCGGCCCACAGCCGGCTTCTCTGTACCTTTCTCAAAAGGTAAGAAGAGGCGGCTTGTTCACTGCTTGGCCAGAAGAGGTTCAAGGAGCAGACAGAGACTGTGTGTGGTCTGAACCCTCCATTTCTCAGATGAGGAGACTGAAGCCAGGGGAGGGGACGGTGCTGAGGGACCACGCGGTGGCAGCGCCAAGCGTCCTGACTCAGAGGCCAGCCCAGCAGTGCTTCAGTGCTTTGGTTGTTTGCTCACATGTTCTGGAAGGTTCTGGTGGTAGACAACAGAACCCCTGGGGCAGGAAGGGCGGGTGGGGACCATAAAGCAAGGACACATGAAGGCCGCAGCAGCATCCTGAAACAACCTCCTGACCCGTGCGCACCCTGGGGCGCCCTGGCTACATTCCTGGAGGTGCGAGGGGGTCCTCACCAAAGATCATCTCATGAAAATCCAGGATCCACCCATCTAGGGGAACTGGGGTGCAGAGAGAGGGGCACCCAGGGGTGCAGGGCTCTTTCAGGGGCCGGGCTCCAGGGTCCATGGGGCCAGCCAACCACGCTCAGCACCACGCACCTCACAGCGCTTCAAGTGGGGCGTCTTATGGCACAGGAATTACACCCTCGTTTGTTAAAAAGAAGCCACAGCAGGTCTGCCACGTGTGGACCGGGGGAAAGTGAGGGTGTCGGGGTGAGATCTGTCCTTGGCTCCCACGGGCAGCACATTCTAGAGGGCAGGGTGGCCCCTCAGGTGGGCTTTACCCCCAAAGGGCTGTTAGGAGTCAGGGGGCTCCCCGCAGGGTAGATGGGAGTGGGGGAACCCTCTGGGTGCAGAAGTGGCACCCCCCAGATCGTGTGAGGGGAGAGGCTGTAGCAATCCTCACCCCCTGGGGGGTGCACACTCGCTGGGGGGGGCCCAGGTGAAGGTTCTCAGGAATCCCGGCAAAGAAGAGGAGACACAACAGTTTGGGGTGGTTTCAAGGGGAAAAAAAAAAGTAAAAAGCCCTTGTCAGCTGGAAGCTGATGCCTTTCATGTCGCCGTGACTGATTTGGCGGGGGCGGCTCGCGGCAGCCTGCCTGCCGTAGGCGGTGTTCTCAGAACAAAAGTTCAGGGCCGCGCAGCCCAGTCCCCTCCGGTGACAGCCCCGGCCCTGCCCTTGCCAGTGCTCGACCTCCTCCCCCGTTGTCCACAGCCACGGGATCGCAGCCCCAGGTAGCTGCCGGGGTCCCAGAGGGCGCACACCACACACAGCACACACACAGCACATCACACACACACACACACACACCATATATACACCACTACACACACGGACATACAACGCACACCACATAGGTACACACACACCATACCCTGCAAACCACACACACAGCATGCCATCACACACACGCTAACATACCACATGCCTCACACCATGCACACTCTCCCCCCACCTGGTTTTCGCCCTGGGAAGGGGAGGAACTTGCCGGAGCCCACAGCCTCTCACAAAGAAGGGGAGGAAAGAGGACAGGCCCTCCCTCTGCCAGGAAGACCTGAGGCAAGGGCTTCCCATCATCAGCCTTCAAAGAGCTTTGCAAACACTCACTCATTAAGCCACCCCCACCTGGTGAGGTCCTCGGTGGCAAATCCGAGATGGGACAACAGCCCTGGCTCGCAGCCAACACGCCCCACTTCTCCCCAGGGAGGAGGTCAAATGAGGTCAGAGGGCAGACCCAGCACCCCAGGTGCTGAAGCAGGAGGGAGAGAGGGTGGCCAGGGGCCAGAGGTCGGCACCAGGTGACATCCCATCCAACATGGGCCCCGTCTGCTGGCCTCTTTGCTGTCACCCAGGAGAGCTGGTGGAGTGAGCAGGCCTGCAGACAGCTGTGAGGAGGGCGTGGGCCGGAGCTGCCCACGTACCCAGGGCCGCCACCCCTGCTATCCTCTCCCTGTGCTGACAAGGCAGAGTCTCTGAGGGGGGCTTGGGAATTAGTTCATTCATTTCTTGTTTACGGGGGTGAGTCACAGTGACTGTGCTCACAGGCCTCGCCCCCAGCACCAGCTCTCCGGTGCATCACGCTGATCACCCTCCGACACACGCTGTCTGAACGCGCCATGGAAGGTGGGGACTGTGCTAACGGGATGGAAAAGAGATCTTTTTTCTCAAGCGGAGGGGTTTTGAAGACCTGTATCCCACGTTTGGTTTGTTTGTTCATTTGTTTGTTTCTAGGCAGACGCTCTCCCCCCATTCAAACCCCCATTTGGAAACAGGCATCCTTCCTCTCTCTAAAGACATCATACCCTGGAACGAGAAAGACCTGCTAAGTCCACTGTCTCACCACAGAAAGAGCATCACTCGGCGGAGGCAGCTTTCTCCGATGCCATCACTCCCTCGATCCGTGCATCCAGAAAGGAGTTTGCAAGAGGAACTGTCCGGCTCAAAGAAAGGCTTCTTCATTCATGGCCTGGGGTGTGTTTGTCTTAGGTCTCAGTGACTACTTCAGCACAAGATACGAAGCATAAAGGAATACATTGAGGCATTAAAGAGAAGATAAAGAAATCAAGCCAGAAAGAGACACGGCAATAGAAGCATCTGGACGTAACCTACAGAACAATCTCAGGAGGCAGAGTGAGAATCACCCAGAACTGGAAATCTTACCAATTTTCTTACGGTTTTGACTAATGGTTTACGTGGTTTTAACTAAAACCATTTCTAAACGCTGCTGTAGACTTTTTTGGTACGAGGCCTGAATTCGGGGCAGCCGTATCAGCTCAAGGAGACGGTTTAATCAGGCGCATTGTATTTAGGACAAAGTGACTTGAAATCTTAGGTCGGATGGACTTTAATGGACCTTTGATTGGTGCAATGTGAACGCAGATCTACACACCCGAGTCGGCGTACACGTTCCCGTTAGAAGGTGTGTGTCGGGTGTGCTAAATCACTGGAGGCCAGTTATGGTGTTGGAGTTCAAACTCTGCCTCTACCATGTATTCACCGAGTGATCTTGGGGTAATTAACCCCGTCTGCGCTTGGCGTCCCTACCTCCTTCACAGGCTGTCGTAAAGACTAAATGAGATGTTGCCTGCAAAATTCTAGCTCATTTTAACCCCTGGGGTTTTTTTTCCCCATAGCAAATTTCAAGAGCCTTAAAAAGTCCAAGGATGACCAACTGATTCTAAAGTTTATATGAAAAGGCTAAAGACCCAATAGTCCACACAATATTGAAGAAGAACCAAGTTGGAAGACTGACATTATCTGACTTTAAGACTCACTGTAAGGTGACAGGAATCACGACAGTGTGGCGCTGGAGGGGAAAATAGGCAAATCGTAGATCATTGGAAGAGAACGCAGAGCCCAGAAATAACCCCATAGTATAGTCAAACTGGTCTTTGACAAAGACGCCAAGGCAACACAACGGTGCAGACATCTCTTTGACAGATGGCGCTGGAACAACTGGACATCCACATGCAAAAAAAACAAAACAAAACAAAAAGAAGAATCTGGACACAGATCTTCCAATTCACAAAAATTAACTCAGATAGATTCAGGTATAAAATGCAAAACTATAACACTCCTAGATGAAAACATAGGAGAAAACTTAGACGACCTTGGGCTTGGTGATAATATTGAACACCGAAAGCGGGATTCATGAAAAAAAAAATTGATAAACTAGACTTTATTAAAATAAAAAATGGTCTGTTACGTGGAAGACAATGTCGAGAGAATGAGCAGACAAGCCACAGACTGGGAGAAAATATTTACAAAAGGAACATCTGATAAAAGGCTATTTCCTAAAATATACAAAGAACTCAAAAAACTCAATAACAAAAAAAAAAAACGTGATTTAAAAACAATAAAAGACCTTAACAGACACTTCACCTAAGAAGACACACAGATAGCAAATAAACGTGTGAAAAGGTGCTCCATGGGTAATCATATGTCATGAGGGAAACACAAATTAAAACAACAGGGAGATATCACTACGCGCCTCCTGGAATGGCTGAAATCTTAAACACTGAAAACACCAAACCCTGGCGAAGATGTGGAGCGACAGGAACTCTCAGTTAGTTCTTGGTGGTGGGAATGCAAAATGGCACAGCCATTTGGGAAGACAGTTCGGTGGTTTCTTACAAAACTCAACACTAAAAAAAAAAAACTGAACATACTCTTACCATACGATACAGCAGTCATACCCCTTGTATTTACCCAAAGGAATTAAAAATTATGTCCACCTAAAAGCCGTACACAGATGTTTGTAGCAGCATAATTCATATTTGCCAAAACTCGGAGGCAATCAAGGTGTCCCTCCGTAGGCCAATGGATAAAGACACCATGGTACATCCAGACAATGGAATATTACTCATTGCTAAAAAGAAACGAGCTATTAAGCCATAAAAAGACAGGGTGGAAGCTTAAGTGCATATTACGATTACTAAGTGAGAGAAGTCAGTCTGAAAGGCTTCATGCCGTGTGGTCCCGGCTCTATGACATTCTGAAAAAAGCAAAACGAGGGAGACAGTAAAAAGATCGGTGGTTGCCATGGATTTGGGGGAAGGACGGATAGGCAGAGCAGAGGATTATTAGGGCAGAGAAACTAATCCTTATGATACTCTAATGACAGATACACTTTGTGACACATTTACCCAAACCCATAGAATGGAAATCACCAAGAGTGAACCCGCATGGAAACTATGGATTTGAGGTGGTGACGGTGACACGTCGGTGCAGGTCCATTGATTGTGAAAAATGCACTGCTCTGGTGGGGGTGCTGGTGATGGGGAGGCCGTGCCAGTCGGGGGCAGGGGGTGTAGGCAAAATCGCCGTTCCCACTTTTGCTGTTTATGTAAACGGCTCTAGAAAAGTAAAATCTTAATTTAAAAAATCAAATATAGATTGGTTATTTTGTTTACTGGAGCTAATGGAAGGGATGCCTATAAGATTGTTGAAATTGGAGTCTTTTTCTAGATCTTGTTGTTAAAACGAAAGATTGATGCAAGAAAAAGGGGTTGGGTAGGGAGGGAAAGGGTAGGGGCGAAGGAGGAAGGAGGGGAGATAAATGAGCCTATGTTAACCAAACCAGCACCCCCTTATATTAGAGCTAACCCTATGTCATCCTCGCCTGTTTTTATGTAAATAGAAAGAAAGAAAAAGAGAGAGAGAGAGAGAGAGAGAGAGAGAGAGAGAGAGAAAGAAAGAAAGAAAGAAAGAAAGAAAGAAAGAAAGAAAGAAAGAAAGAAAGAAAGAAAGAAAGAAAGAAAGAAAGAAAAAGCTTTCTGCCTCCTCACCAGAGGTGTCCCAGGCACTCCTCCTCACAGATCCAGGCTATTGCAACCATTTATAAAGAAAGACCTTCTTTTTCTTGAAACAGTACCCTGAAAAAAATATCCCTGGGATTAGAAACATATAAAAGCACCTGAAAAGGTAAAAAAAAAAAAATCAATCAAAAAAGAAAAACGTTATATAAACTAAGAGCTAGCTCAGTAAATACGGAATGAATAAATCCTAGCTCCTAGGGATACCCGTGAGCATAATATCATTTTCTGTAGGGCTGGCTGCCAAACGGAAACCCCATTTTAACTTTCTGCGTTCGTGTTGTCATTGAACAGACGAGACCTGCTAGTTCATGGCACCTTTATGGGGTGTAGAGCGTGTTTTCCACAAGCACCACAGACATCTGCTGAAAAAGTATATTCCAGGCCTTTTTGCTCAAAGCTGGGAATTCTGAAGAGAAGTCGTGATGTCTAATTAACTTCTTGGGGAGAGAGGGGAGCCAGCGGGTGTTAACACGGGTTCCCAAACCGGGCTGATACATAGGGTGGCGGAGGGAGTGGGAGGACGTTGGGGGAGGGGGGTGGTAGGGGAAGCTGGGGCTCGAATACCTTTATCTTTCAAAGCGAGGGTCTGAGGGACACTGCTGGGGAGGCCAGGACTCTATTATTTTAGGCGTACAAAGTCAACCAGTTGAGAAACCAAAGTAGTGTCATGACCATATTGACAGGACGGAAGAAGGGATGAGCACCTTCGTTTCTCACGACGGAAAGCCTAGAGCGTTTGCCAAAATGGGGCATTTCTCTCTAAAGTGCTGTGCACATGCCACGGAGCAACCTGGCGGTGGTTACCATCACAACCGAAAACAGAAGGAGCAGAAAACTCCATTAAAAATGGTATTTGTGTGGAGCTAGACTGTGATGGACAGAAAAACTATGTTTTCCCCGATAAAACTTTCCTACACTGGTTGATTTTTTTCCCCCCAGCCACGTGTTACTTGCAGAAGAAGGTCGTGGTTCATCTTTGAAGAGCTCTTTGGCTCACTCTGGGCTGGTTATCAGCCACTCGGAGTGGAGGGGCCCGGGATGGCGCATCTCAGAAAGGTGTGAGGCCCATCATCCACCAGGGAACGTGTGACAGGAACAAACAAATGAATAAATAAGGAAGGGAGAGTCTGTCTGATAACACCTGCTGCCCACGTACAAGGCCAATGCCAGCCATTGGATGAGCACAGGAAGACACCTACCTGCTTTGCCCAGGACCCACACCCAACCCAGCCAAGTCGAAAGGCAAACCGGGGTTCCCAGGGTTCCCTGGTCAGGCTTCTCTGCCATACTCTTCCTCCTGCACCCCCTCCAATTTTTTAACCCATTCTAATTTTTAAAACAAATTAAAACATCTGAAAGATACATCATACACAAATCACTTCCAAAAATATCCTTGGCTTCTGCCACCACCCAGGGCCACCCCAGGGTGGCCAAATAACCATTTCAATTTAGACCCCCCAGGAGTCTGAAGCCTCCAACTACAGAACCTTCCAGCAAATTTCACTCCTTTCAAGACTCACATCAAAGTCTTCAACAGAAAAGCCTTGAGACAAAGAAAAAAAAACAAACAAACAAAACAAAAGACGGGGATTCTGGTTGTCCACCAAGCTCCAAGGGGCTTTGTCAGAGCAAATCAAAGCTCTCCAGGTCGTGGGCTCCTTCTGCTTCATCATCAGTTGTGCTTATCAGATTCTTAATTTGTAAAAGTCGCTTGAAGGAACACAGAGCAGAAGGAAGGTTTCTGTGCTTTGGGGATTGATTTCAAAGCAGGCTTTGAGGTCACCTGCGGAGATGCTCCAGGCAGAAATTACCAGCAGGAATCTAAGCCTCGGCCCGTGATTTCACAAAGTTAGACGAACCCCCAGATGCGGACTTGGCTTTGGAATGAAAGCAAGGCCACGAGCCAGTCTGCACCTCACACCAATTTCTCCTGGGACGAGGGCGTTGGCGGCAATGCAGGTTGGGGCCTGTTTTGACCCCCTGGGGATGCTACCACATGGAGGTAACTGGGCTGAACTGGGAGGAGGCCAGTCGAGTTTGCTTGCTAGAAACCAAAGTTCACCTAGCAGTCCCCAGAATCGTCTGGGTGTGCTTTCCTTGGCCTGTTCTTCACCGTGGTTTAGAGATGTGGGGCCCTGAGATGACATTTGACTCAATCCCAGCGAAGCCATCTTGCGAAGCTGATCAACCCGAGCGTCAGTACCCAGACCCACGGTTCCAACTCTAATACCCTTTCGGGGAGATCCAGTGAGCAAAGCCTGCAACAAGGCGGCTTGCTCTGCTGACACCCCGAAGCCAGCCGCGGCCTCGTGTCTGATTCAAGATCCAAACATCCCAGCAGGCAAAGAATCAGAGGGAAAGCAAATCAAGTCTCTCAGAAAAAAAGCCAAATAGAGATCCCATGCCAATGCACAGAGAACCTTCCTTCTGACTGCTTTCTCCATCCTTCTCGCTGGATCTCGCGTTTCAGTTCTTTGAGGTTCTCACTCTCTCTTGTCCCCAAACTCTGCCTTCCTCTCCGGGACTGTCTCATTCCTTTCTTTCTGCCTTTATTTATTTGTTTGTTTGTTTGTTTGTTTGTTTTTGGTACAACAGTAGTTCTCGACATTTTTTATTGAAGATCCTGCTGACTTTGCCCTTTCCCTCGCTTTCCTTTTCTCAATACTGAAAGATCAAAACCAGGCTGGCCTTACAGAGTGCAGGACCCCAAGCGTGGGCTGGAAAAGAGAGCCTAGTGTTCGCGGTTCGTTTAATATGTGGTCCCAGAGGCACGATTGATGCTGTGTTGGACACAGTATTAAATGACTGAATTTAGCCGGTGCCTACATTGGACTTAAGTGTGTTCTGAAGGCGCTAATCCGGGGGTATTGCTCCTTGATAAGAGGGTTTGATGATTAAATACGTTTGGAAAACGGGTCACCCCTTCTCCATCTCCTGGAGATTCTCAATGCGCATTAAATTTCTGAAAACTCCTCAAGTGAATGTGTGTATGTATCATCAGTTAACCCAGGGTTTCCCTAACGTATTGGATCACTAAACCTTCTTGACCATGGAAAGAGAAGGAAGTCTATCTTGTTCTCTCGATGCCGGTTCTGGAGGACCTGACAGCGATCCACTCTGACTTACTGGGGTGTTTGTGATCGTGCAGGCATGGGCTTGATTATTCTTGATAGAGAGGTCTGGCACCCCAGGCCAAGGGGTGGGTAAAGATGAGCGGACGCCTTTAGTCACATCTTAAAAAATGAGGAGTCTTGTGATGGCACCCAGCGGTCCCTGTGGGAGAAAGAAGTCTCCCTCCAACCCCCACCCCTCACCCCAAATCGCCCAGGGGAAGGCCAAGAGGGGTGAGTGCATGGGAGACTGGCAGTCAGGCCTGGCACCCAGCTCCGGCCCACCCAGTGGCACAGGTGATGTAAATCGGCCTCAAGGCACTGAAGCCCTGAATTTAAGCTGATCACTAGAGACGAAAAGATCAATAAATCAACCTGGTGCTACTGGATGGGATTCATTTTCCAAAACGATTACAGCTTTTTGATCCTTTTGTCTCCTTCCTGACGCTCCTCTTCTCCACCAACCCCCCTGGGCCAGCCTCTCCATCAACATCAAGGTTTCTTATATGGGATGGAGACTTTGAGCATGACCCACAAGACCCAGCAGAGGGCTGGCAAGCCTGAACTGCCCGAGGAAAGAAGCTCCCTCCGGCCCAGGGCCACCTGACTTCTGGCATGGGGCTGCTATTTTGAAGGGCGGCTTTGAGATCTGCGGCTTCAGGCATTTGGGTATTTGACTGTTTGCTTTTGGAATTTCTTAAAACAAACCTCAAAGAAGAGAAAACTCTCGTCTGAAACTAATTCCTTTTAGAATCCAAGGAATGACTCACAGAGGCTCTTTTGGCATTTATGCTCCCCGTTGAGTTAATATGATTAGACTCATAAATTCTATTTTTGAAATGTAGACTTTGTTCCCTGAATATTCTTCCAGAACAAAAAATAACTGGGGGAGAAACCGACACCCGTGTTTACATATTTGGTTTTATCTAAATACGTGCTATTTGCCCGCTGACTCTTGTCTTTCATCGTCTGTTTTTCCCTCGGATTAAAGAGATGGGGCAAATTCTTCAGCGAAGACGTTGCATAACGCTCTTCAGAACAAGTCTTGTCCGTGTATAGGATAATAATACAAAGAGTTTTGTTTTCCCTAAATGTTTATTGACAGATGAGTAGATAAGCCAAATGTGGTATCCACCCTCAGTGGAATATTATCTCGCATTAAAAGGTGGGGGGGACTCTGAGCACGGGTTACAACACGAATGAGCCCCGAGGACACCAGGCCAAGCGAAATAAGCCGGTGGCAGAAGCTCTAACCGTGTCCCGAGAGTCTTCAGAGTCTCAGAGACAGAAAGAAGGTGGCCTGGTGAGTGCCAGAGCGGGGGTTCGGGAAGAGAGAAAGTTCTGGAAGTAGATGTGGTCACCTTTGCACGACAAAGCGGATGCCCCCGATGCCATCGAACTGTACACTTAGACATGGGTGAAGGGGCCAAGTTCACATTGTAAGTCCTTTCACGCACACACACACATACACAGGCCTCCCCCTGCTCGTTTTTGATCTTCCCAACCCTCCTGCTCCAGTCATAATCAAGTTCACATTGTTCAAAGCTAACACACGGCCAGACCTAAATCCTCCTTCCTCCAGCACTGGCCCCTTCCAGCAGAGCCAGGTGGTTCTCCTACAGCGTGCAGTGGAGGGGGGCAGGGGCAGCCCTCCATCCCCTCCATCCCCTCCATCCCGGGGAAAATGTGCTCACGGTAGAAATCCGATGGCTCCTGAGATTTGTTCTAAGTCGCCGTAATCATTGCATACATGAACGCACAAGCCCTTTGTTCTCGTGGGATAAATGGCCAACCACGGCATGTTCAAAGACACATGGCCCTTCGCGTGGCCATATAATGACCCCTAATCTAGGGACGGCTCTGCTTCATTTTCAACCGTGGGGCAAGCCCGTTTTTGAACGTTTCATTGGTTAGATAATTTGTGATAACTCTTACAAAGCACTGTGAAGCGTAATAAAAGGCCTCACGTGTGCCCGTTTATAACAGCCACCACCTGCCCCGACCACAGACCTCAGAAGAAGTATCCTGTCGTTTGAGGTTTAACTCAGAAAGAAAGATCTTTGGTCGTTGCCACGAGAAACAAGGTCTTCTGAGAACGTCAGGCTCCAAAGTCTCTGGCACGAATGTGGACGTAATAAACGCCCACCTCCTACGTAGCCTCCGGCTTTGAAGGCCCAACCGCCCACTTCAGAAGGTGTGAAGAGGCCAGGTGAATGACCAGTCATGACTTTCCCAAGATAATCCCGTTAAATATAATCATTTCAACCAGATTTGTCCTGAACCTCTCATTCCTTGTCCTGAAACAGTCACATTTCTCTCTTCGATGCACCTGGGTGGGTTTTGGAAGGGTGGGGAGGATGAATTGGATCAAACACGGACCTAATCGTTAGATTTGTAAAAAGTCCACCATGTATTTTTCATATGCGGGCCATTCTGAATTTTTATTTTTTTTTTTTCAGTATCCAAAATCTTTCTAATAACTTGGCAGGACCTGGGGTTCGTTTTGTAGCCACAGTTGACCCGTAAGCCCTCAATTTCTTAATCGGGGCTAAATCTGAGTGATGCTGACGCACCCTGCTCGGTTTTACTCTCACTTCACACTCCTGGACCACTCCAGTCAACACACCCTTGAGGCAAGAGAGAAAGATGGATGAAAAGTCAATTACCGCCAGGTTCCAGGACGTCTAATCTGGAAGGTCTCCTGGCCAGGGCTGGGGGGGACCCCACGTCACACAGGACAGGGCAAAGCGGGTGGGGCTGGGCTGGGGTTCATTCCCGCCACTCGAGATGTAAGGCCGGGCGGGCACCATCCTGCAGCGGCCGTGACAATGGACTCTGAGTGGTGCAAGGAGAAGATTAGGCCCAGTTATCTTCACCTCTGCGCAGTTGACCACCCCTCCCCCTACACTTTCCCGGCCCTCCTTTAAAGATGGAGATTTCTGGAGGTCGTAAGGTAAGTCACAGGAGAAACACTCCCACAGAGGACATGGTCATGGCAGGCAGGCAAGGGTGGAGCCCTGCACAGACTGCAGAGATCCTGGGAAAAGACCTCCCCGGTGCTCAGGAATGGAGGGGTGCAGTGGAGGTTGGCAGAGGGGGGGTCCCTCCACACCCCAATCTGAAGATCATGGCATGTGCTGTGATGACAATAATCAGAAGCGATCTGCCGAACAGGCCTGGGCTAAGACCTCAGCGATGAGAAGGAGCCGGGAAAGCAGAACCACGGGGGTGAGCTGTGTGCAGGCATCCAGTGCCAAGCGCAGGCCCCGAGGAAGGGTTCTGGGGGTGCAAGGAGCAGCCACACGTGCACACGGCTGGAGAGCAGGAAGAAAGGATGCTGGCGGTGAGGTTGACAGGGCGGGCAGGTGCCCTACGCGGCCTCATGGGAGGGGCGAAGGTGGTCTCCAAGAGACCCGTTCGCACAGGAGCCCTGAGCCACCTGGGAGGCCCGTGGGGGAGCTCCCCGACTCAGCCACCAGAGAGACCCACCTCCTGTCACCCTACACACCACTGACAGAGGCCATCACGTCCCTGATATTTTTTCCATCCACCCTAAACATTTAAGACATGATCCACGCACCTCTTACGGCCCACCGTACTCTCAACCAAAAGGCAAAGCCAGGGCACCAGCACGCCCGTTCTGGTTTTCTCTGTGGGTGAGTTAGACCAGGCCTCCTCAGCTGGGGGTGGTTTTCTCCCCAGGGGCCATTGCGGTGTCTGGAGATATTTGGGGCTGGCAAGAATGGGGGGCAGGGGTGCCACAGGCATCTATCTACTGGGTAAGGACAGGAACACTGCCAACGTGCTCCAGTACACAGGATGGCCCCACGTACCCAGTTTTGTCCTTCCCATGGGGAGCGACTGCACACGAGGCTCAAAGCCATACCTGCTATGGCGGGTTTCCCCCCATTTAGACACGGCCATAAGAGCTCCAATTCGAAGCACATATTTGTCTAAAAATACTCCCAAATAGATGTGTCGGCAGTGTCGACACACAACGTAGTCACTGCGGGCTGAACTGCATCCCCCCCAGGACCTCAGAATGTGACTGTATTTGCATATGGGGCCTTGAAAGTGGTGACAAAGGCCACGAGGGTGGGCCCTAAATGGATATGACTGTGTCCTCATCAGAAGAGGAGACCAGGACATCCACACACCCACACACACGGGGATGACCAGGTGAGACACAGAGACAAGACGCCCATCTAGTGGCCCAGGAGAGAGGCCTCAGGAGGAAACGACGTCCAGCCCCCAGCACTGTGAGAAGAGGAAGCTGTCCTTGAAGCCACCCGGCGTGCGGGACTTGGTCATGGCAGAGTTTTCAGGGTTCAGAAATTCTCCCGTGTCACCCACCACCCAGAGCCCCCATCTCCTTATGGGTCACTCTAAGGAGCGATCTGGCCTCCAATCGCCATCAGGGATGGAGTCCTCATGGCTTCCCAAAGAAATCATCTGGCGTGGTGTAGCGGGTTCTTCTTGCTGCTGTTAAAAATGGCCACAAACTGGGGAGTTACAGACAAAAAGCAATTTATCCGCTCACAGTTCCAGAGGCCAGCGGTCCCAGGTGAGTTCCACGGGGCGGCTCCCTGCCCCAGGGCTACAGGGCAGGGTCTGTGTCCCTGCTCCCCCCCCCCCAGCATCTAGAGCTGCATCCCCTTGCATTCCTTGGGTTATGGTCCCTCCCTTGTCTTCTAAGCCAGCGGCGTAGCATCTCGGTTGCCTTCTTCTCTCTGTCTGTGTCAGCTCTCCCTCCATCTTTTATGACACCTGTGACAGCATTTAGGGACCCCCTGGATGATCCAGGATAATGTCCCATCTCAAGATTCTTGACCCCATTTACACACAAAGTCCCTTTTGTCACAGAAGGGAACACCTGTGCAAGTTCAAGGGATTCGCACATCCTCGTGGGGCAGGGCCTTATTCAGGCCACCACGGGCCTTAAGGCAGAGTTACTGTGCCAGGCCAGCTAAGTGGCCACAAACCAGCCTGATCGGGGTGGCCAGAGTGCGTAAGCCACCTGCTCGGCAGCGTGGAGGCTTGGAGGGGAGCCAAGGGAAATACGAGCGTTGCAGGCCCTCCATGGGGCCCTGTCAGTAAGGCCTGCCCAGACATGTTCCCAGGGATATTTATATTTTTAATGAGAACTTTGGATTAAAGTAGAGGTCCCCACCCTTTTGGCATCAGGGACCAGTGCTCCTATGAGCATCTGAGGCCTGATGATCTGAGGCGGAGCTGAGGCAGTGCAAATACAGACGAAGCTTCGCTTGCTGGGCCACCACTCACCTCCTGCCATGCAGCCTGGTTCCTAACAGGCCAGGGACTGGTGCCGGTCCATGCCCAGGGGGTAGGGACCCCTGGGTTATGAGAATGAAGGTCAGCTCACAAGGGCAATGCTAGGGCCGAGCCCCTACTTTGAGCCAGTGGTCAGTCGCCCAAGCTACTGAAGGAAACAAACAGTGTTCAGGCAGACGGAGACTCAGAACACTCAAGAAGGGCCCCAAGACCCAACCCCCCAAGACCAGATCCCTTTCTTTCCTCCGGGGTTGTGCAATAGACTGCTTATGGGAAGTGAGGTCACCCACTTCTCTTGAGCCACTTTAGCCAGAGCGGAGCAGGGTGCAATCTACCCAGTGCGAGCAGTGGTTCGGCTGAGATCATCCTGCGCTTCCCCCACCCCGCCCAGAATTTTTTTCCCCCCTAAAAGCATCCTTTGAAAGAGCGGGCCCCAAACAGTCACAGGGAACTCGCACACTAACAAACACATCATTAAACACGTCCCACTTCCTTTCAGGGCGTTTTTTTCTGTCCAGACGCAGAGCGGGTGAAGGCTTTTATTTTCAGACCACCCTCATGCTTGCTCCCGCCCACCCCTCATTTTATTAAATTGCCTTCAGGCAAAAATAGGAAAAAAAAAAACCTCGTAAAGATCTAAGTTGCTGCTTCTCCTTTTTCTTTTCTCAATTAAATGGCTCTAAATGGGCAATAGCCGGTTCCAGAAAACGACCTGAGACATTTCCTCATTTTCTCCACTCTCCTGACCCTTCTGAGAATCCAGCTGTTCGCTCCTAAGGGACCCCCCCTTCCTCGGTGGGTCTGGGTGGGGGGAAGGAGGAGGAGGAAGGGGAACAAACACTTTCTGAGAAACCTCAGAGCTGACCAGTCGTTGCCCACCTGCCGGCTGATATGGAGCAAAGGGTCTCAAAGGTGCACCAACATCCACGGCACCGCTATGTCAGTGCTCAGTGCGGTGGGCTGATCTGTGTCCCCGCCCCAAAAATATAAATATAAATATAAATAAATATAAATATAAATAAATATAAATATTTATAAATATAAATAAATATTAATATTAATAAATATATAAATATAAATAAATATGCATGTATAAGTGTGTGTGTGTGTGTGTGTGTGTGTGTGTGTGTGTGTACATATACTGCTGTCCTAACACTGTGCAGTGAAATGTGACCGTATCTGCAGAGGTTTTCAAGATAAGAGGAGGTCAGGGTGAGGCCTACTCCGATGACTGACCAAGAGGGAACTTCAGACAAGGCCACTCAGAGCCAGGACAATGCAAAGACAAGGGGAAGGTGCCCTGTGGTGGGGACAATGCTCCAAAAGCCCAGGAAAATCAAGGGTTACTGGCGACCACCAGAAACTAGGAAAAGACGAGGAACGGGCCTTCCTCGGGGCCTCCAAGGAAAAGCCAGCCCTGCTGACACCTGGATCTCGGGTTTCCAGCCTCCGGGTGGTGCGGCGACACATTTCCGTCATTTCGAGCCTCCTGGTCTGTGACGTTTGGTTGCAACAGCCCCAGCAAAGCAAGACCCTGAGTTAGACAAAAAGCGCCTTTCGGCCACTTTGATGCAAAAGCCGCTGTCAGGCTCTGTCTGCAGACCTGCAGGAGAACCACCGAGGCCCTCCAGGGGTTTCAAAGAGGAAAAGAGGGGTGTCTGCTCCCCAGTCGTGCCTCTCCCCATGAGAGCAGGACCCAAGCTGAGTGAGGCCTCCTCGCCCCCCAGACCACGCGGCTTCCCCTGCAGCCTGGTGTCGCCGGGCCTGGTCCTCTGCCCAGGCTCTGTGCGGGGCCGTTCAGCTTGAATTCAGCTCAGCGAACTCCTCAGACTCCCAGCAAACGTCAGAATCACCTGCGGGGCCCACTGAGGCAGCCTTTGCTCCCCCCCCACCCCGCCTCCATCCCCAGCCTGCGATCCAGTGGGTCTATGTGGGCCCTGGTTCTGCATCACCAAGCAAGGGTCAGAGGTTGGTCCAGGCCCCATGGGCTGAGGCCCTTGATTTGTGCAAACACGGGATGGCATGGGGTGTGGGCCAGGTCCTGGTGCCCATGCCCCTCCCCCGGGATGGCAGAAAGCCGACACGGAGCGAGCCCCCTCCTTCCTCACTGCCCCTTCGCCCCTGCCCTGCCCCTCCCCGCTGTGGCCACCGGCAGCAACCCACATCCTCATCGCTCCCCATCCTCCTGTGCCCCAATGGCCGTTTGTCCTTCCTGTTTCTTCTCAGTTAGTGGTTTCTCCACGTGGTAAAGGCCTTCAGAGGCGCAGACATGCCCACAAAGAGACCTCGTCCCTTCTCCATCCTTCCCCATTCCCCTGGGACTCTCCGTTTGGAACGATGGTGCTATACATCGGGGTTCCAGGCTGAATCGCATCGACCCCAAATTCGCATGTCGACGTCCTGACCCCCGGCACCTCACGACGTGACTGTTTTCAGGGATAGGGCCTTGAAAGAGGTGGCGAAGGTACAATGACGTCCCTGGGATGGGCCCTAATCCGATTGGTGTCCTTGAAAGGAGATCGGGACCCAGACAGACACGGAGGGACGACCGCGAGAGGACACAGGGAGGACACGGCCATCTGCCAGCCAAGGAGAGAGGCCTCAGGAGGAACCAGCCCCGCCGACTCGTTGACCTTGGACTTCCTCTCTCCAAACGGTGAGAGGCAATCTGCTTGGGTGTTTAAGTCGCCCAACCGTGGCATTGCGTGCGGCAGCCCGATACACGTGGCTTGCATTTCTGTGTCCCCCACGGGGTGACACACAAATTCCTCCAGGACGGAACCGTGTCTTTCCATCCTTGGATTCCAAACACTTGCACGTGCCTGGCACAGTTCAAGGGCATGACACTGATAACGATAATAAAACAAGAGGAAGTATCGTTTATTGAGCACCTGCTAGGTGCCGGGCCCGGTGCTCTGCACTTTATATCTAATCCTCACCGCTGTGATGTAGGTGCCACGAGGGTCTCCATTCTTAACATGGGGCTCCCGCAAGGGCGCAGCCTGCCCACAGGGACACGGCTAGGGAGTCGTGCAGGTGTTGGGCTGGATACCCACCCCCAAAGAGACCCACGTCCTAATCCCCGAAACCCACAAGTGCGGGTTGATAAAGAGACTCTGCCGAGGTGATTCATTGAAGAATCTGGATGTGAAAGAGAGTCCCGGATCATCCAGCTTTATTCCAAGTACAGTGATGTGCACCAGACACGCTGACAAATTTAAACACCTGCGTAGCGCCCACCCCAGTCCACCCACCCAGCGCCCGCCCCGAGGCAGCCGCTGTTCCGATCACGGCCACGACAGCTTCGTGTCTCGAGGGAGGGTGGGGTCTGTCATGAGGATGAACCGAGGCAGCCGACCCAAAGCCCCGAGCATGAGCAGGCAGGGGGCAGGCACAGGGGGTCAAGCCCCGGAGATGTCACCTCCCATTCCCCCCACTAAGCGGGAGTTCTTTCATCTGAAAAGCACACGGCTTCGGACCCCGTGGCCACACGGGGATATTTTACGGGCAGTAGGGGAGGAGAGAGTCCCCCCTCTACCCTAGGCTGGGTAGCCGGGTCCACGGAAGCAAATCACGAGAGGCAGGATAACAGCAGAAGACGAACGGGAACGTGGTCGTTGTTAGTATCATGTGCATGGGGACATGACAGGACAAAATAAAAAACAGTGTATTCCTGATTAATCAATGGCATTTGGAAGCATAGACACCGTCCCGACAGGGGAAGGAATGAGGCTGTCTTAGGGGAGAGCGAATGACTTTCAGGACAGATGAAGGGGCCCTTAGAGGACCCACGGGGGGTGTGGCAGGTGGTGACGAGCTTTGGGTACGGTGCTGACGTCTCGTCCCCTCTCCTGTGCTGACTTCTCGTCCCTTCCCTGTCCCCCCGGGCTGAGGACATCCCTGGGGAGGGCTTTATGACCACTGAGGGTCTGGCCTGAGGCGGAGAAGGGGCATCGGGGAAAGCCCGTCTCTGCAGCTGCGGTTTTCCAGGGGCTTCCGCTCAGCACGATGAACACGACGAAGTGGCCTATTCTGGAGTGACATGTCCTCGACGCCTTTTATTCTTTTATTCTTGCCGAAAGCTCCGATCTGCTCTTTATGTCCTCCGCCCGCCCCCCATTACCATGCAGGGCCTCAGAGACCCAGGATCTGGTCCCTGCTGAGGTCGCCGTGGCCTCCGCAGATGTTCACCACCAAGGACTGCGGCAGACGCCCCGTCCGTGGGGACACAGGACAGAGCCCTTGACGAGAAAGAGCGCGTAGGGGAACGCATCCCCTCCCTCCCTCCCTCCAACGTCAGGTTCACGGAAAACGGTCCTCAGGCCCTCCTCGCGAGCACGGCCGATGCACGCGTGCGGTGTCGCCACAAAACCTACTGATTCCCCAATCCTAAAGGTGATCCTGCGTGTTTCCTGCAGAACCTTCTGGACTTTCTCTTTGGTTCGGGCCTGGAGTAACTGTTCACCTTCACGAGATCAGGCCCCCACACTTCCACAGTCTCTAACTTGCCAGCCAAGGAGAAAAACAGGGACGACTCAGTGAACAGAGCCGAGCTAAATGCTCTCCACGTGGAGGAAATCACACTGGGCCCGGGGCTTTCACTTTCCACTCCCCTCCAGGTAACTCAAAGGCTCCAATCCCAAAGGCGGAGCTGGTGGAAAGTGAGATGAATGTGCATCGTCATGGGGGCGGGGAGGGCGTCTTAAAACACAAAAGGCATAAACTGCACATGAAAAGGACTCTTTTTTAACATTAAGAATGTTTATCATAAAAAGACCTCATAGAGAGGAAACGGACAAGGTAGTCCTTTAAGATACACAATGAAAAAGGGATTAGGATCAAGACTGTATAGAGAACCCCTCCCCACCCAGGAACTGCCTAGGGGCTTCACCGTTAACGTCCTGGCTTCCCCACTCCCCCAGACCATGGTGTCACCCTCTCTCAACACGTCCCACCCCCGACAACTTTCCATTGCTCTCGTCTTAGCTCCTGGTGGGGCCTACAGCCCAAGGCCCTCCCTTGACCTTGCCTGGGCCCCTCTTGGCCTCTGAGGGCACCTGGAACTTCTCCCACACCAACTCCTGTCCCCACCTCAGGCCCTTGGCAATTGTCACAGGCAGGGCCCAGAGGGGTCGCCGTCAGCTCCTCCCACGGCCGGTTCTGGGAAACGTCTGTCCTGACACACAGGACGGCCCCCCAACAGAGTCATCCAGCCCTACTGTCACTAGTGCTGAAAAGGAGAAGCTCCGTCGTGGGATCCCATGGTTTCTGCTGCGGGGAGGGGAGCAGAGGAGCCAAGCAGGCCCGTCCTGGCCTTTCCTAAGAGGACCACCTGCCGCCACCTGCCGCCCTTCCTTCCTGGCCTGCCTGAATGCAAGGATTCGGCGATGGAAGGGATCAGAGGTCGGGCCTGCTCTGGGAGGAACACCCGCGGTCACCACTTACTCCCTTGGGTTCTGGGAGACCGGGGTCCGCGAGGCCTGATTGACACAAGCCGCTCCCCCAAAGTAAGGGAACGGAACAGCCCAGGGCCTTGTCAACAGAGCCGGACTCGCCTGCGGAGCTGCAAACCCCGGGGAGACAGAGGAGACTTAACCGATGGCACCAAACAAGAAAGCCTTTCTCCCCCAGAACCTGTTGTTCTGGAAGGATCTCCATTAACCGGTACATCATCAGCGCCACGTGCCGAGGGTTAAGTGGGTAATTCCCACTCGTGCCAGGGAGCAAGGCCCTGCGCGTCCTCCGCTGGGCCGGGGCCCGTGTGACCTCAGCACCCGGCCTGACTTGGCCGACACCGGCGTTTCCCCCGGCTGGTCTCTGGTCTCCCCCTCGCTGGACGCCCCGTTGTCTGAGAAACGGATTTTTCCTCTTGTCGTCTGAGTCTCGTTCTTCCGCGCCCGAACTCGGCGGTTCCAGCCTCCTGGCGAGTGGAGAGCGCCACGGCTAATTTTAGCATCCCTAATGGGCTCCGCGAAAGAAACTTGTCGCAAAGGACTGTGTGATTCAGCTCTTAATCATGGCGTTTTATGATACCCTCATTACTGGAAAAAAAAAAAAAGAAAAAAACCCTTCATTCTCCTCTAAAAAAGAAATAAAGAAGCGATCTTACAGTGTGACCATTCCACATCGGTGGAAATTTCTCTGTTTCTGTGTTACTTACGCGTTTGTCTCATGGCCCAGAAAACAGTCCGTGGAGAAGGAGACGCACCTGGAGTCAGAAGTCTCCATCGGGGTCCCCGTTTGTGCTCACACCTGTTGACTCATCTGTAGAAGAGTCCCCAGGTGCAGAAAGGGGTGACATCTCAGGAGGAGAAGGATGGGGGGTCGAGGTGAAGGAGGGGCGATGTGTGGGCGCACGGGGCACCCCTGCAAGACAAGACCACGAGTAAGAGGCAGCCCCAGGCTGGCAAAGCCCCAGGGTGTGGGGGCAGGCAAGGGACAGCACGGCCCCAGGAGGGTCCCATCTGGCCCTGTCCATGGTGCTCGGGGAGGGGCCGGAGAGGGTGGGAATGGGAGCACCCCCCAGGCCTCCCTTCCTGCGTCCTCCCGGGCGATTACCGTTTCTGTGAAGGTTGCTCCCGTGAGTCCAGGTGATGCAGCAGGAAGGTGAGCCCGTCTGGGGTCCATCTGGGGTGGAGATGCTGCTGCCACATCCCAACACCCCTCTTTCCCGGGGGGGCCAGTGCGTCTCCCCAAACCTGGGGTGAGGCTGGGACACAACGGGCAGCCGTGTGCGCTCAGCGGGGACTCACTGGATGCCTCCAGCTGGGCTCACGCAGAGGGGTCTTTGGTCTGCAAGCCCCACACACACAAACCCTGTGGGGCTTCCTCACCAGCCCCCCGAACGAGCTCCCTGCTGGGCCCCTCCCCTAAGCCGGAGCTCCCCACCTACATGGCAGGCTGATGCGTCTCTGTCTTAGGGTGTAGTGTAGTAGGATATTTAGTGGGGTCCCTGCCCCCTACTCACTACATGATGGTAGCATCCCCCCCGCACGGTGTATGTCACGTAAATGGTGACCAAACATGGTTCCAGAGATCGCCAGATGCCCCCTGAAAGCAAAATCTCTCTCTCTCTCTCTCTCTCTCTCCCCGTCTTCTGAGACCCCGGATCCAGCTTCCCTTCCTTCCTTCCTTCCTTCCTTCCTTCCTTCCTTCCTTCCTTCCTTCCTTCTTTTCTTTCTTTCCTCTCAATTGACTTATTAATTTTGCTTAAGACAGTCTGAACCCAATTTCTGTCACTGTCATCCGGAAAGAGCACCGATCACGTCAGTGAGTGTCTTGGTCACGTCCGTCGACTCTGTGACGTCCTCGCGTCTCCAGCCCTGAATGGTCTTGATGTTATTTCATTCCCGTGAACCAAAGGAGACGGACGGTCTCTAACCCGGGCCTGGCATGGCCTCGTCACTAATGTGAAGAAGAGAACCCAATGCAGACCTGATGTTTCACTGGACTCGAGACACGTTTCAGCTTCTGGAGAGAAAAGAAAGAAAAGAGTCTCATTGAGGCGAGCGTGGCTGCCGGGATTGGGCAGCGACCTTGAGTGAGGGGTTGGGCAGCGACCTTGAGTGAGCGTTGGTGCCCTGTGCTTGCCCGGAGGGAGGCCTCAGGGCGGGCCTCGTCCACACCGCTGGTCCATCATAGGACATGTCACCCTTTTCCTTTTATTTGCTCCAGAGGAAGCATCTAGATTATAAGATCCCTGAATCTCTCCGTGACTTTCCTGTTTTCAACTCTTCATCAAGACTCGACGCCAGGCCTGGACTCGCATACGTGCTGTGCGAGACCCATATTTATCGACCGAAAGACCACAGCAGGGAACAGTGCGTGCGTTTGTTCGACTTTATCAACGGATCAGCCATGGTTCGTCATTAAAAACCTTCCAAGCAGAAGACCTCGTCCGTACTTTCACGCACCACAGAGTCGTTTTGAAGCTGCGGCGTAACACCATGACATTGAGGACGAAAGTTTGCTGAACAAGGAACAAGTCAAGGGACGGCAAGGAAAACCCAAAGAGCACCGGCGATCCTAAGCTTAGAGAACCCGAGAAGGAAACCTTTCCCTTTGTCACCCAAACAGCATCAGCAATTTCTGGGTCACACTCCAGAGCCGCAGCGTGACTCAGAAGGTGGCGTGCTCCCCGGCTCAGAAACACTCCTTTTCACCCTTTTTTAATTTAAAAAAAAAAAAAAACACGTCAGTACAGTCCCTGGGATATTGCCCAGTGTTTTTGCTTTTGCTGTTTGTATTGAAGATGTTTCGTCACAACACAGCTATCTTCTCTGATTCCGGTAACAACGGGGATGGTTCCGTCCAAATCAAAGCCTATTAGTTAACGAGAAACGTCATGAGAAGGAAAAAAAAAAATCTAAGCAAGGCAAGTTTCCCTATGTTTACCATAAAAATAACCAAGACTCCACCTCGGAGTGTATAAATACACAGACCGTTCCCGGTACATATCGGCATTGAGTTTTGGGGGGGTTTTGGTTTTTTTGTTTTTAAAAAGAAACTTTTATAAGCATTTCCTGTTAAAGCTTAATTGCTGCTTTTATCCTTTACTCAGATAACATCTGACAGGACTGGAACCCGTCCATCACAGAAGGAGTCACCTGGTTATGGCTCGGGGGTGAGGGTGACGTGTTGCACCGCGTGTCCTGCCCGCCGGGTGACGGGCCACTGCGAGCACGGGGCCGGGGAGTGTCATGCACACGTGGCTGCGAAGGGTCCTTTCAAGACCGTCCAGACCCGTCGACTCGTTACATATCTCTGTGCGTAAGTCTGTGGGCACACATTTTCTAATGTCCTGGGTCGTTTGTTTGTTTAAGAAAAGCCCAACTAAGGATCTTTACATCTAAAAGTCGGGTTTTAACTCCGAATGTGAGGGGAAATGGGAAAGTCTGATCAGAATCGAAACTTAGGCCCAAAGGCGACTCCTAGAAATCCTATTAAGACTCAGAACCTCAGACGTCAGACCAAGAGCCAGCAGACTTTGGGGGCTCTGCTGGGTTCTGTGTCTACAGCCACCTTCCCTTAATTCTACAAATCTGGTTATTTTTGTCTCTTTCTCTCTCTTTTTATTATTTTTATTTTATTTTATTTATTTATTTATTTATCATTTATTTTTTATTTTATTATTATTATTATTATTATTATTATTATTATTACCACAAATGAGGACAAGGTAGGTCGAGGCGCATCACCTGAGAGTGGAGTCAGGTGACCGACCTCCAGGCCTCGGAGCCGCCGTCCTCCCTAGCATCTCGCCAAACACCCGAAGATCCTGAGCCAAGATCCTGACTCAGATTCGGGGTGGAGGGTGGGGCTGAAATCCTGCGTTTCCAACAAGCCCACGGGCAACACTGATGCCGCTGGTGCTCAGTCCGCTCTTGGAAGAGAAAAGATCCCATCTGCGCAGGGAATCGGGAGTCGATCACAGCCACCACCCGCCTTCAGACCTCCCGCTGGGACGAAAGCCGCAGGACGCCTAGGTACCCCGTGGCCACAGCATCTCCGAAGACCCCCAACCAGGGACACTTGCCCTTCTCATCTGCCAAAAAGGACAGAGAGCGTGCTGTTTCTAGAAGATCCCGAAGCTCGGCATTCGCACTGCTGCAGCCCGAAGGAATCCAGGTGACGCTGGAAAACGACACGTGGCCAATTCCCATGGAAACTGCGGGATTTGGGGTCTGGAAAGAACATCAGAGAGATGAGCTCACTTTTCATCATTTAAATAAATATATCTTTATCGGGCTTTGCTTCTCATGAAATCTTCCACGGGTTCCCATGGCATAAACTCCGCAGAGCTGCGATCACAGAGGGGGACAGAGGCCAGGCCGGGCAAAACCCCATCCCACCACCCGGGAGGGCGGCGGGGCCTCTCTGCAGGCTTCTCCAGGTTCTGCAGGAAAGCTGGAAATGCTTAGATTTAGTGCCAGGCACACTTTTTTTTTTCTTCCTTTTTTTATCCCTGAGGTAAAGTCACATAACATAAAAAATTAACCATTTTAAAGAGAAGATTCGGTGACATTCAGGATATTCACGACGTGGTGTGACCACACCCTCATCTAATTCCAGAAGCCTTTGTTCCCCCAGAAGGAAGCCCCACACCCATTAAGCAGCCACTCCCCATCCTTCCCCGCATCGAGCCCTGGGTAACCACCAACTTCCTCTCTGTTTCCATGCACTAGGCTATTCTAGAAATTTCAAATAACCGGAGTACACAGCGTGCAGTCCTCTGCGTCCGTCCCCTCTCGCTTTGCACAATGCTTTCGAGGCTCATTTACCTGGGAGCATGGATCAGCATTTCATTTATTTTCGTAGCTAAATAATATTCCAGCATGTGGAATACCCTATTTTGTTTATTCGTCTGCCCATCAATGGATAATCGGGGTCATTTCCACCTTTTAGCTGTTGTGAATGCTGTCATCGTGAATATCTGTGCGTAAGTTTTGACTCTGCTTTCAAATCGTTGGATCATACACTTCAATGAACGGTTATGATAAAAAAATAATAAAATAAAATAAAATAAAATAATAAAATTAAATTAAAATAAAATAAAATAATAAAATAAAATAATAAAATAAAATAATTAAATTAAATTAAATTAAATTAAAATAAAATAAATAGGCCAAAGGAGATGGGCTGAGCGGCCCAGGCTTGCTCAGCTAGCTCAGGGCAGAGCTGGGGTCAGACAGCAGGTCACCGAGGGTCTGGTCCAGCCCCGCAGAACCACCGCAGCCGCTCGCTCGTTCTCTCCGTGCTGGTTCCCCGGCTGGGAAAGCCACCCCGCCCCCCATCTTTGTGACAGATCAGTCCTGGGGTGAAAGCCCGTGGAGCCAGCTGTGGGTGTCCACTCTGGGTCGACACGGCTGGTGCTGCCCTGGTCGCTGCAGGGGCGGGGGGCACGGGGACTGTGCATCTGGTCATTCAGCAGCCCAGCGGGGCAGCCGCTCCGGTCTGTGTGATGCTCCGAACTGTGCATCACGTCACCGGCTGGGGACACCAGGGCATTGAAGCCACCACAAGGCAGACACATGAGCCTAGTCAACCCCGTCTTGACCACTTTCGGCCATTAACAACGTGGGCAGAGGCCCAGCTGAAGGGCAGTGGGCGTCCCTCCTCCCAGCTTCAACCAGAGAATGACCAGTGGAGGCCACACTGGCAAGACCGATGACCTTGTCTGCTAGAGGACCTGGATCTCTCTTTTCCCAGCTGCAGCATTTCCTCCCTTAAAGGAATTGTCGTGACGAAAGTGCTTCAGGGTCTTTCGAAAAATGCCACTAAAAAGCACAACATTTTTAAAAATCCATCCTAGAGATTTTTATTCCCCATTTAGGCCCTTTTTAGTGCCATCCAAGGAGCAGCGAATCCAGGGAAGGCTGAAAGAGTTCGATTTTTAAAACTTGAAAAGGCAGGAAACCTAACGCCCCTCTTATTTTTCCACTTTCTCACATTTAGAAAAAGCATATGTTTCAGTCTCAAAACATCTGGAGAGATCATGTTTCACTGTCTTCTATGTAAAGGAGACAAATCGTTCACAACCTCTTGCTCACCAGCATGAATAAAGAGAATTTTTCAGTCTTCTGGCCACAAAGATATACGACGCTTCTAAATGCACGTTAATAGGTTAAAAACCTCTGTTCCCGAGGGAAGACGAAAGGACACAGAGCGGGAAACCCAGGTGTGCCCTGACCGGTGGGTGCTGGATCGTCTGGGTGCTGACGCTTGGTTATCGATTTAATATTTCCAGGAGCCCCACAAGGAGGGCACCGTAACCTCTGTCTAAATGTGAGGAAACCAAGGCCTCGGGGACAGTCGGTCACCACGGCCAGCCTCATGGGATCAGGCTAGAGACCCCCAAGCCTCACTTCTCCACCACCCTTGAAAGGAGTTCATGGAAACAAACACCCTGGCAGAACCATCTGCCCAGTAACCACCAGTTCGGCCGTGTGGCTGTCCCTGTGTCCACCATCCTCATGTGCCTCACGTCAGCCGGGCCCCGAGAGGCCCCGCGACCTCCCTCTTCACCTGCCCAGCAAGCACCTGGCACGGAAACGAGCAGGTGCCTGGAGGTGCTGTGTCCACGACTCCAACAAGCAGACACCTGTGTGTATCCGGTTTCCTCCCAGCGCCAGCTCACCTCCGGGGCGTGAAAGGGAGGCGAACGACCCCCCGTTAGAAGATAGCCACTGTTGGTCCTCACGCTGAAAAACAAAACAAAACAAAACAAAATACCCTTCTGCAGAAACAAAAAGAGGCAGGGAGAGAGCGAAGGGCGGGAAGCAGGTAGTCCTGGGCGTGGGGCCTGCTTTTCCACCTGCTCCTCAGCCTCAGCCTTCCTCGCTGTGAAGGGGGGGACGGGGTCACCCTAAAGCCCCCCTCGTATAAACATAACGGGTTTGTTCACGGCAGCCAGCAGGCGTGAGCAACTCCAGTGCTCATCGACAGACGGACAACGGATAAACCGAACGAGGTCGTCTTCACGTGCCGTGGAACAGGATTCAGCCTGGAAAACGAAGGACAGCCTGACGCCATGCGAAATAAGCAGACGCAAAGGACAAATGCTGTGGGACCCAGCTCGTGTGAGGCCCCTCGAGGGTCCAAAGCCATAGAAAAGAAACGTGGAATGAGGGGCTGAGGGGCTGAGGGGCCAGGCAGAGGGGGAGTCAGTGTTTACTGGGCGCGGGGTTTTAGGTTTGAAGACGAGAAGGATCCTGGGGGTGGACAGTGGTGGGGGTCGCACAAAGTGAGGAAGACACTGACCTGCACCCTTAAAAGTGGTTAATACAAGACATTTTATGTGCATTTTACCACAATTTTAAAATAATAACAATAAATAATAATAACGCATTTACCCTAATTCCACCTTTATTGCCCCGGGAAGAGGAAAGTCACTCGGCATCGGGAACCCCAATCCAGAGTTCATTGTTCTCAGTCTGGGCTGCAAGGGAGACTCCACCAAGGGTGAAAACTATCAGCACATCATGTCAAAAATAAGGATTTTCAATGAATGTTGATTCCAGGCATGCTGCCTTATCCTGTTGTCTTTCCAAAGGGCTGCCCGTGAGCGTAGGAAGCGTTGTGTTGATAAATCTGGTTTTTGAAATGGGTGCCGACATTGCGGTCGTATCTTTGGAAAAGATGTTTGTCTCCGGCAAAAAAAAAATTAAAAAATGAATAAAAATCGACAACCAACGCCCACCTCCACAGTTCTAATTCGGATCTCTGGGGATGGGGCCTGGGGGGCAGATTTTCCTAGCAGTCCTACTGTGCGCGTGGGCCGAGCGCGACCGGACTAAATGAGAGCTTCGCTGGGTCAGCGAGTTTCTCCCTGACGCTGGTTCAGCATCCCACTGTGAGACAGCAAGACACGCCAGGGAGCGTCGGCCTCTGTGTGCGTCGAATGACGTGTTTTGTGTGATTCAACCAAAGAGACATGGCTTGTCTGAAACAGGTGAGAGCAAACCTGCACGGTGGCACAGGGCCCTGGCCCGCCGGGTGGGACAACCCTTGGGTGAATGCTCCGCGGCCGCCGTCTCGAAATTCCCAACAATTTTTAAGCATGAAGCCCTCATCGTCCTTTTGCTCTGGGCTTTGAAAATTGGGTATCGGGGTCTGCCTGCAAGCCAGAGGCTGTTCTAAGCCCCGGGAAGACAGAGCTGAAAGGGGCAGGGGGTGGGGGGAGGTTCCTGCCTGGGGGAGGCCACAGCCAAGGACAAGGCCAGGGACGCTCCTGGTCCACCACCACCCACCGACCACGCTTCCCCGGGACGCCGGGCACGGAGCTGTTCGCAGAGAAAAGGAGAAAAAGCAACCCCGGCTGTGGAAGCTTCCTGAACAAGCTCACGATGAATAATGAATAACAAACACAGGAACCAAGGCAGAGAACACGAGCAAACACTGGGCTGCAGAACCAGGACGAATGGTAGACAGAGCGGGCACCTCGGAGACCTGAGCGCCAGGCGCGGCCTGTGTTGACCTCCTGGTGTCCGTTGGACGTCCGCCACCTAAAACACGTGTCCCCCCCCCCATCACCAACCCCTATTCCTGCAGCGTCTGGTCTAACTGAGGTGTGGAGGGGTAGGACGGCCGGCTCCC
Source organism: Cynopterus sphinx (assembly GCA_030015415.1). NCBI lineage: Eukaryota > Metazoa > Chordata > Mammalia > Chiroptera > Pteropodidae > Cynopterus > Cynopterus sphinx. The sequence goes on along the minus strand of CM057380.1, from coordinate 3,324,751 downwards.
CGGCCGCTCACCAAGGCTTCCTTGGCGCCAGGCACCGTGCTGGGTGCTCCACACATATGACCGGCCACTAAATGGCCCATTTTTCAGATGAGAAAACAGAGGATCAGAGAAGCAAAGCCATCCCGGGGTCCTGGAGCCAGTCAGCAGGGGGGCGAATTGGGTCGAATTGCAACCAGGCTTGCAGGCCTTGGTATCTGTGAGGCCGTCGGACAACTAACTGCCCTCTGGCCCCTGCCGACAGCCGATTGCATCAGGAAGCGTGTGACCCAGGGCAAACCGAGCTAGAGGAGGTCGGTGACCCCACGGAGGAAACTAGACCCTTCCCCGTTCCCTAAGTGCCCAGGCCGAGCGAACGGCCCTCCCGAGGCGAGAAGTGAGGGCTGAACTCAGACCGTGAACCTGGGCAGAGCTGTTGCCATTAAGCCTCGCGAAGATGCTGCTGCTTTTCTCGGGAATAAATTGGGGGAGGGGGCAGGGCAAGCAGAAAAAGTGCCATCTCAGGTGACAGGCAATAAGAACACACGCTGTGTTTGGGAACTTCTCGCCGGCGATTCTGCACCTGGCCGCCGGGCGCCTAGGGTCCTGGCACCCAGCCTGCGTAGACGGCGCCGGGCACCCAGCCGTCCCCGGTTTTCCCCGACAGAACACCACTTCTCACTGTGTCCCCCGGCGTCTTCCTCTTTCGTGGTGGAAATCTACTGCCTCCTTAAAATAGCGAATGGAAAATGACACGGTCAGCGCCACGTGCGGGGCCAGGAAAAGCACACAGCCCACGGCGGTGTCGGAGGATGCAGCCTGTCATCACTGAAGAAAACGTCTGTGGGCGAGGAGGGAGGGAGGACCGTGAGGCCCTGAAGCAGATGACTCACCGCGGAGGAGAGTGACAAAGCCGTTTCTGAGCAGATGGGTCGACAGGGAGCGGACGCTTCCCTTCATTCATTCGTGTGGGCGGGCACTCGCTCATTCATTCATTCATTCATTCATTCATGCGCCCTGTGAGCGCTGGGCCCTGCTGTGGGTGCAGGGGGAGCAGCAGCTCCTATAACAAACCCCAAAAGTCCCTCTCCCGTTAGAGCTTCCACCCCGTGGGGGACGGAGAGGAAGCGTTAGGAAACCATGCCACGGGGGGATGAGTTCTGATGGAGAAAAAGAGAGTCGGGAAGGCGGGGGTGGAGGCCACTGGGGGGCAGCCCCCAGGGAGAGGTGGCATTCGGGCAAAGGGCTTGCAAAGGTGCAGAGGGAGCCGTGAGGTCATCTGGGGGGCAGGGGTCCCTCCAGGCAGAGGGACCGGTGTGGCTGGGAGCTGAGCGAATGGGCGAGCAGGGCCGGAGGCAAAGCAGGTCCCCCTCCCCACCCCCGGCGGACCTGGCGGCCACCACAAGCACTTCGGACCTACAGCGGGTGACGTGGGAGCCGCCGCTTTGTGCGAAGGAAACAGGCGATGGGGGATTTGCTGTTCACGGGGCTCACTCCAGGGAGCTGGGAGACTGGGGGGGAAACGTCTCGGAGACAGGGTGCGGGATGGTGGAGCGGGGGGAATGGAAGTGGGGAGCAGAGTTGATGGGGACGTGATTAGCAGAAACCTCGGAGATTCCTTCAGACCGTGCGCACCTCGGGCCTCCCCAGGGGCTGACGTTCCGACCCCAGGCGTCCCACCAGGTCGACACCCATGGACGGCCCATGGAGGTCCCCATGTGTCTGTGACCAGCTCTGGCAGGCACCCAGCGCCGCGGCAGCGGCAGTGTTGCCAACAGCCGCAGGGTTGGGTCACCGTCTCTGTTTCCTAACGGGCAGGAACGCTTGGATGGAGGATGCCAACGTCTGGAAATTGCAGAAATGGTAGCCGCGGGGCACGTACTGGCGTCCTCCCGGTGTGGCTGCATCCTGCATGCACACACCCGTCCTGAGCCGCTAACCAAGTGAGAGGGTCACCACCGGGAGGAAGAACGAAGTAGGGGACCAGGCACGGTCACCTGACTCTTGTTGGCCCTATAGATGGCGTATTTTTAATTGGGTCGTGATGAGCAGGTGACATGCGTCGAGGACGTCGGGGGTTGTTGATCGCACGGGTCTCATCAGAGTCGAAGAGACAGCGAAACGGCTCACACAGGGGACAGTCCTCCTTGTTCCTCCCCGAACTTGAAGGCATGGGAATATTTTCTTTAAACAAGCAGTGAATCCATCTTATTGATGTGAAGAGGGGATGACCCCCAAACCTCAAAGGCAAGCACAGCGTCCCAAAGCGAACGTCCCCGCAGGTACAGCTCCATTGCCCTGGGCCATGGGTGAGCTGCGCTTCGCACTCGGCGCTGAAAGGCCTTCGGATTACCAGGGTGTGTTCCCACACTCTTTCTGCAGAGGTATTGAGGATGATTCACGTTAAAATGAGAGTGGGAAGCTTCCCTGGGAGATGGGGGCTCAACCGAAGCTGCCCCAGGTGGGGCCGCTGGGATGGGTTGGCTGACGCGTGCCCCAAAAGCGCGTCCGCATCCTGACCCTGTGCGTGGGACCTCGCTTGGGATAGGGTCTTTGCAGCTGAGACGACGTTCGGGATGGCGAGACGAGATGGCCCTGGATGTAAGGTGGGCCCCACATCTGGCAAGTGTCCCTACGAGAGACAGGAGAGAAGACACAACAGAGACAGTCACGTGAAGACGGAACGAGGCAGCCACACGCCAAGGAACCCCTGGAGCCACCGGCAGATGGAGGAGGCAAGCAAGCAGCGCCCTAGAGCCTTCAGGAGGCACGGCTCTGCCGACACTTTGATCTCCGATTTCTGGGACCAGCCTCCAAACACACGTCCCACCCCGCCCCAGTAACTCGATTTGGGACTCCTGAGTCCCCAACCAGAGAATCAACGGAGCCGCACGTCCTGCATCTCAGCCGCGACCCACAGAACCGTGAGACGGGTGTGGTCTCCGGACACTAAAGTCGGGGTCGTCCGCTACAGCAGCAACAGGACCCTCGCACAGTGGGTGACCGGCAGGGGCACTGGCTGCGCTGCGGGGTCGGCGACGGCCTCCTCTAATGAGCGGCTTCTGGCCCAGAGTGAAGCTGTGGGTTGGGGTGGACGTCCCAGGCAGGGGCCTTGGGAGGTCACGGGCCCAGCACTCCGAACCGATGTCCTTGGTTCCCATTTGGAGTCACAACCCAGGACAGGAGGAGCCATCGAGGGTCCTGAAGAGCAGAGAATAGAAACCCAAAGATCTGGGGAGGGGTGGTGGCCTCGACGGCCACCGAAGCCAGCCGTGTGCTGAGAGGCCCTGAGGATGCTCTCGTTGGCCTGGAGGTCCAAGGCCTCTGGTCCACCGCGTTTTATGCGTTTAGGGTGACAGCCCGGACGCCCCGCGACTGACACGAGACATCACCCGGGAGTTATGGGGTGGAGCGGAGTCAACCGTGGGCCAATGAACCTGTCCAGGCGCGTCTGAGCCTTGATGCCAGCTTCGAAACATCTCAACCACAGCAGCCACAACCTCCCCCCCTACAAAAACAACCCATCACCCCAGTTTCTTTCCAAACGAAATTCAAGTCTGCCCAAACGTCTGTTCCAAAACACGTTATTCGGCTCCAGGGACATCGAGCCAACTGGCAGCTCTCAACACGCCCCGGGTAGTTGGCCAGAGTGGCGCGTTTCATGCACCGCGAACCGCACAAAACCCACAGCGTCTGCATGAAACCCTAACGGGCTCCCAGAGGCTTCCCGCAGGGCCTGGGTCCACGTCCCCGGAGCCCAGCGGGGTCTGTGACTGTTCCAAACACGCCGTCGTCGTCATCGTCGTCTACACTGCAACGTGTGTTTGAGGAACCGCTTTGTCTACACCTAAACAGACGAGTCCGGAAACTGCGAAATCCTTCATCAGGGCTCTCCAGGGCCACACAAAGAGGATTTCTTGGCGAAGGCTAAACTCGGATTCGATCGGTGGTATCCCGTCCCCGAGAACGGGTCCCGGGTGAGGTTCGCGCCTGTCGTGACAGCGAGCGAGCACTTCCACCGTCCGCGCCCTCCCACCTCCCACCCTCCGTGTCTGATGCTCCATCCACACGGAGGACGTAGGCCAGGGTCCAGGTGAAAACAGAAAACCTAACACCTGGGACACGGGGCCTCGTGCGCATTCACCTGCTGAGCACAGCTAGAGTTTTTTTTTAATAAAAAGGAGTAGAAAGAGAGTTTGCCCGCCAAAGCGATGTTATCGCCCGCTGCACGCGGGAGCCCGAGGGCGCCCCCGGAATGCACGTCCACCACGTCGTTCCTCGCTTAGGCACTCAGTGTTTCCCTGTCACGGAGCAAAGCTCTACAGGTTCGAGTGGCCTCAAATCTCCCGTGACATGGCCCCGGCTCCCCTTCCACCCTCGTCTCACACGCGTCCTTCACGCGTCCCCTCAACGACACTCATGCCTGCATTAGACCTTCGGCCCCAGATGTCCCCTCTGAGTCCAATCTGCCCCCAACAGCCAGCCCTTCTGAGCTGCAGAGGGTGCAGACACCCAGTGTCACCCATTCCACCCTCCTGCCGCAGACGCCAGGTGCTGTGGGTGTGGGGCTCTGTCCCCCCAAAAAACAAATCACGTGCTAACGTTCCAGCCCCCCTACCTCAGAATGCCACCTTGCTTGGGGACGGCACCCTCGCAGACGCAGTTAGTCATGGTGAGGCCTTTGGGGTGGGTCCTAATCGAGTATGACAATGTTTCGGACGCAGAAACAGGCACAGGCACAGGGAGGACGCCATGTGATGATGAAGGCAGACATCGGGGTGAGGTTTCCACCTGCGGAGGACGGCTGAAGACGGCCAGCAGGCCGCCGGACACATGGGGGTGGGGGGGGACACAACCTTCGTCATAGCTCTCAGTAGTGACAGGCCCCGCAGGGACCTCGGCCTTGAACTGCGGCCTCCACAATCGTGAGATGACGAACTTCTGATGGTCAGGCCGCCCAGTGCGGGGGACTTATTTCGGGCAGCCTCACTCACCAACCCTCTGGGGAGCCCAGGGCCATGTCCAAGGACGTCTCCAGAAGCTTCTGGAAGTCTGGATCCAGCCACCCGTCACTTCCCTGAGAGCAGCCCAGCCCCAGGCAGGCCAGTGGGGTGGCCCGGGCCTTTGACGGGTCTGAAAGCGCCCGGCTCCCTTCGTGAACCTTCCCTGCACCTGGACACTGGCTGACAGCGTCCACCCAGACCCCGACGCCGCCCCCGGCCATGACACCCAATGCTCATCCTCGCTCTCGTGTTCCCCGTTGCCATGTCCAAGGGCGTCTCCCTCCCTCATCATTACCAGGGAGAGAGGGGTGACCCCGAATCACGAGACATTCTCATCAACGGAGAAGGCCGCGGCTAAAATCCGCATTACCACCTTGCTCTTGTTTATTGTGCTTTCCCTGCTCATCTCCCATGACTGGCCTCTCTCCGCAACATCGTTCTTTCCTTCTTCTTCTTCTTGGGCACAGGGGAGCCCACCCGTGCCAGGCCCCTGCGACCTGTTCTGGACAATGAAACACAAGAAGCAACGATAGGTGTCGCTCCCCAGCTCCTGTTCCTCAGTTCCCTCTCTTTGGTCAACCAGCCAAGTCCCGGGGAATGGCACTCTGAGGGAGGGTGTGGGGGAGAGTCCCCAGGCTGCCGGCCTCCGGGGGCCTTGCCATGAGCAAGCCATCAGCTTTTACGTCTCGCGCCACTGAGACTTCAGGGTCGCTCGTTGCAGCAGCACACCCCTAGCTCGTCCTCGCTATTACGGTCGTCTTCGAGGGAACGTAATTGTGTTTCCTAAAGCGTAAAAGGGTGCGCTCGGCCCAAATCTCCGACGGACATTGATGCACTTACCTAGAGAATGCTATGCAATAGAAAGATCGACGGGACAGTCTGTTTTTCCAGGAAAGGTGGCACTTTGTTAGCACCTCCAAGCATAGTCACGTCTCCCCAGGACTCAGGCCTCTGCTGCAGGCCGCGGGGCTGCTAAGAGCACAGACATGGACCCTTGTCGCTACCGACAGTGACGCCGATAGTAATAGCGGTGCAGGGAGAACATCTTCAATCTGCCGGGGACTGTGGCAACTTCTTCCCCCTACTATTTATTTCCTTTAATCTGGACAATCAGGTAGGGATTATTCTGATCCCGATTTTACGAACGAGGAACCGGACGCTTAGAGAGGATACATGGCTTATTCGAGGTCCCGCGCGGTTTTTCAAGTGATGGCCCCTGGGTATAAGTCCAGGCTCCTTCTGCAGAGTAGAGGAGGAAGGCAGGACACACGGGCGGCAAGGGACACTCGTCCACACTGCGTCCTGGCAAAGGGGACAGGGTGGGAGGCCCAGAGCGAGCAGCCGTCGGGACTGAGCCTTTCACCGGCTGCGGAAGGAGGTGGCCGGCCGGCTACCTCTGACTGTCCGGCCAGAGGAGCCGAGGGACATGTTAGCCTTTCCCTGCTTCCTGTCAGCAACCTTGGCATTGACCTAGAGCGGCTCCTCTCCATCTTATGAAAGTGTGGAGAGAAGCGTCTTGCCGATTTTATGCATCTGAAACGTGACATCTGAGGAAGAGTATGCCAACCTGAAACACAAGTGACCGCTTCTTCCAACCAGAGTATAGGGCCAAGGCTCTCCTTTGGGAAGATGCCGCTGCCCGGCCTGCCTGTCATCACACTTGAATCACATCCCAGGGAAAGGGGGGCAGGGCAGGGCTGAGGGGCTCACAACACGTGTCCCCAAGATGCGCCACTTTGGCCCGGGAATTATTTTGAGCTGAAGGTCATCGAGTCCCTAAGGGCTCGTGAGAAACTTTTATCTTTACCCAAAAGGATTTAAATTTGCGTTATTGCTAGAAATACCTTTAGATGACCTGTCCGTAGAGCAGAACGAACATCTACCCACTGAACATCCATGTTTCTCCTCGTCCTGTGAACGACTCAGCTCCCCTCCGAAGTCCCAAGGCTCCTTACCTCGTCCGTGGCCCAGAACGCCATTTATACCTCGTTTTAACTTTCCGTCTTTAAACCTCTCATGCACGTGGGATCTCTGACTCTCTCCCGTATGCAGGGGTCTGGTACATACGTACGTAATTAAACTTGGTTATTTCCTCTTGTGAATCTCTCATGTCAGTCTGATTATTAGAGGAGCGTTTCTTCCTCCCCCACACACCTTTGGCATCTGTCCTCGTGACCTGGAACAGCCGTGTCACCCCGCCCTAAGATGGCCAGACCAAGAATCAAGGGTGGTCCTTGTTACACCTTCCAGCATCGTCACTCAGATGTGGCCACACGGAGATGTGTATAGTTCCTAGCATCCACCCGAGTCCAGACGGGTCACCATGCCCCTGAGTTTCCAGGCCCCGGGTCCTGGAGCCACATGAAGGTGGTTCTGGGATGGAGAAGAGGACATGGGGAGGTGCTGAGTTGCCTGAAAGATCTGTGGAAGGCTCACAGCTGCCTCCTCCTTGCCACCCCCAGGGAGAAAGCCTCCCATCTCGGTGGCTCTTCATTGGGGTGACTTTGTCCCCCAGGCATTTGTCCAGGTCCGGAGCAGGGCCAGGACCAGGGTGACACAAAGAGAATCAAGAAGGAAAATGTAGGAGGTCCTCCAGAGCCTCGCTCTCCTGTCCTTTGTCCCACCCCAGTCTGGAGACACTCTCGGTTGTCACAACGTGGGGAGGGTTAGCCCCCGGTCACCTCTACCGGGTAGAGCCAGGGGAGGGAGGCTGCTCGACATCCTAAGACCCACAGCTGGCCCGCACGACAATGTGGCCCAGAAGGTGAGCAGTGCCGAGTGGAGGACCCCCGGCCCGGCCCCGGGTGTTTAATAAAGAAAGGAGAAGCCACCGTTGACTCCAGAACTATAGACTCTCATGAGAACCCACCGCCAGGTCCCACCCCACTGGTGACAAATGTTGGACGATCGAAAGGACGGAAGGGCTGGCAATCTGTCCTGACATCTGTCTGCTCCGACAATGAAGTCACGACTTCTGTCACGCAGGGGTCACCACGCCCCTGTCCTGTCCCCGACTCCAGGAAGCCAGACTTCCGCTGAATCCCAACCTCACCCGGGTCAAGCCGGCCGGCCTTTTGCACGTCGTTGCTGTCTTTGCTTCCCCGGGCACTGGGGGCTGCCGGTCGAGGAGCCAGAATCCTGGCTTAGGAGAGCCCAGCACGTGAGGACAAGAGCGGAGGATGGTGACCCGCTGGGGACACAGAGAGGGGGCCTCCCCGGAGGGCTGTGCCCCACGCACCTGCACTCGGGCCCTCCGCAGACACAGGCTGCATGCAGGGGTTGCCCCCTGGGCCCCGGCCCCTTCCACTGTGTGCGCCGGAGCCCCTGCCACGTTCACGGGGGCTTTAAATCGCCAATGGCATCCTTCCAGCACCTCTGCCACGTCCGAGCTGGCTTCTGATGCTTGTTCTTTCCCTTCGAATTTCTGAATTTTTCCTGTTAGCATGCCTGGAAACGTTTCTACTGACGGCCAGACATGGCGGACGGGTCCAAAGGAACCGTCTGGATCCCAGGGTGTGATTCTCCGTGTCCACCCATCTGTCGCTCACATTCCGGGGGCACTCGTCGGCCCTGGGACCTCGGCCCTCTGCTGTTCGTCAGCTTTCAGTGTGTTGAGCTTTCTTCTTGTTCTCTGGACAGGAGTGACGATTTCCAAGCGTCTCACGTGCTGGACCAGACTCCAGGAGTCCCCCCGTTTCTGTCATCCCCAGCACGCCTTCGTGGCACTGCCCCTGAGCCTCGAATGATGCCGTGAACTCCGCCTGGGGGTCTCCTCCCCTCCTCACTCTTGTAGGTCTAGCTAAAGGCTATTTTTTCTAGCAAAGTCTTCCCTGACGCCGCAGTTGGCACCTTCAATGTCCTTGCTTCGTCTCACCGTTGGCACAGCCCATTCTCTGCTTCATGGAGGGATGGTGCTCGCCGGGTATTCTCTCTTGTGAGACTCAAAGCTCCTTGGGTGCAGAGAGTGTGGGCCTAGTCCCCTTTCCACCCAAGATCAGACCCGTAATAAAAGTTGACCCGACAAATAAACGTGACTTTAACTGCCCACCATAGAGCCCACGCACACTGTAGGCATTTCGGAAAACGGATTGTCTGGATGTCATCAGAATATCCTTTCGGGAAAATGGCTGTCTCTGTTTAGCAAAATATCTCGGTACAGCTGATTTGGGGTAGAAACCAAGAACCTGAGGACACGAGTCGGTGTAAAAAAGGCACGATATTGCAGCACTGGGCATTATCCTAGGGATTTGGGATGGGAAGAGAGCAAAGAAGAGGGGCGGTGGAGATGGCGTGGAGGAGAACCCTTCCCTACGAAGGGAGACGTGAGCCGGAGCCAAGTAAATGGCCCATGCGGGACCGTGATGGCCACAGAAATCGTTTTCCCAAAGTCGTTGGTCTACGTGATCCAGCGAGCCCAGCCTTGCCTCATCCCACAATGCTGAGTGTGAATGTGTGTGTAATGGAAAGTTCCGGAACGCCACATCTGGGTAGACACAGTGAGGAACAGGGATTGCAGAAGAAAGTGATGAAATCAGCCCTGAAGGGAACCAGCCACTCGGCTGAAACTGAAACCCCAGAGGTCCTGGACTTCGCACGACCTGCCGAATGGATGGATGCAGCCTCGAACTTCAGAGGCCCGGTCCCCATGACTGACATCCACGGTGCGGACGCAACTGTGTGGACAGATGCCACACTTCGGGGGGAACACAGCGGTGTGGGCCCTATCCATCGTGGCACGAGAGTCTGGCCTGGCCAAGGGGTGGAGAGTGAAGAAGGAAACAGCACTCTCGGCACAGGAGAGCCACGCGGAGGGAAGAGGCCCCTGCGGGGTGGTTTGCAAAACAGATGCAAACGATGACTTCACCTGCCACCAACGGAGAGAACTGGGAGAGATCTGTGGCTGTCGTCTGTCGGCCGAGAGCAAGGCAGCCATCCAGGTGGGGAGCAAAGACACTCGGAGTTCCTGGAGTCGTCAGGTAGCTTCCTGGTGAGGGTCTCTGTCAGGGGACCCTGGGGTGACCGGTCCTCCCTGCCAGGCAGAGCCCAGAGTGGGTGCTGCCCTAGGATGGTTGGCCTGAGGGTAAAGACTCCCTGTCTCCGTCTCTGTCTCTCTCTCCCCCCTTCTTTCCCTCTCTCGTTCCTGTTATTGCTGTCTGCAGCCCCGGTTCCGAGAAGCCTGCACCCTCAGATTCCATCCATAAATCCCCTCGCCAGACTGCCTCCAGTAATTTCATTAACCAGCGCGAGGCAGAAACCCGAGACCATCCCCAAACACAGAGCACAACACGAATTCATTGCCAGGAGGCAACCCCAGAGACTGGCACGTAAACTCCACGAAAGCAAAACAAATCCAAACCAAAAAAATAAAAAACCCCTCTCCCAGAGGCCGAGGCGTCGGAGTGAGCCGTGCCACCACGCCGGTCGTCTGGCCTGGGAAAACAGGGCCCTGGAACGCACGGCTTTTCCAAGAAAGTTCTCGAAGGCTTTCAAGTGGCTTCCACGACAGCGCTCGGCGGATCACGAGCCGTCGCTGTACCTGCAGGTGTGTGTCGAGTTCAGACACCCGAGCCTGGTGGCCAGGCCCCGGCCAGGCCGGCGGGCTGCGTGTTAGAGGTCTCCATTCTGCTTCATGCCTTTCCAGCCTCCACGTCATTCACTGCTGGGTCATGTTTCACGTGTAGGTCGTCTGGCTCTCTCTCTTCTTAAGAAAACAACCAACCAAGACCAGCCGGCCAAATACCCTTAAGAGTCATGAAATTGTAGAATGTCAGCCCTGGGAGGTGGCTCAGAAGCCCAGACTCAGGTCCTTCTGTGTGTTTTTTTAGAAAAGGTAACGGGGGCCTGGGGAGGGGACGGGCTGGTCTCTTGGGACAGAGCTAGGAAGGGGCCAAAGGGGCTGGCATCCCGGCAAAGAAGCAAATGAAAAAAACAAAGACTTAGAGAGATTCGGGGATTTGCCCGACACCCCAAGGCTCAGGGCTCCTCTTTCATCTGTCTTGAGAGTCGAAGGGTCACTGTTGGGAACCACGCCTGACCCCAGGGCAAATCCAGGCTTGGGTCACCAAGCCATGCCAGACTCACTTGGCCACCTTGCCCCAATACCACCCGCCATTGCATTAGGCCTCACGGTTCTCCGAGGACTTCTCTGCTTTCTTCTCTGCTGCTACGTGACAGCGTGGCACGGTGGGCATGGGCGTCACTTACACAAGAGAGAACAGAGCGACCAGAATGGGCTTCTTCGAGGATCTGAGCGCAAAGCCAAGGTCCTTGACAGCTGCAGTCAGTCCAGGGTCCCTTCTGCCTGCTCTGGCATCCTCTCCCCCACATGTTTTTCCGTCACCAGGAAAGGAGCGACCTCGCAAGTGCTGAATAGTTTGGTAACACGTGGGACCAGAAAACCGCTCTTTAAAGAGAGAGAGAGGTGATGGGGGAGGGGAGCAGACCCGCCCACCGAACCCCAGGGGGGATGAGAAGGATCCTAGTAGTATGGGGGCGTTCATGAGAAATGAGTCCGAGGCCTGCGGAGCCAAAGCCCCATGCGTGGGCCAGGAATCTGCACTTGTCCAGGCTCCTCCGATGAACCTAGTGGATGCCAACATTTGACCACTCACCCGGTGGGGGGCCCCTGGGGGACTCGGTACCCAGGGGGCAAGGTCCCCTTTCCCCGTGCCTCGCTGAGGCTTCCTCGACCTCTCCTAGAGACGGAGACATCTCAGGTACCAGCAAGTCCACTGCTCCCCACCCCCCAACCCAGGAAACCAGAAGACGACCATGGGCACGGCCATGTCTGTTACTGATGGTGACGTTTCTTGCAAAAAATAAAAAAATAAACTTTCCTTTACATCGACAGCGAGCGGCGCTGACCGCACGGCCTCCGTCGCAGCAAGTGGGCAGGCTGACAAGCTCTTAAATAACTCTGAGCAGCGTGAGGGTGTAATTATCTTCTCAGACTCGCATGTCATCGCCCAAAGGTTGGCTTCCATCAAAGCTGCCCCCACAGCGTCATGACCACCCCCGGGGGCAGCCAGCCCAGGGGCTCGGATCGTCCCCCGCAGGTTTTCGCCACCGGCTCTTCACTCCCCTTTGTGTCTTCTTCCCACATGCCTCCCGCTAACTGTGCCTGAGTGTCCTCAACCTTGGCATTCAGCCATTGCAGAGAGCAACGTTTTCTACCTCCCGAAGGAAGCCCTCTGCCCCCACCGCCCCAGCAAACCTGATGAACACGACAGGCCCCAGATTACCGAAGACACGCAGGAAGACTAGGAAGACAGCTAAAGAAGAATCTAGAATCGGGCTCCACATTCGGTCCCGCGGGTTCCTGGTGGGCGAAGCAGAACCTCCCTCTCTGTGTGTGACCGCACGGACTCAGGGGCACCGGCATGGGGCAGCGTTTCCAGGGCCGACTGTGCACCCAGCACGAGGAGCCACACCGAGAGCAGGACGTGGATGGGAAAGGAGACACGGGCCTCGTCCAAGGGCACAGAGGGACACCTCCACCCGTCGTCCATGCTGAGTATCTGGGTGATGAAAGGCGCCCTGGGACAGAGGGCCACCCAGCTGGGTGCGTCTGCAGAAAGCACCTCTGTGACGCAGGTGCTCTGCGGTGGGGGGGGGGATGTGGGTTTGGGGTTCTCACCTCTCCCGCCCCGCGGAGCACTCACTGGCATTTCGGCAAACCCTCATTTGGTTCACTGCTGACTCCCCTTTCCTAGAACCTTCTCTCCCGGAGCTAGTTGGGCAGAGGGGGTGTTCACAGGGAGAAACGTGAGCGTCCCCAGGCCTCTGAGTCTCTGCCACAGGGACGGCTGAGTGCCCGCGGGTGCATCCCCACCTTTTCAGAGAAACGCTGCCATGAGACAAAGGGCGTCCAGGCGGGAAAGATGTCCCCCGACATCCAGAGGCCCCAGCCCTTCACAGGAGCAGGGGACCCCAGACGGGCCCTCCCCTAAGAAACTGCCACCCACCTTACAGTCGGGCTTATACCGAGATAGAAACCCAAAAGCAGCAGCTTCTCGGTGAGCAAGCCACCCGGGGCTCAATGAGGAGCTCGGGCATAAAAGCATCAAGAAAGCGTTGCCCCCCGGCCCACCCACTGCTGCCTCGTGGCTCTGGGACGCCGCTCCCTCAGAGGGAACACCCCTTCCACAGAGGGGACGCCCTTCCCTCAGAGGGGACACACCTTCCACAGAGGGGACGCCCTTCCCACGGAGGGAACGCCCCTCCCACCGAGGACAGCAGTCCTGGCTGGGCACCAGCCACCCTGCCATCCTGTGACCGGCGCCCTCGGCCTTGGGCCAGTTCCGGGCCTTGCTCACATGCTTCCTCCCTTTCCCCAGCTGTTTCTGCCTGGACCAAAGATGCACAAAGCCGGCAGCTCTCTCCTCCCCACCTCAACCCCACTTACAAAGGGCAAAGGCCGTGACGGCCCCTCCCCACCTCAAAGTGCTGAGTGCCCCGGGCGGGGGCCACGGCACTGTCCCCTTTCTGGTGTGCGGTCAGTCGCAGGCCACTTGTGTCCCGAACCCCTGGTGTTCCCTGCAGCCCCTCCTTGCTCCCTGTGAGTTCTAGCACCGGCTGCCACCTCCCCTGAAACGAATCTGCTTGACCTCCATTTTTGGTTTATTTTCACAAGCACCATTATAAAAACAAAAATATAAATATAAATATATATATATATAAATATAAGTAAATAAACATAAATATAAGTATAAATATAAATATAAGTATAAATATAAATATATATAAATATAAAAGAAAAGTTCAACATTAAAGAAATCTCCCAGCTGCCGGAAAATATAAATATAAATATAAAGTATAAATATAAGTATAAATAAATATAAATATAAATATATATAAATGTAAATATAAATATAAGTAAATAAATATAAGTATAAATATAAGTAAATATAAATATAAATATAAATATAAATAAATTTTTAAAAAAGTTCAACGTTAAAGGAATCTCCCAGCTGCCAGAAAATATAAATATAAATATAAATATAAGTATAAATAAATATAAACATAAATATAAATATATATAAATGTAAATATAAATATAAATAAATAAATATAAATATAAGTATAAATGTAAGTATAAATATAAATATAAATATAAATAAATATAAAAGAAAAGTTCAACGTTAAAGGAATCTCCCAGCTGCCGGAAAATGCCGGAATTGGGTGGTCAGGTGACCAGCGGGTCTTCTTCCCACCAGTGTGAACACGCGTGAAGCTCAATCAGGTGGGATGCTCAAAAAATGAGGAGTTTAGGTGCATTTTACTAGTTCAGGATCACTGCAAACTCTGGGCGTTGGTGGAGAAAACCCCGGTCCGTCCCCTTTCTCGCCCCCATCAGTGCCGGGCGGGACACACCTGCTCTCACTTGTTTGCGGGAGGCAGTCTGTGCCCTGAGGACTCGGTTCCACGGTGACCCCGGGGACGAGGCCACACTCCGTCACTCACCATGGTTGGATTTTAAAAACCTCGTCCACTGGTCTCATTTGCTTCTTTCCATGAAATTTTCTGTTGAAAAAAATGTCTGGTTAGCAGTTAGGCCGTGAATGCAGGTTTTATTATGACACGATGTGGGCAGGGCCTGTCCCCTCTGCGCTGATGCAAGTGTCCCGTGTCCGTGTCCCTCCAGAGTGACCGCTCGCCGCCACCGCGATGCGGGAACCAGATGTCAGACGTCGTTCCATGTCAACGATTTTAAATTGAAACAGGTGGTCAAGCGGCTCGGTCCTGGGTGGCACGGGAAGGCCCTGAGGGGCAGCCGACGAGGGCCCCGCGCGAGGCCATCTGGGTTCCAGGCCTCACGCCGGCACTGGCTTGTCGACCTAGAACGAGCTCATGTGACCTCGCTGAGCCTCGATTTGCTCGTCTGTCAAATGGGCCTAAACAGCCCGAACTCCCCGTGTGGTGTGAGGATGTAGAGACACTACTCCTGAGAGCCTCGGACTCGGTGTCCGGCACGGTGTAGGTTCCAGAAAGCTCAGCTGTGGGTTCCAGAGGAGGCGAGTTTCTGCCTCTCCACCCGCCTGGTTCCCACACCCCTGCTGGCTTCGCGCTGAGGTTCCTTCTGACTAAGGTGTTTCAGGGGGTTGGAGTGTGTCCTCTAACAGGATACGCAGGAGAAAGCCACGGGGAGACAGGTGGAGAAGGGTGAAGTGATGCAGGCACAAGACCAGGAGCACCGGGGCCACCAGCAGAGGGGACAGGCAGGAGGCGCCCTGCCCCGGGGGACTTTGGCGGGACCATGGGCCTGTCGACGCCCAGATCTGGGACCTCGGGCCTCCAGACGGTGGGAGAATAAATGTCTGTCGTTTTCAGCCCATCGTGTGGGGTGCTCTGTCACGGTGGCCCCAGAAAAGGAGCACGGGTGCCACCGTGTGCCTCGCTGAAAGCCAGACTACGCTACTGGGTGTCTTGCTTCTTTGGAAAAATGACTTAGGACAAAGTAGGCCCATTCTCTAGGTTTACTGAGACTCAGAGAAGAAAAAATAAATAAACTGTGTGTTTGATTTAGTTGGACTCCTTGAAATGGGTCCCATCTCTAGCCTCATGCCAAGGACCCCGTCCAACTAGGAGACTTTTGCAAAGGTCCAGACAGGGCAGGCGCCACAGGCCATCGCAGCCGCCACGGCCACGCAGGGGTCTGCACGCAGGCGGCGGGGGCCGGGGGGGCCTGGACACGGATGCTTCCCCAAGGCTAGAAGTGCAGGAGCCAGGGAATTGCATGGGAAAGAAACTCCTTCGTATTTGCGATGACCCCTCACGGAGCAATTATGTTGGAGCCCGGGCTGCGTCGCCCGGAGACTTAGCTGAACTCGCGATGGTAGAAACGAGAGACGTTCCGTTCCGAGTCGCGTTTTGGTTACGAGTGTCTTACATCCCTTCCACGCTCACCTCTGCTCTGAAACCGTGGCAGTCGTTAGCCAGACGGGTCCGTCTCGTCTCACGTTTAATGTGTTAATAAGGAGGCAGTCGGGTCACCCCACGCGGGTCTGGTTTTCATAGCAGCTGGGTCACCGCGCTTCGGGAATACTGGCCTTCTCTGTCATCCGACGTCATGTACTTCATGCATCTCAAATCCTGATTCCAAGAAGAAATCCATAAGAAGCCTCGCCGGCTGCCAATGAAAGCGGTGGCCCCAGGCAGGTCAAGCCCTGCCCATCTAGACACTGGGACCTACACGAGCGCCGCTGTGCCGCTTTCAAGGTCAGCTCTGAGCAGTGAGAGCCTCTGGAAGGTGCTCTGTCACACGACGAAGGCAGGTGACCTTCCTACGGACGGCCCTAACCTGGAGCGAGTCGATCTCCCTCCATTTCATTGATCCCCGGCCGGTTGTTTGGAGCAGGTCGGCACCGGTCCCCGGCCTAGAGGCAGCGGGCGTACGCACCTCTGCGAATTGTTTCGCTCTGACGCTGTCTCATTTCCAGGAATCCGACAGCCAAAATGATATATATTTGTGGTTTGGCATCGGGAGCTCTGCTCTGGCTTCGCCGGTGACTGCCCACATCTGCAAATTATTATGCGCCCTAAAAGAATTAACCGCCGCCACGGGCTGCACCCCCAGTCCCCGGCTGGGCCGGGCCTCCTGCCCGGCCATAGGGCAAGCGCTTGGAGCAGGAGGTGGTGGGGTTGGACACCAGGTTTCCTATAAAGCCCTGAAGACGTGCATGACGAGAGCCAAGTGCCCTCTACGTGTGCGACAGCCTCCTGGTTCTCACTGTGATCCGCTCATCAGTTCAAGAAAAGAAGAAAAAAGTCGTGGATGCTCCAAAGATAAATCAGAATAGTTGTGTCCGTGGCAAGAGACCTTTGGGTCTTTGACCCTGTTTAGCCCCGGGAATAAGGGGACACCGTCTGGGCACAGCGGGAGGCCCACGATCAGAAACGTGGCACAGGGCACCTCGCCCAGGAACCCGTCCCTTGCTCGTCTCGTGACGGGCTCGGAACAGCAGAGCAGATGTTTGTGTGGGCAGCTGACCGCGCCCGACATCTGTCCTGCGGCAGCAGTGTGTGTTCACCGAGAGCGTGGAGGCCCCGAGGGCGGGGCCGGCCCTTATCTGGCTGCGTCAGGAGGAATCTAATGATGGGGGAAATGGGGCACGGCCCCTGCGATAAGCAGGGCGAGGGCTCGGTGGCTTCGTCATTTTCCCTCCGTAAATTTTCCCCGTAGCTCACGAGGATGTCGTAAAGCTTATTTCAAAAGAGCGTGGGAGGCCTCGTGTCACGTGTTACAGGACAAAAAAAAAACACGTGTTGCGTGCCCAGGAAAGTCACCGAGTGGAGAACGAAACGGAGGACTCAGCAATAGCGATTATAAAGGGTTTTGGCGGAATCAGACACCGTGCGACGTAGTATTTTGCTATGAACCCAAAGATGGCATACCCCGATGGAGGACGACACATGAGGAAGGAGGAAGACAAAGGAGCGACTCCGGGGGGCTTCCTGGAAGAGGCGAGCTCTTAAAGGGGATGAGGGAAGGCGGGATGCAGCGTGTAGTAAAGAGATAATGAACCAGAGGCCTCTCCGCACACACACACGCACACACTCGCTCACAAGTCCGCACACGTCGGTGAGGAATACCCGACAGCGCGTCTCTGGCGTCACCACGCCCGGCAGCGTGGCGAACGGCTGGGCCGGATCCTCTGCTTGCTGCTGTGCCTGAGTCCCCTGACCCTGGTGGGCGTCACACACCGTGCGTCTGCGATCTCTGCTCCTCTGGGTGTCGGGAGAGCTTCTCCCTCGAATGCGGCCTTGGGATTCCTTGCAGGAAGCTCCCAGTCCTCTTGTCTGCCATCCATCAGCCGAAGGTCACTCCGTGGGCCTCCGGGGGCTGCCGTAATGCAGGGATGCACACCGGCGGGGTGGGGAGGGGCACTTAACCTACAGGGCTGTATGAGGCTTTTATCGTCTCATGGTTCTGGAGACCAGAAGTCCGACTTCAAGGTGCCCGTGGGGTGGTCCCTCTGAGAGCTGTGAGGGAAGCTCTGTCCCCGCCTCTCCCTTGGCTTTCAGGGTCGCCAGGCCTGGGACACATCGCTCCCGTCGCCGCCTTTGTCTTCACGTGGTCTTCTCCCCGTGGGTCTGTGTCTCTTTTTTCTCTTCTTATAAAGACACCGGTCGTAGGTCATATTAAATTGAGGACCCACTGATCTAAACGAACTACGTCTGCAAAGGCCCTACTTCCCAGCAAGGCCACATTCTGATCTACCAGGGCTCAGGACCTCATCGTTCCTTGGAGGGGACACAGCAGTCATGTAGGTGGGCGGTCCTCGTTAAGCATACACGCAGGCCGCCTTTCTTCTGTTTCTCATAGGTGCCCTGTCCGTCTAAGGTAGAAAAATGAAGAATACCCCCTTTCTGCCAACGTTCCCTGCCCACAATGCCTGCCATGGCTGCTCGTTGCGGGAAGATGTCGCCTCTCACCCTATACAGTCCCGCGACAAGAGGCCGCATTTCAGGTTTTCCCAGACACCGGCATGTAGACACGGGGGCTTCGGGTGGGAAGAGAAGGATGTCCCGTTGAGTCGGTTTTTAAAAGTCTCCCCCGAAAAGGGTCACCAGATGTAAAAATACAGGATGCCCAAAAAGGTGTAAGAGATTAAGTTCAAATTGCCAGGTACGAAAATAGTCGCAGGAATATAAAATACAAGGTAGGGGATATAGTTGATAACACTGTAATACTGTCGTTTCTGTAGGGTGTCGGATGGGTGCTAGACTTATCGGGGTGATCATTTTGGAAATGTATAAATGACTAATCACTGTGTTATACATGGGAAACTAATGTTGACTATAAATAAAAAGTAAATTTTAAAAAATTAACAGAAAAAAAATACAGGACACTCAGTTAAATCTGAATTTCAGACCGACAGCAGATCACGTTTCAGTATACGTTCATCCCAAGCAATATTTGGGACATGCTTATACTGCAAAAATTGTGAAATTTAACTGTAACTGGGTGTTACGTGATTTGTGTGACATCCCCGCTCCCCCCACGTGACAATGAGTGACGCGTGTCCCGAGATCATGGCCCTCCTTCGACATTCGTCCTCGCTCCATCCTCCCTATAAGCCGGGAGGCTTCTGGTTGAACCCCCACGGGGCGGGAGCACTATGAGACGGGTTGGCAAGGGGGACACGCGTGGAATTTAAATTGTGCAGCAAATAATTCTTGAACTAAAGAGCTCAGATGAACATCCCCAGGTTCATCTTGAACTGTTTCGGAATAAAAATGCACGTCACGGGTTTCAGAGTTGGTTTTCGTTTCCTAATTGCTCTGACGACTCTCTCCAAGGGCTCACCAGTGTAACCTTCGACCTTGAACCCATTCTTCTTACCCAAACCCCATCAGAACGACATTCTTGGTCTGGGGTGGGGGTGTGGGGGGCATCCTTTCTCCTCTCCCATCCCGTGTGATGAACGCAGCTGGAGATGCTTTCTCCACAGCTCTGTGACCTCCTTGGACCCTCCCCCTTTTCTCCATGGTCACCGAGGGCTGCTCTGAACACATCTGGGATCCAGACATCAACTCAACCCAGTGCCCATCCGGAGAGGTGGGTCCCAGTCTGACCCCCCTGCTCCACTTCGGCTAAGCCCTCACAGACGCAGCTCCCAACCCACGGCTGCCCCGTCTTAAAAATGAGGATACAGTGTCCCTTTAAAAACAAGGCTTTTTAACAAGGAGGAAGCAAAACCACAGACCTAAACTCCGACTGCTAACTTACGGGGCAGATTTTCATCTATTTCTGACCTTCCTGCCTCTCTGACCCTTCTGAGGCCACCCCCACCTGCCACCACCCCACAGCTGCTCCCTGCCATAGGAGAAGCAACCCCAAACCGTCCTGGACAGGCCCCACCCCCACCCCCACCCCAGACTAGCGCCTATTGTCCCTGGAGTTAGAAATCTGATGACTGTCCCTTACCCACCCCTGGTTGCCAGGAGGCTTCTCATTGGTTCTGACTTTTGGCACGAAGGTCCCCGGGCACAAAGAAAAGTGCCCAAGGCCGTGGGAGCAAAAACAGGTGCGTCCCGGTGGAAGAGGTTGGGTCCTAGTGAGTGATGGTTGGGTCCACCCGTAGAGGTCAGTGAATCCAAGACAAGGAGACAGCGAGACACACCAGAATCTGCCCAGCAGGTGAGTGAGTTTGTCTTGCTTTCAAAACAAATTCCTCTGAGAAGAGAAAACTGTGCCCTTCGAGTTGATCACCTGGAGCTAAGCTAAGCCTGGAAGCAAAGTTTTGAGTCTTCATCCCTAGCAGAATTGGAGGGGACCTCAGCTGAGCCATTAACTGTGACCCCTGACACCTTCTCTGGCCATTAGTTCCTTCTCGGGACTACTGGTCCCTCTAAAAAAATAAAAATAAAAATGAAAAAATTAAAATTAAAAAAATTAAAATTAAAATTAAAAAAATAAAAATAAAAAAATAAAATAAAAATAAAAAATAAAAATAAAAACAATAAAATAAAAATAAAAATTAAAAATTAAAAATTAAAATTAAAATTAAATAATAAAATTAAAATTAAATAATAAAATTAAAATTAAAATTAAATAATAAAATAAAAATAAAAACAATAAAATAAAAATAAAAATAATAAAATTAAAAATTAAAATTAAAAAATTAAAAATTAAAATTAAAATTAAATAACAAAATTAAAATTAAATAATAAAATAAAATAAAAACAATAAAATTAAAATAAAAATAATAAAATAATAAAATAAAATTAAAATTAAAATTAAAATTAAATAATAAAATTAAAATTAAAATTAAATAATAAAATGAAAATTAAAATAAAAATAAAATAAATAAAATTAAAATTAAAAATAAAAATAAAGTAAATAAAGTAAAAATAAAAATAAAAATAAAAAATAAAAGGAATGGGGAGGATTAAATTGATAAGTGTAGTGAAAGGGGTTTTTTTCCTCCACTAGAAAATTCATATTAGCATCTCTCCCTGTGAGCCTGGGCAGACGAGGCTATTGAACCACCAAATCGATCGTCACTTTCCATGGGCTTTTGTCCACCGAGGCGTCCTGGGATGGCCGTCACTGTGGTCTGAACATTAGGCTGGAAACATCACAAAAAAAAAAACAAAAAAAACTCCAGGAAAACGAGCAGAAGATCGGAGTCTACAGGGATCCGTCTGTCTGTCTTCATGAGGGCTGCGTGCCCCTCCAGGTCCTGGTCCAAACCTCCCCCACGGGGGCTCAGAGGGAGGGGCCGTCAGGAGCGGTCAGGCGCCTCGCCGACGCCGATGTCCCGCTCTTTCTCGGGAGTTTCCTGTGAAACAAAACTGCACGAAGGCCCGTCCGTGGCCACCTGCCCTCCTTGCCCTTTCCAGGCGTGCGTCCTGCCACACCTCACAGGGCTGTCCTGTTCGTTATTCTTGCTAACTTCTTTCCCAACGTTACCTCGAAATCCCCTGAAGAAGCTTAGACCACTATGTCGTTGACCTTTCTGGCCCAGCAGGGAGTGCGGGTTTGGGCATCCGACGTGGCTTCGAGCATCTCCCCTAGGAGCCCACACATGGGGAGTTGGGTGGGGGCTGGGGGAAGATCACTCAGGACATGGAACCACAGCCTGGAACGCCGCCCATCCAAACCCAAACCCGACGCCGATGGAGGGGTCGGTCCTTCAGAGTGTTTCGTTTCTCGGTGTTTGTTTTTTCTTCCACCTACAGAAAGGCAGAAGTAGAAGGGGAACGAACATGAGACCAGAAAGGCTCATTATTACCTGAACAAGGGAGTCATTGGGACTGACTCAAGCCAGTGAAATGCTTTGAAGATTAACGGGCCCCTATAAACGTTAATTTGTTGCCAGGTCTCTCCTAGGACGTTAACCAGAGCTCAGAAGACGTGCCCATAAACGCGGCATGGAGGCCGTGGCCATAATTAGCGCCTATAAAGGTGCCTTTATCAAATTCACTGAGGCCATCGCAGGAGGGGACAGGAGGAGCTGTTTCTTGTGGGCATCAAAGTGAGACTGGGGCCTGACATGTTCTTCAGAAACGGTCATCGCATGGGGGGAAAAACGCCACGGTGAGAAGTTAATGATGGCCCCAAAACTAGGCAGACCACATGAAGCTCCTTTGGGGACTTGCAGGCCCTTCAGGAGACTAAGGCAATGAAACCCCTTCTCTCCACCATCAGCTGCTCACTCTGTCCCGTCTCCTTTCACAAGAATGAGACCCAAGGTGGCTGGGTGACCACAGCCCTTTCGGGGGAACGGTAACTAAAAACCTGACAGCCGAAAGCTCCCGTCACCCCACAAAGTCAGGGGGCTTCTCATGGGCACACTGGCTGACGGTGGTCAAAAACCCTCTCAGGAAAATCAAAAAAAATTTTTTTAATCAAATTAATAGGGTTTTTTACCTGAAATGCCATTTTCACCAGCTGGTAATGGTGACCCGAGGGTCCCCAGCAATTTAGAAGTGATGGACCTCGTGGAATCGCCTGATGCCCCCTGGACACTTGCCCTCTGTGGCCGTGGAGGGACGGGGTGTAGGAGACCCCACAGGAACAAACCAGGACCAGATATGCAGAAAGGTGACGACAATCACACCTGAATGTGAGAGTGCTTTCGGCGACGTCACGTGCCCCCGCAGGTGTGTAGACGCCACACGAATGATGTAGATGGCCTCGGCCACCGTACAGTGGCCTGCCCCCCACGTTTGTGCATTGAAGCCCTAACCCCACGCCTCAGAATGTCACTGTTTTGGGAGACAGAGTTTTAAAGAGGTCGCTGAGGCGAAACGAGGTCGGGAGGGTGAGCCCGTATCCGCCCTGACGGGTGCCCTTATCAGAAGAGGAAATTTTGATATTATTTTTTTACATGTCCTCCAGTTTTCTGGGGGGAAGTGGGAATGAATGAATGAATGAATGAATGATGAACGACAGCGTCTTGCTCTCCGCGCTTTTCCTCTGCAGTTGCATTAGCAGCACCGTCCCTGCGGGGAGCCCGGCCTGCTCCACTGCATCCACTCAGCCCCGAGTGGTCCCTCCCCTTCCCCCAGCCGAGGACCCTCTGCTGGTGACGACGCGAGGCTTTTCCCTCAGAGGAACCTAGGGTTCCTGAGCCGGCGGGGTCCCGCGAACACCACTAAGTGCACAGACACTTTTTCCCGGAATGAAAAGTCCCATTATCTTCTTTGCACTAGGGTCACCCGATCAGAACCTCTCCCTCCAGGTCTCGCTCGGCATCGGAGGCTTCCTACCTCCTCTCCGACCGCAGTGTCCATCTCCCAATGACACAGCCTGGGGACCCAGCATCGTCAGATCCTTTCCGACTGGGGAAAAGCTGCTGCCATCGCCAGGGTTCCCCTGTCCCTCTCCCCTACAGATGCCTTTTTTTAGACATCCATTCCCTAAAAATAAATAAATAAATAAATAAATAAATAAATAAATAAATAAATAAATAAATCCCGTTGAGGTTTTACCCCATGCAGAAGCCGAGGTCGGACGCTGCGCTCCTCCAACCTCTGCGACAACCAGGGTTCCTGGACCCTAAACCTTCCAACCCAGGGTAACACGGCGGCTGATCAAACGGAAGAGTCTTGGGGACAATTGAGGGGCCGTGGCTGGGCCTCATCCTACACCTCCACTTTTCCGTTTAATAAATAAATAAATAAATAAATGAATGAATGAATGAATGAATGAATGAAATACCTGTGAAGAGCCACCTGGGCTCCGCTGCCAGGTCGTCCCACGCGGAGGAGGGTTCATCTGTTTTTCCTGCACGTGCCTAAAGGGAAGAGAACCGATTACGCGAGATCTTATCCAATGGACATGCCACCCCCAGAAGTGTCACGGGAGGGACGATCGCACGGGAGGGGAGGGGACTTAGTAAGCACAGCGCGGGTAACGTGATAGTTAACGTGGCGGGGGTGCTGACTTTAAGTACCGGGTGCCTCCAGCATCGACAACAACAAGCCGAAGGGGACCCGGACAGCCTGCCCTTGGGCACGTTCCTGACCCACCCACCCGGTCAAGGAGCTGGGCCGCCTCCCACCCTCTCAAGGACTGACCTCAGGGCTTCCTCGAACCGTCTTCTCAGCCTCTGCCGGCCCCACCTGCACCGCCTCCCACCCGACTCGGCAAAATTCATTCATCCAAGTCGCACGTTGGAACCTACTTAAGGGGATTATGTTGATCGAGTTTAAAATATTTTTCCACAAAGGCGAGTAAGGAGTAGGTACGAAAATACTGTTCCTGCCCTAGACTCACCGGGGTAAGTTACATGAATATCTCATCTCCGTGTTGCACACCTGATGACAGGGCTTGACAACCCTGGCGGGAAGCGTGAGACAGGAAACAGTCTCGGCTTTGCGAGCATCCGGTCATTTTGCAGCCCCGAGGTCAGCCCCGCAGTGCGCCAGAGCAGCCGTCCCTAACACGTAGGGGGACGGGCGCGACCGTGTTCCAAGAACGCCGTATGTACAGACGGGAACACTTACCTGTCACATAAGGCTCCTGTGTCGCAGAGCAGAGTTGTTTTGATGTTTTTTTTTCCCCCAACCATTTAAAAATGCAAAAATCATGATTACTTTGTGGGTTAACACACAAAAATGGGGTGGCGGGTTTCCGTCTGCGGGCCAAAGTTTGCCGAGCCCTGGTCTCTGGCGCTTTCTCGGTGACAGAAACTCGTGTTCACCTCTAAATGCTCGTGTACAGTGCATTGTGTATGTCATAAAGCATACTCGGAAAGTAAACGAGGGAAAAGTGAGAAACACAACGTAAATTGTCATTCTAGAAGATTCTTCCTGATCTCCTTAAGCGGACGGTCCCGTTGGGAGACGTCCGGTCCAGCACACGAGAAGGGAAAGGCCGAGGCGGCTCCAGGTCCTATGAGCCCGCTGTGTCAAGAGGGAAAAGAACTAGAGGGCGTCCGACACGCGTCTGATCTTTTGATAACATGAGACTCGCTGGCTTGTGTCCACAAAGGCTGGAGGGGAGGCGTGAACAACAACTCGGCATTCACTTCAGGATCCGAGGGCGGCGGAGCCAGAATCATCAGCTCCACATCTGCCAACGCGGCGGTTTGCTCGGAGCCAGTGCAACGTGTGCAGTGGGGACGACAGGTCTGTTACTTGATCTTGATCGAAGAAGGAGGATGGGGCAGGGCCTCCTCCGCCTCTCCCTGTGTCGTCTGGGGTGCTCGAAAGCACCCCGGGTCCTTTTTCAGACCTGACGATGACTCTCGGGGGTCAGCTGACCTGACTGGGTGTCGCAGACACGGTCACCGTGAGGCGTATCCTTATGTGTCTCCCATAACACAGGGGTTCCAGCCGCAACCCGGACCATTGAACGATCCGAAACCCCAATTAATGACTTTAGGTTCTAATCTGTTCCTCGGAAAACTCAGGACTAGAGGGGGGGGGTGACTCCAGAATGGTTATGCAGCCGCTCCCCACAGCCAGACACACACACACACGCACCCCTAAGGTGGAGCCATTGCAGCCAGACCCCAGGGGCACATGGTGTAGGGACGAACCATACCAAATCGTCCACCCTGCTCCTAGGTGTCTCCAGGACTTCTGAGACTGCCATCAGGTGACAAGCACGTGGCCGAGGACTGCGGACGTTGCTCCCATGACAAAGGGGGGCCGACCAGGTGGCTCGGACTCCCCCGGGGAGCGCCCATCGCGAACATCGCATCCCCTTGTCCTCTCGGGTCAGGAGCACAGACATGGGTCGGATGTGCGTCCTGATTCGAGGGTTAGAAGTCGTGGTCGGAGCCCGCTCCGGAAGGACCCCACGCAGATCCACGAACTGTGGCCAACGTCTGCTCGGTTTTGTCGGCCCCTAGATGTGCTGTTCAGCCTCTTCGCCCCACCTTGTGGGATGTCGAGAGCCCTGATGGGTCACGCCCGAGGACTTCTGCATCGTAGAGACATGACAGGGCTCACGG
The DNA here is from genome assembly GCA_030015415.1 of Cynopterus sphinx. Taxonomy (NCBI): domain Eukaryota; kingdom Metazoa; phylum Chordata; class Mammalia; order Chiroptera; family Pteropodidae; genus Cynopterus; species Cynopterus sphinx. The sequence goes on along the minus strand of CM057380.1, from coordinate 3,298,860 downwards.
GCCCTAAGAAAAACGGAGGAAAACTCTAAACAAGCCGATGTTTCTTTGGCCTTTACAAGGCTTGAGACGGACACTAGGGGTTGTCGTCTGTGTGTTCTGGGAGATCAAAACCGGGAAAATGAAGAAAAATGGAGCACTGGCCTGTCGCCCCCATGAAAGGTCCGGTCAGGGCCTGGTCCCGCTGCCTTCGGGCCGGTCCATGTCCCTCCAGCAGGGAGGAAATCACGCGCCCTCCAAACCTGCGCCGTCAGCACAAGTGAGGCGAAGAGGCAGGTGGACTGGCCCGTAAATGCCTGCCGCCCTGCAGCGTGCTAATTGCCCGTAATGAGCACGTTACACTAATTGCGGACGGTCACACCACACCTCTGACTCAGGCAGCCATCCCTCGCCGGCGAACGGCAAGGCCTTCCCTCGGCGTTCCTCAAAGGCCACAGCAGCCGCCCGAACTAGAGCAGAGGCGGGGAAACCGAGGCACGGGGCGCCACGCCTCCTGTTCTACCGCGCAAGACCCAACCGCACGTTTTAACGGGCTGGAATTGGGCCTTCTGTACAAACCGGAATGGCAGGGCGCTGTGGGCGTTCACGTTTTCCAAGACGAGGAGGAAAATGCCGCCGATGGGGTTTTGAGTGACCAGACGGTCGTGCCGCGCGCGGGGAATGGCCTCGGGCGTGCGTGCAGGCGTCGGGTCTGTCCCTGTGTCGGCGTACCGGGACCAGACCCAAAGTCGACAAGCGCCGCCGGTTCCCGGTGGGGTTGAAGACAAGGTTTAGCGTCTCCCCTACACCCTTCTTTCACGTCTAGGTTTTCCAGATAACATTAAATCTTTGGTAATAAGAAAATTTTACTTTTCATTTTAAAAGGATATTTTTAATTTAAAAAAAAATTAAGACCTTAGTAAAGACTTTCCTGTTCTCTGTTGGAAATCAGGCCCCTTCCCTCTTTCGACGTATTTAGGACATTTGTTTTTCCACCTTCCTGCCACGGGAGCAGAATTCCCCGTCCCTTTGCTCTTGCTAGGGGTGGTTTAATAAGCATGATCCCGGCGAGGGACGCTCACTCCGCTGGGGCCTCTCATTCCCGGCTGGAATCCCCTTAGAGAGGCTGGAAATGTCCACCGAGGTCAGGAGTCGGGGTGTGGGGCTGAATCCCCCCTCTCAGGAGCCCCCGGTGCTGCCCAGATCCATGGGGTGACTTTGGGGTGACTTGCTGGCCGCCGCTGTCCTGGGAACGGATGCGTGCCTGCGCCTCCCGCTAAGGCCACCGGGCTGGCCGTCCTGTCCTGTTCTGTCCGGTGGTGTTCGGGGGTGGGAAAGGGGGCGCAGCCAACATCAAAGGCAGAGCAAACGCCTGGCAAATCCTCCCCCTCCCCAGCCGGAGGTGTCGCTTCCTGCTGACAGGGCAGCTGCTGTCTCTTCTCATCCCTCTGCTGAAGGCTAAAGGGTTCACACTCCCCTATAAATACCGCCTTCCTGCCCTTAACAAAACAGCAGCCAGACCTCGTGGCCAAGCCCGATGCCCCACCCCACCCCCCAGGAGGGGAGTGTGAAAGGGCTGCCCACCGACAAAATCCACCCTCTGCACCCCGAAAGGGAAGAGCTGATGCCCCCCAATAGACCTCGGACCTGCCCCCTGTGTCTGGCCTTCTCTGCGGTGATTGTGGGGGCTCTGCCTGCACCGGGGTGGAGTCGGGGACACGCGGACGCTGGGCAAAGCCCCTGAATTATCTCTGGCCGTAGCTCCGCAGGGCGGGCAGGGCAGGTTCGATCACCCTTGGAGATATGGGATCTGGGTGCCAGGCCAGCCCTTGGAGATACGGGATCTGGGTATGTGGGTGCCAGGCCCACCCTGGGATCTGGGGATGTGGGTGCCAGGCCCACCCTGGGATCTGGGGATGTGGGTGCCAGGCCCGCCCTGGGATCTGGGTGCCGGGCCTGCCCCGGGATCTGGGGATGTGGGTACCAGGCCCACCCTGGGATCTGGGGATGTGGGTGCCAGGCCCGCCCTGGGATCTGGGGATGTGGGTGCCAGGCCCGCCCTGGGATCTGGGTGCCGGGCCTCCCTGCGTCCCTCATTTTGCAGCGCTGTGGCTGTTTTGCGAGGCAACTTGCGCCAAGGTCTTGTCTTCATTAAGCTGCCTGTTAAACACAGTTCTCCATGACCTGCCAGGAAGCCTGGGACGGAAGGGAGGCCGGGTGGACAGGAGGCGGCGGGTGGAAGGGGGTGCACAGGGCGGCCACCCAGGCTGACCGCCCTGCAGAGCGGAAATGGGCTGCTCTGCAATCAACAGCCATTTATCCCTGTAAACAGGCCTGGGTGTGAAAGGGGGGCTGGGCTGGGTGTCGTGCGAGGGGCCCGGGATCACCCATGGCAGCAGCGAGGGAGTGGGGAGGCAGGGGACAGGGCCCGGGGCCGCCCTGCAGACGCTGCGCAGACAGGAAACCCTGAGAGAGGGAAGCTCAGCGGGGAAACAGGAGGGAGCCAGAGTGGGGCCCGGAGGCCTCTGCCCCCTAAGCCACTCTGAAGAATCGGGGTCCCTCGACCCTTCCCCCCTTCCCGCCCTTTGTGTGGAGCCTGGAGCAGGAGCCAACACAGACTTCGTCCCCAGAGGGTCTCAGCCCCGACGGTGCTGAGGGAAAATGGAGCTGGACGGTGGCAGCCCAGCCCCTGGGACTCCACCCCTTCCCCAGACGCCCCTGGGCCCGCGGTCCCCAACCTTTGTGGCCCCGGGGACGATGCTCCTGTGAGAATCTGGTGCCTGATGGTCCGAGGCAGAGCTGAGGCGGTGATGCCGGCGCTGGGCAGCGGCCACAGATGCAGATGAAGCTTCGCTCGTTCACCCACCGCTCCCCTCCTGCTGTGGGGCCCAGTCCCTAACGGGCCAGGACCGGTACCAGTCCACGCCTGGGGGATGGGGACCCCTGCCCTAAGGGCTCCTTTCCCTTCAGCTGCTCCGACCTCACCTGGATTACCCACTCAATGACTATCTCATCCCTCCCCTCCAGCCACCTCTCTCCCAACACGGCACCTGTCACAGGTGCCCCTCCCAGGGTCCGCCCGAACCCGATCTCCAACCTGCACCTGGCATTCCTGGTCAGCGCAGCCTGTGGGATGTCCCACTCGGCCCTCAGCAAGTCACTGCAGGTGGCCCGTGGATGGTCACTGGCTACGTGAGTGACCCCTGGGGGAAAGCGCTGTCTGGCCATCCCACCTGATGGGCACATTCGGTTCCTGGGGGAAATGCCAATAACCTGGGCGCAGGGACAAAACCAGGCTTTCCAGGGAGGTGCACCCACTCTGGGGACCGGGCGCCCAGCTGACGCCAGCCTGCGGGAAGCTGGAGCTGCCAGAGGGGGGGCGGCTGTCTCCCAAGGCCCAGCCAACACCCCCAGCTTAGCCCCAGCGCCCCCCGTTTTAGTCCCGGGAGAGAAACTGACCAAAAGGGGCCGGGAGTCCTCTCTCCGTGCCACCAGAGAACACGTGCAAACATAGCGAAGACACCGTCCCTGACGGATATTTGGGCCCCAGTCAGGGGTGACACAAACGCCGCCTGGACAGAGGCCAGGCCAACGAGGGCCAGAGCCCCCAGGGCAGGTCTGCAGTGGCAGGCGGCACCCTGGCCCCCCTCCCGGGGACAAAAAAGAGCCCCTGAGACACGAGCGGGTTCCCGAGCCCAGGAGAAAACCGAGGTTACAGAAAACAAAAATGACCAGAAATTGTCTAGGCAGGAATAGAAGGCAGAGCCAACACTCCTGCAGCATCCAGAGGTCAGGCGTCGCTCTCACTTAATCCTTTGAACAAGGCCATGGGGAGCTGTCACTGGACCCATTTCACAGATAGGAAAGTCAAGTCACACTGTAGCACGCGGCTCTATGGGGATCGAAGGCAGGGTTGGGACTCGTCCGACGGTGGGACTCGTCCGTGTTGTCACCTCCCCAGCCCATCACGGAGCCTCTCCCTGCACTGCCTCCTGCTCCTGGTGCAGAGGAGCCACCCACGGGACCCTCACGTGCCGTCAGGCGGCAGGTGTCGCCGGGAGCTCGTGGGGTGCAGTGAGAGGCACCAAACTGACAATGCAGGAGGAAGAAATCATCGTGCTTGGGAGGGCCCTGGGGGGCTCACGGAAGCAGATAAGCGGGAGACCCGAACAGCTGGAAGATATCAAAAGGGGGGTTAACCCCCGTGGTGGCGACCGTCAGCCCGTGGGGCGAGCATCGCCTACGACCGAGCACTTCGTGGCAGCCGGGTGCCGCGCTAGGCATTGAGATCACCTTCCTTGGTCCCCACAGTCACCCCGTCTTACAGACTAGCTAATGGGGGTTCAGGGGGGCCAAGCGGCCTTGCCTGAGCCTCGTCACCCCATTGAAGAGAGGCAAATGGAGGACTGGAACTGAGTAGGTGACCCGAAGCCAGCGCACCTTCCCCATCAACTTCCTTCCTGGCCGCCGGCGAGAGTTCACGTCCCTAAACTGAAGACAGAGGCGAGTGCGGCCCTGATGCTCTATCACACGCACACGCGCAGATGCATGCGTGACCCACGTACAGCAGACAGGGGTTTCCAGCGTACCGTTGGCTCTTCATCCTGATGATGTCGCTTTTGACAGGTGCCCAAATCCTTTTCCTGCTCCTTATGCTGTCCATTTGTTTCTACATCTAGAAATGTCTTTGCCCTAAAAACAGACCAGCATCCACCCGTATTTCTCACTCTTCTGTGATGTGATTTTCTATACTTCACATTCACACACACGCCGTCTGTTTGGTTCGATACGGATCGAGAACTTCTAAAAATGCCCACCCGTTCGCCCCACGATTCCGTGTCTGCGCCACTCCGCGGGGGTCTGATCCTCAGCCTCCTGCAGGTCGCCCCCCACCCCGCCCCCGAGGCCTGTGACCAAGCTCCAGGTGCGATTAGGGCTTCCCCACATCACATCTCCCTGAGACACCCGCTGTCCTGAAAGGCCTTGGAGGTAGAGCTAGACTGAGGCCATTTAAATCATTCAGTCATTCCGTCCCTACAGCTCTGTACTTGAGGGCATTGTTTTAGCATGAAACTGTGAAAAGAAGGTAAAATTCTCATAACCTTTTCAGAAACAGTAAAGACCTCAAAGATGCTGTTAGGGCCACACTCTGGAGGAAAACGGGAGCACCGTTACCCAGAGCGATGAATCTGGGATTTACACCACGATTTCTCGGCCAGGATGTTCACGGGAACATAACTGATTTCGCAAAAGAAAAAAATTGGAAACAACCTAAAAAGCCAACGGTGGCAAATTGGTAATATCCAGGATGATAGGCTAGAAGGTGATGGACAGGGATTCATTAAAATCACTTCCATGTCTGCTGGTGACATCAGTCATGGTAGGAGCTACCTTTTCTTGGTCTTTGGGGTTTTCTATATCGTCCAACTGTTCACGATCGCCGAACACGTGTCAGGTAACTGTCAGCACTCTCTCACGGCTTCCGTAAAGGTTAGACCAGGTGCCGGGTTCAGAGAAGGGAGACAGAAGGCAGAACCGCATCGTGATGGTTCACGGGATAGAAAGATCCGGAGCGTTTTTTTCGCAACGAAGGCTGTACGACCTGACCTGCCCTTCCCTTTTCGGGGGAAATTCAGCCTCCACTCAGATTCCACGGTTAAGGTGTTGCCCCATCCCCAACGGTCAGCCAACCAGGGTCAACCCTGAGACGTCCTAGACATGGGCCTTCCCGACACTGATGAGAAGGCCAGCCCCAACGCGTCCTTCGGGTGGCTTCGTGACCGAAAGACGGACCACTCGACGACAACAGAAGACGTGTAGGAAGTCACCTGGCAGAGGGGTGACGTCATGAATGCCGGACTAACCGGGCAGGTCTGGGGGGTCGTCCACCCCGGGCTTGCACGTAACGTTTCAGTGAAAGGTTTGTCTTTGCCTTCAGCCAGTCCTGTCCACTGTTTCTCTGCGTCTGAGTGACCCCGCCTCTGAAATCAGCCATTATCACCCTCAGGAGAGCAAAGCATCTCGTTAACTCTCCTGAAATCCCGTCCCCACCTTGCTTTCCCCGTCCCCCATGTCCTCTTCCTCCAGGTTCCTTCCTTCACCTCAAACGCACAAAAGAAGCTGCGACACTGTCACTCTCCGGAGCATTTGAGATCTTGCCCCCCGCCCTGAATTCGGCATCGGTCGGGCTCAAATAAACAAAAAAAATTCTCCAAAAAATCTTTTTCTTTTTTCATAAAAATTGATTTCGAACACAATCACTTTTTCAATGTGAATGGGACCGGGTTAAAAATGCTGGAAACCGCAAAGTACCCTCTGCATTGTCCCGGACTTGACAACACGTAGACGCGGAAAGAAAACACCAGAAAGGATGCCCATCGACACGTTAGCAGCCGCAGAAGAGCTGGTGATTTTTAGTTTCTTCCTCAGACTTTCCTGAATTTACTTTCTTCGCGGTGGCTGGGTGGCTTTCCACTCAGAACAAGAAGACACTTGGGTCTGTGGTTGGTGCTGCCTGGTCTGGCGGTTAGTTTTGTTTTGAAAGAGAAGGAGGCGGCGGGGCTCCGCCCATTGCCACAATGGCCTGGGGACACTTTTACTTTTTCTCCCGTAGGTGGGGAATAGAGGTACGTTCCTATTTTTCCACCCGTGTCAGCACCACCCTTCGCTGGCCCCCAGGTTCAGAGAGAACCCGGCAGAGCGTTGTGTGTCCCCGAGTGAAGCACATCCCTCTCTGCTGTCCCTGGGGCACTCGCGCCGTGACTTGAGGGCCTCCGTGTCCGGGACGAGTGTTTGATCAGCTCCATTTCCAAAAGGGATCGCTCGCCAAGGTGGTGCGTGATCATGAGGGTGAGACAGGTCTTCAAAGCCAGTCCTGAAACCTGAAGAGGCACCACGGTCACAGCAGCTGTCTGTCTGTCGGGGACCGGGCCAGCCAGGGGTGGCGCCTCCTGCATGGCACCTGTGCGCTCTCCCTGACGGCCCCGGGCAGCTGCACCCCGCCACCGCCCCCCAGTCTGGAGACCCAGCACCCCGGGGCCCGCTGGATGGCCGCAGAGCCAGAGTGTTGAAGGAAACGTTCCTGTGAACACTGGAACACTGAATTGTGGGACACTGAATTACCTAAGAAATGCAGGGTGATTCCATTTTCTACAAAATCTTATTTTCGATTAACACCCAGAGGGAGAGGGGCCATTGAGGAAAAGTGGAATAAAGAGAATTTTTGTTCAAAGGTAACAGGAGAGGAAGAGAAGAGAAGCGCCCTGGGATAATCTGCAGAAACACTCTAAGACGGCAGGACGGGACAGTCCTCCACAGCCTGGTGTCACTCATGCTGGCTGCCGCTTCTCGCCGACTCGGGGAGACGGGGAAACCGTGCGAGTCACTCCCTTGGGCCTGGCTGTCCCAGGATGCATGAGAGAAGGTGACCCTTTTACATATAATTCCCAATACCCTCCCAGTTGGGACCCCCTGGTTCTACACGTGAATATTTTTGGAGTATTTGGTGTGTGCCAAGCACACAAACCGGGAAATAATCTATGCAATGTGGGGTGGGGAGGGGGGATACTTTAAGAACACATGAAGGTCTTGCTCCTCATCTCTCTCTTTCTCTCTTTTTTTTCTTTGTCTTTCTTTGTCTTTCTCTCTGTCTCTCTCTCTCTCTCTCTCATACACACACAATTAGCAGCCACTGATGTTTTTGCTTAAACCAGTATTTACTGTGATGATTGCAATACCATGGTTTTTGCAACTACAACACTCCCACTGCATCTGTCAGTCAGCATCCTCACATAAGGATCTTCCCTCCTCCCTCATTTATGTACCAATTTATTGCCAGTATAGACCAGGGGTCCCCAGCCCCCGGGCATGGCCTGGTACCACTGCATGGCCTGTTAGGAACTGGGCTGCACAGCAGGAGGTGAGCAGTGGGCATCTGTATCTGCAGCCGCTCCCCAGCACTAGCATCACCGCCTCAGCTCCACCTCTGATCATCAGGCATCAGATGCTCGTAGGAGCTCTGGTCCCTGGTGCCACAAAGGTCGGGGCCCGCCGCTCCAGAGAAAGCTGAGCCTTTGAGATGGCTGTTTCCACTATGCACTAAAAAGCTATTCGATATGTACGGTAGAAGCCGAGCGGTGACTTCTTCATTCTCAGCATCATTGGCACGTCAATGGAAGAAATAGATGCCATCACATCCGCAGAAATTGCTGCGAATAAACCATCGATCAGGCAGTCTTTTAGAAGTATTCCTCCGTGACAGCTATATCCCCATATAGTGACTGTGAGTGTGGAAGCAAAGTAACAGTCAGGTCTTAGCAGAAAAATCTAAATAGCATTCGTTCCTGGAACCAAGTGGAAATGACTGATGATTGGAGTAGCAATAAAATAAACAGTAGGGACCATGTTTAAAGAACCCAGAATGAGGAGGAAGCGGAAAACTAGCTGAAGAGCATGGATGGAAATGCACCACTGCTGTATGGGATCTTTAGCACATTTAGCCGAGGATAACCTCAGGGATGACCAGGAACTGAGATTGTTTGCAAGATCCACGGCAGGCCACTCAGTCAGGGAGAAGATGGGGCTGGCCTTTCTAAATACAGGCCCAGAACTAACCGGAAGGTCAGGGCCTGTGGTGATGGTGGCGGTCGACAAACCAGACATGAGCAGAAGACCTGATTCTAAGTGAAAAAAAAAAGCATCTGATTAATTCCTGGCTTACCTCCTTAGAAATCTGAGGAACCCTAGGGCAAGAAGCCGGTAGGTAGTGCTCGTCCCGATCACCAGGGGCACACTGGATGCCTTTAGACTAGATTAAGCGAGTTGGTACAGCAACTTCCCACGTGGTCCCGAGGATGACCAGGGGGTGGGATGGGGATGGCTGAGCAAAGCCTCCACTTGGGGCCTGTGTCATGGTCTCGGCTACTTCTGAACACCGAGACCGTGTATTTCACAGACACTAAATCCACGTTTACATTCCCAGCACACGCATAGTCCACGTGAAATCCAACAACGCGGCTCTAAGACAACACGTGACCTTTTTCTCCTTCAGAAATGACATTTTATAAATATACATACACGCCAATGAGTCGAAAACCTGTGTCCACACAAAAACCTGCACATGGGTGTTTACAGCTGCTTTCTTTAGCATTGGAAGCAACCAAGGTGTCCTTCGGTATAAACGACTGTGGTTTATCTATACAAAGGAATATGATTCAGCAACAAAAAAGTCTTCAGAAAGACACGAAGAAATCTGAAAGGAACATTACTAAACGAAAGAAGCTAGCTGTACCTGTGTCAGAACTCATGAAATGGACAACACCAAGAGCGAGCCCGAATGTACACGAGGAATTTTCATCAATCATAATGATCAATATTGGCTCATCATTCGTGACAAATGAACCACGCTAACGTAAGATGCCATAGCAGGGGAGGCTGGAGGGGTGGTGAGATGGTACGTGGGAGCTCTCTGGACTTTTCACTCAATTGTTCTGAGAACATAAAACTGCTGAAAGAAAACAGTCTATTGATTAGATGATATAGATAGATAGATAGATAGATAGATAGATAGATGATAGATAGATAGATAGATAGATAGATAGATAGATAGATAGATAGATAGATGATAGATAGATGATAGATAGATGATAGATGATAGATAGCTAGATAGATAGATAGATAGATGATAGATAGATAGATGATAATCTAAAACCCGCCCTTAAAATTATACAGGACTCATCGGACACCGCTGTATATGTTAAAATCAATAGGCTAAACACGTCACTATCGCCGAGCAAATCTGGACCCCACAACAGGCATGACCGCACACGGAGGATGGATGCTTTGGAACTTAGACCAAGGTGGTCCCAGCTGTGATTTCTGGCACTAATTAAGGGCATGGGGGATTAAGGGAAAAAATGATCGTAGAATAAAGCAAAAGAAGATGCATTTTTAAAGACTTATGAGAAAAATATTCAGTTGGATGTGTGTCTTTCTTAAATAATTGAGTGAAAACCAGAGCCCGACACATCCCGATGAAGTAGAAAGTCTAAATCGCAGAGACGGTCCCAGAAAGGGTCCTCCTGCACCTTCAGCACATCCCTGCAGAGACAACAGCTCTCCCTTAGGGTTCATCCTCAGTCAAACTGAGAGATGATCCTCTGTAGAAGACAGCATCTCACGTGCAGAACTACTAACTACCGACTTCAGGCGAAAGAGCATAATAACCTGGAAAGAATATAGAGGACCCTCTGCTCAGAGCGGAGACCCATGGGACAGGGCAGAGGGCAACTGCTCATATACCTCTTTGTCCTTTTGGATGCCGTGTGAATGTATGACCTCGTCAACATGAACTCGGTTTAAAAATAACAAAAAAGCGAAATAAAATCCAGATGGAAAGCAGCCCAAACCCTTTTCGCCAAAGCCCCTTGCTTTTTCTAGACAGGGGATGGACAGCCCACGCTGCACACCGGGGTGGCCCCGCTGGGAAGCGAATGACTCCTTGGTGTTAGCAGACGGCAGACCCACGGACCACACACAAAGAGGAGCGTCCCACGGGTCCTGCTCTGCACTGGCCTTTGTAACTTACTCTTTTTAGGAACTGTCACCGTCACCACACAATAAGCACGCCCCTTCCGTTCCACTGTGTGAATGAATGAATGTCCCATCACACCCTTCACATCTCCCCTTAGGGCACAATCACGTGTCGCCAAAACCTGGCTACCACAGAGTGACCCAGATCTATTTTTCGAACGAGATCAGTGTGCTAGAACCTCGCACAGGCCTGAGGCCTCGCCATGGTAAGTCACTGGTGATCCCACGGGACCCCCACAGCAAGCATCTCAGTCTTGGAAAGTAGATTCCCACCAGCTAACACCCATTTCTACGGCAGAGAAGTTTGGAGCTGAAGATTTTTCCCTCTCCATCTCTGTTTTTCTGGAAGCTTTTTGGGAGTTTGCCTCCAATCTGACGATGTGTAGACACTTGATGCCAGCAAGAATCTGTGAATACACAGATTCAAACCAGATCAAGGCTCCCAGGACAGTAAAGGGCCCGAAAGCACCTCTGGATTTCCACTAACCAACATCCGATTCTTCTTACTGAAAGCCGTCTGTGCTTTGAGGAATACGCCGAGGATAAACTAATTTTAGCAAGAGAAAGGGTTTACCAAAATGACACTCCCCTAGGAAGCGCTCAGTAAATAACAGCGAAAAACCAACGAGCCACCCATCGGCCACTTCCTAGAGCCCAGACAATGAGCACTAAATAAACACCCAGAAGACATGAATCGGAAAAAGTCGGTTTAGTGCCTACAGCCCGTCTCAGTCCTCATCTGCCCGAGGCGGCCACCAGCCTCGACCGCTCACGCACACAGTGACCCGCACCGAGCCACACGCAAAGGTGAGCGAGGCACAGACCGCCTTCAAGGGCCCCGTGGTCTAACGGGGGAGGCCAGAGGGCAAACAAGTCCATGACCTACAGCAGACGGTCCTGTGGGAGCTCCAGGTGCCATGGGGACATGAGGAGGGAGCAGCTCCCAGGCCCACAGGCCTCCAGGAGCCTTCAGGGAGAAGGGGAATCTGAGCTGACTTCTGAAACCCGAACGGCCCTCAAGAAGAGCAGTTAAGACCCTGGCCTTGAACTCGACTGACGAGGGTCCAGTTTCAGCTTCCGACGCTGACTCACTGGGCGGGCTTGGGGGTCAGGTATCTGCCACAGGACAAGTGCGACTCTTGGAAGAGGGATGCAGTGCGTAAAGGGCTTGCGTCAGCGCCTGGCACCTGGACCCCGCTCGGAACAGCTGTCTGTGGTGGCAGGGAGCTTATCCTGAGAGCGGTGGTTCTGCTAAAGATCAAGTGTCTGGACCTCGGGACAGAGAGAAGATTTGTTCCCACACCGGGCCCAGAGGGATGGGGATGGGGCCAGGCTGAGAAGCCACCTGCTGAGAAAAGCCAGCGTCAGGCCGTGCCCAGCAAGCCCTTCAGGGGGACACGCTTAGGTCCCTTTCAGTAGGGGTGGAGAGGTGGCTCCTCATGGCGTCTGTCCTCTTTTTCCCTTTTTATTGTAGTAAAATGTACAAAACACACACATCACCGTTTTAATCATTTTTAGGGGTGTGGGTGGGTGGCATCAGGTCCGTTCACATCGCCGTGTAACCATCGCCACCGTCCACGGTTCATCGTCCCAAACTGAACCTCTGAGCCTCAATCGTGTCCTTTGAAATACAAACCTTGTTCATTTTGATGGAGTGGAATCGCTCTGCTTCCTTCCTTTTGTTGATTACGCTTTGGGAACTGCATCGAAGAAGGCTTTGCCCAACCCAAGACCATGAGGATTCGCCCATTTTCTCCTGAGGATTTTAGAGCTTTAGCTTTCGTGTTGAGGTCTATGGTCCTCGTCGGTCCGTGGCACGAAGGACTGCAACTCCATTCCTTGGCATGTGTCTATTCAGTTGTACCAGCACCGCTTCTTAGCTAGGGTTCAACTATGTGGCCTCACCTCTGTGTCTGCTCTGAGCTTGGCCCTCTAAACCCTGAAACAGAAACTGAAACTCACAAACGCCCCCTCTTCCCATAAGCAGGCCCCCACCCCAGGTCACGTTTTTTTTATTTCCACATGCACCCTTTTCTAAAACAGTGGGTGACAGGGCCCTGTCTTCTCTGTCCAGGTCCTCTGAGCCAGGCACAGGGGCCCTCTGGCCTCTCAGCTTCTACAGTGAAGACAGTTGCTTGCCCTGCCCACGGCCACCTTGGTGCCAGAAATCTCCCCCAGCCAGCCAGTCATTGGCCAGACCTCACAGAGCACTCTGCTTGTGACAAGGGGGAGAAACCCTTGTTGGACTGTGTTCTGCGACCTGACACAGCCGCTCTCTGGGCAAGGACGCAGCCCCATGGCCTGCGCTGTCACAGCCGCCTGGCAGTGAGCCTGACAGCCAACCGGGTGATTTATGTTAAGGTTCAGACTCGACATGGCTCATAACTTTTTCCGAGGCCCCAGACCAGCGCTGCTCTCCACACACGATGACTTAGTCATTAGCAACGGTGAATAATGCCCAAACGCACCAGTGGGTTTTCCGCAAGCCCCGCCGGGCTACACCTGACGTGCAGCCACCTCACCTGCAGAGGTGGAATTGGGCAAGCACCCACAAGGCCTTCGAGTTGGCGTGACTCATACCTGGAAACTGGGATCGAACATCTCCAGGGCCCAGCTAACCAAACCGGGGCCAGGATGAGGGCCGGGATGAGGGCCAAGAAGTGGGGTCAGTCCACACACCTCCAAAGGGTTTGGGTTAACAGAAGTCTCAGATTTCTCCGAATGAGCCCTAGGATGAAGGCAGAAGAACCAAACCATAGTCCCCTTCTCCATTCAAGACAGATTATGTTTTTTCTACCTTCGCAATGGAACACATACCATTCAACTTTCACTTGGTGAATAAAATTTATCATCGCACATCGACGTCAGTTTTGCCCTTACCGTGTGTATAAGTCGGGGCTCGACCAGAGAAATAGAACCAGCGTGTGTGTGTGTGTGTGTGTGTGTGTGTGTGTGTGTGTGTGCAGAGAGAAAGAGAAAGAGATTTCAAGGAACTGGCTGACTGCGTGAGGCCCACCCGCATTATCAAACTTCATTTCTTTGACTTACCAGCAACTGATCATTGATGATGAATCAACATCCCATCTATGAAATCCCTCCACAGCAACACATAGAGTCTCATTTCACCAAATAACAGTACTCCAGCCAGACCAGGGTGACATGGAGAACTGACCGTCGAACCTCGAAATGCTTTTCTGTCCTTGGGGTGGGTACACTGGCACTCTTAATTTCCAAATGAAGAAGCTCACACACACACACACACACATACACACACACACACACACAATGAGAAACGTGCTCACCGAGCTGAGGCCACACAGAACAAGAGGCTGGACGTGGGAAGCACTAAGGAGTTACATACCCAGACCCTGGGCCAAACACAGAGAACTCAGAACTTACCCCGGGGTCTGCAGACCAGGCAGGCATGGTCACCCAGATGCCACCAGGGACCTCGCTTGGCTCTGATGCCTCCTTCTCACCATCCTCCCAGTTCTGATCATATCTGACACCTGCTGATGACTCCTCGGTGTCTCCACAGCACCCATGGGAGAAAGGCCGAACCCCCCTGCATGGAGCATGTCGTTCCTGGCTGGGCCCCGGCCTGCCTTCCCAGCCACCTGTTCCTGGAATCGACCCCCACACTCAGGCCCCGCACCCTCCAACTCTGCTGTGCCTCGGTGCCCTGCATCCACCTTTGATTTCCCCCAAAACCCCTTCGGGCCTTGACCTCCTGAGACTCCTACTTCACTCCCAAAATCCATCCTAAGTACCGCTACAGCTTAGAGGCTCCTGGACCCTCTCCGCCCTCCAAGTCTTTTCACCAGACCATAGCCACCCTTTGGGTAGATGAGATGTCACTCCTCCAGGCACTGCGAGCACTTCCCACATCCCTCCATCTGTTCTGTCGTCATATAATTACGCTTTTTACACCCACTATGCAGGGATACTAAGGAACAAAATAGTGCACTGCCTTTTATTCATTCATTTATTCATTCATTCATTCATTCATTCATTCATTCATTTTGTGGGACTAGAAACCAGAAATGCTCACACTGCAGCCCACAGGGCAATGAGGCCCACAGCCTGTTTTTCAAATAAAGTTTTATGGAAACATAGCTGCGCTCTTCATTTAAGTATTATTCATAGCCGCTCTCATGTTATAGTGGCAGAGTGGAGTGATTGTCCAGATGACCAGCAAAGTATAAAATACTTACTCTTTCGTCCCTTACAGGAAACGTCTGCTGCGTGGAGTCATCAGAAAGGAGGCACTTTTTCTCCTGTCCCCTCAGGAAAGCGGGCATGCTTGTTCGTTCTGGAACTTCTTGCACCTAGGAGGTTGGCCATCATCGTGGGGTTGTAAAGGCCGCCCACGAAGACTTCCCAACCCCGGCCTCCATTAAGAGAAGGTGATCCAAAAAGGAGAAAGTGCTTCACAGAGAAGATGCTGGAGACTGAGTCTCAGATGGGAGGGCATTCCCAGAGTTTCTTAAAGTTTGTGCAAATATGGTTTTAGTGCTGGCTCGGTCCTGATTGACTTGTTGCCCTCAATTAAATTCCAGAGGAAAAGATTCTGCGGGGTTCGAGGATCTCTCTCAAGGACTTTAAGGTTCTCGGAAATCTGATGCATGAACTAGAACACATGACGATGTCACAATGTTTGAGGGTCAGGAAAGGGGTCATCAGGTGTTCAGTTCTCCAGAAGCCCAGCCCATGAAGGGTCATGAGAAAAAGACGAATTTCTTCCCCTCCTATCTTCAGACACCCAGGTCTATGGAATAGGGGTTCAGAGCCCTGAAATTGGCTGAGTCTTTGTAGCCAGAAGCCCCATAAGCAGGTCAGGCCCCCACATGAAACCACAGATCTGCAGTGACCGTAGCCAGAGGACAAAGAGCCATCCAGGCGTCCTCTTCCATCGAAGGTGCTCTGCCTCCCAGGTTAGTAAATAACTCCAGGAATTTCAGATCAGAACCAGAGCTCCAGAGGAAGTCTTCATTTGGACACGACCCCGATGCAATTATAGCTGTCGGTCAACCAGGTCAACTTTCCAAAGAGCTAGTTGTGGGCCAGAGCCACACTCGCTGCCGGCGGGTCTCAGAAGGACAGTCCAGCCACACGAGGGCTGAGAAACTGTTCGCTCTCCCCATTAAGAAAAGACAATATCTATTTGTTATGCCCTTTGGAGGCACGCAACTGGCATGAAACCTTTGTGTTCCACGGGAAAGATCCCATTCATCTTAAATATCCACTTCCCTGGGAACTGGCACAGCCTCCAACTTCCAGCCAACCCAGGAGAATTTCCCCAGGATTCCAATTCACTTGCAGAGACACGTGGCCCTTCATCATATTGATGCCATCTGCTCGAAAGCACCACACAAGGGAATCTGGCAAAATCATATGCTGCTCAAGGAAAGGAAAAAAAATAACCCATTCTCTCCCTCCTCAAGGGAAACCGAAAACTGTAATTGTTTTTCCAAAACACTCATACCAGAGGCGCTGCAAGGGACCGGAGAGATTTCTCATCAAAGGGATTTAAGACAATTTGCAGCACGACTCGAATCACAGCAGCAGAAATGACTGCTCTGCTCTGCAGAAATTTTTTAATTGCCTTGGTGGATCTCTTCCCTTGCTTCCAGTAATTTTATAATTATTGTTATTGGGTTGGGTTTTTCTTTTTTCTTTCTTTCTTTCTCTCTCTTCTCTCTCTCTTTTTTTAGAAAGCATCTCCATGTGTTTTCAACAGTTGTCATGGAGACTTGGCACCACAAAGAGAAAATTTATTTCAAAGTCTCATATTCTCAAAACAAACACACACACAAAAAAAAATCTCAGGAGAAAAAAAAAGAAACTTTGAAAACCAAAATATTGTGATAAGATCTATAAATTTATTTCTGTCTCTGGCATCCACTTGGATCCTCACCATCTGCCGTCACCCTACTACTATTGGCTTTTTCTACAATGTTATGATTGCACATGACAGCAAATACCAAACTTTCCCAAATTAATGAAACATAATTAACATAACTAATAAGTGATTGAAAAAAGCAGCAAATACAGACTCAAGTGATTGACAAAAGGCGCCAAGGAGCATGTCTACACCAAAGCAGATAAGCAGATGGAAGCATCTTTGTGGCAAGACTGTTGGTCAGCTCAAAGGCACGGGCTGACACCCAACACATTGTATAACCTCCAAGCAATTCTGAAGAGGATGACTGCTGAATAATCCTGAACTCACTCCGCAAGCACAGACAAGTCTGTAACGTTGAGTGTGAAGACTAAGTATTCTGCGTTTTCCATGAATATACACAAGCATAATACCTTAAACACTGTCTCCTTTAATTATAAGGACCAAATATGTATTTGGAGCCAGGCGAAAAACTATAGGGTACAAGCATGCAGTGAACCCAAGAGCACTACAAGGCCATGCTACGGAAGATAATGTGACCTGTGCTCCCAGACGATCTGAATTGCTGGATTTCAGGAAGCAGGAGGTGACAGGGCTTTCAGAAAAGACATCTCATAGAAGACAAAAGATGGAAATAAAAAACCAAACCCTCATGTTTGTGAAGCATGCGCCCTTTCAGAAGGCTTTCTGATGTTTGTGGGAGAGACTTGACCCTCTTTTTCTCATATTTCCATCCTCCCACTTCTCGTTGGGGACCAGAGTCACCGTAGGTTGTACAGTCATTTGGGACCTTCGCTTTCTTCCTCTTCCTGTCTGTCTCCTCCATGAACACTCATACTTATTGCACAATCTCATTTTTAATTTCGCTTTCACTTTTTCTCTTCCCTCCTCATAAATGCTACATAAACATTTTTTCTTTTCGATATTCTCCTTTTAGAAATTTAGAACATTCAGCATGTAAGACTCATCTGTAATGTTTTTCTGTTCATTACATTCCAAGTTCCCCTGGAAAACCTCGAGGGAGACACGATCAGGCGAGGAGAAGAGTATTTAAAAGAAAGTGATAAAAGAAAAAGCCACTATCTCAGCAGCCAAAATAGAGCCAAGAAAACCGACCTCACACAGGTTTATGAGATCCCCACCGCACTGAGGTGAGGCAATTTGAGAAGTCACAGGTACCCGGCAAAAGAAAGAAAATTCTTTCTCCCAACAACACAAGGAGGGTTGGGTTTTACAGAGCCGCAGTGCACCTGTATGCTAATTTTAAGCTCTCCCTTCCCCACCTGTCCCCACACCCTTTAGTACACATTGAAGGCTCAATAACATGGATGGAGGAGCCAACACACTCCCTTCTGGCTCCTTCCAGCCTGGACTACCCACCAAACACTTCTTTCCCTGCTGTGCTCATCCCACAAATGAAACTTCCAGGAGTGCTGGGCCACATCAGCAGCCTTGGCCTATTCCTACCAGGAGGGGTGGGTTCCTTGTGAGCATCCTCTCTCCTTGCCAACTCTATCAGTTTCCTGTCTCTGTTTCGACAAATGACCACAAACATAGGGGCTTAAAACAACACGAGTGTGTTATCTCACAGCTCTGGAGGTCAGAAACCTGAGATGAGT
Organism: Cynopterus sphinx; assembly: GCA_030015415.1. Classification (NCBI taxonomy): domain Eukaryota; kingdom Metazoa; phylum Chordata; class Mammalia; order Chiroptera; family Pteropodidae; genus Cynopterus; species Cynopterus sphinx. The sequence continues at coordinate 3,280,773 of CM057380.1, read as the reverse complement.
GTTACCAAAACGGAGGTTCCAGCAGGGCCGGTTCCTTCTGGAAGCTCCAAGGGACACTCTGTTTCCTTGCCTTTTCTAGCTTTCTAGCAGCTGCCTGTGTTCCCTGGCCCTTTCCTCCATCTTCAAAACCAACAGCTTGGGCAAACAGCTGATCCCAGGTCTGAGCGGGAAACACACACACAAATCTAAAATTTTGTCCTCCAAAAATAAGGAAGCTGCCCAAAATTACTAAGGACATGTCAGAAGAGATTAGAGTCAAACTCAATAAGCTCTTACTCACCCAAAATCATACAATTTGAGCATCACAAGAATAATAACTGCAATAGATGAAACCCGTAAGTTCATAATAATATTTGAAAGTTAACTGATCCCAACTGGAAGCTGGCATTGAACACATCACAACTACATCACCACTTTGAAACTGGTAAAGGAGATGGACTTGGCTTTTTTGTGCCTTGCTTCCATAAGACAAACTGCAGGATAAAAAGAATTGATGAGAAAGGGATTCCAATTAATAAATAAAGAAATAATCTAATGTCATCATTTTGAAACTCTGAATAAATTAATGAATTTTGGCAATGATAATCACAAGAAAAGAGAGAGCCTGACATGAAGCACTTCTAGACAAAGGACCCAACAACATCTCTGAAGTCGTCTTGATATTCCCAAAACCGTGAACTTGAATCTAATCAAACCTCTAGATCTAACTATTAATGGATAGAAAAATGAAGAGATAGAGGTGCATGTTAGACAAAATCATGGGAATTCAATCAGCAATATCAGACTCTAGTAAATTATAAGACAAATGTGTTGGTTTCATCAATAAATAAATTACAGAAAATAAGAAAATACATGGATCAATCTAAATGATCCAACCTTGTTTGGATCCCAATTCAAATAAGCAGGCTGTTGATTATAAGCAAATACAGTAAAGTTTCTGGATACAAAAATCAATGTTCAAAATTCCATAGTGTTCTTATACTGTAATAATGAATTGTCAGGAAAAAGAAGTAGAAAAAATAATTCCTTTTACAATTGCAACAAAAAGAATAAAATACCTAAGAATAAATCTAACAAAACATGTGAAGGCCTATATGATGAAAACTGTAAGACTCTATTAAAAAAAATTGAAGAAGATAGAAAGAAATGGAAAGATATTCTGTGTTCTTGGATTGAAGGAATTAATATAGTTAAAATGATCTTATTACCTAAAGCATTACATAGATTTAATGAAATCCTCAACAAAATCTCATCAACATTTTAAAAAGAAATAGAACAAAAAAATCACCTGATTTGTATAGAAGCACAAAAAAAACCAAATTGCCAATGCCATCCTGAGGAAAAAGAATGAGGTTGGAGGCATTACTCTGCTCGACTTCAAATTATACTACAAAGCAAAAATAATCAAAGTGGCACGGTGTTGGCAGAAAAACAGACACACAGACCAGTGGAACAGAATCAAGAGTCCAGAAGTGAACCCATGTGTATATGAACAAATAATTTTTGACAAAAGAGCCAAAAACATGCAGTGGAGAAAGGAAAGCCTCCCCAATAAATGGTGCTGGGAAAACTGGAAAGCCACCTGCAAAAGAATGAAACTAGACTGTTGTCTATCACTACACACCAAAATCAACTCAAAATCGATTAAGGACCTGAATATAAGACCTGAAACAATAAATTGTATAGGAGAAAACACAGGGACTAAACTCGTGGACCTTGGACTTAAAGAGGATTTTATGAATTTGACCTCAAAGGCAAGGGAAGCAAAAGCAAAAATAAACAGTAAAAGAAACCGTCAACAAGGTAAAGAGACAACCATCTAAATAGGAAAATATATTTGTAAGTAACACTTCTGATAAGGGCCCAATATCTAAAATATACGACGAACTCATGACTCAATAACAGCCAAAAACAAATGATCCAATTAAAAAATGGGCAGAGGACCTGAACAGACACTTCTCCTAAGAAGACATAAAAATGGCCAACAAACATGTGAAAAGATGCTCAACATCGCTAGCTGTTAGGCAAATGCAAATCGAAACCACGATGAGGTGCCATCTCACACCTGTTAGAATATCTGTATCTACAGGACAAGTAATAACAAGTGCTGGAGAGGATGTGGAGAAAAAGAAACCCTCATGCACTGCTGCTGGGACGGCAAATTGGAACAGCCACTATGGAGAACAGTATGGAGCTTCGTCAAAAAACTAAGAATTGACCTATCATATGATCCAGCAATCTCTCTACTGGGTAATTACCCCCAGAGACTGGAAAACATATATTTTAAAAGATATCTGCACACTGATGTTCATAGCAACATTATTCACGGTGGCCAGGACATGGAAACAACCGAAGTGTCCTTTGATAGATGACTGGATAAAGAAGCTGCGGTACACATATACAGTGGAATATTACTCAGCCATAGAAGAGATGAAATACTGCCACATGCGACAACATGGATGGATCTTGAAATAATCATGCTAAGTGAAATAAGCCAGACAGAAAAAATTGAAAACCACATGATATCACTTATATGTGGGATATAAACCTGAAAGCAACAAACAGGACAAACAAACAGAGACTCATGGACATGGACAACAGATTAGTGGTTACCAGGGGGTAGGGCGTGGCAGCAGCAGGGAGGTAGACAGAGTAAAGGGGATCAAGTATGTGGTGACAGAAAGAAATCTAACTATGGGCAGTGAACACAATATATATATATATATATATATATATATATATATATATATATACGCGCCTTACTGTTGAATTGTACATTGAAACTTACTGGATTTTTTTTAACTAATGTCACCATAATAAATAAATAAATAAATAAATAAATAAATAAATAAATAAATAAATAAATTGATAGATAAAAAGTAAATAAGTCCGTAAATAAGTAAATAAATAAATAGGCTGTCGAGAAAATAATAATAAAATTCATGAGACAGTTCAGGAAATATAAACACTGACTGGATACTTAGTGATATTTTAAAAATTATGATTTGTATAGCCATGGCAATCTTGAGAAAGAAGAACAAAGTTGGAGGTATCACACTACCTGACATCAGACTATATTACGAGGCTACAGTAAGCAAACCAACATGGTACTGACATAAAAAACAGATACATTGATCAGTGGACTAGAATAGAGGGCCCAGAAATAAATTGATGCCTATATGCTCACTTAATATATGACAAAGGAGGCAAGAATATACAATGGCGTAAACACAGTTTCTTCAATAAATGGAAAAATTGGACAGATACATGTGGGAAAAAAAAGAAAGTGGACTGCCTTCTTTCACCATATACAAGAATAGACTCAAAAAGGATTAAAGACTTAAATGTAAGACCCAAAAGCATAAAACTTCTAGAAAAAAAACATAGGTAGTAATCTCTCTGATACTGCTACTAGTGATTTATTTTTGGACCTATCTTTTTGGGCAAAGGAAACCAAAGAAAAAATTAACAAATGGGACTGTATCAGACTAAAAAGTTTTCACACAGCAAAGGAAACCATCAACAAAACGAAAAGACAACCTACTGAATGGGGGGAGATATTTGCTTATGATACATCTGCTAAGAGGTTAATATAAAATATATAAATAACTTGTACAGCTCAACAACAACAACAAATAAACCAATCCAACTAAAAAATGGGCAGAAGACCTGAACAAATATTTCTCCAAAGAGGAAATAGAGATGCCCAATAGACACATGTTGCTCAGGGTCACTCATCATCAGAGAAATGCAAATTAAAATCACAATGAGATATCAGCTCTCACTTGTCGGAATGGCTATCATCAATAAATCAAAGAATGACAAGTGTTGGCGAGGATGTGGAGGAGAGGGAACCCTCATATGCTGTTGGTAGGATTTCAAATTGGTACAACCACTATGGAAAACAGTCTGGAGGTTTCCCAAAAAATTAAAAATGGGTATACCTTTTGACCCAGCAACTGCACTTCTGGGTAGTTACCCAAAGAAAAACCAAAACAATAATTCGTAAAGATCTATGAACCATCTAGGATCAATAACCTAGGATATGGAAGCAACCTAAATGCCCATCAACAGATGATCAGATAAAGAAGTTATGGTTCCTATATACAATGGAATATTTCTCAGCCACTAAGAAAAATGAAATCCTACCATTTGCAACAACATGACCTAGAGATTATTGTGTTGAGTGAAATGAATCAGACAGAGGAAGATAAATACCATATGATTTCACTTATATGCGGAATCTAGGGAACGAAAAGAACAAACTAATCAAAAACAGACTCACAGTTATAGAGGACCATCTGGCAATGGCCAGAGGGGAGGGGGTTGGGGGGCTGGGAGAATGGGGTGAAGGGTTACAGAAATACAAATTAGTAGTTGGTAGATGGTCACGGGGATGGGGAGCACGGCATGGGGAATGCAGTCAGCGTTCATGCAATGGCTGGGTGGAGGCCAGAGGAGAGAAAGAACGATCAGGGGGGTTGCTTTATAAACCGCATAAATGTCTAACCAGTGTACTGTACACTTGAAACTAATAAAAAAATATTTTTTTTTAAATCATGATTTTTACATGTGATAATGGTCCTGTAGTTTTATTGGTATTACTGGTTTTTAACTTCTCTTTTTCTTATCTTTCAGACACACACTGAAATATTGAGAGGTAAATTTATCTGATTCCTGGAAAATGACCTGAAAATAATCTGAAGAAGGGGGGATTAGAGAGGTTAGAGGAAAGAACACTGGCAGGTCAGTGGTCCAGGTTCGCGACAAACTGCTCTCCAACTGGGCATGTTTTCAAATTTCCACAGTAAAAGTTTTTAAATCATATTTACACATCATTTTCAGTGACCCGGAAAAATGCTGGTGACATAACGTTAAGTAGAGAAGGAAAGAAAAAAGATTTATGCAGCATGACCCAGGTTATGCAAATCCACATGTCCTATACCCGAATGTCCCCAGCGGCCATCATGGCTGGTGGGATTATGAGAAATTTCATTCCTTTCTCTACATTCTAGTTTCCCAACCTTCTACAATGGACATGTAAAACCCGAATAATTAGGGAAAATAGATACGTATTCTAATGTTTAAGAATAGATGGACTCTGAGCCATTTGAAGTAATGTCTTTGAGTAACTTTCTCCCAGAAAGTGCTCGTGACATCCCATAGTTCACCTGCGCATTAAAATTCACGTCTGGTGTGAGGCAGTGAGCGTGTCGCTCGGTATCTAACATGAGGCACCATATCAAGAAATGAAGTTATCTATGTTTCCAGAATTCCACTCAGTGTTACCAAAAGAACGAACAAAGTCCAATCATTTCATTTATTTGGCTACCTCGAGTGTCCCGGAAGGAGACATTGTTCTAGAAGCTTCTGTGCCCCAGATGACTTGGGCGCTTTTACCCTTTCTGTTCTGGTGAAAGCTGTCATCTAGAAGGTTCCACACACTCTTCTAATGCCTTTCCCCATGAAGCCTCGGACTTCCAGTCCCTGGGCATGGGTGCAGGGTGCGGGCGGCAGTCCTGGCGGCTGTTTCCTCCGAGGCCCTGCGCCACAGACCTCCCACCAGCCCGGGATTGCTTTTCCAGCAGGGTATTTGTGCAAAAGGAACGTGTGTGCTGGTGCCTCCTTAGAAACCTTCCCTTAAAATCCTCCGAAAGAAACGCGATAGAGATCTGAGCAAGGCTTATGTTACCCACCAGCCTAGAAAGTTCCAGAAGGGTTTGAAATGAGGACACAGCCATCAATGGCCTCTTCCACTCTCACAGAGTCATGTATACCCTGGGAGGATCTGGCTGAATGATTTTCTCTCCCATCGTTTGGATTTCTTCGTGGTTTTGTTTCACTTTTGTCTTTCTTCTTGTTCGGTCTGTGTTGCCTGGAGATGATCTGATTTCTGATAAAATCTTAACTCGGGAACTTCTTGGATTTCCTGCCTGGAGATCCTCTCCCCAGCATCTCCACGTCTATCCGCACACGTGCGTCTGTGCTTCCATCCTTCTCTCCCAGGGGGCTCTCAAATGTCTTCTCCAAGGTCCACAAGTCACCTCTAAGGCTGGATATTCCATTTCGTCAATGGGACAAGAGAGACACCAAGAGGCCAGGTGACACTCCTCAGCGAGAGCACAGGGGGAGAGCGTGCACCTGCACTCACACGCAGGCCCCGTGCTCACTCTGACTTCCAAGGAGGCCTCCCATTTCCATGGTCAACCATCCCAAACGGGAGACCACGGTTTCTCCCCTCAGGCTTCATCTCCTGGCCACAGGCACATCCGCTGTCACGACATCTGCCCCAGGATCAGCAAGGGAAGGGGTCAAGGTCACGGCACATCTTGGGTTCCACAAGATGGAACCACCATCAACAGGGTCGCCCTATATGGAAACTGAACTTGGCCACGCGAGGGAGAAGAGCCAACTGGGAAGGTCAGAGAAAGGAAGAGAGAACGTGGCTCCTTGGGAGAGCAAAAGAGCTTGGGCGACCCACCCACCTTCCCGACATCACCCAGACACCCCTGAAGAGACGGTTCCTGTGAGCGAGGACACACACCTGGGTTCCGCCCGCCAGTGCAAGCCATCGTCCCCCCACCTGGGGACCAGCAGTGAAGGGCAGACCGTCCGCCGTGCCTGGGCATCCTGAACCACAGCAGGCCTGCATGCCCCGCTCGGAAGAGGGGGGACCGAACACTTCTTTTCTCTTTAGCTGTCTGCAAGGAGCCCTCCTCCCCAGACATCAGGGATGAGGGGACACCTTCCCAGGGAGCCTGGGCAGGGGGCATTCCTAATGGGGGGTGGAGGAGGGAGTGTCCAGAGCAACGAGAAGTGGGGATGGGGGAGCGGCCACCGGTCAGGCCACAGGGAGAGACAGAGATACCTTCTCATGTCTCTTTGCACAGTAGGACCCTCAAGGGGAAGAGCCTGATCAGGTCCCACCTGCCATGGAGCTTCTCAAACTGCAATGTGCATAGGAGGCCGGTTCCAAGGCGGGTGCTGAGTTGCCAGGTCTGGGTGGGGCCTGCAGTTCTGCGCGTCAGCAGCTCCCAATCGGTGGTGTCACGGGGACACACGGACCACACTGTGGGCAGCAGAGGCTCAGAGCTGAGCTGTCCGAGGCGGCAGCACCGGCCTCCGTGGCCAGGGGCACTCGAATGTACCTGGTTGGAACTGAGAACTGAGCAGTGCTGTAGATGTACAAACCACACTGCGTTTTGATTTAGAATGACGCAAAGCATGTAAACATCTGCGATTTTCTTGTTTTAACATGTGGCGGGATATTTTGAATATATTGGGTTACGTAAGTTATGTTATCAAAATTAACTTCACTCCTTATTCTTTTTTTTTTTAATGTGGCTATTTAAAATATATATATATATATATATATATATATATATATATATATATATATATATATATATACGACAAGAGGGCTCACATTAGATTTCTATCCGGCGGCACTAATCTACAGAACTCCCCAAGTTTTCAAGCTATGATGCTGGGAATTACTCTCAAAGACCATTTTATATCTGCCTCTTCCTTGCAAATTCACCCCATTTATCCGCCTGCCAACACGGTCTTGTCAACCCAGCTCTTCTCACTAGAAAGAAGAAGAAAAAAGGCTAATGGGAGCCAGATACGTATTGGCCCTGCATTTTTATTTTGCACCAGCCCCACAAATGACGTAGTAGGAGGTACACCCGGGGACAGGGAGGCCCACCCAGGGACAGGTGTACCTAGAGGCAGGTAAGCAGGCGACACACGAAGCTTTCATCACTAAACCTGCGAGACCCCTTAGGCCATTCCTTGCTGAACTCACTTACAAGCATGGAGACCCCTTTTACCCACCCCATCCCCCTCCCCGAGCCCCTAAACCCCCTTTCTCAGCCACATGCTGGGGCTTCAAGCATTTCTCTGATGTCATTAGTCCCCCTGGTTCAAAGTGCTATCACTGACTCTGAGTGCCCCCTGACCCGTGGTCTGGATCTTCTTCCAACGTGGCCTTGGGGACACCCAGTGCAGAATCCGCTGTCTTTGGCTCTAGGGGACTGTTGCTTATAAGGACGGTTGTTGCTCAGGTGACTTGAGAACTGGGAAGAGATTCTCCTGGAGCCCCCTTGAGCCAGCAGATTGGGGCTCTTTGATTTCCCGCCAACAGCTGATTCCCAAGCTGTACTTGAGTTAGGGTCCAGACCCTCCCTCCCTTCCCCCACACAGCTTTCAGTTTTCCTTCCTTCCTCCTAAATTTCCCTTGCGTGTGTCTGACACACCCTTTTCCTCATCCTCTCTCTGCTAATAACCCTAATCTATCAGGCCCAGGGCTGACCTGCTTTTTTGGGGGTTTTTTTTTTTTTAGTTTTTTGTTTGTTTGTTTGTTTGTTTTTTGCTCAGCTCTCTCTCCAACAAAAAGCCGAGAGAGAGACGGAATTCACATTCTTTCTGCTGTGTGTTGTTGTCCCTTTTCAAGGTCTTATCAAGGGATGTGACACCAAAGACTAAGGGGAGAAATTTTGATCACAGAGGTCGTCAGGTTGGTTTTTCGGTTTATTCCATTTCTATACACCTACCTCTCCAGTGATGATGTCATACAAAGAGCATCAGAAGAGAATTAGAGAATTCAGGCTCGTAACCTCTGCTATGTGGCTTTAGGTCAGTCCCGTAACCTTGCAGGATCTTGGCTTCTCATCCCTGAAATAACGGTGCTAGATTCCATCATGGTCTCAGATGAGTCTGTAATTCACGTCAGAGTCACCACCCTGAATGATTCCACAAAGCGGAGCAAGCATTTCACCAGACTGAGAGGTTCAGGGTCTCCCGCGTTCATCCGCACCCGCTGTGACAACGCTCTCTGACCAAAAAATCTCAGATCTTGGTGACTTAAAGCAACGGACATCCCTCTCTTGCTCACAGCTCTGCAGAGGGGCAACGGCGCCTTACTCCAGCTGCAAACCGAATTCGGGTCGACTGAACATAGCTCTCATTCCGGGGCTCAGGCTCACCTGGCAGAAGCTACGTGGGGCACGTTCTTCTCATGGTAAATGGTGGGGGCACCGGAAGCCAGGCCGAAGCCCTCGAACATATGCAAAGCCTCTGCCTGAGTCACGTCAGCCCACATTCCATCAGCCCCAGCAAGTCATGTGGCCAAGTCCACCATCTGTGGGGTGGGGGAGGCCTGGCAAGGACCGGAGGGAAGGAAGAACTGGGAAGAAACACGCTGTCCGCCACAGCTAGGCATCTGAACCCTCTAGGTTACAGGCAAGTTTACACTGCCAGTTGTTATGGTTGGATTATATCCTGCCCACCCCCCCCCAAAAAAAAAAGATATAGCAGCGCCCGGACCCGCAGCACCTCAGGGCATGCCCGTCCTTGGAGAGTGGGCCTTTATAGACACGATCAAGTGAGGTCATCAGGGTGACCCTCTCCCAATGTGACTGTGTCCTTATAAAAAGGGGAAGTCTGGACACAGAGACAAGCCTGGAGGTGAGGGGAAGACGGCCAGCTAGGAGTCAGAGAGACAGGCCCTCACAGCCCGAGAAGGGACCAGCCCAGCTCACACCTTGACCTTGAACTTCTGGCCTCTAGACTGTGAGGCAATAAAGCTCTGCTTGAATCCTCCCAGTTTGGGTACTTTGTTACAGCAGCTCCGGGAAACTAATACGCCCTACACGCATGTGTGTCTGGGGAGAGGGTCTGGGATTTTTATTAGATTCTCAGGGAGGATTCGTGATCCACCAAAGCAATGCAATGAATGCGACTGCGAGTTCCAGGGGCTTCCGCTGCAACGAGAAGGCAAGGGTCTGCACACTGGCTCCCATATCAGCCATGATGCCCAGAGATCCAACTCGGTCCAAGGCCATCCTAGAAAGTGCCCATTGCCTCGGCCTGGCCCCAAAGAGGCACCCAACCCCCGAGATGGGAGTCCCTGGCCTTCTCGGTCCTCCTACTGCCAGGGCTGGCCCCATCGATTTGTCTCCTTGGGATTTTGATTCGTCTTTGATGAAGAACATCCAGGTTTGGGCAGACTGGGGTACACACCTATCGTCTCAATTGTCAACACTCATGGTGGCCCCAGGTCGCTGGCCAAAAATCAATTCAATTTATTTTTGAATTGATATTATTATTTTTAAATTGATATTAAAAATCAATTTAATGTCAAGTGGCCAAATAACCAGAATGCTCAATTTGCCGTAGCCACTTACTTGGATGTGTTCTAAGATTATCGAAGAACTTTAGCAGAAATGTGTTAAGAGTATTGATAAGAAGTTAGCTTCTGATGAGTAAATACATAGGAAAACATATTTCGTTATCCGTAACCAAATTTAACATTTGTGGTGAAAACTTTCACATTATGCTGAAAGCTAAAGGAAAACATATGGGCTAATTGGCCTAGTGAACTGATTTTCACCCCAGCGACCGTCGTGTCCAGTTGCTCAGGCTGTGACTATGCACCCGCAGGGACGCCACACAGATGGCCATGATGTCACCTGGGGTGTCAGTGCAGCGAGCATCCCTTCGACGGGTTACCCCTCCCCAGCCTGAGGGCCCGGTCTCCGTGCTGATTGTCCACAGGGACTTTCCCCCGACCACAGGTCACAGCCTCTCCCACCCCCACCTCCTGGCATCCCACCCGCCCTCGTCGGAATCCTGCAACGAGACCCTTTGTTCCTGCAATCCCGTCCCGTTCTTTGCCACCTCCCATACGTCTAACACAGATGCATCGTGCAAAAGAAGCCTTGATCTCAGCAACTATTGAATTCCACACGCCGTGAGGCTGGGAGGGGAAGTTCATGGCGGTAGGTAGAGGTAGACAGATGTACCCTACGAGACAAAGAAATTCCGAAGAGGAATGGCAAGACTCTGCCTAGCGACTTGCCAGCAATATGCCCTGAGGAAAACTGTGTGTCGTGTCGCATTGAAAGGGACCTGAGACTGTCTAAGAGGCACCGCGTCGATGCCTCATAGATGCAAGGAGCCGGTGCACGGAGACACTCGAGTCATAGCTGCTCCTCTGGGACACGACGTTCTGTGTGGCGTCCCTGTCACTTTTTTAACTGAGGAGACATGTCCATAACGTAAAATTAACACTTGACAGTGATCGATTCGGTGGCATCTAGCAGATTCACAACGTTGTGGTGCGAACACCACCTCTGTCTACTTCCAAATCGTTCCCATCACCCCGAAGGAAAACCCCAGACCCAGTAGCCGCCACTCTCTAGTGCCCCTTGCACCCCCAGCCACTGGGAACCGCCAACCTGATGGGTCCCTTGGCATCTGCCTATTCTGGACATTTCATTTAAATGGAATTGTGCAATATGCGACCTTTCATATCTGATTTTTTGGCCCGGCGTAATGTTTTTGCGGTTCAGCCATGTCGTAGCGTGTATCAGTACTTCCCCCTTCGTTGTGACTGAATGATATTCTACCGTACGGACATACCGCATTCCGGGTATCCACTCGCTCTGTTAATGGGCATTGGATTGTTTCCGCCTCTTGGGTATCAGGGCTAGTGCTGCTACGAACATCGCATGCGGCAAGTACAGATGATGCTCCTCAGATGACCAAGGGGCTACGTCCCGATAAAGCTGAACATATCGCAAACTGAAAATGCATTTAATAATACCGAATGTCACAGCCCAGGCTGGCTTACTGCAGCATGCTCAGGACTCCACGAGCCTGCAGCTGGGCATGGCCCTTTAACGCAGCACGTACACCGTAGACTATTCATTGCTTAGCCTCGTGGCGAAGGCCTCAGTGGGAGCCAGTGGGGAGGGGGGTCCCCTGTCCACTCACTGCCCGGCTCCACCAGAGAGCATCGTACCACGTGTCACCAGCCTATAGGCAAAGACCGAAATTCAAACCCCAAAGTGTGGTGGCTACTGACTGGGTACCGCTCTCACACCAGGGCAAAGTCAAAACTCGTCAGCCATACGTACCATCATAAGTCGGACCCTCCGCATTTGTGTCTGCTCTTTCTAGGCATCCACCTGGAAGCGAAGTCGCCCCGCACCCCCATCATTTCGATTTTCCGGAGAACTTTGCTGCTACCCCGTGTGGCAGGGTGTTTTCTGCGTTGCATCCGCTCATATTTTCAACATGTATGCCCAGTCTTTGTCCTCTAGATCAGGGGTCGGCTCACTTTTCCCACAAAGACCCAGATAAGGGAACATTTTGGATTTCGCGGGCCTTACGGTCTGTTGTCACTACTCCACTCCACTTTGTGGCATGAAGCAACTACAGAGGATGTGTAAAAAGTTTATCCAAGAAAAACTAATTCACAAAAAGGCAGACGGCGGGCCAGGTTTGGCCCTCGAGCTGTATAGCTTGACAATCTGGCTGAAGGACAAGCACAGAAGGAGGCGGCCTCTGCTCCGTGGATGATGGGCCTCCTCCAGCCGGCTAGCTGAGCAGAGGCTAGGATAAGCTAGGACAGGCTAGGACAGGCTAGGATGGGTTAGTAGGATAGGCGAGGATAAGCTAGGCTAGGCTAGGAGAGGCGAGGTCCGCGTGCATGGCATATACACACAGGGACATAGGCCCCCCTACCTTCCTATCTCCAGTGAAAATAGCAAGGAACACGGACACAGCTCACAGCAGAAGAGAATAGGGCAGCCCCTTCGAACTTCCTGAGTAGAAAAATGCGAAATCCTGGACGGTGTTCCCGATGGGAGCAGCTGCGTTGGGTTCTAGGAAAGGCAGCCACCCGCCATGTTTAGAGGATGAAAGGCTGGTGGACGCGCTGACTCACCCCCTGCCTCACCAACCCCCAGGTTTGTTCGAACATTCACGCTTTGTCAGATTTATGAGCAGCCCGAGCTCAGACACTCCTCCACCCAAGGCGTGTTTGTGGAGCCCCGGGCTCCCTCCGGGCACTGTGCTGCGTCTTCGGTCTTCCCAGGAGGTGTCCTTGGGCAATCCGCCTTGGACACTTTCAGTAACTGGGAGCGGTACAGGGCCGTCCTCACCCCCTGGGGCTGTGCTGTGCTTCCTCAGAAATGTCTCAACTTCACCAGCATAATTACAGACCCCCCTCCAGCCCATGGAGCGCCACCAGGCACGCCCAGCGCCGACAGACAGAGAACAGGCAAGGACACAAGGCGAGAGCCACGAAGAAAGGCGCATGAACTGCAGCCTTGATCGCCACCCATGTTGGGGTTTGTTTTTTTTTAATCCATTTCACATTCGGTGACTTCAGAAAAGTTCCCTGACTCTGGCGAAGCCACCAGCCAGATTCCAAGGCCCTCCTGCCCATGCAGAAGAGCGGTCCTTCCTCCGAGGACGTTCTCGGAGCACGTCCCTCACACTGCAGTCTCAGAAAAGGCCGATGAGAGAGTGGGTCTGGACAGCTCAGAGATGAAACATGCAGGCCCCGGGGCCAGGCAGGCCTGGGTTGGAAAGGCTGCCTGCCCTTTCGCCTACTGGCTGCTCCCTGAGCTGTCAAACCCTGACGATAGCAGCTGCTCCACAGAGTCGCTGTGCAGCCAGACGACACATGCCGTCTGCGGTGAGCACAAGGTATGGGCCGGCAGCAAGGCAGAGAGAGGGCTTTCTCTCCTGGCCTCGCTCACTCAGCGGCACAGAATACAGAGCAGGTGGGCAAAGGGCTGCCCTGAGAAGCCGTAGCGGCTAGAAAGGAAAACAGGATCCGGAGGTCATGGAGGCAGACAGACAGAGGTCAGGGCCGGTCTGTTACGGGGTGGGAACAGCACCACGTGGTGGGGACCGGGGACGGGATCTGGGCCGCGTGGGTGAAAAGGGGCCCATTACCAAGTGAGCGCTGGCCACCAGGGTCCCTGCAGCCTGCAAGGAGGTCCCTTCCATGGCCACGTGGAGGTGGGCAGCCCAGAGAGACCCAGGAGCACTCTGGGCCACAGCACTCTGGCACACACACATGCACACACGCACACACGTGCGCACACACATGCACGTTGCTTCCCACAATGGCACGACGGCACGTCCTCCCCGCCGAGCCAGGTTTCTAGAGTGCAGGGGCCTCGCTGGATGTCTTTTTTGTCAACTGTGCACTAGCTCATTCCCCGAAGCAGGGGACCCTCTGCCCACGTTTCATCCGTGTGCCACTGCTGAGGCTTCGCTCCGAGGACGCTACAGGAGGGCGAACAGCACGAACGAAATGAACAACGAGGGAGGCGACGCCGCACCCACTTCAGGGGAGAGCTGGAAAGATGCACGGAGATGGCCAGAAAGCGCTTCTGTCTCCTGACCCGCTGCTGCCCGTAGAGTCCTCTTACTCTGCTAGGTGGTTAAAACCCGACTCCTAGTGGGGGGTGCCCCCCATCACCCCGGCCCCGTCGCTGGGGAGGTCCAGCCTGGCAGCAGGTGATGTCACCCCACGGGAACCTGCTTGACTCCTCTCAAGATCTACCTCTTCCGAGAGAAGGACATTTTCCTCCCGTTTTACAGACATTGAAACTGAGAGGTCCCAGGCCTGTGAGGCTTGGGGAGCCCTGCTGGAGCCTACACCCCGCCCCACTACCCCTTGGCTCCACCCAGGAGGGAGAGGGCACGGATCCCACACGTCCTGAATGAGTGTGATGAATGACACTCCCTCCATGCACTTATCATCTTCATCATCGTGATCACCCCGAAATAGAGCCTGGAGGCCAAAACTCCCTTTCGTTCTCCCCTGCCCTCTGAGCCCTAAACCTCCCCTCAGGCTCTGGGACTTCCATGGGGAATCTCCCAAAGTCCCAGTCACCGAATGGCACGGGGTGGAGCTGGAGCATTTTCGCTGAGGATGCGGTTTTTCAAGCTCCTGGGTTTAGCTTCGTCAGTCTCATGAGTGTGAGCATGTTTGGGGGGGGGTTGGGGGGCAGCGTGACTCAGGGTGGCAGGTTGCATAAATCGCGCTTGGGCAAACCGAGTGAGAAATCAGGAGCCCATGTTTGCATAAGCATCAGCGTTGGGCGCCGCTGAATGTCATTAGACACCAGAGAGCATCTGTGCTTTCTTGGAGACGGACGGGTAAAGGCCCAAAATGCAACCAGGACCCCTGAGGCTCTTAACACGGGAACCAGTCCACAGCCGCTAAAGCTGGGGAGTGGGACACGCTGGGGTCCAAGACCCGGCCCCGATGAGCACGAGCAAAGAGCAGAATTTTCCTGACGACTGCCGGCCATGCCCACCGCCGAGAGCACAGGATGGTGCGGGCAGCTTGCCGGGTGCCACGCGTGACACGAAGGACCATCGGGCCTTTACTGGACCACGCTAATGGCTGCAGGGCTGGGCCTGGCAGTAGTGGGTGGGGGGTGACCAGGGCTGGACAACAGATGCTTCCTCTCTGGTCGGGCCAAGGAGACCCACTGCCACCCTGTCCCCCACCCAGCTGGTGTCATGTGGCCCAGCGTGAGTCGCCTGGGGTGCTTGCTAGAGATGTGGGGCCAGAACCCTGCCCCAGATTCTGGTTCTCTAGTGGGGGGGGGGACCTGGGGAGCTGCAGCGACAAGCACCCCTGCCAAAATGCCAACTCTCAAAGTCAGAACCCCCAGAGACATCGTCCAAAACGATGTGTTCACCCTGAAGCACAGCAGACTCACTGAACCAAAATCCCCAAACCCTGAGCCAGACGACGCCCAGGCCTCCAATGAGTGGGACTCGGTCTCAGATGAGCGGTTCCCCAAGTGCGGCCTCGAGCCCAGCAGGGTCGGCATCCCCTGGGAGCCTGTTAGAGATGCACAGTCTCAGACACCACCCCAGACCGGCTGAATCGGAAACTCTGGGGGTCGGGGCGTCCCCGTCCCCCGCCAAGTGATACAGCTGAAGTGTGAGGACCACCACCCGACGGTGCACCTGCCGAGGGCCCGGACTTGTCCCGGCCACGGCTGCTCCCTCTATGCTTAGGGCACAGCGTTGGCACGGAGTTGGCACCAGGCCTCTCCTGAGAGAGCTGGGGCAGATCCTGGGCCACCGGCCACCCCGGAGGTCCTGCTCGGAAGGCGTCTGCGCCCTCCTAGCCCCCGGGGGTGGGCACAGGGCCCCCAGTGTGTCTCCCAGGAAGGCTGCTGTGAGCAACAGGGCTGGCCTTGCCCACTCTTGTTCTGCTGACTCCTTCCAGGCCGCCTGAAGCTGCCAGAAAACCTGACCTGTGCGTTTCCCTTCAGCGTCCCAGGAGCACAAAGTCCCGTGTGAAGTGGACGATCCTTTCTCTAGAAGTTCGAAGCACAGGACAGACACCCCACAGCCCCTGCACATGCACGCGTGGGTAATTTTCACGACCGTCCTGAGGGAAACCAGGGTTCTGCAGTGGTCCCCTTCCAGTTCTCTGGGACACAGCGTATCGGTCACAGCCCCTCCCATTCACTGGTCATCCCCCCCGTCACCACTCCCCCTTGCTCCAGATCCCCTCCACCTGCGGAAACACTGTCACCTTCACCGTGTGTCACTTCTGGACCTCCTGGACGTGGGTTAGCTCCCCACCGAAACTGCCGGTCCACTTGGGCAGAGACGATATCCACTGACTGTTTTGTTCTATTTCCTCTAATAGCTCCGCACCCAAGGGAGTTCAGTGTCCCTAAGGTGCTCCATTCGCGCTGGATGACAGTGCCAAACGCCCATGAGGAAAAGCAGGAAACCGCGTGTCCCTGTGCTGCACGAACGGGTCTATCACGCCGGGTCCCACAGCTCATTGTGGAAAAGCTGAGGTTGGAACGCATGCGGTCCCAAGGCCCATGCTCGGGCACTTTCGACCCATCTTAGGCAGAGATGCAGAGCCCAAGGCCAGCCCTCCTCACGCAGGGCCTTCCCGCCTCCCCAAAAAGTGAACCCAAACCAGAACTGCGATGAGGCCGTGGCCTGGAGAACGGACCCCCACACTGACTGCTCAGGACCGGATTCACCCCGATCCGGGCCCCTGAGGGGCCGGCCGGGTCTGAGCAGGGGCAGCAGGGGACAGAGCCACCCGCCGGGGTCTGGCTCTGACGCAGAGGGGCGCAGCCCGCGGGCAGAATGGGAACCAGACGGGGCCAGAGGGTCTGCGATTCATTAAGCCCGAAGGAGCAGCGCTGAATGACCCTTTGTGGATCAAAAGCTGCCGGCTGGACGCCCAGCTGACAACCCCGAGAAACCCGACTTCACGGTCTCTTAGGAGAAAACAGTTCGTACGTCAAGGACTGAAGAAGCGCTTTGTTCAGGCCCTCGGGGGGGCACCAGAGACTCGGATTACAAAGCGGCCTCGCTGCCTGGTCACAGCGCACGCGGCCTGGCCGCAGCCATGGCGGTCCAGGTGCAGAAAAGCCAGAAACAACACACGACCGCGGAGGCCAGGGCTGGGATGCCCACGACCGCCCTGTCACAAGGTGTCATTTACCGTAAAAAGGCACACATGTGCACGGACACACGCCACCCCAATGCGGGTAGGTGCCTGGCACTGATGCCTCCCCCAGGTGGGTCCCCACGGAGCCCGTCTCACTTTGGATTTTCCACTCGTATAAAAGGCAACGGGCAGCACCAGGCTCCCCTCGATTTTACGACCGGGGCTGCAAGTCGGAATCGCAGGGAGCTTTGAACACTCCCCAGGCCTGAGTCCCGGCCCCAGGGGTTCTGGGGTAATTGGCCTGGAAGGAGTCTGGACAGGAGGGTTTTCTTTAAAAAAAAATACCCTGAAGGTGTTGTGGGTCAGATGGCATCCCCCGCCAGAAGAGGTTTCACCCGGAACCTCCGAGGGTGACCTGATTGGGAACACGGGTATTAGCAGACGTAATTAAGCTAAGGGTCTCTCAAGAAGGCCACCCTGGATTAGGGTGGGTCCTGAATCTAACGACCAACCAGTGTCTTTACAAGAAACGGAAAAAGAGAAAATACACAGAGACACAACGGAAAACGTCACATGACAACAAAGGCAGAGGTCGGGTGACGCGTCGACATCCGAGGGACGCAGGGATTGTGGGAGAGAGGCTGGGGAAGGATCCAGCCCCGCCGACGACTCGACACCAGCCCCCCGGACAATGAGAGAATGCATTTCTGTTGTTCTAAGCCACCCGGTCCGTGGGGCAGCCCCAGAGAATGACCCCACCAGGTGTTACCAGGTGCAACAAAGACAGACCCTCTGACGGGTCCGGACGCCTGAAGTTCCTCGTGCGGGTCGACTCGGGACGAAGCCCGGGGCGGCTGGGGCACTAGCTGGATCTAGAACTCTCCGCCCACACCCTGGGAACATGTGCTCCCCGACCCTGGCTGTCCACCAGGATCCACTTTGTACAACGCCGATGTCGGAGAGTCTCGTTTCGTTGGTCTGCGTCGGGCTCTGGTGTGACGTATTTTTCTAACTGCTCCCGGGGTGATCCTAATTGGGGGGAACTACAAAAAAAAATCCCAAATCCCAAGGCCTTTCGAAAACAAAACTTGGCTCTGTCCAGTGGGGGACCTGTGACGTGGACCTTCATCGGCCCAGCAGACACAGACGGCGGGTGGGACCGCTCGTTGCCAGGTGTCCCGGGGCCTGTGCTGAGCTGAGCGGGTTCTCGCTGAACCACCGGGGAGGAAGCCTCCCTAGTGGCCGTGAGGGAGGAGCCCAGTTGCTGTGTCTTTGGGGTTTCTGTTTGCTTGTTAGTGTCATTTGGTTGTTATGTTTTCGTGGGGTTTTCTCTCTGTTCTTTGAGTTGCCCCAAACAAGAAATGCCTCGAAGCAAACCAGAAATGCCAAGACAGCAGGTCCGGTAGGGTTTCCCGGGAGGCTGGGACAGGCGGGAGCCCTGGCTGCGCAGGTGGGCGGGCCTGAGGGAGGCTGGACAGGGCCCAGCGCAGTGTCCTGGGGCTGCAGTAGCGACGACGAGCTTCGGACTGGGGGCATCGACAACAGAAAAGGCCTGTCTCGCAGCTCTGGAGGCCAGAAGTCCGAAATCACGGAGCCCTCCAGGCTGGCCGAGGCAACGAGAGAGACCCCGGCCTTGGCCTCTCTGGGTTTCTGGCGGTCTCTGCTTTCCTCGGCCAGTAGACTCGGCCAGTAGACTGCTCCCTGCCTTCACCGTCACATGACGTTCTCCCTGAGCGCGTCTTCATCCAAACTCCCGTAGCGACACCAGCCATGTTGGATTCGGGCCCACCCTAAGACCTCACTTTAACTCGACAAATCCTGTAAGCGCCCTGCCACACATCGAGTCCCATTTGAGGTACTCGGGATCAGGATTCCAACTTATCTTATGAGGGGGACACGATGCAACTCCCTAACAGGCCCCAGAGGCTGGCACTCGTCCTTCTGGGGTGGAGGAGACCGGGGACCAAGAAGACTTCCCGAGCTGCCGTGTAGACACATTGGTTCAGCCTTCACAGGTCCTACGGCCACAGCCTGAGACCCTTCGCCCCTGGCCTGGTCTCAGGGACCTTCGGTCCCCAGTGGAGGGTGAGCGAGGTCAGAGTGAAGGTGTCAGCGTTCCTTCCCGCAGCACGAGCAGGAAAACCCTGTGTTTTTATTCACAACGGGGTCTAGATCCTAACTCCCTTCAGCAACAAAATCACCCCCCACATCTCCTACTGAAATAAGTCGTTCTTCAACATTTTTACCCAAAGTGGCTATTCAGATCTTTAAAACAGACCAGACTCAGAAAAAGTAGGTGTTTGGTTAAAAGACATGAGTGGTGATATTAAACCCCAGGTCTCGATGCTAATTAGAGACACAGCCAAGGCCAGGAGCCCTGCTTTCTAGAACTTTCTGTACTCCGCATAACACTCACCACAAGCCACCACGTGGGAAGTTGACTCATGGCTCCGACACACGCTCACTCCCTTGCCGTCCTCCCTTGAAGGCAGTCCTGGACACCGACCCTGTCCCACCCGCTCTCCCCATCCTTGCGCCCCCCTGCCCGGGGCGGGACCAGCGAGGGCCATTCCCCCAGCACCCGGCTGCTTCCTGGGTGGCTGAGGGGTCTGTGAGTGTTGGCTGAATTCGTTCACGACCCCAGCTGGTTTCTTGACGGGTTTAATGTTTTACTTCAGCATCTACACCTCATAGTTAGTATTGCGGGTGAGAACAGAGGCCTCCTGTACAGATTGAGACAAAAAAAAAAACTCCTTCTCCTGCAGTGAATATTGATCTGGACACGGACGGGTATCATCAGTAAGAAAGGTCTCTGTGTGGGCGCCAGGAGGTTGAACACACACACACACCAGGGGGAAAAGTTAATCGCGATGGAGGAGCGTGGCGAAACGCGTGAGCCTGAGCAGATGCTCGTGACGCACAGCTAAGTGAGAAGAGGCAGGTTCCAGGCCGCCCGGACATCGGGTCCCTTGGCGTGTGAGAGATCAACTCCAAACCCTTAGCGGCCCAGGTGAGTGGCAGAAAGTGATGACGACGTTTTCCTTTTTAACTCATCGATTTTCTACAAGGAACAAACATGACTCCTTTCCTATCAAAGCGTTCTCTTTAAATAAAGGGGAAATAAAGACGTCCATGCATTTTGCTGATCCCGTTGGCTCTCCAGAGACCTCTCGGTGGAGGGGGCTTAGAAAGCCAACACTCGTCCAAAGACCGGCCCCCACTGAGGGGTCTGAGCCCCACACGTGGCCCTGGGGAGGAAGCTGGAGGAACCCAAGTCCACGGCTAGGCTCCCACCTGGTCCCGCGCTGCCCTTTCCTACTGCAGGGCTGTGCCATCCTGGCAGCCGCCCCCAAACCTCTAGACTCATTCCCGATTCCCCAGGAAGTCGGGGACGTTCCACCTGCAGCAGCCCAGTGTTTCTGTAGGGGAGGGCCGTGCTGGGCGTTGAGGCCAAGGCAAAGGGCAAAGGCCTTGTGTACTCGAAGTCCCTAACTTGTGTGGCCTCGTTGGGGGCGGACCCCTTCCCGGAAGAATGCTCCCACGTACATAAAATCAGACACCAGGGTTCCCGAGAAAACCAACGACCCCAGACACACAGGGCCATCGAAGCATTTCTTCGGTTTCTGACATCAGAATGGACGTGCTCCTTTCACACCTGAGGTGACAGGCGTCAGCCGCGGGCCTGGCAACACTTGACGTTTCGAAAGGGCGACGAGTGGAAACCCTTCTTCTAAATGCCTGCGACGACGGTGGCACAACAGGAAGTCGCTGGGGTCTCTGTGGTGACGAGACGGGGACTACTGTCGCACGAGGCAGGACGGACCCTCAGCAGGGGGCCGCCCGGAGGTGCAGCCGGGCTGGCTTCTCCCCTGCACACCTGCCACTGTCACAGCAAACGAATCAGCCCCCCCCCACCCCCAGGAACCCTGAGGAAGAACACGGGGGGAAGGAAGTGCCTGAGCGGGAACCTCTCCCCTCGTCCCTGTCGCCCCCACGTGTCACAGCCCGTGTGTGGGGAAACTGACCAACGCCCACCGAGGCATCGCTGCAGCCCTGGGGGAGGGGGCCCATGGCCAGGGTCACTCCGTTTTGGAAGGAGCCAGGGGTCCTGACCATGGCAGGATGCCCAGCTTGAATTAAACCGAGGAAGCAAAGCCAGAGCCTTGGGTGAAGCCACGTGCAGGACATCACTCAGAGGGGATGGCGACTGGGCTCGCCAGGACGTCGTCTCCAAACCAAGGCCCCAGGGGCCCCGGGTGGCTCCCTCTGTCCTCATCTCACTCCTAACAAGCCCCCTGCCCCGAGTCTTCTTTCAGAAGCCCCTACTCACTGCAGGCGCCAGTCTGTGCCACCGTAAGTGGTTTTGGGGTTTTTTTCTTGAATGGAACTGTTTTCCTCGTTTGTTTCACTTCCCCTTTGGGGATACTGAGGAATACGAGTTCCCCTTTTCCTGGTATGAAAAGCACGTCACTTCGAGGATGAGTAAAAGAAAAGCGGAGAGCAGGGCTGGCTTCGTTGTTGGACGAGCTGTCGCCACTCTGAGATTTGGGGAGCGATGGCTTGTCACTGCTTTCTTTTCTGGTCCAGCACGCCCACTGAGTGTGAGTGGGTCTCTGAAGGGGTGCGTGTGCCTGGCACCGCAGGGCGGCGACGGCAGGTTGGGGTCCAAGGGCATGCACGCCTGCCTCCTAAGCCTCAAGGCCCCGCACCCACCCAGCGACACCCAACAGCAGGCTACGGGAGCTCGGCGCTTGCAGCCCCCCCGGGATCTGAACCCGGAAAGCCTTGGGTGCAGATAGGGAGCTCCCCCGTGAAGAAGACCCCTTCTGCTCTATTAGCTTCTAATATCTCAGCACGATCCAAAAACGAAGTAGCAGAAACACGTGTTTACCCCCAAAATCCACCATTGTCCGATGCAAATGGCGCCAGGTTTCTTCCCTAGCCTGGGACAGGCCAACAGAAGTGCTGTGCGGGCCGTCTACACGATCCCGGTGTGACAGCCGATACGAACATCGCGTCTCCAAGAGCCATAATCAGTGAGATCCATCAAGGCCACTGTCACGCAGCCCATGACAGAGCAGACGCACCGTTCCACTGGGAACAGCACTGCGGCCTGCTAACAAGGTCCTCTCGGGGTCACTGTCCTTCTTTCTCGAGAGCGACGCCAAGTTCTAATTCTCCCTCGAGTCCTCGTGAGCTTGAAGTCCTGGCATTCGTTAAATCTGCCCCCTTTTGGAAGTTTTCCCAAGGCCACCCTCCCCGCTTTTCAGTCGGACAAGGCTCATTTCATGCAGAACCTACATGATCATTCCGTGTTCCCCGTACGTTATTATTACATTATCGTTCCCCGTTTCTTCTTTCCAATCCAAGGGACACAGGCATCCCTTGGGCTGGGTAGCAGAGAGAGATGCAGGAATGGCCAAGCTCAGAGGCTGAGAGTGAAGATTTGGGAGCCACACAGACTCCTGGGTGACCATGGGCAGTCACCGTTTCCTCAGCGTAAAGGGGACGATTTATAAAAAGTACTGACAGCTCTTCCCATCACAGGAAAGGACTCAGGAGCTGGTGCTTGTCTCCAGTGTGGCCACCAGCCCAGAAACAGGCTGGATGAGGCCTCACCAAGAGGCCTGTGTGAGACCCAGTAGCACCCCCAAGATGAGGGGGTGTCCCCAGAGCTCTCGTTGGCAGCTCAGCAGGTGCTGAGGTTCGTGCCAGCACCAGAGAGGTGACCTCAGACCTCGGCTGCCAGGAAAGTCCCTGTCTTTCCCAGTGACCGCATACGAAGGCCCTTGGAGCACGTCCCAATCCTTCAAAGCCTTAGCCTGCGCAGAGGCTGCCAACCAAAACGTGTCCCGCCGCCTCGCGGCAGGAGCTCAAACAGGGAGAGGTAATCTAACACGTGGGACCCCCAGCCAGGGAACGACGGCGGATGAAACACGAGGCTCGAGAGACACGCGGTGAAAGAGGGCCCATGGGGAGACGGCGACATCGAACACTAAACGGCAAAGGATCTGAAGCCCAGAGAAACACCAGGAGCGAACGCCAGCCAAGGAAAGTGGGACTGGATCCGAGGAAAGAGACGGGCTCACATTCATGCTTATAAACGGGCCTTTGAATGGTTTCTCCCGAAGGGAGAAAAATGAGGGCTGGTTCTTCAGTGCGGCCCCCGAGAGACGCTCAAGTGACTGGCTCGAAGCCGTTGGGCTCCCATCCTGACGGGGTGTCTAGCGGCACAGCCCACCCTGACTGGAAACAAGACCAAAAACATCTGAGGAGGGAAAAAGGAAAAAGTATATATATATACCTTTATATATATATATTTACTTATTTATTTATCTATCTAATTATTATTATATATAAATATTTGTGTGTGTTTATTTTTATGTGTGTATACACATATATCATTTTGTGTATTTATTTTACATGCACACACAGGTCTATATGTATATCTGTGCATATATAGGGGTTTTTTTAAATCACAGACGTATGTCTTTTCTGTTCCGTGGAGCAAACTCTACTGAAATAGATTCAAGGGGTCAGAAGAAAGTGTGGAGAACATGGGAGTCATTTCTGCTGACGCATTCTACTCAGGGAGCATGGGCCGCGCAGAGAGAATGGGTTCTTTGGGAAAACTTGGGAAATGCACAGAAATGGAAGAGTGGGGAGTCACCCCTAGGCCCACCCCTTGAGCCGCTGTTCGTATTTTTTCCATGTCCTTCGTTGAATATTCTTATTTCAAGTGCTACATGCACTTTGTCGCTTCATACCATATATCATGTCGTTTTTCATATTATAATCTACCCTTAGCGATTGTTTTTATGAACGTGTGACATCCCATCAAAGGACACTCTCATTTGCACGTATCCATTCCCGTACTTTCAAATATTGTTTTGAGTTTCCCCTGGTGATAATCATCACATAGCCATGCATATCTCTGAGGAAAAAACCTTTATGCTTCTCAAGACTTGTCCTACTTGTCTTATAGTCTCATCAGTACTTAGGGGAAATGAAATCGTAAATAAATGAATAGAGGGAGGGAAGGAGGAAGGGAGGGAGGGAGGGAGGGAGGGAGGGAGAGAGGGAGGGAGGGATGGTGGGTGGATGGATGGATGAAGGATGGATGGTTGGATGGATGGTGGATGGATGGTGGGTGGATGAATGGATAGATGGATTGGTGGGTGGATGGATGGATGGATGGTGGATGGATAGTGGGTGGATGGATAACAGAGGGAGGGAGGGAAGGATTGAAACCTTTAACATGAGCCTTTCTGGACTCAGAATTCTTAAACAAAACATCACTTTCCCAGCAGAACATGAGTCACCTGCTCTTTCTGATATGACGTCCAAACGTCTTAGATATTTCTTTTTCGGCACAGGCTTCCCCAACCCATTTTTGAAAGTGAACTCTTGGTTCCTTTAAGATCTGAACGAGGATCCCACCACTAAGCCCACTCGTTTCTCTAGCTGACGTGGACTGAACACTTGTTGGTATTTCTTTGGACCGGGTACAAAGAGGCCAAGGTGAGGAGGAGGCTCTGCTCATCTCTGAATGGCAGGCAGCATCTGGACTCCAGGTAGATGCGTAGGTCAAGGCTGGCTTCGGTATCGTGAGAAGGAAGGGCGACCGTGCTTACTCTAATAGCTAGAGAACCAAGCGATGGTCCCCGCAGAAGGTCAGCAGCTGATCTTTGGGCTGAGACTAACGAATGCAGATGGCACTGCTGGGCGAGGAAGGTGATGAGGGCGTTCCAGACCATGGAGATGGGTTCCTCCAGAACACACCAGGTGCTTAGCTCGCTGGAACATGGGGACCATAGAAGGAAGGGGCGACAGAGGTGGATTCATTGAGGCAGATCACAGGGCTGCACGTGCCAGCCCCAGGGGCCAAGTCTTCACTCAGGGGGCACTGGAGCCCCCAGAGCCACAGACCCTCCTGACAGAGGCCCCGGGCTGTGAAAGGGGGGGTCTTCAAAGTCAGGTCAACACACGGCTCCCCAAGTAACCGTGCTCCAAGTTGAAAGACCCGCTGCCATGGGTCAGTTGGCCACTCGTTGGCGCAATTAAAAGGAGAAGGACCTGCCTCTTTAACCTGCCACTGTCATGGGAAACACCGAAGGAACTGAAATTCTCTTCCTGATGGCGGCATCTTTTTTCCCTTCCCTTCCTCCCCCGGCCTTCCTGCCCCGGGCCTGTGTTGAGCTTTTGGCAAGCTGTCTTCCTCTCGGAGAACTCACGTCCTCCTCCTTGTTTACGCTCAAGCCTGTCCCCACTCCCAAGGCCTCTCTCGCATGCGTCCTCTCTGCCTGGACCCTTCAACTCCGAAGTTCACAGGATCAGGGCATTTCCCCATTGAGGCCAGGAACCCTGGTGCCTTTCTTTGAAAGCCAAATGTTCTTTGTCAAAAGATGACCTTTGGCAAGAAACAGTTTGTTCCTTTTCCTATGACCTTAATGAGATATCAGGGAAGTGAGAATAACGGTCGGGCAAGAAAGTGGAAGTCAACTTTGAGGGGAATTGAACAAGCCTCATAAACAAAACACAAATGTGCTGTTTCCCTATCTTGCGACAGCGGCCTGTGGGCCAGATGCCTCCCAGTCCATATGTTCCCCTGACGGTGTCCCAAGTCCACCCAGGACCATGTCACAACAGTCATGATTAAACGCTCACTCCGCAAGCAAAGACAGCCACGACGTGCCACCCTCTCTTCCTGCCGGCCCGTCACTTTCTGAGGAAGGACTGTCACTGATGCAGAGCTCACCGGCCAGATTTCTTCACCAGCCAAGGGCAGACATATCAGCATTTTAAGGTGCTGGCGAGAGAACCACCTGCATTTAGAGACAAACCCAAAGAAAGCCTGCCTTGTCCCGAGGTGTTCTTTCTGCAGAACCCCCGTCCCATGAACGAGCCTTCTTCCTGCAATTACGCCGATCGTATTTTGCATCTGTTTTTCATCAGAAGCAGAAGTGTCAGCCCCTTAGCACTGGGGCCAGATGGTCATAATGCCCGGGCCCAGAGCTGTCACTGACGAGCGCAGTCTCTCCCCCCAATTACCACGTCCGTGCTGACCTCCGCATGGACCGCCCTGCATCACGGGGTGAAAACCTAACAGAGCACCGTCTGGAGATTTTCCACATGCACCTAAACCAGGGCTCGGGCATTGAAGTGTCTCTGACATTACGCCGCCCTCCAGTCTCCCGCACACCTACTTGGAGAGTGAGAATGATCCTCAGTACAGAGCCTGTCCCCATAAGAAACCTGCAGGAAAGACTGAAGGGGCAGCGGCCGCCTGAGGTGTCAGCTCCACTGTATTGATGGAGAAAGCTTTCGGGGGGATAGGGGGGCAGGGCGTAGCGTGGTTTGCACTTTTTCAATCACAGTTTGCTGAGCAGACTCCAGAAAGCCCAACACTAGGACCATGTTGCCATCTCCCCCACGTTGCCGTCCCCATCGTTAGGTCTCAGAAATCTGGAAACTCTTGTGTGCGGTGGACACCAGAGTCAGAGACGAGAGGGAGGCCAGCATGGCACACATTGGCCCCCAAACTGGCCTGGCTTTTCCGGCCGCAGGTCCACTTAATTATTCTTGGTGTAAACTGACCCAGCATGACATTTGTGTGTCAGTTGCCCCTAGGGGAAGGACAGGGTCAAAAGCCACCCCAAGAGGAAATTTGGCCTCAGCGTCCGAGTCCTCCCATCTCTGTCTCCAGGAAACACTCATCTAACAAATCAGATATTGGTGCCGTGAACCCTGGGTGCCGCTCACCCCCTGAACTTATCAATGACAGCAGCAAACACCTGGAGTCATTTACTCCTCGGTCACCTACGGGCAGCGAAGGGAGAGAGAGAGCAAGGAAGGAACAGCTTTGCAGGATCTTGGTGGACATGTGAGGGGCGTACTTCTTGTCATTGGCATCTTTTCAGCGTTCCCTTAAAGACGGTTGTTATGGCAACAGATGGCTTCACCTTTGGCTGTTCCACAAATAAAAAGGCTTTTTTAAAAAAAACTGTTTTTTCATCTCTTTCAAGCTTCATCTCAATTATCTCAGGAAAAAAAAAAAGTCTCAACTGCATTGACCGGGTCTTTTAACGTAGATTAACTGGCTGCCAAAAAGTTTTCTACATTAGACTCAAAAATCACAAAACCCATCATCCTAGCCAGGCCAAACGTCGGCTTTCTGAAAAAGAGGCTGACTTTCGCAGACGGCTCTGATGATTTGCTGTTTTGCCTTCATAGAGAGGGGAGCAATAGTCTCCTATTGAAAGTAACCTAGGGACTGACCCCACCTGATGAGGACGTCACCCACCCCTGCGGGACACGTGCCCCCCAATAAACCCATCAGAACAAAGCGGCCTGTCTCTCCGAGTATAGGAGGACTTAGAATGCTTTTACATGCCTACAGCACCCACCAAGGGCCAAGCCTTCCCCCATTCATTCCTTCATTCATTCATGCATCCGACCATATTTATCGAGGGCCTACTCTGGGCCAGGCACTGTGCTAAGTGGATTGAATACAGGGATGAACAAGAAAACGCCCTGATCTCACGGGACCCTGATAGTCATTAAGACTTTGTTGTATACTTGAAAGTGGCTAAGAGAGTAGATCTTCAGAAAAAGATTCGTAACTACGGGAGGTGATCGACTTACCGTGGTGACCGTTTCTCGGTATCTACAGATATCAAATCATTACGTTGGACACCTTGGGCTAATACAGTGGTATAGGCCAACGAGATCTCAATAAAACTGGGGGACGAGAGGTTAGAACAGTGTAAACAAGGTGGAAGGTGTAAGAGAAGGAGTCGAAAAGACGAGGCCAGGTCACGCGGCCTTTGTCGGCAGCCGCGGGGAAGTTGAAGTTGATTCTTTTGGGGTTTCCTTTTGTCTTGGGCAGCCAGCAGGTTCACTGTGCTGCACTTAGACGTTTCCTTCATGCTCATCTTGCTTGGGATGCCCAGTCCTTCCGGAATACGAGGTTCCGTAGCTGCCGTCTGTTTTGGACATTTTTCAGTCGCTATCTTCCAAATACGACTTCTGCCTCATTTTCTCCCTTCTTTCCCTCTGAGACTTCAAAGGTCTGCATGTTGGACTTTCCTCTGCCTCCTTACATCCCTGGCTCCTTCAAGCTTTCCTCTCCCTGTGCTTCTTTCGAGATATTTTTCTTATTCCAGTTCACTAATTTTCTCCTCAGCTGTGTCTCATCTGTATGCAGCCTTGGGGCGTCTTAACTTGTTGTGGTTTTAATTTCTGAGATTTTCTTTTGCTTCTCTTTTATAGTTTCTGGTTCCTGCCAACATCCTCAACTCGTATTTATTTCCTCGAATACATTAAACATCGTGTAAGTCGACTATTTGGATTTCCTGTCGGTATGTTTCTTTTACCTCTTAATTCTCTCTCTTTTTTATAAATATCATTGTTTTTTTGGTCTCCTCGGGCACAGGTTATTTTGATTGAATGTCAAACCCCGTGTTTAAAAAACAGAGCTGTAGGAGGGATTATCTTTTCCAGAGAGAAAGGCACCTGTGGGCCCTAGCAATTCCTAATCTCATTAATTGAAACAATTCAAAGCTGGGCTTTCTTTCTTGGGAAAGTCAGCCTATTTCTTGTCAATTCTTACTTCTAGGCTGTAGCCCTGTGGGATTTTCCCAAACCAAATGCCCTGGGGATGTGGAGGTGTCCGGGGCCTCCAGTTCCTTGCTAAAATTTGTTCTCCTATCCCCGTTCGTCCACCAACAGCTCTATCAGCCTCTTACTCTCAGCTTCTTTCTTCCTCTGCAAAAAGACACCTAGGGGCAGCGGGCACAAATGCTGGCTCGCCTTTCTGCCTGACGTTAATCTCCCACATCTCGGCCCTAAACTTTGTCACTGCCTTGTTAACTCTCCAACGTCTTTAGGGATTTTTCATATTTTTTTCATCTCAGCGGTTCTCAGGAGGACAGTTGGATTTCATTCTGTGTGTGTGTGTGACAAATTGTTTGCAAAACTAATCCCAATTCTCCGCCCCTCCCTCTATGTACACAGATACAGATACACCCACACACGCTATTCATAAATTATAAACATGTTCTATTTTTAGTAATTTACTCACGTACAATATTTACATTTTTAAATAGACAGAGGGTGGGAAATGAGTAGACACAAACGAAAGCCTGAGTGGTTTCCCATCCTCCCCACTTTGGAGACCTCTGGTCTCGGGGTAGTTGTGGGACGTGCTCCTTACTCTAGGTGGGGTGGGGTGGGGTGGGGCGGGCGGAGGGGGAGAGAAGTGGTTGGACTCATAGGGTAGAACTGAACATACTTGCTGATGAATTGGAGGTGGACTATGAAGGAAAGAGAGTGGTCAAGGGCGAATTTGGTGTTTTTGGTCCAAGCAGCTGGATGGATGCAGGTGCCCTGGACTAATATAGGGACCTGGCAGGGCAGGTGGGGGCAGGTTAGAGACCCTTGAGACCTAACGAGCAGCAAGTTTCCCACAAAAAACTTTTCCATTTCAGGGGTGGGGCTCTCCAGGGGCCTCTGGCTAAACTTTCCCAGTTCTTCAGAATACTGGCTCTATGACAAGTCAATCCATCTTCTGTGGCAGAAGAACAAAAGGAGGAGGTGGAGGAGGGAAAGAAGGAAGAGGCGGAGCAGGAGGAGGCAGGTTCTCGTGGCCACGTTTGGAAAGCGCTGCTCTAAATAGCACAAACGGAGTGAATGAGGTTTCCTAACTGCAGGACTTCTCAGAGCCTTCAATACGTTAACGTGCGCTATGACCCTCTGAGAAAGACACAGGTTCTGTAGCAGTTCCCAGACTCGTTTTTTCTACATGCCTGTGCATAGCTCGGGAAGGAATTCTGTTCTATGAACAGGCAGAAGTCACTGCCCTCGACCAGGGTTCAGCAGCCACAGCTCAGGGTCCGATGGAGCCTGCGGCCTGATTTTGTACGGCCAGCAAGCTTAGGTGTCACATTTGTAAATGGTTGGGGAAAGAAATCAGAAGAAAGAATATTTCAGGATGGTTAAAATCACATGAAATTCAAATTTTAATGTCCGTGGTACCGTTTGATTGGAAGCCAGCCACGCGCATTGGCTTACGTAGCACCTGGGGCCGCTGCCTCCCACAGCGGCAGGGCTGAGTAGCTACGACAGAGATCGCGTGGCCCTCACAGCCTGGATGTTTTACTGTTGGGCTCTTTACTGCCAACCCCTGCTCCTGATTGCCTGCCCACGGGATAAGCATTATCATGTCCTCTCCGGGGGCGTTCAGGGCACTGAAATCACGCATACGATACAATGTGGATCCACATCATCACGCACTTGTCCGAATCCAGAGAATGTACGACACCGAGAGTGACCCCCATGTCAACCACGGACCCAGGGTGAGACGAATGAGCCGAGGTCGGTTCATCCCTTGTAACAAATGCACCTTCTGGAGGGGACCGTTGTTGACAGAGAGGGAGGCTGGGGCGAGGGCAGGAGGTAGGTGAGAGACCTCTGTAGCTTCTGCTCGACTTTGCTGTGGCACTGACACTCCTCTAAAAACAGTCATTTTTTAAGTGCATCGCCTATGACCTCATGTGCAAAAGAAAGAAGAAACACGTGTGTGCGTGTATACAACGCGTGTGTATGAGCTGGTTTACGCACATAAACAGTATCTCGGAAGAAACGAGAAAGGTCGACCGCCCACCGAGGGGAAATCTGGGTGGTGAGAGGATTTATGAGGAGGGGAGGGCCTTCCGTGGTTCGTTAACTTCTAAACACGTGAACATACTACCTAGTAATTTTTTAGTTAAATTGTTGAGAAATATTATTTTTCCACTATATGTTCTCCTGATCTGTGTTCCTCCTCGGCGTCCTCTCTATTTGAGAGCAGGCACCACGCCCTATAATTTTCTGTCTCTGGCAGAACCTGGCACAGTTCTAAGCACAAATACTGTGTGGCGGCTTTCTCGCCAAGCGCCCAATCCTCATTAGGCAGTGGCATTCCTCAAGGGCCATTCGGAGGCACAGGGAGAAGGGCAGCTGTGAGAATATACCCACTGGGGAAACAAAGCCACTAAGACGAGCAAGGACACGCCTGCGGCGTGGCGAAGTCCCAGCACCGAGGTACATGGGCCCCATGGGTTGTGTGTCTTAATTCTTTTTTTTTTTCTAGAGAAATTTAAACTACACGATTGAACTATGTGATGTATTAGCCTTGGGGCATTCAACATTCTGGAGCCAGGATCGGAGTAACGCCCCAGCCTGCGGCTGCTTCGCAAGCTAAATAAGAACAGTGGGATGGGAGAACATGTTAATGGAGGAGGCGCCGTAATGGCCAGCTCCGAAAAGGAAAGGGAAGAGGAGGGGGCATGGGGACGGGGTCCTAGATGCACCTCAAGAACCTCCCACCTGGCCTGTGCACAGCATGCAGGGGGCCGAGTCCCCCTGTGAGTGTGTGTGGGCTGGAAGAAACCGGGGTGGCAGTAGGGGCACCTGGAAAACTTTTCCTTCTTGATAGAGAGAGTCCATGAAGGAGAAATGGGTCAGCCTCTAAAGAGGCTGTGTGTTCAGGTGATGGCTGGCACAGCGGCAGCCATCTGTGGGCCAGGGGGAAACAAGCCTCAGGTGCCCCCATCTCAAAGAGCAAAGGGATCCTGGTCCTTGATGACATGTGGGGGCCACCGAACCCCAGAAGTGCTGCCACCTCTAGGCTTTTGTTTTTGTCTCGTTTCGTTCTGTTTCGGTATCAAAGCTTTTCTCACTAGATTCTCCATGGCCCACAGCCCAAAGCCTCCTAACGACAATGAACCCTTGTCCTGCTCAAATGCAGAAAGCTTCTTTTCTGTAAAAAGACTGAAAATATTTGCTTTTCCTGGAGAAAATAAAGGGGAAGCAAAATATACGGTCACCAATGACCATTTTGTGAAATTATCTAAGCAGGGACGGTCCTCGTGAGAGAGAAAAATACTTGAAAGTATTTAAAGAAACGAAGGGCATATGGGTTAAAGGCACCTTTGCTGGAGGCAGCAAGGGACGGGTGATGGGAAAACGAGGAAGGTGGGTGGAGACGCCCAGCATGACCTGATCCTAGACCGTGGTGTGTGGAAGCCTTCAGCTTCCTTCGGGAATCTGGTGCCGAGAAACCAAGTGAGTCCAGCGAGCTCTCTGAGGCTCAGCGTTTCATCTCCACATTAGGAATGATGACAGAGCCATCCCTGTCCACAGCCAGGGGGGAGTGTGACGTGGTGAAGGACAAGGCCTCAAGGCCCACAGATGTAGACTTGCCATCTCTCGTCCCCCTGAACAGCCCCGGCTACTTTGATGGAGACAAGGGGCTGGGTAAAGAAGGCTGCTCGTAGCTCCTCCCCAACAGCAGCGTGGAGCCTATCCTCGCCCGTGCTGCTGAGAACCCCACTCCTGCCTCTGCCTCCCACACGTAGCGTTGGGAGGTTCTGGGGGTGAAGGGGGCGTCCGGTCCATTCTGTGAACAAGGCTGGCTAAACGTTCGAGCACCGCCTCTTGTGTCAGCTGTTTCCTTCCTCAGTTTCCCCTCTGGACCCAGATCCCGGGTCCTGCTATGCCCATGTCCTGCCAGATTCTTTCCTTCCCACCTTTGTGTATGAGGCAGCAGGGGACGGCCGCAGCTCTGCCCGGTGACAGCACATCCGACATCGAGACGCTCTGGTCTGAGCCGAGGACTCTTAGCAACCAACACAGCGACACGCAGAAGGAAAACCCTGAAAACAAATTCATTCAAAGTCCCGACCTGGGTGGCTGCTCATGCTACAGGCTGTTTGCAAAAGTTTGTAAACACAGTTGAGGGGAAAAGTAATCAAATTTCACAGTCCCTGCTCGTCGACGTAAACAAGGGTACTCTCCACTGGGGTTGTTTCCGACTTTGCCACTAAGATGGCAGCGGTGACTAACTGCAGCTTTCGTGCTGAAGGCTTTCTTATGGCCCCCAAATTATAATTTCTATGTTGGATTCACTCAGAAAAGAAATCCCTAATGGATACAGAGAAAGAAAATGTGTTGCCCAAGAAAACAGAGCCCGGGCAGTGCCCGGCCCGTGGATGGCACTCGAGAAAGATGGCGTTAGCGTCTCTTGCAATACAGAACTAGCGCCACCAAAAGGACCGATGACAGAAGCTACCTGGAGGCACACGGTGACTGTGGGATTTAAAAAATTAGTAAAAAAAAAAGAAAGCAAATACGTGAAGACAGTCAACTGATCTTGCCATCCTGCATCTCACATGCTCTAGAAGACAGATGCGGACGGGGACAAAACAGGAACCCTGCTTCATCTCATCCTGGTCTTTCTGGATTTGCCATCAAATAATACATTCAGAACTCGCAGGCCATCCCAGGAAGACTGAAACGGGAAGGGGAGAAAGGAACACCTTTAAACAAAGCCACAGCAGCCAAGTTGAGGGGCTGGGCCATGTGCACGTCTTTGTGTGGGCTGAAATCTCTCTCTCCTGGGTTCGATGGATGATTATAGCACCCAAAGTTTCCCAAAAAAACGGCAGACGAGTTTACCACAGCAATCAAACTGTCTGCCATCTGCAAGAGGCTTGGCATAAGGTTTACTGAAGTTAAATATATTTTGGAAAGAAAAAAATCAAGACCATCAGTGTTTGGCGTATCCATCAGGCTCAGCAGCCTGAGGCCTCGGAGACTCTCGGGGGAGAATCGTTCTCCCTAAAGGAATCAGCCCTGGCACGCTGAGATTTCAGAACCCAAGAAGGCTCAGAAAATGAATTATTCCTCAAGAAACACGATGCTAATCCTGGGACTGGCACACTTAGAACTCCACCAGGAAAGTCAGCCGAGCAGCTGAGAGCAACACTCTTTCTCGTCTTTCCAAACGGCAAGTTATTTTCAGAAAACCAGACGTGAATACTAACCGAATTTCACGTTCCCACCCCACAGTTTCTGTAAAGTAAATAAGCATCTGAAATGATGACAGTGAAACCTGTGGTTTAAAATCCTGAGTGTCTGCAAAGTCTTATATTCCCTCAGCAGAATGTGCTGGCTAGCCCGAAGCCTTCACGAGAAAGGAGGAGTTATCTATGCTCTCACTGCACGTGTGTCTGGGAATCATGTGATTACTTCCAGTCACCCATAGTTAGCCCAGACTTGCTTTTTATTCTTTCTGAAGAAAGAAAAAAAAAAATGCATATTCCAGGAAACAAACCAAAAAAAAGCATAGTTCAATTTTACCCTCTGAACAAGGAGAACGAATCGATGTGTCTTCCTCATTTTTTCCAGGAATGAATGACAAACAGTTGTTCTCATCTTCAAGAGGGGCTGTGCTGGTAAACCAGCTCTCTGAGAGGAAAATCAGGGTCTCGATGCATAGCATTTGCCAATTGCCAAGATGTAAATATTCCTACCCTGGCCAGGTTCAAGGCAAACAGTTTCACTACTAGATCCCCAAATTCCCAAAGATCTAATATTTGGTCCTCAGAAGATGATACGAGCCAGCTTCAGCTTACCACTGTCTTGAAGAGAAGTATCATCGTCGTCCAGGACAGGAGTCACGCGTCCAACATGTGTGGGTAGCTTTACGAGGCATCGATAAAATCCCAGCAGAAAAGACAAGCAAAGGAAAACGTCTCTGCCATTAGAAACCTTACAATTCAATGAGAGGGGAAAAACGTAGGACAGTAAACCGGTTTGGAATATTCTCTCCTTTTCTAAACAAACACAACTTTTTAAGACAGTCAGAGTGTAGAAGAGTGTCCAGGAGTCCAGCTGAGACGGCGCCAGGCACTGAAACCATATGGCTTTGAGATAGACGAGAAGCACAAGTGTGTGAAAAGGAAAAGAGCAGAGACCGGTGAACACGAGGTACTTTATAAATCCAAGTGCTTCCAGGGGACTGTCACTTAGACGAGGACTGAGAAGTCACTTTCTTTTGTTCCATAAATGCAAACTGGGTCTATTTGGTATAAGATGTAAAGACGCAGATTTCTGTTCATATGAGAAGAATCTTTCTAAAAAGTATTAGATCGTCAGAGAAGATGAGACCATAATAATAATGACCTCTTACTCACAACAGATCAATTTATATTCTGTCATACACATTGCCTTGTCCAGTTCTCACAATGAGTTTATGATACAGGGAGTAGCGACTCCATTACAGACTAGGAAACTGAGGCTGGGGGAGGTCCCATAACTTCTCGGAGGCTCTTACAACAGAAGCAGGACTCAACCCCAGCCTCTCGACTTGTGGTTTTCCTTAAAATCATTCTCAGAATGATTTTTAAATGTGCCACGTTGAAAGGTGAACGGTTGGTTGAAAAAACTGATGCATGAGAGGACTTCCAGCCAAGATGAAAAATATTTAAACTCACCTCCTCCTGTGACCACGTCAAAATTACAAGTAAATCATAGAACAACCCCCCTCGAGAACCACCTGAGGACCACCTGAACAGAGCTCCTATACGTAAGGATATAAAGAAGAAGCCACCTCGAGACTGGTAGGAGGGGCGGAGAAACAAAGCGGCCTGGGCCAGCACCCATGTGTGGTGGTTGAGCATCGGAAGGGATATTTCGTCTGAGAAGAGTCCCCGCTGAGAAGCAAGGCATCCCAGCCCACACTGGGCTCCCCAGCCCCGACCACCAGTGACGGGGAGAGGAATCTCCATAACATCTGGCGGTGAAAACCAGCAGGGATTCTGTCGGGTGAGACGAAGGGCAACTGGTGTTCCTGGAATCCTCTTAAAGGGCCTGCATGTAGACTTACCATTGATGAACTCACTTGCTCTGATCTCCAGCGCCAAGGCAGCTGCTTAGAAAGCTCCAGAAACATACAAGGTGGAACTGAGTTCTCTGGCTTCAGGGCGAGGGCTGGAGGGGCAGCTCCCTTGCCATTTCGTTCCTTTGTTGAGCCCTCCCCAACCAAAGCCAGCAGATGAGCACCATTGTTCCTTTGCTGTGCCCTCCCCCAACCCAGCCTGCAGGCATAAGGGGTGCCAAGTGTGAGTCTCCATCAAACATGCCCCACCCAGCTCGTGCACAGACGCAAACCTCTTTCAACAGCTGATACTTATAAATTGATGGCCTTGGCCCATGCTGCAGACTTCTGAAAGGCCCGCCAATACTAAACAAGCAGCATCTGGCCTCAGCATGCCCTGTACCTCTTGCTAAATGACTCCCAGGTCGGCACTAGGGGCAGCTGACCTCAGTTTGCAGCAAAGCCTCTCTCGGGCTCCTCCAAGCCCAACAAAGGCAGCTACAAACCACAGATCACTAGGTGGCTCCAACTAGGTGGCCCCAGGCAGAGCATAGGCAGTGGCTGACCTGGACCTGCACCAAAGCCCCTCCCAAGAGGCCCCAGAACCAACACACCCAATGACCAGCTTAAGACCGCATCAGAGCACCACCCAATTAGCTCCACAAATGACACAGCCAAAGGTTAGACCCAGCAGGCACCAGAGCCCCACTACAGCAAATCCTGCCCTGTGGGGTCAGCCCCTAGACAACGGTGTTTCCTCTGTAGTCCTGGCCAGTCCTCACAGTCAGCCTGAGGGTCAGTTTCACCCGCTGACATGCCAACATCAATAAGGGCTCAACTAACTACAACAGGGGGCACCCACGACCCCCACGAGGGACACACCTGGAGCAGTCAGCTCAGGTGAACAGGGAGATTGCGCCACTGGCTTCTCAAAACACCTACTACATAGGGCCGCCCTGCCAAGACTGAGAGATGTAGAACCCTGCCTCATACATAGAAACACACGTAGGGAGGCCGCCAAAATGAGGAGACAAAGAAACATGTCCCAAATGAAAGGACAGAACAGGACAAAACTCCAGAAAAAAGAACTAAGCTAAAGGGAGGCAGGCGATCTACCAGGTGCAGAATTCAAAACACTGGTTATGAGGATGCTCAACGAACTTAGGGGGAGAATAGAGGAACTCAGTGAGCACGTCAACAAAGAGACAATACATATAAAAGAGGACACAGAAACCATAAAAAAAAGAATCAGTTGGAAATGAAGGCTACAATAGGTGGGATCGACAGCAGATGAGATGAAGCAGAGAATTGAATCAGTGATTCGGAAGACCAGGTAGTGGAAAACATTTCGTCAGACAGCAAAAAGAAAAAAGAATCCAATCGTATGAGGATAATTTAAAGGGCCTCCGGGACATCATCAAGCATAAGGCCATTCGTGTCATAGGGGTACCAGAAGGAGAAGAGAGAGAGAAATTAATAACCTACATGAAGAAATAATGACAGAAAACTTCCCTAACCATGTAAATAGACACACAAGCCTAGGAAGCACCGAGTCCAAACAAGAAGAACTCAAAAAGGCCCACACACATACATACGTGTGGTATGAACCCACAACCGGCTCCCCAGGGGAAACAAGCCCGCGCCACACTTTGCCCGGGACAAGGTTCTCCCTCTCTCTCGATTTGGCATCTGGAGATGGTCCCTCTGGTGACTCGCTCGGGAGGATGGTGGAGCAGGAATGAGCCCCCGACTCAGACTTAGGTGCTGCCAATCAAACTAAAGGTTATTCCCAACCTTCCACCCCACTAGGAGTGGTGCATTCCGGCCCCTTCAGCTCCTGAAGGCAGGAGAGCTTCAGAAAGCCACCAGGCTCAGGGCCGGAGTGTGTGATCCGAGCCGCTGAGGGATGTCCCAGTGCTTCTCCTGCAACGAACTTGCCCTGCGCTCAGGATTCTGGAAGCTCAGCCCCAAGTCCAGAGAGCCCAGCAGGGGCCACTGTGGGTGCTCTGTGCACGGCCCAGCTGCCCCGTGGGGTCTGTTACAGTGATGCTGTGAAAATCGCCTCCCCACCGTGGATTTATTAAGCATTTACTTAACATCGCATAGAATCTACTGGATGCCATGGGAGGCACCAAAGGAGCAGAAGGAATGGTCCCTGCCAAGGAAGGATTCTGCGTGTTCATTTTTTCCCCAAATGCTTTCTAGATTGTGGCTCTCTGGCGTTTTACAAACCCCGAAGGCTCCTAAAATAATTGTTTCATTTACTAATTCAAGTCATTCAACACAAACCAACTAAATTTCAAATTTTACTTCGGCTGTTCTGCTTTTGAAGAATTAAGTTTTATCTGTTAGAAAACAGAGATTCATAGAAGAAACCAACAGCCAACACCTCAAAGCATCTCAGTGGAAACATAAGGAATCAGTCATTCTAAAGGGCTGCCCCAAAAGATCAGTAATTCGCTTTAAATTTCAAACGTAAGTTAAGTACAGAATAAACTAAATTCCAAACAGCACGAGAAGGCTCACAGCAAATGAGCGGGTCTCCGCTCATCTGATTTCCCAACTATCCCCACCATTGCCAACAGTTTTTTGTGTATTTTAAAAAAATTCTTTATGCACACAACAACAAAAAAAACTTATTTTTTTATAAATTGGGGCTTAGACACATTTTGAAAAGCAGGTTGCTTTTTAATTTTTTTTTTTACTGTGGTAAAACACACGTAACATAGCATTTACCACCTCGCGCACCCATAAGTGTGCGGTTCAGTGGTTACGTACATTCGGATTGTCATGCAACCGTCACCACCATCCATCTCCAGACCGTGCCATCTTCCCAAACTGAGCTCTACACCCATTAAATACTAACTCCCCACTCCCCACGGCCCCAGACCCCGCAACCACCGTTCTGCTTTCTGTCTCTGTGAATCCGGGTAGAATCATACAGCACACTTGTCCTTTCTGTGTCTGGCTTATTCTGCTGAACACAACGTTCTCAGGGTCCATCCATGGTGTAGTACCTGTCAGAGCCCCTTTCCTTTTTCAGGGCTGAATAATATTCCAACACATAGACAGATCGTGATCTGTCGGGGAACTGGATTGCTTCCACATTTCAGTGACCGTGAGTAAGACCACTGTGAACATGAGCGGACTAACGTCTCTTTGAAAATCTGCTTTCAGTCCTTCCTGGCACCCACACGCAGAAGTGGAACTGCTGAGTCGCATGGTCATTTGATTTTTCGAGGAACTGCCATCATGTTCTCCGCAGCGGCCGCACCATCTCACATTCCCCCCAGCAGGGCACCAGGGGGCCCATCTTTCCACATCCTTGCCAACACTCGTCACTTCGGTGTTGCTGACAGTGGCCACTTTAATGGGTGTGAGGTGGTGTCTCGCTGTGGTTCGGGTGTGCATTTCCCTAATGACTTAACGATTAGCGACATCGAGCATCTGTTCGTGGGCGTATTGCCTTTTGTTATATCTTCAGTTTCCATGCTATGGGTTAGAACTTGGTCATATGGCAACACCTCACTACAAGGAAGGCTCCGAGACCCAGCGTGGTCGGACTGAGACTATGCAAGGGTCCCGAACATCAGAAGCCAGGGACTGTGGGCAGAGAGTTACATGAGGCCTCCCTACAATTCTAGGACAACGAAAGAAAGAACACAGATTCCAGAGGACAACCGGCCACCAGCCTCCACCACAATCAGCCACAACTATTTTTCTTAGCGATGGAAAATCGTCAGGTTAAAGACTGGCTTCGTAGTTTCATTCGATGGTTATCTTGTGGTTGGCATTTTACATTCGTTTATGGTATTCTTGAGACCCAGAAACTTTGAATTTGTGTGTAGTCAAATGTACCAGTGTTTTCCCCTGGAGTGTCTGAATTTTGTCATGATTTATGTCACGTCACGAATAACCTTCCCCCTTCAAGATTATATACCAGCCCAACCACGTTGTCTACTAAAATAGCTCATTATTGTGGCCAAGCTTCCCATTTAGGGGGAACTTCTTCTTCGCCATCAGGGTAATTTGTTTATGTAAACTATTTTGCTGCTGACTTGCTCAAAAGTCTATTTGTTCACAATTTTGCTAATCAGTGACTTTTTAAGAGGAAGAAGTGGACTTTCAGCAAGTTACTTTCACCCTTTGATATATACTTCTTAGTATGGCTCTAAGATAAGCAACAAAATTTCATGAAAAGCTCTTTTTTGGTGCCCAATCAGCATCATCCACGTGTAGCCAACGATACAGTTTATTCTAGTCCTTGTCGGTCTCTCTTGTATAGGGCACAACTTTTCGTGGCCTTGGATATTTAGGATCAGAGGTCGCTCTGTCGCTGTATGTCTACTTCTAGATATAAATTTTAATGGTGTCAGTAGAGTCCATTCCCTAAAGTCACCTGCCTCTCAAACAGAGGCTAAATTGGTGGGAAATCTCGGGGAAACACGTGTCCTTCTTTTCCTCCAGCGACTATTTAGGGCACCCCCTTCTCCGGGCAAAGCACACTATACAAACTGAGCAGCTGCTAACGTAACTCTGGTCATTCTCCACAGCACAGCATGACATCCGCCCGTCGGATCTGGGTCCCCTCCACCTTACCGAGCGACAGCTGAGTTATAGGGCACTTGCGCAGGCCGTAGGTGTCGGGGAAGGACCGAGAAGTCACGCGTCCTTGCCTGCTCCTGCTGAGCTGGCCTTGCCCCTTTCTCGAGACGCCCCCTGGCCCGGCTCCCTCTACGTGTCCCTCTCCCCACACCCTCCCGCCCAGCGGCCCCTGCACAGGGGTTCTTTCTGAGGCCCGCAAGGGCCAGGCCTTAGAGAATCAAAAGCGCAGATCTGTTTCCAGCTTTTTCTCTTTCTGCTGTCCCTTCTGTTCCCTGAGACGACTGAAACCCACCTGAGGAAGCGCTGGAGGGAAAAGAGGAAAGCGTCGACTCGATACCCTGCCTCTCCTGTCGGAGACTCTGACACCCACAGGGAGACTCAGGATCAGGAAGCAGAACGGATCAGAGATCACCAGCCCATCGTACGTAACGCAGAAAACTCCTTTTTTAAAAAAAGGAGGCCATAAATTATTCCCTAAAGTGCAAGGCTGGGTGAGCATCGATTTAGATAAGTTTGATTACCATAGCTTTTGGGAGACACTAAAAGCTTATTGCTTTTAATTACGATATAGGCTCAAAGCTATAACCACATTAATGCTGCTTTAACCGTGAAAGCCTTTATTTTCTCTCTCGTAACGGTCCACCTGGAGGGTTCTCAGCAGCCAAGGCTGTTTCCTTCTGTCTCATTGCTTCAGCACTCCCAGGGGGCGGCTTCAGCCAGGGCCCCAATATGACTCTCACCCCCTCGGCCTTAAGTCAGCCAGTGGGAGGGGGAGAAAAGGAAGGGCCTATCCCCTTTAAGGCACGACAGAGAAGCCACACCTAGCTGCAAGGGATGCTGCGAAAGGCAGCCTCGTGGAGCCCAACCCCAGAGTCGCCGTTGCTGTGGAAGGTGGGACATGTGGATGCTGAAGGACAAGTTAGCAATCCCAAATGCTCCCGTGTGAGAAAACAGCTAGTTTTTAAAACTTCTCTCCACCCTTCACCGCCCAGGTCACACGTCTCCCGTGTCCTGTGCCCTGAACTGGCGGGGATTCCTTCCCCTCCACACTTCATCTGCACCGTTCACATGGCACTTACCCTTCGACGGCCCCTCTCCTGATGGACCCCTGACTCTCCGCCACCCCCAATGCGGCAGCACCTGCCTCTGTCTGGACGCCTCTGAGGGGCTGAGCGCACCATGTCATCTGCCATGACAATGGTCTTTTTAGTGAACTCTGTGGCCTACGGACACCTGCCATTGCCCACCCAGCACCCATCCGGCTCACACTCACACACTTGCACATACTTGCACACTCACACGCACGCCCACAGGCCACTCCGCCCATGTGACCCAGGCTGGCCATTCCCTGCAGGGGCTCCCGGGAACTCCCTTGCTTTCCTGCACAGAGGGGCCACCCCAGGCTGGCGACACCTTCCCCTCTGCCTTTCCCTGCTCCCCCTGATGCAGTCTCGGACGTGCTTCCTGGGGAGGCAGCCCCCTCGGTGACCATGAGGGGACAAGACGGCCGGCCACTGACGCACCACCAAGAGAGAAACGGCCGGGTCCTGGACCCCCACAGCTGCCAGCCACCACCCACCGCAGACTTTGTGATAAATACAGATGTTCCATGACTCAGTGATAACGAGACGCGCGATCAGGCCATGACACGACGTGCTCGTCCCTTATTTCTAAGTGGCAGAGGCCGCCAATCTGAAAAGGCTGCAGACTGTGTGAGTCCAACTCTGTGACGTTCTGGAAGAGGCAGAGCTATGGAGCCAGTGACAACGTCCACTCAGAAGCAACTGAGGCGACAACTGAAAACACTCAAAAGAACACGAGTCTGAGAATAACCGAGCCTCTAAGTCGATACCTTCCCCACAGATCAAAGTCTCCTCGAGAACAAAAGCTCCTGAATCGGAGGACTGCCAATCCCTCTGCTGCCCTCCATCCAGGAAAGGGTCGCTTTTCGGTCACCAGTAACAGCGAGCTAGAGTTGCGCAAACACTGCAAAAGGAAAAAAAAGACTTAAAAACGTTTTTTTGAACAGTCCACAGATATTTCTAATGGTCGGATGCATATAGATTCCGTTGGTATGTTTTTACTCGCGTACCGGTCCTGGAAGACGGAAGAATAAAGTGTTATTGATATGTACACAGTTAGAAAGAGCAGGTTGTAAACATGGGTCCACCAGCAAAAATAGATACATTTATAGATACAGGTAGATGATGATAGATATATAGATTTAGATATAGATAGATATAGATATAGATGATATAGACAGATATATAGATATAGATATATAGAGAGATAGAAAGATATAGATAGAGAGATGATAGAGAAGATATGGATGTGGATATAGATAGGGATAGGTATAGAGAAATATAGATATAGATAGATATAAAGTATAGATAGATGACAGATGATAGACAGATCGATCGATAGATTTGTGTGGCAATACTGTCCCCTTGTGGTCAATAGTTAATTCGGCTATTCCTGCACCTCCGTCGCCAGGACCTGCACACTCGGCTTGAACACAGGATGCTGTTTTGCACCCCTGAAGGGAGCTTGCGAGTGCAGCACCGCCTCTGGGCGAGGAGAAGAGCGATGCACCAAGCTCTCTGCCACCAGGTCAAGCACGACAGGTTCTCAGCCAAACTCGAGACATCGTGGGGCGCTGATGGGGAGCCGGCCTCACTTCCATCCCAGGGTTTTTTTTTTTTTTCCTAACATTCCCCACAAATAAGCCAACTGCACATGCCCAGAGAGAGCAATGTATAAGTTCCTTCCTTCCAGCCCACATGCCTTTTCTTCCCGATTTTTCAGGGTAACCAGAGACTGCCGTTCACAACATTGCCGGTGACTTTTAAGACCGTCTCTAAAGAGCAGTTGGTTGCGGCCATTTTTCCCGTTTATGGTGTGTAGTTACCGGCACTGTCCCACAGTGCCCTTAATCCTCACCGTCACCAGGAATTTATCCCAGTCGGCGGGGACTCTCGAGGCGGCCCCCCTGTGCCAGGCGTTTGCGGGGCCCCATGCCCAGCTCCCCACACCAGCAGCAGCATCAGCTGGGGGTGGAGAATCGCGGCCCCCATTTCAAAGCAACAAGGCTGCAGAGGGGGAGAGGTGAGAGGTCAGCGTGGCAGCCATCCCAATACTACACTGAGACCTCTTGGGGTGGGGACAAAAGCAGACCATGAGCCTGGGCCCTTGGTAGCCCTCGATGGCCCTCGGTGGCCGTGTGCGATCTGTGCATTTTTCCGCTCCGGCTGCTGCTGCCTCAAGTCTCACTTCCATGCCCGAGATGGCTAGAGGAGGACTTAACCCA
Organism: Cynopterus sphinx; assembly: GCA_030015415.1. Taxonomy (NCBI): domain Eukaryota; kingdom Metazoa; phylum Chordata; class Mammalia; order Chiroptera; family Pteropodidae; genus Cynopterus; species Cynopterus sphinx. The sequence goes on along the minus strand of CM057380.1, from coordinate 3,236,907 downwards.
AGGTCAGACTTTCACCTCGTTGAAGGGCAGAACCTGCTTTGTATCTAAGGCCTGAGGTTCTGGATCTCAAATCTGTCCCCCAGGCCTCTCTGCCCTGTGTGACCGACCCCTACGTCCTGCTCTGCCTGATCAAGACGCTCCGGATTCATGCAACAGACGTGTACAGTGACTAAGCGCACAAACCCTCCCCAAATCGCCAGAAGTCAAAAACAGACTTCTCCAATAAAGTTAGATTGTAAATCCCTGTTTATTAAAATAAAAAAAGAGAAATCTATTTAAAGAGACACGCATACGATATATGTGCTAACGCACTGAATTTATCAGGTGACTGAAGTGTAAAATGACTTCACAAGTGACCTGTGGACAGGCCCACTTCACGACATGGGGCCAGCCTCCTCTCAGGAGCAGGAAGGGTGAGGCCAGAAGGACCAGGGCCCACGCTCTCCTGGCAGGTCCTTGGCCTCGAAGCCTCGTGCGTGAGCCCCCATCAAACACCGACGCCCCAGGCCAAGGAGACGCCACACGCCAGCGTGTTTAATCAACACCAGTGCTAACGAAACACACGACCTGCTCACGTCACAGGTGCCTTTGTCAGATGGAGATAGTTCTCGCAGATGGCCCGTCTGTAGCAGACACATCTGGGTGACAAGAGCCTGGACTTCACGTCTGATACCCTGGACGGGAGTCTGGGTGCCCTAGGATGGGGGGCGCATACTTTGCAGCTGCAAGGGCGAGTAACTGCTCAGAAGGCAGACGCAGGCAGACTTACTGGCCCCCGTCTGCCATGCCCCCATCCCGACCCTTCCCACACTGCCTATGCACGTGGCCACTGCGACTGCAGCCAACTCCGCAGAGGCTTGGAAAGGCACTTGCAGGTTTCCGTTCCCTCCTGCTCCTCTGCTATCACAGTAAGAAATGCCCCGGCAGGTTATGTAAGCCCCCAAGGTCAAGTGTGCGTATTAGGCAGTAATAGCTGACGGACGAGGCAGGTAACTGTTTCATTTTGTTATCTGCCTAGGCACTGGGCTTTAAAATTCGACATATCTAGATTTTTATGTCTTTTCCTTCTTACAACTGATGTCGCCTCAGGGCTCTGCAGACACCTTTCTAAACGGATGCGTGCTTTTTTACAAGGAACACCCTTCGATTTCTACCGTTAGGACACGGTCAGATGGGGGCCATGAACGAAACTCCGGCACCTGATTATTCAAAGGAAACCAAGCTCAAGGAGTCGGCAAACAGTGTCTTCCGTGCCACCTCCAACCACTGCCAAGAACAGTGAATGAACTGAACCTAGAAGACACAAACAGGCGAGCTGTCTAAATCTGTAATATACAAATAATTCGATAACTAAAAAGAAAGGAGAATCAGCACTTCTGAACACCAGTTTAAAATTTATTTTCACAAATGCCCATTAGTTTGCAGTTTGGTGAAGCAGTGTGGCTACTTGACTCAAGTCCATGGCTCAAGTCGCGGTCGAATGAGAAGTCCCTCCCCAGGAGAGCTGGGGACACCGATGCAGCCAACCTTGCAAAAGCGCCCGGGGAAGCCTGAGCGAAGAGGCCACCTGTCAGACACCACCGCGTGATAAAATGCAACTTTCTTTTCATTTTATTTTGAGCAAATACATAACTTTGTTACCTTATCGTCAATTTTTAGCCACAAAACAAAAAAACTGTAGAACTCATAAAATAGAAACTTTCTACATATTAAGAATCACCAACCAGTCATCAACATTCAGATATAGTTTTTGTACCAAATTAACTATATTTTGCCATATTAGTACCACCTCTTTTCTGTAGCTTTAAAAAATCTAACTATATTACCTCAAAATATAAAATACAACAATACTCCCACCTAGTGGATAAAGAAAAACCTCCGGTTTATTTCCGACGTGCACAGTTCCACCATGAAATAGGAACTGTAACTACAATAAATTCCAAGTAAGTTTATTGTTTTTAACACCCTCAGAATAGCCCCTAGAAACACGGTAAGCCATGAATCAGTGCGGCTGCTCCTCGAGACGGAATGGACAGGAGACGGAGGTCACAAATGTCTCTGGGTCACGTGTAAATGTTACTCTGAATCTCATTTGTCGTCACCAATTTCTTCAGGATCTCTGTGCTCTGGGGAACGTTCTGGAAGGAGACAATAAAGTTGTGACAAAGTGAGACCGAGACTTCAGTCAGCAGCAACTTAAACAGCCCGGTCCCTGCACCCTCAGGACACAAAGGGGCGGCTGCTGCCTGTCACCGCCACTCTGGAAGGGCAGGCAGGTCAACCGTCTGAGCGGGTCCTCCCATCGCCCAGACTCGCAGGAACCCCACCCAGCCCCAGCAGACGGAAGGCTCCAGCTCAGCCCACCTCGCCCGCGGGTCCTCCCCTGCATCTGCAGCCCGACACCACACTCGCCACCGCTCCGCAAGGCGCCCCACGCCACTGGCTGTCCGCGCCGCCCCCCACTCTCCGCCAGGATTCACCCAGCTTCCAATCCAGCTCCAGGGCCAGCCCCCTGTACAGCCCTGCCCGTCCCCTGGCCGGCACAGAGCTGTGCTCCTCTGCGTCAGCCTGGCAGGACGCTTACCTGCGCCACCTCCAGGTGGTGGCGCTAATGGCCTGGCGGCCCCACAGCGGAGGGCCACCTGGCACTGTGGGTCCACGCAGCGGGCACACAAGAGAAAACACGGTGTAGACCCAACAGCGCTTCAGGTGGGCAGGGAGTGGGACTCGGGAAGACTGTATTTGGTCCCTAAGGAAACCGCTCTCCAAAGAGCCGCCTTACCCTACCTCAGGTCATTATGTTTAAAGCAAGAAGTAAAAAGGTTTAGAAAGTCAAATTTCCCCTTGCGAAACACTCTTAAAAGTTGAAAGCTGACAACGCTGTGTGACAGGTGTCACGGTTCTCCGAATGAGTCAGGTGTCCCGGGAGCACGCGTGCACTGAGCGGGCACCACGTGACCCAAGCAGCAGGCACCTGCTCACGGTGACAAGGGAAGAGCCAGCTGACTACGGAGCAAAAGAGACAACCGGTGTATACTTCAGGGGGGACGATTAATGCAAAATGACTCGTTCTGCCAGAAAGGTTAGCCCTTACTCTCGCTGATCTAATGACACACGGCAGCACCCCTCCGTATCCACGGGGGACTAGTTCCAGGGACCCCGCAGATGTCACAATCCACGGACGCTCGGGCTCCTGTTCAAAAGGGCACAGAACAGTGCATGCATCGGAGGAGGGCCGACTGTGCTCTAAGTCAGAGTTCCACAGTTTTACGCTCATGAACCTAACAAAGGGTTACTGCGGGTTATAAACGTGATGAACCCGGGATACCAGAATGAGAAACCATGGCCTGTTCCCACAGAGGACTGAAATTTTAGCAAGAAAACTACGAGACCTGTGAAATGAGCTGACTCCAACACACGGGGAAGTTCACAGTAAAGGCCATTCTAGCATAAAACAGGGGTGAGGAACAACGCTGCCATGACCTCGTCCCTCTAAGGAAGTTGTTCTCAAACTGACAGTCCAGGAACCGCCAGCAAATCTCTTAGAAAATAGGGCAGTTTCCTGAACTACCTGAAAAAACAGGCTGACGTTCTGTGTACATATCTTTCTGGGGGAAGATCCCACAGACAGAACACACAGACTGAAGGCAGGAAACAGCTTTGGCTTCCCCTCACAGACCCAGTCCCATCAAAATTAGATGAATAAATGTTACAATAATTCGACCTATACTCTGCCTTCTCAAAAATTATAACCTTCCAAATGAGTCAGTGACAGAAACTTCTTGAACAGTAAAACCATCTTTCTACACCACCACCTGGGGTGTAAACGCACTGCACTGATCTGAGTCATGAACAAAATACTCAAGTCACAGAGGTCTAGCTAGAAGAGGGTGGCAATCACATTCAAACTGCCAGATCAGAAAGCTTTAAGAAAAAAAGGATCTCTATACATTACTTAGGTTTGAAACGGATATCTCACATTTATGTTTTTTATTACATTTATTATAATAACTCAGCTATAAAGTCAATGAGTAAAACCTTACCTTGACCAAACCCTTGAAGCTTCTGGTAGAAAGCACAGGCTTAAAAGCTTCGATTGTGATCAGGTCTAACTTCATCACGTCAGTGTAGCACAGGTACAGGACGGCGGGGATTTTCCATACCTGACAGTAACTCAGAACTGTGAACACACAAGGAAAAAAACACACGAGTTTTCTATTATAAAATGTTTGTTAATCATCTCTAAAGAATAGTTTTTAAAAAATAGCTGTTTCTGTTGCTTCTTTTAATCAAAGCCTTTACGGCCATTTTGAACCCATTATAATGCATATTTTCTTTCAAAGCCAATTATTTTCCTAAGTTTTCTCTTGCATTTGCAAATATTATTTTGCACTTCCTGAACACATGCTGAAACACATTTGAAATAACTATGAAATTAAAATTTTGTTGACTATAATATATATACAATGCATAATGTAAAATATTTAGCCACTTATTCTAATCAACATTTAAAGGAAAGAAAACTTAATTAACCAACAACAATTTGTATTAACATATATTTTTTTTTCAGTACAAAAAAAAGCTTTATTAGAAGGGAAAGTACACTTCCAGACGTGGAAGCAGGGCCTGAAAGAGCAAAGCGTGGCTCAAAGGACCAAAGATAAAATAGCAAAGTAACTGGGGGATGGGGGTAAAAAAAATGTATATATATTAAAGTAACCACCAAGGTTCAATATCTAAAACCTTATTCTGACAATTAAAACACACTTCCCTAACTTTTCATATGCCAGCAATGTACATCTAGCACGGGCTCGCATGATGAGGTACCAAAGACCAAAAAGAAACAGAACAGTCTTGAAAGGTAACAGGGAAGAACTCTGAGCTGCTCTGTCTGGAATATCTTTCAAACACAAACCAGATACAATGTACTACTAGCAACTACAGAAAAAGGATAAACAGCAGTGCACTATTAATCATCATTAACACACTCCCTCAAAAAAGGTCTCTAACGTTCAAAGCAACGGCTACCAATAAAGCCACGACCATGAAGCGTGACCCGTTCTAATACCACCTGCTGCAGGGAGGTCGTGCGCGATGTTGGGTTGCTCTAGCAGTGAACAGCACGGAGGCTCTTTGAAGTTCTGTGTTTTCAGGGCTTTCAGGAAAGGAGAATGAAGGTTGCTAGTAGATTCTGAAGTTTTGTAGTCGGTAACATGTCGACATGTAAGAACAGTTACCTGCATATTCTTCTTTGGACAAGAGCCAAAAACCTAACACAAAATTGGTTTCAAATTAAGTATACACACACACGTATATAATATTAATACATCATTTTGTTACGAGCACAAACATCCCTCTAGTCCGCTTGCACCATTCACAGTGACGTCATGCCCTGAGGGGTAGAAGTGTCCCTGGGAAACAGAAGTCATGCTTTGCAGTCCCCTCACCCAGGTCTGATCTTGGTTATGTTACTTTCTAGCGGGGTGACCTCCAAGTCACTGTCCTCATCTGTGAACTAAAGGACAGCACTACCTACCTAGGGGAGGTTCAGTCCGAGTAAACGAAATTAGGAACAAAGGTGGCCAGGGAAGCTGTTACAATAGCCTGACTCCAGTCCTCGCCTGCTTCCTGCCTCCCAGCGCCGTGCATTTCCAGCACTGCCATTTTCATCCTTGGCCGTGACCCTGTTCTGTTTCATGTGGGCAGCTTGTTTTTCTTTCAATCAAAATAAGGCAGGTGGGAAGAACTCAACTGTTACGTGCTTCTATGACCTATAACCTAGCACAATGCTGATGACGTTTGTTAAATAGGTTTTTTTATTCTTTATATTTTGTAGCAAATTCCTAGAACATTATTAGGAAAAAAAGCCAAATACTTCCCCACTTCAATATGTGACTATGTAGGTTTAAGTGTGGAGATACTGAACCCTTAACAAATGGCAACTCCTGTCGTTGGACACACCCAGCCTGCATCTCTCACCTTTTCCAACCACTGATACTGCTGATCTTCAGCAACGTAGCAACTGCACTGGCAAATAAAAACCTGAAAAACCAAAATGCAAGTTTTTCTAAGGTCAAATAGATTTAACACACCCCAGCCTATCTCGATACATGTGTTATGTGAATCCTAATATACTACCTAGATAACACTTACTTTCCTGAATTTGCTACTGGCTCATTTTTCTTTAAAACTTAATAATCAAGCTAATTGTGCCAATTAATTATCAGAATAAAGTGCACACTGACAGCTACCGTGAGATGCTGAAGACACTCCCAGTAAATCCCACTAGAATCCTCTTATAAAATAGGGATGCCAGCCCTGCTGCCCTTCTGAGGGTCACACGTTGTGACAACCAAACTCAAAGAGAGAACTCTGTAGAACATAATTGCCAGATGACCACCAGCTGCTACAGGAGTAAAGGACAGCAGCTTGACAGGGTCTTGGCCCAGATGGCATCCTGCAACGCTGCTGAAGCCAGTGAAGAAGGTATTACTTTAGAAGCCAAGTCCTGAACTTTATGCTCAAGGTGATAAAGCATCTGCAAGGCCACAATGCCATGAGAGGATGAGACTCCTGGCTGTGACACTGTCCACAGACGTCAACCATGTTTTCTATTAAAATACTGACAAATACACTGACGACCACACAAAAACTGCACAAAAGGGGAAAAAGGAGATCCCAGGATAGGGGAGAAGAAAAAGACTTGGTATGTAACTAGCTACACACAAAGGATCTGAATACTCAATAAATGGTACAGATAACCAGACCTGACCTTCTACCTGACCTTCGCTGCCTATTCTAAAGTAACACCCCCACTAAGGTGTTAAAAAAACCGTGCTTAGTTTACAACTTCATGTTTATAAAAATCCTTATGAATCCTTCAATAACTCTGGATCATGTTATAGAAACCAACTGTATTACAAAATCAAATTCTACAGTTTTCTTACCTTCTGAAATAAGCAACACTATAATATTACAGAACTACTGACTTCTTCCATTGTTTGAGGCCCTGGCCTTTGTTGGAGTGCGCAGCAGTGAGGAATGGTGCTCTGTCAGACAAGCGGATGGGGACACATGCATAACCTGCCTGGCCACCTCGTCTGCCTGACTTGTCTCCCAAACTGCCGAGTATAATGCATTCTCTGAATGAACTCAACCTTAGCATCAGGACAAGTGTAATCTAAAGGAATCATGCAGCTTCAGGTACAGAATGTCTCTTCTGACTTAAAAAATGAGGACAAAATAGTTGGGATGAAAGCTTGATGTCCACAGAATTGCATTTAGAATGCATTTGTTGAACAAACGTTAACTGGGTTTCTAGCGTGTACGTGGCACTAAGTACTGGGTATACAGCGACAAAGAACACCCCGCTCAGACAAAGTGAATGCATTTTTGAACATTTAGAGTCACCAACTGAAATAATTTTTTGAATGAGGCCAAGATTTAAATGTCTAATGCTCACAGCTCATTTCTAACAAACTTATTTCACAATCTCCTAAGAATTTTACCAACATACTGTAAGTGCCACATTAACATTTATCTAAGCAACAAAGTGGTGACTGCCACTGCCTATACGGTTCTAGAATGTCTCCGTGCAACAGTAAATACAAAGAATGTGGCATTCAAATGAACACTACAAAAATGATGCCTGCTTCTGACACATACGAATTCAGGCCCACCTACCAAGGGGTTCGATTTCAGATGGTAAAACACGCAGAAAGCCTCTGGGGGGGACAGATGTGCAGTGTCCGTTGTTCTACACCATTCGTTCCAGAGTTTAGCACAACCAACTTCCTCCCAGACTCCCGAATTCACAACAAATGATGACAGAAATGCTGTGGAAAACAATTCAAAAAAGTTAAGTGTTGTTTCAAGGTGTTTTCTATTCAGTAAAAATATCAGTCTACCTCTTGCCTTACTAAATTCCTGCTCGTTTTCAACTGAGTTCAAACTCAACCACCCCGCTGAAAATTGCTTCTCCTCTAACCATGCAAAAGAATTCTGCACTTTGAAATATTTAACCACATCTAGACTAAGTTGTACCATAAAAGAGTTCTTTTAAAAAATAAGTAGTCCCTGTGAAATCTAAAAACAGAGACTAATAAATAATATGACTATTTGAAACTAAAAAAACAATAACAAAAATAAGTTCATTCAGGTTAGTCTAGAATTCTAGATGTAAAAGAGCTGTCCAAGGCCACTGGCCTTGTACCACCATCTTGCAGAAGAGGAAACTGAGGCCTTGAGATGGTGAAGGCCAGGTCCTAAGTGCAGATGGCACTGAAGCCAGGAACTGGGACAACAGGTCTACTGACAGACTTTACCACGCTCTCACAGTGTGACACTCATCCAGAAACTTCAGGACAGAGAACTTGGCATGAACGAGTCAGTGGTTATTTAGCATGCACTGCTCTGTGAGCCCTGGGGCTACCGTATAAGGAGGGCACAGGATCCTAAGGAGATGCCAAATGCTCTCCTCGGGACAAGTGAACCCCTGAATTACACAGGTGTTGGTTCCTGCACGTGTACTCTGTCCCAGCTGAACTCGACGCCATTATAACTTTGACCTTTCAAACGAATTCACACATGTAAAATCCTTAGAACTGGAGTTCTCAAAATATTAGCATTACTGTTAGTTGTAGAGTTTGTTAATCCAAAAACATTTAAGAGCCATTGCTGCCAAGGGCCAGGTATGCACACACCACCTCTGCCCCTCACAGTCTGGCCAAAACAAGCCCAGGAGTCTAAGGGACGCTGAATACTGCAAACACTAGAACTGAGCCCTTGAGTCTGTAAGTTCCTGAAACCTAGAACATTTCTTTTAAATCTCATTTTTTAAGTTTATCCAAAAGAGACTCACATGAGCAAGGAGAGATTTAACCAGAAACAAAGGCATTCTGCTATGACTTTTTCTAAAAGAAATAACAGACACCTGAAATATTTTATGATGAAAAAAAATGTAAGTAACTGGAGATTTTATTCTTTCAACAAAATATGTGGTCTAATGCGTTCCCACTTACCTACTGCATTATTTCCTACAGCAATTATAAACTTGGAGCAGGGATATTTTTCTAGCAGAGACACTTCCAAAGGTGTTTTCGTTTCTCTCCGAAAAAGCCGCACCTCCCTAACACAAGAAGACAAAAGACAAAACTGGAGCAACTTAAACATAATTCATATCGGATTATGATTAAAAGGATACTCACCATCAGCGTAATTTTGCAGTAAGTAAAATGCAAATACTAATTTTATAAAGAAGACAATTACGATCCTCAAGAAAACGACGGATTCAGGAGACAATGATCAGCAGATAAAGCCATTCTATAGGAAACTCCTGGAGACCTCTACAAAGGCGATCAGGCTGTCCACCGGACCCACCTCCCGACCAATCTTAGCATCCCTAAAAAGGGGTAACTGGGCGGACGCAGCGAGCAGAAACAGCAAGCGCCCCCTTTCGAAGCAATCTTGCCAGCAAAATCTTGAACCTGAATCTGACCAAGCTTCCAGAAGGCGCGCTGCAGGTGATGGACACGTACTAAGTGACACGAAGGGAAGGCGCCCCAGGAAGGCAGGGTGAGGGACATCCGACAGGGCCACCGGCCTCGGCTGAGGTGCAGGAGGAGGGGAAAGGAAGCTCAAGAGACAACACGTGTGGATGCCATGCGTGGGCCTGGCCAGATTTCTGGTTGACACAAACCCCGGCAGAAGGGACGTCTGGGACGATCAGAAAAACCTGACACGATGCATCAAACTTGCAGAGACAGTACCGAGCGCAGCAAACGTTTTCGCTTTGTCGTGAGTGGAAACAGCACAGGCGAGAAAACGCCGTGGCGCTCAGGACCAGCATCCTGAAGCGCGGAGGCGACAGGCACGGAGGAGGCTGGGCTCACGCGGCGGGGACGGGAGGAGAGGTCAGAGCGGCGAACCCTCCACGTCCTCCCCCTCTCCCACGGCTGTGTCCGTGCCCCGCGGGCACGGACGCCAGAGGGGTGCGGGGCGCACGGCTGCGTCCGGGCCCCAGCCCGAAGGCAGGACCCAGCCCCGGGGCGCGAGGCGCAGGCCCGTCGCCCCGGGGAGAAGCTCCGCGGTGAGGGGTGGGGGGTGGGGCCCGGAGGCGGCCCGCCCCGGCCCCGGAGCCCGCGCCGGCCGGGGACCGGCCTCACCTCTTCCGCGCCAGCTGCCGCCGGACCTCCCTGTCCTCGAGCGTCTCCTCGTCGTCGTCCTCGGGGCCGGCGCGGCTCGGCGCCTGCACCACCTCGCCGAAGAACGTGGCGGCCATGGCGGCCGGCGGCACGGCGCATGTGCCCCCGGAGCCCCGCCTCCGACCGCGCCACGCCACGCCCCCTGCGAGCCTCCGCGCATGTGCCGTGGGCGTGACCACGCCCCATCCGCCCTCAGCCCCGCCCCTGGGCCAGGCCACGCCCCTATTATCACCTTTGCGCGCGCCCTGGGCCTAGCCACGCCCCTCCGCCCTCAGCCCCGCCGAGTCAGGCCACGCCCCTTCCATTACCTTTGCGCACGCGCTCTGGGGTGCAACCACGCCCCCTCCGCGCTCAGCCCCGCCCCTGGGCCTGGCCACGCCCCGGCCTCGCTGCCCTCCCCCGCCTCGCCCCGTCTCCGAGCAGCGACCTGGTGGGTGAACTTGGGCTTCTCGCCCGGCTCCCGCCGCTCCCCCCGCCCCCCGTGGGTGCTGGCCCGGGGCCCGGCGCGCCCCGGGGCCCCCGGACGGGAGGATGGAGAGCCGAGAAGAAACACAGTGCTGCGCGGTGGTTCCGAAAACGAGACCTTTACTCTGGCAGTAGGAGTTCACATTTCAGAAGCTGATGCGCGCTCGTCAAGCTGGTCTGAACGCCTATGAGGATGCAAAAATAGTTGCTCTGTTTCAAACGTGGCCGTTTCTCATACAAAATTCGTTTTTGCTTGAAAATAGCCTGTCGTCGATAAGCAAAGTAAGTGTTTAGTTGGTTTTCTTTAAAATCTGCTGGAAGACAACGTTCACGGAGCACAGTTCCAAGCAGGAGGAAAGAAAAACAACTGTGGCGTAGGTTAAATGAAAATACCCAGTATTGCAATGAAAAATAAAAATCCGTTGACCTAGATTTAGCTGTGCTAACGCTGGACGACATTGCTTATGTTTCAGAACCCTATCAAACAGTCACAAAGTTTACTAATTTGGGGTTGGGGAAGTCTCTTAAGATAAAAAAAAAATCAGGAAGTTGCTGGAAACATGTAAGGTGTGGAAGAAACAATGAGCAACAAAAAAAGCATTTACATAAAACCAATATTTAGCGATTTTACACATAACTGCAAAATATGACTGGGCTTTGAAGCAAAATTTGAACATTTAGGTATAAACAATAAGACCAAATTCCTGTCCCATCAGAGCTTAGGAAACTTACAGTTAGTGAATATAAAGATTACCCATATGATGTTTTAAAACTGCATTAAGACTCCTCCTGGGTTAATTGGCCTTACAGAATGACAACTGCAGAATAAAGAGTGGGTATCACTCTTAGTCCTTTAGTTGAATAAAATATTGTCATTTTTACCAGTCAGATCCTCAATTTGATTTGTTACATTATGAAGAAATCATTTCTGGAAACCTGATTAAAATTATAAATGGGGTAACGATAATAATACATTTGGTCATGATTCAAATTCTGCATACATTTTAGAGAGCATTTTACAAGAATGTTAACTTTGTAACAGAAGCTTATTTCATGCAGTTACAATGAATTTAGGCCAAGCACTTTAAAAAAGGCAAATATATGTTCAGATTAAATACTAAACCTGAAAAGGGATTCCATTATGAAAGGCTGGTGATACAATCTCAAGTACTGACAGAAATTAACCCCACTACAAATTATAAATTCAAAATTGAAGTCCTTTCATTACACTAAAATTGTCAAAAACTTTCCATAAATCTTGAGACTTAAATATTTTCATTTCATGGTTATTTGTATTTGTTGAGGCTATAACATACCCAGTATGAATTAAGTGTAAATGGGACTGGAAATAGGTTTAAACATTGCATTAGTGATCAAAAAACAAACCCTACACACCTAAAAATATCAGTTTATTAGGAATTCTTCCCTTTCTCACCTGCACTAGTAACAAGAAACTGGTATCAGTATTTCAGATAAAAGTATACTATGAACAAAGCAAAGGACACAGACTTTGTAGGTTAGAAACATTCTGGCTTATGCTAAGAAAAAGAAAACGACAAAAGCCTTTTTTTAAGCAGACATGCAATCACAAATTTCTCAAGTAATCTAGACACTTGGTCGACCTGTTTAACCAAAAAATATGTATTACATTAGGCTTTTAATGAAAAAAATAGAAACCCTTAGGTTTTACTTTTTCAGATTTACACATGCAAATCATAATATTCACAGATATTTTTAAATGGGAAAACAACTTCTAACAAACAGTGCATTTTTCCAACAGCATGTTCTATTGTTAAAAAGCTTTGACAGTGCGTTCATTTAATCTGGCGATTTTAATTTCAACAAAGAGCTATTAACAACAAATGAAACCTCGTTGCAAAGAAATTCTTTAGTGTCAAGACCAGGTTTTCTAATCCTAGTGAAGGCCACAATGAAATACCCCAGACATGCTGCCATTAGTTTGTCGTAATGAGATTGTAATAAATCTGCTCAGTGTTCATAAAATTCTAACTTTTAAGGTGCTGTAGAGAAACATAAGAGGATGTCCCTGTGTCATCTAAAAATATGACTATTTTTATCATCTATGCTTTTTATTTTCTGATTAAAGACGCCTCGTAACGAGGCACATTTTGGCATTTCTGTAAATGCTACCTGAAAGTAAAAATGAGGAAAATAAGTTGTGATAGTCACATTCATAGCTTTCATAGAAAAATATATATTCCCTGAATTAGTCATATCGTGGTCATCATTCAGTATGAATTCGAATATAAACAAAATGTTTTATGACATTTATGGATTTCATTTCCAACTCTACTTCAGAACTAGGTTATCAACAGCCCCATCATTGAATCCCTGGGTCCTTCTACTTTAAGCTTTTTTGACTTTGGGGTTGTGAATTGTAGGGACTGGAACTTACTAAAATATTTGCTTCATTCAAAGTCAAACAGGCTCAGTGGCACTTCCTCGGGAAATGTGCCTCATTTCAGTAATGACATCACAGTCATGGTGGTCAAATGTTTATACTCTGATGAAGAACCCTTTAAATCAGCGGGTCGAGATTTGGAATTTTTTTCAGCCATTTTAAGTTTTTGGTATAGACCCTCCATATCCAAGGGTTCTATAGATGAGGACTCAACCAATCACAAACCAAAATAATTCTTTTGGGAAAATTGTCACATTGTTGCTGACATGTACTGTCATTAGGCCAACTGGGGTCTAACCATGTAGACTTTTTTCCCTTGTCATTATTCCCTCAACAATACAGTGTAACAACTATTTACACAGCATTTACATTGCATTAGGTATGATAAATAACCTAGAGATTAAAGTATACAGTGGGATGTGCATGGGTCACATGCAACCACACCATTTTATAGAAGGGACTTGAGCATCTGTGGATTTGGGGAGGGGGCCCGTCCTGGAACCAAGCCCACCCCACCCCCTGGGGATAGCAAGGGACGACTGTATTTTCTTCTAAGAAATCAAGACATTTCTTCCAGGGCCCTTCCTTTCTAAAAAGGAATCATTTTACAAGAGGCCATCTGTGTTCTCTTTCTGCCTCTCCAGCTACATGCAGGCTTCACAGTGTTTCCTCCTTGGAATCTTTATAGTGAGTCTGCACAAAGGCCCACGAGAGGAAGCCCCTTCCTCCCACTGTCTCACTGGATTATGGCTTTCAGAAAATTCCTCAAAAGGTGCCAACAAGAAACTACCATTAGAGCTAGGAGTAGATGCAACTGCCAGTTTACTTGTGGCCCCCCAATTGTTTTCCATTCCACTTCTACATTTCCATAGTCACTACTGTGCTTTTTCTTTCCAAGATCTGAACTGACTAACAAAGCAGCATTTTGCTATTAATTTCTTCTAGCTCTTTTTCACTTTCAGAATGTATGCTTGTATCATCCTCTTTATAAACATTCAGTAATTTTTTCTTAGCCGCAGCAGAAGCATTTCGATGGGGCAGTTTTCTGCTACTCTTCCTAATCCAGACATTTTCTGGTCCTGAAATCGTTTTCTTTAGATTACTCATTATCTTTATTTTATTTGCAGCAACAGTAGCACATCTGCGGGGAACTTTCTCAGGCACCATTTTTGTTTTCAGAGTTTCACTAGGCATCTGCACTGCATCCTTCTGATTATGCATACATGTTCTCACTTTTGTATGGGATTCTCTGTCTCTAGGAACAAATTCTGAAAAGAGTGAAAGTTAATGTAAATGCAAAAACCTTGTAACACAAGATCTCACATTCCTCAACAATACATTCCTAAACAATAAATTGTAAAACGACTCACATTGCTAAATAAAAAAAACATAAATCATCATCAATGCCACTACGCGTTTTTGACTTGACATAAATTTCCATTTCCTTATCTACAAAAGGAAGTCTCGGACAGAAGCACATTTTATAGTCTGTGAGGGTTACTGTCACTTAAAACAACAGCAGACTCGTAAGGACGGGGCTAAGTACTTTTCAGCATCATAAAGCTAGCTCATCTAAAAGCACTTTTTTTAAATCCGAATTTTTTAAACAGAACCTTACATAGATTTAATCTTCTTTATACCATTTCTAATACTCTGTTGAACTACTTTGTCAGGAGTTCTAAAATAATTTTTCTAGAACCTACACAAGGAAATACCATCGTGACTCCACTGGCAGTGTCAGTCAGCTCTGCTTCAAGATCCTTAAAGTTTTAATTCTAACACCAACATCTCCTTTAGTCAACAAAATTAAAATTTTATATTGGTCTTATAGAATTGAAATGTGGTTTTAATCCTAGATCCATATTTTTTCACATATTTGACCATTTTATGTAACTGGAATTGTTCAATCCTAGCTTCACCATTATTTAAATATTTTGAGCTAGGTATGTGCCGGGCACAGAGAGGCTAAGATTCAAAACCAAACTACTACTACACATGTCAGTAGAGCTGCTGTGAGAAACTAAGTGCAGGATGCTGTGAGAACACATTATAGAAACCTTGGCTACGGGGCAAGGAAGGCTCCCTTTGAGGGAGCTAGAAAACTTGATGGGATTCACCAGACACAAGGTCTGGCCGAAAGCGCTCAACAAAGGCAAGTCCTCAGGTGGCCCGAGGCGACTTTCCCAAGGCCTGCTCCTCAACAGTGACCAGGTCGGTGGACTCGAAGGCAGATGTTCACCCTTCAAACGCAAGAGGAATTGCTACGCCCCTAGGGCCGATGTGTTTCTTGAGAAAAACGCATCTGAGGTACATTAGTCCCTGCAAGCTAGGCCTCTGCTGGCAGTCCAGTCTTGAAATTAAGCATCGAACCACCTAAAACCGTCTTCAAAGTACACAAACCCACCAGGGTGAGTCCTAGGACCCGCTTGACAGTCTATAAGGACAGGCCGTACATCAAGGAATAACCACACTTGACATCTGGAGGCCTCTCTTCCTGTAGATGTTTCACTACTAAGGACTAGAAATAAGGTTTGGGTTTTTGTAGAGGTTTGGTTTGGTTTTGTATTGTCAGCTATCAAGTAAAACCATCATTCTCTACCAACATTACAAGTGTTTCCATCTGAGTGGAGATGTTTGCCTTCCATCACCAAGGGCAAATGAGTGCAAGTGCAAATGGCTTCATTAGACAGACACATTCAATAGCAGGGCAAGAACTGAATTATGAGAAGTCTTCTGCCCTCATAAGGAAAGCCCTTCAGATTTTATCTCAAGTCTGTGAAACTCATTTCAAAGACGTGCCTGTGTTCTCTCCAGGACCCCAAAGGGTCCTCTCCCAAAAGGCTGGGAACCAGTTTACTAAAAGGAACCCTCCCCCAATGTATCAGGCCCTTTTGCCAGTTATGTGATCCACGTGCTTTTCCACTAAAATTCTACTCCTAAAGATATGTTTTGTTCAATGTAAACATCTGCAAAGTCACCTGGCATTTCAAAAATGGCATTTTAGCCAGCTAAGCTGATCATGGCGACACCCCACGCAGCACAGTCACTCCTCTTATTTGGGCTCTGGGGAGTCACTTGCATATGAAGTTCGGGAGTGACTTAAAGTGCAATGTTTTCACCACTTCAGAGACTTTTTCCTTGGGAACTTTAAAATTATCAACATTAGTCTCTGCAAACCAACCCAAGATCCAAAGTCAATCTTTAGCACATTACACCAATGTTAGGCAAATGCTTCAATATATATGTGCTACAAGAGATAAGTGAAAAGATCGTTTTTAAAAATATTTAGCAAATAAGGTTTAATTTGTATGTCTGAAAAGGATATACTAGTGTCACTCAACTAACTGCATCCATTTGCACTTTAAAAAGCCCTAAAAATAGACACTTGACCCATTCCCCCAACACATCCAGTTGAACAGCACAGATAAAATCCAACGAGAACATTTTTGTCGGACAAATGATTTAAGTTGCAACAATTAATTCTTTTGAGATATACTGATGCAAGTACCCTATGTTGCATCTAGAAACCTAATAAGTGCTAACTCTAATAAAACATTTTACTAAATGCTTATTTGTAATTCAAAATAAGGGAAGACAGTTAAGATTGACAGAAGCAAACTCCAGGCTTTTAAAAATAAGGAAACTTGAACTTAAAAATAAATATGTCCAGAAGGGGGAGAAGATGGGAGTGAATTATACTGCATATAGAAACTCCAACTTGATGAAAATTTCTGTAGTCTTAGAACATAAAGTGGGAATTTCACATAGAAAAAGAATTTGAGCAACTGTTGGGAATTCAAAAAAATAATGCATACATGTAAGTCAGTGTTAATTTTATTACTGAGAACTTGATAAACTATAAAGTGCTTTATTCTCCTTGGAAAACTACAAACAGTTTTTAGAAATATATACAGAATTCACGGTTAGAGAGAGAGAAGTCCAATTTACGTTAGTACACAAGCTTCAAATTTCTGGAGGCTGCTTCTCTAACAATACTTTTATGATTGTGTCATTTAATACTAACAAGTCAGTACAATCCCACAAGTCCTACTGTCCCGGATGGCCTGGGGTCAGTTACGTGTTGGAGCAGTGACTGAGTGCTTGAGGCGCTGTGGCTTCCCTATAAATGATTCCGGACTTGGGTATGGCAAAAGCCACAGCAGTAGAAAATTTCCATGTGTTGTAATACCAAATCAGTTTACCTAGATGATCACTTTAAATTTAACTCACAGATCACTGTATTCTAAGATGGTCTGTGAACAGAAACTTGGATGCAGACATTACTTCGACTGCAAGCAGTAGTCTCTAGTTTCTATATTTTAAGGATTATTCATATCCCAATTATGATACTTCGATATATTATTTTTTTAAATCCAAAGTACACCACACACCACTGCTGCAGAAGCATAAAGAATTTTAATCTCATCGGCCTTTTAACTGGCATATTTAAACAAATGAGAATGAAAGATAAAAATGTCGGAATCAAAGTGAGAATACACTAGCCTATTTCGTATACTTTTTAAGTACTGATGTTACTGATCGGTGTTAAATCACTTCTCCCTAACAGGGGGAAAACTTTTAGTTGCTGATTAGCCTCTCCCAAGCAAGCCTCTATCAGAGCTGGTTTAAGATGTCCTTCACTGATAAGCAATGAAGTGACAACTCAGGAAGCAAATAGCATTTATCACTGATATTCACCCTTTCTAAAGCATAAGTTGCCAAAAGGATCCCCTAAACTAAAAAGTCTCTTTAGAGAATGACTGTAGGACAAAGCATTTTCTCTAACTCTGGACTGAAGGTTTTATTCTTTTCCATAAGTTGGTGACACTGAGAAGTCAACTTCCACAGTATGGCAGCGACAGGTCAAGAAATTGTCAGAAAGAACTCTAGAGTTGTTCTTTACTACTTTGGTCACTTTCGTGGTGGACAGATGGACTTGACCATCTGATAGCCTTCACTACTCAGCGAGGGCACCGCAGAACCTCGACTTGTTCTGTTCCCCACCTCCAGCTCATCTACAGCTTCCTCTCATCCCTAAAGTTAATCGGTAACATCCTCAGGGTTCTCACGAGATGTGTGATGACTGTTACAACTTTTTTCTAAAAACCTGATGAAGGCTCTATTAAGTCCGAAAGGGATCTCACAGCTCATCTGCTTAATGAACTTGGGAAGCAGCATCTCAGAGCACCGCACACCAACAGACAGGGTAAGTCACCGAGGGGACTGCTAGGTTTCCAGACTCTTTCATCACTTCACTAACGAACCGCAACGAGTCACAGACAACCCAGTGACAGCCCCCTGTGCAAGTCTCATGGCTCCCTGCAGCCGCCCCGCCTCACCCAGCTCGTGGCCTGTGTCCTGCCTGCATGAAAAACATCACAGGGGACAGAGGTTAGGAAGCTGCTGCTTAAGAGGGAAAGATGAGCTGCAAGGAGTGTCGACCACATGTACAGACCCCGCAGAATTAACCAGCTAGGAAGCTTGTGGTTGTCTCGAAAAATAAAAAAGCCTTACTAAATTTATTGTACTATTTTAGTTAGTAACTGACTGAAAAACTGGATTCTAGATGAAAATGCTAAGACTTAGATGTGGTAATGAGTTTATTTGGAAGTAAAAGCAGAGATCTGTGTGGGAGTAGAAAATTAAAGAGTCGCCTCCCACAGTCTCCAAGAAAACGGTTAGAATTTTCCTGGTGAACTGGATATGTACAATTCAAGGGATAAGTATGGATTGACAGTTAGAAAATTAACTTCAATATATTAAATATAGACTCCCTTCACGTTTAACCACTGACTGAAAAAGGTAATAATTTCTAAATATTTTCTTTGTGGAATCAACGTTAGGTAGAGCTAGCTGCTGCGGTCAGTCCCAAGTCTGTAAGTGGCCATCTCATTTCAATTAGGTCAGTCAGAATGTCCCTTTCTCTTTAGCAGTCCAAATTCTCATTAAAGGTTTTAATAAATGGCAAAACTTACCTTAAAATTAACTTAAAAACTAAAGTATGACCAGAAAATAATCTCTAATACTGAGAATTATATTAAATCAAACTATTAAGTCTTGACAAATTGACACACAGTCTATAGCTAATCACATGCTGCCAAAGATGGAGCCTGCAAATTCGTAGGACTGAAATGGGACTGCCCCACTCTTTCCCAACCTCCCTCCATCAAACCTGTAAGAGCAACCAAGAGTCTTAATAGTTTTTCTACCACATTAACAATACATTGGGGAAAGCTTGGCAGAATGAGTGACTGGAAAAACTCCCCCTTAAAAAGCTTTGGGGATTCCCGTGTATCCTTAGGCAACATCTCTAATTTAAGAAAATAGCTATAAAAATACTCTTTAAAAATGTGAGAAGAGACAACACAGCCTTCATCACAACATTCTTTACACTTCGATCCTTTCCAGTAATTCACACTACGTGAGCTACAAATAGGATTCGCATTTTACCAATCTAGCTGGACTGGATTTTTCCACAATGCTCCATTTTCACCCTACCTTTGACAAATTTGTTTGATCCTTCTGTTCCCAAATACTAAAAGAAGAGACAATCTTTAAACTGTTAAGCTGCAAATTTCCTAGGGTTTCTGTTTTATTATTCCCTGACATCCACAGAAGTGAGAGGTATAAACTAACAAATGAAAATCTCCTCCACAATGAAGATGCTTTGTTGTACTCCATCACACTAGAATCACTGAACTGTGATTTCCACACAATGTAAGAAAACTAAAGTACTGGTGACAACTACACAATACCTGATAAAGTAAATATACTGACTTATTGATGAAAAGAATGAAGATTAGGTATTTCAGCTATAATAAAGGGCAAGGCAAAAAGACCTTTTTTAGCCATTTAAACGTTACTCTAGAAGGGGAAAACAAAAATACTGTATGCAACTTTAACAATGTTCTTGCATTCTGATATACAAACCTCATTTTTTTTTCAGGTAGTACAATCAAATTTAATTTGTACCAACAGAAGAGAATAAAATCTTTTCAGCTTAGTTTTTAGTACAACAGAGTTAAAATAAATTTTGTTATGATTATTTCTAAATGGAAAAAAAAAGGCTACGAGAGACAGGGAGGGTAATATGAACCCAGTGTTATTCTAAATAAGGATTTGTACTTAAGATGTAATCAATCAATGGTGTGAAAGATCTTTTTGGATCAGTAGTACCCTCGGGTGGCATTTTTATTGGTTTGTGTCTTTTTCCATTTGCACTTCTATGTTTTGAAGTGCCTTTTCCTAAAATATGTCCTTTTCCCCCCATCTTCTTATTATAAAACTAATTTCCTCTTCAGGTATGACTCTCCTATTTAAAAGAAACTTGTGTTTTAACTTAGAAGGTGTAACTGCTTTATCTTCCTTTCCAAGAATTACTAAATTGAGAAAGGATTTAATCAGAGATTTTCCCCAAGGGAGAACCACCACCCTAGGAATTATCTGAAAATGAAATAAACTTTTCCTTTTATTTAGAAGTTAATACACATTGTCAGTATACTCTTTTTAAACAAGTAGGATGTGAAAAAAATGCTCTTAAAACCTCACCTAGTTTCTATTATTTAAAATATCTTTTCTTAATATGCTTGGTAAATTAGTCTTTCAAAGAAATCAAAAATCAAGTCTGAATACCTCAAACCTTTTTTTAAACCATAAATGAATAAAATCATAGGACTTTTTAGACTTATACAATCACAGTAGTCTTTTTTCCCATATACTGTTAAGTTACTTCAAGTGCAATGGAAAGCTATAGCACTTACTCCTGGATCAGTTCACAATTTGTAACCTTTTATCTTTTCTCACCAAGAAAAATACAAACTGATCTCAAACATATTAAAGTACATCTGTGCATTAAATCCCTGCGCATTTTGTGTAAAGTAGAAAAAAAGTCAAACGTTCTAGTGCTCAATGTAAACATTTTGAACTATTAATTATTTATTAACTTTTCTTAAAGTATTTAGGAGTGTGTGTATCACATATTCAAAGTTAACCTTAGAAATAGCACCACAACCAAAAAAACCCATAAAAATGATTCTCTAATTCCTTAGTTTTATTTCAGAACTTGAAAAGCTACCATTATCAACATGCTTTCAATGTCACCAGGCCAATTCTTGTTTTTTTCCGGATAAAACTAGAATACTCCCTCTATAAACAAGGGTCTCACCATTTTAGACAAAATTAAAAATTAGCAATTAGTTGACCAGCCAATCGATGACTAGTTAATCCAGTCCAAAACAGAAGAACAGTTCTACTGATGAAGCCTAAATGGTCAAAGTTATCATTTACCAAAAGAATTTACGTACTTATAAACGTTTTCCATTCTTATTTATGGATTTTTTTGGTACCTTTTTGCAAATGATGGTAAACATGGAGTTATAACCCTGAGAAGAAATATAAAACGGAGAAGCTTAAGAGTTTAAATAAATTAATGGATATGACATCTAACACCATTTCTTAAATTTGGGGAAGTAAAGAGCATGCCACCAATTTTGGGGGGTCAATAGTCAAGGATAATTACCCTGCATCAAACTGTCTCCCACACACTTCATACAAGCTTTGAGAAGAGCATCACAGTCTGAAGTGGTGATGGCTCTCTAAGCCACCTCTCCAAGGAGAGGCAGGTATCCCACCTATCTCAGTTGGTCAAGTCTAAAAATATCCTTCCCTTTACATCAGGGAAGTAAATACCTTCCACCATGTCAAAAGGAGTAGATAATTAAAAAGTAACAACACTTAGAAACACTCTCTTACTCTGATATCAGTCTGATGCTTTTCTGTATCTGCTACCTTAAGGATACATAGGAGGAAAGCATTAATTTTGTGTGAAACGATAGTTAGGGCTGATAAATAATAACGGTGGGAGTACTGTAACATACCCCTTAGCTACAAAATATGTAAACCATTGGAATCAAGTCCATCTTCAGGCACAAACAAGCTAGGAATGGGTACCTACACTGTTTGAGTAGCACAGCCTATCAAGTAAAAATATTTGGCTCGAAAAAATAAGTATACTATGGTACTTGATGATGTGAAGTTTCAATTTAAATGAATTCCAAAATTATTTTCCCACAAAACATGACAGGGTTCTTAAATTTAAACTAGAGGTCACTAATAAAGATACACTTAGTTGCCCCAGCAAAGGATGTTTGGGATTGCACATGGCAGGAGTGAGCTAAAAAAAGAGATGGAGAATAACATTTAACTCTTTTCCTATACAGATGAGATGTGATTGCACACCTAACAAAACTCAGCCCTACAATTTCAATAGAAATGGAGGGAGCTACATATAATTTAAATACTCTTCTAATTCTGTACACTCTATCAAAGAACAAACATTTCCTAAATCTAAGGCACACAAACTCCTCTATTTCACAGAGTAAGACTATGGAAGACCAAGAGTTTGATTAAACCCCTTACATGGAAACCAGGAGATGCTGGAAAGAAATTATATAGCATTTTGTTAGTGCACAATTTAAAAGAAAATGTTAGACTAGGGTCTGGCCTTAGAGGTTTAAAATATACAATCAAAATGTTAAAAAAATAATAATTTACCAGCACTTTATAAATTCAAGTTTATAAAATAAAAGTGATGATATTTTCCTTAAAAATAAAGACAGAGAAAGACAGATGCCCAACAGCACTTGGAAAGAAAACTGGGAACAATTTCAATAAAAATGACCAAACCTAGTATAATGCATCCTACTCAAGTAGCCAGGGGAAGAAAAAAAGTGGTAGGTACCTTGCCCATTAATCATGGTCACACCTCCCATGATTGCAATGTCGGTATGCACATAATGTTTATGAAGAATTTGTAAACATAGGTCATGTGAAACTGTTACACTATAACAGGACAGGGGTTAGAAACTACCACCTCTTGAATTCAGAAAATAACTGCATGGTACTTGCTACCATGAAAGTAATGCTCATTGGTTTTGATAACCAGGGTGTCTAGTGTTTAACATATTTCAGACTCTTGCTATATGTAGTTAAATACTGTCGAAGTAGATCTGCCCCCAAAACGAAGCATATTTTGGCACCTGTGCTGAATGCTGCTACAAAGGCAAGCAAGTGCAAATAAAAATAACAGTCATGATTTAGTCACATTCATAACTTTTCATAGAAAAATATAAATATATTCCCTGAATTGTAGGACAAAAAAAAATAATAATTTCAATAGCCAACTTTCACCATAAATTCCAGTCCACTTCCTCTTTAAATGAACTGGTTTTCCCTCAAGGTCATAAGGTGCAATCATCAAAATCTAACACGTTTTCTAGGCTTCTGTCATCATCCCCATCATGGTACCTCACGGTCCTTCTACCCTGATTTCTCGTTTTTATTTTTGAACGTCGAAGAACTCTCTTAGACTTTGCATAGTCCAAATCCTCCCAGTCATTATCATCCACATTGAACCTAGGACGTTTGCTCTGTCTTTGTCGCCTCACAGTTTTAGATATGTTAGCTGTAAAAGTTTTACCTTTTCTAACTACTTTTGCTTTTCCTTTCGTTTTCCTCTTTTTAGTTTTTGTCTCATCAGCAGAGTTAACATCTGATTCAGCTACAGATGCCAAATCTGAGTCAGATTTGGGACTAGTGTCAGGTCCACACTTTGAATTCCCTGTTGTTTCCGAAATTTTCACATTTTCCAGATCAAGATGCAGTCTCTTCCTTTTCATTTCCACCTTGGCTGTTTCCTGCGAGTCATGAATCACTTCTGTCTTACTGAAGGGAGCCTTCCCATAGGTCCTGAGTCTTCTGCCATTCCACCTGCGCAGCCCGTAACTCAGTTCCTCTTCAAAATTATTCTCTGCTTTTTGTGCCAAAGTTGACTCAGAAGACAATTTTCTACCAATCTCACCCCCTGGAATATGGCTTTTTGAATCATCCTCTGAAGACCCGATTAAAGAATTCTTTGTTCTAGAAGGTGCGACATGTGTTTTGTGATTATTGGTATGCCTGGTAGGCCTGCCCTTCCGTTCTGAATCCGACATACCTTCAGAGTCTGAGTCCTCATTTAAAGACCGATTAATGCTTTTCGTACTACCTTCTGAGTCAGCTTCAGGTGGCTTCCCATCACAGGCATTCTGCTCATTTGGCACTTCACAGTTTACATCCCCCTCAGAGTCACTCACTATCTTCTTAGCTGTGGTACATGCAAAACGGAGGGGCTTTTTTCTTCCATCTTTGCTTCTCGTACACATATTTTCTAAGCTAACATCTTCCAAATCACTCATGAGCTTAATTTTACTGGCAGCAGTGGCTGCACATCTTCGAGGAACCCTCACGAGGCCCACATTGGCTTTCGATGATTTCTTAACCACCTTTGAATTGCTGTCTGAGTCACTGGAACAGGCCCTCTTCCTGGAAACTTTTCTGCTTTGTCCATGGTCTTGTAATGGAGAATCTAAAATTTAAAAGTATTCTTTTAATCTTTAATAGAAAAGTAAGTATAAAGCAATTAAACTTTCAACATTTTAAACTTCAGTCCAGAATTCTTCATTCTTATTAACTTGGAAGAAGGATGATAGTGAGTGGCAGGGGCTCTTAATACTTAGAGCAGAGACTTCTGTAACCTCGGCACCACTGACAGGTGTAACACATTCCCATCAGGAACACCCCATGCCTTTCTATTTACATCCACAAAAACACCTGACGCTAAAATATTTTATTTACATGAATATAGACTAAAACCTCTTTACCACTGCACTAAGGTATGAAAACTAATTGCTTACTCTCAGCCTCCTTGAAACTACTTCACAAGTTCCAATCATACCAACTGCTTTAAATCTTAGATTTAGCTCCTCCTGCTCTAATATTTTTCATCAATCCCTATTTTCCAGGAGTTACAGTCTTACTTCAGCACGTTATTCCACCTCTCCATGTTCCAGTTATTAGTAAAATGGACAGTAACAGGACTTATAAAAGATATGAAGACTATACTGATGAATAAACATAAAACATTTAGAAAAACTTCATGATGCATAGAAACAGCTCAGTAACTGTTCTGTTACTTGCTATTACTTATTCCTTTCAACCAGTGCTACCCTTTTCTTTCTTCTTCTCAAACGATTACCACGATTTATAACTGTGTCTGCCTCTGCTATTCTTACACCTGTAGCCAATACACTATCCCATCACCAATACAAATGAAATCTTTACTGTAAACAGTTAAGGCCAAGATCACCTGTTACATGAATAAAACTAAATATATTCAAAAATCAGTTACGCATGCACAGAGAAATATAAGGGATGCATGTGAAAGACTAATGGAGAAGGATGGGACGGGAAGAAAATAGCTGACAGAGAAGTTTCAAGGGAAAGAAAAACAAGGTATGCTATAAGTGAAGAAGGATAATGAGAATAAATCAGTGAAATGTTTTGAATTACCTTTCATAAAATTGTTTGGTTTTTCTTTTGTTTTGTCTTCATCTGAATCCAAATCTGTTTCAGACACATGATCTGAGAAACACTGAGACCCAGTAATAGGTTCACCCTTCAAATTTCCCGAAATCAGGTTTGTTTCCTTGTGACATCTACCATCTTCTCTATCTTCTTCAGATTCTGAGTCCTCTGAATCACTGAAGATCTTTGCTTTTTTAAGGAAAGCAGCATTCTTGAGACCCGTGTTGTATTTCCTACCAACATATCTCCTTGGTTCAGAATCTGCTTCCTCCTCCTCTTCCTCTGAGATGTTTTCTGCCTTAAGTTTCTGCGCAGACGTTGATGGAACAGCAGTTCTGTTAAGTCCACTATCTGAACCATGACTTTTAGAGTCTTCCTCAGAAGACTCTATTTTCAGAAATTTTGTTTTAGAAGTTGCTGGAGTGTGAGACTTGTAACCATTAGCATGCCAACTTTTCCGGACTACCTGCAAATCACCCTCTGACTCTGATTCTCCGTTTCCAGAGTCATTGACAGCATTCTGGGCAGCACGAGAACAGGACTCTGGTGATGGCTGATTTTGGTCTTTTGGCTCCTCTTCTTCGATTTCCGACTTTAAGCTTTGATCATCTTCAGAATTATGCAGTAGCTTTTTTCTAGCAACAGCAGAAGCATTGCGGTGAGGCAGCTTACGGCCAGAGCAAACGCTGTCAGAGCTTGAGTTCTCCTCCGCGTCGCTCATGAGCTTTATCTTGCTGGCAGCCACGGCAGCGCACCTGCGCAGCACCTTCCGGGTGTTTCCAGCTCGCGCCTTTGGGCTTTCGCCGGTCTCCAGCGAATTATTATCAGAGTCGCTTAAGTAGACTCTCTTTCGAGTGGCTTTTCTGCCACATCCGTTTTCTATAGAAACTGAACCTGGAAATAAAGTAACGATAAAATTAGAAAGGTCTTTCTTACTTATTGCAACAATTTTTAATGACTTTATTATTTCAGTATTGATGTTCCTCATTTTTCACTGCCAAACTAAGTTCCTTTCTAAAACTAAATGGCCTAGAGGGTGAGACAGATTAGAGAGCCAAGAAATAAACCCATGCACACATGATCGATTTACGACAAAGAAGGCATGAATACACAATAAGAACAAACTCTTCCAACAGTGGTGTTGGAAAAACTGGACAGATTCATGCAAAAGAATGAAACTAGACTACTATCTCACACCACACACAAAATTAACTAAAAATGGATAAGCACTTGAATGTTAACACCTGAAGCCATAAAAACCTAGAAGAAAACACAGGAAGTACTGCTCCTTGACACTAGGCTTGGCGATGACTATTTGGATCTGACTCCAAAAGCAAAGGCAACAGAAGCTCAAATGAACAAGTGGAACTAAATCATCAAACTAAAAGGCTTCTGCACAACAAGGAAAATCATCAACAAAATGAAAAGGCAACCTATGAATGGGAGAAAATATCTGCAGATCATGTATCTGATAAGAAGTTAATATCCAAAATATAGAAAGAACTTACACAACTCAATAGCAAAACAAAAAACAAAAAAACAATCTAATTAAAATATGGGCAGAGGATCTGAATAGACATTTTTCCAAAGAAGACATAAAGATGGCCAAAAAGGCACATGAAATGATGCTCAACATCACTAATCATCAAGAGAATGCAAGTCAAAACCACAGTGAGATGTCACCTCATACCTGTTAGAATGGCCATTATCAAAAAGAAATAACAAGTGTTGGCAAGGATGTGAAGAAAAGGAAATCCTTGTGCACTGTTGGTGGAATGTAAATCAGTGCAGCCACTATGGCAAACAGTACAGAGGTTACTCAGAAAATTAACACTAGAACTACCATATGATCCAGCTATTCCACTTTTGTGTATTTAGATGAAGGAAATGAAAACAATTCCAAAAGATCTATGCACTCCATGCTCGTTGCAGCTTTAGTTACAATAACCAAGATATGGAAACAAGAGAAGTATCCATCAATAGACAAATGGATAAACAAGATGTACAGTGTACACTCAATGGAATATTATTCAGCTTAAGAATGAAATCTTGCCATTTCCAACAACATGAAGGGACATGAGGGCATTATTCTAAGTGAAACAAGAGAAAAACAAACACCATATGATCTCACTTATATGTAATCTAAACAACAAAACCAAGCTCATAGATACAGAGAACAGACTGGCGATTGCCAGAGGTTGGTGAAAGGCAGAAGAAATGGGTCGAGGGGCCAAAAGGCACAAACTTCCAATTATAAGATAAATCAAGGGGGTATAATACACAGCATGGTGACTATAGTCAATACTGTTGCATATTTGCAGGCTGCTAGGAAAGTCTTAAAAGTTCTCATCATAAGTAAAAAATAAAGTTTTATAACTATGTACTGATGGATGACAACTATACTGTGGTCATTTTACAATGTATACAAATATCAAATCATTATGTTATACACCTAAAACTAATATAATGTTCTATGTCAATTACATCTCGATTTTTTAAAAAGACCTAAAGAGCAATCACATGTAGATGCCTTGCATCACAAGCCATTCAATGTTTAGCTTTTGGGTTCTCTTGTACACTCCTCCAAAGCACTACTGAGAGCCTCTTACCGATCCTCCTTTGAGCGGCTCTGGTTCTGGTCACCCTCAGGTTGCTGCTTCTGGCCAGCCTACCACGTACGGAGGATTCACGAGCTCTTGGAATCTCTTTGCTTTCCTCGGAACTATGTGAAGCTGAAGATGATGAAGATGTACCTAAAGAATCTTCTATTTCACTTTCTAAGGAAAATAAAGCATCAACAACAGTTCACTACATATAGTCTCCTATATTAGACACACACACATATATTTCATAACAAAAGACTTAAAGCAGATTCCTAAAATACTTAGCTATTGTGTGATAAAATTTTGGTATTCAAAAAAACATATCAGTATTCCAAGACAAGTTTGTTCTCTTATTTCTGAAAGCAAGATATTAATCCTAGTTTGGATTCAGAAAATACAGTTCACATATTTAATAAACTCATTTAAAAATTTAATTAGCCCCATTATCTACTTCCATTATATAAAACAGGTATTTCCTATAGAGAAAACACTTCAAGTCTAGCATTTCAGTAGATATACTTCTGAGTCTCTCTCTAGTAGCCCTTCTTAACAGCATAGTTACAACATACATGCTTTCAGCTCAAAAAGGTCATCTCTACATGCTTATTTAAAAAAATAATAATAATAATTTAAACAGTAGAGGACAGGACACCTTCCAACACCCCATAAATGAGCGCATGTAAGCACAAGATACAAAACTCAAAGTTCCCGTTCCTTCCTTACATGCCTTACGTACAGAATGAAAACTTCAAAATGAGTGGGAGCATTGTTAAAAGACAAAATTTTACTCCATAACAAAACCCAACTCCATGTCACAGAAGAGTGTGGCTGTGATAGGAGAGTATCAGCCGCCAAGGTGTGTTTCTTCTTTTGAAATTACTCTGCTATTTCTCCACTTTGAACTGTTCCTACTCTATTCCACTACCCAACACACCGACTGTTTCCAGATTCGACCCCCTTTCTGCAAATCACTGCCAAACTTCTTAAAACAGAATTCCATCATGTGACTCCCTTACTTAACACGGGGACCCAATCAAGCATTCCAAACACTTCTGCTGCACGGCCTGCCAGTCTCTAGAATGAGGCCACATTCTGCCTGTTCGATCCCATTACTTTAAGTTACAGCTGTAGTTAAAATCATCACAAGTCAGCAAAATCACTCAGAGCAACGCCAAAGCACAGAAACACCAAAGCCTCCTTCGCACAATGCTAACAAAGGATTAGCATCTGCTAGCTAGCATACTAAAATGGCAATAACATAAACAGGTTATAATTTACTAGGTCGTCAGCTTTAAACTTGCATTAGTGCCGTGACTTTTTTTAACTTAAGGAAATACAAAAATGTCACATTTTGCACACCAAGTGTGACATTTATATCACGGTATTTAAAATATGAAGGATTCAAATATGCATAAAATGTGGCTGCACCATTTGCAAAGAACAAACATAGTTCTAACTGTTCCATGTGTATTATTGATTCCTGCTTCTAAACCCATAACAACTAGCAGCGTCACACTCATGACTGCTCAGCAGCTGATAAACATAGTGTTCTACTTCTCACCAGATAACGTTGAACCATTTGTTATGGTGACAGGTCTATTTCTTCTCGTTCTTTCTGGTGATCCTGTAGAATCTGAAGAGTCACCAGAAGTAACACCTGAAGAGACACTGGCACTTGTCTTGCGGCCTGCAGAGTAAGCTGCCCGACTTGAGGTAGACTGGGCAGGAGAACCTGCTGGCTCGGGAACTGCCCTTGTCTGGGACTTTACACGCTTCTGCTTGATATTTCTGGTCAAAGATATGAACAAAGGAAACAATATTTAATGTAATAGAAAATGCCTAAATAAAAGTAAGTGTATTGTTACTTAATCTGAGAATTATTTTCGATCAAAAAGTGAGATATTCATTCTTAACATCTTATTCTGTCGTGGACTACCATTAATATTTTCTTACTTTAAATTTGACATCATTACTCTAAACTGGAGTAATAAACAAACGATCCAAGTAACAGAGTTGCAAAAATCATATTGAATACCTTAGGCTCTGTGGACTAAATGCTAAGGGAGCCAACATCTACATAATTCGAGCATTCATTCACATTATAAATCTAGTCTCAATATGACCCAACGTTCTCTCTAGTCTATTTATATGTCTCTATCTAAACACAGTATAAAATTAAGAGGGAGAAACCAACAAAATCTCAACAGAAAGAATAGAGAGGTAAAAAAGAGATCAGAACAAGCTATATTTTTCCTAAGACCAAACTGTTTACATCTAACTGCCAGTTCACCATGTTTGGCCCCTGAGCCATGGATTATGGGGGGAAATCATGAAACCTGGATTTACAATATAGATCTGGGTAACATTCATATGGAAGACAATCCTTTTTCCTTTAAAACAAAAGGTAAATGAGCTTTTAGGGGTATTATCTATGGTGTTTGAGCTAAAAGATAACCACAGTTCTTTAGAGCGGTAATTATGTGTCAGATCAAAAGTTTAACCTCCATTACTATCAACTGGAGGGTAAGCGATAAATACAAAAATACACTTACACGCTTAAACCTGTCATAAACCTAGTTTTTAATAGTATACAAGGTCATAATACCTTAAGAGTGAAAACTTTCCCTTTTTTCCTCTGTTCTTTTGAACTGTTAGACTCCTGGTTCAAAAAAAACTAGAATTTTAAAAAATACTTTTAAAAATTTAAAACAATACAATAACAAACCCAAACTGAGGGGCATTTTATAAAATAAATGACCCAGTCTTTAAAAATGTCAATCAAAAAGACTAAACAATTTTTTTTAAAATGCACGATCTAGGTTAGAGAAAAAAAATTTGTTCTAAGAAAATTATTGAGTCAAAAAATCTACAAAAATACAAATCAGGTGCAGTTAGGACCTTGTTCTTAGAAAAACTACACCAAGTACTTAGGGGGAGAGGTGTCTGATGGCAAAAATATTTTTGAATGATTTCAAAGGGAAAAAGATTTAACAGAATGTTAAAGCAAAAGTGAAGCAAATGTGGCTTAATGTGAGCAACTGGTAAATCCAAGTAGAGTATGCAGGAGTTCTTTGAATTATTTTTCAACTTTTCTATAATTCTAAAAATATTTCAAAATGAAAAGTTAGGAAAAAGAGATAGGACTTCATTGTACTGTGTCATGTATGTACTTGAATTACAGGTTGCAAAGCATCTGAATGGGTCATGCACCTAATGTGTATGTTTATCTGTTTCAACGAGGTTTGTTATTCTAAATATGGGGCAGGGAGGCAAATGAGGACTTCAGCAAATCATCTCACCCAAAAAGCAAAAATAAGACTGGCAACATAATCCAAAACAACCACTTCAGACTCCAGAAAGTAATTAAAGGCATGCAACAAATTAAACTTCTAAATCTAAGTAAAAACAGTAGCATCTTTGGCATTTTGACTTAGGGATGCTCCCCATCACACACACACACCCTGATTCTATGGCACGACAGCCTTGAGGATCAGGATTAGCAGGTGGAGAGCACGAACCTGACAGGGAGCTCCACAGAAAAGCCAACATGCCCAGGAGCACTGGAAACACTGCTGGCAATTATAATGGTTTCGTCAAGAAAAGAATAAAGCCAGAGATTTAAAAGAAGAGATTATGGGAATAAAACAACGATAGGAATCTGAAACAGTTTCCTGGGGGGATGTGGAAGGTTCCACACATATTCAAGAAAGACTGGAGAGAACCTACTCGGCCTTGGCTGATCCTGAAACTCTTTGCCTGGTAAACTATAAGCAAAAAATGAAGTTTGCCCTACCTCACATACAGATACCCTTCAAAAATGGTGGAAGCCTTACCTAAGGTGTTTAAGTATAAATTTCTGTCCACTAAGCTATGCTGAGCCAAGGAAGATAGCTGAAAAACAGGCTCGAAATTTTTTTTTTTTTTCCAGCAGAGACTTTAGTGGCCAAACACTGCAGGGAAGACAGATTCTACAGAAAGCTGGTCTAATCAATTCACTAAACGACATCGGCGACAACCTTCACCACTGAGGGAAGAGCACCAGAATCCAGAGGTGCTACGATATACATGTTAACATCAGAACCCGGGGCAGTTGTGATACCCAATGTTGCCACATTATATTATTAAGTATGTTCAGTTTTCAACAAAAAATTACAAGATATACAAAGAAACAGGAAAGTTTGTCCACGTACAGGAAAAAATGCCATCAAGAGAAACTGTCCCTAAGAGAATGCAGGTTGTTAAAATCAAACACAGACAAGCCTTGAAAATTCTCTCAGCAGACAAAATCTGTTAAGTCATACGAATAAAGCTTAATTTAGCTTATTACACAAGCCTAACCTGACCTGGGTCATTTCTTGCTTATCCCTCTGGAAAGCATAAGCAAAACTTGAACTGTTTCCCATGGCTGACCAAGTTAACCAAAGAAAATTCTAATTTCAGATGTACAGTGTAAAATTCTCATTAGAATTAGAAAATTCTAATTCTAAAACCAATCACCATGAAAAATAAACAGCCACTGCTTTCACTACATAAGCTGCTTTGTAATAACATACCTCTGAGCCACATTCCACATTTTAGTCTGAGTGCTCCAGGTTTACAAGTGTCTTTAGCAGTGTACATTAGTTTTACTTATGAACTTTTGACAAGATATTTAAGTCAATTATAAATGTAATTGAAGAAATAAATAAACTCATGTCTACAGAATAAAAGGAAATTATGATATCAGCGGATATCAGTAAAAGGACAGAAATTATTAAAAAAAAAAAAAAAGAAATTCTGGAGTTTAAAAGTAAAACTGAAATAAATATTCACGAGATGGGCCCAAAGGCAGATTTGAGCTGGTACAAAAATCGGTATTTGAAAGCAGGTCAGTCAATAAAGATTATCCAGTCTGAGGAACAGAAAGGGAAAAAAATTTCATAATAATAAAGAGAGCATCAGAGACCTGTGGGAGCCCATTAACCATACCAGAATATGTATAATGGGTACTCCAGGAGAGAAAAAAGGCAGGGAAAAAAAATACTAGAAGAATTAATGGCTGAAACCACCCAAACTTGATGAAAAACATTACACATCCACAAAGCTAGACAAATCCGAGGAGGATAAACTCAAAGAAATCTACACCTACATGCATCATATTTAGTTGCCAGGTAAAGAGTGAAAGCAGCAAGAGAAAAACAATTCTATATGTACAAGAGAGAGGACCTCAATAAAATAGCTAACTTCTCATCAGAAACAATGGAGGCCAGCAGGCAATGGAATGAAATATTCAAAATGCTGAAAGAAAAGCACTGTTCACTAAGAATTTTATATCCAGCAAAACCAGTCTTAAATATGGAATGTGAAATTAAGACATTCTCAGATAAACAAAGATTAACAGAACTGCTAGCACATCTGCCTTACAAGATATACTAAAGGACTTCAGGCTGAAAAGAAATGACACCAGAGGGTAACTCAAAACCAGAAGAAGAAATAAAGACCACTAGAGAAAAGGTAATTATGTAGGCAAATATAAGAAACAGTATAAATGGTTTTCTTAACTAATTTAAAAGACAACTGCATAAAACATAACATTTAAAGCTATAATCTGTATGACAATAATAGCATAAATAAGGGGAGTAGGGAACTAAACTACAACAACATACTTATATCTATGTGGATTAAATAGTATTAATCTCAAGTAGATTGTTTTTGACTGAGATGTATAGTGTCATCCCAAGAACTACGAAGAAATCCACATTCAAAGTGTACATAGAAACAAACTAAACATTGAATAACTCAATTTTCACATTCCAAAATTTTAAAATTCCTGTAAGTTGGATACTAATACAAGCTACATAGTCAAAGACAGAATATAAATTAATATTCAATTACTGATAAGAGAATTCTGCATTTTATATTTCTTCTTTACAACTAATTCTCAGTAAAAGTAATGGTACATTATACCTAATGGACATTTTCCCATACTCAATCAAATGCTCAATGGCCGTAATTACTCTGCACGTTAAAAAAGTTTCTTATGCAAAAAGTGATACTTAATTCTTTATAAACTTTTTTAAATTGATGATATTCATTAAATGCTTATAAATTTATGTAATTCCAAATCAAGACAACAGCTCTAAACACACAGAATGCTTTCAAGGCCTACAAAAGAATAACTATTCTTTTCTGGGTATACTGTACTCTAAAATGATTTTAAATTTTTAGTATAATAAAATCAAAGATTTTATCACGACCTGAAATTTTACAAAATTCCATACAAAACCTACAATAAACAATTCACCTGATATTTTTGTTAGCCTGGTTGACACGGTTACAATTTTGCCGTCTCTTGAACCTTTGGCTTCTTCGAAGTTTTTCATTGAATTTCTGACCAATTTTAAAATCAGAGGATATTTTCTTCATTTTTTCTTCAAATAAGGCAGACAATCTCAAGGTCATACTATAAATCTGCAAGGATATGAAAACAAAACTATAACCATAAAATATCTTTTAAAATATTTTTCCAAAAAAGACTGCAGTCATTGAAGCTACTTGTAACCTATTGCATCACTGTTACAGATAGTGGCTGTTACTTAACTTTCTACCTCTCTGCTTCAGTGACATCTGCAAGAAATAGGAAACATCTTGGCTGTTCCCGTTTTCACATCTACATGTACAAACCCCCAAAATGTCTCTTTTTCCTAAAGTTAGATGGAGACGTTGGTTGGACTGCTACTTTGTTTTGCATCACCTTGGGGCAAGAAAACACAGCACTTTTACAACAGTCTCAACTTGCAATTTTACTGCCTTGATGCCTGTAGAGCAAAATCTGAATTAGACAAAAGGATACCTTACATCCAGTAGAAGAAAACAGGCCCTAGAGCTTTCATATAAAAATTATGTTTTAACCATTTTATAATTAAATAACATCAATATTTACCAGAACAGCACTGTGATGTTTAGTGCCACTATAACTTTTTGTGCAGGTATGTATTTATAAGAAGTACTCTTTACTTGTCTGCAATCATTCTGAAAATAAGTGCAAAAGTCTAACATTCAAAAGCTAAACACCTATCACTCTGATGCATGTTAAAAGAAGGTGAAGAGACTAATACTAAAAAACCATAAAACAAAAGTATGTGAGATAAATGAAATTTCCTATATGCTTCACACATATATCTAAATACACACACACACACAATTAATAACCTCGGGTATGATCTTGAATATCTTTAACATTTCCAATATCTTGGGTACATATCACATTTATTCTTTTCCTTCAAACCTGCAGTCTACCATGTCATCAATTTTAACAAGTGATATTTTTTAATCATATTAAGTTTGAAACTTGATTATCTTACTACCATTCCATGCTTTTTGTTAGCTTTTATGTGTAATTCAATACTATGTTTTAATTTTAAAATAAACATTTAACAAAAATGAGTGCTAAATTTATCAGCTCAACATGTAAAAGGGCATGTATAAAAACTCAGTGACCATCATACATGATACAGACTGAAAATCTTTCCCCAAGATCCGGAATAAGACAGAGATGCCTGCTTTCACCACCATTGCTATTCAACACTATACTTTAAATTCTAGCAATAATAAAAAAAATCATTCCAAATGAAATGGTAGAAAACTATTCATACATGACATGATTCTATATATAGAAGCACTCAAAGATTCCACAAAAAAGCTATCAGGACTAATAAGTGAAAAATTACAGGGTACAAGATCAACACACAAGAATCAGTTGTGTTTCTATATACCAACAATTAACAATCAGAAAACTAAATGAAGAAAACACTGCATTTCAAGTAGCATCTAAAACAAACTATCTGGAAACAAATTTAATCAAGGAGGTGTAAGACTTGTCACTGAAAACTGCAAAACCTTGCTGGAAGAAATTAGACCATTTTAAAGAAATAGACAACATTGTCAAGACATCAATACTACACAAAGCACTCTACATATTCAACACAATTTCTATTAAAAATTCAAAGGAGTTTTTCAGAAAAGGTGAAAGTCATTCCCAAGTTCACAATGAATTGCAAGGGAATCTGAATAGCCATTATCTTGAAAAAAAAAAAAAAAAGTGAGAGGACTTATATTTCCTGACTTCAAAACTAACTACAAAGCTACCATAAAGAAAACATGTGGTGGTGACAAATAGATGGACATATAGGCAAAGACATACATACAGACCAATAGAGTAGAACTGAGTTCAAGATAAACCCATATACCTATGGCTAACTGATTTTCGAAAAGGGTGCCCAACTCTTTCAATGGGGAAAGGATAGTCTCTTTCACAGATAGAGCTTGGACAAATGTATTTCAACATGCCAAAAGAATGAACTGGACCCTCTACCTTACACCACACATAAATATAACTCAATATGGATCAACAACTTAAATATAAGAGCTAGATCACAAAATTCTTAGAACACATAGGGTGAATCGTCATGACACTGGATTTGACAATGAATTCTTAGATGTGAAACCAAAAGCACAAGAAACCAAAGAAAAAAATATTGGACCTCATCAAAATGAAAAACTTTCACACATGAAAAGACATTATCAACAAGTCAATGTACAGAATAAAATATTCAGAAAACATTTATCTGACAAGGGTTTAATATCCAGAATATATTAACAAATTCCTACAACAACAAAAAGACAAAAAATCCAAAAAGGGCAAAGCATCTGAATATATTTCTCTCAAGAAAATATAAGTGTGGCCAATAAGCAGATGAAAAGGTAGAGAACATCATTTGTGCACTGACTCTATTTTCCTATGTGCTGTATTCTTGATGCTCTGGCCTTTGGAGACTTGATCCTGGAGAAACCACTCCCCCCACCACTAGCTGATTACTAGACAGCAAAGGACTCTCTCATAGGCACACCTTTGATATACGAAACAATCAGTCCGGAGTTCACATCCCTATCTTTACAAAACTTTTACATACCAAGTCAATATTCCCCCATCCTAAATCACCCCAGGGCCAAGAACCAGAATCCAGACATTTAGAGACATCTGGCTTACTCCTGTAGGCCAAAGCTCCCAGAATTATTCTTTTTGCCCTGCCTTCCTGCGAAAACCCCAGTACTGTATGCTCTGAGCCATGATCTCCCCTTCCTTCCCCTCTGCCTACTGACCAATGCTGCTCCATTCCCTTGCGGCCCTCCATGGTGTGTCATGCCTCCTTGTTTCTAGGGATCTGTGAGTATAACCTTCTTCCTTCATGACAATCATTTTCATATGTGCATGCCTTACCATACCAGATTAAAATAAATCCCAGGTACAATTTATAATACATCAGAAGAGAAATGAAAGTCAAAACCACAATGAAGTAATACTTCACACGACTAGGATGGCTACAATTAAAAGAAAAAGAAAAAAAGAACAAATGTTGGCCACGATGTGGAGAAGTTGGAATCCTCATACACTGCTGGTATGAATGTAAAATGCTGTGACCATCATGGAATAGTTTCCTGAAATATCTAAACATACCATTGCCCTATGAACAGCAATCCCACTCTTATAAGTACACGCAAGAAAACTGAGAACAAGAACACTTACAGATACTGTATTCCAATATTCACTGCAGCATTAATCACAACAGCTAAAAAGTAGACACGACTCACATGTTCATCAAGAGATAAATGGATAAACAAAAAGTGATATACCTAACCCATGAAAAAAAAAAGTTCTCATACATGCTGCAACACAGATGAATCCTTAAGACACTGTAATAAGTGAAATAAGCTAGAAAGAAAAGGACAAATATTTTATTATTCAACTTACAATGAAATATCTAGAATAGACAAATGCAGAGACAAAAAGTAGATTAGAGGCTAACAAAGGCTGAGGGAGGGGATGGGAGGGGAGGAGAGAATGTGGAGTGATTGCTTAAAGATCACAGAGCTTCTGTATGGAAAGACAAAAGTCTTGGAAATAGAGAGCAGTGATGATTGAATAATATAGTGAATGTAATTAATGCCAGTGAATAGTATACTTAAAATAGTTTAAATGAAACATTTAATGTTATATATGTTTAACCAATTTTGAAATTTTGATAATGTAATTACTAAAAACCATTAAATTATACACTTTAAATGGTGAGTTGTGTGGTATGAATCCTCAAAACATGTATTTTAAACAAAAGGGAAAAAAGACACAAATGAAATTTATCTTCTTGCTTGAAAGAAAGTCTCACAACTGCTGAATACTGTTGGTAACACAAGCTTGAAAAGTGTTAGATCTGAATGTTAAACTGATACAATAAGCAATTTGGACTTTGAATGCAATGCAAGAGTTCTCAAAATTAGACAAGAATTAATAATTTCGGAGGAGTCTGATAATAAGTAGGAGGAAGTGAAATTAAGGTTAAAGTGATTAATTTGCAGTGATAGTCACTGATAACAGAGAAAGTGCTATAGTATCAAACAACTTCTTTACTTTTAAATCCTCTCAAATTATTGCTTTTTTTTTTTAATTACCCAGCATATTCTACAAGGGGGTTTGTGATGCTGTGAAAATTGAGAGTAAATGTGCTTTTGTGTATTTATTATGCTTCAACACATTTTAAAACTTATCCAACATAAGACATTTTTAACAAAAACTCAGTAATGTACTCTATATGTGTATGCTTAAATAATCAAATAGCTCATGTGCTCCTTCTTTGGATCCAAAATATTAGTGTGACATTACAGTCAGTCCCACCCCTACCTTCAGATTTTCCTTTTCTTATTCTTTCAGTCTCTTGAATCAGTAAGTTTCCAACCCATTTTTCAAGATTCCCATATGTTTAAAATATAGATATTTCTCAGTCTACTTATGAAATTTAAATGTCTCCTTTTCACTGATGTCCTCACACCTATCATTCCTCATCTGTTTATAAAATTTTAAGAAAGAGAAACATTAACTGTTGTAAGGTAGCAACAGCAGATACCTGAGCAGTGGCAGAAGCTCTGCTCTTAATAGTCCCACTCTACTCACTTATCTTTAATGTTGCAACCTTTACCAGCGAGTGGAAAAATATCTATACAGATAATGCATGCTCGTTCATTTACAGAAACTACTTTTAAATTACCTTTGATCTTTTGTTTGGTGTATATGCTTTTGCATTGCTAAATATCAATCGGATGTCTTTGCAAAATTCCAAAGGACTATCATAATTTTCTGCTTCTAACGTTTCTCTTACTGTTCCAAAATCCATTGGAGTATCGATAATATCTCGGTAGTCCTAGGTTTGAAAAAACAGTAATTAGTTCAAAGGTTTAATTCCTGCTTTTTGAAATGTAAGTCATCAGATCTCTAAAATATTCAAAATGATAGGGAGAAAAAAAATTAGTAAGATCTTAAAAATCATTAATTTTTTTTAAAGAAGGCCCAAACAGAGCCAAGATAAGAAACAAACCAAAAATGCTATACATGGTAGCAGGGTATGGAATGGTTTTTATTTCCTTCTTTTACAGCCTTCTGTAATTTCCAACCGTTCTAAGCATAACTATGCTTTATAATCAGACTTTTTCTGAAAGGTCATTTTCCATTCCCCTATTGCTGAAGTGAAGAAAGACACTTTTTATTCACTTTATAGTTTTCCTGGGGCTGAAACTACATAGATAATAGATAACCGTGTAGAATTCACCCACCATAATGTACTCTTCTATGACTGACTCATTAGTAAGAGAAAAGGTAACACAAAGTCTAGACATCTTACTCTTTAAACATTTAATTTAAATATCTCTAACCTGATCTCCCCTACACAAAATAAGACAAGCCCCAAACATTTCAACAATGGCAACTTACTGGATATTCAACCAAATCAACAGGTTGTCTAAATGGTTCAGAATCCTCGCACTGAAAAATTAAGTTCACTAGCTCCTTACACTGTTTCTTCCAGTTGCTTTCAACATAGTTGGTTGCTTTGATGCTCCTTTTTTTCCAACCATGGACCTAAAAATACGTTCAAAATATTAAAAGCATCTTTAGTCATGGAAAAGTCATACTGTGGTATGGCATTTGATTTTCTACTTTGAAAAAATCCACCTTCCTGCAAAATCCGATAATGTCACATCTGTTACTCTAGAAACGTTTTTCATTCCACAACTCTCAATTTTAGAAAATGTTTTCATAGAATTTGAAGTATAACACTGGATAATGTGGAAGGCAGAATAATAGCTCAAAGATATCTACATTCTAATCCCAAGAACCTGTAACTGTCACTTAACACATTAAAAAGGACTCTGCAGAAGAGATTTGAGATGGGGAGACTGTCCTGGATTATCAGAGTGGGCCCAATGTAATCACAAGGGTCTTGATAAGAGGGAGGCAGAGGGGCAGAGACAGAGCCTAAAAGATGGTTACACTGCTGCCCTGAAGAAGGAAGAGGAGGCTGCCATGAGCCTCTACAAACTGGAAAATAGAAGGAACAAAGGAACACAGCCATTTTGACACCTTGATCTCAGCACAGTGAGACCCCACGTCAAACTTCTAACTCAGAACCGTAACATAATATTGTTGTTTAAGTCATTGGATTTATGATTTGCTTACAAATTCAAAGATACTAAACACAAGAGAATTCTATGAAAATGACAATCAGATGGCAATGATTCAAGTCTTTTTCAATGTTATTTGGGGCAAGCATAATATGAAAATTAATGTTATAAAAAGCTTAAATTTAAGCAGCATTTGGATGAAATTATAAATATTAACATTTTGAGCACTTTCAAATTAATAATCTTTACTTGTAATTAAAAAATTAATGTATTACATTAGAACTTCAAGAGTTTGCTGGTGATAAACAATTCCAACTACCCAATATCCAAAACTTATTCCTACATATACCCCCCCAAACTAATCCTCATTAAAAAAAAAAAAAGGTTCAGTCACCAAATGCTAATAATTTCCCCCTAAAAAGGTCTCTCACATTCTTCTCTTCCACTTCCATTCCAAGAAAACGCTATCCTCAACCGGGTTCCCTCCCATCCTTCACTCTTAAATTCTTCAATGAACTCCTAACTCTCTTTTAATACCTTATCCTCTCACCATTTAAAATCTATTTGTTTTGGCTGCACGACTGAGTCTCTACTTTATATGAAAACCTTGTTTTTCAATATCGCCATCATCTGCCCCCACAAAAACAGCCAGACAAGGCCACTTTTGCTCACTAACATTCAACCTCTACGCCAAGCAGGCCAGTGCCCTCACTAGCCCCTCGACATGTCACATTTTTCTACTTTTCTGGCCAGAATGGTAATATTCCCCCACTTTTTGAATGTCTTCCTCTAATACCACCTTCTGAGAACACAGTTCAGATCCCAACTCTTCCACTAAACCTTACCAAACTAGTCATCTTCTGGTGACTGCTCCCCTTTCTCTTACAAAATATTCCACATCTATATCAATGTAACTTTCAAAAGACAACACCTAACATCTTAGGTCGATTTTAACTTACTCTCCTTCTTCCAGAAGATGTTTTAGGAAGGTCACTATCATCCTAGGAAGAAAAATTAGAGAGCACCTTAAGTGTTAATAGTCGCATTAGAAACACAATAATCTTAATTTTAAAAATATATCAAAGACATTAGGTCTTACTATGAAAAGCAGCGTTAAATTTGTTCTCTCTATCCATAAACCCCAGAAACACACAGTCTCCTGAAGTTTCTGGATTTCGTACTCTACACGTTTTCTTATTCACCTAAATCACGTATTATATACTCATTTTTACTCCAATTAAATTAGCATGAAATCAGTGAACTACAACAAAAGTGTGTAGAAATTAATGCTATACTATTTTTAAAGACTATTTTTCCTGCAACTCCACCTGACAACACAATTCCGTAGTGAAGCACACCACCACCACGTCACTGACATCTGCCTTTACTTACACTCTGGGACCATCTTTGAGTGAAGAACTTTAGGGTACTCTGAGCATGTGAGTTATTAATTTTTAATTACAATTAAATCCAACTCTCAGATATTGGTTTTACCAAAAATATTTCCAAGATACTTATTAATGTACTTTTCTCTAGCTAAAATTTAGAAAGAGAACCTATTCCACACCTAAGTTATTCATTGAGACATATCTTTTTTGATATTGATATTAATTATTGGCTAAAACAAATGACACTACTGACCATCCAGAAAATTACTAAAAACATTTTACCAAGTATCCTACTTTCATAGTTCACTAGACTACAATAAGAATTGATACGGGTAATAAACATTTTCTATGCCACTCATTATTTTCAAATTACCACTTGAAAGTAACAAAAATCATTATACAATTAACAAACGTCATACCAAATCCTCGGCATTTTGCTCATCATTTTCAGAAGTATTAGAGAGTTCTGAGATATTTGTACAGTCTTGATTCCTAAAAAACAATTTTTCATTTTTTTAACAGTATGCAGATGTAGTTATTATTGTCAAAGATTCAAACTACAGATTAGATATAAACAGTACCCAACTGTGCATACCTAATTTCAAGCAGAGAAATACCAGGTTTTTACTCTGTGTTTCCTCTATGAGAACAACTGACCACCTTAGAATACTGAAAGTAAGGGGTTAAAGAATATACAGAAATAAGCTGGTAATCCAGAAATAACACATGTTTGGCCTCAGCTGGATAAATACACAAATGAATTTTCCCAAGTATCATCACTAATAATATTCGTGTTATTAGTACCAGGAAAAAAGATAGATCTGAGATAAAATAGAAGAAAAAAGAAATTAAAGCCAATTATATCATAACCTCATCAGAAGAAAAAATGCTAAAGTAAGGATATCCAGGTATAAGGGAAGTGAAAATGGATGGGTGTGTGATCTCCTAAAGAAAAAGAGGTACACGTGTGAGTCCTCCAGACATATGACAGAGTCAATTCAGGAAAGTGAGATAAACGGAAATCAGTTATTCCCTAATTTGTAGCTAGATACTGAAAATGATGGCAGAGTTTATAAATTATCTTCTCTAATATATTCTTTCAGAAGAATTTTTATAGCCATGGTAAAAAGGCATTTAAGAGAATATAGCAAAACTCATTCATTTTAAAGAATACCGGCTGAGTCATTTGACCAAAGTCACACAAAATGTTCACTAGAACAGATCAGACTAGACCTTGAATCTCAATTTCCAGGTTAGTCAGTTCACCATACTATTCCAAATTGATTTCCAATACAAGAAAGTATGTGGAACATTCTTGCATGTGCACATACTCACAGGACACAATCCAAAGATTAAAACTCT
This sequence comes from Cynopterus sphinx, assembly GCA_030015415.1. Lineage (NCBI taxonomy): Eukaryota > Metazoa > Chordata > Mammalia > Chiroptera > Pteropodidae > Cynopterus > Cynopterus sphinx. The sequence continues at coordinate 3,193,577 of CM057380.1, read as the reverse complement.
ATCTAAGCATGAGAAAACATCAGACAACCCCAATTAACTATACTCTACAAAGTAAATGTTTAACAATCAAAAAATGATGAAGTCATGAAAGAAAGAAAAGACTGAGGAACAGGTTAAAGAAAATTCACAAAACAGTGGACGCAATGGGAATTCTGGACTGGATCCTGACACATAAAAAGGACACTGATGTAAAACGGTAAGTCCAAGTAAGTGCTACACTTTAGTCAACAGTATGATACAAAGGACAATTTCTTAACATTTCAACAGGAAACCACAGATATGTAAAATGTTAACCTAAAGGAAACTGGGTAATGGAGATACATAGATATATCTACCTATCTATCTGTATACACAGAAACTCTCTGTAGTTTAAAATTATTACAAATTTTAAAATGTAGAAAAATTTGAATCGTTCATTTCTTTATAATCACCATAGGTATAGAAAGAAATGTCAATTAAAGTAATACAATAAAAGGGTATAATGCAGAGAGAAAAAATTAAGAAATGGATGGCTGCAAGAGCACAATATGCAAAGTCGCTCTTCTATAACATCTAATATGAGGTACTTACTTGATAAATTTTAACAGTTGGTCAGTTATCTTCTTGGCTGATCTTGCAATTACACTCTCCGGTTCGTTAAATGTTCTGGCATTATGTTCTATGTATCTGACTTCCCAAACTAATGCAGACAGTCTCCTTCAAAATAAAAAGTGGGCAATTTAGAGTTTAGCAAATAAAAAGACAGAAGGCAAGCAAAAACTCCAGCATGCTAAGCCAGCATTAGGTATTAATAGAACTGTAAGTGCAAAGTAACAATGAATAACCTTCTCGTGCTATCAACTTGATCAGTCATAAGCATCATGTTGGATGCTGAACTGCAGAAAATCTTAACAGATGACTTAGTCACATCCAGAAAACCAACAGAGCAACCCTCTCTTTTCATGGTGTCCATGCGCATTTTACATTGAGACTCAATGAAAAAAATATGTTGAACACCCAACTCTAACAGAGTTAATCTCACTAAACTGGCAGAGCAGCTTATGATCATATGTGTGTTTCCATGTTTGACTAGAGATCAATTATACCAATAATGTGAACTAAAAAACTCAGTTTTATAATGAAAAATTTTCAGTTGAAATTATAAAAAAATACCATCACCTGCTAAAAAAATCATTGAGAATGAGAAATTTTATAGTTATCAGTGCTCTATAAGCTAGAGTTTAAAAAGTAGATGACTCCAGGGAATTACTCTTTCAAAGGCCAAAGTCCCATTATTAACTAAGTTATATTTTATTTTTAAATGGAGCAGCTAAATAGGAATGCCAACATAAAAATAAAAAACAAATATAATTTCTAACTACTTAACAATTTGTAAGAAAAACAGATTACTAAAGATTAAAAAATAAAATCTGATCATTTTTCTTATCCAGCTTCTATCCACACCTACACCCACAGGTACCTAACACAATGTCTCAGGAGACCAAAAAGTTACAGTAACAAAAGACAAAAATAAAACAAAATAATGTTAAACATTCCCATTTCCACCACTGTCAACTACCACTACTTCTGTTTACTCTAGCTGGTACGGCCAAGTATCTTTTCAAACTGCTTTTTAAGTAGATTTCTACTAACCTGTAAAATCGATTAACAAGTCTCATTCGAATTGTGTAAAGATCAGTGGGATATGCCACCACGGTGCAATACTTCGGGTAAGTACACAGATCAACTGGACCTGCAAAAGCTGCTGCTATCTCTATAAGGGCAGACAGAATTTTATCAATAAATGCATCATCTCTGACATTTTCTACAAATTATTCATAAAATAGAAATACATTTACACTGCAGGCTTAACCAAACAAATAGAAATTGTCATATGAACACAAGCACAATTACATTACTATTTTAAAATACTTGAAAGTTTGAACATGAAACTTTTCATCTGAAAAAACTTACCAAGATTCAAAAGTTGATCTATACCACTAATAATTCGTTCACATTCTTCATCTCTCGATTTCTGACCCCATTCACCATCTTGTGGTTTGTAGAGCAATTTCTCTAGTTCATCTGAAGTGACAGAAATACTAGATCCTAATTCTTCAGGTGGATCAACTATGAATTCCATTAAAAGTAAAAAAAAAAAAAAAACAAATATATATTTAATATCAACTGTCAAAAGTCATTAATAAGACACTAATTACAAAGGAAAGAATGGTTCCTTTATAGCAGCGAAACCTGGCAGATATCATCTAAATCAAATAGTTATGATGTACTAAGGACACATCCCTTCTGTGACACTCTCACCCAAAATGCAAATCCTGGATTTAATCATGAGAAAACACTAAATCAACCCAAACTGAGGGAAACGCTACACAATAACTGGCCGGTACTCTTTGAAAGTGTCATGGTCATGAAAGATAAGAGAAAGACTCAGAGACCCCAGATTAAAAGAGGTTAAAAAGACAAGCAATGAAATTCAAAGTGTGAAAAGCTATTAGGACGCTGCCCAGTGTGAAGTGTTATAGCTCTGAATTGTGTCGGTGACAGCTTCCTGATTGTGACAGCTTCACTACAGTTCTCTAAGATATTGACAGCTGAGAAAACTGGGTATTCATAAATTCTCTGTATTACTCCTGTAACATTCTGTAAATTTAAAATTTCAAAATGAAATATTTAAAAAGTATAACAAAATTGATAACGAAAGAGTATATACATTTTAACAAACAATAAGAAACACTGTAAATATTCTGAGAACTTTTTCCTTGAAAACTATAAATAAAAGAGAAAAATGCCAACAGAAATAGAAGATAAATTTATCCATCTAAGAATTTGATAGGTAAGACCATACTTTATTTTTATTTTAATATACATTTCCAAGAATGTTAATGCAACCAAGCCTCTCTTCATATGCTTCCAAATGTATTTTTCTGCCTATTCATGTGTTTTGACAATTCTTCTAAAGGCTTACTGGCCTCATTAACATATTAAGATCTCTTATTATATAAGTGCTTCCACTGATCTGTCATATCTTTACAAAAGAGCAGTTGTAAACAGCAGGTAAAAGCTCTGGCTGGTGTCAGATGGCTTGCTTTAGAATTCACATTTGTGTCCATTCTAGATGTGTGTGTGACTGAACCAAGTTACTCCGAGGCGGGCTTTGGAGCAGAGAGATTTCTCTATTAAGAGAAAGGAACAGATAAGCCACAGTTAAGACAGACAAGTTGAGGTAAAGCAGAGACAGACGGAAGTAGAGTTAGAACTTTTCTTTGAAGGAATAATAAGGATAACAGAGTAAGGATGAGGAAAAGGAAAGAGGCTACATGAAGGAGGTCAAAGAGAGTTTAAAGCCAGGCTTATGTGAAAAATGATAGTGGGCTAAAACACAGCCGGCCTCAAGCTGAAAACTCAGGATAAGAATGAACAAACCAGATACGCATAATTCTGTTGATCTCTTTTAGTAAAGCTGTTAGCATAATAATTTGAAATCATTTCTCGAAGAATACAATCTGCTCTATGTGCTTTAGATAAGATAAAAAATTTAAAACATAAAGGTAAAATATTTTCATTAAACAATTACATACCATTATCAGGAATCGGTTCCATGTCCCATGGGCTAAGCTTTTCAATTTCAGTATTGTCCCACCTGTTAAAACCAAAAGAAAAGTCTGGTTAGCCTTTCATAAAGCCAACTTATGGCTAATAACTAAAGATCCACTACAAGAGTAAACAAAAAGAAAGTGTAAAAATTAACTTCACTGTATCAGTGAAAGTTTATTAAATATTAACAGTAAAAAAAATTTCTAGAAGGATACATTATAAAAAATATAAAAATGTGTAGCAGGTTCGAGGACAAAATCAGAAATCCTGTGTGGCCTGTACCAGGTAAGTGAAGAAAAACTCAGATAGTGTGAAGGCCTTGAATGTGACACTTTAGAATGTGGATTTTACTCCAGAGCCAATGGAAAGGCAGCAAAGACTTTCCTGAACAAAGGAAATGATGTAATATGTACTGGACAATGAGTCAGCAATATCAGGTTGGGGAGATATTAGGAAGCTACAGAAATGGTCTGAGGAAACAAGCAGAAAGTGCACCCGGGCGGGTATTAGTAAACAGGCCACAGGGGCGTGCTAGAGAGGTGAGACTGACAGGACTTAATGACATTCAATCATAGGGCTTTTTAACTTGAAATGTATCAGTTATTCACACAACAAGCAGCCAAAAGAAATGTTTGTAGATGATTCGTTTTCATCTGCATACAGACCTAACGATATAACACTGGAAATGACTATCAGGGTACTGGGGCTGATAGGGCTCTTGATTTAGCACCGTTCCAAACCACCAAGCATCGTCGATGATAGACCGGAACCTGTCACCTGGAAGAGAGATGACCCAATTTGCAACACTAACATTTTAATTTATAAAGTACCATACGATACAGATAAAACAGAAATCAAGGTATATTTTTATTAAAATTAGCCACTCCTCCCCCATTCTCAGCAATCTTCAGTGATAAAACAGATGTAAAAAAGATATAATTTAACACTCAGCGACTTGCTGAAGGCATGTAACCATACAGAATAACTGGCTAAAACAGCCCTGTTGTTTAGTGGGTCCAAACTCCCACTCCAAAATAAGTTCTATTATATTTTGCAACATGAAACAAACAACAAAGTTTAACAAAAGTCAATCTTTTACAACAATGTATACTACCAGCATTTGTTTAATATGTATATTATGTTAAATGTTTATGAAATATAACATTTTCTGAATAAAACAAATTATTAAAGTGACTATGATTAGAATTTAATCCACTCTTATTCTAAAGTTGTTCCTATTTAAGTATCTTCACATAAAAGTGTTTGATTCTTAAGATCTCATAATAAAATTCAGGTCTAAATCTACCACCAACACTTACATATTCATTATTTAAAAGAATCAAACATCCACATATCCCAATGTCTCAGCATAACATAAAAGCATGCAAAATCTTAGAAAGGCACCTAGACAGTCTAACTATGGAACAAATACTTCAACTGACGCTCAGGAGTTTTAGATTACACATATTTCTAAACATGTTCTACAACCAGAACACTTCTAAAAGAATAATTATATTTGGCCTTTGTTTTAAATATGTTACAAAAGAAAGGGCGACAATTCTCTCTTCCTGCTCATCTGTCCCACCATTTCAAAACAAAATCAGTAAGAAAAAAAGTCAATTATCCAGCAGTAAGTCTTTGGCAGATTAACATTTATTTTTTAAGGAAAGTTTTATGGAAACAATATCAACCAAAATTAAAGCTACAAAAATAAAGAGAATATTTACATAATAAATTATCCAAAAAGGGTCTTGGCTAAAAAGAATATGCTAACAGTAAATTCTGGAAAAAAAACAGTAATAGCACAACTAACAGAGTTAACTGTTTTACATTTAAGATACTTTCAAATTCACGTAAACATGACTTTTATGTATATTTAACATCAAAATCACTAAAAACCCATAAGGCCCTCATCCCTCTACCTATCTCTCTATCATTAATAAATTTCTTTTTTAAAGTATTTCATTAACATAGATATTCCAAAACTAAACTAACTTTAGGGGAAAAATCTTATTTTTCTAACTTTAAATTAAAGGCCTATATTAAAAATTTGATACACCACCATAGTTTTTGTCCAATTCTGTAATGGAATGTTCTAATTTAACATTTTCAATGTCATTTAAAATATTTACTACAATGTATATTATTATAACAAATCCAGTGGCTTCATTTTGAGATGTCTAATATAAAAACATATGGCTATGAAAGAGCCTATTTTTGATGTCAAATATTAACTTAATAATATTTTTCATCCCTACTTATCTAATACTAGAAGATACATTCAGTTAAGACAAAAACATTTCTTCAGACACTTTAAAAAGAGCCATAAAAATTAGTTTTCTTGTGGTAAAACTGGCTTTTCTGTTAAGAATTTTCAAATTAACCTATTTTGGCCATTCAAGAGTCTGATAAAACTGCTTAATAGAGTTCTTAATACGGTAAAAATAGAAACCACCAACCTCCTCTGACAGCACAGCTTAAACTTCAGGAGGATAGGTAAGACTTCATGGGGTAGCAAAAACTAATTAGTCTGGAAGATCTGGTACAACAATTTCTCAACCACACACACATACACACACAAAGACTAAATTATAAGGGATGACTGGGAATCTGTCTCTAAGTTTAGCTGCAGAGAATTAAGTTAAAAATATTTTTGAACACACATGTTGGCAGAATAAAGTAAGAGCTTCTGATCTGCACATCATGGGAGTTGGAAAATAACTAACAGAAGACATCCTTTTCAAGTTCTTTGGGACTTAACTGTATGACTTGTTAACACCCACATATGCCAGCTGTCTCGTGTTTCGGGACGGAGGGCACCAGATGTTTTTCTTCAAGAAAAATTTCCTTTACCTCTAAGTCCCAAAATAAATAGCCTTGATTATTTGTTCAGACATTACTGTTAAAACAGTCTACGAGAACAGCAACTACAACAATCTTTGTTTCAAACAGGGATGGCTCAGGAAGTTTATCTAAACTGTACCTGCCTGTAATGTCTACAAAAAAGAGGAAAAAAAAAAAAGCAACAGAAACTAGGAAAATTAACAAGTTCTTAACACCATTTATGAATGCATATACCAGATGACACAGCCTGGGTAAAACTTAATATTTCTGGTAAAAGACCAAAATCTGTAACAGCAGAATGAGTCATACTAAGCAACTAAAGTCAAACTCAACATATGAGCTCCCCAGATGACGTCACGCAATGCAAAAGAATGCTACAAGTATGCCTGTGAAACAGACACTACAGCTGCTATATATTTGGCCTGACCTAATTAGTCATCAATTATGTCCTGGAGAGGTTAATAACCTACACAAATCTAAGCAAATGAGCCCATCAGTCCTCCTTAAATGGTCACCATGAAAACCAGGTTCAAATCAGTGCCCACACCAAGGTGACTTTATTTTTTCTGTCCACCAACACCTCATGATTATAAAACGTGTTACAAGAATTTCTTATTTTTTAATGGTATGGTTTCCTCAAGTCAGACTATTTAAGTCTGGGTTGATGTGATACCAAATATAAAATATTCTGGTATACTAGAACATTATCTGTTGAAAATCTGCATTGTTTTTCAACTTCCTGATTGTTTTACATAGGATAATTCTGTGAATTAACCAGTGTCAGTTTAAAGGTAATTAGAGATAATGCAGTATGGGAAAGACGGAAAGAAAATAAAAGGTCTACTAGTCTAGACTATAATCAATGAGTAAGATATAATCCCTTCCAAATGTCACTCACAATTAAGAAAAGATGTAATGTTAGCTAAAAAGTTTAGGAAGTATTAAGTACCAAACTCTAAGCAAAATACACTTATCAGTCGATCATCTTTCTTTCCAGAATTTACATGTTTGCATCCACCATGATAAGCAATACCACACCAAAAATTAATAAAAGGATTAATTTCTAAGGGTATATAAAACTCAATAAGGACAGACTTACAAGACTGCCAATTCCTTTGTCTTGCTTCATCGTAAAATTGACGCAATACAAGAAAGTCAATAACATCTGGCATATCATGATATCTAAACACAAATAAAGGATTATTAAATTCCTTGTGTAGCAGGTTATAATCGAGAGCAACAGTGTCCAAAAGAAATATACTGGGAGTTGTATATGCAATTTTAATTTCTGACTAGCCTTATTTTTAAAAACCAGTGAAATTAATTTTAATAGTTATTTTATTTAACCCAAAGTATCCTAAATATTGTTTCACCACGCAATCAATATGAAATAATATTTTACATTCTTCTTCTTCATACCAAGTTTTCAAAATTCAGTGTGTATACTTACATCACACGCAATTCTAATCAACCACATTTCCAGCATTTAATAGCCACACACAGCTAATAGCTATGATTAGACAGTATAGGTTTAGCAAATTATTTAACATTTTCTCAAAAACAAAAGCAGGAGCAATTTCCCCTACAGGCTAGAAAACTCCACACATTTAAGCAGCATAAAAAAATGTAGAAAACATGCCAACGCCTAACTTTTGCTGGAACACCCTACTTTTTACTTCCAGTGGATTCCCATCTATCAGAACCTCAAGCCACACCTTACGCTGTCTACAGCGCTCTACTGTCTACCCTGCAGCTAAACGAGAGGGCACACTCATCAGCGAGAGGGAGAATATAAAGTTCAGTGATTCCAGGCGCAGCAACACGTACCTGATAGAGAAAGATTTGTCCATAAGCTTTCCAGTCGCAGGATCTATAAATGCTAGTTTGAGGCAACAGAGTGTAGGGGGCCCAACCTCATACCGTATTCCAACTATTTTGACCAATTCTTGATCCTGTAACAGATTTTTTAAAAAAGAATAAATACTTAAAGCAATTCTAATGTTCCACATACTGAAAAATTTGGTCAACTCACAATTTTAGGCTTCCAAACCATCAAATTTAATTTACCTGTAATTACAGTCATTTTTGCCAAAGCTAACCTTTGCATCTTTTTGAAGATGAATATTTAATACTGTTTCTAATATAAGAAATACGTTCACTTTAGAAAATATAACCCCTCCCCCAATGGTTTTGCTTTCTGCCTTTTCAGTAACTGTGGTCAACTGTGGTCCAAAAATATTAAATGAAATATTCTAAAAATAAATAATTCTTGGTTTCAAATTGTGTACTGTTCTGAGTAGCATGATGAAATTTCATGCTGTCCCACTTGGGATGTGAACCATTTCTTTGTCCAGCATATCCATACTGTAGATACTACCACCCATTAGCCACTTAGTAGCCACCTCAGTTATCACAAGTGACCTTCATTTTCCTTAACGATGGCCCCAAAGCCATTTGTGTAACTTTAATTACAGTATAATGTTATAACTGTTATTTTACTAGTTACTGTTAATCTCTTACCGTGCCTAATTTATAAATTAAACCTCATATGTATGTCTATAGGAAAAGACATAGTATTATAAAGGGTTTGTCTATATAGAGTTTAGAGATACCCACTGGGAGTCTTGGAATATATCCCCTACAGATAAGGGGGTGCTCTGAGCACCACGGAAGTATCAGAAAGAACGTACACATCACCAATCGGCTTAGTCCAAAGACAACCACTGTGAACAATCTGGATTTCCTTCTGGCTTTCTTCCTGGAGACACATTTTCATTTGTATAATGCTGTATTATGCAAATGATTAATGTGTAAGCTTTTAGCTTACTAAATATTCTTCAAAAACTTGACATTTGACTTCCACTTAATACATTTCAATAAATACCTGCTGAAGATCTACTATGTGCTGTGACCTATTCCAGGCAGTAGAGCCAGGACAGTAAACAGAAGAGATGCAAGCCCCTACCATGATGGAATACCCATCTATCAATCGATGTGCCATCATCAGCCTTCCCGCAACTGTGTTTCCTTATCACTATGAATACAAGAGCTCATTCATCCATTCATTCCCTGCACAAATATGTGGCTGTTACAATGAATTAAAGCACTAAGTTTAGGTTATTCTCATTGATTCGCAGCTGTTAAATTCCACAGAGCCACCTAGAACCCTAAATTAACAATGAATCAGTGACTACTTCACCACTGTTCCTAGAGGAAAGACAGGGTTGGGATCCTACAGGTCTCGGGTCATAACGCTGCAGTCACCCAATGTCTGTCTGCTGAAAAACACCTCATTAAATGTCACTGATTCACCAACACTGAACTCAAAGCCAACAGCACGGTAACTCATGCCCATATAAAACTTATCTAACACATATTTTCTCAACAAGGGACATCACTGCTTTCTTGTGCTTAGGATAATATAGCACTGCAGCACTGTACTTAGGGGTAATTTTAAACCATAAGACACACACAAAAAAGCACAAAGCTGTGAAAAAAAATTTATGTGGCATTGAACAGACTACAAAAAGGCACTTATTTACAATGTGAGAGCTCAAACAAGGTAGTAGCACCTTGCTCAATCTTAGCTAGGAACATGCTGGTCAAGCGAATCAAATTTTTTCCCATTCTGTGTTTATCTGCAAATGACCAGAAACCACCCTGAGTGGTACTGGCTTGGGGGTGACAACAAACAGCAAGCAGGCAAATTCACAAACATGAAATCAACAAATAACAAGGATCAACTTAAGTACATGGCAGTAAGTGAAACATATAAATCTGAATGTGTTTATAGCCAAATTCATAGACCTACAGCCACTAAGTTGGATGTAAGTGTTAAGAACAGCTATCTTTGTTAAAATATTTTTCCTCTTCCAATAGTTACTGAAAGTACCAAAAACATATAAAATTATATGATTTGACTACGTTATGTCTTTGAATTTTGTTGTCATTAAGAGTATTTCATATCCCATTTTCCTCCTAGTAATACACTATGAAATTTTAAAATTCATTCAGCAAATATTTTTAAAGTCCTAATTCCATGGAAGACTCTATATAGCAATCAAATGTGTGAGCACCATGATTTGATTCATTCAGTATCATAGGACATTTAAATGTTTCCCAATTTTTTTGTTTTTATGCACAATGACATAGAATTGCCTTGCTCATAAATTTGCATGCATTTCTGGTTGCTTCTGAAATTACCAGAAGTAAAATCACTGATTTAAAGGTCTAAACATTTTTCAGTTTCAATTCCAATTGCCAAGATACCCTCTAGAAAACCTGGACAGTTTCATGTACCCTTATCACCAAATAGAATGTTAACAAACCAAAATCTTTGCTACTTGCTCAAACTTTTGGTATTGCATTTCTTTAAATATAAAAATAAATAAAATTTACAAAATTGGTTAAGTAAGTGGAGCTAAAGTTTTTCTATATTATGTATGAGGTTGACCATTTTTTTCCAATTTGTATTTCTTCTTTTGAAAATTTGTACTTCTGAAAATCTCTCCTGGGTAAGCACATTTTAAGATTAATGATACATGTTGAAAACTTGCCTTCCTAAGAAACTCTAACACTCTTAGAATTTTATATGCCAATTAGCAATGTAAGACGGCTCATTGATAAACACAAGTCTTTCTACTAGATCTTAGCAGACAATAGCAAAAATGTTTTTAAATAGAAAATTAATGGAAAAATATCCCTTCATTTTTTTAATGGATTTATGAGTAATTTAATTATATATGTGCTAAATGTTTAATTATGCCATCATCTTACCCTAAGATCCATTTTCCTCCATGGCTCCTTATTAGGATTCAGTTCATAAATCTTATTTCTTCTGACAGCCTCAATATAAGCTTCATGACCTTGTCGAAAATATATTACCTACAAAAGTACACATTTAAAAATTTTAAAAGGTAAAATCTTAAGAGTAATATTAATTTTGTTTTATGTTCCATATTCATGTTTCTAAATTGTAGTACTCTCACCTCATCACCCATTTGAGGAACAAAAGGAGACTTGCGAAGCGTGGTGTCAGTTATCCAAACTGGAGGATGAAATTCATATAAATGTTCCATATCTGCAAGCTCTGATGGGGTCATCCTCCTCAAATTCTGCCCAGGGGAAGAGAGTAAAGTTTAGCAAGACAGAAAGAAACAGTATGCACTCTGATTGAAAACAAAAGAAACTTCACCATACGAAATGACTACTGGCACGTCACCTCATAATTAGTTCTTAAACAGCATTCATATTCGATTTCTTAATGTACACAGGAACAAACCACTTGTTTGCAAGTAAATCTACCTAGCATTTTCCTAGTGTGTCCTGAATTTCTAAGATTCCTCATAATACTTTACATCCTGTAGCAGGAGGCTAATTTCCAACCTAAATCCTCTTCAACACAGCCTGTTCTGCCATTCTTAATTTCACCACAGAATAATCATCATGGAGACGTCTCTTCCTGATAAGGTTTTTAAGACTGGTGATTTAAAATAAGACCACAAATTCTTTGATATGTGTCCTCTCCAAAAGTCTCTTGCACTTGAGGATGTGCTTGACTTGCTTCTAACAAATAAAATAAAGTGAAAGTGACAATGTGTGACTTCTAAAACAAGGTCATAAAAGGAATCAGGAATTACCCCCTGCTTACACTTTTGGATTACTTGCTCTGGAGGAAAAGTCAGCTACCATGTATTGAGTGTATCATGAAGACACTCAAGAAGCCCTATTGAGAAGCTCATGAGGTAAGGAACTGAGGCCACTAGCCAGCTGCCACAGGAATAGATCATCCAGCCCAGCTGACATGATTACTGCAACCTCAAGAGCAAAATCATCTGGCAAATCAGCTCCCAAACTCCTGACGCATCGAAACATGAAATGATATGTTTGCCATTTTAAGCAGCTAAATTTCAGGGTGATAAGTTACACAGCAATAGATAACTAATACAAAGACGTAGCATCTTTAAATAACGATAGCTACCTGCACAATAGGAGCACATGCACCATGCATGTAAGGAATAGAGATATTACAATTAGGAAAAAAACAGAATATATCAAATGAAAATGGGAAACAAGGCACTAATAGACAAAATGAAAAGAAAGTCCCTTAAAATGCCTTGAAGTCTACCTTTGATGTTGATATTAACAGGAGAAAAGATTTATGGTGAGATTCTGAGCAAAACAGAGTTCTCCCTTTAAGTTTCAGATTCACAAAGACTTAAGTCCCAAGTCTAGCTCAGAGCAGATTAGAAAGAGAAGTTTTAATAATAAAGTATCTTTTCCAAAAATAAGTTCGCATTTTACATTTGACTCTGAATGACAACAATGTCAACAAAAAGATAAAAGCATCCAATTTCTGAATATAGACAGAAATGCCTCTATAAAACTGTAGATAGACGTTATTTTTAAGATATACATTTCTTACCTCTTTTTTAGGCTTATTTTCTTTCTTCCTCTTTCGTCTCCTTTTTGGAGGAGATAAATTCTCTGTAGACATTTCATCCTCTGAACTACTGCAAAATCGGGTAATTCGTCGACGAGATGACGTTCGTAAAGGAGGCTGCAAATTGATGCCTGCGTCAGCTGTCCAATCAGAGTATCTAGATGAAGAATCACTAAAAAAGGAAAATATTTAAAATTTTAAGCCCTTAATCATATAATTAATCATATAACCTTAAGATGAGAGAGAAGTAGAGATGAGGAAAGAATGATCCCAGAAAGATTCAATTTGAACAATCTGCGTTCTCTACCAACAAATACCGAAATGACTAAAGATCATGAGCAAGAAAGGAAGAAACCACTGAGGACATTGGAAATTAGAAAATGATGGAAGCCTGAGGAATTTTTTTTAAGTATAATATAGATGAGACTGCACAGAAGACAACATATAGAGCCAACTAATGGTTCCCCTTTTCAAAAATGAAATGTCATTATAAAAATAGAGGTCATGCAGAACAATAGCTAGTATCCCCACCACATTGGAAAAGGCTCAGGAACAGACTAGAAAACTTTATTGGAATGACAAACCATCAGTGAACACACTGAGAAAACCAAGAAACACATAACCACACCAAACAAAGTTAAAATTTGCCAAGATGAAGAATGGATATTAACATCTTGGACCTATGAAATCTGGATATCAAAACATAATACATGAAATAACTAGAAATGAATGTAATGATGGTTTTACCACACGTACTTTGGATACTGCTGTTTATGAATGTAGCCCAAGACTAAATTGATATTTTGAGTATACATATATTATACTGCTGGCTCTAATGTTTACAGCCAAATAAAAATATCCAAAGTATTTTCTATAGAAATAGCTGTTAAGCCACTTTTCTTCTCCTTTTAAATGTATTAAAAATTCAATGTTAATTATTCCATAGCTGCAAGATCTTGCATCTTGAATGCCATGAAGTACAGTTCCATCCAAAGCTAATACTAATGCTTAAAAGATCAAAACAATTAAAAACAGATACCTTGAACTTTCACTATCACTTTCACTCCTTCTATCACTTTTCCATTCTTCTTCTTCTTCGGAAGAACAAGAACCTTCACTCTGATCACAGGAAGTCTCCTGATTTGTGAGGGAGAAAAGATAAAATAAAATTTTTGATATGAGTATAAACAGAAGAAAAACAAGAGTTATCTCAGAAGTAGGATAATTGGGTAATAAAATTAGATAAACTTCTCTTAAAAATGTCTTTACGACCTTCTTTTTCTTATCAAACCACAAAGCAACATAGAATATTTGTGAGACCTAACACTACTCCCATTAACAAAAGAAATGACATGACAGGCCATTCCAATGGGCCACTCCCCAAGTGACGTTAATAAAAAGTCAGTGTTAAGTGGTCTGTGTTTTGGACTCTAGCCACTGTAACAAGTGTGTAGTGGTAGCTCATCATCATTTTACTTTCAATTCCCTGATGTGATATGATGGCCAGCATCTTTTCATGTTTACTTGTTAGCTGAATATTCTTTGACAAGCTATTAGCTCTTTTGCCAATTTTTTAATTGAGCTGTTTTCTTACAAAGTTTTTAAGAATTCATGGGTCTACAGCCATGCTACTACCAGAACAAGCCCAATCCTGTCTGATCTCAGAAGCTAAGCAGGGTCAGGCCTGGTTAGTCCTTGGATAGGAGACCACCAAGGAAGACCAGGTGCTATAGGTTTAAGAAATAAAAATAAAAGGGACTGTAAGGTGACAAGGTCCCTGCAATGTGTGAGGTCAACCAAGGGTTGTTTCGCTTTAAAAAAATTTTTTTAAAAGAATGCATGGTATATTTTGAATACAATCCCTTTAACAGATATGTTTTACAGGTATTTTCTCCCAGTCCGTGGCTTGTCTTTTCATTCTCTTAACAGTGTCTTTCCCAGAATAATAGATTTAAAATTTAAATGAAATCCAGCTTGTCAAGTTTTTCTTTAATGGACCATGCTTTTGGTATTGTATCTAAAAAGTCATCATCATGTCCAAGGTCACTTAGATTTCATATGTTATCTTCTAGAAATTTTATAGTTTTGTGTTTTACATTAAGTTTATGATGTGCTTTTAGTTAAATTTTTTTTAAAGTCTGTGCTTGGGTTCTTTCTTTCTTTCTTTCTTTCTTTCTTTTTTTTTTTTGCATATGAACATTCAGTTTTTCTAAAGCCATTTGTTGAAAGACTGTGCTTTGTCCACTGAGCTGTCCTTGCTCCTTTGTCAAAAATTAATTGACTAAATTTGTATTGGCCTTTTTCTGAGTTCCCTATTCTGTTCCATTGGTCTATTTGTCTATTCTTTCATCAGTATCACAGTTTTAAAAACTGTAGATTTATAGGAAATCTTAATGTCAGGTAGTATCAGTCCTTCAACTTCATTGTTCTTCAGTATTCAGGTAGCTACTCTGGGTCTTTTTCCTCTCTGAATAAAAACTCTAGAATCACTGCCAATATCCACAAAATTATCTTGCTAGTATTCTGATTGGAATTGTGTTGAACCTGCAAATGAAGTTAGGAAAACCGACTTCTTTAATGAAGTATAATTAACATATTACATTAATTTCAAGTTTCAAGTGTACAATATATTTGAGATTTGTATATATTTAAAATAATCATCAAATTTAGTTAAGATCTGTCACCATACATATTGAACTTTTTTTCTTGCAATATAAACTTTTAAGATTACTCTCATAACAACTTTCAAATACGCAATACAGCATTATTAACTATAGTCACCATGCTCTTCATTACATCCCTGTGACTGATTTTATAAATAACTGGAAATTTATATCTTCTGGCTCCCTTCACCAAACCTCCAAGAACTGACATCTTAAGATATGGAGCAACCGGAACTCGCATTCATTGTTGGTGGGAATGAAAAACGATGCACAGCCACTTTGGCTATCAGTGTGGCAGTGTCTGACAAAGCTAACCATAGACTTCCATGATCCAATAATTGCAATCTTTGGTATTTACCCAAATGTACTGAAAAATGATGACCATACAAAAACCTGCACGTGGATGGTTGCAGCAGCTTTATTCATAATTGTCAAAACTTGGAAGCAACCAAGATGCCCTTCAGTAGGTGAATGGATAAACTATGATAAATCCGGACAATGGAATATTTAGCACAAAAAAGAAATTAACTGTGGAGCCATAAAATGACACAGAGGAAATAAAGTTATATTACTAGAAAAACAACCAATCTGAAAAGGCTACATACAGTATAATCCAACTATATAACATTCAGGAAAAGTCAAAACTATGGAAACATTAAAAAGGTCAGTGGCTCCCAGTGGATCAAGAGGATGGAGGATGGATGATTAAGTATGTATACAGCAGGAGGATTTTTTTCGGGCAGTGAAACTTCCCTGTAAAATATTGTTATGGTAGATACATAACATTATGCATTCTGTCAAAAACCACAGACAGAACTGCAAAACACAGTGTGATCCCTAACATAAACAATGGAATTCAA
The DNA here is from genome assembly GCA_030015415.1 of Cynopterus sphinx. Classification (NCBI taxonomy): domain Eukaryota; kingdom Metazoa; phylum Chordata; class Mammalia; order Chiroptera; family Pteropodidae; genus Cynopterus; species Cynopterus sphinx. The sequence continues at coordinate 3,177,174 of CM057380.1, read as the reverse complement.
CTGACAATATATAAAAATCGCCTCATCAGCTATAGTAAATGTACCACACTAATTCAAGATATTAGTAAAATGACAGACTGTGCAGGGGTGATAGGGAGTAAAGAACTTGCTGTATTATTCGCTGTGCAATTTTTCTGTAAACCTAAAACTGCTCTGAAACTATGTAAGTTTTTTTAAGTCAATAGAGAGAAGAGATAGGAACAAACAACTATCTGATCCCACAACCTTAACAGCTACTGTCTACTGTAAGTTCCAGTCCTGGATACTAGCAGGTACTTTTATATTTTTATATTGAGACATAAACTTTTCCTCTAACAGCCACATAAATTAGGTACATTAATAAATGGATAATAAAAATGCCACTGAGAACTAAAACTCAAAAGACCAAATCTCAAGTATCTACCTTTGTTTACTTATTTAAAAAGGAAAAATGCAAGGTCAACATAACCCAAAAACTGTTTCTCAAAATGGGAACCCAGTGCTATTCCAGTAGTATAGACCCCTGGGCCTATCATTCTGGATCTAATGAATGAAATCTGCTTTTAAACTCAAGATGGCCTTAAAGTCACAGTAATAAAAGAAACTTAAACTACTATCTGGAAACTGGGAACCCTGTGAAATGTTTTAGATATATTATCTCAATTCATTCTCAAAACACCTACCTTTGTAAACAGAGACCTTATTAACATAAAGCTAATGAAACAAGTTTCAGAGTCTCTCCATTTAACTTGCCTCCCGAGGCCCTTTGCTAGCTGTTAACTTTCTCTAAAAGAAAGTCTCTAATCTATACAAGCATTAAACCCCACAAAACTTGGACCTAACTTGCCTATGGGTTTTGTATTGTCTCCCAAGTCCCTACCTGCCCACTGCTACCTCCTTGTATATGGGAAACCCAAAGCTAAGAAATATAATATGCTTGGGGTCACAGGAGACTAAGTTTAAGAACTACAATGAGAAATTAAGCTAACTCTAAAGCCCATACTTTTTCTACTATGAGCTTTCTAAATCAAAATGGAATAGAACCAACAAACAGATACACCCTTCTCTGTGACAATACAGAAGAATGGCTTGGTACCACTGTAAGAGGTAAAACAAACTACAACACAAAACTACAGTTTACTTTAGAAGGTCAAGGGATTTAACCTTCCATATCATCTGTGTATGAATTAGTTTAAAAGTTCCCTGTTAATTGAAAACATACCAAAATAACATATACGAAGAATCATAAAATTTATACTACTGATCATTTTAAAAGAAAAAAATCTATACTTATTCCTGATTTTTCAAAAAGAACACCTAAGAAAATAAGCACTGATACTTCCCTATATGTATACTGTGTAGATCTAAAATAAAGCATCTTAATGTGAAAATGGTAGACACATTTCCACCAACAACAGGAATATGGTCCAATTTCTTTCTAAAAGCAATAAAATTATCTGTCCATATGAAACATTTCAATCTTCAAAACATTATTGAATTAGAAAATTTTAACAATCTAATGTTAATTTTTAAATGCTCTACCAAAAATATTGGTTTCCCAAGAAAAATCAAAATAAAGACCAATAATTTACATATGATTATTGTAAGTAAAGGGCTGTTAGGCAAAGACTCAGTTATAATAGCAAAAACACTAGCAACTAAAGAAAAAAAACTCGAGTTCATCAAATGTAAAACTTTTGTGCTTCATGTAAAACTTTTGTGCTTCAAAGGAAACTATCAAAAAAGTGAAAGACAACCCACTAAATGGGAAAAAATATTTGCAAGTTCTATATCAGATAAAGGATCTGTATGAAGGATAGATACCAAGGATACAAAGAATTCTTACAGCAATTAAAGAATAAGCAAATGGGAAAATGAACAACAGATTTACATAGAAATTTCTCCGAAGATATCCAAATAGAAAACAACCACATGAAAACATGTTCAGCATCATCAGTTATTAGGAAATTTCAAATCTAAACCAGAGTGAGACACCCACTTCAAACCCACTAAGACAGCTAAAACACAAAAGGACAATAACAAGTGTTGTTTGACAAAGATGTGGAGAAACTGGAACCCTCATAAAATACAGATGGGAATTAAAATAGTACAGCCACTTTGGAAAACAGTCTGGCAAATCCTCAACAGGTCAAATGCAGGGTTACCATATGACCCAGCAAATTAACTCCTAGATATACACCCAAATGAACTGAAAACATGTCCAAACAAACACCTGTGTATGCGTGTTAATAAGCAGCATTATTCATAATAACCAAAAGGTGGAAAAATGTAAATGTCCATCAGCTGACAAGTGAATAAACAAAATGTGGTATATTCATACACCTAACAGCGAAAAAGAAATAAGTACTGATTTATGCTACACAGGGATCAGCCTTGAAAACATTACACTAAGTGAAAAGAGCCAGTCACAACACCATATGGTACAATTCCATTCATGTGAAATGCCCAGAAGAGGCAAATCCAGAGAGACAGAAAGTAGAATAGTGACTGCCAGGAGCAGGATGGGATGGGAGGGAGGACTAGGCAAAAATGGGTTCAGGGTTTCATTCTAAAGGCAATGAAAGTATTATGAAATTAAATAGTGACGATAACAAATTAGTATATTTGTTAATGCACTAAAACTCCTGAATGACACAATTGTATAGTGAGTACCTCTACAAAGCTGTTCGAAATTTTTGTCAAAATTCTAAATAAAATTTCATCTTAACCTCTTCAGAACAATATTTTCACATAATTTCAGGAGAGATTCAAAGACATTATTCAAGATGTCAAAGTTATAAAACTCACATGTCTTATAGAGCTTGAAGATTCATTTCCAGAAGATAACTCAATCTGTCCAAGATTTCTTCTACCGTAACTCGGGTATTTACGCCTACACGTCCTCTGCCGAGACTGGGACATTGAAACCACCGAGTCAGACTGCCAATATAAAGAAACATGCAGATGAATATCAACACTGAAATAAGTACAATCTTTAACAAAACAGGCATTCTATCAAATTCCTAAAGACTTAAGACAAAAAATAATAATAGTTTAAAAAATAAAATATTCCATTGGGCCTGGTTATTACTTGGATGGGAGACCACCTAAGAAGACCAGGTGCTGTAGGCATAAATACATACATACGTACGTACGTACATACATACATACACACACACACACACACACACACACACAAAGATATTCTTTAAATGGTCAGATTTTTGCCATCTGTTGTTAAATCAACATTGGTATTTTTATTTTTAAGATACTTAGAAAACATGCCTAGGTTAGACACACATTAGAAAGGTATTTTTCAAACAAAATTTTAAGTTAACTAGTATACCATGAATGAAATAACAATAACCCAAGTGTATCACTTTAAAAATATATATCTTAGAAGTAAAAATATTATAATGCAGTACCCAACCCTAAGAAATGTATCACTATGTGTATTCATAGGCATAAATATCTTAAATAATCCTCAAATACTAACCTAACCTTAGTTATTTCCCAGGCTGATTTGTTGCCAGTACTTTTTAATTCTGCTTGAATTTTTAAAATACCATATGTATCAAAACAAAATAATAAAATTATCTTTAAAAACTGGCCAAACAAAATAACTAGATTAAATATTTTTTAAAAAGGGGGTGCATGGACAGGCTATATTCCTCAAACACCAAAGTCACATGTGGAATCATTCAATAAAAGCACATATTCCTTGAATAATATACAAATAAATTTGCACAGTGGTGCCTTGTTTGATAATCAATGGTGTATATTATCATTTCAACATATTACAATGAACTACACTTTCATTAATTTGTCAGCACCAATTTTTGTTAAAGCAAAAAACGCATATTAATGAGTTTTCATGACTGATTATATAAATACATCATACACTAATGGTGGATCAAAGCTACCACTAAGAACAAGAAAATCTGTCCAAAATATATTTTTAAAAAATCAATTTGAGGGAATTATATACCTAACAAGGCTATGAAGATTTGCAGGACCAAGACAGGAAGAAGATAAATAATAAAAAAATAATAATAATTAAAAAAAAGAAACTTTCACTCTAGAAGAGGAAGCTGAAAGGTTAGCAGGTAACCAAAAAAATGACAGGCTAAACTCATGAGTTTAGGCTAATGAAAATTGCAATTCAGAGCCTCCTGTGTAGGAGAACAACCCAGACTTTGGCTGTTCACCCAAAGGGCTAAAACCTAGACGTATAGGTAAACAGAAAATGAACAGTAATGCCAAGGTACTAAGGATCATCCTTGTTTAGATTAAGGCAATATAGGATGACAATGGTCATGACAGCTTACCAGAAGCACATTTAAATCCTCTCTGGAGGAGAAAAACCATTCTAGGCTTCAAATCATCTCTAGCACTTAACATTCAATCAAAAGTACAGGCAATAAGAAAAATGTGATTTTAAAAAATTAGGGAAAAAAAATGAAGAGGGAGTGGAAATAAATTCCCCTGTGCTGGGAGAAAGATACTGAAATAATGAAATTACCAAATGTGGTTTTTCTTTAAAATAACTCTGGCTGATAATTAATGTTTAAGAAATTAAAAATGAGAACTTAGGTAGATAACTGAACTCTAAAAAAAGAGCCAAATGAAAATTCTAAACTGAAAAATACAGTAACTAAAACTAAAAGCACAACAGGTTTAGCAGCAGATTAAACACAGCTCAAGAGAACTAATGAACTGAATGAAATATAAGTCAGAAAAGTAATTGAGAACACCAGAAAACAGTCTAAGAAACAAAACACAATCAACAGTTAAGTCTAACATACACATTAACTGGAGCCTCGAAGGAGAAGAGAAAGTAAAGGATGGAAACACAGACTATGTAAACACTAGCCAAAAGAAAGCTAGCACTAGCACAGTTGTATTAACACAAAATAATTCAAAGAATCGAGTGGTGAAATTTATAATGATAAAAGGTTCAATTCAGTAGGAAAAAGAAAATTCTAAATCTGTACATGCCAAATAACAGCTTGAAACCACATAAAACACAAGCAGGAACAGAGGAAAATCTACACAGTAATATTTTAACACATACCTTACCAAAGGTAGAGTGCAATTATTTTGATACCACACATGGCATCAATTACTAAAATTATACTGTATGTGTATCTGTGTTTTGTACATAAAAAAATTTGAGTATAAAGCTTTTTTTAAAAAAAGCCTTTTTATTCATAACAGAATTAATAACTAAAATTTTTGATATAAGTTCAACTGAAATTTTTAAAGCTCTTCACATTTAACTTTATAATTATTTCTCCAATAGTTTTTGTGTAATTTGACTGTAATATATCAAATTACATGTTCAAATTAGAAGGCTGTGAATATATAACAGCAATGTAATCCAATTTTTATAGTTATTCCAGAATAAGTAAAGCAACTGGAAAAATGTATTAACTTCTTTAAAATTATTTTAGTAATTTTAACTTACAAAAATTATTTCATGAGAAAGTAACCTAAGACCAGAGATATTCATTCATCCAGATAGACATTTTTTCTTTTCAGCATTTGACATACAATGATAAGTCTAATCACTTTTAAATTAAATAGTAATATAAAGACTTTTTATTTAATTCTCAAACCCCAAATTACATACGAAAACACTGTGCAACAAGCTTAAACAAGTTAGCTGATGGCAGCCAGACATGCACACACCATCTTCTCACGATAATTTCAAGACTGAGTGATCAATTCTGAAAAAATCCTGCAAACACATCACCATTTTCACTATTCTTACAGGGCTGATTATATACCCATTTTTGTGCAGCGTCCATGAACTCGATGTTAATGCTGTTCACGAGATGTTCAAGAAAATCCAAGCAGGGAAATTAAATAAGGAATAGGATTTTCTTATGTTTGGAGTTACAAGCCATTGTAACATCTAAGTTGTGTTTTTGTTTTTTAAATAAATACACGATTTGGATAAACTTCAGAAACTGACAAAGCTAACCTACAGTTTTAGAAGACAGTTACATGTGGGAAAAAGGAGAGAGACAGTAATTGGGAATGGGCACAAAATGCTTTTGATGAGCTGGTCATGTTCTAGTTCTCGACCTGAGTGGTCACAAGACTACACTTTTCTAGAATCCGTTAGTGCTTTTAGGCATTAGGATACTTTCCTCACGTTTTCAAACTCCTAATCTTTCCTAACTCCTGTACAAGCCTTCTATTTTAAATCCCAAAAATGTCTTTAAGCAAGATTATTTTTCCACTTCAGGTAAATAGTACTGATAATCTCACTGATTAAAAGAAAACTATAAATGTCAGTATAATTTCTAATTTTCTTATTCCTAAGAAAATAGAATTTTGGTTACCTTTTGTGAGAGCTGGAGAGTCTTCTTTTTTCTTCCAATTATATAAAGATTTCTTTCCTCTTCACCTTTCTCTATTCTGAAGTGTTCCAACTTCCTACAAATTTAAATATCCACTTAACATTAGTTACTGAACTGAGTGAGAATAATTAACAGGAAAAAATAGTCATTATGATTCTAAGAATAAGCTCATATACTTTTTAAATACAGAAAATTCCTAAAGTTATAACAAAGCTTAAGTCAAGTTGTACTTGCTAGAAATTTAATATAAATAAAATCTCAGCAATAGCTAGGAAGTCCTATTTTCCACGTTTTACACAGAAATGGTCACTCATTTGTATTTTTATTGGCCTTATTAGGACAACTCGAACAGGATCTCTCAAATTAGCTGCTCAAAATGTCCCTATAATTATTCAAGATTGCAATTCCTTTCTCTAAAGAAAAGTCCTCCTTTAAACTATTAAATTGTATGTTTTATAATTTGAAAATCAGAATATCAATATTACTAGTTCTTCTAATCACTTCCATGTTTCTTACATGATACAAAAGAAAAATTATAATGTTACTGTGACCAATTTCAAAGCAAGGGACCACCCACCATGAGGAAGGTACTGATCATTATTTTCCTTCTTTATGGTTAGAAAATTCAACTGACTGAATGCCGTTTCTCTCCAATTTGAACATTATGAAAACACATGGCTTTGTGGGTTTTTGTTTACTTTAAATACCCAATGGAGAAGTTTCAAAACTAGTATCTTGGCCATGTTCCAAAGATGTAACTGGACACTCAAATAACTATTAGCACAAATGTTATAAGGGCTGTTCAAGGTTCATCTACAGCTCATGTTCAGATTACAGTGGAATATTCAGCCTCCATCAGTTACAGATAATGCAATGGCTATTATATAAAGACCAGCTATCTTGAACTTTGAGTAGACCTTAATTCAAGACTGAAAGCCACACTCCAAGATGGAGATGAGAAACAAAGAAACCTGTGTCCCTGATTAACTGGAGAACTCATTATAGCCTTAAACAATTTTTATTTCTAGTCTTCTTTCATGTTAAGAGAATAAATGCTTGTTTAAAGAACTATTCTTAGGTCTTTCACTCCTGACACCTGTTTGCTTCTCTTGGTTTGAACATAAAAAGTATCCCAAAATAACACTTTCAGTTCTGATGACCATACAACTGAGACACAATTTTAAGGCTTAATTATAGCATTCTACATACAAAAGGATGATTTTCTGTATTTCTTATCCCAATTCCAGATCTTGCTTTTTACTATTTTATTGTGTACTTTAAATACTCTCAAATTCACTGTACAATTTATAAGTATTATCCAGTATTATTCTACCAATCACTAAAATTCTTCTGGCTAAATGCATGACGGAAACACTTTAAATTATCCTCGAGGTATTAGTTATGTGACAAAAACAGGACAGAACACTGAAAGATTTTAGATATTAATAAAAAAGTGTTTACACCTCCATTTCAAATAACTCAGAAATTAGTATATTACAACTCAGTAGCAAGGAAGACCCTACTATCCAAACTTTAATTATGAAATACCATTTCTCACTAAAAATAGAGCTGCTTAGAAGAAAAGTCTAGTTCAAGAAATTTACAAAATAAACCAGTAACAAACACTCAGCCATGCCTAACAGCAATAACGCTATGAAAGGCTACTATGATCATTTCAAAAGGATTCAGGAGCCAACCTGAAGAGACTTCTGGCCAGGGATAGGACACTTTAAATAGAAATAAGGAGCATTAGAAATAAGCTAAATCACAACAGCATGATTTATATGGTGAAAGCCACAAACATACAAATTGGGACATTGCTGATAGATGACAGGGAATAAATCTTTTATTTTAAAGGCAAATAAAGCAAAACAATCCAACATCTATCATATGTCTTTTATATACAAACTTTACTACTGGATAATCAAATATTAGATTTGGGTAAATTTCTTTTTCAGAAGTATTCAAGATAATGAAGACTTTATAGAGTTGAAATATCACTATTTTATAATCCCTAAAGAATTAATGAATCTAAGCAATGAGACTCAATGCCTGCTAGGATCACAAAAAGAAAACATTTTCTGTGCCTTCTAACAAAATTATTACCAGTGGTGAATAAGTCTTAGAAAAGAAGTAAAAACATCTATGACATTTGAAACAACTGAAAATTTAAACACTGATTACATATTTGGTTCTACTAAAGAACTGTTTTCTTAAGGTATAATAATGGCAATGGCATTATACTTATATTTTAATACAATTCCTTGTTTTAGAAATACAAGCTGACATACTTATAGACAAAATGATACTATGTCTAGGACTGTTTTCAAAACAATACTGAAAAGAGAAAAGTGGGTGTCTGTATATATCAGGGCTCCCCAACCTCCGGGCCATGGATAGAAACTGGTCTGTGGCCTGTTAGGAACCAGGCCACACAGCAGGAGGTGAGCAGCGGGCCAATGAGCAAAGATTCATCTGGATTCGCAGCCACCCCCCAGTGCCAACATCACCGCCTCAGCTCCGCCTCAGATCCTTAGGCGTCAGCTGCTCACAAGGAGCACCTGTCCCTGGTGCCAAAAAAGGTTGGGGACCACATGATGGAACAAGACTGGTTATAAAATATTTACCATAGTAAAAAAAAAAAGAATTTTGACACTTTCTTACCACAATTAAAATAGGTTCAAATTCATTACTGAAATATATTTATACGATTATTTGTACCACTAATGGATTAAGATATGTAAATAATCATATAGATATATTTTCATAGATAAAAACAGTATTAATAGATATCCTAAAACAAACCTAAATACGCCTAGTGGTACCTCTGGGACAACCACTCTTCGCTTCCAAGCCTGCAGGTCACGTTCTGTAGCAATCTGACTACGGGGAGCGTTCTGATGCATCTGACGAACCCCTTCAACTTGTCCACTACGACGCAGGCCGATATTTGGAGGGGACTGGATGTCTAAGCTTAGTCTTCTAAAACCTACGGAAAAATTGTCAAAAAATGATTCCAAAACAAAGTTCAATCTAATATGCATTTAACACATAATAAGCATATATATCCCTCCTGAGATACAAACCGAAAACAAAGGTCTACTGAAAAGACTCTGGAAAAAAAAGAATCTTAATGCGACTGTGACCAAAATGTAGACTTCAGGACAAACCTTAACTATTAACCTTAATTTCCATTTCACTAGACTTTCTGAAATATTTTAGTTACATTTTGTATTATAACGTTATAGCTGCATTCATAAACACTTTGCTTTGCAAAACTGCACAGAGAACTCTTTTTGGAAAAAGTAGCACTGAAGACAGACTCTCAAACTGCGATGACTTTGTAACAAAAGCTGTTGACAACACTAACTGTGACACCTCGAGAGATAATCCAAGCCACCCAGGCAAGCAACTGCCAAAATGGAATTTAAAATAAAGATTCACAGAAATGCAAAGTGGGGAAATGCTGGCAGCTCTGGAACCGGAGCTGGGTGAGTGGGGAGCAGAGCAGGTGGACACAGGAGGCGAGGTGGCCTCCCACAAACTGGAAGTCACTAAAGATGGAGACCAGCCATCTGGGACAGAGGATGGGGCTTGGGGCTGGGGGAGTGCCAGGCAAAGTGTTGTTTTCTTAAAACACAGGATGGAACGGGGCTCCTGCTACCAATGCAATAGAGAAACGGGGGTCTATATCCTTTCTGCAATAGGCTATAAAACTGCACTCGAGCTGTGCCAGCTCTTCTTGTCTAGGGTTAAATCCACATGAATAAACACAACTTCTGCCTTCTATGTACACATTCTACTTACCAATTAAATGAACATATTTGTACTGCACAACACACTATACTTCACCCACTAAAAATGGCATTAAATATCTATGTTAAAATATATTGACATTTGTAATTTTTTGAGATCTAAAAATAAATTCTAAATTTAATTGCCCACGTCACAGCATTAATTCTCCAAAAATCTGAAAACATATGCACAGGTTTTTATCACATTACCTGTAATAGCAAGTATGAGAAATAAATGGCCATAAAAAGTTTAGTTACAAAGACTGGTTACTCCACACAGTGGAGTATTATGAAGCTATAAAGGATGAAGAGTTCTGTAGATGGATATGAATTTCTAGAATATACTGGGAAGGGAAAGAAGATGCATTAAGAACACATGTGTGTCTGTGTGTCTTGCTCTGACAAGCTAAAAGCAACACAGCACCACTGTGCAGCATTCCCACCCAGAATGTTTCACCTGAGTCTAATCGTGAGATAACCACGGAATCCAAATTGAGAGAAATTCTATGAAACATGCCTAAACTCTTTAAAAATTGATTAAAAGGCATAATAATTAAATGCAACAAGCAAGGCTCAATTAAATCCTTAAAAAGAAAAAAAGAGCCATGAAGGACAGTGTCTGGACTACTGGGGAAATTATGACTGCACATTAGATAGTTCTGGGATCAACACAAAGTTTGCTGACTATGGTCACATCACGATTTTATAAAAGAATGTCCCTGTCTTAGAAGACCCAGAAAGAAGCATTAAAGGACAGTGTCACCATGTCTCCAATTTACTCTACAATGGTTTAGAAAACACATCAGAGATACAGAAAGACAGACACTATGCATGTACACCAAAAGGGATAAAGGAAAAGTAGCAGAACAATAACCTAGGTAAAGAATACATGGGTATCCATATTATTCCTGAAACTTTATTAAAAACTTTACTAAAATTTTTTTTTTTTCAAAATAAAACACTAGAAGAAATAAAGCCTTGTGGTATAACTTTAAGAGAAAAAGCATTAATTCCTCTTATTAGTTCTGAATATAGTCTTATTCCACAGACAGCATAACTTCACCAATTTTAAAGACCTTTAAAGCTCAGCCAGTTCAAGGAAGAGCAACCAATAAAAATAAAAGGAACTGATTTTGCAAGAGAAACAAAATTTTTATAACCATTTTAACATGAAATATTTGTCTAACACTACACAGATTCAAGAATCAAAGAAGACATGAAGATCACTGTCTTCGGAGCCTAGCAACTAACTTCCTCCACAGGCTCCTAGAAATGCCCTGTACAAAAAAACAAGTACTTTTAAATGAATTATGGAACCTGGAGATCACCTTGGGCTAGAAACAAAATTAAAGGTGCTGAGCTGAAACTGGACAGAGCTGTGCACCCCAGCAACCCAAGGGCTTGGGTTTTAAAGCCCACATGGAAAAAAGAGAAAAGGCCTTGGGGCAGAGTTAGGTGCGTGGCTGTAAATGAGAAACAGAACCCCCACCTCACCTTATGTTGCCCCCGGAAAAACAGAATCCTTGTGGTATTATACCCTAAACAAATTTCTAATCCACCTACTGGCATAAGGAGATAACTAGAAACTCAGTCATTCTCTGCCTGCATGCAGATTAGGGGTGAGGGGGACTGGCCCAGGGAAATTCAGAAATATGGGCCTGTATATCACCCGAGTTAAAGGTTCAATTTATATTACTCATGTGATCCAAAAATTACAAAGACGGTAATTCAAGTGCAAACTGGTCCTTGCAGGGCCTGCATGTGACAATGCTATCTTCCACCAAGATTACCCTACATGCAAGAGGCTACCTCTTTGGCATAGCCTGATTTTTACGCCACTTTGTCCTTTTCAGTAAAGGCAATTTGTCAGATAATTATTCAATGTTCTATAAAACTTCCTAAATAGATAAAATCATAGATTAAACAAAATATTTTACTGAAAAGAGGCCCCAGATTAGTGACAACCTTGGGTTCCTTACACAATCTTTTATAAAAACAACTCTGGAAGGAAAAGCTCTCAATTTTGGCTATATGTCATTCCCACTGATACTCTCTTCCCAAGGATGAGGTCATAATCCAAAATTGCATAATGATATATGACAATATGGATACATAACGACATGGAATTAGAATACCTGAAAAACCTCAGATAGTAAGAAATGTGATATATACTATAAAATAAATAGCTGAGAAGGAAAAAAGAAAAAGGAAACATGACCAAAAAGCATATGCATTCAATTGCATTAGTGGTTTTTTAAAATTTCAAATTAAGATTGCATTATCATTTGACACCTGTTTGAATAGCAAAAATCAAGAGAAGTGAATTAATAGCACTCTTTATATGCTGCTAGGTGAGAGCACTGAGTGACATGTAGGTATATACAGCTACAGTATATAATATATAATATACACACAACATATACATTTATAACGTACATATTCGTTTAGCATAATCCATCTATAACCACCAATTCCATTCTTAAATTAATATTCAAAAGAAATTCTTTCAAATGTATATGACACCCAAACAAGACTGTTAATATCATTTTTGTTCCTGAACAGGAAAACCTCAAAACTACCCAAAATCCCATCGAGAATAAACTCGGGTATATTCATACAACAGAGTAAAACACAATATAGTCAAATTAATCTGATGCAACAATGAAGCAATCTTAAAAATATAATGTAAAAAAATTAGGTCTCAAATGAGTACATACAACATAACAAGCTTTTTATAAAGATTTTTAAAAATGTTTTTTAGTAATAAATAAAAGAATATATTTTCTAATGCATTTTAAAAAGGCAAAGGGCCAGCATTAGATTCAGAATAACCGTTTTCTTGGGAGAAGGAAACAGAGGATCACATAAATAAATGTAAGTTATCATGATTTAAAACAAAAGAACAAATGTGTGAATCAATAACAGTATATCATAAACAAAGGATTGACAGACCCAATTCTGTGACCCTAGAATCCAAAACAATTAGAAACATAAAAGAATTAAAACTTAAAGCACAGCACTACATTTAAAGTCAGATTTTAAAGAGAATCACTAGGACTTCTAGGTATAACAGTCACTGCAAATAAAAATCTAAAGACCAGTTATGTGGCAGTTGAGATGAAAAAGAGATCAAGAGTAACAGGGCAGACTTAGCAGAAGAAACTGTTCAGAGGACAGCACTGAGTGATACCAAGACAGAAAAAAAAGCAAACGTGGCAAATATATTTTAAAGTTTCTTTCTATAAACAAAAGCATACTTTTATTAGCTGTAAATTAATTTGTTCAAAGAAGATTTCTGTGAAATAATTATCTCGCCATTACAAAATAAAAATTAAGAGTCTACATAAAAAGGCAAATCTCCAAAAGACAAGCAGAAACATTTGGCAGAAAGAGAGGTATTGACATTCATGGCAGAGTGCCCAGTGAAGGTGTGATAAGACAGGATCACTTCTGGGACACTGCTGGAATTTTGTGGCATTTGACAGACTTCTCAAAGCTTTTCTAATCTCCCATAGGCATTTACTTTTCCCCACAGTGAGTTTCATTTGCATAACAATTACCAGTCTCCTCAAGATTATTTGCACTACTAATGTAATTACTACTATATTCCAATATCAAGTACTTCGCCCTGAAAATTCACTCCAAGCCTTCTCCTTCACAGTAAGAAATATTAGTGCTCTACCCAATTCAGTTTTTTAAAACTTGCAAATGCAAGGGAAACACTACGTTCATCTCATTTTTTAAGGTAAATATTCTATTTTAGAGCAAAAAAGGCTTCGACGTCTTTCATAGTACTTGAAAATCAAATATGTTAGTACAACTTTACACCTAATATAGCTACCTCCAGACTTGTTAAATTATACAAATACACTGCTTAGTTTTTGATGACTTCACTTACTCTACAATTTCTTTGTACATTTTCAAGACTTTAGTTTTTTAATATTACTTTATATGAGTTTCAGGTGTGCAGCACAGTGGTTAGACATTTGCATGATTTACAGGGTGATTTACTCTACAACTTCGATTCAGCCATATTAAGTTAAAATATATCTCATGTATTTATTTATTTATTACCTCGTCGTGGTGTTTCCTCCCCATTTGGAAGTCCACTTGAAACAGGATCCTGACCTGCCCCCATTCTCTGATCTTGCTGCTGCTGTAACTGTCTTATCATTCCATCAAGAACGCTGGACTCTGGGCTTCGTTCGCCATTATCATTAGTTTGTAGGCTTATAATTTGTTCAATTACTTCTCCATCACCTGCAAATCCAATGAATGAATAAAAATTGTAATCTATATAAACAGGAAAAATGACTTTCAGTAGACTACAATTAATATTACATTAGCAATTGTCAGAATTCATTTTTTAAGAAATCATCAATTAAAGATACCCTATACATCCAAACTAGGTCAGAGCAAAAATTCAAAACCCACAAAGGAAAATGAGACCTTTCCCTAAGGGTAGTAAGCGCCACAGACACCTTGGCAGAGCCTCTGAAGTACCTGCAAGTGAGCACGTGGCTCCACATTTCAGTGAGAGCCACCTTCTGCTTTTTCACTCTAACACAAAAGACAGATTTCATTAAAATCTTACTGCCCAAGGTCTCTCACTAGAACAAGCCAACAATGTATGATTTCCAACATAAAGAAAATGAGGGAGATTTCTTCTTTAGTCTTAAAAAAGAGAGAAAAATACCTTTTTAGCCTTAAACAGACCACAAACCTAGTGCCCCTCGCCCCACCCGAGTCCCACTAGAACGTGCAATTGAGGGAGGCAGCTACACCTGCTCCCTTACTAAGCTTCCACTGCTCTCAGATGTTTTCAGCATCGCAGTACCAATATTTTACTTCAAGTACAATATCAGATTTTCTTCAGTTGTCTTAGCTTCTTTAGTTTTAAATGACATGTTTTCAGAGACATTTGATAGTCCAGCAGAATTCTAAGGAAGTGAAATTAGTACTATATTAAGCAAAAGGAATGCAAAGACTTAACCTGCCTCCACAGTAACAGATCCAGAAACTAAAAAAAGTCTTACCCTAATTACACCAGAGGGAAAAAACTTCCATTCTACTACCTGCAGAGTCCCTGCCAGCTCCACTTTACTATGGAAATCAATGAATAACAACAAAATCAATGTCACAACTGTCATTAGAGCAACTGTATTAATAGCATTTAAATTTTTTGATCAACTCTTAAAAAATGAGCTAAGTAGGCAAGAAATGGAGCCCTAATCTAAAACAATAAAAAGATTTTAATTAGAACTGGGTATACCGTAAAAATCCTATGAACATACTTGAAACCAAAGGGAAAATAGTAGAAAAGGGCACTTTTAATTCTTTCTCATTCACCCCAAAAACCCTAAATCTACATACCTTTTCTTTCATAGCACAGAACATTTCAATATAACTTGGCAAATATCATCCCAATGATAACTGGTTTTATTTGGCATGATACAGTTACAATTCAAATATTAAAGGCGAGTTCCACCCATAAAGGCTCCTGCGCTATAGAAACTGTCCTCCCACTGTAAACTACAATGACACTGGAAAAATCATACAGGAATCAAGGGCTTTCAGACAATGGACAACAGAAAACACAGGACTGTGATCTCTGAGAGAGGACAAGTAACGAATCCAGACTTTTGATGGCTCCAAGAAAAAGCTCATTGGCAGTTTGCAGACTGCACCGCAAGGAAAGGGAATCCAAGGAGCATCCAGAAATCTCACCGAGTGGAGGGGACAATGGTCAGAGTTTGGTGGCAGTGGAGAACTAAATATGCAGGGCTGAATATCAGAGAGGGGTGAGTTGCACAGAGCTCAGAGATATACAGTGAGTTCCGATTAACTCTTTGAGTAACTCAGGATACATGCACACATTTGGTAAAACTTCACCACGCTGGGGAAGAAACATGAAAAAGCAGTGTGCCAAAAAAACCCAGAGCTCTCACGGGGCTAGAAATAGTTCATGGTCCTGCCAGTCAGAGAGACTTCAGAGTACACAGCAGGATTACTTTCTGCACCCTTCCAATTTTAACAATCAGAATATTTTTAAATGTGTGTTCAAGGCAATAAAGAATGCAGTGACTGCTAGTAGTTTGGTGCCTTGGCTTTGACTGGTGCTAAGGTGCCAAAAGTTTACCCACCATTGCTTCTATATCATCACTGCAAATGTCAACACCTTAAAAAAGGCAAATAATATTCCGATATAAGGATAGTTGTAACTTCGAAGACCCCATAAAAGGTCATAGATAAAACTATGAGTCTACAAACCACACACTGACAACTCTTGGCCTAGAGCAACCATTAAAAAAAATAATACGACAAACAGGTAGTGCTGATGAGACAGGGGTAGAGATAACAGAAAACACTAAAAAATCAAAGGCAGAAAAAAGGATAAAATACATAAAGAACACAAAGCATAAAGAGAAAACAACCAGCACTTTGGTAATGATTTAAGCCTAACCCTACTAATAATTATATTAAATGTAAATGATCTACATATTCCAATTAAAACACAGGTTGTGGGGCTGGATTGCTGCCTACAAGAAATCTGTTTTAGAAGAGACAAATTGGTTAGAAGGAAAGAACTGAAAGATACACGAGGACAACACTAATCCAAAAGAGTTAGATTGGTTCTATTGACATAAAACAAACTAAAAGTCTTCAAAACAAGAAATACTACCAAAGATAAAGGAGGTCATTTCATAATGATGAGAACATTAATTCGCGAAGAAGGCAATCTGAAATTAGTAACATAACTTTAAAATACTGATAGAACCAAAAGGATAAATAAAACAAACCCACGTGATATCTGGATATTTCAGACTCCTTACAAGAGCCCCCAAAAGGAACAAAGTCCTGTTACTGAATGATATATAAGTGATGATACGTCCATACAATGGGCACTATCGATCAATAAACAGAAACCAACAACTGATACATGCAGTAACAGGAATGAATCTCAAAAGCACCACTCTAAGTGAAGAAAGCCAGATACAAAGACTACGTTATACAATTCCATTTGTACAAAATTCCTTGAAAATACAAAATTAAAGTGACAAAATGAAACGAACATTACAAAGGCCAGGAGAAAAGAGGAGACTGACTCCAAATAGGCCCAAGAGAACTTTTTGGGGCACTGGAAATGTTCAATGTCATGACTGTGGTGGCTGTCACATGACTATTTAACAACTGTAAAAACTCATTTGAATAGCACGCTTAAAAATTGTGAATTTTGTTGTATGTAAAGTACACTTCAATCAAACTAATAAAAAACATTTAAAACAGCAAACAGTAATTTACATTAAGCTTAAACTTTATATATAAACTGGTGATTTAGTTTCAGTAAATCAATCCTCATCTAAACAAAATACAGGCATATTCCTCACTTGACTCTGCTTCACTTTTTTGCATTTCAGATACTGTGTTTTTTTACAAATTGAAGGTTTGTGGCAACCTGCATGGAGCACATCTACTGGCGCCATTTTTTTTAACAGCATTTGCTCACTTCCTGTCTGTGTCATAAGTCGGTAATTCTTGAAATATTTCAAACTTTTTCATTATTATTATATTTGTTATGCTGATCTGTGAACAATGTGATCTTTGATGTTACTACTTTAATTGTTTTCGGGCACTACGAACCACACTCATATAAGACAGAGAATTTAATCGAGAAATATGGTGTGTGCTGACTGCTCCACTGACCAGCTGTTCCCCCATCTCTCCCTCTCCTCAGCCCTCCCTACTCCAAAACAGCGATATTGAAACTAGGCCAGTTAATAACCCTATAAACAACGCATGTCTCTCACTTTAAATGAAAAGCTGAAAATGATTTAGTTCAGTCAGGAAGGAACGTTGAAAGCCGAGACAAGCTGAAAACTAAGCCTCTTGTGCCAGTCAGCCAAGTTGTAAGTGTGAAGAAAAGTGCTTGAAGGGAATTAAAAGAGCTCCTCTAGTGAACATACGAATGATCAGAAAGTGAAACCACCTTCCTGCTGACATGGAGGAGGATTCAGGGGTCTGCAGAGAAGATCAGACCAGCCAGAGCATTTCCTTTAAGCCAGAGCATTTCCCTTAAGCCACAGCCCAATCCAGAGCAGGGCCCTAACTCTCCATTTCTGTGAAGCTGAGACAGGTTAGGAAGCTGCAGAAGAAAAGCATGAAGCTGGCTGGGGTCGGTTCATGAGGTTTAAGGAGAAAAGCGTCTCCATAACACAGTGCAAGGTGAAGCAGTAAGTTACCCAGAAGACCCGGCTGAGATAATTAACGGAGGTGGCTGCACTCAACCACAGATTTTCAGCGTGGACAGAACAGCCTTACGTTGGCAGACAATGCCATCTGGGATCTTCATAGCTAGAGAGAAGACAGTGCCTGGCTTCAAAAGACAGGTCGACTCTCTTCTTAGGAACTGAGTGGCTGTGACTAAAGCCAGTGCTCACTTACCACTCCCCAAGTCCCAGGGCCCTTAAAAATTATGCTGAATTTCCTCTGTCTGAGCTCTGTCAATGCAACAACAAAGTCTGGCTGACAGCACATCTGTTTACATCATGATTTACTGAATATATTAAGCCACTGTTGAGAGCTACTGCTCAGAAGATTCCTTTCAAAATATTACTGCTCAATGACAAGCACCTGGAAATGGACAGACAAGATTAACGTTTGCATGCCTACCAACACAACATCCATTCTGCAGCCCATTGGTCAAGGACTTAATCCAACTAACAAGTCTTACTATTTAAGAAATACATTTCATAAGGCTGTAGCTGCTATAAACAGTGATTCCCCTGATGGATCTGGGCAAAACAAATTGAAAACCTCCTAGAAAGGATTCACCATTCCAGATGCCATTACGAACATTTGAGACTTAAAGTAAAAGGTCAAAATATGAACATTAAGAGGAGTTCAGAAGCTGATTCCAACCCTTATGGATTACTCTGAGAAATTCAAGAAAACTACTGCAGATGTGGTAGAAATAGCAAGAGAACTATAATTAGGAGGCAAAAGGCATATCAATAAAGAGGAAACCACCAAGCTATTAAAAGAGAGAGCTTAAAGATGTGATAGTAAAACTTTAATGGATGAGGAGTTGCTTCTTAAGGATGAGCAAGGAAATGGAATCTACTCCTGGTAAAGATGCTATGAAGAATGCTGAAATGACAAAGAGGATTTAGAATAAACTTAGTTGGTAAAGCAATGGCAGGGTTTGAGAAGACTGACTCCTACGTTGAAAGAAGTTTAACTATGGATAAAATGCTATGAAATGGCATCTCAGGCTACAAAGAGATCGTTTGTGCAAAAAAGTCAATCAATGTGACAAACTTCACTGTTGACTCATTTTAAGAAAGTACCACAACCACTCCAACCTTCAAGCAAACCACAACTCTGATTAGTCATCAATGAGGCGAGACCCTCTACCAGCAAAAAAAATTCAACTCAATGAATGATTAATATGAGTACTTTTTAGCAATAAAGTATTAAGGAATATACTGCTATAAACAAATACAAATACAAAAAATAATAACACAAAACTCTACCCTTGTCTAAAACATGCAAAAAACAAAATGAGACTGAGACTGGAACATCTTATGCCATAAAGTAAGGAGGTGCCCAGGGGACTTGAGAAGTTACAAAACTCATAGTCAAATCTGAATATGAGCAATAAAATAATAACAGTAATGGATTATAACCCACTATATAACAACCCATAAGTTGATACTAAAACTTAATGAACTACATAAATGAAAGAGAGTAGTAAAAAAACAAATAACATAATGCAGGTTCAATGACGACAGAGTGAGAAAACAACCATTTTGCAAATCGTCATAACAACTGACATGGGCAAAAAATCACTAGTGGATCCTAAAACATGAGGGTAAAGTTTGATAAGAAACAGATTATTTATATTATATCTCCCTACAAATTACTCATTAATTATAAAGAGTAAAATAACTTTACAGTGGAGAAACTCTGCAGACAGGTCCTTAACTGAGTGCTCAAAAACAACACCATCAACAACCGGACACAACACAATCACAAGCATCCTGATGTGATGCTGCAGGAAGGCCACAACATCCGTTATGCTGAACTGTGTCAAAAATGCAGAATCAGCACTTAATCAGCACTTGGGGACTGTGTACAGTCCCCAAGCTGAAATCTAAGCAGGAGAGAACAAAAAAAGCTACCATGGGCATTAACAGATTAACAAGCAAAATTTGATTAGGCTATGGATTTGATAACAGTATGACATGAGGGTTAAATGTCCTAATTTGGACAATTGTTTATGATTATGTAAGAGAATCTTTGTTTTCAGAAAAATACATATTAAAGGGTAAATGAACACGAGTTCCAGAACCTAAGCTTCAAATGGTTCCCAACAATAAGTATCTAGAGATAAATGATAAAACAAACATTGTAAAATATTTACAACTGGTATATCTGAAAGTACAAAAGTTCTTTGTATCCTTTATACATTTTTCAAATCAAACTTTGCTTTGTTTTTTTAAAGATTTGCACTTACTTGTTGCCACATAGCCAAGCTGTGGAACCAAATGTTCATCTGCAGAATTTTCTCGGCCTGGTACCAATCTCTGAAACTTGGTTGGATGAGGATTTCCATCTACATCTACCAAGAATGGTGGAGGCATAAGGTGAGGAGCCTGCTGAGTTTGCTCATCTAAGACATAATTATTAGAATCTCTAATCAGCGGTCGATAGTCAGTATGGAAGAACATCTGATCAGGAATCTAGAAAAAGGAAGTTTAAAGATTGACATTTTGGGGTTTATATATGTTAAAGAAAACAAATATTAAGAAGTTAATCATAACCATATTTTAAAAAGGCAATCAGATTAACACATCTAACCTCATTTCAAAATATCCTTCATAATGACTTATTTTACATGCTATTAAGAAAACATTAAAAATGACCTTTTCATATGGCTTGCTGCATCCAAAACCAAATATCAGAAGGTGCCCATGAGAATCTGTACAGGCAAAATGCTGTCCATCCTGTGAAAATTTACAGTCAAATACAGCTCCATGTCCTTGTCCTTCAATCTAGAAAACAGAGGAATAGTTACAACCAAATCTATTTTAAGTGCTTTTGCTATATCAACTGTTTTCACCTCGACAGCCTGCTATAATGTATCACTTCCAAAAAAATTTTTTAAAGATGAACTTTGCATTCATGTTAATTCATATTTTCAAGAAAATATTTTTTAGATACCACTAGCCTAGAAGAAAGCTTGAAAGATCTTCTAAGAATTAGTTCTCAAAATGATCAAATGATCATAAACCAATCCAAAGTGAAGTCTTTATTTGTGACAAGTGAACGACAAGCATTTTCATAAACTTTTCTTTTAATACAAAACAAAAAGCTATTGACTAATAATCTACAAGAAAAATGATTAAAAAATAACAAAGCATGGTATTCATGACTAAAATCAATACTTTTCTAGGGTTTCAACTTTCTGCTAAGATGACAGCCATGCAAAATTTTAATGCTGCTAAGTCTCAAAGGTACATCTGCAAATACTTGCACCTGCAACTATCTTATTTAAAAATGCCTTGAATTTCAGAATATTCTAAGTCCATTTTGAATACTGCCTTAATTATATTACTTTTAAACTGTTTTACATTCTTTTTAGTTGTAAATTTATTAGTTTATTGCACTATGAGTTTATAGTTGAGCTATCATTAACTCAATAGTGTAGAACCATGCATATTTGTTGTCTGAGCCTCTAACTTTTCAATAACTAAACTAAACTTAAGGACAAGTTTGATCAGTATTGGAAAACCCTTTAACACAATAATTCCCTCAAAATTTATCCCAAGGAAATAATCAGGGTTCTACATAAATACCCCTATACAAGGATATTAAGTGTTATTGCTGTGCACATTTTAGACACCACTTAACAATAAATTAACAATATAAGTAACATTTTCTTGAGACAAGACTTAACTTACAAAGTATATTTGCAAATTCTTAATAAATATTTAATGCTTTGAAAAACATTCTTTATATAAAATAATTACAAAACTATGGGCAAGTATACCAATAAACTGGAAAAAATAATGCCATCAGAAAATCTTCAATGGATGTTAATATTTGTAACTAAAAGTTGAATGAGGAACAGGATATTGACATAGTCTGAAAATAGCACCTGGTAAAAATAGTTTAATTACAAAGAAGAAAAACAACTTTTTGATAGTAGGGAAACCTGGCAGATGCCACCTTAACCAAATACCTAAAGTCATCACCACCAATATAACAAATGATAACACATTATCATGTTTCATTCCATTAAAAAATAACAGAATTAAATCGTCAAGTAACATCAGAAAAAAAGATATTCTGTAACATTACTTGCCTGTACTCATCAAAAAAGTTAAAGGGCAAGAAACAGGAAAAAAGGTAAAAGGATTATTGAAAATTAAAGAAAACTAGAAATATGTAACCACTTAATATAATGCATGATTAATCAGATCCTGGTCAAAGCGGAAAAATGTAACATTATTAGGACAAATGACTAAATTTGAACATAAACCTGTTTCAGATATTACTTCATCAATGTTAAATTAATCTGGGTAACTATACTGTAGTTATGTATGAGAAATTCTAAAAATATGCAAGAGGATCCTATTTTGGTTCTAGAATAGACATGTACAAAAAATAAAAAGGTTGAAAAAACCCAATGTTTGATTCCCTAGATGACTTTACTGAATATTATTTTGTATTTTTATTATCAAATATTGTAATAAATTTAAGAAGCAACAAGTTCTATAAAATAACCATAATTTTGCCAATTTAAACAGGAGCACATTCATACATATACACAAAGCTAAATAGGTAACTTCTGAAAACCTTTCCCTTGTGTGCATCAGTTAAACAGGGAGTTTCGTGTGTGTGTGTGCATCAGTTAAACAGGGAGTTTCGTGTGTGTGTGTGTGTGTGTGTGTGTGTGTGTGTGTGTGTGTGTGTGTGTGTGTGTGTGTGTGTCTCTCTCTCTCTCTCTCTCTCTCTCTCTCTCTCTCTCTCAAATATTTTATTAGGCTTTAATAAGTATCCTGATTCCTAGAAATATAAACTGCCAATATATGCAAATCTGTTTCTGGCTAAACTATATAATCCATACTTGAAATACATGCAAGCATGCATGCAGATACCCCTTACTTCACTTACCATGTTAAAATAATGTTTCATCTTGGTGCCTTTTGTAATATCCCATATAAATATGCTGCCATCATGTCCTGCAGATAACATAATTCTGGAATCAAAGGGATGTGTCTCCAAAACAAATACTTCATCAGCATGTCCCTTTATTCAACAAAGTCATATAGTTAAGGAGGGTTTGCACGTTCTAAGTTTAAAATTAAAACCCGTATTGTCATAGTATATAATGACTCTCAAAAATTTATTAATGACAGTAAGTTATATATTAGTATATGCACAAATTTCTATGTGATAATATAAAGAAATGTTTATAGCTTCAAAAATAAAATTATGGTTCAAAAAAATCTTGATTATAAACTACTTACCAATAAGTTATGAAGCAGCTGTCCAGTGTAAGAATTCCACACTTTGAGGACATGATCATTCACAGCCGTCACAACAATGCTATCATTCTGATTCCAAGCTATCATTGTTACTTTGGGTTTCATAAATCTTTCCTCTTCGGAAGATAAGTCCCTAAGAGAAAAAATATACATTGTGTAAATTCATTTGAGAGGTAGGCTATAAAACAGTATACGCAATCCCTCGTCTACACAAAAATGTGCATACCTTATCGACGCTACAGAGTTCATTATATCTTACCCATAACAGATTATCCATAGAGAGGGAGGCCATGATACAGAAGCAGTCCAGAGACTGAATAAAGGACACCACTGCCACTCACGAAAGCAGTTTTTCTCTCTCTTTTTTCTATTACCACCTTTTCCTGAACCCAAGTCTTATCAGTAATACTTTCAACTGTTTCTCTCTCCAGAAGGTAATTCATCTTCATATCCTCAATGGCTAGAAAAGTGACTGATACATAGACGCTCATCTGCTGAACTGTACACAGGCTGTACTCATCTCTTTACACTTCCCTACAGACTGCTCCTACAGGTCCCTTGGCAAGAATGGTCTTGGATACAAGTCCACAATGCACTGCAGCCATTATGAAAGTGGTGTGCAAAGTTTCTCTGTAAAATACAATAGTCAGCAGTAAACAGTAGGAGGGTAGAGAAAAGCCTAACTGCTTTTGAAATTATATAAAACATTCTAAAAAGTTATAAATATGTAATAAAATAAACATTTTAATTAAAGAAGACAGCTGTAAGAATATGGAATGAGTACTATGTAACAGCTCTCTATGTAAGCACAATGGAACAGACAAGAGAATAATTCTAACTAGACAGATAAGAGAAAAAGTGTAACTTAAAGGGGTGAAATGTAAGACTAAGATTCGAAAAGGAATTCCATTAATAACCTTGAATCTACTTACAGTTCATCAAGAAGATCAGCAGATTAGTACACTAAAATAAATATATTCATCAATTCTTACATACAGAAGATTCTGCTTTTCAAATTTGAAAGACGTAAAACTTTAAATGAGGAAATAATATTTCCACCATGAAGGGAATTACAGGGAAAGTTCTCTCCATGAACATTATGACAACCAGAAAACTAAGCAACTGCCAGTCTCATCTTTAACATTTTTATTTAGGTGTTTACATAGATGTTCTTATTTTTCTAATAAAGCAATTATTTAGAGATGAATATGATTTCAAATTATCTTCACTCCTATTCCCCTTCATCACTTCGATTAATCAAGGAGCAACAATATTCACTTTCACACTAAAATGCTTTTGAGTATCCATGTATATTTTTAAATAATGATAAAAAGCTGTTTGTGAAATAAATTATCAGATTTCCAGTAAATATTCTTTTCATTTCCTACCAGAGATCATTCCACAAAAATATTAAGATCAAATTTATTCTGAAATCCAACAAAACTGTTTGAGCCACAGCAGAGAAAATGCGTTAATTTCTTCTACAATTGTTGAAAATAAAGCAAAAGGATTTCCAAAAGACAAAATATAAAACATTTCTCAGAAAAACTGTTATGAAAAAGTATAAACTTTGGAAATAAACCCTAAAGTAAAATTTATAGTTTTTGATTTCTATTTAGTATAACTAAAGCAATAATATTTGCACTGGGGCAAAAGAACATTGATATGCCAACTCTAGACCAGGTAGTATGCTAGAAATTTTCATCATATCATTTAAAATGCCTAATAATACTCAAAGGCAGTTTATCTCATTTCCAAGATAAAAGAGATTAATATTAAATGTTCTCAAAAATACATAGCTATAAATAGTATAAGTCATATTTTAGCAAAGGTCTTATTCCAAAACATGTTATTTTCTACCACCTGTACTACTTCCCAAAGTATACAAACCAAAAAAAGTATGCGACGTATTTCAAATTTGTATTATTTCTCTTGGGAAGTGCTAAACTACTCTCAAAGATTCTTTAAAAAAATGTTCAAAACTTTCAAGTGCTGAAGGAAGACAGTACTTGTCTTAAAAGCCAAAATTTTAGCATGCAAAAAAGCACTCTCAATGGTGCATGACTAATCTTAACAATAGAGCACATCTGCTATTGTATTCACCAGTCTTAGCTAGCAGCAATTTTTTTTTTTAATTCTAAAACTCCTATGTATAGAAAAAGTAAAACTGTTGCACTTGACATACCTTGTTATTTTTATAATTTGTTTAAATCATAGGTGGTTTTAAATGCAACACCTAAGAGGAAGTCAATGCTGTGAGCCACAGTAGAACATATATATTGTTCTTTGCTACATAAATAAATGTTAAGGACAAACTCTTTTGGATATGTGAGATTAAAGTACCTACTGGATATGTAGGAGGTAGCCATTCACTTCAATCACAGCACTTCATAATAGGAGGTTGTGCCAATCGCCTGAACAAAGCAATCAAGCAACCAGGTAGAAGAGAGCAAGACCAAGTACTTACAACAAAAACCACCTCAACTTACCCTGAGATTCTTGTAGCCATATCCAATAAAATGCTTCTCCATTCTAACTGCTCGAATCTCCAAATCCGGGCTGTTCCATCTCTGCTACCACTTAAGAACCTTAAAATATTCACAAAAGATCTTATACTCACCAACAGCTACAATCAAAATCACAAGCAAGAAAATGTTTAATATAGCTGTCTTGACCGCAGGTAAATTTATAGGTGTTAATTCAAAAGAGAGCTTTAGAGTATATGTGAATGGAAAAAATCAGGTTTGCTATAATTTGCCTGGCCTTATGAAGTAAAGCACATTTCAAAATCAATAGCTTGTGAAGAAGATTGAGTTTTTAGAAAGCAATAGTACCTGGAGTTGGGGGAAAAAACAGAACGATTAAAGATGTATGGGAAAATTAGAGTAAAAGCTCCATTGTAAGCATCTTAATTCTAAACTCAAATTAACTCATGCTGGATACTATGTAAAAATAATATTTTAACTAAGTGTTAAAAATAGTACTTGAGGAAAGGGACCTGAAAATGGGGACCACAAAAAAGGGATATAATTTAAGTGATAATTTCATTTCAGTCTACATCACAATGGCTGATGAGAAAGATTTTTTTAACTACTCACACCTAAGAATTTCATTACACCCAATTTTCCTCTAAATCATAAATTTAGCCAATGTGAGCTAAAGGAGAACTACACTTGGTTATAGGAGACAGCAGAAACTATTCTACTTCATGTGTTTCCTCCCACCCCAGACAATTTTCATTCAATTAACATATTTACTAATAAATACCTGTGATATACAAAGTGACATATGAACATAGAATATATGCCTAAACACACACACACACACACAAATACAAACACACTTCTCCTTACCGGTCACCGTTGTTACAAAATTGGATGCTATCAACTTTATCCTAAAGCAGGAAAAAAATAAACACCAACGTCATCATCCACATAATTTGTGCTGCTTAGCCACGGCATTCAAACATGCACTGTACCTTTTTTTTTTTATTTTATTATTAGTTTCATGTACACAGTACATTGCTTAGATATTTATATAGTTTATAAAACAATCCCCCTAATTACTTTCTCTCCTCTGGCTCCACGTATTGTACATTTAAGTGCAAAGAATCTAACAAGATTACTAAGACTCAGTTCTTGTCTCAAAGATAGACATATGCAGTAAAACATCTGTATAAAAATGGAAACATGTATAAAAATTCCTCCTGTTAGCATTATCTGACTATACATCAACAAGAATATTATTAAAATTAACCTACAGAATTTTAAAACATGAATACTTACATTGTGGCTTTCAAGTTCTGCAATTTTTTCAGGTGCTTCAAAACCCAAAAAATACATTCTGATTACATGATCAGTACTACCTGTGGCTAAAAACATACCACCTGAAATAAAAAAGTTAACGTTTAAAAATCCAATATGTAACAAAATGTCTGAACAAACTAAATTTCTCTATTACATTAAGCAAAATTTCTTATTCCAAAAGTTTATCTCAATAGATCCATTTTGTAATTCACTACATAAAGACATTTTAAAATTAACATAATGCAGTGTGATACTGGGTTTATAATAAGATGTATATATTTGCTCTTTGTTCCCATGTATGGCACAGAGCCCCTACTGAAACCTTTGGAATTTCCTAAGTGATAAGATCGACAAGGTGTCTTGATATCCTTAACAAACACATTTCACCCACGCTATAGTCTATGTTAACAAGGTGACTTTTAGAAAACAGCAAGTCATGGTGGCCCTGATTGCAGGAGAACCAACCATGTGATGAGAAAACTGGAGCTTTCAATTAAACCTCTGGGGAGGGAGGTGGAAAGGAGTTGAATCAATCACTTAGCTAATGATTGATCAGTCATGCCTATGTAAGGAATCCTTAAGAAAAACCCAAAAGAATGGGGTTCAGAGAGCTTCAGGTTGGTGAACACAGAGATGAGGGGAGAGTAGCATACCCTGAGTGTGCCCCTTCCCACATACTTTATCCTATGTATCTCTTCCATCTGACTGTCCCTAAGTAATATACTTTTATAATAAGCCGGAAATCTAGTAAGTAAAATGTTTAAGTTCTGTGGGTTGCTCTAGCAAATTAGCCAAAGCCAAGGAGGAGTTTGTGGAAACCTCCAACCTATAGCCAATGGATCAGAGAAGCACAGGTGACAACCTGGTCTGAAGTTTGGCATGGAGGGAGAATCATGTAGGGCCCTTAACCTATGACATCACAGACTATTCTCTAGATAACATTAAAACTGATTTGAACTGTAGGATACCCAGCTGGTGTTGAAAAAAATAAGATGGGGCTTTAATTTTAAATTGTTAATTCAATGTTAATGTTCACTGTCTTGCTCTGCTTTTTCAGTTGTGGCAGTGACCTTAAGTGCTGCTGTTCTAAAAGCACTCGACAAAAGGGGCTCTGCTTTCTAGACAACTTGACATACCTAAACCTAGCCATGGAATATAAAGTTCACTTGTTGAAGTTTTCAAATTTTTATAGGAGAAAAGTCTTTGAACTCTCCTAAAAAGAAAGGTTAGCACACAAGTTCACTGTACAAGAAGAGAAAATGCGGACTAATTCCATCAAGATGAGTGGAAAACAAATTTAAAACTCCCCAAAAAAATACAGTTTAGCCTATTAAAAGAAAATCACAATTTTGATATATCATACACAGAAATCGTTTATGTGGACATCTCAACCCTCCTTTTTGCCAGCTACCTCTTACATCACTGACTCAGGGAAAGGCAGAATGGAGGAGTGAAAGACAAGAAAAAGGCTAATTAAATGAACATCGTAGATTAAACCTAATAAAATAAACATAAGCCATTTACCATCTTTCTGATAATGGTTTTTGGCAATAATGTGGTCACTCAATAAACGCTAAAATAAAACTAAGAAAAAAGTACCAAAGTTACCTTACCAACACTAAAAGAAGAACAAAGCATTTGAACACCTGGTCGAGGCTTCTCAGTGAACTTCAAGGGACGTGGACTTTAAAAGAAGATGTTTTAAAATACATTAGTAGTTTTACACATTAACATGGCTTAAAATGCTGGTTTTAACTAGCATATTCAAATACCATCATTTAATTTCTATAGTGCCTCAGAGCATACCAACTATTTTCACAAATGCTATTGTAGCTGGGTAGATTTTAGAAAACGGTCTAATCTCCGTCCTCACACTGACCCTACCACAGAGAAACAGCAGGCCCACTAATGTCCATTTTGTGACTGAGACTAAACCTCAGAGTCTAAGGAACCCACCACAGCACTGAGGTTGCAAAGAGGGTATAAACCTGCCAGGATATAGCACTGCCCAACAAGAACGGAATGCAAGCCATATGTTTAACTTTAAATTTAGTAGCCACGTTAAAAGTAAAGAGACAAAATTAGTTTTATGTCATTTAACCTAGTATATCCAAAACATATCCATATTAACAAAATTTTAATAAGAACTTCAGATTCTTTCATATTGTCTTTGAAATCTTTCAGAGTATTAGTTCTAACATCTCAATTTGAACAAACTTTCCATCAAATATTCAAATTTCATAACTTGAGAAATCGACATTCTCAAGCTGTTGGAAATATGCTTAAGTTTCATAGAAACTGAACCAAGTATCAGTTTTTAAACTTAAATTCAGTTCTTCAACTGCATCAGCTACATCTCAAGTGTCCAATAGTCACATGTGACCAACGGGTACCGTAGTGGACAGCACGGGTCTATAATCCAGGTCTTCTGATTCTTAAATTATCATGTCCAAATTTCTGACTATGTATCTAATTACACATTTTTAACATTTTTCAAAATGTTTCATTTCACAAACCTTTTTTTTCACAAAAATGTGCCAAGATAGAATAGCTATGCTCCTTTTACATATCCAACTATCTAAATAGCAAAAACTGTAAATAGTAAGTAGTCAATACAGCACATATACTGTATATAATAAAAATTAAGTTCAAAAGTAAAAAGGTAACTACAATCCACAATTTCTCTTTATAATCAGACTTCATTAGACTGTCATACAACATTAAAAAAGAAAACTTATTACACAATAAAAGTCACTTACCTGAATTTCAGGGATTCTAACTCCCACTGCCAAAAGCAAACTGTCCCATCAGCACCAGTAGAGACCATGTATCTCTGAGAGCCTTTGGCCATTGGACTAAACTAAAAAGCAATAACATATACAACTCAGCTTTCTGAGCTTGTACTAAAGTAATTTAAACAGTTTTTCAAAGTTCACTTCAACTGACACTCTAACACACAAGAAATCCAAAATATAGGTGGTAGTATTGTAGTGAAAAGATCATAACCTATAAGAAAAGTCTATCTCTAAGTTAATTTATACATGTAATGTGATCTCTGTAAGATTGATTACTCTCAAAACTAATGAACAATAATAGGCAGCAAAACTTTTACATAAAGATCTAGGCCTATCAATATAAAAGCATATCACCAAGCCTCGATAATTAAAACTCTGGGACGTACTAGGTACACTGACAGAACCAATGGAAAAAAAACAAACTCCAAAATGGATTCTAACACAAGATTTAGTAAGATAATGGTATCATCTCAACTCAGCTGGAGAAACAGTGAATCACAGCATAAACGGTAAAGGGCCCAGTGTGCAAAAATCTAGGGGTAAAAAGAGGTTCTTCAGGTTGTAAACCAGGATCAATTCCAAGTGGAACATGATTTAAACATTTAAAAAAACAAAACCATAGAAGTACTATTAAGAACATACAAAAATTATATTGTAACTTCAGGACTAACATTTGTATTTAATAAAATAGCAACTGTGCTATACAAACAGGCTGGAGAATTAAAGATTGATCTGGTCCAGAGACGACCAAGAAGGCTTTAAAGATGCAAAGGAAAATACAAAGAAAACAAGAAAAATACACTAGGCAAAGAAATAACATGAACAAAAATACAAATGTCATAGGATATACGGTATGCAATAGCAATGGAAAGACCCAGGTGACTGAAGTGTTCATTTCTGGAAGTGGTGGGGAAATGTGTTTAAATGGGTAGAGAATCTGGGCCCAATAAATTATGAGGTAACTGTAGTTCTCAAATAAAACACTGAAGGCAACCCAAAGATTTTTCTGGCAGTAGTACATAACACCAAATGAAAGTAAACATACAGATAAAAGCCAAGCATCAATCTACTCAATCCAAGTAATCCAAAAACCTTAACCTTAACCTTTCCTTTGCTCAGGAGGAGGAGGAAAGCCAGGAAGAAAGCAACACAACTTGATGACTCACGAGACATTCAAGACAAATGAGCATAGCAAAGGAAGACCAGGACTACCATTAGAAGAGAAAAAAAAATAGCTGTTCATGTTTTTTCATATGACTGACTACATGCTTTTTATTATTACAGCATCTCAGAGAGTATAGTTCATGATCTCTTTTATGATTTTTCCCAAGGTTATATACTTTGTAAGGTAGGTAGGGCTTGAACCTATGACTTCTTCGTAGAAGTACCTGCTAAGCTCCTCCTCTTCAAGTATACAAAATGGAGAGTTTAAATGTTCAGTTAGATAACCTCATCAAAACCAACCTGGCCCCAGCAGGTGGGTTGGCGCCAGTGGCTTTGGTAACTCTAGATTAATGTTGAAAACAACTATTTAAACCTAAGCAGATATGTTCCAGAATATGGACTGAAACAGAGTTTAAATTTATTCCTGAAAACTTAATCAGTTTATCAAAATCTATAAATATTACAGTAGAAAAATCGTTAACCTATCACCAATTTCTAACTGACTCATTCACTTCAACCATAAACATAAAAGAATAAGTCATCCGTTAAGCCTTCATATAAAGCTCTACCTACATTACATATTTATTACATCACCTTTTCAAGATTCATGAAATACAATTAATTGTATTTGATTACTAAATTTAAAATAAATCATGTAATTATTAAGCATCTTACTATTTCTCATCTCTAAAGAGAAGAGTTTTAAAGGAAAAGGAGATAGTGCATAAACACATACATGAACACTTACCTGTAAAGATGTAATTGACCCCGTGTGTCCCTGGAGCACAGCAACCGGGGCACAAGTTCTTAAGCACCACACTCGAATTATTTTATCACAGCTCCCAGCAGCAATCATTGTATTCTCATAGTTTACTGCCATATCTGAAATTTCTGCAGAATGACCTCGTAGTGTGGATAATAGGCGGCCATTGTGTGTTGACCAAATCTTCACCAAACAATCATCTGAACCCTAAGAAAAAATACACCCAAAAATAAAAGTTAACATAGAAATCTTTTACATCACTTAAAATACCACCACTTATACGTCACTCAAATTAGGTATCTGTAACTCCTCCTCTCTTTCCGACTGTAGAATACTCTGTAGATTATGACTCATGGTCAGAACACTTAGGGGATAAGTTTCTTCCTTCAAATCAAAGAATGTCTACATTAAGGTACTATGAAATTTTCATTTCTATGGATCAGACATCATAAACACTATCTGCTCTATATTCTCTAAATAGTAAGTCCAACTGAAGTTCATGGCTCGCCTATTTCACTTAATTATAGTTAAATGTCAGTTTAACTCACATCAAGCTAAATAATTTGATGAGTGTTCAGACAGATCTACATTTCATAGGCTGAGAAACAAGAGTAGATGGCAACCTCAAAAACGACTAAGGAGGCATAACTGGACTCGCACCCTATTAAATAACCAAAGAACAGCATCCTAAATTTATAGTAGCAGCCAGCATCCATCCATTTCGCAAGTATCTGAGGATCTTCTCTGAATCTCACAACTGAGAAATAAAATCTAAACTTCCTGCCCCTCCTAATTTTCCCTTAAAACATTAAAAAGGCAAATTAAATTCCAAATATTTATATATAGTTTTATAATAATTACAAAATAACATTTCAGTGTTCAAGTAATCACTCAATTTCCCGGGATCAGTGAGTAATCAATGTGACTATGAATCACCTATAGAGATTTGGCTATCTGGAGGATGTGGGGGGTTGATTTTGGTTAATACACATAGTAGCAATCGACTTAATTCAGTAGTTCTAGAATGGGCTAAAGAAATACTAGGCAGACACACTTTTAAGCATCCTTGATGATCATACCCAAGAACCGCTGCTCTAAACCAATGACTCACAAACACGACAGGGCCTATCTGCATGTGAATCACTTGGGACACAAATACAAATGCAAATTTTTGAGCCCCATATCAGACCTGCGGGAGCCAAAATCCCTGAGAATAAGAAACACAGAATCTATGTGTTTTACAAGATTTCCTAGAAGATTCAGAAGAACTAAAGTGCTCCAGATAACAAATTGAGTTTAAAATGTTAACTCACTGTAAAGATTCTATGTCCTGTCCTATCAAATGCTACACAGTAAACAGCAGATAGATGTCCAAGAATCCTTCTGTGCATTTTTATATGCTGATACATAGTTCCTGGAAATGCTGTGCTAAAAGTGGAACACCCTGTGAGTTGTTTTCCTCGATGTATCTCCACTAGGAAATAAAAACAACGAAAATGGTTAAGGGGGAGCCAATATATAAAAAACTAAGAAAAACTCCAAAACAAAATCTAAGTTCAAGAAATCCTAAGGATCCAAGTTTCTTCCCAGTTGTGTTCTACTATAATCACTGGTACAGACTTCTGGTTATAATTTAAAATTTTTTTTCATTAATCTTTATTACTTCTAGAAATTATTTTAGGAAACAAGTTTGAAAATTGATACTTGTTACTACTGAAACATCACTACTTTCATTATTTCCTTTTAAATTTTAATACAGCAGTTACGAAGTTGGTCAAGAAATTAAAACAATGGTTTCGGCATCTAAATGGCCAACCTCACTTACCAAGATTTGGTGGGGAACCATAATTCACTGGCATTTCAGGAGGTCTTCCTCTATGAAGAGCAGCAAAGGCAGAGCCCTTCCAAACTGTGTGCCTGCAGTCTTTAAAATGAATTTTAGATACACATAAAATCTTGAAAAGTTAACCCCAAGAAAGATTTTATAGAATACTTACGTATATTTTAATAAACTGTTTATTTAAAGTTTTACCAACTAATATACTTTAACAGAAAAGCCCTAGAGGTTTATTAGACTATTTCTGAAGGGGAAAAAAATTAAGACATCTCAGATACAACAACGACAACTAACATTGTGTAGCACTTAACAATTTACAAAGTGCTTTCCATGTACATTATCTCATTGAATCCTCACAACAACCCTGTGAGGTAGGTATTGATTGCCAATTTATAAGTGAGGTAACTGAGGCTCAAAGGTTCCAGGACCTTCAAAGAGATCCACTGCAAATGATCAGTCACGATGGAGCACAAAACTAGATCTTTTAACTCCAAGTCCCATTCAATGTTTTTATTTCTCAATGCGAAATTATACCCTAAAATATTAATGATAAAAAGTCTTAATCACAATGATCCAACTTTCCGAAAATAGAAATTTTTGTAAGGAAAATTGAAATTTCTTTGATTTATATGAAAATCCTCAACTTAAGTAACCATTTAAATGTTACTGAGCTTTAAAATTAATTTTGGCCAATATTACCATGACTTTAATCTCCTTAGGAAGTATTGACAAAATTAAACAGCTTTCCTCCTGTTGAAGGGTCACAGATAATCCTTCACAAGAGCACATATATAGGATCTGTGAGACTGAACACTAATTCTAAAGTCCCTTCCTTCTTTGACCTACTAGCAAATATACTAAGAAAAAACGTCTGCCCCCTCTAGACAAGAGAGCAGCAGAACACACAGATCACGCTGTGCTAGAAATTAGCTTCTTCACAACTGAAAAGGGAAGGGAAGGAAGGCATCATACTAAACCTCTACTGAGCCTCGGGTGCCCCAAACTAACAGGCATGTTACACTTTACATGAATGGATTCATTACTACGATCGTGATCAAAGAGCTGTTACCAGGCATCCTCCCACGGCACTAATACAAAACAGAGAAATATGGTCCCTACCCTAGAACAGCTTGCTGAATGAAGTCTCTTCTAAGGTCTGCCAGTTCTAAAGCAGTGCCCATCACAAAACGACATTGAACTTGACACAAGTAAACAGAGGAAAACAGGCTACCCAGGAAACCACTATATAGCGACCTAAAACAGAGTAATTACAAGTGAACAGGGACATAAGAAGGAAGAATATGGACAGTTTCCTGATTCAAGCCAGTGTGCCACGGCCATAGAGCACTAAGGAACAACTATAGCTGACAAACCAGTCTGGCATGGAACCAGGAGGGAGGGTTCTTTCTCAGTCGACCTTTATACCGGTGGTACATCTAAGAGGCAGCATTGCATCAGCAACAGATCTTTAAAATAATCACGGGGATGAACTTGATGTATGCTCAGGATCAAAAGAGCCAACATTCTTGCCCATTAGCAGTTAAGCCATGTTGCATACATAGATCATATCACATACATATAATCTAAGTGATTTATACCAAGCTAACAGAAAAAAAAAACAGCAATTCCAACAGTTTGCTACCACATAACTTAGCAAAAAAATTAAACTGGTGAAAAAGAACCATGCAATTGTACATATTGAGTACTTGTTTTCAAACTGCTACCAAATTTAGAAAATCACTTTCCCCTTATAACAAAGGGCTTTCAAGAATCTAAATATCAAATGAAATACTTCTAGCATTTAAAGAGTTTATTAGACACATACAATTACATTCAATGAAGTTATAAGTGAGCTACAAAGTGGAAAATTAAGAACTCACATTGATTAAAACCTCAAACACATCTCAGAATAAATTCAAGCTTTTTAGCTTAACATCTATACCTTTATCATTTTTTAAATGCAGAAGGACCCATTAAACACTTATGTAATAAAATTCAATGTCTACACTAAATGCAAAGAATTTTATAGTCCACAGCATAGTTTACATATCACCTTTCTTCCACAATGCTTACATTACTTCACAATTATAATTAAGCTAGTAATACAAAGCAGAACACTTCTTCAAATTAAGGTACCTTTTGCTGTACGTAGCAAAGACTGCCTTCCTGCACCAAGTAAAGAAGTGACTCTTGAAATACTGGGCGGAATTTCTTTATCCAACATGGGACCAATGCGCTGGCAGATTTGCAACAGATGATCAGGAGCCACATGCTTATTGGACAAGACCTGATTGGAGAGCAAGTTTGAAAACAATATTGTTTATAATAGCATCAAAAAATATTAAATACTCAGGGATAAGTCTCACAAACCACGTGAAAAACATGTACAATGAAAACTACAAAACATTACTGAGAGAAAAATTAAAGATCTAAATAAACAGTAAATGGATGTCTAGATTCAAAGTCACTCCCATCAAAATCTCCAACAGACTTTTTGACATAAACTGACAATTTCAATCACAAACTCACATGAAAATGGCCCAGAAAAGCCAAAACAGCTTTGAAAAACACCAAAGAGCTAACAATACCTGGCTTCAGGGCCTGTTATATAAGGACCACTGATTTTTGACAAAGGTTCAAAGGAGAAAAGATAATCTTTTCAACAAAAGGTGCTGAAATAATTAGATACCCACTTCCCAAAAATAAATAACTTTGACTCATACATCACACCATAAACAAAAATTACCTCAACAGATCATAGGTTTAAATGTATAATCTGAAACCAGAAAACATAATAAAAAAAACTGGAGAAAATCTCTATGACTTCAGGTTGGGCAAATATTTCTAATGACACCAAAAGCACAATCCACAAAAGAAAAAATTAATAAATTGGACTTCATTAAACGAAGACTCACAGATGCAAAGAACAAGCTGATGGTTGCCAGATAGGAGAGGGGGTGGGTGACGTGGTAAAAAAGGTGAATTCAAATATAAAATAAGCCTGGATGTAATATCTGTAATATCACGTTTCTGTTCATAAGCCCCAGTGACAGAAAATATCTTCGACTTTTCAACCTGACTTACATTTCCCACCCCGACAGATATTCCAAGGCATAACTCGAAAGATCAAAGCTCAGCTAGACCTCAAAAAGTGTCTCCTACTAATTAGTACTGTATGCTTCAAAAAAGTGTCAGTCTAAAAGTCCAAAAACTACTCCAGATAATTAGCTCATGACAGGAGGGGAAAGGGAGGCAAGAGGAAATAGAAGATAATTGTGACAGGAAACAAGAAAATCAGATCTAAGAACTCCTCCCTAATGCAAATCTGAAAACAAAAAACTCCCACTAAACTAACTGCACTGATTGACCTAAACAATACGCCTATGTAAAAGGTTTAAATACTTAAGATAAAATGGCCTTGAGCGATGGCAAAATTGCTCCTGTAAGAGGAAAATTATTTCTCTACTATTTTCTTTGAGACTTCCACTATTCAGGTGGATACAGAACTTAAAGTTATACAACTGACTTTTAAGTTCTGAAGTTACATAACCAAGCCTATGTGGGAATACAGACTGGAAGATTAGATATAAGAGGTATGGATAAAAGAAACTTCTTTAGATAGAAAAGGTATGGAAAGAAAATTCTAAACAGGCTGCTTCCCAGTGCTAGACAGGATCTTACATTCTCTCCTAAATGATGTGGAAGGAGAAATTTACAAACATGCAGCTTACACTAACTGCCTAGGCTGAATAAGCAATAAAACTAATCATCAAAACAATGGAGGCTTCGACATAGACATATTTGGGCAAAGTCCAGATATAACAGGAACACAAATTCCATGCAGCAGTTGTAATTCCCATAAAGAAAATTACAGATTCCTTGCATTTCTGAGGGTTGTAACTATAACATCAAAGATGGAGGGGATTATCTTAATTTTGTACAAAACAAAGTGCACCCGGAAAATAACGTGGTTCTAGTCCCATCACAGGCAACAAAAATAATCTACAGATAATGGTTCTATATTATTAAAAATTAATGGCATATTGGTCACATCAATATAATGTTCCTTCGATGTTTTTAAGTCCTAGACATGAATGTTAGAACTGTCTCCATCAGCAACTCCGATGAGTAAGCCAAGAGCCTCAGGAGTCAGAGCAGAACTGAGTCCCTACAAGAGTCCAATAACTACCAACCTGTTGTTTGTAGGCATAGTCAATCTCAGAGAGTTTATCGGCCTAGGATCACTTGATTACTTACTATCACTACTGCCAAACACTGCAGAGGGCAGGAGCTCTTCAAGACAAGGGTGGCAGTTACAGAAAGCAATAGTAGCATCTAATATCCCAATTAGAAAGTTATGAGACAAAGTAACTTTCTCAGTAAAGTCTGGGATGCTATAATCTAATTAGAATATAGAATATTTAGTGTCTTTAATATGTGCCTATCTAGCTTTTAGCTTTCCCTCACAGTATGTTAAACTATACCTAGAAACCTTTTAATGGGGAACATGTAATTATCATGTATCGCAATTCCTGTACAATAAAAAACACTGTACAACAATGAAAAGAAATCACAAAGCACTTATACAAATAAAAAATGTGTCTTCATTGCTTAAATAATTCCTCTCAGTTTCTGATGAAGTGGATGTTCTTGGCCTCTTTCCTAAGCTTTAAAGAAGTGAATGTTTAGTAGTCGATGACAGGATAAACATTCCTATAGAAATAAGAGGAGAACTTAACACTCAGAGAAATGTCCCAGTGTTAGCATGAAGATCTTTCATTTAAAAGCATTTCAATTTATTTTAATTCAGAAATATGGATCAGTTTTGGTTTCCCAGACAGTGCAGGAAGTGACTGCTCACCCAACAGCCATTACCCACCCACTTTGGCAGACCCTCACCTTTCCAGACTCCTTCATAACTAGGTCATGTGCTCTTGTTCTGGCCAATGAAACTGAGAAGTTATCTCCTGGGGAATGTCTTTCGAAAAATTCTCCTCTCCAATAGGCGTTTAAGGAATAAAGAATCCTTCCCCCCGCACCATTTCTGGGATACCACTGCAAGAGCCATACAGCAACTGTTAAACTAAGTTTGAGAGTAAAAAGCCAGAATCTCAAGGCTGCCCAAGCAGAAAGAGACAGTGCCTAAAATGGCATCATTAAATCACTGTATGAATGCCACCCGCAGACCCGCTATTATATAACATCGTTATATATCTTTATTAAGCCAGCCCCTGCTTCTAAACAGATGAAGTATTCCAAAAGCCTACTTTCATGAACTATGCAATCACAAATCATAACAGTATGCTGAATATCTGTAGCAAAGTCACCCACCAACCACCCCAGTAAAGTGGGGGTTACAAGGAAAACGCTATTAATGCTGACTCCAATACTAAACGGAGATATATCCTAAGTTAGCATTTATTTCTATGTAACCTGTCATGTCCTTCCTCTCTTAGCAAGACAATGACCCCTACTTCTAGACTATAACAGCTTTTCCAAATTACAAATTATTCAAAAGAAAAACATCTTAAGATTTCTGATATTCTTGGTAGGAAGTTCTCCTGCTGCTGTTTCCAGACCTACCATTGGATCTGAGAGGAACAAAATACATGATGCAAAATTCTCGGGCTTTACCAATAAATCAGTTAACATCTGAAAACAGTGAATTTGAGATTTTTCTGTTATACCAAATCAAAATAATTTTCTAAGCAGACCATGATCAAAATAAAACCTAAAGTCCTTTACGGAACTTAATGAAGAGTCAAATACTCCCCTGAAAAGTCAAACTTTATTTTTAAAAAATATTGTTTCATAAGATATATTAAACACAGAAGAGAGAGGCAAACTCCAAAATGCATGGATTGTTAGCATGCAACAAGCTACAGAAGATATGAAATAGTAAAGTACTTGGTAAAATAATTTCAGCCACACAAACACAGTGATGACCAGATTTCAACATTAATTAAAATATTTCCTAGTCAGACTTCCTAGTTCATTATTTCATCAAGAGTGTCATGCTCCAAATGACCAAAAATATATATAACCTATTCATTTTAGTCATATCTTTAAATTCAAAAACTCAATACAAACATAAAACACGAGTTTACGAAAGTGTTCAAGAAAATGTTTCGATCTTAATGTTTTAGAAGAGTCAAAAGCACTGTACTTGATACAGATTCTGAGTTCAACGGCCTAGTCCTGAAATGTCTGAAATAATTCTAAAATATAACTAAATGAGGTTATACAGGTTAAAGCTCTTTTGTGTAGTATTTACCAAAAAACTCAAAAATTAGCTATTTCATCCATCACATTGGCAAAGATTAGAAAGGTTATCAGGGTAAGAAATCTGTATACTCTCACATGGTAGCCAAAAGTTTACATTGGCAGAGCCTTAAGAAGAGCAAATTTACAGTAAGCATTAAAAAACATGTAAACCATTTCATTCAATATTGTTTCTAGGAATTTATGTAACAATTACATAAGATATAAATAAATGCAAAGATACACAGCTTTTATAATCACTAACAGAAAAAACTGGAAATCAACCAAATGTCCAACAAGCAAATGGTTAAACTCCCCTAGAGAACTGGAAAAAAATTCACAGTATAATTTTTTTAAAGATCCTATTTTTGTTAGAGTATATACAAAAAAATAAGCACTTCTCATTTTAGTGGTTTTTCTATTTTCTCTTCGCTTTCACATTTTCTAAATATTGTACAATGAACGTAAGCAATTTTTATTTGACACTATGACAATTTTTAGTCACAGTTTACAGATAAAAGGTTAATAAACTAATTACGGTTGACATTTGAACAACACAGGGTGGTTTAGGGGTGCCAAACCCTTTGCAGTCAAAACTCTGAGTGTAAGTTTTGACTCCCTAAAAACTTTACTAATGGCCTACTGTTGACCAAGAAAGAAGTCTTACTAATAACACAGTCAATCCATAGTTTGTATATATTATATACAATATTCTTACAATAAAGCTCAAGAAAATGTTATCAAGAAAATAAGAAATTATACATTTATAGTAATGTATGTATTTACTGAAAAAAGCCCAAGTATAAGTAGATTCCACAATTCAAAACTGTTAAGGGCCAACTGCATGTCACTTGTTACACTGCTACAGAAAGGCCACTGTCAACATCTTCAAACATTTACATACAAATACAATACGGGCAAATTAGACCTTCAATGGAGGCTCTACCACAAGGTCTTTGTCAAGTCTCTCAATTTGGAAGCAACTTCAAATATACCAATGATGCTAAAACAGATACCAGAGAAAAGTGGGAGGAGCCTCTCCTGACTGGCAAGAGGTTACCAGTCCTAGCTTTACCTCTAACTAGTTACAAAACAAAAGACTTACAGGACAAGTAACTAACAAAAGGTACCAGACTTCGAATGCTCATGCAAAAACAATCAGTAAAAAAGTGTGCTTACAATGTACAAGAGACACACCTAAGTGTTAAGGTTTTGACTACTTCCTCACTACATTATTGATAACAGCAAACACATAGTGATTACTATCTGACAGACACTGTTCTAAGAACTTTAAGTACACTTACTTCCTGTAACTCCCAACTATTTATCCTTATTTTACAGATGGGAAAAATCAGGCACAGCCATTAAAAAACCTGCCCAGCATCAAAGAGCTGAATGGCAGAGCTGAGAATATAGACCCAGGCTGCCTAGTTCTGCAACTCTCCATCGCTGGATCACTGCAGTCAGGTATGCTGTGTTTTGATAAAAGTGGCCAGTAATGAGATAATCAACCAAAGTGGCCTCTACAAGTTTTTAAAGCCAAATATATGCAAATTGATTAAAATCAAGAGAATTTTTTCTATGCAGTTAAGATTCTCGCATCCAAATCTCATTCACCTATCCCATCAGAAATACTAAATGAAAGCCCCGACCTAATTCTGAACAATTCATGCATAATTCATCCTTTACTACGATAGTTACATAATTTTAACAGAAGTTATGTGTTCAAAATGCCACTTCTCATTCTCCACTCAAAGAAGAAAAGATAGTAAACAAAAATCAAAAGACTTATTTTGCACATTCCTAGGGAAATGGATGAAGGAGCTTAAAAGGGACAGACAGCTTCCGTGTGCCCCACGGCCACCCTGCGCACATGGCCCTGACCACAGACCAAGTGCACAGCTGAGAGCCATGTGAAGAAATCAGAAATACACAAAACACCATTTAATAACCAAACTTCACTGGGCTCAAAAAGAAAATATACTAAGCATTAAAAAAAATTAATCTTTCTAATCAATACTGAGAGCCTACTGTATGCCAGGAAGTACAGGTGTGCCTAATGATAATTAAAGGTGGTTACACACACCACAGAATTTTTAAAGATTAAAAGTAATCACTTTTTCTAACCATTAAAAGGAGAGCATGTGAAACCACTGCTCTCACCCTAACAAGAAGAAGCTGGACTGGCTTAAAAATAAATTAAAGTTAGCTACATCCCAGAAACCGATGAGCCCTTCTGTAAACTGACCACAGATGAGAATAAAGAAAAACCTGTCAAACTTTTAAACCCATCAGTCACCATGGGCTAGCAGGACTGATAGGACCACTGAGGAGCCTCAGGCAGTGAGTCTGCACCCACCCCTCTCTCTCCCATAGGCCTTCCCCAACTGCATGGGGCCAAAAACCCGTGCAGAGCAGCCAGGGAGAACCCCTCCAGCACAGTGCACTGCAGAGGCCCTCTCACAGCAGGGGACAGGACAACAGGAGGGAAAGCCAAGGACAGGGCTGAACAGTGAAGAGCACTATTCCCCAACAGGACTAAGAGAGCAAGACTACAAAGTATGGAGAGCTGGCAACTCCACTATAAAATACAAACACCTCAGGAATCTCACCAGGGCCCAAATCCCACTCTACCGAAAGGGAAAGTCTTGATCTCACCCTCAAACCCTATAGCTGCAACAAGCCCAGAAGAGCAGATACAAATTAGATTGACCCAGCCCCACACTAACAGCTTGAAAGAAAAAAAGAGCAAGTCCTTGACTACAGCTAAATCTATTACTTCAGCCTTCACTCTTTTGTCATTATTAAATTTACTAGGGTGACACTGGTTAACAAAATCATATAAGTGTAAAATGTAGAATTCGATGTCTTATGTACACTGCATTGTATTCACCACCCAAAGTTAAATCTCCTTTCGTCACCAAGTATTCGACCCCCTTTCCTTATCCACCTCTCCCTCCAGCCACCACTTTAACACAAAAGGGCCCAGCACACTTGAAAAGGTAACGAGATTCCTAACAAGGCAAACATGTGATCCATAGTCGAGAGGGAATAGTCACTAGAAGCAGATTCACAGATGGCCCAGATATTCAAAAATTTTCAGCATTTCTCTTTTCAGAATATTTTGCCCCATTTTTCTATCTTTTCCATTTGGGACTTTACACATTAGACTATTTGCTATCGTGCAGATTAATCTCAGAGAGCCCCAAGGAAAGTAAATACAAAGAAATCTCCAAGGCATCTGCGGTAGCTTCTGACATGGCCTCCAACGATCCCCGGGCCTCCTGGTATTCACAGCCTTGTAAAATACCCTCGACTTGAGTTAAGTTACTTCTAACCAACAGGATACAGTTAACACTGAGGGGGTACTACACCTCCATGATGAGGTTACGAAAGATTGTGACTTCTGTCTTGCTAGCAGACTTGTCAGCTTTTATCTCCTGATGCAAGCTACCATGCTGGAGAGACTAATGTGCGAAGGAACTGAAGGCAGCCTACAGCCCACAAAGGACTGAGCTGTCAGTCCCCTCCAGGAACTAAATCCAGCCAAAAACTACGTGAGCTCAGAAGCAGAGCCTTCCCTAGTCGAGCCTTCAGTTGAAAACCCAGCTCTGGCCAACCCGAAGTGCAGCCTTGAGACAGAGAAAGAGGATGGAGCTCAGCTGTGCGTGGACTCCTGACTTACAAAAACTGTGAGATAGTCAGTCTTTGTCATTTTAAGCCACCAAATTTTGGAGTAATTTGTTATGCAGCAATAGATAATGACTACAATACTTTGTAGTAAAACTGCTGAAAATCAAAGACAAAATGAAAATCTTTAAAAGCTGCGAGAGGAAAAAACATTGTCTTCAGGAAAACAGTAAAACTGCTAGCTTCGCATATTAATGTGCTGAAAGAAAAAAGCAGAATTTCACAGCTAACAAAAATAACCTTTAAAAATAATGACAAGACAAAAATGTTTTCAAACAAAACAAAAAAACGGAAAAGAAAAAAAAACATTATAAGAAATAAGTTGCTCAGAGTGAAGAAAAATAATCAGACAACACACATGGAAAGATGCAAAGACAAGGAATTTAAAATATCAGAAGAGGTACACAGGTGGGTAAGCAAATAAATATTAACTTTAAAACAATAGCAATGACATCTGAAAAACTTTCACACACGTAAAAGTAAACTATGATGATAGCCTAAAGGGCAGGAGGATGACAACTAATAGTTTTAACTTAATTTATTTGGAAAATGGTAAAGTACTTAACTGAAAAGCAATAAATAACTAGGACAATATTTATTTGATCCAAAAGAAAGAATAGTTGAGACATATATAAAATAGGGACCTGGCAAACTTAACACAAATGTTCAATTATATTAAATGCAAATAGTTTAAGACACTCTCAAGAAAAAGAGCAAATAATGAAACTATATGCTCTTTACAGAAAACACACTTTAATTAGAAAAATTAAAAAGATAGAAAAAGATACAGTATGCCATCATTAACCAAAAGAAAGCTGGTGTGGCTACAGT
This sequence comes from Cynopterus sphinx, assembly GCA_030015415.1. Taxonomy (NCBI): domain Eukaryota; kingdom Metazoa; phylum Chordata; class Mammalia; order Chiroptera; family Pteropodidae; genus Cynopterus; species Cynopterus sphinx. The sequence continues at coordinate 3,132,333 of CM057380.1, read as the reverse complement.
AATGTGAGACTTAATGTAATATAACAGAACCCTAAGTAAACTATGGACTGTGGGCGCTTGTGACGTGTCAATGCAGGTTCATTAATTATGACATCTACTACTCTGGTGGGGGATATGGATAATGAGGAAAACTATGCATTTATGGGGCCAAGGAATTTGGCAAATATCTGTATCTTCCACTCGATTTTGCTGTACCTAAAGACACAGCTCTCCAAAATAAAGAACTGAAAATTTTTTAAAAGACAACTCCATAATCGTAGTTGGAGATTTTAACCTCTTCCCCAAAAACCAACAGAACAAGTTGGCAAATATCTGTAAGGATTTAGACAACTTGAAAGGAAAAAGGTCATGTGACTTTTGTCCCTTAAATGCAAATAGCTGTTGTGATCAGGTGAGCCTATGAAAGCAAAGCAATATCTATTCTCTTTTAAAGTAGCACAGTGAGTCCATGGCCATGCCACCCTGAACAAGCCCAATCTCATCATCTCAAAAGCTAAGCATGTTTGGGCCTGGTTAGTCCCTGGATGGAAGACAACCTAGGAAAACCAGGTGCTATAGGCATAAAAAATAAGAGATTGTAAGGTGACAAGGTCCCTGCAATCTGTGAGATCAACCAAGGGTTGCCTTGCCTAAAAAATAAAAATTAATTAATGAATTTAAGTAGGACCATGAAAGCTAAGTGGACTCTTAACTAGCAACACCATGACCATTATTCAACACTGAGCTACACAGACTGCCGTCAGTTTTCCTACCCTCACTCTGTGCTTGGTCATCCACAAATGAGTAAATACCAAGTATCATTCATTCAAGCATTACACCTCATCCGGACAATATTCTGTCATCTCCTAAGACCCTATGAATATAAATTAAGTGAAGAGGGAAGTCCGTAATTTATGACTTAACAACCTATCAGCACTGTTATTGGTCAGCCCCACTGACTGTTACTGTGCCAGGCACTGTAAAGCCATTTTTTTCTAGACAACGTTCACAACCCCCATTGATACTACTGCTGTTATTACCTTTGTTATAGAGATCGAGAAACAGGTAGAGTTTAAATAATCTGCCTAAAGTTAGAACACAAAATAAGTCAGGATTACAGCCCAGCTACCTGTCACCAAAACCCAAACTTCTCATTTCTACACTGCTACATTGCTAGGCTATTATAACTTGGCATCACACTGCCATGATCATTAAGTATTCTCAAGTTATCAATGAAATGGCTATAAAATGACAGATTCTATGGACAACTACAAAGAAAATGAAGACTCCATAAAGAGATTAGCTGTGCTCAAAATGAAAGATCTCACAATGAATATAAAATAATGAGATTCGTTGCAAGACAGGTGGAAAATGCAAAACTGTCACATGGACAATGAAATAGTGGTTACCAGGGTGGGGGGATCAAAAAATAAAATGTTAAAAAGAAAAAAAAGTTCAACCTGAGACTCAAATAGAGTCTATGTGGCAACGAGTCCAAGTTCCCAGTCTTGCCTACAACGCTCTATCATAACCTGATTCCTTAATTCGACAGGGAGCTCGAGATGGTAATACTGCTCTCCCCCTTGGTTTGGGAAGTTAATTCATAATCAACCAAAAATACTGACATATAAATAGATGAAAAAAAGAAAGTTTTGCTATATTCATGTAAGTTACATTTATTCTGGTATAGTTACAAGTTTTGTAATTTCTAACCTTATGCTTATGAGTTAAAGCCTTAGAATCATTATACTAAGAATTATCTAAGTTTGCCATCTTGCGATGATGAAAATAATGATATAGTTGTAAACATAGTGTGAAACGCCCAAGGAACTCTGAAGATATACGTGATTAAAAATATTTTAAGATTAATGTTACAAATTAAACAATCAGTCTACGCTCATGCCACCCTGAACATGTCTGACCTCGTCTGATCTCAGAAGCTAAGCCCTGGTTAGTACTTGGATGGGAGACCACCTAGTAATACCAGGTGCTGTAGGCATTTAAAAAAAAATTAAACAATCAAAAGATAAAATATACTTGTCTCTATAAATATTACTATGTAAGATTTAAAACAGAACTTAAAGGTTTAAAAAAATGACTATACATAATTCTAACAAACCAAATACTGATTTCATTACAAATAATTCTTAAAAACTTTTCCTTACACAAAAGGCTTACCTGAACATTATCTTTTAAAAAAAAAAAACTTAATGACAAAAAATAAGGATCTTCTGATTTTTGTTTTCTAATTAAGATAGAGTGTGGCCTACCGAACTGTGCCATGCTATTCAATGACTATATCAAATCTCTTTCTCCCTTTTAAATACACCCCATCTTTATAAACCTAGTCCTTCCCAATTCCTATGTCCAATTCTATAGTTCTGACTCCTTTTTCCTCTTTCTTCACCACCTATAAATCATAAAAATTCCATTTAAATTTTATGGATTTACAGACCTAATTGCTAATGCAAAGTTAGGTATTGAAAGATAACTAGTCTCAATTCTGCTAAGTAGTATCAAAAATATTCTTGCTTTCAAAGAACAGGTTGGAATAATAGCATGGTCACAAATCTAAGATAATCTGTAGCTTTATCAAAAGTGATATTGGAATCACCTGAAAGGCTTTAAAAACTAATGATGTCCAGTCCCACCACAAAGATTCCAATTTAATTGGCCTGGGATATGGACTAGGTGGGCATCTAGATTTTAAAAATCTCCCTAGATGGTTCTGATCCTAGAATGACAACTATTAAGAAAAAGGAATAAGTTAAATGACATAAGGAAACAAACATAAGGAAATAGTGAGATAAAACCAGAACATGTAATATTCTACATGGTAACTGACAGGCTCTTCAACAAATCAGTAGCACAGGGGGAAAAAAAAACCTATTCAAGATAAAAAGAGGCTTAAGACAATCCGTACAATGCATAGACCTTTGTCTGAAGCCCAATTCAAACTAAATATAAAAACACATCCAAAGAACAAATCTGAATATGACCTAGGTACACAACACACACACACACACACACACACACACACACACACACACACACACACACACACAGCATCAAGGAAATATGGGCCATTTTATAAACGCGATACTAAAACAGTGGTAGCATAAAAAATCATCCTTAAATATTTTAGAGGTGCACCCTGTACAGCTCAGGGGTAAAATGTAATGTCTGAGATTTAGTTTAAAATACCACAGCATATTAAGCAATGAAATAAAGGAATGTCTGAAATTTGCCCAAAAACCATACAGCCTGGGGGTGAGGGAGGTAATAGATACAACATTCTTTCAGAATCACTGAGGCTGATAAGGGCACCTGGTGGATGGTTCATTATTCTATTTTTCTATGTTTGAAGACTTGAGTTTACAAAAAACAATACACCTCAAAAAGAGGCGAGAGTAAATGTAGCAAATTAGCAGTGAATTTGTTTGTTACATGGGGGTTCATTACATTATCCTCATTTGTGTATGCCTGAAACACTGAAAAATTTTTTTAAAAAGACTGGGAAACCAGAAGCTACCCATCTAAACAGGAAACTCTCTACCAGTTAGTGCTGGGATGGGAGGAGGGAGAAAGGTAGAAGAGTAAGATACCCTGCAAACCAAATCAGCCAGGTGATGAGTAATATGTGTCACAGCGACATCACCGGCGTATATCAGAGATTTTGAATGATTTTCAGCAGAACGTTAAATAGGGTTGTAAGTAATTCGAACAGCAAAAACCAAAACATACATAAATCTATTTAAATGTAACTTTTCCAGGAGTTAGAGCATTATACTTCCATCAAAATTTGTACATTTTTCCTTCAGTAGCACTTCACTGTCACATCAATGCTCCCCTAATTCAGTGAGAACACTATTCTTTCTCATCAACAAGAGTAAAATACAACAAACTAGTCCTGTTTCTTTGACTTAAAAATTTCAAAGTATCAGCCTCAAAACAAAAACTTTGCCATCATACATAATTTTCAGAACTTACTTTTGTGGAAGTACTACTTGCTTTTAAATGTTTTCATCAAAAAAACTAAAGCACATATTAACTGGCAACTGAAACAGAAACCCTTTGTTACTTTCATCAGACCACGTTAATATTTAACTGTTCATGTACAGATGACAAATCCATTATTTTTCTTTTCTTTAATTCAAGAATGGTAACCGTATCCTACCAACTTCTGCTTACAGATATTAGAACTGTGGTAAAAGATCATTCGTGAGTTGTTTGACTCATACAAGATGCAGAACGAGCCCCGCGACTAAAAAAAGCATCCTTTGTCCTGATATGAAAATTGACAAAAAACATTTTCCTGAAAAATGTTTTATTCCACTAAGGACAAGGGAGAGGATAAAACCGAATTACACACTGTGACAGCAACTCAACAGACTGACAGATAGGGATAAGGAAAAGAGAACTGCAACCTACATATCGGTGCCCCGAAACAGAAACCTCCTAGTTAGGACCTATATCTATGTGCAGCAAGACCCCTGCAGAAATTCATCGAAATCAATCAGTTCGAGGCACTCAACAAGTGTTTGGTTCCGAGCGGCAAAAGGAAAGGAGGCGTGGCATAGTCTCACCGCAGCAATGTTTTTTTTTTTTTCTATTATGCTGATGGGGTGAAAGGAAAAAAAGTAAAAAAGCCAACGAGGGGCATTCCTCCACCGTTCAGGCTCCCCAGGTTCTACGCCCAGGGAACAAGTGGTCTCACGACCTGGGCGGGGCCGAAGGCGGACGGACGACCAATCAGAGCGAGGGTGACAAGCCGCGTCGCGGAGACGGCCGGGCGAGAGGCGCTCGCTGAGTGGCCCGCGCGGCGCCGCGCACGCGCACGCGCGCCCCCGCCGCTCCCCGCAGGCAGCGACCGCCCCCCCCACGGCCGTGTCGCCCCAAAACCCACCCGATCCCCCCCAAAATAAATAAAACAAAACAAACCCCTCAGAGGGCGGGGGAAAGGGGGGCAAGCCCCGCGGCCCCCGGGGCGTCCCGCCGGCCCTCCCGCGTCCGAGCACGGCTCGGTCCCCCCGCCGCACGCGCGGGAGCCCCGAAAAGGGGGCGGGGGGCGCGCCCGCCGCGCGCCGGAAACGTCAGGCGTCTCACCAATTCCTCGTAGCTCCTGCTGTGCTCGTTGCCCTCCCAGTCCAGCCTCTTCGGCAGCAACTGCAACGACACGGGGGGGCGCGGGCGCGAGTGACCACACGGCGGGGGGCGGCGGGGCCCCGCTCCGGGTCTGGGGGCGTCGCGGGGACGGGGCGGGGGGGGGGCGCGCGGGGCGCTCACCTGGTACTGCTCCAGCTCCTGCACCAGCACCTGCGGCGACGAGACGCGCGGTTAGACGGCTCGGGGGTGCGGGGGAGGGGGCCCGCCCCTGCCCTCCCCCCTCCCCGCGACCCCGGGCCGCGGCCCGCGGGGCGCGCGCTCACCTGGGCGGCTCTGCGACACGGGCCGGCCGACAGGTACCGGGCGATGAGAAAGTACAGCTCTGCGGGGAGACGGGGGCCGGTCAGCGCGGCGGGGCGGGGGGCGCGGGGAGGGGGGTGGGGGCGGGGGGGCGCGGGCCGCGCGTCTCACCCGACTCGATGAGCGGCACCGGGCGCCGGGCGGGCGACGGCTCCGCCATGGCCGGGCGCGGGGACGGCGGGCGCGGGGACGGCGCGGGGCGGGCGGGCGGGCGAGGCGTGCAGGCCGCGCCGAGGCCGGAGCGGGCCGCGTCCGTCCGTCCGTCTGGCTCCGTCAGGCGCGCCGCCCCGCCATGCCGCGCGCGCGCGCGTCTCCGCCGCCGCGACGCCTCCGCGGAAGTAGTCCCGGCGGGCGGGGAAGTAGTCCCGGCGGGGGCGCCCCTGCGGTCCGCGGGACGCGACGGCGCGTTCAGCACCGCCGCCCTCGCCCCCTGTCCGGTCCGCGGGGCGCAGGCAGGCGAGAAGGCCGGCTGTGCGGGGCGCAGGAGGGCCCGGCGCCGCCGGCGGACGCGGGGGGAGGAAGAAGAGGGCAGGGGGCGGGGCGGCGCGCGGCCGGATCCCTGCGCGCGAGGCGGGGCCGGCCATTGTGAGGCGGCCGGGGGCGGGGGCTGCGGGGCCGCGCCGGGGCCGCTCCGGGGGCCGCGCCGGGAAGGGGAGGGGGTGGGGCCGGGGCCCGGCGCGCACGTAGCCCCCTCCAGCCCTCGGAAGCGACGCCCCACGGACGGCCATCGGGGCCCGTGTGCGCCCCCCCTCCGACCTCGGATCCCCGCACGGACGTCGCTCGCTCCGCTACGGCCCCGGAGCCTCCTCCTCCTCCGGAGAGGGGTACGAGGAGGGGAGGCCGCAGGGGTGCGCGGGGGACGGGTCCGCGGACACTGACCCCCGGGGGCGCCGCATGCCGCAGCGCGAGGCGGGACGAGACGGAGCCGCGGCCCCGCAGGGTGCCCCGGGCGGCGATGGGGTCGAGCAAGGGAGCCCCGGCCCGGCCCGCTCCGGGGGACGAGATGCGGGAACCGGGAGGAGTGAGGCTTGTCGTCTTGGAAGACGCGACCGGAGGCTGGAGCCTGGCCCAGGGCCGCTCCCACCGCCTCGCTGCCCTGCTGGGGCTCCGACCCGCCTGCAGCCACCGCGCCGCCGCCTCTTCTAGGGCCCTCTCCTGAGCCCCAAAGCTGCAGCCGTGAGCCAAGCCGAGGTCCCTGCCTCCGTGCAGTCGCCCTCATCCCGTACGTGGTCGTTCACCTCCAGGGAGAGCCGATGGAGGTTCAGTGCACAGGTCAGGGCTGACCGGAGTGGCACTGACCTTGGGCCTCGTCCCCTCTGTGAGATGTGTGACTTTGAGTACTTCTCTCAACCTCTGGGCCTCCATTTTTTATCACCTGTAAACTGTAGGTAATGTGTGCGCCCACTTCACAGGGTTTAATGGGTTGATAGGTGTTCCTGCTGTGTAGTAAGCATCATACACGCGCTAGCTTTCATAACGACACCCAATAGCCAAAATTCTCACGTGGTGGTGAGCAAACAAGCCAAACATGTCTGTACAAGTGCTGTCAATTAATTCGGTCAATGCTATCAAGTCATGGAGACAGATGAAGGAATGAGCCACAGCTGTGCCATCAAAGACTTCAGTGTCTTTTAGGGGAAACAGTTGTAAACAACTAGTGACAGGACTTAGGGCAGAATTAGAAGGGAAGTAGCTCAGCCTGCAGGCATATGAACAACAGTGGGCCAAGGCGTGAATAACATTTCACGTTTAAGGAACTCAAAGTTAGTACAACCACTTGGGATAACTTTGGAGGTGTGGCTAGGACCCACTAAGTCAAGTTAAAATGGGAGGGGGAGAGTTAAAATTGGGAGCAATTGAAAGGTTCTGAGGGTTTTGGTTCAGGGTAGATTTGAGAGGGTTAAAACCAAGAGGCAGGAAAAGCACTTAGTAGACCCCTGCAATAGGAAAGCGGTGTAGATGCATTAGAGGAATAGTTAGAAGGAGGAAGAGACAGATTCAGATACTTTGGTGGAATGAGAAGAGTCAAGGTTGTGTCATCAGCTTAGACAGGGCATACAGGCTGGAGCTGAATTGTTCAGATGCAGAACTACTTGGAACAACTTGACTATTTGAAGTCCCAGGTGTATTTTCCTGTGGGACAGTCTGATTGGACACTGCAAGATCACCAGTAACCCAGTGACAAAGACAAAATTTAAACTTTAAAAGATCAACAGAAGAGTTGTATATTTTATTATGTAACAGTATAATAAAAATAAAAGATAACCCTAAAACGTTACAAAAATGTATATCCCAAACACTGGTCGTTGTGCAAAACTACGGTTTTTGCTGTGGACAGCACAGTAACCGTTACAAGAAGTCGGGAGTGGTGACAGGAGTTGGCCTTTGCAAGAGCCCTAGTGGTCCCTTTGTAACTTACACTGACATCGTGAGGAATAGTGTTCCAAGATTTGAAATAGACTCAGATTTCTGACCAGGCAGAATGCCTTCCTCATTCAATTCTCAGGTGACAGAGACTTGGACTTGACTCCCGTTTATGCCAGGGAAGGGGGGTAAGCCCATCAGCAACTGCCAGAAGTGACCAACAAGGTGGGAGTCATGTCTCTGTCCCTCACACCTGAATCCAAGCTGTTGCGAATGCACACACTGAGGTTTCCTTTCAGGTAAAGGGAAATAACGAATCTCACCACAAGAAAGCTATGCAGAGAACTAAGTTATCAAAAAGTTGCTTAGTAGGCAAGGGTTGGAAGATCTTAATGGCGGTGACCTCGTTTATGATGCTGTCACTCATCTCCAATGTAAGGGAACTGTGATGTTTTAGTACTTCACAAGCAACCCCTTTCCAGAATCAATATCGATTCTCACAACAGCTCTAAGGTGCCCTAACACGCTCACTTTACGGCTGAGAAAGCTGAGGCCCAGCGATTGAGAAAGGCCCAAGGACGCCTAGACAGCCTACAAGCCAGGTTGGGACAGCACGACCTCAGGCTGAACACAAGCACTGAATTTTTTTTTTCTCACCACATTTCATGAAGGAGGAAATCAGCCTGAAAAGTCAGGGACTTACACAAAATCATATAGCTAACTCATGAGAGAGCTGAACTTTGAAAATGTATGTCGTCAATACATGCATGATCTCATTTGTCACAGGCGACTCTGAGATTCTGTGACTCATTTTAACGATGAGGAAACAGGCTCAGAAAGTTTGAGAAGTTGCACAAGGATGAAAAATCAAAGAAAAAAAATTCACTGGGGCATTCCAAGTTGACACAAGTCACAGAAGCATTAAGTGTGAAAAGCATGTCAGAAAAAGAGAAAACCAGTCTGCTTCCCACAATTCATATAGGAGAGTGATCAAAAATGAGGATTAAAGAAAGCTGAGCAGAGTCAGGCCTGGTTAGTACTTGGGTAGGAAACCACCTAGGAAGACCAGGTGCTGTAGGCATTTAAAAAAAAAAAAAAGATGATTAAAGAGTAGATTAGGGTCAACTTTGAAAGTTTGAAAAATAAGAAAAATGGGTGAGCCGTGGAGATATGCAAAGAAAGTTATATACATAATTCAAATTCTAGTATCAGTATGTTCATGCAAATGTATATTAATTGAATTAAGGTCCATCCAGCTGGCGGTGGTCATGCATGCACGATACCAGCATAGTTATGAAGGACATTAAAAAAGTAGATGACGTTGGACCTACAGAAGGGTGACACCACGAAGCCGAATCAGTGCGTGGAGGTGAAATTAAATGCACACAAATTAAATGCATCATCTCATTCAGCAAAAATTGTATGCAAAGCCCGCAAGGCAGGCACTATGAGGTATAAACACTGGCTTCCATCAGACGGATCCCCCCAAAAAAGAAGAGCTAAATGAAAGAAAAAAAAAACTGAATGAAGATATCTGAGTTTTTAAGCCCTCAGTCACTGGGAAACTTTGCATCTCATTCCTGGACCCCCTCCACCTCCCAGCAGTGTCATCTTCCAGTCAGGACCTTTTCTCCCTGGAAGTCTAACCCAGCCAGCTGTCCCCTTGTGGCTACTTGTCCCTGCCTCCCTCGGCAAATTGTTTCCACATTTATCTCTTCCTCTCCAACGTTTTTGCCTCTCCCTTGTCGCTCCTTGTGGGAGCTGTGTGCTCCCACAGTCCAGGCCTTGGTCCATGTCTGTCCCCAAAGTCTCACCAGTTGTTCCTTCGCAGTGTTTCTCACGGCTCTGGAGAAGACAGAGCGGTGGACAAGACCTTGAGGACCCAAGAGAGCTGGAATCGAAATATGTCTGTGTTGGAACACTGACTTCTAGTTGCGTGACCTCTCCATGGCTCAGTGTTTGTTTTGGGGTTTTGCTGGCATTCGTTAAAATGGGGATAACAAACGATGTATTGAAGGTTTGTGTACCCCAGACACTGGGCTAAAGTAAAGCATTTACATCTATTATTTAATGCTCCTGAGAGAGCTGGAATCCATGAGTTGTTCGTGAGCATCAACCAGAGGGAATGCTACAAAGCTCTTTGAACAAAGCCCGGTTCTCAACATGGTGCCATTACATAAAAATGGTTAGTTTTCTCTCAATTCCCTCAGTCAGCAGACAGCCTCCTCAGGCTCCCTACCCAGTTAATCCTCTCGCTTTTAAATTTCCTTAAGAACAATTTAACCCATTCCCTATTCAAGCCTTCTTTGTTTCCAATCACCTAAACCAAACCCTTGGCTTCGCCTTTGAAAGCTGTGCCCCCCCACATCAGCTTCCTCCCAGGCCAGCGACTGCACTCCTCAGGGGGGCTCTCTCGACCCGGGGTTTCATCAGGGAGGGGGCCCCAGCGGGAGATGGGAGGGTAGGAGGAAGGGAGGGGCTCTCTATTGTCCCAGCTCCCTTCCTGCCGAGACACAGGTTGCTGGTGGCCACCATGGCTCTACTGAAGGCCACAGGTCATGACGGACAGCCCTCCACTGCAGAGACCCTTTCTGGGTTTTAACACCCCCAGCCCCTCCGGCCTGGGCTTCCCCTTCCTTCCTCTCTCTGCCCACATCCTTTACGTAGTAGCACTATTAACTCTCCTCGGTCATCCCAATGGATCTGCCTTCTGTTTGCTTCTAGAATTCTACAGTCACCAAAGCTCTCCATAAGGACACCCACATGCTCCCCTGTGGCTGTCCTGATCACCCCCTCTCCAGTTCTCCCTTCCTCATATTTCTTCTTGTCTGTATACATCTTGTCCTCTAGCTCAGAAAGCCCCACCTCGGCCCCAAAAGTCCTTCCTTCACAAACTGTCCCTGTTCTCTTTCAAAAATCTTAGAATCATCTCTTTTAATCACACTTGTCTATCAGTATTCCCCGCCAAGCCCACCTTCAAAATATACTCAGAATCTAAGCACTTCTCACCTGGATGACCAAGGCGACCTCCTAAATGTCTTTGTCCCTCTACCACCTGTTTTCAACAGGCAGCTGGAGGGACCCTGTTAAAATCCAAAAATCAAACCTGTCCTCTGCCACGACCCACCGATGGCTCCCATCTGACCCACAAGCCCAAGGCCCTGATGAGCTGGCCTCTCCGGTACTCTCTGACCTCTTTGTCTCACTGTTCTCCTGTCCTCTCACTCCACTCCAGCCCCACTGGCCACCTTGATGGTCCCCAGACCAGCCAGGCACACTGCTGCCTCAGGGCCTTTGTACTCACACTTCCTTCTCCCAGGAATGTTCTTCCCGCCTGGCTCGGACCCTCACCATCTCCCAGTCTTGGTCCAAACATAATATTTTCAATGAGACCGGCCCTGATACTCGAAATACCCTAAATAAGAGTCAAGCCTACTTCCCTTTCTCCTTCCTGCGTCCTTTTCCTCTGTAGCATCTTTATCCTTCTAACCTGCTGTGAAATTTACCCATCGTTTTGTCTCTTGCCTGCCTCCTCCCCCTCCTAAGGCAGGCAGGGACTCATGTTTTGCTCTCTGATATGTCTCTACAGCCACAAGACATAGTTGTTGGATGTTTAACGAAAAATTCCTCAACAAGACAGGCCCTCAAATATGAGAGAGTGATGCTCTCAACATTCATCCATGAATTTTTTGGCTGATGTGCTGGTTTAATCCGACAGCCCACAAAACCCTGATGGTCCATAACATGCCTGGAGATGGGGCCCACACAGGTCACAGGGCTGCCATGGGGACAAGACCACCAGATAGGACTTGGAGGGCCAGGAATGCCTTGTCTCTCTCCACAACTTCTCCCTCACAGCAGCCCCGGGGCATAAGGTCTTCTCAAAGGCAGGAGGAAAGCAGTCAGTCTCCAAAGGAAGGATGAGTGGAAAGAAAGCATGCTCTGGAGCAGAAACAGGCTGCTTTGGGGAGAGGACCAGAGTGCCATAGGGACAGGACACCCTGTTGTGCCTTTCCCATGGACACAGCATGGCCTCTGCCATGTCCCTGGCCACACAGCTCCCCCATGCCCTCCACGGCCAGCCTGCTTTCTCTGTCCTGAGCCCCCACAGAAGAGAGCACACACCCCTCCCTGGCTGCCCTCAGCCTCTCCCTCAAGCAAGCACAGCCTCTGTGGTTCCCTCGGGCCTGGGGCCCGGCTGATGGCAAAGATGAAACGCCAGAAAAAACCGGCCTCACCTGCTCGCAAGGCGAACCCTTGGGGCTGCAAGCCCATGAGGAAGTCTGCAAAGAGGAAAGGACTCAGGATAGAGAGAAATTCTAGGTGTGGGGTGGGGAAGAAGGGACCACTTCAAGGTCACTGGGTCACCTCGCTAGAGAACTTTCCCCTTGTGACTATTTATGAAGCGGCTAAATTTAAGCTGGGTGCCTGAGGCAAGGCCCTCCCGCCTTCTGTTAGGACAGTTCACACCCTGTTTGTAACCCGGAGTGAGCTTCCTGGACCCTCTTTTTCACTTACAGACAAGCGTGGCCTAGAGCGGGGTAAAGAAACACAGTCTACCATGGTATTTTTTTTTTTTGAATGCATCTTAATTTTAAAATAGTAAAGCCTCCGAAGGGTTAAGATGTGAAATGTTGGTAATGAGATGTGGTTAAGATGATTTTTTTGGCTTGGGAATCCAGAATTCCAAATCTTCTCCTTAACCAGCCACTTTCTACCTCAAAGTCTCTGAGGAAAATACATCTATGGAGGACACTGGCTGCAAGGGGAACTTTATTGCCCCTGAGCCCATCCCCTGGTGACCTAGGTTAGATGGCCTGGAGAACTGTTTGTTCAATTGCATGATGACAACCTATATAAGAGAGATTCACCTTGAACCAGATTCGACCCCACATGGCTAATGCTTCCTAACCACGGTAACTTTGGGACTGGTAGGATCTAAGGCCCTCAGCTTTCCTGTCTTTATTTTTTAAAAAGTGAGCGACCAGCCCACAACTCTCTTCTCCGCACTCTTATAACTTCTAAAGTTTGTCTCGTTCAGACAGGGATGAGTTGGCCTCTAAGTATAACCTTTCCTTAATGGCAAAGAACACGTGACAGTTTTGCCGGTGATGCAAAGCTGAGATACCTAACCTGCCTGCTCGCTCCCAGGAATCCTAGCTTCCCAGGGACTCCTACGTTCCCCACAAGAACCCACAGCCGGCAAACATTCCAGTGGGGGAAGAAGCTCTTTTTCCCGCCAGTCTCTTGTTTTCATTTTTGTTTTTTAAATCTGCTTTGATGCTGTTTTCCACCTGACACTTCCAGACGCTTTTATTGTCTTGCCACCATGTACAAGACACCCCAGTATTTTTTTTTTTAATGCATCTTGCACATTCTAACATGCCATTTGACTCGAGGGACGTTACGTCACAACCTAAAAACAAAGTAGACCATTATAGTTTTCTAAATCAGCCAAGTCATGTATGAAGTCCATAGATTCCAGCCCTGAACTTCAGTGCATCATTACCCATTCCTGGGGCTCAGGAATGCGGTGTTGCTGTGGTTTCTGCAGCACGAACTAAAGCTGAATGTGTACAAATGCCACGACCCAGAGTTCCACTTCTCCACTCACACGCAGCAGAAAGGCCTGCTTGTGTTCATCCAGAGCCGTGTGCAAACACGTCCGCGGCAGAACGGCTTACAATAGCCCCGAACTAGAAACAAGCACAGGCCGATCAACTACAGAGCGATGGACGAAGTGGAGTCTGTCCGTGATAGTGAAGAAGTAGACACCAGTGGGTATAGCACAAATGGCTCTCGCGAACATTTGGACCGAGCAAAAGTGATCAGACTCAAAAGACTACGTTCTGTGTGATTCCACTGATGCACAGTTCAAAACCAGGCAAAACCAGCAAATGGCATTAGAAGTTAGGACAGTGGGTATCCTTGGGGTCAGGATGGTGACCAGAGGGACACTTCTGGGGTTCTTGGTATGCACCCTTTCTTAACCTGGGCCATCGGGTTTGTTCTCTTGGTGACAAATTAATTGAGACATATGCTTATGATTTAGGCACTTTTTAAAATCTATATTATACTTCGATAAAAGCTTACATTAAAAGACACAAAAGGAGAAATTCCGTGGTATCTCTGGTAGTCAGAATAATGGCTCCCCCAAATGTTCACAGCTTAATCTCCTAATCTCCTATTCTGTTACATGCTCAAAGGGACTTTGCAGATATGATTTAAAGATCTTGAGAAGGGGATTTATCTGCCCTGTCTCAATGTAATCGCAAGGGTCTTTACAAGAAGAAAGCGACAGTCAGAGTCCAAGGAGATATGAGAAGGGCAGCAGAGGTCAGAGACACCCTTGGAAGTTGGAGGGAGGAGCTGAGAGCCAAGGAATGTGGGAGGCTCCTAGAAGCTGGAAAAGGGATGTCAACAGGTCCCTAGAGTGTCCAGGAGGAACTAGCCAGTCGGACATCTGGATTTTGACCCACAAAACCCATTTTGACTTCTGACCTCCACGACTGTAAAATAATAAATTCGTGTTAGGCCACTAAGTTTGTGGTCATTTGTTACAGCAGCAAGAGGTGCCAGAAGCAATGTTCAAGACCCTAATAATCTATCTACTCCTGTAATTTAATAATTTGCTAAGTTACATGAAATTTATTGTTCAAAAATTCCAGACATTGGAAAGAAAAGATACCTCTCTGTTCCTTCTTTGCTTAATTAGATAATTCTCAAAAGTAGGTTCAGATGTGACTCCAAGATGTTTAAATATGAACGATCAAAGTTATTTCCATCTGGCCACCTGCTCTCAATAATTGGACTTCGACCACAGAAAGCAGATCACTGGGTCTTGACTTGCCCTGCAATTGTGTGTGGAAGCTGCTTAAACAGTCTCTGTGAAGCTATTGTTCTAGTTTCTGACACTGGAGCCTGAAGTCCACAGGGCAGGCGGGCAGGGGGAGAAGCCAGACAGAGGGGGAAGAACAAGGTCAGACTGGAATCCGCAAAGACCAAAGACGGATGGGAGCCCGTGTCGCTGTCTCACCTCCTGCCCCAACTTCGAGGTCGTGGGTGACCTGTGAGAGAAGTTGGCACCCTTTGTCAAAGAGTTAAGTCACATCTGGGAAATCCAGGGAGAGAGTGGCTCCAGTGAGGCTGGGCAGGCCCATGAACCACAATGCCCGTGAACGCCAACAGATCCTGCATGCCCTGCTGAGGGGACAGGCCCATGTGGCTCTGGCTCCACTCCTGCCTCCCGGTCTGGTGCGACATGGCTTTTGTGGCCCACTCTACGTGAAACACACAGGGAGGAGAATGCTCAGAAATGCAGCTCAGCTCACCACGCTACCCCTGGTTAGCTGGCCTATGTCAGGGGAAATCCCTTCACGTCATCTGAAAAATGTAAACAGTAATAATTACACATGAATGTTCATATGATCTAAGTGAAATAACATATGTTCGAGGCATCACGCCTAGACTCCAAGACACTCAAATTTTTGTTGAATTAGTCCATTGACCCCATTAATAACTTAGGTGCTCAAAGACTGCTTTTGGCTTAGATGTGTCGCTCATCAAAATAATCAACTCTCTGAAGTGGTAAAAGGGAATGACTACACGCACATTTAAAATTAGTGATAACGTCATACATCTTTTACCCATTTCTATAAAACAACAAGCCTGATGTCATAACACACATACTTAAACGTCATCTCCCATTTTATCCACTGCCTTTTTGTTTTTTAAAAAAGCAGGTTACAAACGTAGTTCAGTGTGCGGTTTATATGTATATATATATATATATTTATATTTATATATATGTGTGTATACACACACACACACAGTACAAAATGGCTTTGTAGTCAGACGACGTGAATTTGTCTCTGGGCTCCACCTCACTTGTTGTGTGGGTGACTTAGATGAACACACTGACCATGTTGTTGGTAAAAGAGGAGAATGACAGTTCTTACCATGCAGAGTTGTCTTATTGACTTAGAAGAAAATGTGAGAAAATAGTACCTGGCACAGGGCAAGCGCACAGTAAACGTTTGCGCATCGTCATCGTCACGATTATTACCGTGTGGAAAACAGCTTGGCAGTGTGTCTAGAACTGGAGGCATATAGAGAACTGGAAACATACATAGAGCTGACCTCTGGGGTGCGGTGTCAGTGGTTTTATTTTCTTCTTTGTGCTTTTCTATGTCTTCAAAATCATCTGCAATAAACTCACATGTGATATTTGAAACCCCACCACCACCACACACACTTTGTCTCTCTTCACAAGCCCTTTCTTTTGACTCCATTCGCATGGTCCCCTGTCTACTTTCTGCCCCTGCACATATAAATACTTAGAACTAGATCCTCTCTGTGTTCCCAAGACCAAGCATGCATCTCACCCTCTCCGTGAAGTTTTCTATCAATACCCCACATTTTGGACTCCTCTAGCTTCTCCATTCTAGAAGAGTGACAGCTTCTGTCTTAACTCCTGTTAGGTAAACAGGAAGTGCATCTTCTGAATAGCTGTACTGTAAAATTCAAATATGATTAGCCAAGGGAGAACATTTTCTTCTAGCCAGTAGGCCGAGTACACTCTGCCAAAATCAACTCTACCTTTTCAACGTCTGATTCAAGGGGCAACTATTTCTCCATGGCGGCCCTGTAACCTAAATTTAGATCCCTCAGCAAAAGTATCCACATTTTAAAAATATTTCGTTCAAGATTCCAACTAAATGCAAAGCCAAGTTTTGCAATGTCAAAGCACAGGCATAACAGTGTTTTATTAACCAATGACGTTCTTTTTCTGTTTTGCTTTTCTCCATCTCAGATTTTATCTTGAACATTCTCAAGCCTATAGAAAAGTCGAAAAAGAAGTCTTATATACCCTTCATGCTTATCAATTGTTAATATTCCACCACATTTGTGTTTTATTTTACTGAACCATTTGAAATTAAATCTCACACATCACGACTTTGCACCTCAAATAATTCAATACATACCTACAAAGAATACGAACATGACTATAATACCATGACCACATCAAGAAAATGCACAATAATCTTTCAAGGTTATCTACTTTGCAGTGTATATTTGAATTTCAAATTTCAGTGTATATTCACGTGAGAAATAAATGTTTGTTGTGTAAGCCACACAGTCTATGCTATTTTTGTCATAGCACTAGATGGACTAAGACAACTACCTTCTCCCAAACGTGCCCAAATTTTTCTTAATTGAAATCCCAGTAGGAGAACGGAACATTTGAAAATCATACATCTGATAAGGAATTAATATCCAAAATATAGAGAGAAAATTTATTATTTATTTATTTCTTACGGTGACATTGGTTAATGAAATCCAGTAAGTTTCATGTGTGCAGTTCAACAGTAAAGCATATACATATTGCATTGTGTGTTCACTCCCATAGTTTAATTTCTTTCTGTCATCACATATTTGACCCCTTTTACCCCTCCTCTCTTGCCTACTCTCTGGTAACTGCTAGTCTATTGTCCATGTATAGAGAGAATATTAAAAACTCACCAACAAAAAACAAACAATCCAATTTAAAACATGGGCAAAAAACTTCAATAGACGCTTTTTCCAAAGAAGATATACAAATAGCCAATGAACGCACAAAAGGACGCTCAACATCTCTGATTGTTAGGGACATGCAAATCAAAACCTCGATGAGCTGTCATCTCATATCCATCAGGCTGGCTACTATTAAAAACCTCAGAAAATAATAAGTGTCATGAGGATGTGGAGAAATCGTGTATTGTTGGTGAGAATGTGAAACGGTGCAGCCCCTATGGAAAACAGTATGGGGGTTCCTCAAAAAATTAGACATAGAACTACCATATGATTTAGCAATTCTACTTCTGAATGTACCCCAAAGAATTGAAAACAGGGACAAAAAAAGATATTCATACACCCGTGTTCAAAGCAGCATTATTCAAAATGGTCAAAAAAAGCAACCCAGTGTCCATGAACAGATGAACGGATAAGCATGGATGAATAAAATGTGGTCTGTACATACATGGAATATTATTACCTGGGCTTATAAAAGGAAGGAAATTTCCAACATGCTATATCAGGGATGAATCTTGGGGACATTATGCTAAATGAAATAGAAGGACAAATTATATGATTCCACTTAGATGAAATACTTAGTCAAAATCATAGAGGAAGAAAGTAGAAAATAGGGGGGAATGGGAAATTGGTGTTTAACAGATAGAGAGTTTTAGTTTCCCAAGATGAAAAGAGCTATGGCGATGGATTCTGGTGATGGTTGCACATTTACAATGTATTTAATGCCACTGAACCATGCATTTGATGCTGACCAAGACCTATTTTGAGTCCCGGAAGTTGGGAGGGCAGGGGGCTCCCTTGCCAAGTACCCAAGATCTGTTTCTTCTGATATGCAAGAGACCCGTTTATTCACATTAGCGCAATTAAATTTGTTGAATGTAATATTTAATTCACTTTGGCTTCAAAAATAAGTGAAATAAGGAGAAGTGAAGCAGACGTGAGAAATTAAGCTACAACAGTTAAGACTATATTTTTATTTTATTATTTTTTTATTTTTTGTCATTTTTAAAACTTTTTTAAAATTAAGTTTATCAGTGTGACATTAGTTAATACAATTATATAATTTTTAGATACACATTATAATTTGACATCTGAAGACTATCTTTAATATATTTCTCATGAAAAGCCAAATTAGCACTAGTAAAAATTATAATCTCACACATGTTAATATGAAACCACATCTTTACATAGACACATCCAAGCATGAAAAACTTTCAACTTTTCCTCTCTATGAATCATGCATAACAGATTAGCGTATTTAAAATTTTTAGAACCGGAGGGTAGTGGTAGACTGGTGGGGGGCAGGGGGGTGGATTTTAAATAATTTCTCTAATTAAATAGGTAAATAAACACATAAATTAAAAAATTTAAATTTTATTATTATTATATTATAAATTAATCTAATCTAATAATAATATAATATAAATTAATAATAATAATGTAAATTAATTATTATTATAACTATTATTAAAGATAGAATTTATCATTAGCTTTCATATATTTTCCAACTAGTATTTTCTATGGGTAACATAAAGCACTTCAGAGAAAAACTTTGATATTAACATTAAAACCTAAAACACAACAGTAGTAATTTTTACAGTTAACGATGTAAGTAAACACTGAAGGACTTAAAAAACACCATATTCTAGTAAAATACCACATCTTCTTGATCAGAGTACTCAACTTAAATGTTAGTTAAATCAGGTACAGCCACTATGGAAAACAGTCTGGAGTTCTCTCAAAAAATTAAAAATGGGTATACCTTTTCACCCAGCAATAGCACTTCTGGGTATTTATCCAAAGAAAACCAAAACAATAATTCATAAAGATCTATGAGCCCCTATGCTTGTGGTAGTACAATTGACAATAGCCAAGATATGGAAGCAACCTAAATGCCTCTCCACAGACAACTGGATAAACAAGTTATAGTTCATATATACAATGGAATATTAGTTGGTCATTAAAAATGAAATCCTACCATTTACAATGACATGGGTGGACCCAGAAGTTATTATGCTGAGAGAAATGTCAGACAGAAGATAAATAGCACATGATTTCACTTATGTGCAGAATCTAAAGACAATCTGGGGACAATCTGGGGATGACCAGAAGGAAGAGGGGTTAGGGGGCTGGAAGAATGGGGTGAAGGCTAAAAGAAGTACATATTAATAGTTGTTAGATGATCACAGGGATGGGGAGCATGGCAGAAGGAATGCAGTCGGCATTAAGGTAATGGCTGGGTGGAGAGCCAGAAGAGAGAAAAAGCAATTAGGGGGATGTTTTATCAACTGTATAAATACCTAACCAATGTACTGTATATTTGAAACTAATAATACAATTTTTTAAAAAGTTAGTTAAATCAAATCTATTTTCTAAAGCTTTACTCAATAACATATATCATTGTAAAGGGGGAAAAATCCACCAAGAATCTAGTTATTGTAAACTCCAAAAATCCCTGAGGAATAGCATCATTTACTGTGCTCTGCATTTGCTCCTCGCCCTCATCACTTCAGTTAAGGCTGGTTACCTCTTTCAGGCCTTCCTCTGTGGGACCACATTCATCTACAAGGCGGTGGGTGGGGTAGGAGCTTCAGTGCTGTGACCTCACCAGCTCACATCTGCATTTGCATCAGCTGAGAGTATCTCGTGCATCTCGTGCATCTCCGTGCTGTGGTTTCCCTTCTCCCCAAGGCCTTTCTATCCTTAACCACATCACTTTACATATCCACGACCTCAGAAAATTGAAAACACCCACTTGATTGTTTTTAATCAACGGCCAATCAGCATCTGGAGAGTCATACGTTGATTCATTCTAAGTGTGAAACTAGCCACGCTGAATTAAAAAACAACAACAAAAAAGGCAGCTTTTGTTAAATTGAATCAGCAGCTATCCCTGACTTTTGAAAGAAAAATTCAAATTTTTATTACTAATGTAAATATTTGCTTTATGTGCATTTTATTCATTTTCAATTTCATATTTATACTTTAAAATATCTTTACTTCAAAATAATATGGATCGGCAGAATTGGTAATGATTTGGTGGCTGTTGGGACTGGTTGACTGGTACACGAGGGAGGGTTCAGTATACTGTATGGCTTTTGAGTATGGGTGAAATTATCCCTAATTTTTTAAACACCTACTCAATGATATTGTAAAAACTATGTATGTCAGATGGGTACTAGATTTAACGGGGTGATTGATCACTTTGTAAGGTATATAAATGTCTAATCACTATGTGATACTCCTGCAACTAACAATATTGTATGCCAACTGTAACCGAAAAATAAAAAATATTAAGAGGGAAAAAAAACTGTTATGGCCAAACTATGGCATAACCACAGGATGAACTGTTAGGCAAGTATTAAAACATTTTACAAAAAAATCCCCAAACATATATGAAGAAAATCCACCAACACATCTAAAATAATTACTTTTAGCTTCTGGAATGAAATTTTATTTATTAGGTTTTATTTTTTTATTTATTTTTTTAAATCAAAATCTTATTGGTCCTGTAAACCAATTTGTTATGGAGCTTCTTCCCATCATCTAACTTTCCTCTGCCTATTTAAAGCCTGAAATTTTCAACTGTCTTGCAATTTTTCCTCAACTGAGGATTGCGATAAGCAGACGTATCTTTAGGTTCTGTAAAGATTAATAGAAATTACCCATATTTTAGTTGCATATGCTTCTTTTACTGGAAAAAATGTCTAAATCTGATAAACTATGTTCTCAAAATAAAGTATTATGTAATGCTTACCAATGCTATAGGAATATATTCATTAAAAGTTTAAGTTATAAAAATTACAAAATAGGATAACACCAATTTTGTATATTCACATATATAAAGGGATCTGAGAAAAGTGTTTAGTTGTCTAAAAAGTGAATTATGGGTGTTATTAGCTTGTCTCTACTTCCTAATTCGCCCCCCCTCCAGTTGCTCCTCTACTTAAATCTCACACACACAAACACACTTCTCCCAGGACCTGCTCAACACCCTTAATTCCTGGCCCTGACCCTACTTTCACTCACACTTCCCAGCACGGCTACCCCATGCTGTGCAGGCACCAGCTCTGTCCCCACGTCCTCCCATTAATCCACCTTAGAAAATGAAATTCAACCTCCGACAAGCCAAGAGATAGTAGGATTCTGGTCAAATGGTTTTTCTAGTTAACGAATTAAAAGACTGGTTTGTGCCACTATTACCTTCCTTGTCCTTTCAGGATGTCTGAAGTCCAGCCAGCCATTCTTATGACTCAGTTCTCCTTGTTTTAGAATGTCGTCACAAGGGCAAGAGGTTAATTTTAAGTACTGATTTCAGACATTATGCCTCAAAGTGAAATATTGTGGAAAAATTTTCTTTGATGGCAAGAACAGATGGCTGAGGGTTCCTTTTTTCACAAAAGGATATGCTCAAGGAAAGCAGGACCAGAAAGTACTTCCAACTTCCTACAGAGAACTTCCTTTTAAGTATCAATCTATAACAAGTCAACATACCATTATCTATTTTACTTTAGAAAAATAAATCTTTACATATAGTAACAGCCATAAGTTTAGAACAGAGAAAAATTTTCAGAACTGGGTAGCACAAATGAATATTCCTGGATGGTTTCTGGTTAAAATTCTTATTTAAGATACACCTTTAAACTGTGACAAATGAGTATTCTGGTACAAAAAAAATTGCATAAAATTTGAAATGTTTCATTTACATTTCATACCAAAAAGAACCCATTTCATATAAATTTTGAAAGTAAATGCAAATCTGTATTTACCCCTTCAGATCACTAAGAATTGGGGAAACTGGCTTCCTGTCCCATTCCCCAGGGGTTGCCAAAACCCTGCTTTGGGTGCCACTTCATCCCAGTGTCCTGCACTAGCTCTTTCTGTGGTCCCTACGCTGAAGACGTCATGCATTACTCCCTAAACTACTCAAAATGGCATGTGTGTGGTGTAAAGGTCTTGCAGAACTATGACCCCCTTAGGCCATGTTTTAAAGCATTCTTGCCTCCTCCTAATCAGTCCACAAGCAAAATATGTCAAGTATGGACAAGTCTAAACTTTGTTCCAAGGTCTCCCACTCTTTAGAGTCTTGGCAAGGTGCTTTCTCTGGCCCTATTGTTTCTGTAGTTTACAAATTAGTGCCACCACCTCTAAAAACAATTCAGATGGCAAAACTGAAGCACAACTCGAGAAAGCAAATCTCGAGACTATGCAAATGCAAACCACACTAGGTCTAGTTGTAGCAATCAGCACTTACAAGTTTACTTCATATGAAGAATGATTACGTATTTCCTTTGCTTCAGGACACTGGACTGTTTCCCCATTAAACCAATTTAGTCATACGAACATCTTCAAAGTACATTGTTTATGTTCAAGCATTACAGAAAAATTAAATATTTCACTTTATATTAAATTTTTATTCTATATTTTAGAATGTGGAAATTTTTAAATTAAAGCCACAACTTAAATCACATGCCTCAAAAAATTCTTTCATAATTGAGATTTTATTGGTTGTTTTGAGAAGTACACAGACATTTCAATTTGTACACAATTCTTAACGTACGTACCAAAAACCTAGCCATGAAGTTGTGTTTCTTTTCTAAAGTTATTCCAGTGACTTTCCAGCTTAAAATTTGAAGGCTGATTTTCCTCAATAAAATATTGAGTACCAATATATTCAAATGTTGATATGCTGACATCAAAGTCTCACCGATTCACAATTTAATATCATACACTACGCAATCAAATTTTCAATCGCTCACAGCACGTTAACAGTTACTAGGAAACCTGGACTACCGTGACAAAGATGTTACATGAAATTCTGAGGGAGAGCCAAGATCAAGGAGTGGTTTTCTTTAGGAAACAATTCTACCAAAAACATGGAATAGAAGTAATTTAAATGTTCAAGACATAGTAAATGCACAATTGACTCCAAACTGCCATTTAGTATGCTTTGTGTTACAGGATATAAAAACTACCCCCATCTATGGAATGTTAAGCTGACACCCAAGACAATCAAAGCCTCCTATATTCAATATTCCATTATTTTCTGGTTGTACCAAAAAATAAACAACCAGCAAATGATTTCACCTCTTAAAAAAAAGCATTTACACTTAAAAAATGGGATGAGGTGGAATTCCCTCCTTCTTAAAAATGTTTCTAGAGCTACTAAAAAACTTGCATTTACAAAATAGTTGATAAAAATATTCCTCTGGATTGTACAAGAAGGGAGACAGGGACCACTGATAAGACATGGTGTATGATATTAATCAGACTTGGCTTCTTTCTCTCCTGCTTCATCAGAGGCTGGACTCTGCAAATCAAAGGAAAAATGATGTTAAAGCATTTGGTTTGTGTCATTGCTATAATCTTTGAGATATTTAGCATTTAACTGCATCTTACTTACAAATATAACTACCAGATCTCAAAAACAGTGGAACCTCATTATTTGTAGATTCTGTGTTTGTAAATTCCCCTCCTCACTAAAATTTATTTCTAACTCCCAAATCAACACGCATGGTACTTTCATGGTCCTGTGCACACAGAGCAGCTAACCGTAAGTCGTCCAAAACGCACACTGGCAGCCGAGGTAGTTCTGCCTTGTTTCAGTTCTAATACTGTAAACAAGCAACTTTTTCACGGTCTATTTAGTGCCACACATTTCACATATTTTTCCTGCCCTTTTTTTCTTTTGGATGATGTAGTAAAAGTACAAGAATGTTGTGACGTGACTCATGGGGAAAATACACATGAAGGATAACTTCATTTGGACGCGTTACAATGAGGTTGCTGTTGGCCCTGAGTTCACTGCTAATCTATCGACAACACATATTAAACAGAAACACACATAAATAAGGTTATAAAAACAGGATTACATCAGTTCTATAGACGACAATTTGAAAGAGACTGGAATATCTGTTTAAAGTCCAAAGGTCATGTGAAAGAAAAAAGTGTCATACCATTTAATGGATTAAATCTTTTTATATTAATGAACCCCATGTACAATATAGATGATACATCTGTCACTAGTTAAATTTTGAATAAAATTTCTTGTTCACTTGTTTAAAAAATAATCCATTTATGTATTTTTTTCCACAAAAAATTCACTTGGGGTTATTATATAGTAACTTTCAATGTTATAAAAAATAAAGACTGCCTCATCAGTTACACGAAAGTACACAATTTATTATCTACTGTTCAGAGCCGAAAATCAACAACACATAAATGTTCCCAACCTCCTCATTTTTAGTTTCTCCGTTCTCTGCAGGTAAATCTTCTTTAGCTTCTTGGTTAGCCACTTCGGCTTGTTTGCCCTTTGCTCCCCTTTTCCCTTTTGTTTGCACTTTTTTGTCTGCAGATTTATCCTGTGACAGAACAAAAGTATATATTTTGAGCACAAAGATCACGCTAACATTTGCTGACCTGCTACACAGGATCCACATCAGTTGCCGTTTTAACACTGTCATACATCAGCCCTGATATGACACGTTTTACACGAGCCTCCCTTCGGCGCACCCGTCATCAGGACATGCACGCGTGTAAGAACCTGACTGCTTGCCTCTTGGGCCTCTGATGATCACACCTGAAGCCTGACAACACCACTCCTGTACCTTCTCCACCACCCACTGACTGCTCCCTGAAGCTCTGCACCACGGAACAAACGAGATGGAGAACACCTGGAGGAGTCTCTTCCCACTGGAACTCCCAAATTTCTTTTAGGCATGAATAACCAAACTGTCCAATACCCACTGTCCTGCCAAGACATTTACCCTCACAGTGAGGCTGACCACCTGAAAAACACAGCACACTGTCAGGCTGACTACCCTGCTATGCACACTCCCTTAGTATCATGTAATGAATAGCTAAAAGGATCAATTTTGAGTTTATTGTTTCGTTTAGGTGTTTGAAGACTCTGAAAGCCCACGTGTTAGTTGATTATGAAAATAAAATAGGTTCAAAATGTAAGCCACTTTAAAGCAATATAAAATGATATTTTTGGATATCATGCTTCAACGGTGAACAAATATTCAACATTTATTTCCTGTAAATAAAATAGCGACATCTAAATTAAATTAACTCAGCTCATTGGTAAGTTGTATAAAAGACCCCTATCGGTACTGACCGATTCTTGAGTTTAACGACCATAAAGACACACAGGTAGATCTCACAAACTTCAATGCTGAGAGGATTAAAATCAGTATCCTTAACAGTGGAGAAATTCCATAAAGACAGTACAATGACTAATAATTTAGTATCTTTAGGGTAAATAATACATTATGTAAACACACACACACTTGTTTCACACAAGCTACCATGAAATGTAATAGCTTCTGTACTTACAAACTATTCATTTGCGACCTGATTTCTTTATATTTCTTATTAATTTTATAACCACTACTGCAGTATCTTAAATATGTAATAAAAACCTTAAAAGTTAAAATATGCAATAGCCTGGACTGAAATAGTACTTTTGACTATTAGCTAAATGAAACAAAATCAATACCTTTCCCTACTGTATTTCAACCTTTAAAATGTTTACTTCTAAAGTCAAAAGCACACAACGGGATACATGTGCTCCGAAAACTGCGTGTCTATCCCACAGGATCATAATCAACTCATCAAAAGCTTTACCTCTGTTCAAAGCTTTGATCAATTATGAAGACAAAGCTGTATTACATAAAGTGAAGAAAAAAGCCACTCTCCCACGTCTTTTCCTTTGGACAACCCGAATTGACAGGTTGCTCCTCAAGAACACTTAACATGAAGCCTACGGCCAGGTCAACGTGAACAAGCCCGATCCCGTCTCATCTTGGAAGTTAAGGAGTGTTGGGCCTGGTCAGTACTTAGATGAAAGATCACCTAGGAAAGCTAGGTGCTGCAGGTATAATAAAAAATAAGGGATTGTAAGCTGACGAAGTCCTTACAATCTGTGAGGTCAACCAAGAGTTGCCTCGCCTAAAAAATAAAATAATGAAAAAATTTAAAAAGTACATCATTAAAAAGGGGAAAAAAAAAGTACACTTGACATACAGACTTACCTGTTGACCTGAGACAGAAAAAAAAATGTTGCTTACATTTGAAGTCCCAAACAGGAGATACAATTTGAAGTTTTCATTAAAAACAAAACAAAACCTTAGAAGTCAAAATATATACAGATAAATACAAAATTTAAAAGGGAACCAGGCATAGTATTTCAACCAACTGGTTTATTAAAAAAGCGAAAAAAAAAAAGATGAGTAATAATAGTACATTGTTCCTGCCAACATTTCCCAACAGGACCAGCTATTTTACCCCCAGCCTTCAAGAAGTTTCTGGAGTACTCTGTGTACAGAAAATTACTGCATCATCTTCTGGTGTGAGAACTTCTAAGCTGCCATACTATGCTTATACCTTTCTCCAAACCTATTTTAGAAAACAATCATAAAATAAACTTTCTATTAAAGGAAGACGCAGATTTTGACACTCAGCTCTGCACCATGTTTAAAGTAACCAAACAACAAAATTAAAAACAAAAAGAAAACCCCAAAACTGTGATTATGCAAGCTTCCATCCATACTTTTAGGAAAGGAATGGTGGCCCTATAGACAGGTTTTTGTTTTGTTTGGAAATTTCAAATAGCAAATTAATTCACTAAATTTTGAGCGAATAGAGATTAATCACACCGTGAATTTCCCCTGAAGAACAAGGAGAACTTGGCAGAGGGTGGTTTCAATGCTATATCCAAATACAAAGAGATGATTTACACATGTTCTACTTGCCCAACTTAAGTTTTCAAATGTACATAGCCCCAAGACCTTCATTCCAAAGACCTGCAATGTGAATTGTGCAATCACGAATCTATTCCAGAGCAACAACCATCACTCGTTATGGCTAACTCAAAGCCTGCGAAGAAAAAATGATTTATTGAAGTCCTTCACACTTAAGTGCAAACGTACTTTTAGGAAACTGTTAGTGCCGTTCTCAGAGAAGACAACTCTTGGCCTACCCACACACATAAGATCAGATCCCCCTACCTTGGCTTGCTGACTTCACATGCAAAAACTGACACGTTCTCGTGGCCTCAGTCCTGGCTTCGCTGTTACTATCAACGTGCAAGCATGCAACGCACACACATGCACTGACCATAACGTACACAAAGAATGGGTTTCCTTTGTGTACTCGAGTTAATATTTAATATTCCTCGTCGTCTGGTTTCCTAAATCCTGCAGCAGCGTTCACGTGACACTATATGCCAGTAAGCCAGGAACACATAAAACCATATCCATTATATTTCACCCAGACCAGAAAATTTACTTAAGTCGTTCAAAACCAAGTTTACACAAACGGGATAAAACCTCCACTTCTCAGGAGTGGAATGTAGTGACCAACCACTCTGACACACTCCAGGCCGGGATCTTAGTCGCCGACAACAGCTTTTTAGTGCAGGAAAAGTCCCGTCGAGCAGCCCGGGGCCCTCGGAGGACACCACGGGCTGGTCGGAGCTGGAAACCCACCTTTCCCGCCGCCTTTTTCGGCTTCGTCTCCACTTTTGCGGGCGCGGGTTTCTGAAAGGCAAAGGGAGCCCTGAGTGTCTCGCGGGGGACGAGCCCAGGGAGCAGAAACGGGGCCCGGGGCGCTCGCTCCCTACTCACCGCGGACAACCTCGCCGACCTCCGCTTGGGCTTCGGGAGAGAAAGGGGGAGACGTGAGCTCGGAGTCGGCGCGCTCGCATCCCCCAGCGAGCCCCCCGATCGTCCCTCCCGCCCCCCACCCCAGGCCGGGGAGCGAGCGGGGGCTCTCACCTCCTCCTTCGCCGCCCCCTCGGCGGAGCTGACCTGCGGGAGGAAGCGGACGCGAGTGAGCGCAGCCCCGCGCGCCCCGCGAGAACAATGCCCGGCCGCGTGACGTCACGGCTTCCCGCCGCCGCGTTCGAATCGCCCACCCGGCCGGGCCCCCGGCCGCCGAACGTTCCAGAGCGCCGCGCCCGGGCCCGCGCACGCCCGCACCCGCCCGCCTCCCCTCCGGCCGCGGCGCGCCCCAGGGCCCAGCGCGGCCGCGGTCCCGGCCGGCCCGGCCCCGGCGGGGGGCGTGTGCGGGCCCGGGCGCCCTCACCTTCCTCTTGGGCATCGTGGCGGCGGGCGGGCCGGGCGCGCGCCGGGAGCCTGTGCGATCCGGGCCTGCCTGGCAGCGAGCGCTCCTCCCGCCGCCCGAGCTGCTGCGACCCGCGCCGGGGGCGGTGGGGGAACCGGATGGAACCGGATTGCGAGCCCGCCCCCTCCTCCTCCTCCTCCTGCCCCTCCTCCCCCTCCCCCCGCGTTCCCGGGCCGCCGGCGCCCCCTCCTCGCCGGCCCGGCCGGCCCGTCCCCCGGCCCCTTCCTATTGGCTGCTGAGCCCGCCCCGCCGCGACCCGCGCTCGGGATAGGTCAGGCTGCCCGTCACTCGTCCGCTACGCCCCGCCCCCGCCGCCGTCTCGCTTGGCCCCGGACCCCGGCGGGGGGCGGGGCCCCGGAAGCGGCGCTCGCCTCACGGTAGTTTGAAGAGGAGCCGCAAAGTGCGGTCTGCGCGCCGATTGGCGGGCCCGCGCCACGTGGTCGGCGGCGGCCCCCGCCCACCGCTCCGGGAGGCCAGGCTCTCCCGCTCCGCAGGCCCGCGGGGGGCGGCCTGGTGCGCAGGCGCGGGCCCGGCGGCGGCGGGCCCCGGCGGCGCGAGGCACCTCTGCGCACGCGCGGGGCTCCGCGGCTGCATTCCCACCCCCGGGCGGCTCCGGGTCCGCACTTTCCCGGGAACCTCCTGTTGATCCTGCATTGCTGGAGAAGCCGGGGGTGCAGGAGGCCCGACTGGGGCGCCTGGGGGGGTCCCTGAGTCGCGGCCTGCACTGCCCCCGGGTTGTGTCCACCTGTGGACCCCTCGGGCCGGGTGCACGCCCCCTCCGGCTCGTGCACCTTTTTCACTCGTTGCACACACGATTGCACGCTCAAACGTGGGCGCTGGCACAAGCACGACATTGAGAGAAAGGCGCCGGACCCCAAAGAAAACACACTATGCGATTCCACTCACTGAGCGTACAAGGGCAGGCACATCGAGCCTGTCCGGGAGGAGTCCGGATGCTGGCCCCTGGCTGGCGGGGGCTCGGAGCTAGGCACTGGGAGAGAGGACAGAGCACCGTCGTGGGAGGGTCACGTTCAGTTCTGGGTCTGGATGGTGGTGGTTCTGCTGTGTTCACTTCCTATTAATTGATGCGCGTGCAGGCCCATAGATAAGTATATGTGTGCACGTACATATTTGGTTATATATCAACTGTAAAGTGTTAAAAGATTTTCTCTCTTTTTGGGCCAACATGTCAGAATCAAGATGTCATACAAATGCAACTCCTCAACTTTTCGTGGCCTCCTTCGTGTGTGCATCCCAGAGGCTGCACTTGACCTTCTAAGGAGGTATCCCTTCTCCAGTTTCCCGGGGGTTCCAGCCCTGATGATTTTTCTCATCTGTGTTTTCCGCCTGGCCTCTGAAGGCATTTCAGTTTGTGATGCCTGTGGTGTAAGCGTGAGGGAGATATAGATGCCACCTTTTATATTTCTGTTTATTTTGGGGGAAAATGTGGATGTGGCGCAAAATTTCAAGAGTAGAAAATGGTTTCAGAGGAGTCGCTCTTCCACTTCTGTGCTCCCAGATTCTAATTCTCCCAAGAAGCAACTGACGCTGCTGCTGCTTGTGTATCTTTCAGGAGATATTGTATACATATGTGATCAAATGTGTGTGTGTATATTTTCATTTCCCCTTATTTTTTATACCGTTTGGTATAAAAAATGCATTTTCCGCTTAGTAATGGAGGTTGTTCCATAGTACTGCTTTTAAAATTCCTTCTTATTATTCTTTCATTGTCCACTGTGAAGATGTACCAAACATTTCAAAATCAGTTCTCTACTGACTGGACACTGCTCTTATAAAGGATGCTGCAGTGAATGACCATGTACTTATGTGTCATTTGGCACATTGTTTAAAACAACAAACTGTGCTTGCAGAACCCTATTTGGGCTTCAATTATTTTTATTATAAAGTTCGCTTAAAACTTTGAAAACTCTCACATGCTCAACCCCTACCTTAGATGAGGCCCCTCTGTATTTTGCAGCATCTTATATTACCTTTTTGGAAAAGGTTTGAAATGGTACATACACCATCATTACTTCAAGCATAACATTATTTTATATTATTTAACAATTGAATGAACACCCATAAATCTGTCATCCAACCTTGGAACTAAGACATGGACAATTATCTAGATAAACCAATGCGTCCCTTTCAAATACTTTGTATTCTGGCAATTACTTACAGCACTTATAGTTATTTGTTTAGCTAAGCCCACAGGAGAATAAGGATGGGAGACATTTTGTTCACCATCATTTTACACCTTGCACAATTTTTTACACAATTTTTAAATTGTGGTAAAAAAACATTTCATAAAAATCACTTGCTTTACATGTAAAATCCAATGATTCTTAGTAAATCTACATAGTTGTACAATCGTCACTACAATCCAGTTTTAGAACATGCAAAATACCTGGAAAAGATTCTTACTGGCCATTTTCAGTCAATCTTGGTCATTCTCTCAATCCCCCCAGGCAATCACTGATCTGCCTTCTGTCACTATAGTTTAAAATCTCCTCGAAAGACACTTTTAAAAGAATGAAAAGACAAGCTGCAGACTGGGAGGAAATATTTGCAAAGCACATACCAGATAAAGGACTTGTATGTAGAATGAACTCAAAACTCTATGCAATTCTAAGAAAATAAACAACTTGGTAAAAAAGGGGGCAAAAAATTTGAATATACTCCATCAAGGAAGATATAAGAATGACAAATACATGAAAACCTGCTCAATATCAGTAATCATTAGAGAAATGCAAACACAGCAAAAAACCCAAAAAACTCATTTATAATGAGATACCACTACACACCTATTGGAATGATTAAATTTAAAAAACTGACCATATCACATATTGACAAGGGCGTGGAGGACCTGGATTCAAATCCTGCGGGTTGGAATGTAAAATGATACAGCCACTTTGGAGAATAGTTAAGCAATTTCTTAAAAAGCTTTTTTTTCTCTTCTTTTTAGGGGAATTATATCTTCAAAAATGTCAACAATGTAAGAAAAGGCAAAGGAAGACAATGGAAATGTTCCAGATTAAAGGAGGCCAAAGAGACATGTTAATTAAATGCAATACCTAACCTTGGACTGG
This sequence comes from Cynopterus sphinx, assembly GCA_030015415.1. Classification (NCBI taxonomy): domain Eukaryota; kingdom Metazoa; phylum Chordata; class Mammalia; order Chiroptera; family Pteropodidae; genus Cynopterus; species Cynopterus sphinx. Next base: position 3,100,738 of record CM057380.1, on the reverse strand, counting down.
ATTTTGTATTGGGGGGGGGAAATGCTACAAAGGACATTCTTTAGTCAACTGAAAAACATGGAAACACAAATGGCAGACAGATAAAAGTATTGTATCAATATTAGCTTTACTGAAGTTGATAAATGTACTGTGATTATATAAGAGAATATTCTTAGTGATACAGTAAGAGAAGAAACGTGATAAAGCAAATGGGGTAAAATGTTAAAGTAGGTGAATCTCAGTAAAAGCTATTGGGTGTTCTTGACACTTTTTATTTTTTGCAACTTTTCTATATGTTTGAAATTATTTTTTAAAAAGCTAATAAAAAGTTTATTTAGAGATAAAATTTTGGGTATAGTATATACACCTTGTGGAAATTTGAGGTTTAAATGAAGTCTATAATCTGCAGTAATAAGCAGATTAATATTTATCCTACTGAATTTTGCATATTCAGAAGGCTTAGCATAACAAATGGAATAAAAACATTTTTAAAGTTATTTGGTTCTAGCATATTTTTTAATTGAGGTGAAAGTCACATAACATGTAGTGAACCATTTTAAAGTGTACAGTCCCGGGGCATTTGGTGTGTTCAGTGTTGTTTGGCCATTCTCTAGCCACATCAACAGTGCTATCTTTAAGAATCATTTAATGTTTGCATTAAAAAGTTTTTCATAACTGCTTTTTTAACAAGTTAAAAAAACAGGTAAATAGCTCAAATTATAATCTGTTATATTTTTCTCTCTGATTAGCTCCTCACACACACATGCATATGTATATGCACGTGTGCGTGTGCACACGCAGAGAGTGCTTGACTAGATGGTATTATGCTAAGAGAAATAAATCGGACTGAGAAAGACAAATACCATAGGATTTCACTTATATGGTGGAATCTAAAAACAAAATCAACAAGCAATCAAAACAGAAACAAACTTACAGATACAGATGGGAGGGGGGTTGAAGGAAGATGAGTGAAAAAGGTTAAGGGATTAAGAAGTACAAATTGGCAGGTACAAAACAGTCACGGGGATGTAAAGTACAGGATAGGGAATATAGTCAATCATATTATAATAACCATGTATGATGCCAGGTGGGTACTAGACTCATCAGGGGGTTCACTTCGTAAGTTATATAAATGTCTAATCACTATGTTGTACACCTGAACTAATACAATAGTAAACGTCAGCTGTAATTAAAAGAATGCTTAAATATTCAGCTCTACTAAAATGCAATTTTCGAAGAGCTCCTCATACTTCATGCATTGTTAGCTACCCTGGATCCTAAAACAGGCTGCCAACATGCAAGACGTGTCCAGGACTCTGAAAGCTAATAAGCACTGCAATAGCTGTCAAATTTGTGCATTCTAGGTAGCTGCCTGAGCTTAGTTTGTGCCAGTGACAGATTCAAACACTGCTGATTGTTCTTAATTTGCTCTGAATATTGTTGTCCCCCTAGTTCCTGCTAGAAAGACGGTCAGTCTGCTCTTTGATTCAATCCTGTATGTGGCCTTCATCCTCATCCTCATCCTCATTTTCATTTAGTAAAATTAAGTTCTTGAAGCTAAGAATAGGTAAAGTCAGTCCCCACTAATTGGTTCTCCTCTGTGTCCCCTCACTGTCTTGGGTGTACTGAGGCCACCTTGTTTCACCTTGCATTTCAGCACTGACTTCTGGGTGTGCCTGTCTTGAGAGGAATCCAGGTTGTGTTGGCCGCCTTCTGTGACTGACCCTAAGTCACTCAGTTTTGAACTCATCCCTAGGACTAGACTGATTCATATTGAGATACTTTGGCTTTCACATTTTCTTTCCTTATGTTAGTAGAAAAAGTCTGCCTTCAGGTGTTGGGGCTCCTTTTGAGGGCTGTCCAAAGACAGCAATGGGAGAGACCTGAGTTATTCAAATTGGGTTGCCTCTGAAGGTCAGGTCCTCTCCCACCACTGCTGCACAGTCAAAGACATTTTCCGGTGATTTTTGTCAAATTCTTGCCTCACCAGGAATTGGTGATCCTCCTCCTAGGGGTATATGGTAGAGGGATATTGGTGTAGTAGGAGTGGGGAACAGTCGACACTCTCCTTTAGTTTGTGCAGACTCAAAGGGGCCACTTGCCTCTGTGCATCCAAGCCAAATACAAACAGGAGATTGCAGCAAAGAAAGTAAAGATTTATTTCAAGAACTGGCATAAAGCCCAGAGACGAAGGTGAACTAGTGCTCCCCCAAACCGGGCTCCCCAGTGGCCTCTAGTGGCTGAGTTATATGAGAAAATCATTAATCATGGTTACTATGGGAGCTAGGGTCATGGGCTCCACTGATTGGTCAGGGCTAAGGCAGACAGCAAATGATCATGGCATTAGGTCCTGATGTCAGTCATGACATTGTTCTGTCTGGTTCCAAGGAGATGTGGTCTGTGGGGCCATTCCATTCCATGAGTCTGGAGGTGAAACCTAACTCAGGCCAAGGGTTATTTTATTTGACTAAAGCCTCATTCTAGTTTGAGGTTTGGCTATTGTATCTTGGTCACGGTTGATAGATCTGAAGCTTTAATCTTAAGTGAGTTTGATGCTGACCAGAACCTAATGCCCTAATGGCTTAATGATTGATTAAAAGAGTGGACACATGGTATACATACAGGTAGGAGGATCTAGTGGAAAGAATGTCTGTCTCTTGTTTTGGTCAGTTCAGCATCACCTACCAGCCAAGACGCCTTTCCAAGGAAATAATTCACTCTATTGGTATGAATTAACTTCACCTCACATGTTTTCTTGAAACAGAAATTTGTAGAACCACAGCTCCTTGATTCATTTCAATTAGGTATTAGTCCTCAGACTCCAGTACGCCAGAAGAGGCAGCTAGACATCTTTTGCTTTATTTACTATATACATCAATGTGAATTGGGATTATTTTGCCGTAAAACCTCATCTTCACCTTGTGGACAAAAAAAAGGGGCCACATACTATACCTAACAAGCTCAGGGGAGGCCAGCATAGAGAGCCCTACAAACTCAGAGATTGAAATCAACCACATAGAATGGTCTGAGTTTAAAAATTCCTAACTAAACGTGTGTCATAACAGGTGGTCAAATCCTAGGCCTGTAGCTTCCTTGACAAAGGTTAATATTTACCTTAAGTGAGCCTGTCTATTGTCTTTTTGCATCTAAGATAACATACCCTTGGAATATCCGAGTAATCCCTTTTCTGGACCACAGAACCCCTCATTGTTACCATGTTCCCTGAATACCACATCTCTGTGCTGTAAATGTTAATTATTAACTCTACTCACCCGTGTATGTGTCTCTCCATTCTTTTTTCCAGTCTCAGAGATTTCCCCATTTTGCTTTCTCCTGACCCCTCATTACCACCCATGTATTTCATGTAACCCGCCTTAGATTTCCTCCTTTGAGTATGATGTATAAAATAAGCAGCAATACTGTCATTCTAGGGGGGCATTTTCATAAACTATTGAGATTTTGCTTCTCTGCAATTGTTGTCAGTTTGGCTTAAACGAACTCATTTCTTTCCTTGAGAGCCCTAAATATAGGTTAAGTATTTTTATTCCAGGCTGATTGTCAATAGTGATTTTTAAATTTATTTTTATTTATTTAATTATTATTTATGCCTATGGCACCTGGTCTTCCCAGGTGGTCTCCCATCCAAGGATGGACCAGGCCCCACCCTGCTTAGCTTCTGAGATCAGAGGGGATTGGGCTTGTCCAGGGTGGCATGGCCCTAGACCATGGACCGTGTTTCCACAGGGGTGGGCACCCAGGACCTTCTGCGTGTAAAGCAGACGAGCTCACTGCTACACTGTGGAACCACGTCCCTAAACAGTGACTTTTACTTCTTCTTTTCCTTTTTGAGACACTTCTGTTTCAGGTACAGGGTTTTGTAAGTCGCTCAGACTTAGGACAGCGCTTATTTATGAACCGTACAGTCACCTACACTTACAAAACCTGTCTCTTTCCAGTTACCTGCCGTTAGTTCCCCGGAGGGCCATTCTCTACTTCCAGACCGATTTCTTGAGCACTAAAAAGCGAGCCCATTTTTTTTAAAAAAAGCACTAAGCACAGCCTCTCCCACGTGGGCGGCAGACACAGCCCGGGAGGGAGGGCACAGGGGCCTGCCTCCCTGGTCCTGCGGGGGGACAGGTGTGTGCGCATCTGTGTGGGTGGTGGTGGGAGGGGTGGGTGGTGCAGGGGGTGCGTGGGTGCCCAGGCTACGGAGGCCGGGAGGGCCGAGCGCGGCGGCGCAGTGCGCAGGCGCGGCCGGGCCGGGCCGGGCCAGGCGGGCCGGACGGGCCGGATCGGGGCCGGGCCGGGCCCCAGGGCGCCGGGATGAGCGCGGAGGCGGCGGCGGCGGGCGGCGGCGCGTGGCTGCTGGTGCTGAGCGTGGTGTTCGGCTGCAGCGCGCTGCGGACCCTGCTGCCGGCGCTGTCGGGCCTCGTGAGTGTCCGCGGGGCCCCGGGCGCCCCGGGGTGCTGCGCGGGCCTCGGGCCTCCCCGCGCGGGGCCCGGAGCCGGGGCGGGGTGCGGGGGGTGCGATGCCCCCATCCCGTCCTCCTGTCCCCTCCCCTCCCCGCGGGGTGCGCGGGCCCGGTCCCTGCTGCGTGACCCCCTGGGGTTGCCCCCGAGCCCCCTGCAGCACGAAGCGGGGGTCCGCGGTCCACTCGGCGGGGGGCGCGTGCGGGACGGACACGGGCGCTCTCCCCCCCATTCCCACCGACCCCCTACCCCCCAGGAGGGCCGCAAGGGCCGGACACGCCGCCGCGGACTGAACCCTGGGAACCCTGGGGCACCTGCGGCACCTGCGGCACCTGCGGCCCCTGCTCCTCGCAGCCTCGTCCCGGGAGCGGCGCCTCCCGCCTTTCCCCTCCCGGCGTCAGCGGCCGGTGGGGCAGGGCGTGGGCTCCTCCGCGCTTTGTTCTGCCTGATTTGCCCAAAGCCCCACTTCGGGGCCTTACTCCGTAGCCTCCTTGTTCTGAGCCTTAGGCACTCCTCTCTGAACCCCACCCCGTCCGGATCGTCCCCGGTGCCGCCTCGTCCTGAAGAGGATGTGGCCAGCCCTTCGCCTTCCATCAAGGACCCTGGAAGAGCAGGCCCCTGCCCTCTTCCTTCTTTTTAAAAAAATCGTGGTAACAGTGAACCTCAGCTGTACCGTTTTAGTCATTTTCGGGTGTAGAGGTCAGCAGCATCAGGTATATTCGCACTTGGGGTGGCTTTCACCACCGTCCGTCTCCAGAGCTTTTTCGTCTCCCCAAACCAAAGCTGTGACGGTTAAAACAGTCCCCAATCTCCCTCTTCCCAGCAGCCACCGTGCTGCTTTCTGTCTCCCTGACTCTGTCTACTCTAAGTACCTCCCAGAAGTGAAATCTCACAGGATGTGCCCTTCTAGGTCTGGCTGAGTGTCTTTAGGGGTCATCCCGTTGTAGCTTGTGTTAGGATTGCATTCCTTTTTGAGGCGGAATACTATTCCATGTATGCATATAGCACATTTTATGTGTTTGTCTTTCCGTGGATATTTGGGTGGTTTGCACCTTTTGACAGTTATGAGTCATGCTGCGAAAACATTGGTCATCCGTGTCTCTTCTTTAGGGAAATGCCTGTTCAAGTCCTTGTCCCTTTTTTGAATTGGGCATCAGGAGCTGTCCCCGGCAGAAGGGCACCCTCTCTAGACTCACAGCAGGAGTGAGGGGCTATTTATTTTATTTTTATTTTTGTCGCTCGGTTTGGAGTATTTCTTTATATGTTCTGGATACTGACTCCTTTTTAGATGTGTGATTTGCGGATATTTTCTGCCATTTTGTCATCTTCCTGTCCATTTTTCTTGCACCATCGCTTCCATTCTTCCTATGTACCCCAAACCGTTTTACAAACGTTGGAGCCACATGCAACTAACTGCACGGGCTCAAAGAGGCTATGAACTGTGTGTCCTTTCCTATTCGCTGAGGGGGAGGTTGAAGTGCGTATTTAGGATATCGCAGCAGCTGTGATGGGTAAGACCTGTCATCCTCTCAGGCTTCTTCACCAAGCCCACACCAAACCCATTCTCTGCAGCTAGTCCATTGTCACAAGAGGTCACTGCTGTTGTCTAGACCGGGTTAAGGCTTGCGCGTTATAGGGATGGGTATTCATCATTTAGATGAAAGAGGATTGGGCTTGACCTTGGATCCCTGTCATGTCCTGTGCTGCTTCCCACAGGCTGTATAACCCGTCTAACCGCAAACAGCTTTCTTATAGCTCTTTCTCCTGGGTTTTAACAGTATTTGTCGGGATTGCTAGCTGGGTTCAGAAGGATGACACATAACGATCTTAGCAGAGCACAGCCTCATCATTGGTGTCCAAAACAGGGAAAAGGAGGGATCATTTCCACCTGGGTTTGCGGTGAGGGTCTGTGAAAGCTGCAAGGAGTGCATTGGTCCGGGGTAGGTGGGAAACTGCTCTTGCACGACCATTAGAGGCTGTCCCACCGCAGCCCGGGTTTCAGGGTGCAAGTGGGAGAGACACCCCAGGAGAAGCCGTTGACTGGGAAGGGGCCAGGGCCTGTACTTCAGACCGGGACCCTCCCTGGAGTGTTTCTGATGCTTTCTGTCCAGCCAGAGCAGGGGCAGCATGCTTGGTGTGGGGTGCAGCGGGCAGGGGGGAGAAAATGTCAGGTCCTTGTACCGGAGTGACAGCTCTGGGGATGAAATGATTTTCATTTTATAATTACAATTTTACAGTAATAGTGAAAGTGACATTTGGACTATTACAATCCACAGGCCTGTCTGCAAGAGCTAAAATATGGTGTGAATAGTGATTCAGATTGGAGGGAGTTTCTGCGGATGTTGTAGACAGCAGGACCAGGACAGGGCAGCAGAGGCTGGCTATGTGGGAAAAGGGCAGCTTCCCTGGTGGAAAGGGATAGGTTGGTGGAGGAGGTGGGGGAGCATGTGGACCCCACGTGGAAAGGTGCTGATGCCACCTGTCCTCGCCACCAGATGTCCAGGGTGCTGCAGAAGGATGCAGAGCAGGAGTCTCAGATGAGAGCCGAGATCCAGGACATGAAGCAAGAGCTGTCCACTGTCAACATGATGGATGAGTTCGCCAGATACGCCAGGCTGGAAAGAAAGATCAACAAGATGACGGATAAGCTCAAAACTCACGGTACTTTCACTCGTCCTGTGGACAGCTTCGTAAGAGCTGATTCTAGAGGAATCTTTGCATAGATATTCGGAGAATATGTGTGTCGATTCTTGGGTGATCCAGGACCCTCTCGGAGTTCCTTCAGAGTCAGCTTGTTATGCTGTCATGTTCAAATCCAGCACTTTTCTGAGAGAAGCTTAGACAGAATCTCACAGTGGATGCTCAGGGGCTTTCTCCACCCTCTAGAAAATTCCAGCAGTGTCCTTCTCTGAGGGTAGGGCTCAGCTCTCACTCATCTATCTTTACGTTTGCCCTGGCTGTAGCAGTCTGCTGTGATGAGGACCGTTTTCACAGGGCACTGTGTGCTGAGAGCGGGCATGGTGATGGAGCTGTCCCCAAAACATGCAGAGGTTCCCACAGAGTCCCCTTGTGGATTAGTGTGCAGTGTAGACTGGGAAATCGGGGAGGAGCATTTAGTCCTGTTGGTAAATGCACTGTAAAAGGAATCTCCGATTTAGATGAATGGCTTTAAGGGTTTTCAGAATTAAAGCTTCACGTCTCACAGTCTGTGTGTGATTCTGTTTTAAATAATGACATAGTGGGTGACTTGTAAGAAGTTCAGTTTTGTGTTATCTACACAATTAGAAAATATTTCGAAGTAAGTACACGTTCCCATATGTGCTTGAATGTTTTCAGGACCGATGTGATTGTTTCCTCTCGTTTTCCCTTTCAGTGAAAGCACGGACCGCTCAACTGGCCAAGATAAAGTGGGTCATGAGTGTTGTTTTCTACATATTACAAGTAAGCGTCCTTTTGTGCCACCTGGGGTCATCGAGGTTGACAATGGACCGTTCTCTGGGACGTGCAGCCCCCAGCATGCAGGTGTCGGAATTCGGGCTTTCCGACATTCAGCTGCTGTGCCACGTGGTCGTGCCAGCGTGTGACTCTGAAAAGTCTGGGAATTTATGAGTCAGGCTGAAAGAAAGCCTTTCTCTAGATCAGAGTGGTGAAATATTGAGATTTTAAAGCAAACGAGAGCTGAAACCACTTCCCTGCAGTTCTTTATAGGGCCCTTATTCCAGTAGGGGCTTGGGAGGCTGCGGGGTGAAGTGATAGAAACTTACTTGAACATTGTGTTTTGTGAGATGGTCAGTGACTTTGGCCATTGCTTCTCGCGTGGCGTTCAGGTGTGGGACTGTCTGCTCTCCAGGTCGGTAAGGCATTGTTCTCACTAAAGTCTAGCACCATTGATTCACAAGCTTCTTACCTGGGGACTTTTCCTTGTCCACTTGCTGTGGAACTGCTGTGGCTTCTGCTGCTGCTTCGCCCCGAGGCTGTGATGTGCTGGGTACACACTGTAGTGGCTTTAAATGACCTCTGAGGGGTCTTTACTGGGGTAAAGGATTCAAGCCAAACCCCCCCAAAGCCCAGGTTGTTTGCATACATCTATTGTGGAATTAAGCATGGGTTTGGACTGTGTGGGTCCACTTAACACATGGATTATTTTCAGTAAACGTATTGGAAAAATTTCTGGAGATCTGCAACAATTCGATAAAACTCATGGATGAACAGTGTAGCCTAGGAATGTTGAAAATAGTAAGAAAAAGATGTGTCATAAATGCACACAACACATCTACATATTTTCTTTATGATTTTATTAACATTTTCTCTATCCTGAGAGTATATAGTTCATAATACCACATGCAAAATGCGTGTACACCGACTTTGTTATTGGTAAGTTCCAGTCAACAGCGGGCTGTTAGTGGCTATGTTTTTGGGGAGTCAGAACTTAAACAGGGGTTTTGGATTGCCTGGGGGTGGCGCCCCAATCCCTGCTTTGTTCAGGGCCAGCTGCCCGTTCCCTTGGTGGCATTTGGCCGCAGGGACTGGGTGGGTGGGGCTTGCGGCATTGAACGTGGAGTTCCCTCAGTTCATGTCTGCTCCCTGCCTTCCCGTGGTGACGGGCCACGTGGCTGGCAGGTCGTCCCCACCCACCAGTGGTGTCTTTGCAGGCTGCCCTGATGGTCTCGCTCATCTGGAAGTATTATTCTGTCCCCGTGGCTGTGGTGCCGAGTAAGTGGATAACTCCACTAGACCGCCTGGTGGCATTTCCCACCAGAGTAGCAGGTAAGAATTTTCTGGAAAACGGAGTGGAGGGATGTGGGTAGGCTCACGCGCAGGTGTGTGTGATAGCAGACGAAGGCAGCCTGACGTCATCCCCATCATCCGTGTCTCAGCCTCGCACAAGGCTGGCAGTGAAGAGAACTAGAGAAGTCCCTTCAGTTGTCTGAGGTGCCTTAACCGAAGTGTTCGGTGGCAGAGCTAGAATCCAACCCAGGTGTGCTGCTGGATTCCACCCAGTCCCTGGTGACTGAAATGCCACTTTTCAGTTCCGAACCCCGGGGACGCTTCAGTTCTTACGCTCGGCCCTCTGCAGCGTTACAGCTACTGGCCGTTCCTTTGTTTTTGAAAAATAATTTCTTTTGGATGTTGAAAGTAGTACGTGTCATTGCAGAATGACTACACATGCAAGGACAATTAAAAAACATCCCTAACTCCGGATGATCCCTCTTAACATTGTGACCTATAGTTTCTAGTCTGTTTTTTTCTATTTGTCTTTATACAGCTAAGGTCATTCAGCACATATAATTTTTTTGCCCTTTTTTACTGTGTGTTGTAAGCCTTCTTATCAATACACTTTTTTTTCTTAAGGAATTTCGAATAGCTCTTCTTCATTTGGACGTGTCATAATTTACTAATTTTCCCATCAAAGGATGCTCATTTAGGTCCTAAAGCCGCAGCACACAGCCTTGTCGGTCGAGGTTGTGATTCGGGATAATGCTGGAGGCGAATTACTAACTTAAATGACTATTTCAGAGATTTCCAGTGTAGCCACGCCCCCTGGTCTACTCCTTTGCTTTCTCCTTTGCTGAACTTGACCTTGAGGGCAGCGCTGGTGAGCTCTCAGCAGAGGAGCCAGCCAGTCGTCGCTGGGCCACTCCTGCAGCCCGCCCTCCTGTCCCTCATTCATCTGTGCAGCAGAACGCTTTGGAGCAAACATTGCTTGTTTTTAAAGCTTTTTTTGAGAAGGGGAGCGGCACAGTCTCCCAGGGGCAGGGAATGGGGCGGGACTCCTGGCCTTCTCTCTCATGTCGCGTGTCTTTATTTTTAGGTGGTGTCGGAATTACCTGTTGGATTTTAGTCTGTAACAAAGTCGTGGCTATCGTGCTTCACCCTTTCAGCTGAAAAAAGAAGATGAATGCAGCTATGACGTTTTTAAACGCGGATTTTCACTTAGGTTAAAAATCTGATTTGTACTGTTTTATCTTTTTTTAAAGAAACGAAAGCACCCAGGTTAGTTCTTTTGTCGAACCTTTTGTTTTTGTTTTTGGACTTTATGTGAGATCCTTATAAGAACGACGGTTTGTACCCATGTCATTGAGCCAGAAGGGCCTGTGTACCGGCCAGCAGAGTGCCAGGTTTGTGCTGAGAAGTGTGTGACGTGAGGGGCATGGACGTGTTGCTAGTGGTTTGCACTCTTGGCGTATTCTAAAGGTCACACGGCCAGTTGGAAAGTCAACATTTTTTAATAACTTAAGTCCTTTAAAGACTTCGTGTTATCTTTAATCCAGAAAGCAACCTCATATTACTAGTAGAATTTGAAAATTTGTTTTTTTTTTACCTCATGCAGGACTACTAAGAGGATAACACTAACTGACATTGCCCGTGCTTTTCTGTTTAAAATGTCATTTGTCAGGCAAGCCTTTGTGTAGTATTATTGACTTATTTGAAACTGTTAATTTTTCATAACGCTGTTTTGTAAACAGGTTCGTGAGACCACAGTGCATTGTTTTGTGCTTAAATTGCGTGTTTTGTATTTAAATCATTTCAGATGAAGTTTGTTTTACGAGCATTTAGTATTTCTGCTTCATAGAATGAGACAAAGTTAACAACTCAACTAGGAAGCCTGATTAAATTAATTTAAATGGATACGTGTTGCCCATAAAGTTTAATTTTGCTAAATGTTTTTAGAAACACCTTTTCTCATTAATTAAAATCTTTGCAAGCGCTTATGCGACTTCCTTCCATACAGCCACTTAGTTGCTGTGACCAATCTGTAACTGACAGGTGGCAGGGGGCTTTAACCATGAACTAAGCGGCCATGGTGAAGCTAACTTCTAGCACTAGTTTGTAAAAGATCATATTTGTATTCTTGTGTTCCCCAATAATCTAATAAGTAACCTCATTATTTCTGCTAATTGTACTACAAACAGACAAAATGCTGTGCTTGCTTAGTTTATTGTCGTGAGAATGGGTTTCAGGTCCCTCTGATCATTCAGACTAAGCTGGCACCAAGCAGACATGGCTTTAGGGAAGGCTGCAGGTCAGGGAACACAGCCGTATTTATGGCATCCCGGGGGCCTGGACCCCGGCTCCCACTGCCCCGGTCACCACGCAGGGTACATTCTGGCCACAGGGGGTGAGAAGGCCACCTGGCCAGGAGATGACAGCAGCACAGGGAGGCTGCAGGGCCTGGGGTCCCTCAGAGGCCACAGGCCTGACAGCCGTTTCAGTTGCTGCAGGAGTAAATGTCAGCTTGTGCAGTCACAGCAGGCGGCCAGGTGCACCCCGCAGGGAAGTCCTGGGAACTCTACTCCCTAGGAGGGCTCCCTGATGAGACCCTTACTCATCTCCCGAGGATGCGGTCTTTCGGTTAAAACTGCAGAAATGGTGAGAAATCTCCCTGAGGCTAGGGGAAAAGACTTATTAGAGTTCACAGCTGTTAACACCTTCCACGTACAGGAATAGTTTGTGAAGATTCAATAGGGGAAATTTAAATGTCACCTTTCCTGTCGGGGTGGGTTTGGGTTTTCAAACGCTGTTTGTTTGTAAGCAGGTAATAAACGTGGTACTGAATTCAAAAGATACAGAAAGGGACACAATGAAAAGTATGTTTTCCCACCCTTTCCTGTTATGTCACCCAGTTTTCCAGTTTTCCATTGTTACCAGTTTCTTATGATTCTTCCAATGATATTCCACACGTTTATGGATGTCGTTATGTGAGCTGTTAAAATAAAATTCTTCTAAGATTATAATAGTACTATTTGCTACTTTTTTTTTTTAAATCCTACTTGGAAAATGCAGGAAAGGACCAAGAGAGCCAGTCCCCCTCCAGTCCTGCGATTGCTGCTGTTAACATTTGTGCTTTTCCTTTTTTCTTACGTATTTATGGACAGCTATAGCTTTAAATAGGTTCCTATTTAAAAATACCTGGTATAGTTTATAGCTTTACCGAAAAAAGACATCATTGGTTGGATTTGAAATAGCCAAAGTTCTCTTCATGCCAATCGTGTTTGCTTTATATTTATGGTAAATCAAGCAGGAGAACCTTATCAGATGCAAATCCATAGTCATTTCTGTAGGGGGTTAACACAGTTCCTGCCTGGCATAGCGGTGAGTGTGGGTGTGTGTGCACACTTGTGTGTTTGCGCTGACCTCCTCCGATCTATGTTTTAGCAGACCTTTGAGATTGTTTATAAAGCCTTTTCTGACCACCTTAGATGATAGAAATTTCTTTTTTCTTCATCTGAACGTTTTAAGTAATAATATCTTTGTGAGTGATTTGTCAGCTGATTTGTGGTATCTGCTGTTGTGTGGTTTTGTTCCTAATGTTTCAGATACTACTTTTGTTTTGGTTCCAGTGATGCTGCAAGTGCCTTTACGGGCCAGAGACTGTTCCTTTGGCTTTTTATATCCCTCCCAGCATGTTTTAAGTCAGTACCCAGCAATATTTAACTTTAAAAAAATAAACAAAAAAAACCACCCAGTGGGCTTCCCCTGGTCAATGCATGCCTTTTACAGGGAGTGTGTTTTGTCTGGAATTGCAGTGTTACCAGTTAAGAGTTACTAGGAGAATTTTCTGGGGTGCACTTCTTCTGCACATCCTTGAGGACAGTGTACTTTAGTGGTGTCACCAGAAGCAAAGCTGCCTGTGTGGTTGGTCTGCATGTCGTGTGGGTCCCAGGGTTTGTCCTCTGGGCTCACTCTTCTGGTTCGTGCGGGTCAGATTTTCTGCCTGAGCATTTGGCATAGAAAACATGTATCCCTCTCCCAATGCTGAGCCCTCCTCGCCTATGAGTTCAGTCTTAAGTGAAATGAATATTTTTGTTTTGTTGTTTTTGTTGTTGCGTTTGGTGTTCTACATAAGAATCCATTGCCGAGCCCAAGGTCACAGAGATTTATAGCTGTGTTTTCTACTAAGAGTTTTATAGTTTTAGCTCTTACACTTAGGTCCTTGATCCTTTTTGAGTCATCTCTTGTATACAGAGTGAGGTAGGGGTTCATCTTTATTCTTTTGTATGGAGATACCCAGTGACCTAAGTACCATTCATTGAAGACTATTCCCCGTCGAGTGGCCTTGGCACCCATGTCAAAAATCAATTCACTCTAGGTACATGGGTTTATTTCTGACTCTCGATTCTATTTAATGCATCTACGTGTCTACCCTTACAGCGATACCACATATTTTGATTACCATTGCTTTGTAATAAGTTTTGAAATCAGGACGTGTGAATCCTCGAACTTAATTCTCCTTTTTGAGTTTTGGCTATCCCTTGCTATTCCATATAGATTTTAGAATCAGATTGTCAATTTCTACAAAGAATTTACCTGGGATTCTGATAGGGATTTACTGACTGTGAAGATCACTTTGGGGAGTATTGCCGTCTTCACAATATTAATTCTTCCAATCCGTGAACATAGAATGTCTACATTTATTTAGATCTTCTTTAATGTTTTCAGCAATGTAATGTAGTTTTCACATGATAACTTTTGCAGTTCTTAAATGTATTCATAAGTATTTTATTCCTTTTGATGCTATTATAAATGAACATTTAATAATTTTTTAAAAATGAAAAATTTTCATTTTAGATTATTTGTTACAAGTGTGTAGAAACTGGATTTTGTACATCGATCCGGTGTTCTGCAACCTTGTGGAACTCATTTGTCAGTTCTAATAATCTTTCGGTTGGATTCCTTAGGATTTTCTACAGACAAGATCATGTCATCTGTGAATAGAGGTAGTTTTTTGTCCTCCTTTCCAACCGATGCCTTTATTTTCATTTCCGCCCAATTGCTCTGGCTAGAACTTCCAGTACAATGTTGAGTAGAAGTAGTGAGTTTGGACATTATTGTCTTTTTTCTTATCAGGTTTTGGTATCAAGGTTATGCAAGTCTCATAAAAGTGAGTCAGAGAATGTTCCTTCTTTTCCTGTATTCTGGACCAGGTTGCTTCAGACCTGACTTATTTATTTATTTTTAATATCTGATAGTAAAAACTGGGTTCCCTCATTTTTATTGGAAGTTTTTTAACTACTTATTTCAATTTCTTTAATGGTCATAGGGTTATTCAGTTTTACGTTTGTTCTTGAGACGTGTTAGGTATATTAGTGTATGAACTTATCCTTTCTCAACATTCAAATGTATTAGGATACAATTTTTTATAAATGCTCCACACGTGATAGAAAGTATACATTTCAAAGTTGTTGGTATGGTCTTCTGTATATGTCCATTAGGTCAAAATAAGCATTTTTCTTATTCAAATATTTACCTTTACTGGTCATTCTTTATTTTCTGAGCTGTCTATTACTGAGAAAGGTATGCAAAATCTTACACCGTGATGTGGCTCTGTTGATTTTTGCTTTATGTTTTTCAAGTTAATATTTTACTCTCCTCTTCAGCACTGTAAGAGTCGTGACACTTTAGTTTCAGTGCTTTCCTCCCAATGTTTATGGCACTCGTCATATATTTATGTGACACACACACACACACACACACACACACACACACACACACACACACACACTACTTCAGCTGTATCTTGTTTTTTGTAAATCCACAGGAGATGATTCTATCAACAATGACGTTTGTTTAGAATTACACATTTACCACTCTGGTATATTTGAGACCTTTTATCTCAAATCATGTTCCTTCTGCCTGAAGTTTATCTGTTGGAACAGGGGTTAAGGAACTGCTATTTGCAAAAGCGGAGAGCAGCTTGGACTGGGAGTATAGGCTTAGTTGGTTTATTTTGTTGGGACACAGCCATGCCCATTTGTTTATATATCATCTGTGGCTGTTTTCATGTCACAGTGGTGGAGTAGTTGTGACAGAGGGTATAGGGCCTGTAAAGCCTAACCTATTGTTCACTCTCTGGTCCTTTACAGAAAAAAATTTGCTGATCTCCGCCTTCGAATTTCCTTTAGTGAGGCTCTGATGGTGGCAGTCTGTTTTTGGTTCTCTGAAATTCCGTGTTTTTCTACCTGATTCTTGTGGTTTGTTCCTTTGACGCCAAGCTGCTTTTTGGTATGTCATTTGTTGCTTTTAAGATTTTCTCTTTGCCTCTAGCACTCTGCCATTTCATTGAGATCTAGGTGAATATAATTTTTTTAAATTTTAATTTCTGTTTATTTTGCTTGGAATTTATTGGGCTTTCTAAAGTAACAGATTGATATTTTTAGTCTGTTATGAGAAATTTTCAGCCTTTCTCTCTTGACATTTAGTTCTGCTCCATTCTCTTCCTCCAGAAATTCTGAGTAGATGTTTGTTAAACCTGTCACTCTATTTATGTCTGTTAACCTCCTCCCTCTTCTATCTCCTCTTTGTCTCTCTGTGCTTCTATATCATTTAATATGCTTCAGATCTGCCTTTTTTTTTTCATTCTGGTCTCATCTGCTGTTAAGCCTGTTTATTGACATAATTTAAATTATGTCTTTTGAGTTCTTTGTCATATGTGGAGTTCTTTTTTTATTTATATTTTCAAAAACTTATTTCTTTAATCATTTTATTTTCTGTGTATAATAATTCTAGTATGTGGAGTCTTTGCACATCTAGTCCTGTTACCTGTTGTTCCTTGTTTCTCTCAGCACCTTTTTTTGCGTTTTATGCTTTTCAGACTGAAAGTTTGTTTGTTTTTAAATATCTGTGGGAATTTCTTGAGGCCTGGGTTAAATAAAGGTGGATCCTTCAAGAGAATATTTGCCTTTCTGTTGCTCTGGAGCAAGTACCAGCCTAGAGCTCTTTAAACTTTAGTTTTAGGTTAGAGGGACCACACAGGCTATCAAACGAGATGAGGGCTGACTGGTTGCTGCTATAATTCTTATAATTCTTATATAATTCTCATATGATTCTTATATGTCTTGGGCTGATTAATTTACAAGCTGTCGAGTCCCATAGAATATGAAGACCAGATAATAAATCAATCAGTCTTCCCAAAGACAATGGCCGCGTTTCAGTCTCAGGGAGAAAAGATGTCATCTTGTATCTGAAAGGTTGTTACTGTCTCATAAACAACGGATTTGAAAAACGAGATGAACCCTGAAACACACCCTCAATGTCTGAAGTCAGCTCAGGCCCCGAACACACACACACACACACAGACACACACAAACAGACACACACACAGACACACACAGACACACTCACAAACACACAGACACATAGACACACACACAGACACACACACAGACACACACACACACAGACACACTCACAGACACACAGACACATAGACACACACACAGACACACAGACACATAGACACACACAGACACACACACGGACACACACACGGACATACACACACAGACACACAGACACACACACATGCACAGACACACACAGACACAGACACACACAGACACACACACAGACACACTCACAGACACACAGACACATAGACACACACACAGACACACAGACACATAGACACACACAGACACACACACGGACACACACACGGACATACACACACAGACACACAGACACACACACATGCACAGACACACACAGACACAGACACACACAGACACACACACAGACACACTCACAGACACACAGACACATAGACACACACACAGACACACAGACACACACACTCACAGACACACAGACACACACACACAGACACACTCACAGACACACACACACTCACACACGCACAGACACACACACACACGCACACACACAGGAACCAGACCACGACCCGGAGCGTAGTCGGAAAGCCGATTTTATCTAAACGAGCGTCTTCAGCTTCCCGTCCGCAGACGCCGACGAGGAGGCGGCGGAGCGGAGCACGGTGGCCTGGGCGTCCCCGCAGGCCGGGCCCCCCCAAGCGTCGCGGGCGCCCGGGATGGGGTCGCGGTCAGGGTCAGGGTCGCGGGCCCCGGGGAGGGCGCGGCCCGGCCCGAACAGCTCCTCCATGAGGCTGCTCTTCCGCGCCCGGAACGCGGCCTGGGCGGCGCTGGCCCCGGGGGCCGGCCCCGCGGGCCCGAGGACGGCGCGGGGCGGGGGCGCGGGGCCCGCCGCGGGGAGCCCGTGGTGCAGGTTCTGCGTGGCCTGCGAGAAGGCGTAGCGCTTCGGGCGCCGGGGGCGCGGCGGCGGGGGCCCCGGGGCGCGGGGCGCGCGGCTGCCCGGGGCGGGGGCGCCCGGGGGCGCCGCGTCCTCGCCCTCACCCTCGCCGTCCCCCTCGGGACCGGGGCCGGGACCCGGGGCCCGACTGGCCTCCGCCGGCCCCTCCTCCTCCTCCTCGTCCTCCTCCGCGGAGGCCGCCTCCCGCTCCCGGTCCGGTCCGCCCCGGCTCCGTCCTTCCGCCGTCGCGGGGGCCGGCGGGACTTCCACGTAGGCCTCCTGTCCCATCGCGAAGTCTGCGCCGGGAAACAGTGCAGAGACCCTCAGGCGGGGGTCAGAGTGGCGCGCGGGCGGACGCCTCCCCGCAAGCCCGCTCCCGCGGCAGCAGGGTCACCGGGGGACGCACGCACGCCGCACCGGGACGGGCGGGGGCGGCGGCCGAGCGTGGGCTGTTGCGTTCCAGAACCTGCCAGCGTCAGAAGCACGGACCCCAAGGAGAAAGGGTGTTCGCAGAAGAACGGGGAGGTGCCCACGAGTTACTAAATTTGTTTCTAAATGAAAATTTCTGATGGATGTTCAGACACCGCTAGCCTGGGAACGGCCAGTGAAAACGAAATATTTCTCACTCGTCCAATTGGCAAGTCATTTCCAGGGAATACGGGCACGTCGGAAGCTTTGGTCCCCACTGGTGGGTGCACAGATGCGGTAGCTTTATGTGGGTGGCCATCGCTCTGTCCAAGTTTTAAGCAAGCACACTATAGGACTCAAAAACGTCACTTCTAGGACCAAACCCTGTGAAAACAGTCTCTTCCTTAGGCCACCTACGGAGGTGGCAACCATCTCCTACTTGGCATCACCGCTGATCTCAGAGCCCAAAGGGTCAACAGGAGGACCAAGAGGTTCCCCTGGCACCAGTTAGACTGGTATGTCACAACCACATACATCTGGGGGACCCCAGAGGTGCTGACAGGCCTGGATGCCCGGCGACAAGAACACAAAGCACTGCCCCCAGCGGCTCTCTCAAGTTCCTGGTCCACAGTGTCGACGTCAGGGAGCCGGACAGGCGACGAATGTCACTGTGTCCCTGTTGCCTGGATGGACTGGGCGAGAGTCACAGCCCCCACGCCAGGCTGCACAGTGAAGAAATGAATAAGACAGCTTGTGTGCACATGGTGTGTGTGTGTGAGGTAAACCCACAGAGTTCTAGAAAATCCATACACACAAAGCTACGCAGCAGGGGGATGCTTACCCCGGCCTGGGTTAGCAACAGCCAGACCCCTGAGCGTCTGTCACTGGGGGTCTGGTCAGGTGGACGGTGGCATGACGTGGATGCACCTACACGGCAGGAAAGCTGTTCCCAGCCCGCTGCCAAGTGGGACGGCCTGTGGACGGGGACACAGGCTTGTCCTTCCCCTGGGGTCGGGCACCAGCAGCCCCTGGGACAGGCCTGGGTGGGTACAGATGCATCCACCCCCACGTCCCGACCAGACCAGGCCACTGTCTGTAAACTGGGTCAGCCAGTTTGTGGGGGAGAGTGTGGACGACGCTGAAAGGGTGGGCGCATTTCCTCATGCGAACACACTCTGCAGTAAAGTGACTGATTTGTGCTCCAGGAAAATAAAGGAATTCTAGCGAGAGAAAGAAATGTCTGGAATGTGTGGTGAGCGTGATCCTCTCTCTGAAGTTCCCTGACTGCGGGAGAAGAACCACAGCTTTCCAGGCCCACGTGGGTGATGGCAGGGACCGGTGACCACCCAGGGAACCGGGATGCAGTGTCAGCTCCACGGAGCCATGCAGGTGAGTGCCGCCAGGCCTTCCTGCGACCCAATCGCCACTCACTCCGAGGCCAGGTAGGCCCCATCAGAGGTGTGACCCCAGCCCGGGGGGCAGTGGCCATTCCTCCCGCGCAGGCTGGGCTGGCTTGGCTGCGGAGTCCCCTCCGCAGTAGTTTCATGAGAAGACGGTGTTGGAGGACGGAAAGGGTCCCCCACCTGGAATCCCCTTTCTCGCCAGTTACTCACGCAGGGCGAGGAGGGCATTTCCAGGGGACCGACCCGCACCCCTGCCCTCCGAGCGGCCATCTCCAGAGGCCAGGGGACATGCTGGCGTTTCCCGGGGAGGAGGAGGTGGTCAGAGACAGATGCCACCCCTGGGGAGTGGGGAGGGGGACGGCAGGCACCGGGCCAGGGGCGGATGGGCTGAAGCACTGACCCAGACCCTGCTCGCCACCCCCGCCCCACCCCTCCAGGCTGGACCAGGGCGCCCGCAGGTCCCCGCCTGCCCGCGCCACAGCCGCAGGGCGTCCGCTGAGCCTCGGACAGCGCGACGCCGGGGCGGGGCCCAGTCCAGCGCCACCCCCCCCACCCCGGGGTGCTGTCCTGTCGCCGGGTGGCCGCGCGTGCCTGCTCAGCCGGGTTTGGCTCTGCGAAGCGGCATCCGTCCAGGCCACTCTGGGACAGGGACAGGGACGGGGACGAGCCGCGCGCGGATAATCGTTCACCGGATAATCGCGCGTTCAACACGCGCATAACACACTGCAGCCATGCGCAGCTTCAGTCAAACCAGAATGAATCGAAGAGGAATCAGGATAGAGGAGACTTGGAAGATGTTCCACTGACCTTCGTATTTTCTCTTGGAATCCTCTAGAAGTTTGCTGATATAGTGGGGGATCGCACGGATGATTTCAGCCGAGTTTTCTTTGAGACCAAGGTGTCCCGCGGTCTTTTTATCCTGTAACTTAGAAAAGCAGCAGAACACATTTTTTCCCCCTTGGGGTGGGGGTACAGATCATTTAAAATTGTATTTCATTCAATGAGTACAGATACTTTCTGTGTAGAACAGGTGACTGCTTAGGGCCTCTTGTATTTTTGTAAAGCTATGCTTAGTGTGAGACTTCAGATTTGCTGTACCTGAGTCATCAAACACGGAACATCTTCTGATTTCTGGGTTTCCTGGTGCCTCATCATGGTAAATGAAACTCTTCTCCTGTCTGCTTGTACTGATTTTGTTGAAGAAACTACAGAACAGGCGCATTGTATATGAGAAACGGTTCTTCTATTTGGAAGCAATATTGATTTTAAATGTAAAATAACACTGAAGTTTGCAACGTAGCAAAAAAAAAATACATTAGGTATTTTCTAAAAACTTTCAGTATATGTATGACATTTGCCAAGTTCACTCTCCCCTCACCATTCGGCTTGTTGTGTCTTATTTTGGGCCACGCAGGTTATGCACATCACTGTGGTAGAGTCCCAAGCAAGCTGGTGTTAGGATGGGTCAAGGACACGGCTGTCCCTGTTTGTTCTCTGGGAGAGCAAGCACCACCATCTCCCTGGTCTCGCGGTCCCTGCCTGCCAAGGGTTAGCAGGCCCAGGCCAACAGGCAGGACCACGAAATTGAGACATTATCCCTTTTGAATGCCCCCATGGTGGATTTTGTCATCACCTCTGCTGGCTGTTATTCTGGCTTACAAGCCAGAGGCAACAAAGGCAGGCAGGGAAATGCGAGGCTGTTGCCTTTGAAAGTAAACACGTGGTCACTTCTACTAAAGCAGGGTGAGTGCGAGTGTCTCTGCCGTATCTCTTTTGAGCAGAGTGTTCCAGCTGGGGCACTTGTGGGGGCAGAAGGTAAGTACATCCTGTCTCAAAGGGAAAAATACTACTCAGCAATAAAAAAGGTACGGACTACTGGTAGTAGTAGCATTGTGGATGGGTCTCACACATATTATGCTGGACTAAACGAAATTCTAGAACAGGCTGATCAGCTGCTGTGACCTAAGGGATTCAGTGGTGTCGTCAGGCCAGTGATGGGGCCACTGACTGCAAAGGGGGCCCGAGGGACCTTCCAGAGGAGGTGGATTTGGCCTGTATCTTCCAGAATGGTGGTTACATGGGTATCAGCACTTGTCAAAACCCACTGATTGCTCACTCAACATGGATGCCTTTTAGTGAGGTGAACTGTACCGAAATAAAGTCGATTTTAAAGTCCACACACTGGCTAATAGATATTCTTAGGGAGTTCAATATTTGGCAGACATTTCACTTCAAACTGAAAAGTTCTCTCATTTCTCCTAAAGTAAGAACATACAAGACGAGAAGATGGGAACGCAGGAAAGTATTTCTATGCTTTTCTAGATGTTACAACCATAGCACAGTTTCATTATTTTCCTAGAATCACAAAAACTTCCAATGCCTAATAAAATGATTTTTAAAACTATCCATTTTATGGTGATATAAGCTAGAAAAATTGACTAGATACTTAAGAATAGATTTTGAGCAAAAATGATTAAAACATACCTTTTGAATAATCTTTGTCCTGTAAATTTTTAAGTATCCTATTCGTGTAGATGTTTTTAATTTCGAGCTCTCGATCCTTCTCCTAAAGAAAACCACAATACCAATTTTTCTGTAAAAATTTGCTTTTAACAACCTTCATTTCTTTTAAAAAGCAATGTATGTGAGTTCAGTATTCTCTGAATAAAATCGGTAATTCTAGCAGAAACAGAAATAGGTCATATCATTATATACAATTCCTGACATCAAAAAGTACTTTTTAACAGTGACAAACTATTGTGATAGGGGCAATATTTTTGGAAAGTTTCCAAGCCAGCTTCTTTCACTTTTTTCTGTCCCCTGAGCCTGTTCCATGAAATTTATTGCTCTTTTGCATGTCCGCTAGCCACGTTGAGATTTGAGATAATTAAGATAAAATAAAATGAAAAATTTAGCCTTCAGTCACATTACCCCTATTTAAAGTGCTCAGAAGCTACCTGTGACTGGTGAGCACAGTGTCAGCCAGTGAAGACGGGAATGTTTCCCTCTTCATGGAAGGTTCTAGTAGGCAGAGCTGCATTTAGATAGCAGGTCCAGGGTGAGTAAAGCCTAAAACATTGTTCAGCTTTACATCTCCATGTGGACTTTTTAAAGTCTCAGCAAAATAAAGGTTTGAAATCCTGGCTTGGTGAGTGGGGGGAAAAAGATCTAATTGAATACCAAACACTCCTTCATCCTCACACATCAAGAGGTAAGCCTGCTCACTTCAGACCACCCAGATTCAGTCAAAGCACCAGTCAAGGAGAGGTGGGTGGAGGCATTAAAGGTGTCCCACTGTCTGGTTAGAGAAGAAGGGCCATGGGATCCAGGGGCTCAGGGATGGGGGAATACACAAAGAGAAATTCAGATGTCTAGGGGGCCAAGATTTTTTTAAATTTATTTAAATTAGTTTCAAGTATACAGTACATGGATTGGTTAGACATCTGTATGTTCATAAAACGATCCCCCCAGTTGCTCCCTCCCTCCCCTGGTCCTCCACCTAGCCATCATATTAATGCTAACTGCATTCCCTATGCCATGCGTCCCATCCCCGTGACCATCTGTCAACTACAATTTGTACTTCTTTAACTCTTTACCCCATTCCCCTAGGCCCCCTCCCCTCTTTCCGTCACCAAACTATTCACTATATTTGTGAGTTTGTTTTTGATTAGCTGGTTCTTTCTGTTCCTTTGATCCACATATAAGTGAAATCATTTGGTATTTATCTTTCTCTATCTGACTTATTTCACTCATCGTAATAACCGCTAGGTCTATCCATGTCCTTGGTAGGATTTCATTTTTCTTAGTGGCTGAGTAATATTCCATTGTATACAGGAACCATAATATCTTTATCCGATCGTCTGTTGATGGGCATTTAGGTTGCTTCCATATCTTGGCTATTGTGAATTGTGCTGCCATGAATATTGCGGTGCATAGATCTTTACGAATTATCGTTTTGGTTTCCTTTGGATAAGTACGTAGAAGTGCAATTGCTGGGTCTAGAGGGCCAAGTTTTGATTATCTGGAAGATTCGATTGCATCTCTTGGTTTGATGGGGATCCTCAGGGGGTCAGTAGGTACTCTAGCAGCAGAGGGGGCGAGGAGGCAGATTGAGAACTGCTGACCGACAGGTGGCTGGTGCAGGGATGGCCTGGTTGGACAGAGGTGACAGGAACAAAGGCTTAAATCTGGGTACCCATCACAGAGCTGGGCCCCGAGCGGAAGATGACAGGCTCAGAACGCAATCCAGAATACTCGTGTGGTTGAGTTCAATCAGTTATTCAAGAGAAACAGTGAGAAATAAAATCCACCTCCAGGGATGCTCACAAGTGCTCATGGAATATTTGTGGGAAAGAATATGCACAAGCTTGGAGGGCAGCAGGTCAGCGTTAAAGGAGAAGTCAAGTGATGGTGTGGAACTTTATTAAGGTCAGCACAGACAGATTGCTGTTTATATGGAAAAGCCACTGGAAGCAGAAGGGGCAGGGTCTCAGGGAGTCACCAGGCCCGGGGACCAGTGTTAACTATGTTGATGGTGACTCAGATATAGCAGCTGCTTGGGGCTGCAAGCAGGTGGGGGCAGGCTCAACAAAGGAACAAAATGACTCAGTTTCTCCCGTGTCTCCCTGGTACCCTTTGTCTGGGGCCCCAGGCTGGAGGCAAGAACTAGGGAGTCATTCAGTCATTAGTGATGAATCTGCTCTAGACTTAAGGCAGCTCCCAGTGGTGGCTTTTCCATAGCTCAGTTGTCCCTTTGATGTCATCATGGGAGCACAGCAGTCAAGCACAGCATTTACCTACTCTGCCATCCTGACTGGAAGCCTGTTTATTGAATTTTTATGAGTTTATCTGAGCCAAACTGATGACGTGTGTGCCAGGGAGCAAGCTCTCAAATGCTTCCCTAAAGCACACTGTAAAGAACAGTTTTGCAAGTGAAACGTTAAAATACACGTATAGGCCACTAAAATTACCCTACATATTTTAATGTTATAAGTTAATTTTTAAATTTAAAAATTTATTTTGGGTTCCATTAGAATATTAACAAAACATAATAATATTACTTCATCTGATGAAGTAAAAGTAACAGAAAGTTTTATTAATAAATACAATAGAGCTTTAATTTTTCTCATTACGGCACACATTCACCAGGCCATTAACTCATTTTAATAATTTCAAATCTTCTATCCATTCACATGGTTGCAGGGCAAAAAGTTAATTTGAGAAATGCATTCCTAAAGTTAAATAATTTAGAGATATAATAGGCATAGATAGCTCTGATATTTTGAAAAGTAGAATTTCACAGATGCTGTTGCATTTTTGCCTTAAAAGAAGTACCTTAAGTTTTTGTTGAAGGCGTGTGACTTCCATCTGCAGGGTCTTTGTAGCCATTTGAGCTGCTATTGTCTTCTGGTTCTCGACAGCCAGCTGCCGATGGAAGGCTTTATTGTTCAGCCCCAGTTGTTTCTCCAAGCTCTGAAAACAGTATAGGTTTCAACTACTCTGTAACCAGTGTAGTTTTATTAAAAACTTCAATTGGAATGGAACTTATGACATTTATGAGAAGTGCAAAATTTTAACATGATTTTAGTGGATGACTTGAATAAGGGACATATTATTAGAACTAAATAAACATACACCCCAAAAGCCAAAAAATCCCAGACCCAAACTCTAGGGAATAAATATCATATGTTTTGAATCTAATGGTTTTTATATTCTAGAATCTAATAAAAAAAATTTTTTTGAATGGATTCTGAAAAATCAATAAATAAAATCAAGGCCACCCTTTAAATCTAATCAGTTCTGCCAAAGTGAAGTATTCTGCTAACTCAGCATAGTGGACGCTCAGTCATCACTTAGGTCTTGGGTGGGTTATTGGAGACTGTGACTTTAAGCAAAATGATGTATAACAAAACCAGTGTCACCACAGGCTAATCGATACAAACTGGAGTTAAGTTCCTACAGCATATTTCTGGTCATAAAACACCACCAAACTTCTAAATAAAGACCTAAAACACATATAATATTAAACATTGAAATAAACATGAGCTATACTTTCATTTAAGAAATATAAATTAAAAACAAGATGATTCTTTGTCAACCTGCTGATTCCAGTTCAGGGTGGTGGCTGGGCAGCATCTTTCCAGGTAGCTCAGGGGACAAGGCGGGACCCACCCTGGACAGGAGGCCCTTCTACCCTTCCATCGTAGGGCCCCTCATCCAACAGCCACACACGCTCACACTGGGACGAGGCGGACACACCGATTCCCCTTGCGTGCACGGCTGTGGGATGTGATCATAAGGACATGACGTCGGATGAAATGATGCTATTCGATGACCTGCTGTATTCTCTATAAGCCTCTTGAGTCTCTCTTTCTAAGGGGTGTCTAGCATCAGTGCGGACCGTCTTGGATTGTGACCAATCACCATGATGGGAAGTCGCACTGGGGACTCTCAGAGCCACAGCCACACGGAGGAACTGTGACAGTGAAAGGACTGCTTTAGGGCACGGCCATCTCCAAGCGGGACTCCCTCGCTGCTGCGCATTCTCCCTCCCCCTGGGATGAGGATGCTTCACTGGGGGACTCCTTGGCCTGGGCATGGATGGGGTGTGGGCTGAGACTCTTCTTTTATTTTCCATTAAGTGTGGTTTCCCCCATTGTAACATCGATATTTTCTCATTAAAGAAAAATCTGAAATATGACAAGCTAAAAGGATGAAATAATCACTAAAGTCCCACTCCCTAAACTATTAACATTAAAAAAAAAGGCCTACGTGTTTGGGCCAACAAACATTTTTATCCCCAACCAAATGCCCCACAACCAGATGGAGTTTCTCATAAAACCAACTGCTTCTGATAAGAAAACAGTCAATTAGTTCTTGAATTTTTTTTTTCTGTTTTGTTGATGTAGAAACATTAACTGCTTAAATGCGTAGATGTAAAAATGTGTGGATGAGATAAAAATACTTTTACTTTTACATGACATATCACCTAAAAGTCCAAAGGGAACTTTGGCGTCTTACACGATTGAAAACCGAGGTTCTCGTTACTCTCTGTAGGTCACATATCTATTTTATGTGAGAAAATTTGAAAATAGAGGAAGATTTTGCTGAAGAAGAGAGAAAAAAGTGAATGAATTTGATATTTTCTTAGTTCAAGATCACAGAAAATACTTCTTCCACCATTATCTTAAGGAATTTAACAGTAAATTAATTCCATTTATATTTTCATGTCTATAGAGACCAAAAACTAACTGATGTAAAATAGGCAGAATTGTCCATATAATCTAGGTGTTCTCCCAAATCGTCCTTACAATGGAACCCCCAAGCTTTGGACAGCTGTGTATGGTTGAGGAAGATCAACCCATTCATTTCTTCAGTTATTTTAATTCCTTTTTTCTCTCTCCGTTCCCAGGAGTATTATCTGGGAGGACTTTTCTATTTCAAAAATACTGAAATGTCCTGGTGGGAGTGACTGGGCAAACCCCCGAGGGAGGTGGCCACAAAAGGGACTGGAGAGAGGCACCTTAGGTTTTCGGGGCGGTAACCTTTTTAATAAACGGTTTGAAGTGGAGGGTTGGTTTCTAAGGCAGATCTCACACCACACAACACCACACGACACGACATGACACGACACAACACAGGAACACAACACAGTGCCACCTTTCAGCGCATGAGAAATGTCCACTGACACTGGTGGCTGCGCGGCCTTAGAGGACAATCAATCATCTTCGGACCTTTCCAGTTCCCAGCTGGCCATTTCTGTCCTCCCATCAAGCCCGATCGATACCTGCCCCGTGTCCAGGCGACCCTGTATCCAGGTGACCCCAGCAGGGGGCAGCGCATCAT
Source organism: Cynopterus sphinx (assembly GCA_030015415.1). Classification (NCBI taxonomy): domain Eukaryota; kingdom Metazoa; phylum Chordata; class Mammalia; order Chiroptera; family Pteropodidae; genus Cynopterus; species Cynopterus sphinx. The sequence continues at coordinate 3,073,587 of CM057380.1, read as the reverse complement.
TAGACAGCAGCGAGGAACGAGGTGCACCCTCTGGGTGTCGGCTTTGGAAACTTAACATTTCTAGGCCTCCGAAGATACAGACCTGTATTTTTTTGTCATTTGCCTCCATTTTCGTCTTCAGGACAGACAGGCTTTGCGTGAGCTCCTCCCTCTCCGCGAGGGTTCTGTCTTCGGAGAGTCTCTGCAGGGCCTGCAGGGCATCCTTGGTCCTCAGCAGCTCGCAGTCCGTGTCTCTGAGCTTCCTGGAGACGGTCCTTTCCTTCTCCTTGGATTTCCTGAGCAGCTGCCTTAAGTTTTTTACTTCGTTCTGATGTTTCACCATAATCTGAGGTACGTTATTTTGTGAATTCTCATATTTTCCTATAGCTTTCAAGTGCCTGATCTGAAGCTTTTTCAAAAATTGGTTTTCTACGACCGTGGCTTCCAGTTTACGATGTATGTCGGATAATTCGTTTTTCAGTTCTTTAATCTTATGAAGTCTCGCTGAGAGTATGCGATGGGTCATGGCATCTCTTCTTTGGGAGATCAGATTGATTTTCGAATTTAAAAATGATGCATTCCAGTTGTGCTTTTTGTCAGTTGAGATTTCCTTCTGGCCTGTGTAAGCAGAGAATCCAGTTTGTTACTAGTAATACATGTATATATAGATGTAGGAATTCAACTGTTCCAATATGCATGCATTTGCATGCGTAACCCCCTGGCACACATATACATATTAACTGAAAATGAGAAGGGGAAAGAACAAACGTTTAATGAATACCTAAGCTTAGGCTAGGTACTTTATATATAGATTAATCATTTGATACGATTCTTTAAGGTCAGTTGTAGCCTATTTCATAGCTAGACATTTTAAGTTGTTTGTCCAAGTTTACAAACCACGGAGGGACGCAGTAGATTGAAAATCAGATCTTCTTTGACTCTGAAACCCGTACTCAATTATTTTATAAAAGCTAAAGTAAAAATCACGATAATAGCATTTATTAAGTGCTTACCATATATCAGACATGAAACTAAATGCCTTAGATAGGTTATCTGATTTAATTCTTCCGACAATGCTATGAGGTAGAGTGTAACATTAGAGCTCAACATTATGTACAAAGATCTCATATATCCACGAAGACCCTTAAAAAGCCATTAACCTGCTTAGAGTGTACATACAGAAAATCCATGTCTCGACACAGACTATTTTTCCTACTTTACTTTGGCCGGGCACTGAGTGAAGTAGCCAGGGGGCTTGCAATCAGGGTCTATTTTAAACAAAAAGTATCTAAACAATCTCATGGCAAGCATTTGAGCACCAAGCTTACAAATTGAATTTGAGTGTGTCAGATGTGTGCATAGCATCACCGTATCATCATCCCATTTTACAGATGAACAAACGGATGCTTAGTGATGTCACTTGTTGAGGGGTGCACAGCTGGTCTGTGGAGAGACAGAACCCAGGTCTGTGTGCCTGTGCTGCTGTTCCATATCTAGGACAGATACGTATGTTTATGTGCACATCTGTGTGTGTGTGTGTGTGTGTGTGTGTGTACATGTGTACACACTAGTACATCTATATTCTGAGCGAGATTGAATCTGGATTCCAGAATCTAAAATATCTAGTCTTCATCCTGGGAGAGAAAGGAAGGCCATGGCCAGCCTCACTGGAGTTCTACCCTTAAGCTACTGGCCGAGTGTGGACACATTCGGAGACAGGGCTCAATACGTGTCCTGTGGGGAAAGTGACTCTGCCTGGGCTGGGCACACTGAGTCAGAAGAAGCGGAGGGTGCTTTCTGGGGTCAAGCGTTTGTTTCCTGGCTGACAGACCACATGGATTTCACCAGGACCACACTATCTGAATCGCATCAAGAACCGACAAGCTGCCTTTCCAGCTATGCCTCCAGGGGTATTTAATTTCCCTTTGGTCACCATTTAGCAGGGCATATGGTTGAGTCTGAGTATTTTGGAGTCGGCTTTTGAGCACACTGAAAACTAGAAAGCAGAGCAAGCCATATTCTGCGACACCCACTAAGAAGGCCAGTGAAAGTGCCTGTGGTTGTGTCGAGGCCACTCCTTGGGCACTGGCTGGGGCAGCCCTAAACCCAGGGGAAGTGGATCAGGCTGGGTATTAAAGCATGACTGAACTTGACCTCTAACTTATTGTAGTGCCTTCCAGGTCTTGGGTAGTGTGACCCTGGAGAGGAGAGGGAGTTCCTAGAAGGATGAGGGCTGGTGGGTCACATGGGCACCATGTGGTGGCCTGTGTTCTTGTCTCATGTGTGTTCAAGTGACTGGAGGGTGGGCAGAGTCAGCATGAGTGGGTGCCTGGGACTCAACCCCATGGCCTGAGGGCACTGGCCAAGGCCCCAGGCAGGGCTGTGCGCAGGGGGCTTGGGTGCTCTGGAAAGAGGAGGTGTCAGCCTTTTAGGCATCATGTGGGCAAGGATCACATACATAATGAGCATGGAGGGCCAGAGGCCCTTCCTCGAATGTTCCTGCCTGTGCAAGGCCCTCCATGTGACTTCTGTTCCCCACATTGTGCCCAAGGTTGAAATTCTTGTCTGCCTTAGTGGGTGGGTGGGAAGGGATGCACCACATTGACTCAGAAAGGCAAACGTGCCACCTGGCATTTGAGTGGTAGAGAACAAGTTCATACTCTACACGCCACGCATACTTACATAGCTGTGAAACGTACAGAAAATGAAGATTAGGTTTAATCCTTAATGGTTCTATATTTCGTTATCCTAACCTACACATAATAAGAATGGCAAAACTTATAATTTCTATCTCATTTCACACAGTTAAGGCAGATTTAGCTGGAGGATTAAACTATTCCCAGGATACTTAATTTTTAAACCATTGAGTGAATTAAAAAACTCATATTCATTTACCAAGAACATGTACCATAGTTAACGAAAAAGGCCTTCTTCACATCACTTTCAATGCAATGTGCTCTCCTAACAGTCGCAAGAACGTGCTGGTACTCACCTTCCACCTGTTCTAGCTTCCTCCTTCCTAGGCATCCCCCCTTCCCCCCAGCTGTCCTCCTAGCACACCGCCCTGCCCATGCTGGTTCCTTGCCCTGTTCTCCCTGGCCTCCTCTCATCCCCTCTCCTGGTCCCTTTGCTCTTGGGCTTCACTGTCTGTTCCATTCCTGTGGCTTGGTTCTGCTCCGTGTGCCCCCTTGCTTCTGCGGGCTCTGCCCTCTGCCCGGTCTACTCTGTATTTCCCCTTCATAGAGCCGGCGACTTCCTCCAAGGATGGGGTAAGAAGAGGGTCAGAAGTGGGGCCTCCCCACTTTCTGGTCTCCACAGCTCCCAGCGTCAGTCTGCTGAAGAGGCTGCCGCTTTCAACACTACCTCTGTCTTCCACCTACACTGACTAAAGATAACAGGGCAAAAAAGTGTCCCCACAACCGAAAGCAGTAAATGGACTTCTTTTCTGGTATACCAATTTTGGGAGTGACTATATCACACGTTTCAACATTGTAGTGACAAAACACATCAAAAAGGATATGTAATTAAAAGAGTTCTGAAAGTACATTTTCTACAAAAAAAGGAAATAGCCAATATTTGAAAATCAAATTGCAGAAATAAACTGCCTGCTATTTACATTGATTTAAGTCAATCTCTAGTATTTGATCAAAGCAAACGTCCTATCAAATTGAAGTCCTCATTTCATCCTTGTTTTTCTTCCATAAAATTTGCTTTTCGAAGATGAGAATTGAAAATGATCTCAGAGGTTCTTATCCTTTAGTGAATTTTGGGTCTACATGGGTCGTTTCTCATCTAGTGCTCCCAGCCCCTAAGGGCCCGAGATCTACTTTCAATATATGAGACAAGGGGACAGACGTGGAACCTGCACTTCAGACGGGGCTGCGCTGGCTGAAACATGAAGCCTCTTACCTTTGGGTTAGAATTAAATGAATCACTTGCTGCTTTAGTCTCTTCGGCAAACACTTGCAAAACATGAGTTGTAAGGAAACAACAGAAGGATAAACCGAGGAAATACTTTATCATTCTGTGACAAAGCTTGAGGTTACAGTGAGTGTTTTAAGTTCATGATACGCTGATGCAAGGATCCTCAGGGAAATAAATTTTGACACAGTCAGATGTGCCCCACACATAGGGGCTCTTAAGTGTTTTCCAGCTGTTGACTGGTCATAGCAGCAGAGAATCAGACCACACTGAATGCCAGAGACGCACGTCAGCCCAGGGAGCAGTCGCAGTCTGGGCAGGGAGGCAGGGGGTGAACAGAGCTAGGCCATCCGAGGCAACTCCAGCTTGGACAGTCTGGAGTTGATGGTGTTGGTGCTTCTAAAATCCACAAGGAAATGACACTATCAGCAGCCTTTTGAACCATCTCTATTTCAAAAGATTATCTTAGCCAATATGCTGGCCTTGGAGCCCATCTTCTTGGGGTGTTGAGACAGGAATTTACATTTCGTTGGCTATGCAAACCATGCTTTTTCTGCTGAGATGAAAGGCAAGAGGCCAGTGTAATCCAAGCACTGCCACCTGTCAACTCAAAACGGACCTGGCCTCAGTAGGAGGCTCCAGCAGAGTAGGCTGGGCAGGAGGGCGAGGCTTTACAGCTTAAGCCTTTCTGTTATTTCGTAATTATTTTACATTTCTATTTCCTAACTCTTATAAAACAAAACTTCACTTAAAACACACACTTGCAATACAGAAAAATAATAAAGCTGCATATGCGCCTCTTTGTTAAATAATAACATCACTGAAAAGATGGTCTTGGCTGGGAAATCCTGTTTCTTACCTTTAGGTTGGGAGATTTTAGAAACGGTGAATATTTTCTTCTCCGTTACTTTGACTACAGGCTTCTCTAAGTAATTTCTACTGGTACTCGTTTCTGAACATTCAGAGACAAAGTCTTCTGAATAGTCATAGGGCGACCTTAAGCTCCTGCCGGAACCCTGGGATCTGCTGTAATCGACACTCCTGTCGGAAGCGTTACTGTTCCCTGGAAAATCGGCTGTGCTGGGGCTGCTCTTGTGGTCCGCAGGCCTCCCGTCGTTTTCCAGGCCCACGCTGGGGAAATTCTCATCTGGATGGGTCTCTGGGAAATGCTCATCTGGATGGGTCTCTGGGAAATGCTCATCTGGATGAGTCTCCGTTGCATCAGCCAAAGACATGGTAAACCTCACAGAAAAAAGACTTTTTACATTAATAGCGACTGACAGTAAAACGAACCTATGCTTTACTATACTTATCTAAACACAAATAATTAAGAATGTAAAACAACACATTATTTTGCAGTATTTTCTGGAGACATTTCAGTTGGGTTTTTATATATTTTTTCTACATAAAATAGAAGACCCCTGAGACCAGACTTTGGTGAGATTATATTCACAGGTAGTATAAGATGAACACCTGCTGACTGATCTCATCAGACTGCAAACCCCTGAGGGAGAGACTAGTCAGTCTTCCTCTGGTGGTGACGTCAGGCCTAGCCCAGCGCTACCATACAGCCACTATCTGTCACCGCCAGATCACCACCACCATCCACTGTGCACCAGGCACGGACCAGGGCTTACTTAATCATGACAGCACCCTGATAAGTCTAGTACCCACCTGACACCATATATAGTTATTGTAGACCATATTCCCTAAAAAGGTCAATTTTAATGCATCTAATAGGTCAATTTATTGAGTATATATAGGAAACCAATTCCTAAACTGTTGGGATTTAATTAATTAAATAAAATGCACGTATCTAAAGTGTACGATTTGATAAGTGTAGACATGTGCATATACTCATGAAACGATCACCACAATCGAGAGAGTGAACACACCTATTACCCCCCAAAGTCTCCTTGGATTCCTTTGTAATTCCCTTCTCCTGCCCCTCCCTGTACCCCAACCCCACTCCACCAACTGTATTTTGTCACTTTCGAGTAGTTTGCATTTTCTAGTTTTATATAAATGGAAACATACAGTATGTACTTTTTTTTTTTTTTGGTTTGGCTTCTTTAGCTCAGCATAATTATTTTGAGATTCATCTGTGTTACTATGTATATCAACAGTTCATTCTTTTTTAAAAAAATTGCTGGTTGTATCCAAAAGTAATCCTATGGGAAAAAGGTTTAAAATGAATGGACGCATGCATACCTGTCGTGCTTTATCAGACTTTCCTGAGATGTATGAAGATCAGCTGTACGTCCTGAGTGCAGGAGGGTTCCTCACGCTGTGCTATCTATGCGGTTTCCAGGGTAGCACTTTTTGACACGTTTTGGTCTCTTTTTAAGCAAAGAATGTCTTTCCAAAAACTTAGAATGAGATTACAAAAAGAAAAAGGTCACGCATATAAACATTTATATAAGAAATTAACAGTTTTGAACCAGTATTACTCAATTTCTATATTTTTGCACCCAGATTGCTGGCTGTTTCACTGAGGCTTTTCCTCCGTCAGGGTGGCCTGACCATCAGAATGGATGGGAACATCCTGGGTGGTAGTTATGAACCAGTCCTGCTGAAATAAGCTTATGGGGGCCAGTGATGGGACAGGCGGACCTCATGAGCCTCCCTGTGACTGGGAGGGCCCAGAGTCATTTCTGTGGCCTTCTTGCCAGGATCTCAGTCACAGGGAGAGGCCAGCAGGACCCAGGTTGGGGGTCTTCCTAGAGAATGAGAGACTTGAACTCTTTAACTCAAACCCTTTGACACAAAGTTAAGCAGGACATTAAATGAGTAGAAAAACTTTTCCCCCCAGTAGCTCGTAGAAACAGTATCATACAGATAAGATGCTCATGTAGCTGAGGGCATTCAGGAACACTGTTTCCAACAGGTATCCGCTTTTAAGATGATGTGTCCCCATTTTTTGCTTCAGAAACTGGGTCACTCTGATGTTTAAGAATGAACACCGAGTAAGAAGGGAGTATGCTGCAGAAGAAAAAAAGCTTGTGTGCAAGACATATAGGGCTAGCTCTGCCAGTGCAGCCAGCCGTTTGTCCTCAGTTGTTCAATGTCTATTAGCTGACTGTTCTCAGTGACTCCTAACGTCCAGTCTGGCACGGAAATCCATAAATTAAATACAGCTAAACATATCAGCAATATCTAGCTTTATTCAATAATATGGAAATGTGCCATATTCAAAGTTTGGGTGGTTATAGTCAAGTTATGTAGGTTCTGGTCACTTAAATTTTATATATTTTACTTACTTTTGACAAAATGCTAGAATTCATTATCAGACTGAGCATCCCAAAGAAGTGCTTTCAGGATAGACACTGTGTCTACTTCCAGCAAGTGGTGGCAAATGCAATGTACAAGGGACAGAATTTCCCAGTACTAAAGGACAATTTAACATTAATTCTAGGACTAAATTTACAGAAGTGTACATTTTTAGCTCCCTCTCCTGGCCACTGCCACATTTCTTTTTTAGTATTGATGTAATTATTATTTTTTCTACAATTTTCATTCTTTCTATTTTAAAAAACTATTAAAATACCCCACATTTGATATATCTTGCACATTAGAATGTTCATTTCATTCATTTTCTCAACACTTACTTGGGTGTGTACCATGTGTCAAGATTGGTGTGAGGCGTGGGGACTATAACGAACAGAAACAGAAATGCTTCTGGGTTTGTGGAGCTTTCAGGTCACTAATGAAATGATGACAGTAGTGGCTGTTCTAAGGGCTGTAAAGCTCTGTGAGGACCTACGGCAGAGACATCTGATCTGGACAGTGACCTGGAAAGTTCTCCTCTGGAAGCACTGTCTGAGCTGAGATACAAAGAGTCAGTGGGAACTAACTAGCCTGAGGAATGGGAGTACACAGACAGAGAAGATGGTGCCAAGGCCTGGTGGGTGGAGGAGGCCCATGCGTGTGGCCGGGGCCCAGTGAGAAGGGCCACAGGTTCTGGATGGGTCTCCAGAGGTAGGCGGCGCTGAGCAGCTGCAGTGCCATGGGAGGGCATGTTCACAATTTGCATCATTAATCCAAGGGCAATGGGAAGTTGGCAGTAAGCACAAGAGGGAGGCTGGGGAAAGGATGCTATGAGCTCTGCCCCTGGAGCTGCTGCTCTGGCTGCAGCATAGAGAGTGGAACAGAGCAAAACCTGGGGGGAGAGGCATGCAGAAGGCTGGATGAAGCCAGGTGGGAGCTTGGACCAAGGTGCCCTTGACGATAGAGAGATGTGAAAGATGCACAGGAAACGTCGCTGGGGCCTAGTGATCCACTGGATGCTGGGGTGAGGGAGAAGGTCAAGGAGTTTCCGGTGGTAGAGGTCCCAACTGCGTGGGGTGGTGGGAGGTTGTTTGGACCTGTGCATGCATGTTAAGCTAGAGGGATCCAAGGGGTATTAAGAGGTGATGCCTTTCAGCTGGGTGGACTTACAGGTCTAGCTCAGGAAAGAAGGCCAAGCTGAATGGACAAAGTTGGGAGTCAAGAGCATATAGATGATGGACATGTATCTGTGCCTAATGTCAGGATATAGGAAACATGTGGGGACACAATGAGAAGAGACGCTGAGCTTGGAGGAAATGCACTATGAATGACCCAGGGGAAGAGAGTGAAGCTGAGTGGTGGCAGGAACAGCAGAAGGCTGGGGGCTGGTGGGGACACAGAGGCCAAGGGAAGACAGTGTGTTGAAAGTGAGATGGGAGCAGCAGTGTGGAATTTCAGTGCTGCTGACAGGATGAGAAAGCGGAGACCTGGAAGTGTGAGAGTGGTTTCTGCGTTAGGATAGAGATGAGGGTGGGAGGCAGACTAGAGTGGGCCTAGAAACGGGAGACGAGGAATGGATGCACTGAAGATGGCGAGTCCTCAAAGTTTGCCTGTCGAAGGGGTTGAAGATAGGCAGTAACTGGAAAATGAAGGGGCATATGGGGTCAGGGGAGATTCTTCTCTCCTTTCTTTTGTGATGGGAAACTCAAGCTTCTTTAAAAGCCATGGAAAGGAGCCAGATGAGATGGAACAGGTGATTGCACAGGTGAGAGAATGGCTAGCTGATGGTGACAGGGTAGGGTTTTTGACAAGCAGGAGGGGTTGAGATCAAAGCACAGGGAGAGGTGGCCTGAGATGGAAGGAAGGAAGATAAGATGGGTACAGTGTGAGTAAGGCTGGCAGTTCCGGTAGCTGGAGAAAGAGAGCCCCCTTCGGAGAACTTTAAGTTCCTCTGTGAAGTGACAGCATGAGGGGCAGGTGGGAGGTCAAGTTTGAGTGGGGTGGAGGTTGACTATCTGCTATGTCCCATGGACCCTCTGCAAGTTGCAGCAATGCTAACATGTTACTTTGGTCACTTCGGGTTTCACTCAATGGAAAAAGAGAAAAATGGGGGCTGGAGGCTTGAGACTGGCAAATGTACAGGTGTGTGGGGGCGATTGGCTCCCTGAGGGCAGGGACCTTGTCATATCACCACATGGCTCTGCGATTGACAAACTAGAATATCCACGCCCAGGTTCTTATTACCAAAATGATCAGCACAGGCATGAGCATTTGTCTGCGTTTCAATTTGCCTCTTTTGGTGCTTCTCTAAAAAAATAACATAGTAGTAGGGAACTAACAGAGCCTAAATTCCTACATGACTTTTTCCTCACTGGGGAGAAGTCGATGGATTATTTTATTCTTCTGCAAGCCAGTTTTAAAGTTCTTGGCATAGTTCCGTCCAGGGATACTGTCATATACCTAAGAAAGCTAGGGGACATCTTTCAGTGTTTAGCTTAATCGTCAGGTGCTTATGTAGCTTTGCCTACCTGATTTAAAAGTTGCAATTCTCAGAACACGTAGTAAAAATATTGTATTTTTATCTATAAAATTCATATCCATTTTTTTCCTCAACTTATTCACTTGAAGTAAGAGAAAGGAGACATAGTGTAAGACTCAAAGCAGGACCAGTTAGGAGGCTGCTGAAATGACCCAGGTGAGGTGCCAGATGGGGGTGGCCTGGTCCAGGGTGGTGATAGTGGGGGTTGGGAGAAATGGTCGCTAGTGCATCTATTCCGGGTACACGCTGAAGGATGTGCTGACAGACTGAATGTGGGGAGGACTTAAAACAGGAGTCAAGGAAGACACCACAGCCTGTACAACTGGAACGGTGGTTTCCCAGTGGGTAAAAGTCGGGGAGGAGGAGGTTTGGGGCGATGCCAGGAGCTGGGGTAGACCTGCTGCCTTGGAGATGCCCTAGACCTCTAAGTAGAGATGTGCGCAGGCAGCTGGGAACACGGGTCTGAGGTCCAGGGGAGGGGTCAGGGCTGGAGACGCATTTAGGCAGATGGGTTTTGAGCCTGTCAGACTGGATTAAATTCATCTGGTGAGTGTCATAGAAAAATAAAAGGTTCAAGGTCATGTTCAGCCGTGAAAAACCAGTCTGAAGCAGGTCACCTGTTGGCACGAGGGTGGCCCTGAAACGCTAGAGCACTAAAGGGGGGAACTGTGGCCAGAGTTCCAAGGCCGAGTGGCTGAGGGACAAACTCGGGGGACATTTCACAGCATTCAGAGGTCCACGGGGCTGGGGACGGGGAAATGCCAGCGCTAAGGTTAAAGGAAAAAGAAAAAGCAAAAAAGGAACAAAGCATGTCGGCAGGTGCAAAACTGAAGGTATTACATTCAAATGTAAAAAAAAGTATCAGTCCACGGCCAGGCCACCCTGAACGGGCCTGATCCTGTCTGATCCCTGAAGCTGAGCACGGTCGGGCCTGCTTAGTCCTTGGATGGGAGACCGCCCGGGAAGACCAGGTGCTGCAGGGGTAAAACATAAAAAAAAAAAAAAAATGGCAAAAACCTGCGGGGGGAGGGGGGCTGAAGCCCGGCGTGACCGGGGGTGACTGACCCCCCTGCCCCGAGCCCCGGACCCGGCGGTTACCTGCCCGGCGGCGCCCTCCGCGGCGCCCACCCCACGCCTCCCGCCCCGACGCGTCGCCCTGGAGACCGGCCGTGGGGCCTTCTGGGAGGGCGGCCGGCGGCGGCGCGCGCCGGGGGCGGGGCCGCGGGGCCCGCGCGCCTGCGCAGTCGGGTTCTTCCGGCCGCGCGCCGGACGGGGGCGCTTCCGGTGAGGCGCTTCCGGTGGGGCGGCGCTTCCGGTGGGGCGTAGGCGAGGGGGGTGGCCGTCGGGCCTCTCTGGCCCTGGGGCGCACACCCTGGTCCCGCCGCGTTCTCCTGGGCGCCCTCGCCCGCCCCTGCGGCCGCGCCGCGTCGCCCTCGCCCGCACCTGGTGATTCGCATCCAAGTCAGGCCGGAAGGGGGTGGCCCAGGTGGGCAGGTGTGGACGCCAGGTTCTTCCAGGATTGGCCCAGCGGGACAGGTGTTGCACCAGGTTCCTCCAGGAGTGGCTCAGGTGGACAGGTGTCGCACCAGGTTCCTCCTGGAGTGGCTCAGGTGGACAGGTGTCGCACCAGGTTCCTCCTGGAGTGGCCCAGGTGGACAGGTGTCGCACCAGGTTCTTCCAGGAGTGGCCCAGGTGGGCAGGCGTCGCTGCCGAGTGCCTCCAGGAGTGGCCCAGGTGGCCAGGTGTGGACACCAGGTTCCTCCAGGAGTGGCCCAGGTGGACAGGTGTCACGCCAGGTTCCTCCAGGAGTGGGCCAGGTGGGCAGGTCTCGCCGCCAAGGTATTTCGGAAGGGAGTGGTTCAGGTGGCCTGGTGTAGACACTTGGTCCCTGCTTGTTGACCTCTCTTTACAAAGTGGAATTTCTTTCCAGAAAGACCCCATCTGATCACAAGCAACGCCTATTTAGAAAGAACAAGAAAGTACCAAGAAAAAGTAAAAATCGCCTAGATGGTGGGGTGCCTACTGAACGAGCGTTTATGTTACATTTTCTAGTCCTCTTCTGGCCACCCTTCACTCCTCGCTCCCCACACTGTCTCAGCACCTGCCATCCTGGTACCTTGAACCTTGAAGTCGCCCTGGATGGTTTCCTTGGGATAAATTCCCACAGGAGGAGTTGAAGGGTCAAAGGCTGTGCCCACTTTGAGGCTTTCTGAAGGTGGACGAGGGAAACTGTGCTTTCTAGACAAACATCTCCAACCCTTCACCCACGTTGGGGATAATCTCATTTCTTTTTAAGATGCCCATTTTGTTGTCAGGAATAAAGATCTCTGGTTTTATTCACTTCTTTGATGACTAGGAAGGATAATTTTTCCATATCGGTTTTAGTGACCATTCGAACTTTGACTTTTCTGGCCTTTTGCCCATTTTTTTTTTCACTTGATGTTCATCTTTGCAAAAAATGATTCTTTAGAATTTTTGATAGTCTCTGAAACTCAGGTCCGTGACATTGTGGCAAGTAGTTCCCCCAGTTTGTCAGTTACCCATTTAGAAGAAAAAATTGCAGTGCGCTGCCAGAGTTAATTTTACACAAGGTCTCTCTGAGGCTGAAGCAAATCTGACTTTTTTAATGTGAAAATAAAATATAAAAGTTTTTGGAGTTATTTCTGAACAGAACTTGTCTCTAATCCCAGCGTAATAAATTTATATGATGATCGGTATTTAATAATTTTTTTCGTGGGGTAAATTTCAAAGCACGGCACAACACAGAGTGGAACATCAAATTCCACATAAAAATACCGTATTTCTCTTCAGATTGTCCTTCCATCTTTGTTGTGTGAGCAGCAAATTTCGCAGTGACCAGTTGGATTCTGTTTTGCTGATGGTGGTGGTGTAAGGGTCTTGGGTAAGCGTCTTCCAGACAGGCAAAGAGGCGTGACATCGTCAGAGCACAGACGACCTCGAGGACGTGGCTGCCTGGCTTGTCATGCTTTTCCAGCATTCTTTCAATCAACGCCAGTCTGAAGTTTACGTGGCTGATGGTGTGCTCAGGGTGGTCCTTTTTGAACAGGCGGTGAAAGAATTTCTCATACCCCAACTTGTGCTTTTTGTGCTCAGTTGATAAGAAGTGAGCATCTGATCAGAGTTCACTGCTCTCACATTCTCATTATAATCCACAATGACACATGGCTTCTTAGTTTCCACTTCTATTGTCGACTTGAGTCACAGTATCATTGTGGAATGTTGACAACATTGTCACCTCCTCCTCATACCATGTCAGTGCCGTAAGTTCACCACAGAATCTGGCCACCGTTGTCCCCTTTGCAATTCTTTTCTCAGATCAGTTGGCATCTGTTTTCTGTTCAAACGAGCTGTCCCAACTGCCTCGGTCCTGTTCTGATGTCATTCTCCGAGCATGGGAGGTGTCTGGCAAACTTTAGGAGTGAGGTTAGGACTAATCTACGAGTTATCTCGGGTTAATGCTGCAGCCACAAGTGCCACTGGCGAGTATTCTGGGGGCAAATGGGAAATGGGTTAAATTTTGTTTACAATGTAAAGTCAGATTTATTGCATTTTCCCATTATGATTTTTGCATCGGTTTTTATGTAATGGGGACAGTGGGCATTTCCAAACAGGCTGCATAATTCCAGCCTTGTTGGGGTGGGTGGGGGGCAAGGCTTTCCCCCTCCTCCCCGTGTAGTTAGTTCCCACCCTCCATGTCGTGGGCTTTGTGTTTCTACAACCTTAGGTGGCGGGTTATCCTTATCAGATGGCCCGTGGTGCTTTCTGTTGTTGAGGAGCATCTTGGGCAGACATACCTTAGACAGGTGTCACCCGAGGATTGCCATTTGTGGAAAGGCGACTGGTTAGACCTCCCTGGAGAGGAACAGCCCCAGCAGTTTATCGTGATGGGACCATCCTAGCTCTGGCTCTCGGGACTGAAGATGGCAGTTCCTCAGAGCTTCCTTTCCCATCCGACTGGCCCCCCTCAATTTTGCTACCTTTCCCCTGTTGATAGCCTTTGTTTCTGCCCTTGAAACAGGTGCCTCCTTCTCACACGGGAGTGGGGCAAGCCCTGGAGCTGCAAAGTTGAAGAACCACCATTTGGTTACTGTGGTGGCCACCTGAATCACTCTTCATGAAATATGCACTTATTTCTCCATGTTTAGTTTCACCGTACCAGTCACCACACATCTGGTGGCTTAAAACAACAGAGATTTATTCTGGAGGCCGGAAGTCTGAAGTCAAGGGCCGTGACCTCTCTGAAGACTGTTGGGGAGAAGCCTTCCTTTCCTCTTCCAGCTCCTGGTGGCCCCTGGTGGCTCCTGGTGTTCCTTGACCTATGGCAGCATCACCCCGGTCTCTGCCTCTGTGTTTACTTGGAGTTTTCCTCTGTCTCTCTGTGTGTTTTCTCTTCTTACAAGGACACCCCGAGATCTTCAACTAATTTCATCTGCCAAGACCCTGTTTCTAAATAAGGTTGCATTCTGAGATTTTGGGTCAATGTGTATTTTTGGGGGACACTATTCAATGCTGCAGTTACTGTGGCGGTCAACACTGTCATCCTGCATAAAAAAAATTTGCCTTTGTTTCTGTTTTAGGACCCATGAAGTTACATAAACATAGCATCTGGTATCATTTTTTATAAGATCGTTCGAGGATCTCTGAAGTTTGGAGCCGCCACCTCATACTTGAGTTGTTAAAATTAGGTCACATCCTCCTTTCACATCTTATCAAATCAGCCCCACATACACTTTAAATATTTTACAGTTTTGTTAATTAAAACTCAATAAAGCTGGAAGAAAGAAAACTTAAAAAGTTGGGTCAAATATCAAAGTATTGTTATTTGACTCAAACTTCAGGGAATAGAGATGTGAAATGATTAGCTTCTGCATCTTTAGTTGAACAGCCGCTTATTTCCAAAGTGAATTTTCTAAGAGATTTTTTTGAGCTTAATCTAAGACTCATTTGGAATGTTTGTTATTCCTGTTAATTGCCTTGGAGCTCATGGATGTCCCTGTAACGAGAGCTCTTTCAGCTAGTTTTCAGATTTCTAATTTGTACATTTTCATGGTGTTCCGAAAAAGATAAAGTTCTAAAAATAATTCATAGCGAAGAAAGGGAACACTAGGAATTCGAGGGTAGCAGACCTGGACTTTTTCCGGTGTGGTGTGGGTTGGGTTCGTCTTGGCTACACTGTTCACTGTTCCCATCACCTCCAGCTCCCAGTCCTGGCTGGGGACAGGGGTGGCAGTGGACCCCAGCGTTGGGGAGGTCGTGCAGACTCAGGCAGTGGTTTTGTGCGAAGATGTAGAGCAGGTCAGGCATGGGGCGAACACCTGGAAATTGTTAGCAGTTTTACCAGAAAATTTATTTCTCCCCAGGGTTTACAGATGGAGGGGGTGTCATCCTTGAAGGCAGTTTGGCCTTATATGATGGGGGATGTGTTGTCTCTAGGGCCGGTGAGAAATCCAGCTACAATTCATGTTACACATTTACAAAGTCGTTAAGATGTTTGCATCACTTATTACTGTGTTAATATTTGAAGAAAACATGCTCGTGACAGATTTTAAGACTAAAGTGTTGAAAAATAGAACATACTGTAGAAATCCTGAAGATACTGAAACAAGAAAGATAAAAATAACCTATAATCTTTGGTGGGCTTTAAAATAAAATTTATATTTTAGTAAAACATATTAATAAAATTATTTATTTTGGGGGACACGATTCAACTCTCTGCAGTTACAGTGGTGGTCATAACTCTTTCTACGTAGTAAAAATACGCTGTTATCTCTCGTTTTAGGTTACCCGTGAAGTTATGTCAGCCTAAACGTAAAGTAAATTTGGGGAAATGTGTTCTTTAAAGCCTTACTTTGGGGAGTAGTTAACTTTTCATGTTCAGGGTCCCACTTACATTGTGCTGGAGTCATGTCAGTCATTTGTCCTGATGTAAATGAATCTGAGCGACATTCCTGGACACCCTAGGGAGCAAACCTCCACGCCTCTGGGAGGGGCCCAAGCCAAGGAACCTCTGACTGCTCCAGGATGCCAGTGCCACCTCCCCGTGAGGAGCAGGGGACTTTAAAAATAGGAGAGAGTTATCTAAGGACCGAATATTCCCTAGGGGCCCTTTACCCCAATGTCCTTGATCTTGATGTTGGAACCCTTCAGAAGAGTTGGGCCGCTAGCATTTGAGCTTCCTACTCGATTCTGGATCCCCCCAACTTCGAACACAGTTCAAATGATCTGTATCAATAAGACGGGTAGAGCCTGTTTCACACAGATCATTTTCCCCGTCTCTAACATAGTGAGAACAATTTGCTTGTTGAAATCATCGCACTGACAAGCCAGCCACTGTCTCCCTGTCCTGTCTGGGATGTCAGCGAAACTTTACACGTTGGCCACCTGTCGGTTTCTGTTCTTTAAGAGAAACAGGTGGTAAAGGGAGAAACTGAGAACAGGCCACTCATAAAGGAATCTATTGTTCCTTGGTTTTTAAAAAATCGGCCAGAAAATTTTAAAGGAAATGGCTCTCTTTATTTAAAGGCCTTTGTGACTATCTTGCCCCTTCCCTTTTGCCAGGAACCCTGTAAATACGGCCTTTTCGGGGCCTGAGCTGGTGTGTTCTGGGCTTTTCCATCTCCCAGGAGAGCTCCTCCCTCCTCCCTGTCTCCCAGCTCCTCCGTGCAACCCCCCTCCCCCGCTCCCCCCTCCCCCCCCCCGTGTGTCCCTCCCCACCCCAGGGCATCTCTCCACGGGGCTCTGATTGGTGCGCAGTGCATCCTCGCCTTTTAGGGACTGTTGTCAGGCATTTAAAGTGACAAGGGAAAAGATCCACGACTACTTTTACCAACCAATCAAATATTTTCCTGACAGGTCCCCAAATATTCCTGGGCCAATGGCGGGGACAGCCCAAGATGCCTGGGCTGCCCCTGAGAGAGGCAGAGCTGGAGCAGGAGGGGCAGGAGCTCAGAGGAGCCCAGGGGCCCCGCCGGCCCCGCCTGGCGCGCCCTGCTCTGTGTCACTGTCAGGATCTGTCTAGCGCCGAGGTCCCTCACAGGGGTGTGCTAGGGGGAGTCCTCTTTCCGACTGTCAAAATGGTTATCAAAGTGTTTGTTGCCACATCGTCTGGGTCCATAGCGGTAGGTGCCTGATGGGGTTTGCGGGCTTTGTTCCGACACGGTTCTCTGAGTACCTCAGACGGGGGGGTAGCAGGAGCTGGCCTAAATTTCTTTCTCAGGAGTGTGTAAGTAAACTGGCTCTGCGGCCAGCCTGCGTGCCCTGTGCTTCCTGCGTTTGTCTTCACGGGCTTGAAGAAGCGTCAGAAGCGTTTGGGCTGGGTGTGGAAGGGGACATGAGGAAGGGGGTGTGTTTGCTACTAGCATTGTTAACAGATGATTTGTGTCCTGTTGTGTCAAATGTGTTATAGAATCAGAGCCTTTCATTTGTTTATTGTATTGATTTTTTTATTTTGTGGAGTGTTTCTGCCATTCATTCTGCAAGATCCAGAAAACGCTGCAAATAAATGACACTATGTGTGACGATGCTTGGAGTGTAGAAGATGCAGGTGACGAAAAGGACTCCTGGGTGTCATTACTCGCTCTGCCGTGTAACCAGACCGAAAGTGTAAAGTTAGCATGTGTAATACTATTATTTGAGGAAGATGATGTCACAGCAACGAGAACAAACACATCTCAGGCCACGGTTTGAAATGCAGTAGGAATCTGAACAGACCCAGCACAGGCACCAAAAGCCGCCTCCGGGACATGGCTTTGCCCGATTTCCTGGGGACAGGATTGGGATGGCCCACTTCCAGCCATCCAGACAGACCTGCCCTCAGAACTGGGGGGCACCCCGGGGTGATTCAGGCTTTGAACCTGCACTGTCTGTCTGAGGCTGATGTTTTGCCAGCATGGTAGCAGAAGTCAGGCTGGGGAGAGGAAACAGATTTATTAATCCTGAGCGTTGGAGACCAGCAAGGAGGGTGTTTCCTTTTATATCCGGGTCCTGGCCCATCTCAGGTGGCAGCCAGGAGTGACACCCTAGGTGAGCCGCTGGTAAGGGGCAACTCCAGGGGCCTCTGTCGAATGCCACCCCTCCCAGCCCTGAAAGTTCACATGGTTTCCAGACAGGGTGAGAGGAAAATGAGAAACGTCGGCAACAGAGGATTTCTAGAACATCTTTTAACAGAAATAGATGAGGAAAACTTCTAACTATGAAAACTCTGCAGAGTCTTTCATGGGTGTCACGAACTCAGAAACTTTTGGTTGATCGATAACGAGCACACAGTTTTGGATTATTTAGATACAAAGATACTATTTTGAGGAAAATGGTGCTAATGTTCATTGCTGGAAACTTTACCACCGATCCGCCAATCTTCTGCATGTTCTGCAGACCAGGTCGGGGTGGCCCCATGCATGCTTCTGGAGACAATGAACAAACATGGATTTCTCAGGGTTGTTTGATGTTCTGTATTCCCGAGGTTGGGGAGCTGGATTTAGTTAGCGTCGAAGGACCTGGAGGGATACAGTTTATTCCAGGATCCTGGAAAAGTCAGGTTAATTTTGTTTCCCTTAGCAAGTGTTTTGGTGCTACTTAGAGCTGTGTGACCTTGGGAAAGGTATGTCACCTTGCTAAGCCTCAATTTCCTTCTGAATAAAATGAGAATAAGAGTAGTACTCATCGCGCGGGTTGTCAGGAAGACTTAGGAAATAACACGTGCGGATGCCCAGGGTGGTGTCAAGTGCTCCATCAAATTATAATTATTAGTTAATATTGTAATTATTAGCTCTGGTTAGATAACATCATAATTGTTATAACTATTGGTTATTATAATTGTTAATTAATGTTAGTTAATATTAATCAATGCTGTTGTGGTTGTTGTAATTATTAGTTAACATTAGTGAATCTCAGTCTATGATGGTTAGGTTTCAGAAGAATTGTTCCAAGCCCAATAAGTGGAATAATTTCTGTCTTATGCTGAAGAACGAGGACTGATGGTTGCCATGGTGTCAGTGCTGATGATTTTTCCTGGGTGGGGCAATGTCACCCAGAAGCTTCTCTGCAGGAGAACCTCAGGGCAGCTGGCAGGGCTCATGCCCTGTGTGTGCAGTGTCCATCTATAAATTTATTTCTGTTTATTTCTGTAGCCTATAAACGTAAAAAATGAATTCTTGTCTGTGACCTAGTCACCAAGGGCATCATGATTTCTGTAGATGAATAGATAAATGAAAAAGGAAAAAACGAGCTGTGATCTCTTTGTGAGGGATCACACACATGCAGTGTGCATCACATCTCGATGTTAGCAGTTGACCCTAGAGTGAGGTTACAGGTTTTTGTGACGCAATTTGGGTGAAGAGACCCTGGGAACAGGAGAGGCCTGTGTCTCTTGTGTGACCCTCCTCTCTTCCTAAAGACCACTGCCACAGTGGACTAGGGGACGAAAGGAGAGAGGACAGTCCTCCCTGTTCCCCCTGGAGCCGAGTCTTCAGGACAGACCCTCCTGGTGGCTCCTGGGTCTCTCCATCCTTTCTGCAGCCTTGAGGGAGCAAGGGTACTACAGTGGGGAAAGCATGGCTCTCGAACTAGGTCGATCGGGGTGTAAGCCCCGGAAACTTCTTTAATCCACCGGTGCCTCGGCTTTGTCGTTTGAAATGATCAGAGTGCTCATCTAAGGTGGCGATCAAGATGGGTCAATGAGACAATGGTGCTGCCGGGTGTCGGACGGAGCAAGTTCTCCCCTTGCAGTATGAAAGAAAGGCTTTTCCAGGCTTCACCGGCCTCACTTCTCACCCAGACCCGTGAGGAGGGAGGCTCCGATCTGTCGTTTTGCTACGAGGCGATGGCAGAGCAGAGCAGAGCCCCTGCTCAGATGCCAGCCTTCTGGGCCGGGCTGGAGACGCGGGTCGTCTCTCTCTCAAAGGCAGGTGCTTTCCACGACACTACTGTGACCTCGCTTGGAAAGGCTCCTAACTGTACGAGACAATAAACAAGAGGTGCCAAGCAAGTGACCCGGAGATCACTCCGACACCTTACTGTGATGGACAGTGGTGCCAAGTGAGTGACCCAGAGATCACTCCGACACCTTACTGTGACCGACAGTGGCCGGGTGACCTCAGGACAGAGAACAACACTTCTTCTGAGTAAACGTAACAGCATTGGGGAACAGAGCTCTTCGAGCCAACGCTAAGGTCCCAAAGGCGCTGAGTGACACAGACCCCAAGGACCCCAGACCTTCCAGGAGGCTGCTGGGAAAGCTGGTGGGAACTGCGGGGCCTGGGTGGTCCTTGGCACCCTGGAGGCGGGAAGGGTGAGAGGGTGTCTGTGGTGAGAGCTGGTGGGGATCTGTGCACATCCCTCCCTTGGGGCCATGAAGGGGAGGCACCCTTGGGGGCCGCTGCCACGCAGAGCTGAGGGTAAGCCCAGGAGGACAGGTGGGGAGAATAGCCGCACTTTGACTCCCCCATGGGGGAGGACAACAGAGGAAAGGCCCCCTCGGCGTGGAATGGATCCGGGTGTGGACGAAGGCACCAGGCCAGCCAGGTGAGCTCCCTGCTCCCTTCTCCCTCCTTGGGCTCGTCCTGAGACCCATCCCCAGCCCCTGGTAGAACTCACAGGCACTGAACAGTCAGTCCCCTGAGTGATGCCTTTAATTTACTGGTTTTTGGGAAGCACAGGGAGGTTTGGCTTAAGTTTTCTTCTCTTTCTTTGGGTGGGGGTGAGCAACAGCATTAAACACAGTATCACAAAGATGTAGCTGCTTGTTTTGTGAAGAATCATGGGAAACAGACCTCCCTCCGATTTCTCCATCTCTCTGACTTTCTCGCAGAAGAAACACAAGTCAGGCCTTCAGGAAAGGTTTCTCATCTGTTCAGAAACCACGGAATAAAATGCTGCCCCTTTACATCCCATCTACAGTCCTGAGTGGATTACCGAGGTGGAGATGGTGTTGGGGAGTAAAGGGGTGGTAGTGGGCCTTGGCCTCGGCCGCTTCATGCCCCGGGGATTTGAGAAGGAAGCAGACTGGGTTTGGAGAGAATAAAGCATGTGGCCTTTGGAATATTTAACCGAAGGCGTTTCTGAAACGAGGACACCTCTACTCTTCGAAACAGCAGCGATCTCTGCAGTAAGAATAAGTGATTCCTAAGGTGCCAGAAACAATTGTTGGGCAGGTTGGAAAGTTTGTGGAAAAAACCTGATTAATAAACAAGATAACAATTTAGTCCAACAACCTGTTGTCAGGTCTGATGGGATTTCATAACATTCAGAAATTTACTCATGAATCTGTGGGGTTAGGAGTACAGTCCCTGGGGAGGAGCTCTGGTTCTGACAGACGAGACACTCAGGAATGTGTCTGAGTGCTTAGGCCAGAAGCCTAAGGAAAATTCCATTGTTCCACACTTCTCTGTATGATTTTTATTTTTATTTTTCACCTACATTTGGCCCAAGCTGAAATACATCTCTTGGTGTGAATCTTACTGATTAAATGTTGTGCTCATAGCAGCCTTTCATTTATTGATCTAATGTGAATTAAAAAAGAAAATGTGTGGTTACCACTTATATATGTGTGTATGTAACATATATATATAAAATTTTATATATAACTTACATTTTATTTTTTAAAAAATTTAAAAATTATTTAATATAAATTTATATTATGTTTATAATTAATATAATATATACAATCGAGTGATTTGTTTCCAGGGCTTAAGCATCCATATGGGCCTTACTTTTCCTTATAGTAAGAAAGAAATTATATATGAGTCACTGGTAGAATTATTTATTTTGGCAAAAATGAGTTTTATATGTAATTACCTTTCGGTATGTAAGTCTCTCGGAGAAACATTGGGTTTTAACCAAACTAGGGTTTGAATTTAGACATTAGGTGTAGGATGAACGTGTCCTTTTCACACGTTTACTTGGAACCCTCAAAGTCTATATCCCCGCTGCTGATAAACAAGTCGTACAGACAGATGAGGGGCCTCACACCCTGTAAACTTCCTAATGACTTGTCTTCCTCTTTGTTAGGAGATAATCTATGCGGAGGACTTAAACATTAAGATGTTAGATATTTACATGTCAAAGAAAGCACTTATTTAAAATTTTAATCCTTTAGGAAGGGACCCTATTTTGCCTCTTCCTCATCTTTAGCATGTTGTGTATCTAGATTGTAGAAACGACTCCTTTACATTTTTTTCACCCAATAAGCAGCCTATGAATCTGTTCATGTCAAGAGCTGGGCACAACGTCTCGTGCAGAGTAGAGCCAATAAGTGTTGATGGAGCATTCAATTGATCGTTCTGGAAGTTTCTTCCAGAGGTTCTTAAAATGTGGTCCAGAGTCTGCCGTAACTCATTTACCCACGTTTGTCAAAGAGGATGTCATGTGTGTCTGGCAGTGAGTTCTTTGAAGAAGAGAGAAAACGGTTGCAATTGTCTCTGGGTAAGGGTTCTAACCTTCCCAGGAGGTGGCCGCCTGCATAGGAAATGGCAGTAAATTCAGTCATTCTTGTGAACCATAGGGAGAGACTGGAACTGGGCCTTCTCTCTCGGAGCTGGGTGTGAGTGGGAAAGGAGAAATCTGTGGGAGAACAGGGCAATTTTACTGTGTTGCTCTTATGTGCAGGGAGAAATATTCTCCTGCTTTTTCTAGCTTTTTCTCTCTCCTTCCCCTTCCAATAATCTCCATGTGGGCTTTTCAGTTTTCTGTATTATTTCTAAAGCTCCTCTGGTTCAACGTGACTCATGTTCCTATTTGCATAACTGCAAACGCAGAGCCTTTGGTATGGGTATACTTGGTATTTGAGTTTCATAGTAAATAATCTTTTTTTCTCTTCTCTCAATCAATGTTTTTCTTCATGACCAATTCTTATTTATATTTTGGCATTAAAACTTAGCAGAGAATTAGAAGTATTTCAAAGATCTCAAATAAAAGCTATGACCAGAGCATATCTATTAGTAGGTTGATCATACCATCGTTTAAACATTGATGAGATTAAAATAATCACTCTGTTGATCCTTTATCATGAAGAGAATTTTATTGCTTTCCTAATTTAAATACTTTGCAAAATTATTTGTGTTGTATAGTATAATTGGAGAAATGATTTAATTTATGTAAATATAAGCAAAACATTAAAAATAAAAAAACTCTGACTCCTAATAGTTACCTTTCTCTACTCTTGACCAGATTAGGAAGAAACAGCAAGAAGTAGTAGGCTTTTTGGAAGCTAATAAAATAGACTTTAAGGAATTGGATATAGCTGGAGATGAAGACAATAGGAGGTGGATGAGAGAGAATGTTCCTGGAGAAAAAAAACCTCAAAACGGGATTCCTTTGCCTCCCCAGATCTTCAATGAAGAGCAATACTGTGGGGTGAGTGTTTAGTTTCTTGAAAAATTCTTCTGCATGTGTATTTATCAGAAATTGTTTAAAGCCAATGAATTTTGAGGCGGCATTTGAAACTGTTCACCATTTTCAGGTCACGATTTAGTTAATTCTATGAATACCTGGGTGAATAAACAGTATTTAAGATTTACACAATGATGGAAGAATAGAATGGTGATTCAGAAGTTCTTGAGGTTATTTTAGGTTCTTCAGTTTACTTTGAAAATTGAGGCCACTTGTCCAAACAAAATAATGCATCTAGTTGGAAAGGAATTCTTCCTGACCATGCAGTATGACCAAATGGACACTCACATGGGCACAGGTTAAGGTTTCACTTTTATGAAGAATGATTTGCAGAAGTAAAGCCTTATGACTTGCAAGACACATTTGGGTAAATGTATCTAAAGAGTTTTAAGACTGCTCTGGACATTGTGATGACAACAGCATTTCATTTTATGCATTGAGTAGTTCATTTCACCACGAACCACTTTTTCCTCAGTGTTTACAGGTTCTAATCAATCAGTTGTTGAAAAGAAACATTTAAAAATGCAAAGGACTTTAGAATATGAGAACCCAAAGTTATCTTAGGGGTCATCTCAGCCTTCTGTGTCACTCTTCAGAGGCAGTAGTCGGGGCTCTGGAAGGTAGGAGAGATTGGTCTCATCATCACTAATGACCTCTGTAACCACCCTGTTTCTGAATAAGGCCACTTTCTGGAGCTCTGGATGGACATGGATTTGTAGGGCAGCTTTTTAACCTGGTACAGGGCCTATGAGGTTTCTCTAGTGGCTTGGCTCAAAGTCCTGTGGCTGCGGGGGTTTTCTCAGTAGTCTTAATGTGTCAGATACTTGCTCAGTGGAGCACACGGCCCTGTCCAGCTCTCCTGCGGGTTTCAGGCGGGGCTTCTAGATCTCAGAGAGGATTTCCTCTACAGGAGGGCTTTTCCTCCACCCCAGCTCCCACCCTCTTTCTGCCTCCCACCTCCCCACAGCCCTCCAAGGATTGTGGCTCTTCTGGATAAGGACAAGGAGAATTAAGTTTTTTGGGGTGGGTAATTTTTATATGATTTTTAAAATAAAAGTAAAAAAAAAATCAAAACGTTAATATATGTGCACACTGAGAAATTAAAATGGCTTAAAAGGGCCTCCAGAGAAAGTTATTCTCCCATTTCAGACCCCTGTCAGTCTGTTTTTTGCCTCAGGTAGGCCGACTGCGTGGGCCTGTGATCTGGGAAGTCACACAGGGCCCCGTGCTTGAGAGAGCTCTCTTCTTCGTTTGATGCTCTGCTGTCATTGTCTTGAAATTTGTAACACATTTTGAACGAGGATCCCATGTTTTGGTTTTGTGCAAGGCCCTGCAAATCATGTAGCCCATCCTGCTCTGAGCAGCAGCGTTGGCAATCTCTTCTTTGGCCTGCCAGAAATGTTCTATCAACAGTTGTCTATCACTTAAAAATGGGAATGTGCTATACATACTTTTTTTTTTCCACTTAATAACCCTATCTCATAGAGCATTGCAAGCTGCATATACTCCTTATTTTAATGGCTGCAAAATGTTCAATTGTATCTGACAATTTGTTGGACATTTTGTTGTCTTATAAGGGGGAACATTCAGGTTGTTTTCAGGCTTTCGCTGTCACAAACCTCTTCATACATACAGACCTTTCTCTCCACTATGAGCACAAATGTGTAGGATGAATTCCTAGAAAACGTGCTGAGCTGAAGCATGTACACACCTCACATTTCAATAAGATTTGACAAATGGCCCTGAACTGCAGTGGAACCGATTTATATTCCTCGTTTGAGGGTGCCTGGTTCCCTGTGGCTTTGATGACCTTGTGTAGGCAAACTTTTAAACCTTTACCAATCTTGTAGATGGAAAATGTATTCTCACTGTGTTGACTAGAATTTCTGTCTTTCTGGATGAGGCTGAACATCTTTTCCTGTGTTCCTGTGGTTTTTTTTTTTTTTTTTTTATGGTTTGCTATTTTTCTATTGGCTTAGAAGTAATGCCTGTTGGTTTGTAAGAGTCTTTACTTACGAAGGAAAGTAGCCCTTTCATTATCGTAGATGTTGCAAATATTTTTCCACATTTCTTATATGTCCTTTGAGTTTTCAAAGTGATGTTTGGAATAGAGAACTTAAACAATTTTTGCGTAGACAGATTTATTAACCTTTTATTCTTTATGGTTCTTGCACTCGAGGTTTTATTTGAAAAGCTTTCTGTACTCTAGAATTATCTAAAGAATCATCTCATGTTTGTTTCTAGTACCTTTCCAGTGAAAGTAGGATTTTAAATCTTTTACTTTTGCTTATTTTAACTGTCCTTTCAAATTAAGTCTAGTTCTAGTAGAGACAATATTGAAGTGAGTAGCTTCCAACCTGTGTTAACTTGTGGGTCAAAGTTCCGCCATGATTTTCTGCTATAAAAATAAAACCTTAAAGGCATTTTTTAAAATCCCATTTTGCTGTGGTCTAGCAATTTTTTTCATTTTAATTGTGGAAGAAAAAGGAAAATTTTCCCAGGTAAGAAAAAAGACTTTTATTTTTAAGATGTATCTTCCCATTACAAGAATGGATCTAATGAGATGAGTACACAAATTATCTTATGTTTAACTTCCTTCAGAGAGGCATTAGTAGTTTGTCTTACTAGCACCTTTGCTGAACTTGCTTTTCTGCAGTCTGAGGATGCTCTTAACAAAGTGAATTAATGAGGCAGAGGGCTTTGCTTCCAGAAAGTAGGTAAAAGCTGTAATTTGTATTATTATAGACTCATTTTAAAAGGAGAATCAAAGATACTGATGGACGTGTCCCACTTAAAATGGCGTAAATCTGGATGGTCAGTTGATGTCTTTTTCCATATGATTGAAATGTGGACTATAAGAATAACTCTGTTATTTAAGATGAATCATTTGTCTTTGAGGATTTGTGAATGGTCACCCAGGTGTCTTACCTGATGGTGGCAGGAGGTAGAGGAACCAACCTCAGGGACAAGCAGCGATTTCCCTGTACCAGGGCCCCGAGAGGACTGCATGTTTTGGGTAGTTCCAAGGGCCCATGTCCCTTCTGGTCCGCAGTCCTGCTGCTCTGTGCAGACAGATGAAGATTATCTGGAGGGCACGGTAGACAGCTGTCAGCTAGAGAAAGGGGACACTGATGGGAAGCTGGGCACAGTGCAGGCCCGGTTACCCTCCTGGCAGAGGAAGTTGCAAACGTGGCTGTCAATGCCAAGTGGAGTCTGTGCGTCTTGGCCCTGGTAAGCACAGTGGGGCCTGCGTGGGTGTGAGCACAGTCAAAGGGGACTCTGGCCATTCTCAGGGAGGCAAGTGTCCTCAGGTCTGCAAGGGAGGGCAGGAAGGAGGACTCCTTCAGCATGCTGATGCTACCGAACAAGCTACTTCACGTCATTAAAAATGTAGTATGAAATAGATCACTTGATAATATATAGTTCAAAGACAAACAATAAAATGAATGTGCACAGCACCCAGTTTAAGACATTTAGAATTCCACGTGTGCCTCTCTCTGTCACGTCCACCTCCCTGGGCCCCGGAGGCAGCTATTGTGGTGGATTCCGTGTTTACCCTTTCCTTTTCCCTCATCTCCCCTGTATCCATACCCAAACAATCTGTTGTCTTGTTTTGCCTATTTTTGAGCTTTATATAAATGGACTTATGCTATATTTATTCTCTTTTGTCTTGCTTCTTTCACCGACGGATTTTAAAAATACATCCATGTTTACTGTGTTGTTAATAGTTACTCATCTTTGCTGCTTTTTTATTTATCTAGTTTAGGATTATCTACTGTGTCTATCTTCCTGAGTCTAAGAATGGATATCTTTCAACAGCTCTAGAAACTTATCAGCCATTATCTGTCCCTCACTGTCTCTGTTAGCTTCATCCAGAGCTCCACTAGGATTTTTCTTGGACCTTCTCACTCTGTTGTTCTATAAGAATATTTCTTTCTCATTTCTGTTTTTTTTTCTCATTCTAGGTAATTTAAAAAAAAAATTTCCACTTAGCTAATTTTCTCTTCTGATGTATCTGATTAGATATTTAATGTATAGCTGTTAGGTTTTTACAATTCCATTATTACAGTTTAATGTTTAGGAGTACTTTTTGGTTCTTTTCCAAATTTGCTTCATTGTTCTTTCTAGTTTGTTTTTTTACCTTGTGTTTTAAAACCTCTTTAATTTCTTTAAATGTATTAAAAATAGATATTTTATATTTTCTGCCCGATAATTCCAATATTTGATTCCCGATTCTGCTTTTCATTATTTCTGCTGGTGTTCATTCACTATAGTTTTATTTCCTTATCTGTTTTGTAAGTTTTGGTTTCGAAGTGCTTGTTTTTTAAACTTTATTTGTGGTGGGAACTCTTTGAGGCCTGAAATCTGCTTCTGCTGAGATTTGAGGCAGCATACAAAAATGCATTCAGTATAAAAAGATAAAATTAATCACCGGAGAATTGGGGTGACAGGAAAGTAATAAAGCTTTGGATAAGGTTAACACACAGGAATACATAATATTTTCTTCACAGTAGAAGCAGCCTGTGTTTGATTCCAAACTTTGTAACACCAAGAAGCATGGGGTCAGCAGTAACTCAGCTGAGTTGGTTTGAGTATCATCTTGTTCGGGCCAGATTCCTTTTCCTGCGTGAGCCTCTCTGTAACTGTTGAATCTGCACGGCACCTCTGATGACAAAGATTGGCAGTAATAAAGTCATCTGGGGGAAGTTCTTTTATGTTTTAATGATAAAAAAGTGGAATTCTTCTGAGCCATTGACAGCCACACTGCTGAAGAGCTGGTTTAGGGCTGGACCCAAACGGTGCAGAACTGACCGCAGGGTGGGGACTGGGATGGGGTGGGGGTGGAGCTTCACTGAGCTTCAGATTTCAATTAACTTCCAGGTTTCACATCACAGTTTTTCCTGTTTTGCCAAAACAAGCTCCACTCTAAGCCCTCCATAATCTTGTGGCTCCTGGGGTCAGAAGGGCCTGAGTAGGATGTTGGCCCTTAGAAGCTGCTATAATAACAGGAAAGAAATCCTGTGTTGTTTTAGTCTCTGCTGATCAGGTCCACATCCACAGGGCCAAATTATAAGGGAAGCAGCCAAAGATGTGAAACCCTTGGAAAATCATTTACCATCTATATCTGGGTCTCTTTAGCAGTTCCTGAGCGTGACAGTGAGTGTGTGCGTGTGTGTGTGAGTGCATGCGTGCGAATTCTCACCAAACTGTAATAGGCACAATGAGAGTGTGTCAAAAAATGTAAAGTTTATGGTTAGATTTCTTTTGGGATTAGTCATCTTCGGCAAAGCAGACTGGCATAATCTTTTGCGTTAACCTCCAAATTAATGACTAATAAAAAAAGATCAACTTAGGTAAATATGACGGCTCACAAGAGTGCACTGGGTTTGAACATTCTTTTTCTTTGCCTCAAGGATTTTGACTCTTTCTTCTCTGCAAAAGAAGAGAATATTATTTATTCGTTCCTTGGTTTGGCTCCTCCTCCAGGCTCAAAGGTAAGCTCGAATACCTCATTGGGGCATACTACAGGTCATAGTAAGTGAAGACAGAAATCAGCCTCCAAGACTATTTAATAAAGGAGGATCTTTAACATGATTTGAATGCACTCTTTATTCTGATGAAATCTTATGTACCGAGACAATGCAAGGTTTTTACTATAACTTTCCCCAAAACTATGCTTTTTAATACTTTAGCTTATTTATAGTTTATTATATAATAAAAGTAAATAAAATAAAATAAAGGTTTTATAATTTCTAAGTTAAGAAATCTCATTGCCTTAAATGTGATAATTAAATATGTAAAAATATGAGATCTCAAGTTGTGCTTATGAAATTGTTTTCTTATGAATTGACTTCTCATACAACTTATATTAATTTTTTGATGATTTATCCTCTATTTTAATTCTGAATTAAACTTTGCCTTTTTAGTCTGATAAAGAGGGAAAAAATAAGACCTAGATAAAAGAACAAGATAAATTTCATAGGTTTTTCCTTCCAATGTTTCATCTTTGATTATGCATAATTATGTCAATTAAATAAAGAATTATGCTAATAAAGTGAATGCCATGAATTTGTCCAACGGTGATCACCCGGCTTCCCTCTATGTGATGACCACTGCATTCCTTACCTCTACCGACAACCTCATGTAGGACTCTCCATGGATACAAGTACACATTTGTTTAATTCATTTATTTCTTTGTTTGTTTGTACCCAGCTTCATTTCAAAAGAGATTTGCGAAGACTGAGTCTAAATTAATTCTCATATAGGAAACACAACTCAAGATCCAACCTTGTAGAGATGGGCTTGTCTCAGAGGCATGTATCTGTGCCATCTCTCATATACCAGCATTCACTAGGTAGTTGCATTAGGTCTCTTAGTGCTTAGGCTAACACGTGCAGGCTTAGCACTGATGCCTTCTCCAAATGGTACCATGTAGTTGCTGAAGGGTTCTATAGGAACACTTTTCCCTTTCAATGAAAAACCTTTCTGATTTTGGTCAACTTAAACGCAACGTATTTCATATACTTTATTAACAGTTGAAAAAAGTGCTAAAGGCTATTATGTGCTACTTCATCTTTTTATTTGGTATTGGAGTTTGGTATAGGAGTTTGTTAACTGGGTTGTGTTAATTTAGTTATTACAGTTAAGAGATGGTGTCTTAGTGTTAAGGTACGTCTCGGTGGAGGCACTTAGGACACTTGTGTCTTGAAGATGAGAAGGAGTGTGGAGGGAGGCAGGGGGTGGGCACCCCAGGAGGTGGGAGCAGCAGGTGGGCAGCCCATGGGCCATCGCAGCTCTCTGGGGTCTATCTTACATGCTGTGGAGACATCGTGAGGGTTTTAAGCAGAGAAATAAAGTAATCTTATTTCCTTCTTTAGACTCATTTTGGCTACTGTGGGATGAATGGATTCAAGAAGTGCAAACTATTATAGTAACACAGCTGAGATGTCATGGCAGCTTAGACTAGGGTGGAGGGATGAGAACTGTACAGGAGTGGATGATTTTAGGGTCTGTTCTGGAGGAAGAATCGCTAAGACTTGCTGATAGATTGAAAGTGACAGTGGGGATGGAATGAATGATTACTTCTAGCTATTGGTGTAGACGTTGGCTCTGTATTTTCCTTTCTCTGTGAAAAGATTGTATTTTAAATCTTAAAAAATTAGTTTTTATTTAAGTTAATATGTGTAGAATATTATAAGGGTCAACTTGTGCTGCAAGGATTATTGCGAAAAACGTTAGGCCCTGCCCCAAACCCTGCGTGTGGGACCTGTCTTTAAAAGTTTGCACAGGTGCAAGATTCCAGGCCCGACAGTGTTCTGTCTTGTGCTTGTGAGGATGCTGGCCACTTCATGCTCCTTCTAGTTAACCACAGCTGCTGATCAAAGTCCTGATGTCTGCCTGTCTCCTGAGCCTTTGTTTGTGCCTGTTTTTGTTTTCCTCGTTTCTGGGAGATTTTTAGGATCCTCTCTTTTTTATTTCGAAGTTGTCTGAGAGGTGGTTGGAGTAGGTCTTTTCTTTATGATTTGTGCTGGGCCCTTGAATTTGGAAGATCATGTCCCTCAGTTCTGGAAAATGTTGGAGGTACTGTTTCTGTGGTAACTCATCTTTCTTTATTTCCATTTTCTTTTCTTTGCTCTTTTTTGGAATTTCTTTTATTTGATGTTGGAACTTCTGGACTGTTTCTCCAATTTTCTTATCCATGCTCTCTCATTTTAATATTTTTGTATTTTTCTACTTTCTGGGATATTTCGTCAATTTTCTATTTTATGTTTTTCTCTATTGTCCCACCCCTTCTGCCATTTTTTCTATCACTATTTTACTTCTCAAAAACTCTTTTTTATTTTCCTTAAATGTCCCCTTCAATTAAATAGCTTCCTGTTTCTGTTATACAGGTTCATTATTTTTCTGAACTCAGTTTATTAAATATAGTTTTTGTTTTCACACATTTTCTTCAGTTCACTGCATTCTCTGTTTCTCAAAGTATCCTTTTTTTTTCTGTTCACTTTTTAAAAATTTTAATGTAAGATTTTTTTTTTCAGATGTCTGGTGACTCTTGACCATGCATATTTAAGAACAAGGTGCTGAAAAGTTGAATACAAGTTCTGTGTCTATGGGTGTAGAATTTTGTGTGGTGGGCTTCACTGTAGGACAATTAAATATGAACTGTTGGCTTTTTCCTGGACTGTGGGTTTTTTCTGTTGGTTTAGGTGAGCTTCTCCAGAGAGGAATCTTTCACCTCATGGGATAGTGGGGTGATGGTGGTGATGGTGATGGTGATGGTGGTGGGGATGGTGGTGATGATGGTGATGGTGATGGCGGTGGTGATGATGATGATGATCATGGTGATGATGGGGGTGGTGGTGGTGGTGGTGGGGATGAAGATGGTGGTGGTGGTGGTGGTGATGGTGGTGGTGGTGGTGGTGGGGGTGGGGATGGTGGTGGTGGTGGTAAGTGGAGAGTAAATCTGGCTGCCAGTGTTCTGGGAGCAACTGGGGAAGGGGGCTATGAGGGCCTTCCCTTTCAGGGTGTGGACTTCTCATTTAGACCCCCTTGTCCTGGGTTCGGTTCCCCGCCTCAGCTGGCTTCATGACCAGGAAGTTAGAATCTCTGTTTTAAATTCTGAAGAGACTAAACCTGTTAATTGAGGAGGAATCAGTTGTTACAGAGAAACTATGAGGTTACTTTGTCCTCCCTGTCCCCCCACACCTTGGGGCCACCAACATCATGGATTTTTCATTTTATTCTTATTTTTATTTTCTTTGATTTTTAAAAAAAATTATATATAAAACTACATATTTAACTTCATAAAGAATCCATATGTTGTTTTGTATTTTTAATGCCAAATTGGTATCATATTTTTAGAATGTTCTTCAACTTGCTTTTTAAAAAAACAACATGGTTTTCAGACATATTCATAGTAATATATGTAAATCTATTTCCGCTTCTCCTATTTTATTTAAAAAATATTAAATCTCAGTTTTTAGATCCCTCTATGATTTATACTTAGGCACTGTCATATGCATGAAATTCTCCTTAACTAAGTGGAAGAAAGGGACAGCCATGGACTTAAGAAAGCTGGCCTAGATAGACCTAAGGGGCAGGATCCTTCTCTTCCAAGAAGAGGAACTTGAAACCTAAGGAGCTGAGGTGATTCGCACACAAACACTCCACTAACTCACACAGTCTACGCTGGAACCTTTGGTGTTGTCAGCATTGCTTGGGTTTGTAGGTGTTTATGTATGTGCACACAGAGAAAGTCCTTCATGTATCCTTTGGGAAGACAGACACTTGATTTATGGAAATGATATTATTTGTCACAGTGTCGTTTTGTAGTAAACAACATTGTGGAGAAGTCAGCAAGGAAATTAATCTTGCTAAAGCTAAATATAGACCCTCTTGACAATCATTTAGAAGTGTACACTCATAAAACAATACTAAGCATCGTAGGCAGCATCATGGCTTTTAGAAAACTGTCTTAAGCAGGCTGTGCCAGTTCAGGCACCAGGCCAGTTTTCCCAAGAGAGCTTTATTAGCTTGCATCATCTCCCTAAACTCCATCTTCATTTTCCACAAGCATCTGGTCATATCTGATCCAACGAGCATTGTTCTCAATACCACATTCCAGTCAAGGCCTTGGTTGCATAACGAGTTTCCAGTTATGCCCTGGTAACAAGGGACACAGATTCCTACTGAAGCTAGGCTAATATCTACATTGTCTGAAAAAAATTCAATGAGAATTTTTGAATTCTGGACAAACTTTTTATTTTAATTTACAAAAGCAGCTTCTACCATTGGTGTTATGATTCATAAAAAGCTTAAGAGGACAGAAGGCTTCCTCATATATCCAGAATATAGATATTAAAATAACATTGACAATATTCCAAGCAAAAACTACCATCATCCCTTACTGATTCATTCAGACCTGCGTGGTTCATTCTTACTCCACAGGATCTGGGGTTGGTAGTCTCATGAACCCATCTGCTCCTCTACTGCAGTTCTGGAAATCCTGACTTAGCCCACTGGGGTGGACTTAAAGCTTTTCCAGTGTTGCCAGCAGAGGCCTGTACCCCGAAGGACGTGGCATATGATAATTTTCTGTGGGACTCTGAGCAGTCCTTCTGCATGGAAGATGAACCATTCTGGCCTGCAACCAACTGCAAAGGCTTTCAGAAAAGCATCAAAGTAAATAAAACAGGCTAAAGAAAATATCCGTGCATGACAAATGACCTAAAATGACTGTGGTTAGTTTATTATCAATAACTTTCAGGTGTGAAAGCCTCAGTGAGAATTAAAACAAGACTATTGCACCTGACAAGAAAATTTGGCATGTAAGAAAATAGTCAAGTCAATCCAAAAATACTCAGAATATCTATAAATGTAATCTGTATATATTTATTATCTTTTTATTTTCAAAAAAAGACAAACATATCTTATTTGTAAAAATGGATGAAGAGAGGAAAAATCTTGATGTAACAATTATTCAGAGACATACTATACTGCGAACATAATAAGCATATGTACCATGCATGCAAGCATGTTTTTACATGTGGTAGGGATATATTAAGAATATCAAGTAATGGGATTCAATAGGTGTGGACTGGATCCTAGGAATCTATATATTAATAAAACTATATGAGTAGGTGATGGGAATTCCCAGCTGGAAATTACTATCCTAGAACATGCTAAATTGAAATGAAGTAAAGCTATTATCAGGTTAACATTTAAAGCAAATAACTGAAGTTATGATTGATAATCTGTACCATCAGGCAAAGAAGCACTAGGGTCGGCGTCTGTTATACATTATTTTATTCAGGAAGATCCTGTTAAGATACCAGTGGAAAGCATCCAGTTTTATCTGTGATGAGATTTCCACCTAACTGACAGAGATAAGTACAGTCATAACAGTGTGAGAGCATCACATTTACAAAACACTGTTGGGGCTTGACATTCAGCATCAGAATTTGTACATCCCAGTGAGTGTGTCCTTGTGGGAGCCACCTCAGGAAGTTCTGATATCCCAAAACAATACCAACATTGCTCAAAGTTTTCCAATCGCTCTGTTGGAATCATGGTGACATCTTCCAGTGGAAGGTGGATACTCTCTGAGGACATATCCACGTCTGGTGAAGACAGAGATAATATATCTGGATAATGCAATTTTTTTGGCCAAAAATGATGTGTGATTAAAAGTTTGGACCCTCATTTTCTGATTAGCAGGCTCCCATTGTGAGTGATTTTGAGTAATGACAAAACTTTCAATAAGGGCAGCATTTCCTAGTAGCCAGAAGGAGGAAGACCAGAAATAACAGGTGATTCAGGTGCCTTCAAATGAAGGAGCACAGAGGGAAGAGGGAGACCTGGAGAAACATTTGATGGGGACCATAAAAGATACGAATTTGGAGCAGAAATGGACATTCGGGGATTTCCTAATTTAAAACTGCAAGATGAGTGACAGAGAATGGATACCACCTTGGCCCACGCTGTGGTCCGAGGAGCTCAGTGGCGGAATCCTACCAGTGTGAACCACAATGCAGAGAACGAGAGACCGGGAGGGAAAGCCAAGAGCCCGAATCAGACACAGGAAGCCTAATGAGTGGGTAACAGGAGGTGATGGAAGAACAGAAGACCGGAGAGGAGAGCCCCTAACTAGCATTGTGACATTTTCTGCCTTTCTTGTCTCTGTGGTGTGAGCAGAAGTGACTGTCCTACTTACTGAGGTCACAGTGTTGTTAAGATAAAATGAGGGATGAAGACAAACATAACTTGAATAGTTAAATGATGTTGAAATGCAAACTATCATCTTCAAGAAAATTCTCCAGCATTTTCAATTTACATGATGCAGGTGACAAAGTCGCCGGAGGATGAATCATCCCTTCCCAATGGTGATGTAGTGGGAGAGGCACAGAGCACCACAGAGGTAAGAGTTGGTATTTCGCACCATCTTCCTGTAGGTAACTTTCCTCAGAACATCAGCGTGGTGCTGATCTTTCTGTACCTATGTTGTGTGTCTACCTTATCATCTATCTATCAATATTTATTTATATTTATTTATCCATTCATCCATCTATCCATCTACCCATTATCTATCTTACTGTCTATTTATCTATCAGTCAATCATCTATCATCTATCCATCCGTCATCTCTCTATCTTTCATATGTACATGTATATGTATGCATGCATGTATCTATCATCCACCCATCATCCATCTATGTATACACACATACATATGTCTGTCTGTCTGTATATATTTATCATCTTTTTAAATCTCTAAAGTTATAAATCCTGCCTGAGCAACTGCTTAAATGTCGAACCCTTTGGCATTCTTGTCATACGTCTTAAATGAGTGAATTGAAACTCTTTATTTAGGAGTTTATTACTCTATCATGCCCATGAGTCAGACCTGTTGACTTACACCGATAGCTCCCATCAGTAGCTTTGAGGGGTGACAATTCTAAGCTCTAGTAGCTAAGTGACCTAACAAATACGACATTTACATTCGCTCCGTTTATGTGCTGTGTGTACAAGTAAGAAAACCACAATGCATGTGGTCTGGTGTTTGCTTGTTTCCTTGGGAGCTTATCTCAGGTTAGTGATACTGTGTGTTTCCTTTATGACCAGGGAACAGAGAAGACAGAAGAAAGTGGAGAAAACGAGGCACAAAAAAAGGATGAGGAAGATGCGGGGAACCTTACTGAATCCCAAGAAAAGAATGTGAGTGTTTGCTTTTTTCACTGTAGTTTCATTGGATTCATTTCTGTTCATCAAGTATTCATGGAGCTCCTACCAGGTGCCAGTGATCCTTCTGTGTTCTGGGCACACAGGAGTGAGCGTGATAATAAGGAGCTGAGAGGTTAGCCAGGTAGAGAAGCTGGTAATTAGTATCTAACGAATTAAACAATGTGGTCAATGTATGTCGAGGGCTCAAAGGGAGCCAGAGGAAGGACCTGAACCCAGGCTCGGAGGCATAGGCTAGACAAGACTTCAGTAATTTGTTGTTGTGTTGAAAGGGTTAGGTTGGGTTCATGTTCTGTCCAAAAGCAGGGGCCTATTCGTTGTCATGAGTGATGGCAGATTCCCAGGATTTGTCCACCGAGTCTTTGTGGAAAGCCAAGAGGAGCTGACGATGGAAGGGGGACCTGGGGATGGAAACTGACATCAGTCAGAATCCAGTCAGGGAGTCGCAGATTCCAGCTGATCCAAGGTTTGCGACGGGATTCTAAATGGGGTTCTACTTCAGCAACCACAGGACAAAGGGTGGGGAGAATGTGACGAGGGGCAGAACACTATGGTTCTAGAACACCAAGCTAGGACAGTGGGTCACTTATTCCAGGAATTCCCAGAACGTGCCTGGGAGCCAGGTAACGGGGAGACCCAGGTGAGGGGGAGCCTGACTGGGGTAAGGCTGCCAGCATTGGGGGAGGGGAGCTTCCCCATGGGAGGATTTCTGTGGGCTTCTGTGTTGCTCTTGTGGTAGCAAAGACTGTTTACTGAACGCTGATGGTTTGTATTTTTACCTATTTTTTTGATTTTAAGAGAGGTGTGACAGCTTTTAAGATAGTTGGACCCTGTCCCTAGCAGTGGACATGTGACTAGGAACAGTCCAAGACAGGCAGCCATGCTCTGAAATGCTGGAGAGCGGACATCGATTGGTCTTTATCTTTAGGAACCTAGATTTGTGAGGGGCCAGGGCAGTAAATTCCTCTTATTGGAAGCGTGCTAATTCAAAATGTTCATAATTTAAAACTCTTTGAAATTATTATTATTTTTTAAAAGAAAGACGAAGTCTTTAATCTTGACAAGTTATCTTGCAAATTCTGATAGGAACTTAAAAATTCATTTTTGTTTTATGACATGGGCTGGGATAAAAGAAACGACTAAAGAAAAGACATTTTCATTTTAGATGAAGATATTACTAACATTATTACATTATCGGACTGTCTTTTCAACTCTTTAATAATATTTATTCTACATAAAGACAGATTCTGACTTTTCCCCATTTGATAACTAATACATGCTCTTTGACTGACTTCAATTTAGTTAAATAAGAAAGAAACCTCATGATTCCTCAGTAAACAGCATAAAAATGACATGATAATGTGATGAGTTTTGGGATTGAGTGCATAGGAAAATTCATTGAAATTTAAAAAGGAGATAAACTATCTGTTATTTAAAAGCTGCATTCTGCGCTTGCTGTCTGTTTTTATGGCCTGGGGTTGGTATGGAGAAGTGCAGCTAGGAAGGCCATCTCTGCTATTTGTCATCACAGCTTTACCCACAGCGACCTGGGTGTACGCAGGCTTATTTGTAATAAACAGGCCAGTTAGATCATTGTGTTTTACCTTTTTAACTTTCATCTTCCAAGTACTGGCCGCATCTGGGCAGGTTCTAGGCATGACAACCCAGATGAACCTGAGTCTTTTAGATAAAAACTCTGGCTCTGTTGAGAACCGTCCTGAGGAGCTTTCATGGATTCTCAGGATTTTCTCCTCCAGCCCGTTGTGTTTAAACAGTGGTGCTCCCTGTGCTTCCTCATCACCCAACACTCCACAGGGACGCCAAGAACACCATTTACTGGGCCTAGATTTGGTGTCTGTGATCTGTGTGCCAGGAGTGTCAGCTCCCTGTTTCTCTAGATGTCACTACATCTGCTTCATGCCGCTGCCTCACAGCTGGCAGG
The DNA here is from genome assembly GCA_030015415.1 of Cynopterus sphinx. Classification (NCBI taxonomy): domain Eukaryota; kingdom Metazoa; phylum Chordata; class Mammalia; order Chiroptera; family Pteropodidae; genus Cynopterus; species Cynopterus sphinx. Next base: position 3,035,799 of record CM057380.1, on the reverse strand, counting down.
AACGTCGATCTGGGTGGAGTGTTTCAGAGACCCTCTCCTCCCTAGGGACTGGGAGGCATCCAGAGTCTTCAGCGGTGCCTGGAAGGGGGAGAGGGCTCTGGTTCTTTGTCTACCTCAATCATATTGGGGTGTGGCTTTCCTGCTGCCCGTTGTGACTGTTGAGTGCTGGTCCCATGCAAAATGCCCAGGGCTCCCCGAGTGCCCCAGGGGTCCCTGGCTCAGTGGCTGTGTGCAGGCAGGACCCGATGGCTCCACTTCTAGAAGACCTGACCCCTTCTGCCCCTTTCTTCAATCTGGCTGCTTCCATCTCCCCAGCTCTAAGCCCGAGACTCCAAGCTCCTCTTCAGGGTCCATGTAGCTTCATTGCCTCTGTTAGGCCATGGTTTTGAAAAACACGGCCTGCAGTTCCTTCCCTGGGGGCAGAGAACCAGAACAAATGCGTGGCTCTTCTGGAGTGTGGCAGGACACTAACCCTGCAGGAACCCGCTGGTGAAAGTCGAACAGTCCCTGAGAGGGGGAGTGAGGATTGAAGAAAAGACAGAGATAAGAGAAAGATTCGGGAGGGCTTACAGTCAATGCTGCAGCCTCGAGTTTATTTAGCACACACTACTTATGCATCACCATTGCGTGGGAGACCGACAACTGCTTGCACCTGCACGAGAAGAAACAACTGCTTACACCTGCACAGGGAGCCTTTTGCTCTCTCAAGGCTCCCATCCTCCTCCTTAACAATCAGCTTGCTCTCTGGAGCAACAACAGGTGCTTCTCAGTCGCTACAAAAGTAGCAAGGTAACTGCAAACACCTGCTGAGCAAACAATCCCTTGTTTACCCAGAGTGGGGCCATCAAGCAAACGGCTCCCAGCATAACCCTATCCCCCTTCCCCAATTTTTTGTAATGGAGAGGACAAAATGAATTCAAAGCCTGGTATTCGGCCGCACTACCTATGATGAGGAACGCAAATGTATTTTAACCTTGTTATTCTAAACCAAGTATAGATTCATAGGGACATAGGACCGATTCCTGCGTGCTCCTCACCTGGCTTCCCCCAGCAGTGACAGCACAGGTGGCCGCAGTACAATGTCGAAACCAGGAAAGTGACATTGGCGCGTTTCTGTTAAGTAGACTACGGACCTTCTTCGGTGGTCACCATTCTTTTAAACCTTTCACTCCTGTGTTGAAAACCATCATCTGTGTGTTGACCATTTTCATGGTGTGATGGGGCCGGCCCCCTCACAATTGGTGGTGTAAGCCGAGGGTGAGGCAGCTCCTCAGTGTCTGAGTCACGGGTTTGCTTATCTGACCTCGACTGTCATGCACGCTCACTCACTGAGGACTTGTACCCGCTCAAACGAGGCCATTTTAATGAAGAAACATATTATTCTAAGGATATTGTATTGATTAAAACATCAGACATGGAGACAAACATCCCCACTTCCACTGGGATAGCATCCCTTTCCCTCTCTTCTCCTGCAATGAGGTGGCCCACCCCCAACCACCGCCCCAAGGCCCTGGGTTCTTTGATGCAGGATGCCAAGATGTGCACCACCTGCTACAGACAGATTATGGCTGTCTGGGAGGTGGGACAGGGTCAGGAGATCTTGCTTGTAGCTGTCACTGCAGACCCACTGAGGGGAGGGCAGTGCATGGCCCCCCTGCGGGGCCACCTAGGGGCCCACGGGGACCAAGGACAGAGGGGGAGCTGGTGAACCATGCGCAGGTATAAAGGCGGAGAACGGGTCCCCTCGGCTCCTGGGCACACTCCAAGAAAGGAGGTGTGGCCTGGGGACAGCATGAGAACTTCAGGGAACAGTGGAAGCACTGAGGCTTGTTCAAGCTCGTGTTTGGTTTTCATTGAGGGGAATGATTTTAAGTTGTGTTCTCTGCCAGCTCGGGTTCTCTGCCAACTCGGGTCCTCTGCAAAACTGTCGAAACCTTGGCTCAGTCGAGGACATGGCGGTGGTCTGTGCGTCACCCCACCGGGTTGCCTCCACAGCTGTGCTGGAGGAAGTTGATTTCCCAAGAGGCAGACGTGGGTTCAGGTCTTGAGTCTTGGGCCGAAGACGCCCTGCGGTGCCCGAGGGTCAAGAGAAGCCGGCTCCTGCCCCTGATCGCCAGCCCCCTCCCCAGGCCGCTCCCGGCTGGCCCTCGGCTTCCTTTCGCACCAGCCACCTGTCCTCACTGGCCACTGCCTGCCACTCACCACGGCTGACACCTGTCCCTACTCCTGGCCACACACCACCTCAGCGGCCTGCCTCCCTGGCCAGCCAAGTTCCCAACACAAATAGCTGCTGGCGAAGGTTCTAAGACTTCCCACTTCTGAGGCTTTGCCTGACTAGCTGTCTTAGAACAGATGAAATAATTTTAAGGCGCAGCTCTGTCCAGGGAATGGTTTGTACCCTGTCCTGAGATGTCGCAAGACTTTGGCTTAATTGACCATGTGATTATAATTATCTTTTTAAAAAAACCTTTTCACCGACGCACTTATCCGCCAAGCAGAACAGTCAATTCAAGCATTGTTTGTAGGTAAGGATCTGCCTAATTTTGAGATTTTACAATTCTGTGAGCTAAGGATGGGCATTTAGGTTTTTATTTAATGACTGCAACCCAGCTCCTTCTAAGAGGGATTTGAGGCAGGAGTGCATGTAGTCAATGTTTTATCAACGGATTGAGTTGCTGCCACGAGCCAGGCAGAATTCCGGGGGCTGGGGATAGAGCACGAAAGAGACAAAAGTCCCTGTTCCCACAGAGCTTGTGTTTTGGTAGAATTAGTGGTGGGTGGTGGTACCTGAGTTTCCTCAAAGCTTCCTTGACCTTTTGAGGCTTAATATTTAGCAAGTTCTCTGAGCAACTGCTTTCTCTATTTAACATGTCTTTCAGTAGATGAGGGTCAATTCAGGTATTGATCCTAGGACCCAGGTAATTGCTGCTAGCTAGCCTTAAGAATTGAGACTGACTCTTATTCCTCCTGTAAGATCCCGCTACCCTGCAGGCTAGCTCTAAGGATAACCCATTTTAACAGTAATCATCTTAATGCGTCTCTTCCAGCTGAATACAGTTAATAAAAATAACGGGAGTTAGAAAAACGTACATCATGTATAGTTGATAATTCTGAGTTGCATATCATAAATATTAATTTGATCTCAGGTGGATAAGAAGAAATTGATGTTCTTTAAGAGTTAATAGCTGACTTTATACACTCATTGATCCAGTTGCTTAACACATTTATTAAGCTTATTTCGTGGTTCCGGACAGTCGCCGGGTCCTGGAGATCCCCAAATGAGTATAACACAGGTTGGGCCTCAAGGGTTTCACAGACTAGTCAGGGAGACGGGTAAGTAAAGGATGATTATGGGAGCAGATATGGGATACCCAAACCTGGCCTGGTTGAAAATATTTTAAGCAGTGTCCTGGAAGGTGTGAAAATTGAAAATTGGAAATTGCCCATGGTCCATCTGCATGGCTGAAAGAAAGAATGGGGAGGCACGAGGCTGGGGGCAGGCATGAACGGGGGGCCAGGTGGCAACGGCCTTTCAGCCCTTCTAGGGATGATGGATTTATCTCGAACAGGTGGAAGTTTTGAAGCACAAGGGCAGCACGGTCAAGTTCGTGGTCTTAGACTGATCTCTCACTGCAGCGTGGGACTCAGGCTGGGGCTAAGGGACACTGGAGGTGGTGCAACCGGGCGAGGAGACAGTCAGGGCGGGGAAGGGACAAGGCACGGGCAGAATCAGGCCTTGCGAGAGAGGCGTTGTCTCCATGTCACCAAGGAACCGACAACCGAGTCACAACAAGTGCAGGGCTCTTTGCTCTTGGACGTTCTTTAAGCTCTAACACTTGGTGTGTCACCAGCGGTGGGCAACACGAGGGTCTGTTCGGAGGGTCCAGTGCTGGGAGCACCTCCCAGGCTGGCTCGGCTGTGGCCAGCTGGTTTGGGTTCTCACGTTCTCTATTTGACCCACCCGTCTCAGAAATCAGAGCTTTGTTCCGGAACTGGCTGCAAACAGAAGGCAGGGCTGGGGACTGTGACAGTGTGGCGCGTCCTCTGTGACGGGCCTTCCATGGTTTTGCCTTTTCTGTTACTGGCCTCGAGGGCAGCATGACCGAGTAGGAAGGACACTGAAGTAGGCACCAGGTGCCTTGGAGTGAGTCCTGATGGTGTTGCTTGCTTGCTCTGTGACCTTTGGCAAATTACTTAGATCTGTGGTCCTGGGGCCTCATCTGTCTAAAGAGTAGGGGGGTGGGCGAGAGGATACACAGGCCTGTGAGATTGCTCTCACCCTCCCCACCCGAGGTTCCCCAAGCTCTTTGCCCGAGGCGCAGGCATCAAGGCTTAGGGGCTGCTCTTTAGACCTCACCTGTCCACTTACCTGGAACATCATAGTGCTCTGTGGTACCCCAGAGAGCTTCACCCTATGGCCATTTGGGGAAGGCATGAGAAGGTCTCATTTCGTTGCATTTTTAGGAGATATATCTTGGTTCTGTTACTTCAATCTGGGAGAAATAGAAATTCCAGTGGGTTGGCAGGATGGAGAGCTGCCTGAGCCTGTGATAACCTTACTGGGTGTTTAACCAGAAATCAGCATTTGAATTCTGCATGGTTCAGAAACGTTATCATTTTGTTCTGTTGGAGGAAGAGTTTTTTTCTGTTGGAGGAAAATCTATTTTTATTAATTGGTTCAAAGCCGAAGAAAAAGCGTATTTATTAGGACATAAAGGCAGAAAGGACATAGTTTTGTTCAAAATTTCGAATTGCTTATGTATATGGTCTGAATCTTACTAACTGGGTCTATAGATCTCCAGTATGCCCTGGACCTAGAGAGAGAATTAAACATATAATTAAGCAGTTTGACTGATTAATTCTATCTTTTCAGGTATACGAGTGATGGAAAAATGTCTTAATCTCATAATATTCCTTGGGCTTGAAACATAATGCATAAAATAAGTAGGCATCACTCAGTTATTATATCTTTGCTATTTATATATTTTACCGATGAGTTAGTGTCTTTCATTTTGATGAACATGTATTTTTCTATAGTTTGCTTAATTTTTAGACTCCAATTCAAATTTATGTGAATTTATATATTTTTTTTCTTCATTTTGCTTGTGGACCCAAGGAAGAAGAGGGGGAGACAGCAGCAGAAAAGGTACAGTAGCGTATTTAATAGTTGCACTTAATAAAAACATCTTTTAGTTGACAGTTGCAGTTCAGCCATGTTCTCCTTGTTGTTCATGATATAAAGAAGCCGATGCAACCCACACGCCCAGAAATCCCTCCTTTCATCTGCTGAGAAGAGAAATAAAACAAGTTGGAGACAAATTTATCAAAGGGGGGTGGATAGAGCACGAGGGCTTGGCTCTGGACCTCTGTCTGGGCCTCCTGTGGTGCAGGTGTCTTCAGTGAAGCCCAGCCAGGTCAGGCCAGGTCGTTAGATGTGTTTTCCATTCTTCCGTTCCACCCCATCAAACAGTGCAGTTTGTGAGCTTGCATGATGCTTAGTGCTGTCGGTTTGATTGCCTCCTGTTCACCTCGTTGGCGAGGGAGGGAGTCCCTTTCGGTGGTTATGGGGATGATTGGACACAGCACCGGGCATTGGACAGATGGGGTGGACAGTGGGTGGGGTGCACGGGAGCCCCTTAAATCTAGTCCGAGATGTCACACTCCTTCCCTTACTCTATCTGTTGACTCTTACACTTCTCAATAACGCTGTCATTTTTGTTAAAATCAGACAGAAGACGACGTAACCGAGGAAGGAGAGGAAGGGGGAGCAGAGGAAGAGGAAGCCGAAAAAGGAGAGGAAGATTCTTAGGCATTTTCGTGCTTTATTTCTTCACCGTTTCCAGGTAGCCACATAGTTCTGGGGTTGAACACGTGTTTATTGCAGTAGCTGTCTATATCACAAGTTACTTGGGAATAGAAGTGGGTTCTGATTCAAGTCTATCTCTCTCTTCCCGTGGCCCGGACCTGCAGCCACAGGGCTGGCGAGCTGTGCTGGGCCCATTGCTCGGGCCCTGGGGCGTGGAAGCCCATGGGTGATAGGAATGCCAGGAAGAAGGGTGGCAGAGGAAGAGCTGGTTTTGTGTTTATTTTCTCCGCTTCCTCTGTGCGACCTTTGTTTCCGTGAAAGTGTCACTGTTCTGTTACGCAGAGCCCCGTAGTGACCACTATGCACACATATTTACGGGGAGAGTGACAACCGATGTCCATGGTGATGGCAACGAGTTATAACTTTAAAAAACCATAAAACTGGTTGTCGTTCACAAAAGACAAATGTTGCTGCTAGAGATTCGGGGATGAGAGCTCGTTGTTACATTTTTATTCATTAAATATCAACTGGAACACTCATGTAGAAACACTCATGTAGGAACAGTGGCGTTCCTCTAGGGGTCTTTGACAAGTTTAAAGTAGCTTTAAACTTCTGCTGATGAAAAATAATTACGTAATTTTGAACAGTTTGGTAAGTGTCGTATGAATATATTAATAAGATAGTGATAGGATCTAATGATGGCGGATATTGAGGATTTGGGGGAAATGCTTGAATGTCATGGGCCATACAGATAGGGTGGAATGTGTGAAAACACCTAAAGATCATCAAATACTATAAAAATATCTGGTTTTGCAAGACATATAGCAAATACCTATGTAAATGTCATATTATTATTAACACTAATTGACCTTGGAACTGAATTTGAGAGCAGTTTGTTTTCTGAGGCAGCGAGGCTTACAGTCTGCTCTGCTGCATAAAGGTTATTTTTAAAGTTAAAATTAAGAATTTTTTTAGTCTCCTTACTGTCCTATTACACCTCCACTGATGTGTATAAGACAAATTTGGGGGCTGTCGGGATGGGGGAGACAGGGAGAATGAGGGAGTGAGCACGTGAGCACACAGCAGGTGTTCGGTAGCCCAGAGCATGTCAAGTGAAGGGCGGAGGCAGGTTCAGCTGGATGAGGAAAGAGAAATCCCGGTGCTCTGTAAATACTAGCTAACGATGAGCAGTGCTCTGTGCACTGAAGACCAGTTCGAATACAAACCTCCCCTCTTAACATGCTTATGCTCAGACGTTAAAGGCTCACAGAAAATCCCAGAGTGTGAATGCATTTTCAGGAAATCTCAGAGCTGGTCAGAGTAGCCATCGCAATTTATGAGTGGGCCACGAAAGTCTCATCACTCATTTATTTAAACTACGCAGTGAATCTGGCCTGTCATTTCAAGTTTTCCCAGTTTTTTTTTTTTTTTCACATTCTGAACACACAGATTTCTACTTTAAGGCCTGATGTTATCATTTTGGGTGTGATCCCCTTTATTTTCTTTTGATTTTCTCCTGTTGTTGCTATTGAGGAGTCTGTTGCCAGTCTCGTTAGTGTCCCAGTGCTGTTCCTAAGGCACGGATTGGGACCCATTTTTGAAAAAAAGAAAATCGGCAAGTTTACTTTTAGATGTTCTATCTGAAAAGTGGTTGAAAAGGAAAATATGCTCATATTTATCCTTACACCAAAAAAAAAAAAAAAAAAAAGAACCAACCCACAGGAAAAGACTCATATGTACTGTTAAATCTGTTTCTATTCACTGTGAATGTAAAGTTCTTTAAGAGTTATGCAATTTTAATGTAATTATTAAAAAATATTGAGTTTGAAATGGCATAGCTGAGAGACAATTCTTCACGCAGCCAGATGGCTTTAAAGGCTGACACTCACACACACACACAAAGAAAAGAGGAAAAAAAAGAAAAAAACAAAAAAGGCAGCTATAGCTGTGGCCAGCACAGTTTTGCCCGTTTTTCTGATGGCTTCTAGTTTGGAATCCGGTCCGCGGTGGTCTGTCGTGAGGTCAGAATGCCTCGTGGTGAAGGACCGCGGGAGGGATGCGACGTCCTTCTTTAACACGCACCTTGGCAGACACGCAGGCCTGAGGCAAGCCCACCTCCGAGCTCGAGGGATATGCCAGGCACCTATTGCAAAGATGATTTTAGGGAGAACATGGCGAAGAATGGGATTGGGAAACAATTCTTATTTCCTGCCTTTGAAACTGATGCTCAGTTGATGCCCCAAGAGAGATAACACACAGTGTGATGCTGAGTTGGCGTAGCTGAGGACCACTGAGACGCCCTCCTCCAGGACTAGTCCAGCATTTCCATCCTCCAGGAGAAGGCAGGGGTGACCGGAGATGTTGACCCCCACCCCGTGGCGTTTGACATGTGCTAATACAGGGAGAGACGTGGCCCCGGCCTGGTTTAATTTTCTTTCTTGGGAACAAACGATGGCTCGTGCTTTCTAGAATGAAAGGCAATGCTTTCCTTTACTGCATAATAGATAATGAAGTCGTGGGAAACGTTCTCTGTCTCCCTTTACCAGTCTTCTCCCTAATATTTTTCCTTTTTTTTTTTTTTTTTTATTTTAGAAAACTCAAGCCACGAAGCAACATTTCAACTTTTCCCTTACAAACCAAACGCAACCAAATGCTTTGGCCGGAAGCTAGCCCACCACTCCGTCTGTCTGGGCTCACTGAGGGATGCACCCACTCTGTCTGATGTGGTTAGATGCCTGCGGACCTACCGATGTGATCATATCATCGTCAAGTGCAAAGACGACACCTGCACACCGTCACGGGCCTGGCATTTTTGGCCTTTGCTTAATGTTTTCTTTCTTTTTTTTTTTTTCTTTTTTTTTGCTCTGCATGAATAGATCTTACTAATATCCTGAAAAAAGAAAAGTTTCAAAATATAGAACTTCTCTTCATGCTACGACAAAAGTATTTCTTTATATGTGCCTTGGGCTGCTTGTCTCAGAATTAGCTTTGAAATTGGAGAGCTTTTCAGAGAACAAGCAGGCAAATAAAGATTAATAGCAAATATCTTGTCCCAAAGAGCATCCATTTCTTTAGTTTTGGTCTTTACCTGTATATGTAGAGTCCACATGTAAGTGAAATCATGCGGCATTTGTCTTTCTCTGACTTAATCCACTCAGCACAGTACCCTCTAGGCCATCCGCGTTGTTGAGGATGGCAAGATTTCATTGTATATGCGCCACCTCTTCTTTATCTGTTCATCGATCAGTGGACACGTGGGTCATGTTTTATTACTCTTTCAGCCACCTTGTGTCTTTTGATTGGAAAATTAATTCATTTACATTTGAACTAATGATTGATAGGTCTATAGTTATTGCCATTTTATTATTTCTTCTTCCTCCTCCTTTTTCCCCCCTCTTTTTCCTCTTCTGCTCCTTCTCCTACTCCTCCCCCCGCCCCTTTTTTCTTGTCCCTTTAACATGTCTTGTATTACTGGTTTGATGATGATGACATCCTTTAGCTTTTTCCCATCTGGGAAATTCTTTATCTGTCCTTCCATTCTAAATGACAGTTTTACTGGGCCGAGTAATCTTGGTTGTAAGTCCTGGCTTTTAATCACTTTGATTATTTCCTGCCAATTCCTTCTGGCCTGCAGAGTTTGTGCTGAGAAATCGGCCGACCGTTTATGGCAGCTCCCTGGTAGGTGACTAACTGCTTTTCTCTTGCTGCTTTTAGGATTATCCATTTGTCTTTAACCTTTAAATTTTAATTATGTGTCTTGGTGTGGCCTCTTTGGGGCCATCTTGTTTGGGACTCTCTGTGCTTTCTGGGTTTGTGTGTCTATTTCCTTTGCTAGGTTAGAAAGGTTTTCCATCATTATTTTTTCCAGTAGTTTCTCAATTCCTTGCGCTCTCTCTTCTCCTTGGTATGCTTGATGTTATCACACAGATCCCTTAAACTATCCTGGAATTCATTTTCTGTTTGCTGTTCTGATTGGGTGTTTTCTGATACCTTCTCTTCGAAATCGCTGTTTTGATCTTCTGCTTCATTTAGTCTACTCTCGATTCCATCCAATGCAGTCTTTATTTCAATTAATATATTCCTCATTTCTGACTGGTTCCCTTATATGCTTTCCAGCTCCATTTTTATGTTTTTTTTTTTTTAAATCTCTTTAAGTTCTGAGTTCATCTACTCTACCTCTGAGTTCATTGAGCATCCTTATAACCAGTGTTTTGAACTTTGCATCTCTTAGATGGCCTGTCTCCATTTTGTTGAGTTCTTTTTCTGGAGCTTTGTTCTGTTTTTTCACGTGAGACATACTTTTTTGTCTCTCCGTTTTGGCTGCCTCCCTGTGTCTGTTTCTATGTTTTAGGTAGGGCTCCTAAGTCTCCCCATCTTAGTGGAGTGCCTTTATGTAGTAGGAGTGCTGTGGGGCCCTTTGGCACAGACCTGGGAGGGGTCCAGCTGCAGGCCAAGTCCAGCCACAGCCTGTGCGCATCCAGGGCCACGTGGTAATAGTTACCAAGAATCCACATACGGCTGCCACCTGTGCTGGGCTCATAGGTACCTCAAGAGACCAAGCAAGAAACCGAGGCTGGCTGCAGGGCCTGGGGTTCAGGGCTCAGCAAGAGGTGCAGGGCACGCTGAGGCCAGGTGCTGCTGCTTGGGGTTTTTTGAGGGTTTGAGAGATTTTAGGAGAGTTTGCATCCATTGCCAAGACAGCCTGTTTTTATGGAAAAAACCACTGGAAGCAGCATGGTTGGGCCCACAAGTTGAGAGAGGCAAGATCTAAAGGAATCACCTGGGAGGAGCCACCTGTGTTTGCTGGCAACACAGCTATGGCGGCACCTGGGTCTGCACACCGGGCAGAGGAGGGCTCAGCAAAGGAACAATGGATACTGCCAACACTTCTGTCCCGGAGAAAGCCGCCCCTCCAGCCTCACCCCAAAGCCCGACAGCTCAGCGCCTTGCCGAGTGTCCCTGGTGCTCCCTGGGCGGCCACCCCAGTGTTGGAGCTCTGAGTGAGCGAGTCCATCCGTGAGCAAGGCCGGGCGCGGGCCCTTTAAGAGGAACTGTATTCGTTTCTCACTGGTTCTTTATGTTTTTCATCTGTTTTATGTTTGTTATCTCTTTGTTAAAGTTCCATTGAGTTCATCTACTCTTCTCCTGATTTCACTGAGCTTCTTTCTAAGCCAGGGGTCCCCACAAAGGTCGGGGACTCCTGTTTTGACCAGCGTTTTGAACTCTGCATCTGGTGATTGCTCGTCTCCATGTTGTTAGGTTCTTTTTTTTTTGAGCTTGTTCTGTTCTTTCATTTGGTTCACGTTGCTCTGTCTCCCCATGTTGGCGGCCTCCCTGTGTCTGTTTCTTATGTATTCGTCAGGGCTGCTATGTCTCCCGGTCTTAGGAGAGTGGTCGTATGTAGCAGGTGTCCTGGGTGGTCCAGTGATGAGTGGCCACCTGAGCTGGTGCTTCAGCTGTGTTCCTTGTGTGGGTTGTAGGAGCCCTCCTGTTGTAGCTGAGCCTTGGTTGCTGTTGGCACCTTGATGGGAGGGATTGACCCTCGGGCTAGTTGTGTGAGAACTGGCCATGAGCAAGGGATGAAATGCTGGCAGGGCAAACCCCATGGAGCAGGATTCACGCTAGTGGGGCTCTGGTGCCTGTCTACTCCGCTCTTGGGGTGTGTTGTTCGTGAAGGTGGTTGGGTGGTGCTCTGGCCACCAGGTGTGTTGGTTTGAGGCCTCTTGGGAGGAACAGGCCCAGGTCAGCTAGTGCCTGTGACCTACCCGGGTTCTTGAAAAATATTTATGTGTTTTTCAGTAGCGGTTTAACTGTTGCACCTGTGCCAGCATGCTAAGTGAAAAGGGACCTACTGAATTGTGATGCTGGGGAATGGCCATTAGGTGGTGACAAAACACAGGCTTCTTGGTAGAGTGTCACTGCCCCAGAGGCCCTCCCCTCCCAGCCTTAGTGTGTACGAGTTAGGGTGCTGTTGAAATCAGAAGGTTGGCGTAAGGTATTGTCAGCCAGACAGAGGGGACACGAACAAACAAAACCTCCACACCAATGGGTCAATTAATAGTTAGTGTGTCACTTACAAGGCTTTTCTCCAGGACAATTTATTTGGGGCAAAATGCTGTGCATTCTTCAAAGCCATTAAAATCAATAATCGATTGTTTGGATCTCACACCTTTGCATTCCACAGGAGGGTCTGAACTCAGCAATTGGTTACCTCCTGACCATTTGATAACACACAGGGTCTTCTGTTAGCCTATGAATGATTCTAGCTCCTCACAGAAGTATCAAGAAAACCCCAATTCCCTAAGTGGCTGAGTGTCCTTCCCTGTTTCAAGCCAAGTCATAATAAAACATATGTCCAAATATTTGGAAATATCCCCATGATCCTCACAAAAGCTTTCCTTTAATTGTTGTCTAAGATACTTGGCTTTTTTTTTTTTTTTTACCGTTTCTTTTGGAAGAACTTTCTGGTAAGTCAAAGATGTTTTGCCAAATCTTGGACATGTATCAGTAGGTCAGGTTGTTTTCCAGAAGGAGAAATCTGCGCATTGTTCGAAGGCATGGCAGTGCTCTCGGGGCTGGAATATTCAGATTGTAAAGGGCCCGGTCAAGTGCGTGTGGGTAGCATGGTCAGGTTACGAGTGTCAGGGACAACCGGCGGGAGCTGGGGGTCTCATCAAAGCACAGGAGCGAGACGCCTTCTCTCACTGGCTCACGTGGGTGGATCAGACTCACAGTTTGAGATTAAAATTAGGCCGCTGGTTATGGTGCTTTGTCGTATTTTTATTCGCTAACATCTCTGGGGGGGCCTGCTCTGTACTGAGGGCTTCACATCATCCCTACCGTAACCCGATAAGGTGGCCGCCACCTTCATTCTACAGATAAGAAAACGGAGGTTGGAGTGGGGAGGGATAAGGTGGTCACCACCCTCATTCTATAGATAAGGAAACAGGTTGAGGTGGGGAGGGATAAGGTGGCTGCCACCCTCATTCTACAAATAAAAAACCTGAGGTTGGGGTGAGGAGAGACGTTCAGTTCAGTAGTGTGTAAGGTCACACAGCTTGAAAGTGGTCAAGGCTGGGACTCAGATCTACCAACGTCCCACTCTAAACCTGGTCCAGCCTTCCCAGCAAACCTTTCCTCTCTGTCCTCGACCATGGCTGTGCCCCCTGGACAGTGCCTAGAGGGCAGTGAGTGTGTGCCCGGACCTCAGAGCGCCTCCCCGCTCTGGTCGGAGTATTCTGTCTTTCAACTTGATGCCACGGTCAGGATGTTTGGGCCCTGGGGTCAGGTGACCAGCCCTTCTTGGCTGTGAACCATTATGTGCTGGTCTTTTAGGTGAATCATTGTCAGAGGGCAGTTCTTGGTTCTTTCTTTCTCAAGTTCTTGGGCCACTAGCGGTGGCTGCCACCAGTCATAGAGGGGATGGAACCCACTGCCAGCCCACAGTGCTCCAGAAATTTATTAGTGGCTTCAAATCCAAAATCTTAGATTGCAATGAAAGAAAAAAAAAAGAAGCCTAAAAATTGTCCTCTGCCTTTTGCAGTCTGGTTGACCTTGGGTGTGCCCACTTAGCAGTGCCGAAGGATGCTTCCAGGCCTCATGGTCAGTTGCTGCCCAATGACCCGCCGGGGTAGTAACCAGCTCCTCATGGTATTTTAGCCGAGAGGAGGATTTCTTCAGGCTCCTAGTTGGGGATGATTTAATGAACTCTTAGTCCTAGGACATGGACTGCGGTTTTCTTTCGTAGCAGGTCAGGTTTCTCTGTGGTCCTTTTATAAAAAAAAAAAAAATGTTTTCTTTATTTACCCCTGGAAAGAAACAAAAGTTACCTAGGGAAGAAAATAAAGCTCATATTAAAAACATCACGCTGATAATTTCTCTTTAAAGGCAGCAAAAATAAAACAGAGAAGTCCAACCTGGTTTGATTTTCATCTAAGGAGCAGAGGTATCTTTCTCTAGCTTTTAATTAGATTCATAAAGATTTAAGGCTTAGAACACCTTTAAGTCAAAGCCACTAACAAGACACCTTGACGGTATTTCGGAGTGGTCACGAAAGGCTTTCTATGGTATGAGATTCTGTGTTTTTTGTTTTCATTTTTGTTTTTATTCTACAAGTCATATATATTTATCATTTTTTAAAAAAGAAAATACAGATAAGCAAAAAGGTAAAAATAAAATCTGTAATCTGTCTACCCAGAAATAACCATTATTATCAACATAATGTATTTTCCACATCATTTTTCTCCATTAGAGTTATTTCTCTAGTTATAAGGCTAGAAATTCGGTGTGGGGATTTTATTTTTGTAACCCTGGACTCTGAAGATTAACTCATGTGATCAAATTTTCTTCAGCAACGTCCTACCTAACGCCTACATGACATTCTGTATTGTATAAATGTACCTTGAAATTTAAAAAATCTGCTGATGTTGGACTTTTAGATTGACTTTTCCAGATTATAGACCAGGCTGCAGGGAATAGCCTTGTGATAACCTTCTTCAGGTGTTAATGCCTTGGGAGGACCTCCTGGAGGCAGAATTATTTGCGAGATCAAAAGCATGCGAATTTCTTAGCTCATTGTTTTAATTCGCCTACACTTTTCTTTAATTCTTTTGCTAATTTGAGAGATGAAAGATATTTCATCGTCCTTTCAAGGTACAGGTCTTTAATCATTGGAGAGAGCAGACATTTTCGATGTATTTATTGCATATTTTGGCGTTTTTTTTTTCCCCTTGAGAATGGACTTTTTTATATCCTTTGCCCATTTCCTTATTTTTTTGGGTATTTGTCTTTTCCTGATGCCTTTTTGGGCACTGTCTTTGGCTCCTCTTTCCAGACCCGTGAGAAGATGCTGTCTAATTTCTCTTCCTTTGAGACGGAGTTGGCCCTAGTGCCTTATTTCTAATAACTAGAATATGGCAGATTTGATGCCGTGTGATTTCCCAGCGCAGGTCAGAGAAGGCGACACAGCACCCCTGGCTTTCTCTCCTGGAAAATGGGCCCTTAGGCCCCAGCTGCAGCCTTGCCAGGAGCCTGCTGCTGAGAGGCTGTGGGTGGGATTCTGGCCACCAGCACCAGCCCAACCAGTTAGTTGTGTGAGTGAATGAGCTTTCTTTCCAATGGCTGTCGCCTCCAGCCCTTGGGCAGAACAATTCTTCCCAGCTGAGCCTAATTAGATTCCCAGGCAAATAAATGGATGTTCTTTGCTGGGGTGGCTGCCTCACCTGTGTAGATGATCAGACCAGCATGGACGCCCAGGGCTCCCCTGTCCGTGCTACCAAAGCCTTTGTTCACTCTAGCTGGAGTGCCTGCCCCATTGTGGCCAGGTGCCTAAACCTCACCTGCATGTTAAGGCCCAGCTCGATGTCACATCTGTCATTACGCTTTCCTCAGGATTCCCACTGGAAAGGATTTACTCCATACTCTGACCTCTCGGAGCATCTTAACCAGCCTCTCTCATGCTACGAATCACTTTCTGTGTGTCGATATTACAGGGAATTCATACAAGGCCACTCCTCCAGATCAGTGGTTTTCAAAAAAATTTTTTTTTTAAGTCATGGAGCTCTTTGTTCAAATTGATCTCCGGTCTAAAGGAGAGATGGAAGGAGGGATGCTCTGAGTGTCATTACTAGGACCTTGACCCCCAAGGGAACTCAATTCAGAGGACAGCTCGAAAAGTCTGTGCTTGGTTGCAGGTTTTCTTTTTAGACTTCGTCAAGGTTTAATTTACATAATAACATGTACCTGTGCTGTTTTTCCAACGCTAAACGATTCTCTAATTCTCTGATACCTACTGGGTGTCTTGCAAGTAAATTCCAACACTAACTCCCAGACTTAATGCAGCTCCTGCAGGGTAAGGGCCCAGGCTGGTAGTAAGACTGCCCCCACTTCAGACACCCCTGGGGTCTG
The DNA here is from genome assembly GCA_030015415.1 of Cynopterus sphinx. Taxonomy (NCBI): domain Eukaryota; kingdom Metazoa; phylum Chordata; class Mammalia; order Chiroptera; family Pteropodidae; genus Cynopterus; species Cynopterus sphinx. The sequence continues at coordinate 3,020,087 of CM057380.1, read as the reverse complement.
AGGATTTTCGCATCTCTGTCTGCTGGACTACAAATTCAGGGCTTCTCCTGACTCCCCCTCTAGTGACAATTCAGTGAAACGACTCACAGGACCCAGGGAAGCATAATACTTATGATTATAATGTCTCATGTAAGATACAAACGAACAGCCGGATGAATAGGTGCACAGGGCAAGGCCCAGTAGGGTCCCGAGTGCATGCTCAACACCCAGAAAGCTCCTCCAACTCGCCTTTCTGAGGTTTTCATCAGAATTTTGTCACATAGCCATAATAGTTTAGAGCACTGACCACTGGTGATTCTGCAACTCCTTTCCATTCCACAAAGGTAGGGGTGGGATGGGGCTGAAAGTTCTAACCTTCTAACCACACGATGGGGTTTTCTGCCAACCAGCTCTCATCTGAAGCTACCTAGGTCCCCCCCTACTCCTTATGGGTCATCTCATGATCCAAAGGGGCTCATAGATAACAAAAGACAGTTGTATCAGGATATTCCACGGGTTTTAGGAGCTCCGTGCCAGGAACAGGAGACAACGACAGATGTATTTATTATACCATGGTACCCATGTGTGATGAGTTCTGCCAACTGTGTGTATGCACATAACCAACACCCCTATCAAGATCCAGAACACTCTGTGCCGGTAAAGGTCCCTCGTACCCCTTTGCACCTAACCTCTCCCCCTCCCCCATCCCCAGGCAACCACTACTCTCTTTTCTGATATGAGAGATTCTCCTGCCTAGAATTTCACATCAATGAGTAAAACAACCATTTATTCTTTTTTGTCTGACTTCTCTCGTTTCTCAGAATGTTCCGGAGATTCACCCCTGTTGGCTCTAGTATCAGCAATTCGTTCCTTTCCGTTGCTCAGTGGGGATTAGCAGAGTTTGCAGATTCATACATCCATTGATGGATATTTCCCATTTTTGGCTATTTGAATATAGTTGCCATAAACACTTGTGGACAAGTCTTTTCGTACACATTTTTTTTTTAAAAATTTCTCTTAAGTAAATACCAAGTGGTAGAAATTAGATGGCAGGTTTTTGGGGACATAGTGCAGATGGCACTCATCTTTGTGGCCTAGGGCACAGCACCTTGAGCCTGAGTGTTAAATGAATTTCTTGGTCAGAAGAAAAGAAAACCAATGGCTATTAAATGTTTACTATGTGCCAATCACTCTTTAAAAATTTTTCATGTATTTTCTCATTGACCTTAAGACCTAAGTGTTATTTTTACAGAATTGTATTTCTAGCTGGGGACAAAGAGGCTCAGAAAAGTGACGTAGTCAGCCTAGGAGCATATGGCTGGTGGGTTGTAGAATTAGGATCCAAACCCTCCATTTGGCTCTAAAAGCCAGGTCTATTTATGACTATTTTTGCCATCTCCCCAAACCACAAAGGCAGTTTTGACGGCGAGAGAATCCTTATATTCTCCAGACAGCCTCTGTGGGGTCAGCGGAACATTTTGACCACTGAAGTAGGTCACATCCTGCTGCTCTGTAGTCTGCGTCAGCCCAGAACTCGGGGGCACTGGCCATTTCAACATATCGTTTCCGTTAAAAATAACAGAATCGTCAGCTGGGTTGTAAAAATTTATCCGCATCTTCCATGTGATCAACATTTTGCTACTAAACTCATTATTAATTGCCACCTTATGGAGATGTAGACTAATTACCTGGCTCTTAGCGTGCTGACACAGAGTAAACAACACTTCCACAAAGGCCCTGGGCTATTCTGGAGCCTTTTTCTGGAACCGGGGGAATCTTTTGGAGGCAAGATCCTCCTCTACCTCCCAAGCCTGTCTGGAGAGCTTAAGGATTCTCTCACAGTCAGAATTGCCTAAAATAGTTGTAACAAATAAACTTGGCCTTGAGAGCCAAACAGAGGGTTTGAATCCTCATTCTACTGCCCACCAGCTGGTGCACCCACGGAGCCCGCGACACTTTGTGGGATCCGGTGTTCCTTCTGGTTTTATATCCATTGATCTCCTCCGAGTGGGCGCGACATCCAGGACGGTGGTGGTTACCGGTGGTCTGCATGGCTCACACACTGTGACAGACAGAGTGGGCTGACCTGGAGCTGTCGTGTGCTGGAATGCACTGGTCCGGCATACTGGTTGACAGGGTATGGAAATACTTCTGTGGCACTAGGTACACAGCCTACTGTCCTGTCCCCCACGCCCAATACCCTCCTCTCCACGACCCTACCCTCCAGCCTCTAAAGGGTTCGCCCTCCTGCCCACAAAGGACCTCCAGGATCCTGTCCAATGCCTGAGCCACATTCGTTCCCACTGGTATGTCCCCACAACATAAAACGGTTAAAATGTAGTTTGCAAAATGGAAATTTACAGCATTAGGTCAATCAAATTCTTATCCCACTGTCCAGCATTAGGAACCCAACGAACCGCTGTTTCCTCCCTCCACGATTCAAGTACGTAGTTTAAGCATGAACAGTTCGGTCACCGTGTACCCCCCACGTCTTCCTGCTGGTGACAAAGCACAGGCAGACGTCACCGTCTAGCAGCTGAGAGCATCAGTTTGGGGCTCGGATGGGTTCACTTTCGATTTTCGGTTCTCTGCTTTCTAGCACATGTGACCTTGGGCGAGTTATGGCAAGTCACACGACTTTTCTCTGCCTCGGTTTCCTCACCCGTCAAATGGCTAAGAGAACGTCTACTTCACGGTGTTGCCAAGGGTGAGTGAGTGGGAGCGAAGAGCTTGCACCAGGTGCTCCCCACGTGTGGCCACTGTGTCTCATGTGACCCGTGGATTCATTCAGTGCCGAGTCTCAGGCTGCAGCTGTTAGGTCCCAAAGTCCCCCCCACCTCAGCGTCGCATGGGCTTGGGGACGGTGATTTCAGTGGCATATCTTTCTGTCTTTGCTTTTTGGTCAGAGAGTCTTTCTTTAAGGATTAATTGATTTAAAGTAGTAGGTAAAAGAGCAAAACAAAACAGGCTTTAACAATGGAAAACAAACTAGATGCTGGGGTTTTGCATTTATGGTCGTTACTCTTTCTGCCTGTGATGGTCACTGCGCACCCCGCTCACTGAATCAGCAACGCAAAGAACAGTGGCTCCTCTGAGCAGAAACCCTGCAAGTTCCTTGTGGTGTGAATCTTTGTTTTTAAATCATTAATGATGACTATTAAGAACCCTATTCTGCCCAGACCTTCTTTTCCTTAATGAGATTTTATTCTTGAATCGAAATAACACTCATAGCTTCAGGGCAAAAGCAATAGCAACCTTTGGGAGTGAAGGTGGGAAAAAGGGGTTTGCAGGTGTGTGTGTGTGTGTGTGTGTGTGTGTGTGTGTGTGTGTGTGTGAGAGAGAGAGAGAGAAGAAAATAATATTACCAAGATGGAAACACTGGAGCAGGAAATGGAGAGCACGGAACTTCTAGAAGCTTCCTGGTTCTTCCTTCAGTCACACCAACACCCAAGGAGAAATAGTTATAGGTGACAGATATGGTTTCCAAGAGATCAAGGTCATTTTCTGGTTAGAGCACTTCCTCTGTGGGTGTCTATTCTTGGTTAAAAGGTCATTCGATTTATCTTGGGGAAGCCAAAAGGAAGAAACTAGAAATGCACCTAAGAAATGGAGATTTTTTTTTTTCAAGTGACAAGGATGGCGGATATTTTCAGAGATGCCAACTGCAGATAAGGTTTTATTTCCTTATGGAAAGAAAGACTGTAATAAAGAGTCCTCTTTGCCCTTGCCAGTATAATCTTGATGTCACCCAAGGTTAGCTGTCCTTTAAGAGCTACTTAAATTTGGCTCAAATTCTTGTTTCATTCATAGACAGAAACCTGTTTACCACTGGGAATTTTCCACGGAAAAATATTATCTTGGGAAATGTTAGTTTAGCAGAGAGAAAAATTGCAATAATCGTATGTCTACGTAGACACATAACATGGGCATATACACGTATCTCTCAGTCGCTTTGCCTCTTAGGGTAAATGGCATCATTTCATTCATCTGATTGAAATAATTTTTAAGTTAAAAAAGAGAAAGATGTATCAGGGAAGGGAAGGCAAACAAACCCTTTTTATACGGGTTCCTCTAGCGTCACGATCGGCTCACTGGGGTATACAGTTGTGGCCTCGATGAGTATTTATGTTCTTCATGTTAAATAGAGTTGGTGGCAGGGCAAGGGACTCAAATCTGGGTATTGCGACAGCCTGATGTGGCACATTCAGCTGGTCCTGGATGCTTCTTCCTTCCATGTCACGGAGAGACCTGGGAACAGTCCGAGCTCCTTTCCTCCGTCCTGGCCCATGTTCAATCCATCTCTATCAGCCACATCGAACCTTATCGCTTCACTGCACGGCTCGGATCCTTTGTCACCTGCCTGTGGCTTTCAGCATGCAGTCCAGACTCCTCTCCATGTGTCCAACGTCGGGACCTTAGTGACAAGGCCGTGCTTTCCAACGCCGCTCTTCTCTTTGCATTTCCCCGTCACGCTTGAACCACTGTTCATTTGTGTGTGTCCGTGTGTGTCCTCTATTCACTCTTGCCTCCGAGCCTGAGATCTGTCTCTGCTATTCTTTTTCCTGGAATGCTTCGCTTGTTTTATTCCCGGAAAGACTCTATCCTTCATGTCCTTCAGGGCGGCCTGCCCTGGCATCTGCCCACTCTCTTTCATGTCCAGTTGGCTTCTCTTAGCGGTCCACAATATCTTTCTTTAGAACTCCCCTTGTCCTCTTCAGTCATCAAGGCAAGGCCATCGTGGTGAGATCAAGAGATGGCCACAGTGACCAAGGCTTCCAGGAGAAGCAGGTGGTCCACCTCATTTACTCACTCTTCGCTTTTCCTGTTCGGTTAGTGCAGGAAGGAGAGGCGATCCGTTGCCACCTATTGGGGTCCGTGATCATGTAGCCATTCCTAAAATTTTGTTCACTTAACTTAGCCAGGGTTGAAAAGCGGAAGGCAACGATGAAACTTAGTTCACCTTCATCGCTGTGGTTCAGCTCTCCATGCTGCCCCTTGACAGAGACACCGCAAGACTTTCGTCTTTGCCATATAATCGTTGGGCACTTAAATTCTGGATATTCCTTTGTGAAACTTGGTGGGAGAAGACAGCACCATGGAAGAAATGGAATGAAATCCCAATCAATGGAGGATTTGAATTAAGAAGTTGAGTTCTGGAGGCTAGACTGTGTAGCTCGATTTACTAAAAAGTGTATCAACGAGTGGTCACTTAAATGGGATGCTTCTAAATCCAGGGAGCATTGTAGGTCGACACTAGTGTGTAGGTCGATGCGTGGTCTCCTTATTGTGTCAGTGTCAGCCACACAGGTGTGCTTTGCTGTCCTCAGACACACCAGGTATATTTCTGCCTTTGATCTTGATGGTCTCTGCCTGGGACGCCCCCCGCGGCCCATCTCCATGCATGGCTCATTTAGGTCACCTCTTTCAGATGTCGTCCTATCAATGTCACCTTATCTACAAGGCTTCCCCTGACCACTCGATTGAACATGGAGCTTCTTTCCTCCAAAATTAAATGTAGGGTCACCAGATGACCCGGCCGTTCTCCTCAGGTACATTCCCAAGAGGCACAAAAACACGTGTCTGCACAGAACGCGCACACGGACGCTCACGGCAGCATTGTTCACAACAGCCAAGCGTGGAACCAGCGCAAGTGTTCGTGGATAAAGGAATTGTGCAGGGCCTCATTCACCCACAGCAGGAACGAGGGTGCTGACGTGTGGGTGGGCCTTAAAAACATCATGGTGACTGAATGAAGCCACATGTCGTACGATTCCATTTATATGAAATGTCCATAATGGGCAAGTCCAGAGACAGAGAGGGGATTAGCAGCTGCCGGGGCTGCAGAGAGGAGGCGGCTAATGGGTATGCTTTTTGGGGGGTAGGGTGTGAATAATGAAAACACCCCAGAAGCGATAATGGGGATGGTCACACCATTGTGAACACACTAGAAGCCACAAGGTTGAACCATTTAAAATAGCAGATTTTATGGTATTGATATGATTCCTCGATGACATCAAAAAATTTGAACCCCCTGTCTTCCTGGCACGCATTATCTCCCTTTTCTGCTTTATTTTCCTGCTGTTCCCTACCTAGCCTATCGCTGATTTATTTAGTTTACCATCTGTCTTATGCCACTGGATCATAAACTCCATGTGATTAGAGATTTTTTGTCTGTGTCCCTCAGACCCGGGACGGTGCGTGCAGTAGGCGCTCGCTAACCCTGTGTCGAGTGCTCGTGTACACATGGAGGCGGATGTGAGGCTGTCCTTTTGTACATATGATAAAAAGATGTTTACTCATTTGAAGAAAGAGAATGAACGTGAAGACAGTTTCGTGTGATGTGACGGTGAGAACAAAACGTGAAGCTCGGTTTGGGTTGAAAACCTTAGTGCAGACTTAATGGCTTGTGCGACGTCAGGGTGTTCTCCGGGTGAATAACTGGAGGCTCTTTCTCGGGGTCACTTTGCCCATGCTGTGTGTCCCAGCGACAAACGTTCCCTACTTTACTCTCTCTTCTGCCCAGGAAGACTTTGGTTTCCTGTTGTTTTAAAGCATGGTGTATTAATAGAAAATTCGAGATTCAGCAAGGCCGACACAGATCTGGAGATGAGTGCGGTCGAAATGATAGTTTGTTATTCCAAGTTCCCAAGAGGAGGGGGCATGCAGTGCCTTGGGGGCCACACAGCACTCTGGGGGGCCACATGGGGAGCACAAGGGTGGAGTGGGAAGTAGGGAGGTGGGCAAGGGCCTTGCCTGTGGTTCTTGTGGGAAGGAACAGCTCAGGCAGGGCAAGCAGGCTTAGGATGGGCTAGCTGAAATGACTTCAGGGGACTCTCAGGTATGGGGACTGTCCCTTGTTGTCTGGCACCTGGCTCTGGGGTGGGCCAGCATATGAGAGGAAGTGGTCAGTGCTGTGGGCTCTGTGCGGGTTGGTTTGCATTTTAAAAGCGAGTTGTTTACTGTGTGTAGGAGTCGGCTAGCCCTGGGAGGGGCAGTCTGTCCAGGGACAGTAAGGCCCCACATGTCGAAGCGTCAGAACACAGGAAATGAGACATGCTTAATGTACCTGATGGGTCCACAGCGTGAGATCTTAGATCTTGGGAACCAAAAGAATCCCAAAATGCCTTGTTTTGGGAACATAGAAGCACCTGGGGGCACTGCTGGAATGGGCACAGGGCCATCTATGGTGAGGGTCACAGTACTCCACTGGGGATTGGATCTGAAAAGTGATGGCAACAGCCAGTTGGAGCAAGCCAGGTCTATAGGACCCTGAGAATGCTGAACAGACCGGCGCCCTGAGTCGTGTGGTGGTTGTAACGTTCACAGGGACATCGATGCCATTAGTTTCAGGCGCACTGTGAAACGATCGCTCTAGATTACGAGTTTTCCATGAGACTTTGGCCAACACCTGGGCATTCTCCTCCATCCACTTTCAGACTTTTTCGACTTGCCGCGCTGGAGGCTGTGGGCGTGTGCTGTCTTCATTAACCTGGCCTGTATGCATTTTGATTAAATACACGTTTGACGTGATTTTTCTCCCTTAACAATGCCTGAATCCTATGTCAAACGCTCTGCTGACACGCGTGGGCGTGCGCACACCCACACACCCACATGGCTGAATCCGCGGCTTTGAATCCCTGAGATGGCACCGTCTCTGCTCTGGGAATCAGGGTGGTCACCGTGGTGCTTAGCTTCTGGGGAAATGCGCTAGCCAAAGTTTAAAACCAGGGCAGTTGCTTCTTAAGCCTGTTTCTCCGGTAATTTGCACTCCTCGCCTCCCAGGCCCCGTACTGGAGCCAGCGCTGTTGTCACAGGCAGCAGGTGACCGCGTGTTTCCTGCGTCTTGAAGTCGAGCCGGTGTCGGATCTTGCTGCTTTCTGTTGCCGGGTGGTGCTCGGAGGGGTTGCCTTCGTGAGGATGGTGGTTAAGTGGCCCCATGTAATCCCGAGGAATGACCCAGATTCTGAGGGCTCGTCCTTGGCTGAGCTCCGGAGGATGGATGTTGGGACAGAATGACTGTTCTACGGAGAAAGTGGGTGAGGGACCCCGAGTTTCTAAAGCCACCTCTGGGAGGGGCCCCGTTCTACCTCTTTTCCTCATGTTCCTATTTACCTGGGTGGCGGTTCCCGTGGGTTTTTCCCTTTAGCCAAACTATAAGCAGAAAACGAACCTCTGTGGTCTGAAGGGCAGGCCAGGTGGTACATTCTGGAATGAACAATGCTCTTCCAGGGGCCATGGAAATTAGAGGCAGGTTACTCCATATTTCAGGTCCAGTACTAATCCATCTCTCTCCCTGTTTACACCTGGCATGGCGTTGTAACCATGCCAGAGGTGCCGCCACCCCTCCATCTGACCCTTCTCCCCCTCCCTCTTCTCCTCTTCCTCCTTCTCTTTGTCAAACCTCTTTTTCTTTCTTTATTTCCTCCTCCTCCACCTTCTTCCTTCTCAGGGTTATTACATTACCGCTCTTTGAATGTTTACTACACCCCAAGGGCTGCGCCAAGCACTTGACCTGCAGAATCTCGTTAAATCGTACAATGGCTATTATCTTCCCCATTTTGCCACGAGGAGAGTGAAATGTCCCGTGGTTCCCTAGGTTCTTGCTGGGATTTGACCCCAGACGCACCTGGCTTCAAAGCTGGTGCTCTCAGCTGTTACGGGCCCAGCTCCTTCATATCTGCTCATCTCCAAGTCTTAGTCATGCAGAGAAAAAGCACATAATTTTCCCTCTTGGCGTGGGTTCAGTTGTCCTCAGGCCTTGTTGGAGGTTTTGTAAAATTGCGAGATACATAACTGCTCCGGGATTGTTTTATATCCCGGTAGATTCGGCTGGCCCGACCTTCACGACGATGGCTGAGGTTCTGGCCCACACGGAGCAGTCCTGTCTCTCTGCATGTGCTGTACCACCACGGCTGGCACCTGGGACCAGCTTCCGGGGGGTTCTCTGAGAGACCTTCCCAGAGCTACTGCAGTGATGCCGACGAGCGCTCGGGCCTTCATCTTCCTCTAGGGCCCAAGATGTTACCTGCCCGCCTCACCTTGAGTAATCCTGATTCCCGGGAAAGAAGCTATCAATGATAATGTGATAAAAAATAAAATGATAAATGCTGAGGACCCCACCAATTATGGTGTGTAGTTGGTCGCTATTATTTTTACTTTATTCGATCGAGTTGAAGAGGGGTGTTTTTAACCTTGTCAAAGGAACACATCCTGAGATTCCCCGGCAGGAAGCCCCATGCTGACGTGAAACAGACCTCAGAGGGTCATGATGGTTTTTTTTTTTTAATCCAACAATAAAACCAATGGACACGGTGTGAATAGAAGCCAAGAGACCAGCCTGTTTTCCAGCAATATCCGTAACCTGGAAAACATCCTGGGAAGGCCTGGTAACCGTGGCAACAGCCCTGCTGCAGCAAAGTGGCTGTCAGGACTGAAGGCCCTCAAGCTGGGAGCTAAATCCCCCGACAAAACCTCTTCTGTGGTATGTGGACCCGGGAAAGCCACCGCTGGTGACCGTGGCCATGGCAAACCTTCAGCCCGAGAACCTGAGATGGAAAAAGGTGAGTCTTGATCTTCGCTTCATGAATCATGTTAAGGGAAGGTGGATGAAAAAGCTTGCAAGCCCGCCGGCCGTCTTCATGTAGCTTAGGTTCCTGGCCTAAGAGCTGTCTTGGCTTCTGCGTTCGACATGTCCCCGTAGAAGTACATGTGGGGCTCGTCACCCCCACAGTTGGGATGGGTTCTCTAAATAAGCCTCATTTTATGGTCACCAAAGCTGCCTGCAATGTCTAAATGGGGCTGTAACAGCCGTCCTTTCTACAAAGTTTGCTTGAAAACAACTCCCACTATCGAAATCTTATACTTCCATCAGGTGCTGCTTTGGCTGGTTTTGCCATCGTTCCCCACTCAACAATGGAGGGGGATTCTACGTGACATCTTTTTTGCGATGCGGGAGCCCCGAGGTTGTCACTTTAGTCTCAGGATTTAGGGAGCTGGTTGTCAACATCATTAGTTATTATACACCTGAACAAATCGGTCCCAAGGAAATAAAAGGAGGGTGATGGGAAGTGTTGAGCCTGACAAGCAGTTTAATTTCCAATTCCCAAGAAAGATGCGTGCTCAGTGTGGAAATTTGGTGACGGTGAAAACGTGTCTGAATCCCAGTTCGTTTGAATTTGTGACCATAATTATGTCAGGAGTCGTAACGGTAAAATCCTAAGCTTCGTGGTTTGCTCTGAGTTTTCTTATTTTCCAGGTGTGAGATCTTGGGTGAATTACTTACCCTCTTTTTAGGTGATTCTTGAGCTCTAGAACAGGGATAAGAATAATAGCCACCCTCCGAATGATGTGAGCGTTAAATGAGGCAGTCCAGGCGATGCGCCCTGCACCGTGACAGCAGGAGTCGTCACAGCGTTGTGACATGGGCAGGTGCACGGCCCCTGGCTCAGATTGTGTACCGTGTCTCTGGAAACTGTGACTTCTGGGTGGAATGCGGTGATAGCTAAAGTTAGCCTCCTTCTTGCCTTGTGTTTGATGCTATCCAAGACTTTGGCTTTGACTTCTGGACTTTGCAGGTCAGCGCCGGGTCCGCATCGGGATGGGTAAGCCGATCTGCTCCCCACATGGGGAGGGGCCTTCTTTTTCCATCGAAGGGGAGTTAGAAATGCCACGTCTCAGAGCGAACCCTGCTCCTTGGGCAACTGGTCTCCATTAAGTAGTAGAACTCTGCCACTCCTGTGGGTCTTCGAAAGCCTCCAGTCCTCTGATCATTAGCTCTTTTCCCTGGCCCTGACTCCCTGAGAATTTCACCCCCCAATTCCCCTTCCTGCCCCCATTTCAGTTTCCTGCATTGGCTTGCATGTCCTCTGCTCCCTGCCTTCTCATGCTTCACTGTGCTTGCTTGATGAAACCACAACCCTGGCTACGTCCAATAGTCCACACGCTCCCTGCCTGGCCCTGATCAGCAGAGCGGAGCTGGAGAAAAACACACAAGCGCAGGTGGAGTTTTACCTGAGTTCATGACCATCACCTCCGGGGGGCCATTGATGTTGTCTGTGGTCCAACGAGGCTATGTCTTCCTGTGCGTTCGCCTTCTCATTCTCCAACATGGCTGTTCAGGAGTTTCTCCTGATCCAGATTCACACCATTCTCTCCTCCGTCCCCACTCTCCACTGGTGACCTTGCTTCCTTCTTCCCTGTAAACATTAAAGAGACTATGTCCACATTTCCGGCACACATCCCTGAGGCCGGAGCCTGCAGCTCCTGCCCCTCCTGCTGCTGTAGGGGACTCATCTGCGCTCGTGGTATAGATGGATTCTCCTGCTCATGTTGAGAACCCATCCCTGTCGCCGTCAAGGACACACTGCCGAAGTCTCCCCTTCCTCCCCTACACTGTCGCTTTGTCTTCTTAGTGGCTCCTAAGCTCACAAACATTTAAAAATTTCTCCCATTCAAAAAAAACGTTCTGTTGACCCCATTTTCTCCCCAAGCTTTCTCCCCTTTCTTTGCCCCTCAGATACTGTGTCCAGTGACCCTGAAATGTGGGGTATTTCGTTCTCTAGGGTGTGTGTCCTTGAGTAAGTAACCACGGTCCTTTTGGGGAAGGACTTGGGGACTCATCGAGTTATACTCTTGCCTTCATGTCACAGGGTCCCTCCTTTTGGTTTTCTGCCCGATGGGTTCTGGGTCTGAGAACTAGCCCAGATGTAGACACTGGGTGAGGATTATGACTTCTTGTTGGATTGGCTGCCCTCCACCTCCTGCTCAGCTATTTTTGAATTCTTTCAGTTGTACAGACTGCGTGATGCTCCTTTTGGGTGCCCATCTATCTTGCCCTGCCCTGGGGAATGCCAGTTCTGACAACCTTTCCAGAGCTCTTTGCAGGTCCGGCCTCCATGGCTGACCCTCTGGGCTGACTGCTCACCACAGTAATTGGATGGCCTCTGAGGGCTAAATACGGCCAGCTGGCCTCTGTTATTTTGGGATTCTGTTATCCCACTTCTAGCAAAATCTCATTTCTTCTACTGACCTCTCTGGCCTTCAGGGAGGGCCACCTCTGAATTTTTTTTTTTTTAATAATGAAGTTGCCCCTCTCACTGGTGCATTTATTTAGACTGAACAAAGGCAGTGTCCCCTGGGCCTTCCTGTGGGCCCAGGACTAAATCTCCTCGCACGTGCCCTGTTCTCAGAGCCTCTCATTTCTTTCCTCTACCACCTACCATGGAAAGTCTGACACTTCTACCTCTCCTGTATCTTCAGGTTTCCAAAGGTACACCTAGCAGTTTTCAAATAGTTGTTTTTAGGGCAGTTTTAGGTTTATAAAAAAATTGAACAGAAAGTACAGGGCTCTCATTGGCTTCCTCCCCTCCTCCCTGATGCTTTCCTCATTATTAATTAATGCCTTGCATCAGTGTGGCATGTTTCTTACAATTAATTGATGAGTTAATATCGATATATTATTTATGGATTAAAGGGTATAGTTCACATCTGTGTTCTTATCTTGAGCAGGTCATTTACAGGCTATTCCACTTCGCATGTTTCAGGGCCCAGCCACAGGTTGGGCAGTTTGGACACATTTGGGGCTCCTCTCTCAAATTCCTTTGTTTCTGGGTTTCCTCATTCTTCAGTGATTGTGGTCTTTCAGGCTTTAGCATTTTTATCCGAGTTGTTGCTGCCAGATAAGGTGCTAACTTTAGCGTGAAAGCCATTTTAAGGTAATCGAAACTGGAATCTCATCCTCTGCTAATCTCTTCCAGGTTGCCACCTCTTTCTGTGCTCGCTAGTGTCCTCTGTTCATTTTGAGGGGAGCACATTGTTCAGAGTTCATTTCTCTTGGATAGAGTGGATTTGCTGAGCCATTTAGTACAAATGTGCTTAACTTTTAAAAAAACTGCTAAACTGATTTTTAAAGGTGCTATGTTTTTTACATTACATTTTAGAACTATTTGGCCATTATTCTTCAAGTTATTTTCTGCTTCTTTTTCTCAGTCTGTCTTGGTCTCTCATTACATGCAGATTGTCATGCTTGATGATTTTTCATTGTCTCTAAGGCTTTGTTCATTTTTATTTAATCTTTTTTTCTCTGTATTCTTCAGATTGGAAATTCCTGTCAAGCTATCTTCAAGGTCACAGAATCTTTCTTTTGCCCTCTCAAATCTGGTGTCAAGTCCCTCTGGTGAAAGCTGCATTTTAATTATTGGACTTTTCACCTTCAGAATTTCTGTTTTGCCTTTTATTTATAATTTCTGTCTCCATATTGAAAAATCTCTATTTGTTCATTCATTGTTGTCATAATTCCCTTTAAAATTTGTATGCATGAGTTTATTTTCTTGAATGTATTTATAATAATTACTTGGAAGTCTTTGTCAGCTAAATCCAACATCTGGTGGCACTTGGTGACTATTTATTGACCAATTTGTTTTTTTCTACAGTAGAGTTCATTGTTTTATTTCCAGGTCTTATAATTTTTTGTTGAAAACTTAGATTGTATATTTTATCCACCTTGGATTCTTATTTTTCACTTTAAATGTTTAAATGGTTCTTTCCCCCCATCGTTCCTTTGTTCAGTGACTTATTTGGGCTAACTCTGTGAAATCTGTTTTTTTTCCCCCTGTGGTATCCATCTGCTGCTGAATAAACTTTAAACCATTTTTGTTCTAAAGCCTAACTTCCTGGAGTTCACCTCTCTGTGCAACAACCAGTGAGGCTGTACAAATAAATACTGAACTGTACTCATGATAGAGTGAATCTTGTCTGGAAAGAAGGATTCTGCTTCTGAAAATCTCCGTGTTGAAATTCAGAGCTGAGGGAGATAAAGTGTTAGTGGAGGCCCAGGTAGGAAATGAACCAAATAAGCTCACTTAAAAATATTTATTGAAGTATAATGTACATTCAGAAAAGAGCTCTTAACTCACGTGCTCGGTTCAAGGAATTTTCATAAACAGAGCACATCCGTGAACCAGAACTCAGATTAAGAAACAGAACCTCCCCTGAATCCCAGGCGGTCCCTGAGATCCCCTTCCAGTCACTTGTATCTGCCAGGGTGACTACTCCCCTGACTTCTGATGCTGGAGATTAATTCGCTTGTTTCTGAACTTCGTGTCAGTAGACTCCTACAGTAGCAGGTCCTCTGCGCTGTCTGAATCTTCTCAACATTGGGCTTGTGAGATTCGTTTATATTATTGCGTGTTGTAGATTGTTCATTCTTCTTGCTGTATGAAGTTTCATCACTTGAATCTTATGGTCTGTAAAGTACTCAATTTCCTAAGCACTCCTAGGTTTTAAAACAGCGGAGTGTACAAAATTTGCTCCTTAGATCCAAATGATGTACAGATTTTGATAACAGGCAGAGAAGAAGAAAACTAGATCATAGTTGGGTCTGAACATTGTGTAAACCTAATAGACTGTGTTCTATGCTCATTGCAGTCCATAAGTTATCTGTAGCATCGATTAAAAATATCATTATATCACTTTATTTCCTCTTTGTGTTTGCATGGTGACATTTACATTTTTCATATTAATTTAATTCACTTGGCAAGTTTATACAAATCATAACAGAAACTTTTTTTGGGTCTGGCAGAAGAAAGAGAACCATAAAGTATTGCTTGAGAAATTTCATTTTAGAAAATGACTTTTTCTTGGAAGAAAAGCAAAATGAATGGCTTATGAGACCTTATAGGAATAATGCACAGAAGATAATAAGGCACTCTTTTAAAAAAATGTATAGCTATATCTTTATTTGAATATTTAAAAGAAACACCTGCTCAATCTGACAGCTTTACCAGGCTTGGCCACCTGGTACTCAAAGGAGGCTTCTCAACTAAAAATTCATAGCAAAGAACGCCAAGGCTCCCGAGATCCACCTTCATCATGCATCCAGCCTTCAGTCACCTCAGGGATGAGTGGTCCAGGGCATCATAGAGGGTGGTTTTCCAAGAGGATGGGGCGTGTATGGACCACTCCAAATCTGCAAACTTCAGCTCTCCCTCTGACCTCAGAAACAGATTCTCTCTCTGGCTTAATGTCTCTATGAACAACTGTCTTTGAATGACCATAAGACAGGGTCCTCACCAATTCTGTGATCTAAGTGGCAGTTCTCTGCTTGTCATACCTGGAGTTCTCTATAGATAGCTCCAAGAGGTGCATATTATAGAATTAGGTCAACTCTGGTGGCATCAGAAAATAACCAAACTGTTCGAGAATATTCGGATGCCTGAGGAGGGACTGTGTTTCTACTTCTCTTCTCAGCTTATGTCTTGCTTTCTCTCATTGAGCTTTAAACAATACATTCAGAGCCAGAATCAACTTGCTTCATTTTTCTTTCGCCGAATAAATTATACCAAACTTTCCTTGACCCAATGGAGACCAATTTAAAAATCTTCCAAAGCCCACTGCCTTTCTCTTTCTTTCTTTTTATTCTCCATTTTTATGTTTTGATGCCAGTCACTTTTCAGAATTATTTCTAGGGGCATGTGGATGGAGCTGCTCATTCTTTTGGGAATTATCCAGTGGCCTGCAGACAAGATGAGGGACACTGGTTGCCAGCAATTGCTTCTGCTTCAGATTCTGAAATGGTTTATGACAGGAGACAAAGCTTTTGTGCTTGTGGAGGAACTTGCTGGGAAGCATATAAAGGACACAAGACCTGCTGAACCTGGCCGCTCTCTGCAGATAATAGATGCTGAGAAGGACATTGCTGAGTCACCGAAATGCACTTTGAACCAACGCTAGGTGGAACTGTCATCTTAACAGGCCCTGAAAAGCAGTTTTTAAAAGATTTATCCATGCCTATTCTCTCCCACTTCCGACCCAAGGCCGCCAAGTCCCCCCAAGAGCTGAGAGTAAGGCATTCTTAAGCCTGAAATACTTTTGCAGGTTGTATGTCTAGAATAAATTGTGGCTATTTAAGAAGGATAGAAATGGATTTTTAAAATGTGGAGATGCAAATTGTTAGATATTACAGTAAATATTAATACCAAGCCAAGCATTTTAAATGCTTCCTTTTATAATGTAGCAGCTCCTTGTTAAAACAGACATGGTCACAAGCTTTCAAAAGGTGTCATTGAAAAACACTCCTGGTAGCCAGGTATAAATCAGAGACACTTCTCCTCCTCTCGTGATGGCTACCTAAGTATTTTAGGAATTGATATGCTTCAATAATCCATAATTGATTAAACAAAAATTGCCGTTATTTATAAGCCTCAAAACTTTATTATCAGAGACAAAATACTTTGGGGTTATGAAAGAAAAACTGGTTCAGAAGATAACTACAAGATAAACTGATTTTGGGAAAGTTGGAGATTTTAGTTGATCCTAAGGGAAGGACAGGGCTGGCAGCTGTCTGCTGGCCATCACTTGTCCCCACTGGATGTGGCCATGAGACCACACAGGACTGGGGAGCAACTCATCTCTGAGCCCCACAAATTCTTAATCAAAACATCCCTTTTGCCTTTTGCTTACAACACTACTTTCTGTAGGAGGCCTGGGGTTGGGCTGGGCTCCCATTCTCCCACACTCTGCTTCCCTGGCTCCCTCCAACCCTCTCCTCCAGGTCCTCAGCCCCATCTCCCCTTCCTCCCTTAACCTCAAGGCTTATGAAAACAGATGCCTGGCATGGGGTGGAAGAAACCCCCAGCCCTGCACCTCATTTGCACTTGATCTCCACTTAGACTCCCAGTTCCACTTAAGAAAAATGTTTAAGGCAGTTCCCGGAGTGGAATAGGTTGCTCAGTAGAGAAATGGTGGTACCCAGGATAGGACCGACGCTTGGGTTTCATGCAAACACACTCCCAGGTCCTGCAACATTTTCATCTGTGTCTATAGTGCATAAGGGAATGATGGCCTCAGTGACTGTGGACGATTTGCACACTAGTCTAGCCAGTGGGTTATGTCTGTGACACTGCATGGGTGGAATGTGGAGCTAAAGACCCCGGAGCCTTTTGAGGTCTGGGTGCCCTGGGGGTGGGGTGCATCTTGTCTGTCGTCAGGGCACCGGGGCTTCCAGACCATAACACTCCTGATGCCGTTTCCCAGAGCAGAACTGAATGGATGGGTTCAATGGACAGACACTCAGCCGCTCCATCTGCAACTTTTCTCTGACTGTGCTTTTCTTTTCTTTTCTGTTTGCCTGCCTTCTCATCCTGTCTGCTGTGTCTCTGATCTTCCTGTAAAAAAGGCTGGTCTTCCCCAGACACCCAGCTGTCTAGAACCTGGCTTTCTCAAGAACTGGGCGTAGTCTTTGGAGCCTCGGTTCTTCTCAGCTGATTCTTTCAATGCTGAAGACCTGCTTCTTCCAGATGAAAGTGGGAGGTGGGGGTGTGTTATGGGTTGAATCGTATTGCCCCAAATTCATATGTTGAAGTCTTGACCCCTAGTGTCTCAGAACATGGCTGTTTTTGGTTCCTGATCTAATATGACTGGCGTCCTTACCAAAAGAAAAAATTTGGAGACTGACGTGCTGATGGGGAGAATGCCATGTGAACACGAAGACAGTCATCTGCAAGCCAAGGAGAGGGGCCTGGGATAGATCTTTTCCTCGCAGCCGTCAGAGGGAACCAGCCCCACCAACGTCTTGACTTCAGACCTCTGGCCTCCAAGACTGTGAGACAACATGTTTCTGTTGTTTAAGCTCCTCAGCCTAAGGTGCTTGGTTATGGCAGCCTGAGGACATTAAGATAGGGTGACAGACAGATTCGGAGCTATTTTAGAAACGTCGTGGTTCAAAGAAAGTATGATGACAAGCAAGAGGGATGTATATGTATGTGTGTACATGTGCCTACATATGTATATTCATACATACGTCCAGTTGTATAGTCTCATTTTATTTACATCTGAGGAATGGGGAATCCTTTTAAATAGGCAAGGTGCACACCCCTCGGTTGGTGTCTTTGGATGGGGCTACACAACCAGCCTCTGTCCCCCAAGGAGAGTGGCTTCTACAGCAACACTGTAAGCAGCCGTTTTAGAATTTCACCTTGGGCAGGTGCCCCGAGGACTGAATGGCTTATTTAGAAATGGTTTTATTACTTTTGGTTTAGAACATCCTGTTGGCCAGACATCACTGTGTCTGATGCTTCTGATCTCTCATCCATAAAACCTCATCTGAGTCCTCAGATCCAGTAAAGACTGTGGCAGAGAAACTCTTGTCACAGGCCTGACACGTCCTGGACTGTTCGCTGCGGTTTGTCTCTGCGTGGAGGTTGTGGCATTTGCAGGTCTAGTGTGGTTCTGGAATGTTTGGATTATTTTACAGCAAGCATGTATACTTTTGACATTTTTAGTGTGAGTATGGGAAAAATCATGTGCTTCCTTGCTTTCGTCCCCAAATGTCCCATTTATATCCTGATAATGGAAATGGTTTCTTACTTTCGATGTTCTTGTATTAGAAATATCGAACATGACCTCTTTTCATTGGCCACAGACTTTTCAAATTATTGTCTTGGCATCTCCTTGTTTTAGTCTCCTCTTTATTTATTTATTTATTTTTTGTACACACTTTCCTTACTTTCTGGACTTTTCTATTTATTTTAAAATAAGATGTTAAAATTCAGTGATCCGACTATAGACTCTTACAAGGAGTATTTACCCATCAGGAACAGAAGGTCTGAAAAAGAGAAAATGATGATTCAGAACTGACAAATAATTCTAGATGGAAAGGCATCTAGAGAAGATAGAGGTCACACAGGAAGGCTCCTGAGTTCAGCCTTGAGAAATAATGTTCAGAAGCTGGTGGGAGAGGCACCCCATCCAGATGATAGGCGAATCTTTGGCGCCGAGACCTATAAGAAGAGGGTCAGGGGACCGAGAGTTGTAGGGCCTTTCTGTGAGGATGACGTTTTTTGTGTCATAGAAGGAGGAAAGCCAACAGAGTCACTCAGTCTGTGGTAAGCCAAGAGGGCCTTCCTATTGAAAAGAAGAGAACAATATATAATATAAAATAGAGGACAGGAGAGAAAACAATCTGAAAATCTGACTGTCATTCAGATGGTGAATGGCTGCTTCAGCTTCAGGCCACCCACACCCCAGAGCATTTCTCAGATCTCCTGCTAGATGCCTTTGAGGGTTCACAGTCATGGGAAGGGGACTAGGACCAGGCTTGTGTGAGTTCTCTCTAGGAGAGCTGGAAAATGAAGACTCTCTGGACTGGTAAACTTCCATTCAGTCTTTGGTAGCTTCAGAACAGTGTGAAACAGATGGGTTCTGAACATTTACAAAAGGAAATAATGAACACCGGGTGACAGCTGAGGTTCCTGATGAACAAAAACATAGCCAGTTAGTCTCATTTTCTTTTCTTGTTTTTAATTAGGAATGCTTTATGCATGTTTTAATCTCATTAAAATACTTGATGAAGTTTCTCACAGAAATATTCTTTGATAAGGTGGAGAAATGGGGGACTAGAAGGCCAGAGACCAGAGGTGGGCTCCTAACTGATCAACAGCTGTCTTCAAAAAGAGCTGATTAAGGCCATGAAACTGAGGTAAAGTGCTGTCATCTTGGGCCACAAATCTCTGTCCTGCGATGGGTTTTGCTGTTAATCATGATGATAAAGACTTAATAAATAGATTTGCTTATGAGAATGCAGGGGCCCGGCGAGCTGCCATTGTGTCTTATGGAAATTTGTGTCCCTCGTGAGGCCTTAGCTAATGACTTGCACATGATGAGTCATCAGTTGAGTATTTGCTGAATGAATAAATGAAGAAACAGAATGCGTGTGCATTAAATTGAAAATCACAAAAAATCAAATGGAAATTCCCATTGGGTAGTCAAGATGAAAACATTACATACTAGAACGTTTGCCCCAGCTTGGGGTCCTCTTCGAGGGTAGAGGCTCATGCCAGAAATCGAGGAAAAAGCAGTTTTAGACGTT
Source organism: Cynopterus sphinx (assembly GCA_030015415.1). Classification (NCBI taxonomy): domain Eukaryota; kingdom Metazoa; phylum Chordata; class Mammalia; order Chiroptera; family Pteropodidae; genus Cynopterus; species Cynopterus sphinx. The sequence continues at coordinate 3,000,244 of CM057380.1, read as the reverse complement.
GAACAGTCTGAGGGAAGCGGATTGAACAAGTGGGCTTGAGTAGAAACAGAACCTTTAGCCTTCATAACTTGGAGATCCTTTGGGGAAATGGACTCTGGACATCTGAGCTTTGACAGCTCAGTCCTAGTTTTTGCCTGTAGTCTCAATATCTTCCTCACTGAGCCCTTGTACTCTAGAGTCAGCTATTTGCAGATGGAAAAAGCCAGGGGGTTTTAACTGCTAGAAAGAAGGAGTTCATGTGGTTATGATAATTAAGCTTGAAAGCTGCCCTGTGGGTAGGATGGGGTGAGCCCATAAGTGTGTACCCAGACGGTCCAAGCAAGACCGTTGGTCACTGGTTAGGAAACGACAGTCGGTTCTGATAATTCCTAGACGGGTGATGCTACAAGTAGAGAGTAGCCCTGTATGACCCCGCTCCTGGTGCCCCCACTTCCTGAAACGATGGGGCGACCACATAAAGAAAAGGCAAACGGTCACAGTTTCGGGTCTACCCACTCCTCTCGGTTTCAGTTTGTCTTGTAAGTGGGATGGTCGAAAATGGTAGAAAGTGAAGTTTCATGACTAAACGACGGTGAACACATTAAATGTGAATCATGTCTATTTACATCTATGGTGATCATTGATCATCTCAGAATGAAAGAAAACATTCTTCTGTAAGGGGCAATATATATACACACACACACACATATATATATAATATATATAATCTATCTATCTATCTATCTATCTATATATATAAACACACACATAATATATATAATACATATATATTTATATATATAAATATAAATATATTTATTTATTTATTTATGAGGATATTGTCAATAATTACCTTAAAGTAAAAATATAATATAGTCAGATTGCCAGCACTTTATCTCAAAATATGAAATGTATTAGGATTATTCTCAATTGAGAAGGGTACTTAATGGAGAAACAAAATCTTTCTTAAAACTCATCCATTGGTAGAGTCAACATCAGTTTTTTTGCATGAACATGAATATCCTTCTTCTCAACCTGAAAAGTATACAATCACTAAGACATAGCTACGGTAGCAACAAATGACTTCCATAAAATTAATCTAGAAGATTAAATTTCTCTTTTAATTTGTCAGGCTTTTTTTTTTTTTTTTATTCCGGGTTTGATAAACAAAAGAGCTCTTGTGATGGTTTTGACTTAATTAAAATCTGGAGAACGACAAACAAACTCAATTATTTTTGTTTTACCTCCTTTCAGAAGGTGAAAGAGCCAATATTGATGTTTACGTGTGAATGGTGGCTGTGAAGGAAACCGAAAAGATGTTTTAAGGGTCAAAGACGTCTTAACGGTTTCAAGATTCTAAATTTGGGGACTAAATTTGGGAAAGCGATGTAAAAATGTCTTCTCAGAAAAGACTGGCCACCAAACCAAAGAGAGTTATCTTGGCATCCTCGTTAGTAAGGGTGAAAACACAGCCTTGGAAATGAACACGATGGAAGCTAAGGTCATGATAATTAAGAATATTTATTCTTATTGAGGAAGAATCCATATTGCTTCATCTAAAATGACTTAAGACACCCGCTTCTGAGCCTTTTCTACCAGACGACAGCTAAGGACTCTGGACAAAACACAGAGTGCAATTACCTGGTGCCTCTAAAGACTGAAAATAGCAGGTAGATTTAGGAAGGGGGTCGAAGTGTAAAGCAGTGACCCCTATGGGGTGTTTCTATTTTTTTTCCTTTTATCTTTTTATGTTTAAGTTTTGACCTGTAGGTCATCCTAGTTGTGGAACTATACAGCGAGCGCAGGCAGAAGAAATTTGAAGAGCAGCCCTGATTTTCTTAACGTCTCGTGCTGTGCCTGACACCCAGTGACTCCCTGTGGATGGGTGTTGAATCAGGAGGAAAATGCAGTTTGCAGCTACCAACTTCGGTTTTACAATTTTGATTCATAATGCACTATTGGTTTGGGAGGGATAGCTGGATGAGATGGCAAAACCAGAACTTGTTTAGGATTTTAACACTCAGTTTGGATTCAATAAGAGTGCTAAGGGTGATCATAGAGGATGCAAAACAAATTAAAAATGAGATCTCTTGAGGCAGGTCAAGAGTAAAGTCCGTGACAAAGATGGCACCGTCCTCGCTTATTCTGTAGAACCCTACCGGGAAGAACCGGGCATGTCAATGATTGAATGGCAACTTCTTTTACCCACGGGGAATGTTCCCTGACTTCAGAACAGCTATTATTATCATCCCTAAAAGTATAGATTTGGTGAAGCTTACAGTGCTCCATTTAGAGACTGGAAAACCTAGGCATTAAATAAAGCATTTTGTTGGGCAGTCAAATAAGATTAATGATGTGTCTATTTAAGGATCCCTTTTCTAAGATTAAAGCCTTTGGTGTGGAAAATACCTGTTACAGTCCCTATTTTGAGGCCCGGGTGACTTTCTTTAACCTCTCTGAACCAGACAGAAGCCAATGTCCCCTGCAAAGTCCTCCCTTCCCTTTCTTTAAATAAATAAAACTATTTATTCAGTTCCCCTCATTTTTATAAATTTATTAACTTCATTCCAGTGGTTCAATTCATTCCAGAATTTTATTCACTAATGGCATGACACTGCATGTCCTTACACGAGGGCGTTCTTTTATGGTTGAAATAATTCTCTCCATAGGAATACGTAAAAACATCCTGTTTATAGTTCTGTGGATGAAACTTAGGTAACAAAAGGGATCCTGCTTTGTTTGTAGGTGGCTCCCAATAAGGATGCATTGTTGAAATATTAATCATATGATGCGGCTACTTTTCGCAGATAAAAACTAATCCTTGTGGGCTCAAATAATTTCCAAAAGTCCTTTTATTGTGACTAGGGCTTGAGGTAAGCAGCAGAATGAACAATCCCGCCACTGTTCCCCCAAAAGGGGCCAGTGCAAGAGTCAGAAAGGTGAAGTAAGTAAGACACGAGTTTTGTTGTCCCTCCCAGGCTGGCCACTGGCTTTGTCTTCAATGTTTGTGTTCCCAGCACTGTGGCCGAGGCTGCTGTCCTTGGTAGTGGCAGACAAGGCCTGGGCTGCCACCTCCTATGGGAATGCACCTGTCTGGTGCCCGAGCACATAGCCTCCTGTGCTACCCCTTCTGCATGTAACACTCTCGTTTTCAGCATAGCTGACACTATGTGAGGCTTTGACAAATAAAAACAAATGACATGAGATCTCTGTGCTCACCTAAAGTGACGGACATGGTGAGCCAACAGCAGCCACAGTGAGGCCTTGTGGTGAGGGCTGCCGCAGGGCTAGAGATAATCATGGCAGGTGAATGACATTGCTAACTCTGAGCAGGGGAGAGAAGGCAACATTTGATATGGGTTTTGAGGGATGAATAAGAGTTTTCTGACGAAAAACAATGGTGGAGTGGTGTGTCACTAGTGGCAGAGCATCAGCATGGTTGGTGAGGGTGTGCGCAGTGCCAGGCTGGTGTTGAGGCCAGTGGGGGCCAAACTCTGAATAGTCCTCCTGGGTGCACCTGGCCAGGTGTAACCATGGTTTGCCAGCAAGGGCCCGATGGAATTGGGTCAGATTCTTCTAGCAGGGGCACTCAGGAGTAGGCCGATCTTGGATGCTTGGGAAATGCCAGGCAGAGATGGCGAGGCTTGGACTGGGGTGGCAGGAGGGCCTAAGACACAGGTATAGGGTGGATGAATTGGCTCCTGTATGGGAGGGACAGGAGGGACCTCAGGTTTCTGCCCTGGGTGTCAGGCGTAATGGCAAGTCCAGACAGGGGATGCACGGGCTCTGGTGGCTGGTGGAAAAACCTGTGAGGCAGGGATGTGGACAGCCCTGCCCTGCCCTTCTCAGAAGGGGGGACCTGTCTTCCTTCTCTGCGTCTCACCATGTGCCTGCCCGCCTCATAGTCGATGGAACACAGACGATGGAACTTCACAGAGCAGCAGAGCTGTTGTCCCAGCTGTCCCCACCATGTCTGGGCTCACGGAGGTGGAGCCCCAAGGAGGGGGTGACGTGACTGGGAGATGACCTGTTTGGATTTTTCTGTGTAGGGTGGGGATCATGGCTGGTGATGGTGCTTTCATGCCTGGGCCTTCTGTCAACGGAAGCTGGCCCCATGCTTAGGGCTTGGGTCTCATCCAAATGAGACTTGGAACTTCCTGCTTTTCCACTTGCTTCTCGGACAGGGCCTGTGAGAGCTCTGTCCTCGCTTGGCTGCATGGGGCGTGGGGGAAGGCAGGGCAGAACGTTCCGGAAAGCCATGTTTCCCAGTTCTAGGGAGAGGGCTCCTACCAGAATGACATTCTGTAAACACTTTACTGAAAACATTCAAATTTGTTTCCAAACATAGCAGTTATTTTGTGCCCCGTGGGCTTTGGGGACAGTGTGGCCTGGCTCTGCAAACATCAAAAGCTCAAGTGCACTCCTCAAAGTGCCTCAACCAGCTTCCTCTCATCGGTGTTCATGAGCCTAAGTGTCGTGGTGTCAAATGGGTATCAGACAATGGCAGACATAACAGACATGTGACATCATTATGTATTTCCTTTCGATTCGTTTTGCTTGAGGACACCGTTCTCCAAAGTGGGGCTCTTGGAACATTCCTCCTCCACGCTCTTTGGAAAATGGGTTGCATCATTAGATAAGTTTAGAAAAGGCTGCGTTCCTAATGCACCCCGTAAGCCTTCACTCTTTATAGTCAAGGCCCTGAGAAGTCCTGCACCAAAACTGTATAGTAACGTGCAACATGGTGGCATTACTATGGGCATATGTGAAAGTTGCCGAGAGACTAGATCTTAGACGTTCTCACCACAAGGGAAACGTTGTAGCTACGTTAAGGTGATGGATACGAACGAAACTCACTGTGGTAAACATTTCACGTATATACATATCTCTAGTCATTGCGCCGTGCACCTCGAGCTTATCCAACGTATCATGACAATTATATCTCAGTAAAACGAGAAAAACCTGTGCAGAGAGGGTCTCCCAATGTTGTTAGTACCTGAGACCCTGGACTCTTGTTTTTTTTTTTCTTTTTAAACACATTTTTAACATTGGGGGCAAACTTTTGTAAACACAAACCATGAGGACCTTTAAAAGTCATGTTCTAGAGCAGGGGTCCCCATCCCCCGGGCGTGGCCTGGTACCGGTCCGTGGCCTGTTAGGGATCAGGCCACATAGCAGGGGGCGAGTGAAGCTTCGTCTGTACCTGCAGCCGCTCCCCAGCGCCGGAATCACCGCCTCAGCTCCATCTCGGATCATGAGGCGATAGATTCGCACAGGAGCACTGGTCCCTGGTGCCCCAAAGGTTGGGGACTGCTGCTCTAGAGTCCACAAGAGAGAAAGAAAAGCCGAAGGACCCTGGGCAGTGGGCTGCAGGGCTCCTCTGGGACCTCCAGGGAGCATCTTGCCCTTTTTTTTTGTGTGTTCACCTTCCTTTCTCCTTTTCCCCTCGTTCCTAATTCATTTTTCCTTCTTGTTCTCCACCGTATTGCTGGATATTTTGCCTCAGAAGAAAGTAGGGTAATTGGATCTGAATCTTCTTTTTTAAAGGTAGCTCATCCGGCTTCCAGCCCGGGGCTAATTATGACTTTGCAGGTTTCCTTCTTTGAAACAAATCTGTGCTCACTTCTGCCAGTTCCCCTACCCGCTTCGGGCTAAAGCGAGCAAAGCACTGTGTCCTCAATGCTTTCCTCCATTTTAGGGTTTAGATCGATGCCATTTATGATGAAAAGCTGTGGGAGGAATTAGGTGGGCTCACAAAGTAATATACGTATATGATGATGTTAGGTTATTTCTAGATGGCATAAATTGCTCTACGTTGGCCTCTCTGTGGCTTTGTTTGGTAAAACCCCTGATGAAAACTTCTGGAACAAAGAGCCTGCGCACCGCAGTGTCGCTCGTGTCTTCACCAAGCATTGGTAAACTGTATTTTGGACATCTGCAGGCACTTGAATGAGCACACAAAGGACCCTGGAATAGCAGGGCTTGGGGCATTTTTGGGGTGGGGTGCGGGTAGAAGCCCGGGTTCTGATTTTTGGCTCCCTACTTTCTAGAGATGTCCTCCTGGGTTATCAACCGAACCTTCAGCGCTGCCACATACCCAGGGCTCACTATGTGCCAGGCACAGTTCAAAGCACCTTTCCTGCCATCTCCATTATGGACGAGGGACAACGAGGTGACAAGGAGCCACAGGGCTGGTAAGGAGCCCAGGCCATCTGGCACTGTTAAATTAAGTCTCAGTTTCATCTGAGAAATAATGATACCTCCTGCGCATGCTGCCCGGTGGGGTTACCAGAAGCCTGTGGGAGATGGCTTACCTAAAAGTGCTCTGAAAGCTGTGGTCAGTGGCAGAAAGGGGTCCTCAAAACCTCCTTGCAGCTTGCGGTCAGAGTGGGATTCCACTTCACAGAAAGGAGGTGACAAGAAGCTCACCGCTAATTAATATTTCATTTCCTTCCGATTCTCACTTTCCCATCCTTCGTCTGAAGAAGTAGCAGCCGCACCAGGCACGGTTTTAGGGCTGTAGGATGGTGTCTCTGGGTCAATGGGGTCGAGTCTCCTCACCCCAGGTCAATGTATTAGGGCAACATCCCAGAATGTATACACTCGGAATGAATGTCCTCTCTGCAAATGGCCCTGGGAGTTCCCTCCGGGACCTGTTGGCAGAGCTCAGGGCCTGTAAACATCTCCTCAGTCTGGTTGTAGAAAATTCTGAGTGTGAAGTTCATTTTCAGCACCTCGAAAAGATCATTTCTGACCAGGTAGCGAGCTTCTCTGCTGAGAAGGATGTTTGCGGAGAGAGCGGGATTCGGGACAGGGCTGCAAAGGCTTCTGATGCAGTGAAGTCAGGGCATGGCCTCCTAATCTGACAGTGAACAATGGAATTACAGCCAAAAAAATAAAATAAAAAATAAATAAAAATGACCTAGAATTGGTAAGTGTTATACAAAAGAAAGCAGAGGTCGCCACCGGTTGCATTCCCTTAACTGTAATGGGGAACCAGCCTCTTTGTGGTGGAGGGGCAGTGGCAGCAGCCCATTTGGGGTAGGCTTTGGTGGGCCCTGTGGCAAGGTGTTTGCCATGGCCCTGCTGGGGCCCAGGACTGGGTCACAGGCCGGCTCGGACACTGCAGCAGCTGAGCCCTCGGAGTGCAGCATCCCTTGGCACTCACCTTGCTGCAGGACAGCTGTGCTTACTGTTCAGAAGACTGCCTGGGCCTGAAAACCAGCCTGCACGCCTGTTCTAATTACTGCAGCGGCTTTCCTGGGAGCAGAGAACCTCGGATTGGGTCTCTGAATGTGCACACGGGTCTCAAGGACTGTCTCTGGCATGGATGCTGAGTCTACCCAGGCTGTTTCATCAGAGGCGCGGGACTTCCCGCTGGTCCAGCTCTGAGCTCTGCAGGAACCAGGAGAAGTGTGTATCCCCCTACTTCCCGTGATCTCCAGCCTGGGTAAGGAGAGGGGGTCTTTCCCTGCCCCCCGTGACTCCCTAAGGACCCACCCAATGGCATAAAGCAACTCCCTGCTTTCTCCATCCTTTCTGGCCACCAGACATCATTTTGTCACTTATTTACTGAAGAAACATTGTTGAGCAATACTCTGTGCCACGCCAAGCCCTCTGCTGGGGACATGCTGGTGCGTCCCGAAGTCCCACGCTGGAAGGGGCCACAGAGCATGCACAAAGGAACAAATGAACTCGGTGACATTGGCAGCAGAACAGGACCAAGGATGGGGGTGACTAGGGTGGAGGCTGTGAGCATTAGACAGTGGTCAGGAAGGCCTGCCTGGCTGGCCGTATCTAAGTGGAGATCTGTGTGAAGAAAGGGAGAGTCTCGTAAATACGTGGGAGAGGAACATTCCAGAAAAAGGAAGAGGAGGAGCACAGATCTTGGGATGATAAGGACCTTGACCCTTTTAACACGTAAGAAGGCTGTTGTGACAGGAGGAAGTGGACTTTGGCCCCATTATGTATGATAACTTTCTGGTGTGAGACACCCTTTCCATGGGGCCATCACTGAAAAACCTGTTCTGTAGCTATTTGTGGGTGCTGGGCCCCCACTCCTTCCTGTTGGAGTAGACAGTCTCTATTGGGGGCAATTTCGCTGCTCCTAGGACACGTGGCAATGTCTGGAGATAACGCTGTGTGTGTGCGAGTGTGTGTGTGTGTGCACACGCCGGTGTGTGGTGTGCTCCTGGCAACAGGTGGGCAGAGGCCATGGATCCTGCTAAATATCCTACAACACACAGGACAGTCCCTAAAACAAACAACCATCTGACCCCAAATGCCAGTCGTCCTGAGGCTGGGAAACTGTTTGGGGTCCTGGGGACCCTGGATGTTTTGATTGGCAGTCACCAGACCCATGCTCTGGAGGGGGTGTATGGGTGAGTGGGGGACATATGGGGCAGAAGTGCAGCTGCCTCTCAAGGGGACTTGTATCCATGACCCACAGGCGAGCCCCAGCCCACAGAAGAGGGGACAGAGCAGGCCACCGACTGGGCTCCTGTCGAGGCTGGCATCAGAGCTTTGGACAGAGTCGGGTCCAGGAGTCGGGCTTCATTTATGTGACATGTGTCCAGGGCTACGGGACTTGTGTGCCCTGAGCTATCTGGTCCGTCCTGCTCTACTAGCCCAAGGCATGGTGGGCACATCCAGGCTCAGGGCCTCCCCTCTGCCCAAAGGCTCTCTCCTCACCTTTCCCGCGGCCTCTCCACCATTCCGGGCTCAGCTGGGACATCTGCTCCGCGCAGAGGCCCTGCTGGGACACCAGCTCTCCACTTCTCAGTTCTGTCCCCCGTGGGTGCCTTTCTCTGGGTCTTGCACTTGCCTCGCTCCCTTCCCCTGCTCCGGGTCACAGCCCCTCAGGATTGTCCAGTGAGCCATCTAAGCTGAGGCACCTGTCGCTGACGGAGGTTTGACACTGGGAAGGGGAGGGGGAGGGCAAGGGCACAAGTGTGGACAGAGGGCAGGCTTTACCTCATTCACCCTCTGAGCTGGTGCCTGCCCCATTGAATGGCTGTGAACCTGTACCCCACTTTGCCCTGAGCCAGGTCCACTTGGTGACCCCAGGAATTGTGCTGCATAAGGGCAGGAGGTCCAGGGGGGCCTGTGACCATCCAGGCTGCTCCTCTGCTGCCCTGCCACAGATACTGTCAGTCACCGGCCTCTGGGGGGGGGTGGGGGTGGGGAGGCAGGGTGGGGCAGGGGAGAGGGGTCTCCCTCCAGTTCCGCAGCTTGTCCTGCTCCTTCTGGAGGACCCTTGCTTTCTCAGCAACTCTCTGTGGCTTCTGCATCTTTTAAGCTTCAGGAGTCTGTCACACTCAATATTTGGGGGTCTTCTTCATCCCACCCCCACAATAGCTCACAAGGTCTGTGCCCAAGAAGATCCATCGCAGGCTAACCGCAGGGAGATAAGGCCTGACACTGTTCAGAAGCTACCCAACATGCGAGGTAAGGGAAAGAGGTCGGATTCACTGGGGCCTGAGCATTGGGGATTTTTGAAAAAATTCCAGGCGATTTTACTCCCCAGCCAGGGCTGACTCCCACGGAATGAGATGATCAATGATGTGTTTCCAAGTCTTAAAGGATCCCTGTGTCTATTGTCTCTTTCTCCTGCCAGAGAAAGCTGGGGTCCCCCCTCCCCCGCCCGCCGCCGGGACAGCGTCTCATCTATCGCAGCTCTCATCCCCCTACCTTCTCCGTGCCTCAGTTTCCCCATCCGTGACATGGGAATAGGACCCGCTTCGTTCCTTTGCTGCAGCAGTCAGCAGCCACCCCCCACCTCCGGGCCCCGCTCCCTAACCCGGCCTTGATTCACGGCTCACCCCCGAACCGCTCGCTGTGAAAAAGCCTCTTTTTCTCCCTTTTCTGAAAGCGGGGAGGGTGTTCTTTCCGGAGGCGGCAGCTCGGTTTGGGGGGCACGGGTCTGCGCTGCCGTCTCTCGTACAGAGAGTGTTTCCGAAGAAGTTGCCTCCCGGCCCGTCCCCGGATGGGGAGGGGAGGACAGAGGAGGGGAGAGGGTGCACGCGGAGAGTTGGGGTGCGGGGATCCGGGATCCGAGCAAACCCCGCCTCCAAGGTCGCGGGCGCGCAGGGCGGGATGCTCGGCCCCTGGGGCCGCCTCCGCTGCCGCCCAGGGCGCGGGGTCCTGCTGCGCCCCGAACCCCGCTGGGGCGGGGGCGGGCACCGGGGCGCCCACTCCGCCACCCCACCCCGCCTGCTGCAGCGCCCCGAGGCCGCCACCCCACCCCCAGCACCCTCCCCCCGCCCCCCGCCTGCGCCGCGGCCTCGGCGCTGATCCCGTCCCGGTCCCGGTCCCGGTGCGCATCGGCGCGGCGCGCGCAGGGGGGGACCCTGCTGCTGCTCCGGGGACCCGCGACGGAGTGCGGGGCGCGCGGTCAGCGGGTGAGTGCCGGGGTGCGGGGCCCGAGGGGCGCGGGGGCGCAAGGGGGGGATCGGAGGGCGCGGGGACATGGGGGTGGGGGTGCGCGGGTCCAGTGGGGGCGCGGGGGGGCGCGGGGACACGGGGGTGGAGGTGCGCGGGGCCAGTGGGGGCGCGCGGGGGGCACGGGGACTTGGGGGTTGGGGTGCGCGGGGCCGGAGGCGCGCGGGGTGCGTGGGGACATGGGGGTGGGCGGAGCGGCACGAGGATGGGGGGACTTGGGCCGGCGAGCCCAGGTCGGGGTGGCGCGGGGTGCGCCGGGACACAGGGGTGGGGGGCGCGGGGCCGGAGGCGCGCGGGGTGCACGGGGACACGGGGGGGGGGACGACGGGGCGGGAGAGCGCGGGTCGGGGTGTCAGGAGGGGCGCCGGGTGCGTCGGGACCCGGGCGTGGGCACTGGGACAGGAAGGGTGGCGCGGGGCCCGGGGTGGGTTGCGGAGACGCGGGGGTGGGGGGGGCTCGGGTCTGAGGGAGCTGGGGCGCAGGGGGTGGGCGCGGGAGGGTGGGGATGGCCGGATGTGCTTCTCAGCCCCGAGCGCTTTGCCCGGCCACGCACTGCGGGCTCGTTCCATTTTTATTTTTTATTTTCATATATTTTTTTACTAATAGCCGAAAAAAGAAAAGGAAAAAAGGTCGCAGCCCTAGTCTCTCGGAGCTCGGTGCGTGCGCGCGTGTTATCCGCGGGGTCGCTCGTTGTTTATTGATTCCTCCGGGCGGGGGCGGCCTCCGCTCTCCCCGCGGACGCCAGGTGCCCTGCGCCGCGGCGGTGGCCTTGGCCCTCAGCGCCTGGCGATCCTTTTCTGCTTTCTGTCTATGACTTTGTGCTTTTCTTTGGTTCCAGGTAGAAGTGACACCAGGAACGTTTGTCCTCGCAGGTGTGACTCCCTTCACTCAGCGCCGCGCCCTCTGAGCTCTTCCGTCTTGTCCTCTGCGAGGCCCCTTTTCAGGGCTGAGTAATATTCCACTCTGTGCCGGCACTGCGATTTCTTAATCTGCTCATCCGCGCACAGATGCGAGGTGGGCTCTGTACCTTGGCTGCTGGGGACCGAGCTGCCGTGGACACGGAGTGCAGAGCGTTTAAGTAAGTTTCTTTTGAGTGAGACACCCCCAGGGGGGTTTTGGGGTCATGTAGTAGTTCTGCTTGAATCTCTTGAGATTAAAAACGGTTTTGATTTTACTGTTTTTCATGGTTTTGCCATTACACCCCACCAGCACCGCACAGGCCTCCCTTGTCTTCTCAATCACAGCCTCTGGGGTGAGAGGTGGTATCCCTTTTGTGGTGCTGATTTGCATTTCCCTGATGATGGGTGATGTTGAGCATCTTTTCGTGTACCCATTGGCCATGGGCACGTGTGCTCTAGAAAAATGTCTGTTCAAGGACGTCTTGCATTTTAATTGGATTCTTCGCGTGTGTTTTGCGGTTGATAACCATGTATTCACGCATGAAGTGTTATCCCTGCTCACACCACATATGGCGGGAGTCGCGTTACTCTGTGGGCAGAGTGCAGACATAAGATTCGGGAAGGAACATCTCACAGTTAAAATGAATAATGCAATCTGAAGAATACCAACTCCTCGGCGCTCTGCACACAGACCCCTGAAGCGCGTGGGGGCTGTGAAGGGACCAACAGGCAATGGGCCGAAATGACATCTTTTCCCTCAAGAGTGTCAGTAGGGCTTTGACTTTGTGGAGGGGCCAAGAGGGGAGTCTCTGTAGGTCATCCCTAAATGAGGCGAGGGGCCTTAAGATTTCGTAATCAACATTTTTGGCAATACCTGTACCAGGGTGTGTGTGTGTGTGTGTGTGTGTGTGTGTGTGTGTGAGAGAGAGAGAGAGAGAGAGAGAGAGAGAGAGAGAGAGAAATATGTGTGGTAAATATGCTTGGTAAATATTGCATCTAAATTTTCCTTAAAATTCTGTGTCTGTTTCACTTTGTTTAGGTTTCTGTCTTGCTGGGGATAAATACAGCTTCCAGTAATAGAAAACCCTTTCCCAGTCTGCAGGGAGCAGATGTTGTGAAGTTATTTTTCATTCTTTCTTTACGTTAGCAGGACAATTTTTAAAAAGCCACCTTTTGGAAAATTTAACACAGCCTCCCATCTCTGCGTCCCCCTCTTTTACTGTTTCTGCCCTTGCTTCATGAGATGGAGGAGTAGAATTTAATGAAGATAGAGATCTGGGGAAGTGTCATATTCCAGGGAGCGCTGGGGGTAGGCAATGGCTGCTGTACGCAGTGTTTGACAGGCAGTTCCTAGAGTCACATTGGTGGGTAAAGGCATGTCGATTCTGCCCATCCTTACCAGTACGATTACAAATCATATTTCAGTGAAGTTACATAGTCGTGTATATGCCTATCTTTTATGGTGTTTCTTCTTAAACAGGTACATGTAATATGCAAATTGTTTCAAAGAGAGAGCACTTGATACCACCCTTTTAGTGAATTAAGTCAGAGAAAGACAACTAGTGTATGATTATAAGTGATTATCTGTGCAATCTGAGAAGACAAAACTGAATTCATAGACACAGAAAAATAGACTGGTAGTTGCCGGAGGTGGGGGGGTGGGAGGAGTCAGTGAATGGACGAAATGGATGAAGGTGTCAAAAGGTACAAAGTTCCAGTTATAAATAAGTCCTGGGGATAGAATGCACAGAATGGTAAAATTATCTATCATCAATCAATCAATCAATCAATCTATCATCTATCAACCAATCATCTACCTATCAATCATCTCTGTCTCTCTCTCTAATCTTCCTTTTAAGGGATGGCTGCATATCTGTTAAGACCTGTTTTCTATTTCCTTTCATTTTTTCCTTCTCAAGTCAGTTCATTTTCTATAGTGCCTTTGTTAAGTGAGTTAAAAAAGAATTAAACTCTGATATGTGCAGAGAGGATTTCAATGTGAGGTCCACAGACGTTTAGCTCCTGAAAGTGCAGCTCGGAGTGTAAAGATACTTCACTAAGCTGTCACCTCAACTAATTGATAATGTTATTTTTGCAAAGGTTTTTCCAGGCACAGACACCCTTTCTTTCGTAGGGTTTCTGGGTAGGTACTTTGAATAAACAGGGACCACCATTAAGGCATGATTTTGCGAGATTCCGCATCCCTGGCCAAGCTTTCTCTCGTGTGTGGCAACTTTTATCAGTGGACACTAGTGCAGCCCTTCTTCCTCAGTCCTGCTCTGCCTGCTGCAGACTCAGAGGCCAGTTTGGACCAATCTGGGAAGGGGTTCAGGGGCTCCATGCTTCCCTCAGGGCATTGATGTGGCCTTGGGCTCTGAGCCAGACTTTGGTGTTCCAGGATGCTTGTCCATTTGACTGGGTTTCTGATGAAATTTCTGCTTGGTTTTCTGCCAGGCCTAGATCCTGGTCCTGCATTCTGCTTTCAGCGGCTATGAAATGCTGCTTGGTCTTTGTCAGCCTCTCTCCCCAGTTGCTTGGGATGCTGACACACCTTGCACTACTTCATCCCTGACCCCTTAATATAACTGTCAACAGGTAGGAGCTCACAGCCTTATTTCTGTACTGCCTCCCCCAATTGATGCTCATGGGTGACCCTAGATTCTTAACCTCTTGTTACCTTTGGCCTGCCTCTGCTGTCCCTCCCTGCCCCCAGGAAAGCCCCCTGAACGCTGAGAGCTCCTCGCAGCCCTCATAACTCCAGAATCTTCTCCTTTGCCCTTGGTCTGAGGATGGGGTTCCTTCAAGCTTTGTAGCTGGCCTCTGTGGAGTTAAAAAAATTGAATCTATCAAGGTAACATTGGTTAATAACATAAATTTCAGGTGTACAATATTGCAATTTGATGTCTGTATACTCTATTGCATGCTCACAGCCAGAAGTCTAATTTCCACCTGTTACCATAAATTTGACCTTTACCCAATTCACTCTCCCCCAACCCTGCTTCCTCTCTGGTGACTGCTAGTCTGTTGTCTATATTTCTGAGTTTGTTTTTGTTTTTTAGTTCATTTGTTACTTTTTTGTTTTATATTTTACATGAGTGAAATCATATGATTTTTGTCCTTTTCCATCTGATTTATTTCACTTAGCATAATATACCCAACGTGCATTAATGTTGTAACAAATGGCAATATTCCATCTTTTTTTGTGGCCGAGTAATATTCCGCTGTATATATGTACCACACCTTCCTTATCCATTCATCTCTCGATGGATGCTCAGGTTGTTTCCATGTCTAGGCTGTTGTAAGTGATGCTGCAACATTTCAACAAGACTTTTCTTTACCTGAGAAGGGAGTAAGGGTTACTGAGTCTGGTCTGAGGAGGACAAGGTGGAGGGTGGCTGAGATGATGGATATCTGTCAGTCATCTAACATGACAACTAACATGGCCTTCAGCTGAAAACCAGAACTAGGAGATTGGAAAATCAGATAATGAGACTCATTTGAAAAACAAATCTACAAGAAATTTGCTGTCCATTTGAACATTTTCCCATAACAATAGAAGAACAAGAACTAGAGGATCTTCGGGACCACAGTTGGGTAAATAGAGTAACTGATCCTGCATTCACTCACTCAACAAATATTTGCATAGGGATAAGAGTTTGAGCTGTGGAGCCAGGAGCCTGGCTTCACAGCCTAGCTCTGTCAGCTGACCGTTGTGTTACCTTGGGCAAGTTACTTAATTTCTTTATTTCTCAGTTCTCTGAGTCAAAATCGAAGATAATAATAGTCCTTATTTCATAGGGGTGGTTTTGAGGATTGAATGATCCCCTATTTATAGAGCTTTAGGACAAACCGGTATGTCATAATGCTAAGTTAAGTTACAGCTATTATTATTATTTGTTATGTGCCAAGCACCTTACTGTGCCAAATAGAATTATTTTGGATCAAGAATAAGGTATAAAAATCAAGTTAAAAAAAGCAACTAGTTGTCTTTTACTGAATTAAAAAAAATCCTGGCTTTAGAGGTAATAGGCCAAAAAAAAAATGTTGAAACTATTTTGAGCGACACCAGAATTGCTGGAATAAAATAATGTCAGGGGCATGGGATTTGTTGTCTAAATTTTGGTCCCCTACCCCTTTTATTTAATCTCTGACTCTCTATAATTATCTGAAGCCATTCCTGGGTGTCACTATTTAAGTTTCCAGCTCTTTCTCTTCCGTTTCTCATATTTCTAAGGTATTTATTAATTTTGTAGAGGTGGTTTGGCTATCACAATGTGTCTTGAACAATGCAGGTTCATTTAATTCTTTAGTATTCTTTTGCCTTGTCATCTCATGTTTCCTTATTTCCCTGATTTCATGTTCTTAATTTCTTGTAGCAGCGAGTTGTTTATTGCAACAACAATTTTTTTGGTAACTTAGATTGTGGTCGATATTTTTAAAGTTGAAAGTGCATAGTAGTATGGAGACAGCGTTCACATTGTGTAAAAATATGAATCACCCCAGTTTTTAATGAAACATGCAAATCAACCTCAAGGCTAGAAACGTTCCATCTCTGGGTGGAACCTGGGTGGAACAGCTGTCCAAAGGCATTTGTCTTGTGTTCCGGGTGAAAAGCTTCTAATCCACGTTAGGGAGAATATTGTCTTTGAGGCTAGCCTCTTTGTTTTCCTTTCATGCATTTCCTTCTCCTTTCTTTCTGGAGTAGTTGTGCATGTTTGCTTTGCTGTTTCTTTTTATGTCAAGTCTATTTAACAAGGGCAGGTTCAGCTGTACCTTCAGATAGAATCTGAGTGTATTGTCCTCCATGGCTTTTCTGATAGTTTTTGAAAATTTATCCTCATCCTTGGTGCCCTGCAAGTTCAAGTGTTGGGCTGTGGATTTATCTTTATTTATGGTGCAGTTTGGTTTGGAGACTTATATCTTTAATTCTGGAAAATTCCCAGTTGCTATTTTTTTCTCCTGTTTCTTCTCTGCTCTTCCCTCTATTGTTTTTTTTTTTCAGGGATTCTTGTATGGCTAAGATGATCCTGTTAACCTATCTGCTGTATTTCCTTGTATTCCTGATAAGTCCTGGTTGTTTTGGAGACAGTTGTCTCTGGGGGAAGATAGTGATTCTCTTTTCAATCGGCCTTCCTCCTCTCTGTGAGGTGTAGAGAAGCAGGCCTGGAGGGTAATCTTACTGTGCTCTAGACCAGCGGTCCCCAACCTTTCTGGCACCAGGGTCTGGAGCTCTTATGAGAATCTAACGCTTGAGGTTCTGAGGCGGAGCTGAGGCGGTGATGCTGGTGCTGGGGAGCAGGTGCAGATACAGGTGAAGCTTTGCTCTCTCATCTGCTGCTCACCTCCTGCTGTGCAGCCTGGTTCTATGTAGGCCACGGACTGGTACTGTTCCTCAGCCTGTGGGCTGGGGAGCCCTTCTGTAGAGCATTATTTCCCTCAGGTTTTCTACTTACTACTTCTGTTCACTTTTCCAAAGCTTGGAAAGGAAGACAAGACTTATGAATTCCTGTCACTCACCTTTTCCCTGCTTTCACCTCCCTTGTTAAAGGTATGTGTAAAATTATTCTGGTTTTTTTTTTTTTTTTTTTTTTTGTGTGTGTGTGTGTGTGTGTGTGTGTGTTTTCCCTTAGCCACCACTTTCAAGGAGTACGTCAAGAGTTGTGTCCTGTAGGCCTTACTCCAAAAACAAGAACGAGCCCAAATAAGCAACCTGATGCTTCATTTTAAAAGAATTAGAAAAGGAAGAACAGATGAAGCCTATAGTCAGCAGAGGGAAAGAAATAATCAAAATTAGAGCAGAAATAAATGAAATTGAAAACAAAACAAAACAAAAATAGAAAAAATAAATGCAACAAAGAGCTGGTTCTTTGAAAGGTTAATAAGATTGACAAACCCTTGGCTAGACTCACTAAAGAAAAAAAGAGAAAGGACACAAATAAACAAAATCAGGGATGAAAGAGGAGAAATTATGATAGTCACTGCAGAAATACAAAGGATCATACAAGAATACTATGAAAAAGTATATAACACCAAATTTAATAATCTGGAAGAAATGGGCTGGTACTTAGAAAAATACAGCCTTCCTAGACTGAGTAAAGAGCTGGAAAATCTAAATAAACCAATCAGCAGTTTGGAAATTAAAACAATCATCAAAAACCTACCAAAAAGTAAAAGTCCGGAACCAGATGGCTTCACCAGTGAATTCTACCAAACATTCAAAGAAGATTTAATACCTACCTGTTCTCCTCAAACTTTTCCAAAAAATCAAAGAGGAGGCAATACTTCCCAACTCATTTTATGAGGCCACTATCACCCCGATACCAAAACCTGATAAAGATAACACAAAAAAGAAAACTAAAGACCAGTATCTCTCATGAACACAGATACAACAATCCGAAATAAGATACTAAGTGTTGTGTCCTATCCTTGGGATGTTGCTCGTATATTTTTGGCCAGTTTGAACTTAGTGTTTCATTTCCATGTGGATAAAATACCTTATTACATGTTTACAAAATAATGGTTGCTGATATTATTCAACCCATAAGCAGAAGATGGGAGTGGGTGTTTGGTGTTCCAGTTTTATGTGAAGCCTAGAACCATGCCCAGGTGTTCAGTACCTTGGAGAGGAACAGGTGCCTATTATAATTGGACATAAATGAAGGAATTGAGAAATTTGAACCAGTCAGACGAACAGTAGAGGGCTGGCCTAAGGTTGAAGTGTAGGTGGAAGGATGGTGCTCAACATTTAACGGATACAGCCTGTTACAAACGCTCCGCAGCTAACGCTCACAAAGTTTTTCAGACAACTCTTAACTGAAATCGGGCTTTTTGGATACCCTTATTTGGCATTCTCAAGGATGAAATGCCCCAATTCCCTCTTTGCTAGTTAACCAGATTACCCCTCAGACATGCACGTAAGATTAATTACTCCAAGACCTTAGTTTTTCTCATCTTCCCTTGCTTGAAAATCTCGCTTTTGCTTCTACTTTAGGAAATAGTTTTAGGCTGATGCTCCTGTGGGAGAAAATCATTTACATGAAAGATAGCTACACTACAGGCCAAATAAGTAGTTTTCTCTGAGTTATTCTTCGACAGACTTCCCATTCTGGACTCATGGTGCAGCACCTACGTCCAACATCACACGTGCACTTTTTCAGTTTCCTGTTTTGCTGACGTCTAAGCCCCGTGCGTTAACAGTTGCCTAATTGAAGGTCTTTGCTCCTTGGATCATCAGTAGCAACCTGTGGGATGCAAAAGCAAAGCGTTTGCACTTGTTATTTCGTCGAGTGAAGGGGAGGTCCTTTTTCAGGCCAGTGAGAACTGATGTTGCCGAACTCCAGGTGGGAGGCTTAACTGGTTCGAGGAGAAGAGCTGTGAGGTTGGAACGGCGTTTTTCATGTGGTTGGTTCCTAGTCGTCAAGATCCGTACAGCGTGGTGGGCTCTCGCTTTCCTGCTGACCTAGCAGTAATCGCACTCGATCTGCTGCTCTCTATCTGTTTGATTTCATCGTTTCTCTGTGGGATGCATGTCTCACAGAGTGTTCTAGAATCAAAGAAATTTGGGCGACCCTGCCTACGAATCAAATTTTTGAGTTTCACTCCGCACATTAACTTCATAAAGCGTCCACAAGTCCTGCAGTAAAGAAGCCTGTTTAATTTTCTTTAACCCGGTGACTCCCCACCTCGCAGTCCCCCCTTGCTCCCTTGTCCCCCACCTCACTGCCCCCAGACACACACAGAAAGGACTCCACATTTCCTTTAGCTTTGATCTTGGCTTCTCGTCAGCCCTTGATTTCTTTTTCCTTTTCCTTTTCCTTTTTTTCTTTTCTTTTCTTTTCTTTTCTTTTCTTTTCTTTTCTTTTCTTTTCTTTCTTTTCTTTTCTTTTCTTTTCTTTTCCTTTCCTTTTTCTTTTCTCTTTTTTTTTCTTTCTCTTGTTAATCGTTTTATTGGAATATAATATGAACACCATAAATTTTACCCATAATGTTTATAATTCAGTGAACCCCAATTTCTTTTTGATTATCGTGGTAAAATACACATAAGTTACGTTGAGTATTTGAGCCACAATTCCATGACACTTAGTGTCGTCACAATGTGGTCAGCCATCCCTGCTGTCTGGTTGCAGAACCTTTTCATCGGTCCCCATTACTAGGCACTTCTCCCCGCAGACTCTCGGCCCCCGGCACCCACCATTCTACTTGACCACAGAGACAGAATTCTGGAAGTGGAGTCGTACAGTATTAGTCCTTTTGTGGTTAGCTTATTTCGCTGAGCATAATGTCTTCACAGTTCATCCGTGTTGCAGCATGTGTCAGAATTTCCTTCCCTTTTAAGCCTGAACAATATCCTATTGCATGTATGTACCACATTTTTAAATCTATTTATCTATTGATGGACACCTGGGTTGCCTCCACCTTTTGGCTATTATGAACGATGCTATGAACTGGGGTGTACAAACACTCGTTCAAGTCCTTACTTTCATTTCTTTTGGGTTGATAATCAGAAGCAGAATTACTGGATCGTGTGGTAAGGCTATGTTTTAGTTTTTTAGGAATCGCTATATCATTTCCCACTGTTTTACATTCCTACCAGCAATGCACAAGGGTGGATTCCAACTTCTTCACTTTCTTGCCAACACTTGTTAATTAAAAAAAAAATATTTTTATAATAGCCATCCTAGTGGGTGTGAAGTAGTATCATTGTGGTTTTGATTTGTATTTCTCCGATGATTAATGATGTTGAGCATCTTTTTATGAGTTTATTGGCCATCTGAATATCTTCTGTAGAAAAATGTCTATTCAAGTCCTTTGCTCATTTTTAAAAATCGGGTTGTTTGGTTTTTGTTGATAACCCCTACTTGTTAACAGATAAGATACTCTTACTGCTGGGGACCTTTGTTATGTTGATGCATTTCTTTCTTTTTAACTTTTCTCTCTCCATCCTAGTTCTCCATCAGTCAGCCCTAGTTTGTCCTGTTCTCAGGCCTGACTGGTCACCTCTTTCCCTTCTCACCCCTTTCCACATCCCATGTCTTGGACCTTGTCTCTTTAGCTGTCGGTTCCTTGTGTGGAAAGTGTTTTTAAGCCAACTGCCCCCTATCATCTTCCTTTTCTTCCTAAAGGATTGTCACCTGCTCTCTGATTTTAGCAAGACTTGTCTGTGGAAGCTGCATTTTGGAAGCTCAAGAGCTTCTGGCTCCATAATTTTCTGCAGGATTGATGCTGCCGATGACCCCTTCTATGTTAAGTCTCCTTTGGTCCCTGGGACACTTGTCTGTGACAATGAAGTGGGGTGGGGAGTGAGGTTTAGGACTGGGGTCCCTGAGATGCCTTTGCTGGGCTGTAATGCTGGCTTTGACCATTAACACACTCTAGGGCAGAGGCTAGTGTTGTCATCTTGCAGGTTTCTCTTCCGTAAAAGAGTGCATTAGCATCCACCTCATAGCTGTGTAGTGAGTCTGTAGTTACTTTCATTTCTGAATTTACTTATTTGGCCCTCTTTTTTCTTCTTCTTGATGAGTCTGGTTAAAGGTTTATCAATATTTTTTATCTGTTTAAAGAGCCAGCTCTTGTTTTTATTGATCTTTTGTGTGTGTGTGTGTGTGTGTGTGTGTGTGTGTGTATTTAGATTCTATTTTGTTTATGTCTGCTCCAATTTTTACTTTTTCCTTTCTTCTACTCACTTTGGGCTTTGTTTGCTGTTCTTTTTCTAGTTTCTTTAGGTGTGAGATTATATTACATATTTGATATTTTTCCTGTTTCTTGAGATAGGCCTGTATTACTATGAATTTCTGTCTTAGGACTGCTTTCACTATGTTTCACAGATTTTGGGTCATTGTGTTTTCATTTTTGTTTGGCTCAAGGTATCTTTTGATTTCTTCCTTGATCTCGTTGTTAACCCATTCATTGTTTAGTAGCATATTATTTAGCCTCAATATGTTTGTGAGTTTTCCAGTTTTTCTCTTCTGGTTGATTTCTAGTTTCATACCGCTGAGGTCAGAGAAGGCACCTGATATGGTTCCATCTTCTTAAATTTAATGAGATTTGTTTTGTGGCATGACATGTGGTATGTCTTGGAATGTGTTCCCTGTGCACTTGTGAAGAATGTATATTCTGTTGTTTTGGGGTGAAATGCTCTGAAAATATCAGTTAAAACCATCCAGTCTAGTTTATCACTTAAAGCTGCTGTTTCCTTGTTGATTTTCCTTCTGTCTGGAAGATCTGTCCCTTGGTGGCAGTGGGGTGTTAAAGTCCCATACTCTGTATTACTGTTGATCTCTCCCTTTATGTCAGTCAGTCTTTGCTTTACATATTTAGATGCTCCTCTGTTGGGTGCATACATGTTTACCAGGGTTATATTTCTCCTTGGATTGATCCCTTTATCATTATGTGGTGTCTTTTGTCTCTGATTATTGCCTTTGTTTTAAAGTCTTTTTTTCTTATATAAGTATTGCTACCCCTGTTTTTTATTTTTTTATTTCCACATTTCCATTTGTATGAAATATCTTTTCCATCCCTTTATCTTTAGTCCACATGCCTTTGGGTATGCTGCTCTGGGGCTTATCTGTTGAGGTCTAACTCCTGCCTCTGGGTATGTTGGTGGGGAGCCCTTTGGGAGGCAGGCCAAGGTCAGCCTCTGCCTACCACTGGCCTGGGGCTACTTGATAGGAGCCACAGAGCCATCTGTGTTTAGTCACTGCCTGGGTTGGACCTAGAGCATGTGGTGAACCAAGGCCAACTGCCACCGGTACCCAGCCTGGGGCAGCTCAGCAAAAGCCCCAGAACATCCCCAGGTCTTAGGCCTGCCAGATGCCTGCCAGACTCAGCAGCTGAATGAGCCTCGGGAGCACTGGAGTTGGATGAGGTGGGTTCTCAGGGAGTCATCACGGTGGGGCACGTGGTGTTCCCCAGGTTGGTACAGATTCAGATTCAGTGCCAGTGCTGAGCCTCTGACCACCGGCAAAAGTCTCAGCTCACACTGAGGCCAGCCACTGCCTGTCATGGGCTTGCAGCCGGGCTGGGGCTGGTTGTCCCTTACTGAAAGTGTCTGCTGAGGTGTGTGAGCAGATACCTGTTGATTGCTGCTCAAGGAACCTCCTGCTTGGGGTTGGGGTGGGGAGTGGGAGGGGCAGAGCTGGTTGGCCAGTGACCATTTGAAATTGCCACTGGGAAGTTTGCAAGTTGGGTGGGGTGGAGTCTCAGGGAGAAACAGGGTGGAGGAGTAGATCTCACTGGGCCCGTGCAGATTCAGAATTGGCCATGCATGGGGAGGACTCAAACAGGCAAGATGGTGCCCGCCTGCAGGCCACACAGGAGGAGAGCTCAACGAAGACAATGGTGGCTGTCCCTCCAGCCCTCTCCCTGAATCCACACAACTCAGTCTTTTCTTGTATGTCTCGGGAGCCTCCTGAGCTGTTGTCCGTCTGCCAGAGCCTGGGGTCAGTGCTGGTGAGCAAGTGATTCTGTGTGTGAGCCCTTTAAAGGGACGTCTTGGTTTCCAGCTGCATTCCTTCTCACCTGGATGGCTGGAGTCCCCACTGCTTTTCACAGCCAGATGTTGTGGGGACTCTTCTTCCTGGCACTGGAGCCTGGAGATGGGGAGCCTGGTATGGGGTTGCAGCCCCTGGATTTTCCTGGGGACCTCTGCAGCCAAGATATCCCTCTCGATGCTCAACGGCCACCGGCGGTGTGGGACCAGCTGTGCCATGTCTCCACTCCTCCTACCGGGCTCGAGGTGGTCTCCTCTTGGTATCCCATTATAGTTGCTCTGTTCAAGTAGTGTTTGGATGGTTCTCCATCTTGGCTAGAACCACTGTTGCCATTTAAACAACCCCCTTCATGCAGGTAGATTCTAAGTAGGTCACCTCTCTACATTTCATTAGGAGGCTGTTATTTTTATTTACTTATTTATTAGCTCAAAAGGATGTTGTAAGGACACTTTTGGTGGGGGGGACATTTTAACCGTTGTCAAATAATTTCATGTCACCTGCACCCTCATACACAACCATGTCAGTTCCAGTTCAAATCTAGAAGAATTTGACCTTTCTCCAATTTCTATGAATTGCGTGATTTTGAAGGTGAAATCACAGGTGTCACCCTGCACAGTGTACCTATTGAGACCATGTCAAGTGTTTGTTTCCCAGGCAGATGTCCGAAAGAATTGTAGGGCCTTATGAATCAGCAGACTAACATCACGGAAGTCTTAGGAATGGCCTGGAATATTGCCTGAGTGCTCACCAGCTCCTGGTTACCAGGGCTACTTATTTGACTTTCACAAAACTTTAGGAGGTAGTTGTTGTTATTTTCTCATTTTACAAGTTTGCTATTTCTCATAAATAGAGAAAATTATTTAATAATGTAAGTATGCCCAGAGTCTCACAAATAACAAGTGTCTTACTTAAGATCTGACCTCGTTCCCTTGAACTCTTAATGTTGTGATTATCTTCAATACATAGCCTTTTCCACTCCCATTTTCCATTTCATTTTTTTTCCTGCCCCCCTTTCTATATTAACTATGCTGAAGCATAGTCCATTTTGATGACAGGATAATTGCATATTTATCCGTGATTTTGTTTTTATGTTTGGCCAAATTCAGTCCTGTGTTTAGTTTTATTGTTGCTGCTTTTTAAAAATAATATTTGTTTTCTAAATTCTTGACAGCTTATTCTTTTCTTCTTTTTCTTTAATAATGAAAATACTGAAGGCTATGCATTTGCTCGTGAGTGACTGAATACCCTAAAATCACATCTAGTGTTCTCGTTTGTTTTGTTTTATAACTAATCTGTTATTGCTCATTTAATTTCTCCTTTCACCTCATAGTTCGTTTTCTTTATTTCTGATTACTCATGACTTTTTTTATGATTTTGTTTGAACTTACTGTTACTCCTAGTTTTATTGGTTTATGACCAGGATGATGGCCTACTGTTTTCCTCTTAAATCTGCATAGAGTTACATTGCTATTCAGAAGTACACACAGTTATAATAATGGAAATGCTGGTTTCAGATGATAATGATGAGGATTTGAAAGCAGTGCTTAGAAGTCATTTATCATAATCTAACTTTGTGTTCTTGTTTCTCCAGCTTATGGTTTTTTTTATCGTTAAAACAAAATATATAGTCTTAATAAAATTATGAGGGCACATTGCCAGTTTTAGTTTTTATGGGGAAATTGTCCCAGTCTGTTTTGTAACAACCAGTACTCAAAGCCAGATACAACATTTCTGGTTGCTAGTGCCATGGAGGTGCCAGTGGAGGTGGGAGTCAGTGACAGCAGCTGCGGGGACCCATGCTTCATGAACAAAGGCCTGTGGAACATTTCAGGGCGATCCTCAGATTTAACTCTACATGCCATCAACCTTCATTGCTGTAACATCTCGAAGATCAAGGCCATTGATCACGTTTGGAATGGACAGCATTTGATCTGTCATTTAAACAAATAAATCAAATTGAAGGGTGAAACACACTCATAAAACCACATCCTTTGTGTTTGTCCTGCAGCGTGATCACAAGAAGTGAAGGGCTGGAAGTGCGAATTAATCTGACTATCCCGAATTTATCTTGTAACCACAGGGGTGATCTAAGAGGTTCAATGCCCCTTCGTGGACTCACATGTAAACTGAGGCATACCGACCTTCCCAGTAACTGCACAGACAGCATCATCCATCACTGACTTCAGTGTAGGGTCAGCCTGCATTTCTTGACTAACCTTATTTTGGAGGAAGATGGAGGAGATAATCCTGTCCCATCGTTTATAAGAATCACTGAAGTTGGCGAAGATAAAGTGGACCAGACTGCTGTTCCTAGAACGTAATTGCTGTAGGATCGCTTGAGCTGCAGGAGGCACAGTGTGGGGTGAGCACAGTGCGCCACCTTTCTAAGCCCTGTTTGGGGACAGTTGACTGCTGGGGCTTCTCACTGTCGTTGCTGTGCAACTGTGAGAAGGCTTCTTTCTCCCGAAAACCTCTTCTGATCATTGTATTTCACAGAGGATAGAATGGACTTGATGTCAGCTGTTTTTCCAAAGCCTCATAATGAGAGCTGCCCTGAAAATCAAGGCAGATTTTAGTTTTCTGGGAAATCCCTTTCTTGGAAGAAAACTTTCCTAAAACAGTTTTATTATTTTTTTTTCTTGCTATCCTTTAAGTTGGATTTTTCCACCCCCTAACCATCTTGTTTCAGACTTCTTTTTTTCTTTTGGAGTTGTTCTAAACACTTCATTGGTATTTGTGAGAAATGTTATTTGGTTTTAAAATTACAGTAACAATCAGAAAGTGTTTCTAGCCTCAATATGAAATTAATGTTAAGTTGCCAAATCTCACTTATTTAATCGTATTTAGGGAAAAATGAACATATTCTTGAATACTTGATTTGAAAAAAAAAAAAAAAAGCCAGCTACCAGCGAACAAAGGAAGTGTTGTTAAGTGGGGCAGTAGGGATCCTTAACAAACCCATCCGTGGTTAACAGTTTTAACGCACTTTTAAGAAGTGTCACATTTTCACTGTGAATCATTTCACATTAAAATCTGTGGTTTTCCTGCCAAAGTTATCTTTACTGAAAGCTGTGTGCTTTTCATCAGATCTCGAGTCAAGTGAGTGTGAATGAGCCGGTAGCAGGTTCCAGAGGAAACCCGGATGTCGGAAGGGGGTGTTTTCAGAGCCGTCGTGTCTTGGTTCTGTGACCATCTTAGACACACTGTGTCTCTGACAGTCTCATGACAGTGTCTCATTTAATGAGAGCTTGGGGCATTGGTGACCTTGGTCAGCGAAACTTCTCTCTCAGACATTTCTGGGTTCCTCCATGGATTTCTGGTGTCTGTGCTGGGTTTTCAAGTGGGAAACAGAGAAAGACTTAGCAGTCGACTGGCCTTTGAGAAGGAGGTGATATTTTTATGTTATCACCTTTTTCTATTCCAGGGAAGGTGGTTTCTACAGATTCACTGTACAGCTGTGATGGCCTAGAGGTGGCCAGTCTGCTCTCTGACAATCCTCTGCTGGTTGCGTTTTCCCCAAACGGAAATACAAATCTAGTGGGGAAAGGTTATGTGGTTAAAAAAAAAAAAAATCTCTTTCACACTATTCACAGTGAAAGGAGGAAATGCTAGGACAACTCCCTTAAATGTTGCTGTGGGGGAGTTGTATCCAACCCTGCTGTTGTGTTTGTCACTCAGCAAAAGGCCCATTGCAGACATTCAGGTAATAACTGCTTCGAGTAATTTTATTCATTTATTCACTTAGTAAATGTGTAAGTGTTGTAGGTCCGCCATAACAAAGAACCAGTGAGTGATTTAAACAACAGGATCTTAGTGCCTCACAGTCTAGAGGTAGAAGTCTGAGATCAAGGTGTCATCAGTGTTGCTTCCTTCCGAGGCATCTGTCCTGTCCCTCTCCCCCAGATTCTGGTGGTTGCTGGCTGTCTGTGGCACCCCTGGGCTTGTGGAAGCATCGCCCTGATGTCTGCCTTCTCCTTCACTTTCACATAGTGTTCTGTGTATGTGTCTATGTCCAAATTTCCTTTTTTCTTTTTTTTAAATAAAGACAACTGGCCCACCCTAATCCAAAAAGTATGACCTCATTTTAACTAATTACATCTGCAGATGACCTTATTTCAAAATGAGGTCACCTTCTGAGGTCTTGGGAGTTATGAATTTGGGGGGAACACAGTTAAACTCATCACAAAATATTCATGTACTCAGTAAATGTTTATCGAGTGTCCATTATGTCAAAAGTATTGAGATTCAAGTAAATATGAAATAAATAGTTTCTGTCCCAAGCCACTTACATTACAGCAGGAGAGAGATGTATAAACGAATAACTATAACCTGGTGTGCTATGGTAAAGGTATACACAAGGAATTGTGGTACCGAGAAGGGGGATGAATAAGCTCCCTTGTCAGGGGGAGGTTGGAGAAGCTTCATGAAATGGGCAGAGTTTGAGCTGCATCTAAAGGACTTACCAGGACCCCATGAGGGAGGTCATTGGTGTTCAGGACAGAAGGAGCAGCACAGAAGCCTGAAACAGAATGGCGCGTTCGTGGACCTTTAAGCCATCTGGTGCAGGCGTGTAGGGTGCTCTGTGGAGGTGTTGGGCGGCCACTGGAAGTTTTAAGCATTGAGTGACACTATTGGACTTGTGGTTTTGAAAAGTTCTTCTGATCAACAGCATGGGGGCTGCGTTGGAGGTGGTTAAGTCTAGAGTTTGGGAGACAAGGCAATGCGATGGGCCTGGGTCTGGCACTTGGGTCATGGAGTGGGATTCCAGGGCCCTTCAGCCTGAAAGGAGGGCTGGAATTTCAGATGTCTGTGGGATATTGAGTTGTCATTTGGATTTGGAGTTAGGCAGAAAAGTGTGGAAGGACACAATGACTTTGGGGATTATTTTGCATACTCACGTGGAAGTGGACAAGGGAGATGGTGTCAATCAGAAGAGAAGATCAGGGGGGCATGCCTGGATTTTAGGAGCAAGACGAGGGAGAAAAGCCAATGGAGGAGAGTCATGGGAGATGGGAGGAGAACCAGATGAGCACACCATAGTAGACTGAGGTGGCTACAAGAAGGAAGCTTGGGCAGAAGCACCCAACATCCTTGAGTGGTCATGGGAGCTCGAGCCTGCGCAGAGCCAACGTGCCTTGTGGCTCAGTGTTGACATCGTGTCTTTCCAAGTCTTATCTGATGTATGTGTATGTGTCACTAGTTTGATGTTCAGAAGGCAACTTGACTTTTTACTGAAATCTTTCAAAGAAACCGAAGACAACTTCATTCATGATGCCCAACAAAATTTTAAATGCTCCCCACCTTCTGAGTTTCCCTGTCTCTGTCCTCTAAATTCTCTAAATGTCTCCCAATTCAGCCCTTGCTAGCCCTTTCTATCACCCCAGCATCTCTGTCAGTTTTATTTCCTTCCACTAGTAACTCTGCCTTTTCCAGCACTTCTCAATTCTTCCCTCATCCATTACCCTAATTCCATGCAAGAGGCAGTCAGGGTTCTTGGGAGACTGGGGGGAACAGGCTATGAGAATTCCTGTGTTGTTTTTCGATGCAAAGCAGACTGTTTGTTACCCTTTGGCCGAGTGATTTCAGAGACGCAGTGGGAGTGGAAGCATATTGCAGTGCGTTAAAGATTAATTAACTCGTGGACAAGGAGGTACAAATGATGCATACAGGATATTTATTCCAGAAATAGATCTGGATGGAAGAGAAAACAAGAGATTAGCTGTCAGATGATTGAGATAAAGTCATTTAAATATTGTTCTTGTGGAGCGAATTCTTGATTTGCAATCACATTCAAAGCAGAAATTCACCTGGGCAATAGCTTTCATCACAAGAGAAAAATCAGTACCATTTGCACTGTTCACGGTTCTTATGTGATGTCGCTGCAACTGATGAGGAAGAAATCGACAGTTCCACCCGACTAAAGCCTGGATCCTAGAGTATGGACGTTTTCTACATGAGCATTATGCAGACAGGGATGGACTTGTGAATGTGGATACACCTTGAGAAGAAGGAGAGAGCAGAGTGACGGAGCTTCCTGATGAAGGTAAAACGTCTTTTGTTTTATGGTCGTAGACTCTCCCCAGATTATTTGTCTCCAGTAATTTATTCAACAAATATTTGTGCATCTCCTACGATTTCCTACCCACAGTGCTAGGCCTTGGGGTTCCTGGGGTTCCTGGCAGATACAATATCTTGTCATTTCTGTGCTAAGTTTTTCCTCACTCAAAGATTCCCAGTGGGAAGTGACTATGGGACTTTTTTATCAGAAGGCCGAGTGATTTGGGTCTGGGTGCAGAGGAGAGGTTGCCATGATTCATCTGGGAGGGGGGAGTGGAGGTAGGCAGGTGGCTCCATCTATTGCAAGAGGGCCATGAAGGTTGGTCTTTACTAGCTCTCACACCTCAGTCCCTTGATAATAAGAGAATCCTAAAAAGTAGGCGCGGCTCAGCATTACTTGTCACCGCTGGGGGTGGGATGTTCCCAAGTTCAGTAGTTTGGGGAAAGCTCAGTTTCGATCATTATGCATGCCATCATTCTCTCTTCTTGCTTCTGCGCTTGGGTAGAACCTGGAAGTACAAGGTGATCAGCAGAAGATGGCTGTGGAGGTGTCTGCACTATGACCCGGCTAAAAGGATTTATAACTGGCTCAGTATTTGTACACAAATAGTGATGTAAAATTTGTTTCTAGGATGTCATATAGAAATTTTTGCCTAATCCTTCCTTGTGATTGCTGATTCTCCTCAAATGCCTACCGTTTTCCTCTTCCCGGCTCATATTTGGAAATGAGAGTCTAGGATGAATCGCCTTGGAAGCTTGAGTGAAGTCTGCTACAACTGCGTAGGTCAGTGTTTGAATCATGAAAAGGGGGCCTTTACCCTCTCTCATCAGCAGGTTTCTTGGCCAAATGTCATGGCCTCAAGATTTTGTCCAGAGCCTGGGGACAGGGTCTGCTTCAGGTCAAGTGATCTTAAGCTAATAGTCATGAAGGTTTGCTCTATTTCCACTAGAAAAACAAGTCAGAGTGCATTCTCTAGTCATGCGTTGCCTGTAGACTTTTCCAGAAGACAATCTGCAAGTGGTGACCAGTGGGTGGAAGCTATGTGATTACCGTCTAGGAAAAAAATGACAGGCCTGAGAAAGTAGTTTATCACCTGGAGGTAGAAATCACCTATGTGTTACAAGAGCCTCCACTGTGAAACCAGAATGTTCTCCCTCGCCTCCTGCAGTGAAGTCAAGGGCAGGAAATGGCTCACAATCCACAGGACATCCCGGCAGAAGATTAATGGTGATAATTGCCATTAACAAGGGCAGCCTCAAGCGCGGGCCTGCCTGTGCGAACCACACACATGTCCTGTGGATTCAGCTTTTTGCTCATTTGTAGGTTTTTGTGGCTGTTATCTTCTGTCAGGGTCGGGAGGCAGCCATGAGTGATGAAAGCCGTGGAGAGAGAGTTTCTCCACAGCTGGAGGAAGTAGTGGGTTGAGCGTGACCTCTGGGGGCCAGGGAGATTGAAGGTGCATGACTCGGGCGGTTCTGCGGAGATGTAGCTGCTCCTGTGTCTCTTCTGGTAAACTGACAAACACGTGTGCTTTTGAAGAGTTCGCCAGGCGGCTGTGGTTTGTTATTGTGTATGCACCATTTTCTGAACGAAGATGATCTTCCATCTTGATAGTCATGGGCCTACATCCTGGGGCCAGCAGGCAAATGCTGGAGGTAGCACTGACACATGCACCAGTAGCACCCCACCCCCTTGCCCTTCATCCTTCTTTGCACAATTTGTGGTTCCCCTTCACACTCAATCAGCCTGACTCATGATTCTGGACACTCCCAACACAGCGCTTCATGCTTCACACCTCGCTTCTGATCACCCACCAGCTCCTCAGTGTGAACGGTGGGGTGAAACCCTTCGTCTGCTACCGCTTCCTCTTCCATTGAAAAAGCCATGCTCTGTTTCTTCTGAGAACTAATTGAAGTCTTATGAGATGTACATAAAGCAAAAAATGCCAAATGCACTGACAAATTTCGTATAGCAGTTTCACCCTGAGGAGATGCCATCCCGTGCAGGCGTTGGTGTTCACAGAGGAAGACGCATCCGCGTGGCGCAGAAGCATGACTGGCTTCTGGAGGTGTGGGTGTCTTCTCGTGGGTCCATTCAGAGCTTTCTTTTGGGCTCCCACGTGCCAAATACTGCGCATCGGCAGACACGACAATGATGAAAAACACAGAAAATGGTCTCTGCGCTGTCCTTCTGGAGTCATTCATCAATGCAAAAGGTGGATGGTGCAAAGAACTACTAAAATCTGATCCCATTAAGGAAATTTGTGAAATACCATACATCAGGTGCAATGAGTGGTAAATGGAGGA
The DNA here is from genome assembly GCA_030015415.1 of Cynopterus sphinx. NCBI lineage: Eukaryota > Metazoa > Chordata > Mammalia > Chiroptera > Pteropodidae > Cynopterus > Cynopterus sphinx. The sequence continues at coordinate 2,969,073 of CM057380.1, read as the reverse complement.
GTGGTTTGGCAGTCGGGTAAGCTAGAGTTAGCCGAGCGGATGTGGGGTGGGGTCATGACCAGAAGACGGTGGGAACACATGTGGCAAGGGCTGAGAAGGGCTGGGAACGCGCGTGGTGGGGGCATTTGCACAGGAAGGAAAAAAAGGTCTTTTTCAGGGAGCTGAAAGGGAAGAGTGTGGCCTGAGGGTGGAGGCAGGGGATCCCCTGGAACAGGTAACGCAGGACATCGGCTGATGTATGAGGAACTCGGTGGGTCTGTCAGTCTGGTCTGCCAGCCAGCACCTTCGAGGCTAGCAGAACTTGTTTGACAAGCCGTAAGGGGTTAACACCCAGTGAGGCAGTGCACCCACCCCGAGTGCTGGCTCATGTTTTTATGGTCTCTTGTTTAGGGCATTTCATGTAAATGGAAATGTTTTAACAGGCTGTAATATCCAGAATGATCACACTCCCTTGTTTTAATAGTTTTTCTTCCTTCTCTGGCCGGGTCCTGCGGTTTGCATGCTGAATCCCTGTCACTCTCAAGTTCTTTTCCATGAGCACACGAGCAGCCTCTGTTCTATGGCATGACCATTTGGGCGTCAGGCATCCAGAATAATCGGGGAGGAGATGCTGTTTGAGAGAAATCTCTTGTATTTCTTTTCAGGGTGTTCGATATGGGGCTGAAGAATACTTGCCTTCTTTTATGTCATCAGGCCCAGGCGAGCAAAGGGCTTTCCCCAAGTGTTCAGATTTTTCTAACATGATTGATTGCATAGAATAGTCACAACCTTATTCTTCTCTGTCCTCTTTTTGCTATGTTATTCATTTGTTTGGCTTAGTTTTTGGTCAGAAGAAAGGCACCCATTCGTAGCTTATTGAGTAATCTAAAGCTAATTTATTAAAAAAGCGCACAGTAGATTATCAGCCTTTCCAAGTCTATAAATGCCATGTTTGTTGTTGTTGTTGTTTCTTGTGATGTTGTGGCTAAAACTGTTCAGCAGAACGGTCCAGTGTTGTTATTTGGGCTGTTCAGAAAAGAATGCTTTACAGGTTTCAAAGAATCCACTTTCAAAAACTTTGAGTCATGCTCTTTTTTTTTTTTTTTAAGAGGTAAAGCAATAGGATTTATTGAAAGTGCAGAGTTACAGCTCTCTTGAGAGAGAGGAGACCCCAAAGTGGGATGCCCTCGAGTAGACAAAGGCTGCTTCTTTTATAGATTTTTATACTAGCTACTCGTTCTGGCCTGGTGAGATGTGGGCCGATGGGACGTGCCTTTTCCTGACTGTTTGGTTTAAAGGTTTCTGTGTGTTTTTGTCCAATGGGTTGGCATGTCACATGGTTGTGGGCAGGAGACTCCAGGGGCTAGGTGTGGCCTCGAACTAGGTGTTCCTACTGTGGACCGCCCTGTTCTATCTAACATTTACTAACTTTTCTATCTCAGTGCCCCATCTGAACACGTAACCCTGACTGCTGTTAGGGTGAGGGGACAGCGACTGCTCTGGCAGCTTCATGTAAGGAGGGCCATTGAAAGGAACGGCAGTCGGGCGGTCCAGAGGTCTAAGGTCCATCGTAGCAGAATGTGTTCATTCGAGGTTCCATACTGAGGACCTTTTGCAGCCTGATGGCTTCTGGGTGAGAAGAAACAAACTTTGTTAAAAGAGGTAGGAGACAGGGCCCGGTCACCAGGGCTGTGATGACCTCAGTATGGGTCCTGCAGAGGGAAGAAGCCAGGTGCCTGGCTCCCAGTCTTCAACAAGGACCCCCATGATTTGCCCACTTGTTGGCAGACCCTTGAGGCCCTGTCAGTGAGCTTTTCTGCCGCATCCCTGACTAAGCCAGATTGGTTGGCATAAAAATACTGTCCACAGAAGCTGAAGGGTTGCATTGGTGGGATGTTCAAATGCAAATAAAAATTGTGAGCCTGGGTATACGGGAATGCAGAAAAAGGCATCCCTAAGATCTAGTACCATCAACCACTGGGCTTCCGCAGGACTTTGTGCAGGTAGGGTATAAAGATTAGGGACAACTGGTGCATAGGAGTTACTGCCACATCAATAATGTGGGGCCTTGAATGAGTTTCCCTTCCCCTTTAGGTTTCCGTACCCCCAGATGGGAGTAGGACATGACTACTGCATTCCTTAAGAAGACCCTGTCCCTTTAAATTTTCTATTATTTTAATGAGACTGTCCTCAGCTTTTAAAGAGTATTGTTTTCAGCAGGGAGAAAGGTGGCGTCCTTTAGATGACTGCGAACAGGTGTGGCTGTCGAAGCTCGGCCAAAGGACCCTGGAGTGGCCCAGGCCTCGGGGCTAACATCGGTTTTGACTAAGGGAAGGGAGTTCCGTCTGTCCTGGGGCCACTGAAACAACTGTTCCTAATTCAGTTGTGACATCTCTCCCTGGTAATGGGATAGGGCTTCTGGCATGATCAGGAAGGGCTGAGAGATTCTAAAGTCTCCTCACGCACAGCCTATGGGCTGAGAAAAGAATTAGTACTTGGCTTCCTGGTGACTCCTCATATAGTCACCCAGAGGGTGGAGGGGGTTCCAGGGTTAGAGAGCAGGACAGCGAGAGTGGCTCCTGTATCCAGATGGAAGTTCACGGGCTTTCCTTCCACCTCTAGGGTCACATGGGGGCTCTGGCATCCCCATGAGCAAGTGGGTTAAAGGAGCCACAGTGAGGACCCCCGGCCCCTTCAGGCCTGTTGCGTCTGCTGGGCCTTTGAGGACAATCTGCTTTCCAGTGATGACCTCTGCAGATAGGACAGGGCCTGAGGGTCTCCTCTGTGGTTCTTGCCATTGGGGACAATCTTTTTTTCCAGTGGCCTGACTGTCCACAGCTGTCACAGCTGGTATTTTGGTCCTGGGTGCCCTGAGGCTGGGACGTTTGTAAGGCCACCACTATTATCTCTGTCTTTTCCTTCATTTTCCTTTCGGGGCCCATGCCTCCTCTTGGTCTTCATTATAAAAGTCCATGGTGGTGACCTTGAGGAGTCGATCTAGAGGTCCTTCGGTCCAACAGCCCACTTCTGTAATTCCCTCCCAGTGTCGGAGGTGGATCGAGTAACAACAAATGGATCCTTTAAAATTAGTTCACCTTCTAAGGTGTCCGGCGACAGAGCAGTGTGTTTGGCTGAGGCTCCTCTCAACCTTTTTAAAAATGCCGAGGGATTATCACTTGGCCATTGACTAACGGTTGACAGCTTAGATTAACGAAGGGGTTTGACCCTACCTAGTACTGTTCGGGGGGATCATCGACGGGTGCAGCCTCTTTGCCCCTGGTGGGGTCTGGAGAGATCATCCCCCCTTGAACTGTCATCATAGGCTGCTGGGTACAGGTCACCTCCAAACTTTTTTGCACCTTGTAGAGCATCTTGTTTCTCGTACCTCGTCGAAACCTGGTTCAGGAGTAGCATCATTTTCCAAGAAAGTTTGAACACCTGAGTCAGTTCTTGAATCGCTTCAATATATTTGTCTGAGTCGTGTGAAAACTTGCCCCGGGCCCCTTTAATCTGTCTAAGGTCTTAGAGAGAGAAGGGAGCTTGGACCCATGTTGGACCAGATGCTCGAGGTGTTTCTGGTAGTGGGAGTAGGTTGTGCTTGTATTTACGAGGTCCCCTATTAAATGACCCCAGAGTAGGGAACCCTGGATAAGGGGGACAGGATGGCAAAGGGAAGGTTGAAGGTTCCGGTTGGATTCTTCTGGATCTTTTGGGTTTGCTTGTGGTAGGTTTGTTAATGAAGGATTCGTTTGGCAAAGAGGCCGGGAGATGATAGCTGGGTCAATTTTACAAGTTTCACATGAGTCAGGGTTGTCTTTCAAGGCAAACAAAGTTTGCCCACAGGGTAGCTCTGACCAGTTGCCTTCCTGTCTGCAGAAAGGTCTGATTGTAGGATGGTGTTGTAATCTATACTTCCTTCCAGTGGTCAGACCTCCTGTCATCTAGTGTGTAGGTGGACCACACATCTGAACAGAAGATCAGGTGCCGTTTCCAAAGAGACCGGGCATCAAACTGGTCCCAGTGTCTCAGGGTACATCTCAAAGGGGTGCATAAGGTTGAGGGTTTGTTATCTGTCTGAAAAGGGAGGCGAGAATAGGGTGTCCCTTACTGTCTCTTCCTGCTGCCACCGAGTCCTAGGGCATCCCCTGGACTTGTAGGTTCCGGCGCTCTGTGCAGATAGATGCCAGTAATCGAGGGGTCATGGGTCACCAGGAGTAGTTGTGCTTACCTAGGCCACTACCCACACCCCTGTGGCCTGCTACTATGTGTCCATGGGGTGGATCCCTTTCTCCCTTTTTGAATTAACTGGGATGTGGTCAGTAATACCGGTGGCTAACGATGAGGTGTCAGTTGGTCGAAGGATGTAACCCCTGACATTTGGTACCTATGAAATTCCCTGAACAAAACTTAAACCAGTCCTCAGTATGAACTCGAAACCAGATGACCGAGATGGCCAGACTCTGGAGGGGAGGGACAGTTTTAACCATGCAATAAGCCTCTGGGAGGAGAAGTGAGTTGGCTCCATATTCCAGGTGGATTTGTGAAGGTCAATGAGGTCCTTTAGGAAAAACAAGTTTCAGAAATTTTCTGCCAAGATATCATGAGACCCCTGGCAAGAGGACAGGTGACTTAGGAGGCGGGCAAGACATTCGGGCCTTCGGGATTGGAACCTGAGTTCTGACTGTGGAAGGAGCAATCGTCACAACGTCTGCAGGGTTGGGAAGCCTGGCAGAAACTGCAGATATCTCGGCGGCAGCACTGAGGACATGACCATCCATCCTTCAGGGCCCCAAAAGGGGCATGCCGAGGTTCGGCAAATGCCCTAGCAGGTCGGGAAAGGAGGAGTCCCTTAGGAGCCAAGTCAGTCTGGTACTGAATAGCGTCCATATCTCTTACCATGAAGGTGACAGAGACTTGGTGTCAGTGGACAATGTGCATGGCTTTTGGAGAGGGTCCGATGGGGAGAGGCCCTGGATGACACCTCAGAGAGGACAGGGAATCGTGGGAAAGAGAAGATGATAGCAACAGGAGGGGGCCTACCAAAGTGACGCCCTAACGGGCAGGCGGCCTGAGAGAAGCTGGGGGAATCTTCAGAGCCTGCCGTAGAGCAGCCTGGATCAGGACCCCTCAGTTGTTTCCGGAAGGTCCTCACAGACATGTCACCTGGAGTCCTCCATGAAAAGAAGATCGAGGACGAGGCCAGCGCCCCGGCGGACGGCAGCCTCTCTGGGCAGAGTCACCCCAACCCAGGGCTGAAGCCGGCAGCTGAGATAACTGCAGAGGAGCCTGTGGAGGGCGGGAGGCAGAGGAAATGGGGGAGGGGCCTGCCACCTGGGTGGCCTTAATCTATAATTCATGCGTGCTACACATCTACTCCGGTTCTCGGGCTCTGTGTCTGCGTCCGTTGGCTCGTAAGTTAAAAGAACAAAGCCTGGAAAAAACAGAATCTGCTAAATAAATGGCTGTTTTGTTGCTGACTGGCTGGCCGGGCCACACAGCCTGGTCCAGGTGTGCTTAGAAGGTGGGGCTCCATCCCAGGTAAGGCAGAGCTGCTCTATCTTAAGGGCTCCTGCCCCACAACTGGCCTGTGAGGGCCAGGAGCCGGGGCACACCCTTTTCTTCCTAGAACATGCTCTTCCAGGCTCTGTCCCGTGTTGGTGTTGGGTGCTCCCTCACCCCCAGTCCACCTCCAGAGGAAGGTTGGGTCCTGGGTTCTTCGGCACATGGTATAGATGCAATCAGAGATGCAGATGCTTGGTCAATGGGACTGTGAGGCCTAGCTTCTGGAGGGGTTGTTTCTCGGTCCCTCCACTGGCAGCAGGAAGAGCGTTCACTCTGCCTCCCGGAGGCCCTTTGGCATCTAAGGAGAGACCACTGCAGCCGAGCGTCCACCCCTGGGCAACGAGATCCTTGTGAAGGATCCCGAGAATGACGAATTGGGGGAATGAGAGCTTCAGGTTGACGGCTGAGGCAACTTTAACAGTGAAGAAGAGGTTCATGTGAGACAGGAAGCAAAAGAGAGAGCTATCGTTTTCCTCTCGTGTTGGGTTTTTATGTTTCTCTCTAGAAAGTATTGTGGGGGAAAACGTGATGGGGTTCCCTTCTCACCCCTTTCCCAAAACAAACTACACACTCTAGGCCTGCACATCAATGATCTTACAAAGGAAGGAAGAAAGAGGATTCTCAGCATCCTGCAGGCATGGGCTCTGACTCCCGTGGTGATTTCTTTGAAGGCGGCGGGGGCACCAGGGGGACAGGCGCTTCCTGGGGTGCCGAGAAGGTTAGGAGCTGGACTAAGCCGGCCTCCAGAGAGTTCGCTCGTTCTGGAAAGCTCCCTCCAAGCTTTTTTCAATGTATTTGATTATATTGGGGATGTTTTAACTCAATTCTAGGTCTTCTTTGGCCATCAAAACAGCCAACCCTTTCTTCATTTTACTCGGTCGGTTTCTCTTCTTTCTGGCCCCTCTGTCGTCTCACTTAGGGTGACGTTCTGAAGACGCAGACGCAGAGTCTCGAATCGATGGATTCCATTTCTGCGTCACATTCTCGAAGCTTCAGCCACTCTGTGTGTAGAGAAGGTCAACATCGGCACGTGTAGTTGGGGGGTCACGGGCGTCCTTACGGAGCTCTGGGCGCTGTCCTCCGCCTTCAGGCCAGATGTTTTCCTGCTGCTGCTGCTGTCGCGGACAGGGGCACCGGATGAGAAAGCGAGGCTGGGGTGTGGGGCTCTGAAGTGTCCTCGAGGTAGGCAGGTGGCAGACACTTGGGCACGGAAACGGGCGAAGAGACACTGATGAGGCATGAGTGGATTGAATGATGCTGTTCTCTTTGTTTTTCCTTTATAGCGATGCTTGAGTAAGAAAATCATCATTTTTGGTAAACAAACCAAGCCCAGAACCTGAGCGTGCAGAGCAGAAAAAGCCGACAACGCTTCGGAACAAATCTCCTCCACCCTGTGACACCTACCGTGGGGCTTGGTCTCCAACCCCGATGTTCACCCGGCTCAGGAAAACGTGAGCTATTTGCTTTCATCATGCCACGATTAACGCCAATTGCCCGGGATGAGTTGAGGAACGACAGAGATGGGTGGGCAAAAGGCGAGAAAATCGGACGAGATCGAAGAGGGTAACTGAAAAAACCCCAAAGAAGAACCAGAGCGAGCACAGGTGGAATTCTAAGGCAGTTGTGTAAATTAGAGAACTGGTCTTGTTCATTCCGGGCGTGATAAGATGGTGCTTCCCGCCATCGAAGAAGAATGCGGGCGGGACAAACATGTAGCTCCGGGACACGTGGCTTCTGGCCTTGAAGGTTCTCTAGCTGGATTTCATCACGGAGCCGTAGGAGGGCAGAGCTCAAAAGGGCTAGTGAGCGAGGTGGTCCCATATGCTTCGACCTAAGGAATCTGAGACCCCCGCGGAGAAGGGCAGTGAGCCTCGGGGCCAGCACCATCGCCTGGTCCCCGTGGTCCTGACCGAGCGTGTGGCGTGGAGGGAATGATGCCGGTGGTGCTCTGCGCCCCACAGTGACCATGCAGCATCCCTACTGTGTGCGGAGAGGTCCCCGATTCTCTGAAACGGGAGCCCTGAGATGTGGGTCTCCTCCCACACCCCAGTCCTCCTGGGCCAGGCTACCCTGTGCCCCCGTGTTGAGGTCTAACCATCTGATTCCGTTCCTTTCAGATGGCTTCGGTGAAGATGCGACTGATGTACATTTCCCTGGTCGCGCTGGGAGCCCTCTGCTTGTATTTCAGCGTGAACAATCTGTCCTTTGTCCAGACGGGGCCATTCTCTTTCAAGAAAGAAGATGGGAAGTTCCTCCAGCTCCCGGACGTCGACTGCAAGCAGAACCCCCCATTCCTGGTCCTGCTGGTGACGTCGTCCCACAGACAGACGTTCGCTCGCCTGGTCATCCGGAACACGTGGGGCAGGGAAACGGTCGTGCTGGGAAAGCGGGTGAAAACGTTCTTCCTCCTGGGGAGCAGCCCCAGTCAGAACGCGTCGGGCGCGGTGGCCCGGGAAGCCTGGCGGTATCGCGACATCATCCAGAAGGACTTCGTGGACGCGTACTTCAACTTGACCCTGAAGACTGTGATGGGGCTAGAGTGGGTCCACCACTTCTGTCCTCAGGCGGCCTTCGTGATGAAGACGGACTCGGACATGTTTGTCAACGTCCACTACCTGACGGAGCTGCTGCTGAAGAAAAACAGGACGACCCGCTTTTTCACCGGCTTCTTAAAGATGAACGAATTTCCCATCAGGGAGAAGCAAAACAAGTGGTTTGTCAGTAAGTACGAGTACCCGTGGGACAGGTACCCGCCTTTCTGCTCCGGCACGGGCTACGTTTTCTCCGGCGACGTCGCCAGTCAGGTGTACGAGGTCGCGGGAAGCGTCCCCTTCCTTAAACTGGAGGACGTCTTCGTGGGGCTCTGCCTCGCAAAACTCAAAGTCAGCCTGGAGGAGCTTCACTCCAAGCAGACCTTCTTCCCCGAAGGCCTGGACTTCTCCACGTGCCGTTTTAAGAAGATCGTGGCCTGCCATTTTATCCCGCCTCAGAAGATGCTGACATACTGGCAGGCTCTGGAAAATTCCACGGGGGAAGCGTGTCCAGCTGAGTGAGGGGAGCCCGGCTGCTCATCTGGACACGCTGCAGACCAGCTGCGGGGACGGCTTGTGAAGGGGCGTTGGACAGCATCGCTGAGAATCGCCGGGGGTAGGGAGGGAGGAAGGACAGTAAGGACGACGTCAGGGAGCGTCCCAGCTCTAAACGAGAACGCAAGCGCAGGTGAGACAGCTGGGGGCCTTCCCCCTAGGGCCCCAGGCGACGAAGGATTCCGTCTCTCGAGCACCTGCATTGTTCACTGGGGGTTGGACGTGCACCCACATTTTCTCACTTCCCTGCGAGGTGGGTGTTGTCGTCCCCAGGGACGCAGGAGGAAACGGCCATTTGCCCGCGAGGTCCAGGAGCGCGTCCCATGGCTCACAGCCAACGCACATCAGAGCAGGGAGGAGATTCGAGGCCCTTCAGAGTCCAGTTGGCGCCCCTGGGCCCGGTCTATGGCGGGTCGGCTGGGAGGTGCTGCGCGTGGCCCCGCTTTGCAGACCAGAGTACCGAGCAGCGAGAGGGGGTGAGTGGCCAGCCACAAAGTCGCAGAAATAGCACGTGGACGCAAGCTGCCGCAGGCACAGTGCGTGGGTCGTGCTCAGCCCCGTGGGCCCCAGGCTGTCGGCTGTCCCTCTGGCTGCTCCGGCCAACACTCCGGGTGCTTCCTCGGTGTCCCGCCACCCCGTGCGCCCACCCTCCAGCGGGTGGACCCATTTCCTGCCTTCCACCGGGGCTGGGGAAAGTCGCCGGGGCCCCATGGCACCAGCCCCTCTGCTCTTGGTCTTAAGTGTGACCCTTTACAGGGTCCCCGTGAGGGTCACCCACTTTTTCAGTTCGTTGTCCCTCTCTGCCCATCGCCCCACAAGCACACAAGCGAGCGGCCACTTCCTGTGAACACAGAGCACTAACGCCCTTCCCTCGACACAGCCTTTCCCTGTGCTGCCCCACTTCTGTCCCCTGTGCACTCTGCCCCTCGGGGGAGTTTTCTGTATTTGTCACCTGGTTGCCTCTCCTGTTCTTTCCGAAATCCCCTCCAGTCGGACTGTGGTGACCCCCCACTCCGTCAGAGGGTTCTTAATGAGGCCGCCGACGACCCGCGTTCCTGGTCCATGGTCGCTTCTCAGTCTTCATTTTGTCCGACCGCACGGCTGGCCTCGCAGCTTCCGACATGCTGAAGGGCCGCTGGAGGGCCACTGGAGGGCCGCTGGAGGGCCGCTGGAGGGACCCTGGAGGGACCCTGGAGGGACGCTGGAGGGCCGCTGGAGGGAGCCTGGAGGGACGCTGGAGGGACGCTGGAGGGATGGTGGAGGCTCCCGCCTCTCCTCCTCCTTGCTGGTCTTACTTTTCTCATCTCTGCCCACGTCCCTGCTCTGACTTCTAGCCTGGCGGTGCCTGGGTCCAGCCTTGGGCCCCCTTTTTCCCCTGGCTCGCCTCTGCTCGGGGGGTCTCCTCCGGCTGCAGGGTTTTAAATGTTCCTCCTCAAACTGGCGCACCCTGTTCATCTGCAGCCCAGAACTCGCTCCTGCTCTTCCATCTGGTACGTTCCGCCGCCTGCTTGTCATTGCATACTGAGCCGATCCAAAGCTGAACGGATGGTCCCTTCCCCATACCTAATCCCCCCCACCTGTGGCCTTCGCTGCCTCAGGTGACAGCCTCCCCATCCTGCCGCTGTCTCTCCGTGGGCGATCTGCAGAGACTGCTGGACGCCCAGAAACGGCCACTTCCTCCCATCTCGACTGCCGTCGTGAGGGCCCTCGTGTCCTCCATGCCCCTTCCGCCTCCTGCCTGCATCGCTGCAGTAGCTCCTACCCAGTCTCTGGCTCCTGCCCCCCTTGGCCTGTCCCCCGGTCAGCGTCCAGAGAGCTTTTTGAAAATACAGGATTCCACTTCTCAGCTCCAAACCCTTCAAGGCTTGTGCTCTCTGAGTGAGAGTCACGCCTCCAGGAACGTCGTCTCTGCGGCTCCTGGCCTCACCCCTTCTATCCTCCCTCACTTGGCCCTGCCTGAGTAGCGACGCTCTTCCAGAGACGCTGGCCTCCTTGCTCTTCCAAGAATCTTCCAGGCCCGCTCCACCCACCTCAGGGTCTTTGCACTGGGGGTCCTCCGCCAGGATTGCCCTTTTCTCAGACACCCTGGTGGCCCGTTCCTTAGCCTCCTTCATGTCTTCGGTCGGACAGGGCCTTCTTGACGACACCTGCCCTGACCACCTCACAGGAAATTGCAGCTCGCCTGCATCACCTCCCTGCCCTCGTGGTATTTTTCTGTTGTACTTATCGATTTATAAAAAAGCATAGAATGTCTGTGCATCGTAGCGTATTTTGTTGCTTGTTTACATTTCACCCAACCTGAACAAAAGCCTCCTGCAGGGACGCAGCCGTGTTTTCTTTTCTGATGCTCCTGGCCCATAGATGCTTGGTCAATGTCTGTTGAATGGAAGTGAAATGACCTTTACAGAAGGTGGTTTTTAGAGGGGAATGGCGGGGGGATCCAGGCTGAAAGGGGAAGGATTCCTAAAACAGCCCACACCAGGGTTCCAAATGGATCCATCAGTGGGAAAATGGGTGCGTTTTTACCGCCAACTGTGACCCGGAAACGGAAATGACCCGGAAACGGAAATGCCGGGCTGCGGTGCTTCCTGACCTCGCGCCCTCCTGCTCCTAATGGGAGAACTCACGTGAAAAGTGGGGATGAGACGCCGAGTGTAGTTGTCTGGGTTCTCAGAGACACACAACCCACGGGAGACAGAGAGAGAGCGCGCGCGCCACTGGTGTAAGGGACTGGCTCTAGCAAGGGCCGATGTCACGTTCTTGAGTCTGAAGGCTGGAAACGCAGGCAGAGTTTCTATGTTACAAGTTTGAGAAAAGTGCCGCCTGCTTCCAGAAACCCTACTCTGTGCTCTGAAGGCCTTCAACTGATTGGACGAGGCCTACCCATGCTCTGTAAAGGGTAATCTGCTTGACTCGAAGTCTACCAATTCATGTGTGAATCTTTACTAAAGGCAAGTGTTCAACACGTGTTTCAAATACCTCCGCAGCAACATCGAGGCTGGTGTCGACCGAACCCCCGGGCCCTGTAGCCCCGCCCAGCTGACCACCACAGGGAGCTCACCCTCAGATGTGCCACGTGTGCAGAGCTGGCTAGAGCCCCAGGTGGACGTGTGGCACTGCCAGGGGCCCGTTCCTCTCCGGGAGGGGGCTGGGCCACTGGCTTTTCTGCGGGAGGTTTGCAAAGGTCAGAGTGTCGGTCTCGGTTGGCCCTTCTCCTCCTATTCCTTTGCCAGGTCCCTCAGGCCTTGTAGAAGCCTTTTCCTCCTCACCCTTCTGGCTGCTGTTGCTATCCTTCTTGGTCTTGGCACGAGGATGCCCTGGCTGGCTTCCAGGAAGAATTACTTTTTCCCTTACGCGCTCCTGTTGCTTTGAATTGGATGCAGACTATCCCCTCTCCCAACACAGATGCTGGAGTGTGGCCTGGGGGTGTTTAAATGGCCACCTGCCCCGCTTAGGGACAAATAAAGCCTAGAATGGGGTGACACCTTTCTGTCCTGTGTAGTCTCTCTTGAGAAATCAGCTTCCAGTCATATGGGTGTTCCTTTACATGTAATTATTTGTTTTTCTCTTGCAGCTTTTGAGTATTTTTCTTTGTATTTAACCTTTGGAATTTTAATTATGATGTGTCTTGGTGTGGGCCTCCTTGGATCCCTGATTTTTGGAATCCTCTGAGCTTCCCGGGTCATCTTGGCTGCTACATGGAGATTAAATTTTTTTTATTCGTTTCAAGTATACAATATACAGACATCTATATAGTTAATAAAATGATGCCCCCTTTTGCTCCCTCCCACCCCGACCCTCCCCTGACCCTCCCCTGACCTCGCCAATGTATTAATGCTAATTGCACTCCCTACGCCGTGCTCCCCATCCCCGTGACCATCATCCGTCAGCTGCTAATCTGTACTTCTTTAACCCTTCACCCCATTCTCCCTGTCCCCCAAACCTCCCTCCCCTCTCTCCATCACCACATCGTCCATATTTGTGAGCCCGTTTTTGATTAGTTTGTCCTTTTTTATTCCTTAACTTCTGCATATAAGTGAAATCATACAGTGTTTATCTTTCTCCGTCTGACAGAAATACCTTCTAGGTTCATCACAGCAACATCTTTTTCCATCCCCTTCCTTTTCATATGTAGGGAAATGTTATTTTTAAATCCAGTTAGCCACTCCATCCCTTGGTTGGAGCACTTAATTCTTTTCTCTTGAAAGTATTTATTGAGAGGAATGTAGATGTTGCCATTCTTTATTCCTGTTTTCGATACATGCTTTTTCTTCTTAAGGTAGTTTCCCCAACATTTCCTATCATTCTGGCTTGGTGGGGATAAATTCCTTTAGTTTATTGTTCTCTGGGAAGCTCTTTATCTGACCTTGCACTCTAAATGATAGCTTTGCTGGATAAGTTATTCTTGGTTGTAGACCCCGGGTCTTCATTCTTTTGAAAACTTTTTGCCAAGCCTTTCTGTCCTGCGTAGTCTCTCTTGAGAAATCAGCTTCCAGTCGTATGGGTGTTCCTTTACATGTAATTATTTGTTTTTCTCTTGCAGCTTTTGAGTATTTTTCTTTGTATTTAACCTTTGGCATTTTAATTATGATGTGTCTTGGTGTGGGCCTCCTTGGATCCCTGATTTTTGGAATCCTCTGAGCTTCCTGGGTTTTATGTCCATTTTCTTCACCAGGTTAGGCATGTTTTCCATCATTATTTCTTGAAACAGCTGTTCAACATCTGGATTTTCTTCACTTATGCCGATCAGAGGAATATTTGGAGCCTTAGTAGTGTTCCATATCCTCCTAAAATCATCTTTATAGTCTTGGCCTCTTTCTTCTAGCCATTCTCTTCGAGTGTCCTGATTCCTGTCCTCTAGATAGGGCACGTGATCCTCTTCTTTACTCACTTCGTTTATTCCATTTAGTATATTTCTCACCTCAGGTGATGTGTTCTCCATTTCTGACTGGTTCCCTCCTTTAATCTCCATCTCCATTTTTATCTCTTTGTTGGAGTTTTCTGCTTTCCCCAAAAGTTCACTGAGCATCTTTATAACCAGCGTTTTGAACTCTGCCCCTGTTAGATTACTTGGCTCCTTTCTATCTGGATCTCTGTTCTGTTCTCTCATAGGGTTTCTGCTTCTTTGTCTTCCCATTTTGGCTGCCTTTCTGTGTCTGTTTCCATGTACTAAGCAAAGCTCCTAAGTCTCCCAGTCTTCTTAGTGTGGATTTGTGACGTAGGTGTCCAGTGGCGCAGTCCTGAGAGGGGTTCAGCTGCAGGCCAAATTTGGCCCAGGCCTCTACCCCTCCAGGACCACCTGCCAAGATTCAGCAAGCCATCCACAGATGCTGTGCTTACAGTTGCCTCAAAGGCCTCACCAGAAACTGAAGCCGGCTGCCTCCAGTGTGAGTCTAGGCGCTGCTCAGCAAGGAGCATCTGACTCACTGAGGACTAACCTGGATATGGCTTGGGTAAGGCTGCGCATGGGGGGAGATGGGGTTTCAGGGAATCCTCTGGGTGGAGTGACCTCTGTCATCCAGTCTGATGATGTGTCATGGCTATGACTATGCTGTGTCCATGCGCTGGGAGTGGGGAGGACTCAACAGGGAACAGTGGATAGCACCGGCACTTCTATACCAAGTGAGCCTCGCCTTGGTGTCCCCCTATAAGTCCTTGGTCCCCCTGGAGAAGCCAAACCAGTGCTAGCGCTCAGAGCGAGCAGGTCCGTTGCTGCGAGAATCTCAGACTTCTCCCTGGCTGTATGGCTTGTTCATCTAGATCCCAGGCGAGTTTTCCTTGCTGCGGCTCCTTGTTTCTGTCACAACCTTGATTTGGTCGCCTGAGGGATGAACAGAGCCTCTGTCATCTGCGCCATTTGAAGCCCTCTTACATGGAGACGTTTGCTTCTGGCATTCCTGAGGCTCCTGTCACTTATCCGAAGGGGCGGCTGCCCAGGAATCACCATGGGCTCCTGTCCTGCCCCCGCCCAGTGATCGTTGACCTGTCTGTCCAATCTCTGGCCTTGAGTTTCTCCGTATACCTGGCCAGCCACCAAGGTGTCTTCCCGCTCCAGTGTTTCTCCCTTCTGTGTGTCATGGGGTCATTTCTGTCGTGCTCTTTGTGCAAACGGTCTGGAGGTGTGACTGTGTGCTCATGGGATTAAGGGGCACAGCTGGGAAAACAATTGCTCATCAGACATAATTGACCTTCAATATAAGTGGAAAGATAACGCCATTGCCAAATGTTGTTTTCGGTGGCCCCGAGTTTTGTGTTGTGTCTGTCCTACTATCTCCCTTCTCCAGATGAAGAAATGAGTGCCCGAAGCATGCTGCGCTTAGATGCCACTGTGGCGCTCACGCAGCCTGGCCCACAGCTCCTGTCGCACACGCTCCTGGGAGCCAGGGCGAGGCTGGTGCTCTCCAGGGCCCGGTCCTCCAATCCCCAAAGAGAGAAGCCAAAGAAGTGATGACACCCGTAGTTAAACTCTGCCTCGGAAAATATCCGAGCGGGGAGAAGTGACTTGTTCTCTCCCTGGTCAAATAAAACATCAAGGAAAATCCAGCACGACTGGAAATTACTTAATGCCCAACGGAGGAGACGCTGTGGGCAAATTTTGTTTTTCCTAAAAGAAAGGAAGAAAAGTAAATTTAGAGGTTCCTGAATGATATTTGAAAGTGTTTTCTTCCTGTATGTAAGTGGGATCTATTAGCATCACATTTTGGGAGTGGGCATATGTGTTTATTATGATTTATTAATAATCGTACATAACTAATAAAGATTTAATTATTAAAATTGCATACTGTATCTATATTGGTTCTGACTTGTAGATAGATACGATGAACCTGTGCTCTTCCTGAAGATTCAGCAATGCGTGGTCCAAACTGGACATTTTTTCTAGTGTTTTCTATATTTATTTTGTGTTTGGAAAAATATATTTAAAGATTGGCTTTATTTTATATGTTTAGAAAAATTTGCTGGACAATGTTGACATGCACACTTTGTAAGAGATGGAGATTTCTTGTTTCACTTGGATTTTGAAAGCAAAGAAATGGGGTTCTAACTCTTGGAGGGGCTTTGGGGGACAGGGTCCAGTTGAGTGGAGAGGGCTGAGGTGTCCTGTTGGGAATTACGTGCTCAGGGCCTCGTGAGGCAGGCATCCTTTGGAATTTTCTTTCCCTCAGGTATATTTATATATCTTTAAAAAGTTATTTAAGTTTAAGAAATCGAGTCTTATGGATCGATAGGACTGTACCTTTAGGACCTTCATGGCAACTCCGAGGTGTGGATTGGATCCTTGATCTCTCAAAGTGTCACTGAAGCGGAAATAAAATGGTTGAAACCGACGTGCTTTCTCTGGCTTTAGTGTGTATTTGCTGCGATTCCCGTGATACCAGGGACCTGGACCCACTGTCCACCTCGTTCCTGGCAGGCTGCATGCCCAGCCTGTCTCAGAAATACACCGGAAGTGGAGGGGACAGGGAGGGTACAGGGCTGTGTGTCAGGGGCTGTGGGATGCCCTGAGAAGGGAATGTGTGGGGATGAACAACCTGCTCTTCCCTATCCTCCAGCCAGGACTTGTCCCCTCTGCAGTGACAACGTGGGGCAGTGCCCCCTGTCATTGGTGTCCCCCCATAGCCTCCACTCCCAGCACTCTCCCCCACCCTGTCTGCAGCGCCAGCCGCTCCCTCCCTTCCAGAAATTCTCACAGCTCACTGCCCACTCGGAGACAAGGCTGTAGACCTCCATCCTTTGCCAGCACTGCCCTGTGGCCGCCCATCCTTGGCTTCCATTTTGTCCTCCTCCCCTCCTCTGCACAGTAACCATTGGGGTGGGGGGCACCAGTGCTCGCTGTTCGGTTGGCACCTGCATCTTGCTGGAGCCTCAGTGCCATCTGACACCCCGAGCCCAGGACACCACATCCTGCTGCATTTCCTCTCACCCCACCTCCTGGTTTCTTTTGCGGGTTGCCCCGGCCCCCAAGCCCGCCAGCTTTCTGGAACACTCCCAGGCGGAGGGCTCAGGCCTCCTCTCTTCCTCTCCACTGGCACTGGCTCTAAGTCAAACGACCTGTCGCCATGTGTATTCATCACTCGGGCCACTGTCACAGAAAACCACAGGCCGGGCGGCTTAAATGATGGAAAAGTTGTCGCTTTCAGCTCTGGAGGCTGCAAGTCCAAGATGGAGGTGTCCGCCAGGTTGGCCCCTTCTGAGGCCTCTTCCCTTGGCTTGTAGGCGACCATCGTCTTGCGTCTGCACGTGGTTGTCCCTCTGTGTGTGTCTGTGTCCTAATCTCTTCTTAAAAGGACACCAGTCGTGTGGGGGTAAGACCCACCCTGGTGACGTCATTTGACCTTAAAGACCTTCCTTCCAAATACAGTCTCATCTGAGGACTTCACATGTGAATTTGGGGGCAGGGTATGCAGTTCAGCCCATAGTAGTCCCATCCTCTTTCCTGTCACCTTCCCCTTGTCCCTTCCTCTGCTTTATTTTCCTTTATATCACTTATCCCTACCAGACACCGTACTATACCGATATACCCCCATTTCCTCGCTCCCCTGTAAACCGGGCGTTTCAAGCGGCGCCTCCCGCACGGTGATCCATTTTTCTGGGTCATCGATGAGGTGGTGATTTGCGAGGGCTGAGACAGCACATGCTTGGTTTTTCGAGCTGGAGGGTGGGCCCACGGTGTCAAGGCCAGGACTGAAAGGTAGTGGCCAGCTGGGTGGGGCCTCCACCTGGGAAAGAGTGAAGGAAAAAGAGCAGCGACACCTGCCTCCTGCATTCGGTGTCCTAGAAGGCATGCGGGGTCCCGGGTGCCGATTGTGCTCCCCTGGTATGACATGCTCTTAGCAACTGGGCTTTTGTTTGTTTGTTTTGGCAAATGACCTTAAATTCATCTCTGCCTTGGCCTGAGGAGACATGACCATCTCAAAGCCAGGTTGAAGCTGGTCAGTCCTCTTTCATGAGACTAGATGGAGGGTAAAAGATCATCCTAAACCCTGTGAGAATCTGGTATATCTCTGTTGGGCCTCCCCCCGAAATTTTGGGGACCGACTTAAGGTCACCAGATGGTTAGTTTTTCTAACAAGGCCATTTAAAAATATCTCTTTTCTTACCACTTTGTGCTGACCCCGTTCTGGTTGCCTCCGTACGTGGCAATCTCTATTCAGATATTACCACTTAGTAAAGATGGAAAGTAGGTCTTCACAGAGATAACAATCTGAAGAGCAATTGGCCTGAGTTAAGATGTTTTTAATGATAAAGCTTTTCCTGCACATAGCTTTCATTCAAGGGGCAAGTTTTTGACCTACCTGGCTGACCCGGTTCTTGGGGACTCCACAGCATGGAATAGGAGCTGGTTGTAAGTAGAGAAGACCCCAGGACTCCCTGGCAGCCAGCCTGTCGCCTGCTTTTGTTTGCAGATAACCTTGTTTGTGTCCCACTGCACCAAGTCCTCTGCAGTGGTGGGGGCCGTGGACTCTGCAGTGACAGTTTGCAGGAGGAGAGAGCATCTTTACCACCGTTTATGGGTCGATCCCTATGAAGCTCTCTCACTGGTTGGCTCATGTGGCAGTCCCACGTGCTGCTGGTGGAAGAGCTGCGGCTGGCCATGCCTGCGTTGTGGGCTGTTCTCGTGGCTCTGCGGCCTCGAGGGGTCACAGACAGTGGCGGATGTGGTGTCATCAGAGCCACATGGGAAAACTGCTGCCCAGACTACATACTAGGTAAATAGTAGCCAGGGCCACATAACATCGCTGATATTAGATCATTTATATTTTACCTACAAAATCAGCTGACCTAATGTAAAGGATTATAGTCAAATAAGCGACCGACAGGGCAGAAAACAACTTTACAATTTTGCGGGGGGCGGGACAGGCATGAATGGGATTTTGGTTAAATGGCAACTAAAACCGGCAGAAATTAAAGGCTGAAGAGGGGTGATGTTGCCTGGGTTTGCATTTGGCTCATTTTTCTTTTTTCCTCCCTTCCTTCCTCTCTCCCTTTCTTCCTTCCCTCCTACCTATCATCTGTCATGTACTGGGTACTGGTCAGCTGGTGGGGTCCATCTGGGCACCTTTAAAATGCAACCTGGGGGCAGTGCTTTGGAACCATTTTGTTTGCACTTTGAGAAGTGAGTTTGTTGTAAACTAAAGAAATAACTGCCACGCACCCTCTGAGGCCTCTGCCTGCAGCAGGAGCGGTCGTCTAGAGCGCCTCCTTCCTCTGCCTGGGGCCAGGCTCTGGGCACACAGGGCCGAACCATTGTCCCCTCTTCTTTACATGTGTAACCCTCACTGTGTCCCCAGAAACCTGTGGACAAGGCGCTCACTAGTGTTCCTTTATTTCCCAGATGAGAACCGAGCTGGGGGCATCCAGGAGCAGGTGGCAGAGGTGGGTTCTGAGCCCCAAACCCTAAGTAAACCACAGGGGAGCAGGCACTACCCACAGCGCACTTCTCCTTTCTCTGGGTGGTGGCTGGGCCCTTTCTGCAAAGGTGCTCTGTTCTTCTGTCACAGCCGTCAGTCAGGGTTCGAGCAGGCAAGCCGAACCGTGATGGGAGGAGTTTATTGGAGGAACAAGACTGAGGGAGGAAGAGGAAAGGGGGATTGGAAAGGCAGAGCTGGAGGATTAAAGATATCATCAGCCATCAGTCTGAGCGGCCAACGGTGCCACTTGGAGGCCCGGCCAGGGCAGGAGGCCACTTTGTGGCCACAGCCACGTGTGGGGCCATGTGTAGCGGAGGCGGCAGCTGGAGAGAAGGCAGGCTGGAACCCATCAGCACATCTGTCACCGCATCCGACTGCTACAACCCGCAGGGTATCAAGTGTGGCTCCGCTTTGTTCTTCCAAATTTTGTGCAAATTCGGTTTTATCACAACCTATCTATAATTATAGAGGGAAAAGGGATTATGGGGAATGAGGTTTTAGCTTAAGCAGATCACCCTTGGAAGCTACATGGGGTTCTGTGACCGAAGCCACCTGCGTTAGAAGGCCTGTGGGGGTAGCTGCCCACAACACACAGGTGTTTGTCCCCTGACCAAAACATCACGTTTCTGAGGACTTAGTCCCAAAGCACCTGGGCAAAAATCCAAAATGGCTGTTTAGTGGAGCATCATTGGCTGTTTCGTAAGGTCAGTTCGATCACATCGTAGCCACGGCCTTCGTGTGTGGGTCGTCCGTGCGGGTTTCATGCTGTGGCCTCGGAGCTGACCGGTTGCAGCAGAGACTCCGAACCCCAGAGCTAAAAATATCGGCCATTTGGCCCTAGCATGTGTTGACAACACATTGGATGAGGGGGAGTGTCTTTTTAAAGCTGTAGTGAAGATAATAAATAACGGGCTGATCGAATGAGAACGTCACCATTTTGCAACCCTTGATGTTCCAGTGATGGAACAAAGCAATAGTTATAAATGCCCATGTATGATCACAGAGAAGAGAGACAACCAGATCTCATGAGCTTTCTGATAGGACTGACCAATACCACCTATGATGTATTCTTGCAAAACTCCCCCAAATATACTTGAATTGGGTCGAACCTGTTTATCTAACCAGTGGCTGGGACAAATGGGGACAGAGACCCTCCTGAACGACGGCGCGGGCGTGCAGTTGGTGAAGTCCCAGCTGGGGGGACTTGACAGGACACAGAGCTTGGTGTCTTCCACGAAGACGCGGCGAGGAGCAAAAAGAGTTGGCAGCAGAGCGGGGTGGGAAGGATCTTGCGGATTAAGAGAGAAGGAAATAGCATTTGGACCAACTGCAATCATGGCTGCTTTTCATCTTCTGCTTCAAACACATAAACTTTAACAAAACGTTTCTGAGAGCATTGGGGGACAGTGAACCCATACTGTGCATTTGATCATATTATGATCATATCATAAGATAATTAATAATTATCATTTGGTTTTAGCGGTGAGGCTATTATGGTTACGTTTACAAGAAGAGTCCTTGTCTTTTATAGACACGTACTGGAATATTTAAGTAAAGAAAGATAAAGTGTCCGGGATTTGCCTCGAAATGAGTTGACGTAATTATGGGGAAGGGAATGGGTGTGTCGGTGAAGAAGGCTGAGTCAGTAATTACTGACATGGGTTCACCAGGTGGATCCAATGTCATCTCTCTGTCTCAGGGTCAGGGGATCAGCCACTTCCATTCGAGCTGCAAGCTCATTTCCTCTTTGCCGTGCAACCTCACGTGTTCACACGTTCACAGGTTTCAGAGATTAAGATGTTGACATCTTGGGGGGAGGGTGGTTATTAGTCTGCCTACCACCGGATATGTAAGACATTTTTCATAATAAAAAGTCAAAACCCAAAAACGTACCTGAGAAAATTACCCCTCATCATATTTTTTCTTTCTCTTCTCCTTCCTCTTCTTCTTCTCATTTGGGTGTGCCACCTGTGGGGCTAGTCAAGTGGTGCTCTTTGTGGTTTGACACCAGCTTCCAGGTGTGTTGATTCTGGGATTCCTTGGGAGGGCCTCTCGTGTAGATCAAGGTCAACTGCTGCCTTTGATTGCTTGGGGCCACCTGGTAAGAGCTGCAAAACCATCCGCAGGTGGTTGATGCCTGTGTTGGACCTGGAGGCAAGTGAGAGAGACCATGCCGAGAGCCGAGGTCAGTTACCCCCAGGACTGGGTCTGTGGCAGCTCAGCAAAAGGACCAGTGCACCTCAAGGCCTGAGGCTGCCTGCAGTTGCTTGTAAGATTCTGAAGCTACAAGAGCCTTTCAGTGGTATGGGAGTTACGTGGGGCAGGGACCCAGGGAGTCACTAGGGCAAAGTGAGCAGATTTTACCTTGTCAATGCAGGATCAGTTTTCATTCTGGTGCTGAATCTGTGGCTTCCTATAAAAGTCTCAGATCGCAGCAAGGCCCCCTGCTGCCTGCCTTGGGCCTGTGGGCACCTGAAATCTGTAGCTCTGGGTGGGACTTGAGGCCCACCACGGAAAGTCTCTCCTGAGGTGCATGGGCTGTGCGTGGCTGCATGAGCTGAAAGCTGTTGTTTACTGTTGACTTTGAGGCCTCGAGAAAGCACAGGTTGGGGCCAGTTGCCTGGCAACAGGCCTGCTATGGGCAATTTGTGGATGGGGGGGGTGCAGGGTCTCCGGGAGACATGGGGTGGAGCAGGCCAATCCCGTCAGGCCAATGCAGATTCAGAACTGCTGCCAGCGCTGAGTCCATGGGCTCCCACAAATGTCACAGATCACAGTGAGGCCAGCTGCTTGTCTATCTCGGGCCTGCAGAGCTTTACGATCTGCCCAAGAGGCACTGTAGCTTGGGCTGGCACCAGCGGCCCACTACCAAATGTCTCCTCTGACATGTGCAGGCTGCACAAGCTGAGGGATGCTGCTTGCCCATGAATGCAGGGGCCCAGAAAAGGCATAGGGCAGGCTGGCTGCCTGGCAATGGGCCTGCTGAGGGTAATTTGTGGGTTGGGAGGGGCAGGGTCCCAGCGAGACACAGAGTGGGGCAGGCTGATCTCACGGGCCAATTCAGACTTAGAATTGGTAGTGTGGGGAGGGGTCCACACAGGCAAGATGAAAGCTGTCCGTGGACTGCACCAGAGGTGGGCTGACAAAGGGGCAATGGTGGCTGTCTGTCCAGCCCTCGTCCCAGCGTCACACAACTCGGTCTTTCTCTGTGCGTCTCTTGTGCTTCCCGAGCGGCTGACCCTCCACTGGCACCCAAGGCGAGTGTCTATGAGCGAGTGTGCATGCGGGCCCTTTAAAAGGACATCTGGGTTTTCAGATTCCTTCAGTCTCACCCAGATGGCGAGAATCCCCGCTGATTTCTGCAGTCAGATCTTATGGGAACTCCTCTTTCTGGAACTAGAGCCCTGCACTGGGGAACCCCTGTGTGGGCCTGGGTCCCCTCATGCTTTCAGGGAGGCCGGTGCAGCCACGCTATCCATATTGGTGATCAACCGCCATGTCTGGGTGCCGGAATAGCCCGCTTGGCTTCTCTACCCCTCCTACCGGTCTCAATGTGGCTTTTACTTTCTATCCTCAATGTATGTGCTATGATAAGCTAGACTTCAGGTGGTTAACAAGTTGTTTGTTTTATAATTTGGTTGTAATTCTAATGTGCTTGTGGAAGGAGGTGAGCTCGCTTTTACCTAGCCTGCTATCTTGACCCCAGGATCCATTGTATTCTTTAGACTGTGTTCGTAAGCCACCGGCACAACCAATTAGTCTTGGAGCAAAAATAAAGCCTTCAGTTGGAATGGTCCATGTATACGAGGATTCTATTTTTGCCTAGTGTATGACAACAAAGAGGAAAATGTAGATATTGCAAACTCACTGCTACGTAAATTGTGTCTGAAGTGTGAAACAGAAAGATGAAGCATTACAATGTGAAATTTGGTGTATTAATTTATCGTCTTATTTTCAAAGCAAAACTGTAACACAGGGAGTTATAGAAAAAGAAGCTAATTGGTAAAAAAAAAAACCCCAAACTGAAACCAAACAACTCCCCTCAACCCCAAACCCAATCAATTAAAAATAGAACTTTACCATTAGAAAACACGTTTATACGCAACCTCATTTGACTTCACAACAGCCTTTGATTTGGGCAGAATGAGTGTATTTTTTCCCTTCTGCAGTCGAAGAAGTTAAGAGAGACAGCAGGAGTATGGTAGACTTAAAAAATTATTTCTTAATCAAAATGATACATGGACATAGTACACAAGGTCACATAGTATACAAGACTAAGTAATGGAAACAGCAGACTTTGCCCTCTTCTTCCCCTCCCCACGCCTGATACCTTCTGGGGCTTCATTGGGTATTGATGTCAATCTTTCTAGATAATGTGCTTGTGCCGTCACGTCTTGTTAGGTCGCTCCAGACATTTTCTATCGACTGCCTACGCCTGCAGATAAAAACTTGGCCACCTCACGCCTTGTACCACTGCTTTACCCACCTCATCTCATTTTATCACAATTTTTGGTCAAATATTTATTCGCTCTTTGTTATTTATGACCATGTAGATATCGTTAACTGTTAGGAAATGTAGCGTCCTGTGGTTACATTTTTTGTGTGTGAAGTTCCTCCTTCCCCACTGGAATTAATATTTATCCATTTTACCTTTACTTCATGTATTATGTAGCCAGCAATAGTTCTTTGCTCTTCCTTCAACTGCCTGTCAATTCTGTTTCCTACATGGCCAAGGATCATGTTCTGGGTGTAACTTTTATTAGAGCCCTCTCTGCTGAGCGCTTGCTTCATGCCCTGGTCCTATTTGGCTGGGTTGCTCCCCAGGCTCACTACAGAGCTGGCCTCCTGCATCCCTTTTCCTGGAATCAATGTTTTCTTTCTGTTTGGTTTACCCTCTTAGGTTGGTGGAACACACCCTTTTGTAGTTTCTAGATAAAACATGCATGAATGGTACAATTTTTGATATCTTACTTATGTGATATCGTTGCTTTGGCATCTTGCTCAGTTGGCCCACATTGGTGTTGAGAGCTTGACTGGAAACAGAATTGAAAATAATTTCCTTCCCTGTCCATCTCTGGAAGCATCCACTGGGGCCTGCTAAGAGTGGTCACTCTTACAGAAGAATACTGGGTTAAGAACGGAGAGAGGCTGCTTCCTTTTTCCCTAAATAACTGCACTGTTTGATTTTTTAAAATTATTTGTAGACTCTTTTATAAATAAGATGTGGTACATATATACAATGGAATACTACTCAGCCATGAAAAGGTGAAACATTGCCATTCGCGACAATGATGGATCTTGAGAGTTTTATGCTAAATGAAATTAGTCAGAAAAGAGCAAGTTTTACTCATATGTGGGATGTAAAACAAAGAGCAGCAAACGAATAAACAAAACAAACATGCAGACCAAAAACCAAACTCATAGGTACAGATAAACAGAACAGTGTTTACTAGAGAAGGGTGGCAGGGGACGACAGAGAGGGTAGGCGGGGTCAAATGCAAGGTGATAGGTGACTAGACTGTGGGTGGTAAGCATGTAACAGGGCATACAGATGTCGCATTATGAAGATGTACACCTGAGACTTACATAATGTTGTTAGCCAATGTTACCCCAATCAATTTAATAAAAATTTTAAAAAATTAAAAGTAAAAGCCATTGGAAAACAGTCTTCCAACATACTGAAATTCTTGCTGCTCCCATTAACACTCCCAACACCATCACACAAAACCGTTTCCACATCAACCAGTTGGCTTTTATGGGGCTTTTCTTGGATTTTCACAGTTTAAGTAATAACTATGCAGAAAGCTAGGCCTTTATGGGTTAATTTAGTTCTCATGTGGTGTGTTGTCCTTGTTGGCTATTGAGTGGTTGCTTTGGCTCTGGACTATTTATCACTAAGCTTTATGTTGCATAAAAAAATAATAAACCTTTTTATTTGTTAAAGTTACTATTTGTCCAGTTTTCTGTTTTCGTCACACACACAAAAAATCTCTAATTTAGAGGCCGAAAAATTTCCCCTTTTCCCCTAGGTTATTTGGCTGGTCTAATCATCGAATCGACGCAACACAGACTAACAAGAGAAAAACAAATTTTACTTCACATTAACGGGAGCTCCATAAAAATATGACTCAGAGGTGTGAGCAAAGCAGGAAGCTCTTACACCTTAGACAAAGAAACAGTAAATTTGTGAAGAATTGACAAGACCCTTCGGTTTGACCTCGGTGAATAAGTAATAGGTTTGTTTATACAGACTTCTCAGCCCTGAATCCCTGTCTCTGGTGGTAAGGATACCTCTTACCCTCCTGCTGTGGGGAGGGCACGTTTCACATGGGAGGTTTACCTCCCACTCTCAGGGAGATGAAGGAGGGTCAGACTGTGTTTCTTGCATTGGTTATTTCTCAAGTTCCTTTAATTCAGAGTAATCAATATGCCAAAATGGCCTATTTTGGGGTGGCATATTCTGCTCCCCTTCAATAGTCTCCATAAAATCCTTTGTAGCACCTCTGGTTCATTAAAGGGGAGAGTTCTTAAACCTGCCTGCTTTAAGCGAATGCATTAAGAACAAGGTGTACACACTCAACAGCAATAAGGTAATTAACAGGTATTTTATTTTCTGAAGTTCATTTTTTAATAAACTGATAAGCCTCCTGCATTCGTTAAGTGATTTCTGAGAACTTACTGTCAGCTGAGCTCTGGCTACGGAGTGGTCAGCCAGTCGCATAGCATCACTGGCTGTGCTGTGCTGGTGCATGCGTGGGGGCGGGGACCTGATTTATGCATTTGACAATCTCTGTGGTGTCAATACTCCTACTAAAGTTGATTTTGAGCTTCCAACAGAAATGCACACTATTGGCCTGTGGGAATCCCACAGGCTGGCGGCACGCCCCTGGGACTCAGTGTCCCCAGAGAGCACAAATCGTTGTCTTAACAGTGAGCCTAGGAACACGCTTCTCAAGATTAAAGGCCTTCTAGGACTTGCTCCACACCCAAGGGAATGGCTAGGAGGCAGAGTGGATTTGGGCATCAGATAGTGGCTTTGCTTTTGCATGACTCCCCGAAAGTCATGGCCGGAGCTCCGCCACTTTCCCATTTTCATTCTTCTGTGTAACGCAAATTTCGAAACCCACCATCCTCAATTTCTCCTTGAGGGGAATTTGATAGGCCTGTTTTTCTGACAGTTGTGTTTGGTCGTCTATGCCAGGCTGATCTGGAGGGTTCAGAATTCCTGTGAGTGGTTACTATCTTTAATCATCCAGCATACTATTTCCTTAGACTGAAGTCCATCTAAGAATCCCTTTTCTTGGGAGCATCTGCACTAAAAGTGATGGGCTCAGTGTGGCCAGGGAGCCTCCCCTTGCGGATTCTGCCTGTACATGCTGAGCTAAAGGAACAACTTCGTGTATTAGGCCTCATGAACTTGGGATTTGTTATATTTCTGTTTCCTGTAATACTCTGAAGGAAGTGTCTGTTATGCAAGTTGACAGTGTACTCAAAAACACAGGGAGATGTTTAACTAATGATTAAAAGTCTACGGTAAATGATAATACAGTGTAATTGACTGTTTAAATAAATACCGCAGGGGTTTTCCCTGGAAACATCTCACTAGGAAAATAATCTCAATTATTTCATACACCCCCAAATCATAAAAGCTGCATTTCTTTTTGTATTATTCTGTAATCCAGGTTGATGTGACTTTGCTCTAAATCATATGAATGAGAGCTTTGACTGTATTTGAACATTTACAGAAAAACTAATTCTATTCTATAAGGGTTATATTATTTTTTAGCCTTAAACAAGATGTCTAATCTTCCCATGTGAATTCAACTCAAGTGAAGGTAACTTGCTAACAATTTACTTCTCTTGCTCGGTTTTCTCAAATTTAACAATTGCGTTCATCTGCTCACACGAAGACTTGGATATGAATGTTCATAGCAGTTTTTATTTATAGCAGGATACACCAGAAATAACCCAAATGTCCATCAACGGGTAAATGAATTTTGACATGTTTATACAATGCAATGCTACTCAACAATAAAAAAAGGGGCAAACTGCTGATATAAACAACATGGATACACCTCAAAATGTGCTGCTGAGCAAAAGAAGCCAGACACAAAAGAGTTAATCCTATGTGATTCTGTGGGTATGAGTTCTGGAAAAGACCAAGCTCACCTACAGGGGCCAAGAGGAGACTAGTGATTGCCTTGGGTAGCCAGTGGGTTACGATATGGACATCGCTGATGGGGACGTGCTGACTGTTCAGCTGACCACAGTCTGGGAATCCTTAGGCTCCCAAAGGTTCATGTCCATTTTAAATGGAAAAAAAAAAAGAATATCGTTGTTGAGCCTCTGCCTTGGGATGGATGCTCAGGGTGCACTAATGGTGGACACATGGTGAGCTCTGGCCCTCAGTGTGGGGCCGGCTGACTTCCTTTGTTGAGTCTTTTATCCATATAACCTATTAGGAAGAACTCTCTTTACTGATGAGAAATCTAAAGCTTAGAAACTTAAAAAGCGTGGCCCACATTTTCCAGTTAGTAAGCAGCAGAGCTCAGATACAAAGGCAGGACCAACGTGAAAGCCTGGTCTGTAAAACAGGGAATCTGCCTGGGAGAAGCACAAAGTCCAGACCTTCAGAGACCAGAGGGAATGCCGCCACCTCAGGCTGATGCTGGCCGAGAACCAGGTAGGCATTGTATGTCTCAGCAGATGCCAGCCCTGGTGGAGGACACCTGAGCACCAGACTGTCTTATTCATCCAAGATGCTAAGACCCATGAAAACTGGATGCACATCTGGGGTGAGAGAGGAAGGAACTCATCTGGGTTGATGGAGTTTACCCCGACATAACTGAGTTGACCCCAAATTGTCAATGAATATTCTGTTAGGAAAGATTTGGGGAGAGCTTGAGATAGAAATTCAATCCAGACATAACAAACCAATAAGAATAAGACTGTTACATATGTGGCTCACCTGAGTTTTATGGACTGAGACATGGACACTTCGTGAGCTCTCGTTATATGCCAGGCACTGTGCTAAACAATTTATAGTGATTATACCATTTAATAGTAACGACTGAGTACAGTCTTGCTGCCCTGAACAAGCCCGATGTCTGATTTGGTAAGCTTTGTAGGCTTGGGCCTAGTTAATGCTTGGATGGGAGACCTGGTTAATGCCAAGTACTATAGGAATAAAAAAATTAAAAAAAGATTGTAAACTGACAAGTTCTTTGCAATCCATGGGATCAACCAAGGATTATCTGACCTAAAAAATAATAATAATGACTAAATGGTCCATAGATGATTATTATATCATCGTTTTAGATGAGTTCAGCTAGAAAATGGGGGAGTCAGGTGTGTTGGGATTTCTACAGTGCATTTATCCTTTTTTATTTTGAAAGACTTAAAAACAGAAAGTAGAGTCAGATAGATCCAAACTACTTTAGTTTATTCACTGGCTAATGCGATCGAGAGCGTGCGTCTTGGGTCTGAGCCCGAACTTGCATCTTTATGCTCCGTCATCCATCACCTCTCCGCAGTCGAGTCTTTAGACCTTGCCATAGGTCAGGGTTGGAGGTATAAGATGCAGTAACGCATCCTTTACTTTGCAGGCTGTTACAGGAAGCCCCAGACCATTGGGCTCTTAATAATCTACCGATGCCCTGGATCCTATAGCATTTCCCCGCCCCCAGCTTCTGGAGAACACATCTTACAAAGACTTCCAGCATACCTGCCACGTTTGTTCTTTCAATCTGCTTAACAGGTCCCCTACACAGTGGGCCAGTGTGGTGGTCAGGGGGACGTCCAGATGGTCCAGGCCTCTTCAGCTTGTGTTGTGACCCAGGGCAGGAGAATCACTGTGGCGCTGGGCAGAGCTATAAATAAACCCTCTTCTCCACCCCCTGCGAATAGAAGCGGCTTCTAATCCTCCTTCCTGATGAAGATGGAAAATAATGCGTTCGCCGTGTCGACGGCTGCATGCGTATCCGCGCTAACTGGCTCTAGGATAGAGACCCCATCTGGCACGGCAGCTGTCTTCAGGGCGACTGCGCAGTCATTTGCAGAAGTTCACAACAAAGTACCACAAGCTGCGATGCTCAAACAACAGGAATTTGTCTCTCAGCTCTGGAGGCCGCGAGTCCACAGTCAAGGTGTCCGTGGAGTTGGCTCCTTCTGAGACCTACGAGGGGGACTCTGTCCCAGGCCTCTCGCCCCGCTTCTGGTGGTTTGGGGGCCGTCTTTGGCCTTCCGTGGCTTGTAGAAGCATTGCTCCAATCTCTGCCTTCCTCTTCACTTGGCATCCTCCCTCTGTGTGTTTCTGTATCCCCGTCTCTTCTTTACAATGACACCGTCACATTAAATTAGAGCCCGCCCTAGTGACCTCATCTTAGTGAATTACATTTGCAGTGACTATATTTCCAAACGAGGTCATATGCTGAGGTAGTGGGGATTAGGACTTCAACATACGAATTTTGGGGGAAATACAGCAGTACTCAACCCGTGCGTGTCCCCTTTCCTCGGTGCGCGGTCCCCCTGTGTGTGACCTCACGTCCCCTTGGGGAAGGAACTGGGAGACATTTGCTGCGGTGTTGAGGGACCGTCCTCCTGAGAACCCAGCATCTCCTTTTGTCCCTGGGCTTCGACCCTGAGAACTGGCAAGGGCTTGTGACTTGGTATTGGAGGGGCAGCCAGCCGCGTCCCCACCACCATCCTTGATTTTGGTTGACTGACAGACAAGGCAATGGCTCCAAGTGTCCAAGGTCTGTCCCCGCTGGTGCAGCTCCTGGAGGCCTCGCAAGCAGAGGTGGATCCGGCTGTCCACACCCCCATCAGTCCAGTGCCATCCTGACTGTCATCAGCTGGACTCAGTGGTGGACACTGGGCGCAGAGCTGCCCTGGGGTGCCATGGGGAACTGCAGCCAGCAGAGGGTAAGGGCATAGGACCCGTCAGTGTGGCTGGCGGTAACGAAGGCTTTGGCCAACCTCACAGTGCTGTGAAGGTGGGATGGCCCTTCACAGGTGTCCTGAATTGAGGCCCGGAGTGGCTTCTCTGTGTCCCCACACTTGTGGGCCATCGGCTATGGGCTGCCCTTGGGTAGGGCGGGGAGCGAAACCTTGGGCTAGGCAGCACCTTTGACTGAGGGCCACCTCTGGGGGACACAGGAACAAAGAGCCACACAGACAATCCTGGCAGCTGGGAGGCCATCTGCATAGCTTGCTCCAGCAACCCCTGGGGCCTGCTGTGGAGGAGAGTCAAGTGTGCAAGGTGACTCTGACCCTGGCCTGCCTCAGAAAGGCACCTGCATTGCTTGTGTCCCGCCAGCCCCAAAGCCCAGGACCTCATCCCTGAGCAAGTTTTCAGAGGCCCCAGTCCTGGCCCGAGCCCCGATGCAGGTGAGCTTCCTGCAGGGAGGATGGGTATGAGCAGGTGCAGGTGCCTGGGGATCCCGTGCTGAAGACAGGGCCATGCCAGTGTCTCTCCCCCACGGCTCCCCTGACACTGCCTGCCTTCCCGGGGACAGAATATGAGAGGCTAAGGAAGAGAGCACGTGTGTGTGGGGCACTTCTGCGAGGCCGGCACTGTCCCTCCGCACCTGGTGGCCTCTGTGGAGGAGGAA
Source organism: Cynopterus sphinx (assembly GCA_030015415.1). Taxonomy (NCBI): domain Eukaryota; kingdom Metazoa; phylum Chordata; class Mammalia; order Chiroptera; family Pteropodidae; genus Cynopterus; species Cynopterus sphinx. Next base: position 2,938,425 of record CM057380.1, on the reverse strand, counting down.
GTGGTCCCCTGAGCTCAGCACTTCTGTAGTTGGGTTACCAGCACCCACGTCTACTTCTTAAAAACCCCAACTCTCCTTCTGGAAAGCAGTTCTTCCCCATGTGTGTGGCCTTGGGGGTCTGTCCGTCGAGGCGCCCCACCGGCTCTACCCAAGGGGCAGGTCCACGACCCAAGCAGACTCTCCTGAGCTTTTAGCCTCAAGGGGAATCATCAAGGATAGAACCAGGCAGGTGTCCCTTCCACTGTTGGGGCCTGGACCACAGGGTTGAGAAGTCCTGCTGTGTGGACACTGGGGCTTGGTCCTGCTTCCTAACCCTCTTCTCAGCTCCATCCATTCTTCCTACTGCCCGGTTGGGGATTCCCTACCTTTTGCTCATGACCCAGAGCTGGATGCTATTGCAGCCGAGGGAGCTGACTCGGTACTGCATCCTGCATCCCCATGTCTGGCTCCCAGCTCGGGGGCGGCAGAGCCAGCCGGGCCCTCGGTGGCTTTGCTCCTGACCTCTGATGCGTCACATGTTCATTTAGGTGCCAGAGGGTGTCGCTGAAAACATACTGCTGGGGTGTGAAAAGGTGGGGTGGGGTGGATTCATCACACCCACACAATCCTCTCCCAAGAGGAAGGTTCTGCTTCGATGATAAATTTAGCCTCTTATTTTTATTGTAAAGACTGTGCTTTCGAAATCGATACCAGTTAGGCCTGGCACTGACCACTGGCATTTACGGTGTGTCTTCCACACGCTTTCAGCTTCTCCGCGGCCCCTGGCTGGGGACCGTGGCTATTCCTGTAATGTCAGAGCATGTTATCATGACCGTGAATTTCTTTTGTACTAAACGATACGGGTGTTTGGTTATCCCATGATTTTCTCTTTTGTGAAATTTCGAAAGGCAAATAGGACTCCGTGTAGGAAATGCTTCTTTTCTGTCTTGCTGATGGACATGTTTCTGAGATGCTTTTGTGTGTGCGTGTGTGTGTCTTATTTCTCAATAGAACTGAAAATAAATTATTTAATGTTTTTCTCGGTGCTCTGGCCTGGAAAAATATTTTTATCTTTGACCAGTTTGCAAGCTGTCTCCTGAACACGGGGTCTGAAAGCCTCCCTCGAATGTGCTTTCCTCGCCATTAGAAGTGGAAGATAAAACTCTGTATTTTCATAGGGAGAGTGGAATTAGCAGAAACAGAACTGGTGAAAATTTTCGCTTTTTATTCTAGTTGACCTCTTTTTCCCAAGACGAGCATTTGCTTCTCTCTTTTAAGACATACGGTTGATGATCTCTGGTGCTGCTACGGCCTCTTTCTAAATGTAAATAAATATGTGCTTATGTTTTCAATGGGGCCACATCACCCCAACTTCTAAAAAATTTCAGTCCCATCTATTTATATGTTAGCGATATTACAGATAATTTATATATTATTTGTAGATATATAGAGGTCCGTATATTTGTCTTCTTAATAATCAGCCCGTTCATCCATCCATCCATCCATCCATCCATCCATCCATCCATCCATCCATCCATCCATTCATTCTCCTTTGAGCCTGGCATGGTTCTAGACACTAAAGATACGTCATAAGCAAATAAGAAAACAGATTCCTGCTCTCGTAGAACGCAAAGAAGCTCTGGCTAATTTTAGCTAGAATTACTAAAAAACAAAAACGATTTCATTTATTCAAGAAGAAAATACGGCTGGAGGATAATCATTCACAGGTTTGATAATTAGCGTGATTTACAGTTTTTTTCTGGTGTGTGCTCCAGCTTTGGGGTGAGATTCATAGAACCACTGAGTCATCCAATCTCCCTAAATAAAATGAAATGTATGTGTGTATTGCAGGTGGCGGGGGAACCAACTTAGGGGTGTCATTAGGGTGAATTCTTTCTCCTTCCGTTTATTACTCTGTAGTGCCACCTGGTGATGGAAAAGAAAGCATATCAGCCACCAAATTGTATGTAATAGAGACATTGGTCCACGTATCTGGGAGGAAAATGCAATATCTGATCCAAACACGAATACGTTGAAATGTAAAAAAGGAAACTATTAATAATTTCCCAGGGGCCACAGACATAAAGCAAAAACGGTCAAAGGCAAGCGTACAATAGCTGGAAGAGGAATATTATAATATAGCGCGCATTTATGATGCATTTTTCCATTAAATCAGCACAGCGAACACACGAAAGGGAGGCCTAACGTCATCCTCAATTTACTGATGAAGACGGGCTTGAAGGTATTCCCGATAAAATACAGGGCCTCCAGTTAATCAGATACTCAACAAATAACTTTTTAGTGTAAGTACGTCCCTCATATTCAGAATAATTTCCAGCACACCTATATCCCATGCAATATTTGAGACAGACATATATATATATATATACACACACACACACATACACACACACATATATGCATATGTGTGCATGTGTGTGTGTATAATATATATATATAATATATATACATATATATATATATGCTCTAAAAGATTGTTTATGTATCCGAAATTCAAATTTCACTGGATGGTCTGTTTCTGTGTTCTTTCCCCCCTGCATCCGGCAATGCTAGCTCGGAGAGGTTAAGTACCTGAGGATCGCGTCGAGAGCACGGGCAGAACTGGCATTTTGAAAGCAGCTCCTGCCTGGAGTGAAGCTCTGAGGTTCTTGAGTGCCCAGCTTGCCCCCGGCAACTGCACCTGCCCCGTGGGAGCAGCGCACATCTGGGTGGGGAGGCAGAGGCCCTGGCCACTGAACTAGCTGCACTTCTGCTTCCAGTGCACCTGCCGGCCTGGACTGCGTGGTACGTGAAGGTGTGGCCTGCGATCGTTTGCATCGAGTGGACGTGGGTCACAGAGCTTTGAGGCAGTACGTGCAGCTGGGCCGCAGGAGGGACGAGGCCCAGGCACTAAAAGGAGCCGGGAGGCTCGAGGAGGTTTTCACGTGGTGGAACAGAAGCGCCAGCGTGGGACGTCGGGCGCCGTGCAGGGGGCGTGAAGCTGGAGTGGCACATGTGGGGCTCAGTGATGCTGGGGTGAAAGGGACCTGGGGATTCCTAAGGTGACTCCATCTCACGCCCCCGCAGGGTGTCACAGAGGAGGGCATGTGCTGAGGGCCCCTAGTGAGGGGTCAGGGTCTGTGGGCAGCACAGCCACGGCAGGTGGCCAGGTGGTGGCCACGAGTTGGGCCCGAGTTTGAGCCACCAACTCCCCCAGGACGTCTGGTCGGCTGTCAGTGTTAGAGATCCAGGTGCATCATTTTAACCAACGAACATTTTATTGTAGGGACGCCAGGTGACTCGCAGACATCACTGGCAGAGCCGGGGCTGGGCGTAGGCAGCTGTCGTGTGTGGCTTCACCTCAAAGGGACCTGTGACTCTCTTGTGGGGCCCATGGATGCTCCCAGGAGATCCCCACGGGGCCACCTTGGTTCTGGGCACAGTTTCTTTACTGGCCGCGGCTGGCCACTAGGTGGTGACAAACCTCAGAGAATGGGCACAGTCACGGGGTACCCCCTCCTCCGCAACACCAGACCCCGAGTCCCACAGAGGGGACGTGTGTCCCCAAAGCAGGAATGCAGCGGACGCCTCGGGGCTGCAGGGCACGGCTCATGCCGGGGGAGGCGGAGGGGCTGAGGCGAGTGCAGGAACCCACAGCTCAGGTGGGAGGGCAACTTTTTGGGACCTGCAGGGAGGTGGACAGCGGGGTTCTGAGGTCAAGATCCAGTAGTCCACTCATGGGGACGGCGCCTAGGGAATTAGTCTCTAAAGAAACCTGTTTCGGGGTGAACGAATGAGAACAGAGCATCTCTCCGTATGGAATACGAGGGAGGCGGGTGGGTGGGGGCCATTGCTGGGTGTCATCGAGGATGGTTCCCTGCAGACAGGGAGGTGGAGGGACTGCCGGGGGCGCAGGAAGACCCAGGGGCTTCCAGACCTGGAGCAGGGAGCCGTGTTTACTTTGGGAGCGGGGTCCAGGACGGGCATCAGGGAGGTCGCAGGGGGCAAGGCCCGGGCTGCCTGGTGCTGCCGAGGCCACGGGGTTTCTGCTTTTCCCCATGGTGCGGTGTCCCCCCTCATCCCCTTTCCCCTCCCTCCTGCCAGGACCCCCTTGGCTCCCAGGTTTTCATCTCCCTTCAGGTGAAAATAGTGCCTAGAGTCTCAGCCCTACAGTCCCCGGAGACGGACGGTGACAGTCCCCCTTGGCTAGGAGACCCTGCTGCCACCAAGTGAAGAAACGCCTGCCAGGGGCCCCCTCCTCTATGGACTGGAGGGTAGGTTTCATGGGACAGGCTGGGGACCAGGAGGTGCCTGCAAACACGCATCCCAGAGGTGGGTGACTCGCGCTCAGGCCTCGTGGGAGGGCCCCTCCTCCAGGCCTCCCCGAAACAGCCCCCACGCAGGGCCTGGCACAGGGAAAGCCTCCGGCTGCCACCAACGGGGCAGGCCCCCAGGTGGGCACGGATCACAGGCTGGGCTCCCCCCAAACTGGAACTTCTGGTTGCAAAATGGATTTCATTCAATAAATTGGTTTTCTTTGAAGCACATACTCGACATAAAGCCAGAACCCCCTACCTAAAGCCGGAACACTGGTCAAAATTGTATTACCCCGTTGCAGGTGAGGAGCATTCGTCTGCCAATCGTCGATGAAGTGAAATCCTTTAAAAATTGCACCCTCTGCAAGTCAACCCTGTTATCTTATTTGCATTGTTCACTTGATTCAGAATAGTTTCCAGGTGTTACAGGTTCGATAGTATCATTAATTTCAGATGAAATTTTCACAACCAAAGAAAAAGATCCGTGAGCAGGCGACCCCAGGAGCAGGAAACCAAAGGCCTGCTATATGGCCTTGGGCGAGTGACTCCCTCTCTCCACCTCCCAGATGACCTCAGTGCCCTGGGGTAGTCACACTTCGGTGGGAATTCCTCCCTGTGAATGTTAGTGGGACTTCTGAGTCACTTCTGTCTCACAGATTATGGGTCAAGCGATGGGACGAGGGGACGGGATGTCACTTCGGTAATCACAGAAGATGGCTAGCGGACGCTCTCCATTGCCTTCTCGGCTGGCGGCTTCGATGCGGTGGGTACGACCTGAACATTTTTTAGCGGCCATAGGCCATCCAGAGAACCCTGCTTGTCCCTGCCCTGTGACCTTCAGAGAAATCAGGTGAAGATTTCCCTTTTTTCGATTACCTGCAGTTTCTATGTCTGCCATAGTGAATATATATCCCTTTTGTAATAAGGAAAATAATAGGAGCTATTCATTAACAATTCATAATGCTTATCCATGGGTGATGTTGAAATTATAGATGGGTTTTGTGGTCGTCTGAATATTAGGTCGAGCCTAATGTGAAATTGCCATTTCTGTGGGTGAGAACCAGTTCAAGGTGAGCACCTTTACGTGATTCACTTTACTAAATTTAAAATGTTTTCTAAATATTCTATGGAGATAATGCCGCTTGGACACTTAAATTCCTCAGAGGATTCCTGCTAAAGGATTTAAATCTGTAGTTCTGATACAGATCTGAAAGAAACGTGTATCCGACGTTTTATCTGACTGATCAATTAGTGAAGGAACAAGCAAGACAGTACAACAGGTTCAGAGGAGAATCCAGGAGAATAGTGATTTACACACTATTTTGTGATCTGAGAAAGCAAGGCGGTTATTCGGGAACCCCCGAACCCCTTCCAGGACCCCGGCACCACCCACACACCCCTGGGGACACCTGCGCATGCCATCACCAACATGGAAACACTGACAAACGGGTGCAAAACTGGTCCGAGTCTGCAGGGCAAAAATCTGGCGTCCTCACCAGAGAGAGTCCATTTGTGCTTCATCTACTGCAGTCGTTGGTGTCGCTACCCGTTTCTTCCGTCTTTGAATGAATCAGCGATGTCCAGAGAAACAGGACCAATAGGAGACACATTATGAGGCCTCGGCTCACAGGGTTATGGTGCCTAGAAGTCCCACGATTCTGCCATCTGCAAGGCGAAGACCCAGGAGGGCTGGTGGTGTCGCTCCTATGTGAGTCCGAGGCCCTGGGAACGGAAGGGCTGATGGTGTAAGTTCCATTTGGGGTTCGAAGGCCCAGGTCAGGGCTCCAAGAGCAGGAGACTGGTGTCCCAGCCAACAGGCAGGCAGAGGGAGCGAATCTGCCTTCCTCCAGCTTTCTCTACTAGTCAGGCCCTGAACGGATTAGACAAGGCCCACCCACGCCAGGCGGGGGGAGCGCCATGTGCCGTATGGGGTCTCCTGATTCCACAGGTGACATCTTCCGGAGTCACCTTCACAGACACACCCAGAAAGAACGTTTTTACCAGATCCAAGGCCATCCCGTGGCCCGGTCACGTGGGTGCGTAAAATCAACCATCACAAATTTACAGGCTTCAATTACTCGAAGATAGCTCGGGTCCTGTTAAATCCGAAAACCCCATAATCCTCTTTGCCCATTTTGAAGGTTTTGAAACCACTTTTCCTGACATTCCCTTTCTATACCCAGTGATAAAAAGCAGCTTCTTAACTGTACATGAGGTCTGGCCCCTGGCCCCGCTCTGGGCTCGTCTAAGGCCTCTCTCTCTTCCCTGTTTTGCAATCAGGTCCCACGAACCCCTTAAATTTCCTCAGGTGCACAAGGCCTCCTGCCCCCCCAAGGTGCTAGGGTGCTGCCGCATGTCCCCTCTGCCCTGGGAGGCGGTCCTTCCACATTTCACCTTCCCATCCAGTCCCCTCCTCACCTGCTCACCACCCCCTGACCTGGGCTCAGACTCAGTTCCCTCAGGGAGCCTCCTGGGTCCAGCCCTTCTTCTAGGCTTCCCTCATGGCTTCACCACAACTTGATTTACATAGTCTGAATGTTTCATGTAAATTCAAACTTTGTGATTTTAAAACAGCGCAGGCTAAACACAGTTCTCGAATCTCTCTCTGTGCTTGAACTTTGAAATAACGCAAAGCTCCTAAATTCCAAAAACAAACAAACAAACAAAAAAAAAAAACCAACAAAAAAAGTCCCTTAGGATGGCACAGTTAGAGATGGGTATCCAATGGCTCGTAGACCGTGTTCCCACTCCTGCGGGTCTCAGTGAGCGGTGGACAGGTTCCCGGGGACTCAGGGCCAGCGGTGGGGCGCCCTGTCCTTGGCACGGAACTTCCGAGAGGGGTTCTTATCATTACGTAGGTCTTGTTGTCAGGGCCCTTGTGGGGGTCAGGATGAGCCAGGCTAAAACACGCCACTTTGGCGTAAGGATTACTTTAAGCTGAAGAGAGTTGAGAAGCAGCAGACGCCCAACCAGCTGGCCACCCTCCCCTCTCCTGTCCCAGAAAGGGCAAAGGGGTCTCCATCACTGGAGACGCCCACCAGAACCTACGTAACAAAGCTTCCCTTTCTCTTCCGTTTGCTGCCCCCGTACCTCTACTCCCTACAGTCTGCCAGCCCCCAGAGCCTGAGCTCCTGCTCCTTCGTCCGGTCACTGCTCTACGGACTGACTGTCCTGGAAGATACTGCATCAGCCCAGGTTCCCACCACGCCTTTGAGATACGCATCACCGATTTTCTCCCGTATGAGGGCGGCACATGTTGAGAAACTCTTGTTAATCTCTGTTCTTTTTTCTCTTGTTAATATGTCTTTTGTATGTTTCATTTTCAGGGCCCCAGCCACAGAACCAAGGATGGTAGAAGATAAGATTTTTCTCCTCCCCTGTATTCTCATTGTTATGGTAACAAACATTTCTGAAAGCTGTAACAACCCTCTTCTGTCACAGTGCTGGGGCTAGGGCCGAGGCTGGACATCCTGGGGCTGGGAGACTGTCAGATGTGACCTTAAGACCCGTCCTTGTGACTTCCACGGCTGACTCATACCCTGAACATCAGACATGAAGCTCAGAAAATAAAAAAAGCACGTTGAGGCAAAAACGAGTTATACTGGGCAGGAGCCGTAGGCCTGGGGCTCATCGTTCTAAAATCATTTGAGTTTTGAATCTTGCTAGGCCTTCCGCGATACATGAATACGGCACCTACTGTCCTGTGTAGATTTGTGCGTTTATGGGATTAGTGTATTTGTTTTGCTCATCTTTTTTTTTTTTTTTTGACCAGCTCCTAGTATAGGGCCTTGTAACAGATAAAAAACCAAAACCAAAACCAAAACCTTTTCCTCCACCCTATTATGTTCAGTGGCTGGGCCCTGTGAATTAAAGTGACAAAACACAGATTGACAGGAGAAAAAAGTTGCTTTTGTGTGCCTGTGGGGGCTGACCAGGGAAGTAGCTGTCTGAGGAACTGGATAAAGCCTTATATGCCTAACTTAATGGGGGATGGGGAGAAAAGGCTTTTTGTGGGAAGGACAGACAGGTTTCTCCAGGAAAGTTAAATCGGGTTTGGGAGAACGGGCGGGGGCGGGAGGTAAGACAGCCTGCGGGGGTGTTTGCCTGCACAGGTGCATGCCCTTCCCACCTCCGGGGTCATAAACCACCTGGAGAGGGGGTTTGGATGAGGTTTTATCTGTCTTCTCTCTCTCTCTGATGGTAGATCTGCCCTGAAGGGGAGTTTGCAGTCGCCGTATTTCCCCAGGTCATTGCTTTTAGTCATAAAATGGAAAAAGCTCTGGGAAAGTGAAGCCTTGTTGTTTTTATCTGTGGACTCTCAAATGTCTTCTGCTTAAAATAATCTTTATGCCAAAGTGACTTTTCTGGGGTGGTGTACCCGATCCCCTTCCACTGGGAGGAATAGCATCTCCCCGTATGTATTTCGCTCAGGGCCTTACTCTAACCGTTCGGCCCGCGCTGTCTGCGGGTGCCTGTTCTGTGTAGACACCCTTCACCCTGAGTGCCCCCGGGAGGTTGCAGTGTAATGGGGGCGACAAGCCCGGTATTGAAAAAGAGGACCTATAAGCGAGGACAGTTCAGCACGGGGCTGCACATCAGGTTTGGGGAGATGGTGTTTTTTAGAACTGCCACAGCATTCTGAGAAGCCGGGTCCCTCTGTTTACTTCGGAGGGGAGCGGGAGGCCCCTGACAGCCTCTTCAGAGTTCTGTGCAAACGCTGTGCTGGAGACTGTGATCCGCTCCTCCGGTGGCCACATTCCAGAGCCCTTCGCCTTTGGGACTGTTTTCTTTTTTCACCTTTCACAAAAGAACCTGTTCTTTGGACGCGGAGGTGCCTGACAGGAGAAAGAACCGGCTTCGCCAGCCCCGGCCTATGCCAGAGGCCAGAGGGAGCAAGGCTGGCCAGGTCCCCATCCAAGGACAGGAAGGGCCTGCCAGCCGCGGGGGGTGGCAGAGGGTGGCTGGCAGGGCCCAGTGGGTCTTGGCCCTGCCGGAGCCGAGAGGGGCCCAGAAGGAAGGGGACCCAGAGGTGGGGGATGGAGGGACGATCTGGCCCAAGGCCTCAGCATTCCCAGGGCTGGCAGGGTTTCCTGGGCTGCCGTTCGGGGCTGGCTAATGGTTAACAGCAAACAAGCTGGAGCGTGCACGCCCTCAGGGAGTGAGGGCCGGTGGCTGGCGCAGGCCACCTCGGTGTTTACAACCTGTCCTGTGACGTGACAGCTCCATTCGGTGAGGAACTTCCTGTTCGGAGGTCGGTCCCGACTCTCCGGTGGCCTGGCAGAAGTTGTTGCTGAGTCTGTGTGAAGAGGGGACAGAGGCCATGACGCCTCCGGGAAACGGAGAACCTTCCCCGAAGCCCTGAACGGAGGGTCTACCTGCCAGAGGTGAGACTGCCCCAGCGTGCGGCTCCCCGACAGGTGTTGGTCTAGTTTGGCTTCTCCCATGGGTGCCGGGGCTGTTCCAGGGAGCAGGGTGGCTTCTACCTGTTGTCCCAGGGAACGTGTGGGACCATCACCCCATATTCTGGTTCCCAACTTCCACAAAGTTAAAGGCGTGAAGAGTGTAGGAATCCGAGATGATTTCTAATCAGGCAAGTGGCCCCTTCGTAGTGAGCCGTCCTCAGGGATATGCTGAGGCTCGAGAGATCAGGATTCAAATGCTGGAACACGACTGGGACTCTTTAAAAGGCTGCTTGGTGAAGTGTCTGATGGGAAGGCCGGAAGAAAGGAGAAGGCTGAGGTGTCTGGAAACGGCACTGAGCCTGTCAGGTTGGGCCAGTGCCCCTCCCCACGTAGGGGCGCACAGAGCTGGGTGTCGGGCGTGTGGGGGCGTCCGTGCTCTTTCGTTTAGCCCCGGTGGTTGGCAGTGAACCCCTTGCATGGGTCTGTGGCAGTTAATTCTCACGAACCGTGGAAGCGCTCCTCCTTTCTCTCTGTTTTGGGGCACCTGCTGCTGCCTTGGATGTGGATCTCACACTATTTCCAAGGATCCGGAAATAAGCGTTTGTGTGTCGGGTGACTGCGATGACAGTTTTCTTCCTGAGAGGGCTGTCTCGGTGGTCCAGATGGATCCGAGGGATTCGGCCTTCTCGGCGCATTGAGAAATTGGTTGGGGGTGAAATCCTATTTCATACAATTTAATACGACAAGATTTTTAAGAAGAATGCAGGTTTTCAACTAAAATTGGTAATTCAGCGTGTTTGCACACTGCCCATCTGGGTTCTGCCGGCCTCATTAGAAGTGGAGTCGTTCGCCCCTGCACAGAACAAGCGAGAGAGCTGTGTGGGGACAGGGCCAAAGTGAAGCATTTAATTAGTCAGGCCACTGGCCCTTGTCCGCAGCCTGATTTAACTTTATCAGCGACTCCAAGTATTTCTGAATGGACCTGAGGCTGTTTTCGGGTTTCGATGATAACACCTGTGTCTGTAATTTGCATTTATTGCTTTTGGTAGAATGTGTCACCTTTTATGACCGGAAGGCTCAGTTTCTCCTTTATCCTCTCCTGGAATCTAGCATTCGAGATGAGGTGATGGGGAGAGCTGTTGACCAGTCCAGTTGTGTTCCCTGAGCCCTGGACATTGGCAGGTGATTTATTCGGGGTTTCGTAATTGGGGGTCTTGAATTGATCTCAGAAGGGCACATTGCAGCTCGGGGTGTGTGTGGTCTCTGTGCCACGTGCTGATGAGGCGTACATCGGGGGACTTGCCGACTCCGTGTTGCATTATTGGAAGGGGCGGCTTCCACAAGGGCCCCAAGGTCCAGCATGGACTCTGCAACCTTGTGTGTGGCCAAACAAAAGGACACACGGCCACTCAGCTTTCCAAAGGCATCGGATGACAGTGGGGTGGGACCCACATCCCTTCTCATAGGCTGTGACTACCCAGGGACACACGCAGGGAAGGTCCCAGCGTCTCTGTGATCCTTCATGTGGCCGGTCACATGCTGGAGACCTCCCGGTCCCCGTTTCAGGTCCTGTGCTTCTGCGTGTGGGCCTGCCTCCCATGGCCTGTAAGAGGGGGAGGGACTGCGACCCTGGGCGGTGTGTCCACGCATCACAAAAATCCCTCCACGGGGCACTGAATGACCTGGTACCCCACATTCTGGAGGGATGGGATGGATTCCCCAGAGCTGAAGGGAAAGCTGCCCCTGGTCACTGAGCCCCACACATCAGTGGTCGAAGAACGTTTTGGATAAAGAAACCCTTTCCTGAGGTTAAGGGACTGTTTTTCGTAAATGATTTATGATACGTTGGGTGGGCAACTTAGCCCTCAACGCCCCAGTGGGGCCAAGCTGCGCTGGTGGCCACCTTGAGGTGAAGGAAAAGAAGAAAAATGCTTTTCCATCAACCTGCGGGGTGCACAGGACATGATCCCGCATGTGGCAGAGGCGCCACCAAGACCCTACTTAGACTCCCGCTGACCTCCCTGACCTCTGACCTCCCCCCTCCCAATCATCCCTCCCTCTGTTCCACCCAGCCCAGAGCCCTCTCTTGTTCTTCAAATGTGCCAGGCACAGTCCCACCCCAGGGCCTTTACGCCTCCTGCTCCTCCGCCTGGAAGGTTGTCCCACAGGTGTCCACGTGGTGTCACCTCCCTGCTTCGCTGTTCAGAGAACCTCTCCTTGGGAACCTTCCTCCGAGCTCCTGATTCGAGGTGATGACCAGCCCACCCCCAGCGACGCCCCCTCACACACACTCACCTGTTCTGTTCTCCTCACCTCTGCCGCCTTCTCATTGGCTTAGGATCTATTTCTTCATCTCATTATCTGCTTTCCCTCTGGAATGTAAACACTGCGGGCAGGACTACTTTTTCTCTGTGATGAAAGCACGTGGCTGAGACGAATGCAGGACTCCCAGGCTTTGGGCCTGGAGTCCGGGTGTCTTGGAGACCCAGGTTTGTCCCATAACTTATACATGAGCTTGGGAGGAAGACCCTAAGCTGCAATGATTCTCATGCTTGAGCAGGTACCAGGATGCGACGTCATTTCATCATTCAGACAGGTTGTCTGGTTTGCCTCCAGGGCCCCTGACCTGGTGAGTCTGGGGCGGGCCCAAGCACCTGCTTTTCGGATAAGTTCCCAGGTGAAGCCGCTGCCGCTGAGCATGCCGAGAAGTGCTGACTCGTCCATCCTGGGACTCACTGGGGCTGGTCCGGGCTCCCCCAGCTGAATGGTAAGTGCCCATCAGGGATCGACTGGAGCCTTTCTGCTTTGTTTTCCCAGGTGGGAAGGACAATGAGGAGATGGAGGGCAGCTGCAAAGGCATCCTGGCCGCGCTGGTGGTCCTGGCTGGGCTAGCAGGTAGGATCACGTGAGCTTGCTGGAATGTTCCAGGGCATCCACTTGAAGTGGGTGGTAGGATGCTCAGGGGAGGCCGCTGGGCACATGGTGCCGGAAGGTTCTTCCTCAGGCACTTCCCACTATGCCCCCTTGTTTTTCCCCTGAAGTTCTGCATTGCAGGCACGAATGGCCTTGGTTATGCAAGAAGGGGAGAGTCTTACGGGCTAACTCTAGAGCCCCCTGGGGAACGGGGTCCGTTGCAAACACTGAGCCCCTCTGATGCCTCATCCGGGGAAGGCTTGGGAAGAGATGGCTTTGTAGACGTGGCTTTGAATAGCTGAGGGTGACCTCTGTGTGCACGCAACGGGCTCCCGCCTGCGCAACGGGCTCCCGCCTGCGCTCTCCTCGTGCTTAGCCTCCGGAGTATATGGAACTTGACCCCCTTATCTATTCACTTGGTGATTATCCACCGAGGGCCTCTCTCGTGCACCATTTAGATGAGGCGCTGGGATGTGATTATGAGCCAAAGCAGGAAGAATCTTTGCAACAGAGTTTAGAGCCTAGGAAGGGAAATGGGTATTAATTCATAGAAAGATCAGTAAAAAATTACCCCTGTGACAATTGCTTCACTGATTTAACAGCCTGTTATAGGGTAATTTAACCTAGATCGGATGCTCTGAGGGCCCCTCTGAGAAGGGGACACTTGGCTGGGAGCTGAGGAATAACTGAGGAATAAGGCACCCCAGGGCGGTCACTGCCCATGCAAAGGCCCTGGGACCAGAGAGATGAATTGAGGACATTCTGGTGGCCTGAGGGTGGAGTTTGGAGCAAAATGCAGTTGATGTGAGACTAAGTCAAGGTTTAAGATGTGATAATGTTAGGGACTATCTGGTCTTTATCCTAAATGACAGAAATATTTAAATAAAGTCTGGGGTGTGCAGGTGGGCAGTAGTGGAGGGTTCCTGATAACACGGGTGTTTCTTTAAAAATTATTTATATATTTATTTTTTCAATTATGTTAGTTTCAGGTGTGCAGCACAGTGAGTAGGTATTTTGATAACTTGTGAGGTGATCCCCCCGAACAATCCAGTACCCACCTGACACCATACACAGTTACTGAAGCATGACCATCCGTACTCTCCATCCCCAGATGAGTTGTATCTACCAATTTATACCTCTTAATCCCCACCGCCAACACCCACCCCACCCCACCCCCCAGTTCGAGGACCATCAAAGTCCTCTCTGTATCTATGAGGCTGTTGCTGTTGTTTGTTTATCCTGTTCTCTGGATTCCCCATGTGAGTGAAATCCTGAGATGTCCGTCTTTCTCTGTCCGACTTGCTCCGTTCAGCACAGTACCCTCTAGCTCCTTCCATGTTGTTGCAGATGGCAAGATTTCGTTCTTTTTTTTGTGGCTGAATAATATTTTATTGTATAGGTGTACCACCTCTTTTTTCATCCATTCATCCGCTGATGGACACCCAGGTTGCCTCCGTATCTTGGCTATTGTAAATATTGCTGCAATGAGCAACATATGGATTCTCATGTCCCTTCAAAGTAGTATTTTTTTTTCTTTTAGTACTCGATCGAAAGCTTTTTTTGTTTGTTTTTTTTTGATAAATACCCAGAAGTAGGATTACTGGGTCTTTGTCTCTTGTTATAGTCTTTGTTTTAAAGTCTATTTTGTCTGGTGTAAGTATTGCTATGCCAGATTTTTTTTTTTATTTCTGTTTTCATGAAATATATTTTCCCATCTCTTTACTTTCAGTCTATGTTTGTCTTTCGATCTGACGTCTCCTGTAAGCAGCCTATGTAAAGATTTTGTTTTCTTAATTCATTTAGCCACCCTATGTATTTTGACTCAAGCATTTAATCCATTTGCATTGAACTAATCGTTGCTGGGTATGTAGTTGTTGCCATTTTATTATTTATGTTTTTGATTTCTTCTTAAAGAAGTCCCTCTGATGTTTCTTGTAATACCAGTTTGGGGATGATGAACTCTTTTAGCCTTTTCTTATCTGGGAAGATCTTTATCTGTCCTTTTGTTCTAAATGATAGCTTTTCTGGGCAGAGTGATCTTGGTTGTAGTCCTGGGGCATCTGGGATTTGCAGATGTCTTCCTCCCATACTAGGCTGGGAGGTGCCTGGGAGAGGCTAAGCTGCAACCGAGGCCAGCTGCTGCTGGTACCAGGCTAGGGGCTGCTCAGCAAGAGGTACAGGACACACTGAGGCCAGATGCTGCTTGTTCGGGGTTTGTGAACCTTTGAGAGATTTTAGGAAAGTTTGTAGTCTGAGCCAAGACAGGTCATTTGTATGGAAAAGCCACTGGAGGTGGCCTGGGTGGGCCTTCATGTTGAGTGGGGTGAAGTCCCAAGGAATCACCTGGGCAGAGCTAAGTGTGTTAGGTACATTGATGGAGACTCAGATATGGTGCCTCCCTGTGTCCACATGCTGGGAATGTGGACAAAAAACAGTGCCCTCTGCCAACACTTCTGTTTTGGGGAACCCCCCCCCCCAGCCCTTGCCTTGGAGCCAGACACCTCAGTTCTTCCCTGTATGTCCCTGGCACCTTTTGAGCTGTTTCCCCAGCACTGGAGCTCAGAGTGAGCGAGTCCATCAGTGATAAGACTGCATGGGCTCTTTTAGAGGACGCCAGGGCCTCCAGCCGCCCTCCATCTCACTCAGCCACAATCTCCGCTTGCTTTTGCAGCCAGACGTTGTGGGGACTTCTCTTCCCGGCACTGGCAATAGGAATCCCTCTGGGGTGGAGGGCCTGGTGAGGGGCTTGGAACACCTCGCTCCTCAGGGGAACCTCCACAGCTGAGACATCCCTCCTGATTTTTAACCACCACAGGAGAATGTGGGGCCAGCTCATTCCACATCTCTGCCCATCCTACCAGTCTCAAGGTGGCTTCTTCTGTGTGTCCTTAGTTCTCACTTCTGTTCAGCTAGACTTTAGGTGATTCTCAATATTGGTTGTTTTGTAGTTTAGTTGTAATTTTGATGTAGTTGTGAGAAGAGGGGAGCACAGCATTTATCTGCCCACCGTCTTGACTGGCACTGGTTTCATAGTGGTGTGTTGAGAAGGTCCTCCCTGGCTGCCACATGGAGAGCAGTGTTGGGTGGTGGTGGCACAGCAGTGACACTGGCACCTCCTGCCATATCTCAACAGGCAGCTCAGACCCTCCTTGGGACCCCTTCCTCATGTCTCGGGTTCCGTTTGACGTTCCTGGTCCCACTTTCTCTCCTCCTGGCCTCCACCTTATTTCCTCCTCTCCCTTCTGACTTTTACTTGTCTGCTTTTCTATTCATTTTCAATGTTACGTTAGAGATGAGAGAAGGTGAAGGGTCTACAGGTGCAGCAAAGGGAGCCTGAGAAAAGGAGAGTGGAAGAGTACAGGATCCATGCCCCCCACGCCAGGGAGGCAACCAGCTGCCATTCCAGGGAGCTGAGAAAAAGCTGGTGCTGGAGGCTGGGACTTACGTTCAGGATCAGCCTATGGAGGTCAGGTGGGAGCCATGGAAGCTGCAGACGTGCTGCTGTGTGAATGGTTTTAGCTTTGCAGACGGTAGGATGCAGGAGGAGGAAAAGCTTTTCAACCTGGGGCAGCAGCCTGGCATCTGCGTGGAGATCCTGGTGCAGTAGGACCCCTGGGTCAGTTGAGGAAGCAAGAGGGCAGGGCTGCAGTGTGGGTTTGGGAATTGGAGACTGTCTTACAAGTGGATAGACCCCTCTGAGGGTGGACCTGGCATTGGGCGACCACTGTAGCTGGTGCCCACGGGAGGTTCTTTCCTATGGTTCTGCCCCTGATTCACTCTTTGCTCCTCAGAGTGAAAGGGAGAACAAAGGGGAAAGGGAGGTTTTGTGTTGAGGCAGGCCGCTATTGGATCCAAAGCATTACACACAGTTTTCTCATATTTGTTCTGGGTGGGGCAGTGTCACACACACACCACCAGCTGATAAGATACAGGAGAGAAAAGAATGAGGTTTCAGGACCTCACAATTCCAGAAATGCAGCTTCTGAATCATGAGGAGGAGCTGGAGGGGAGTCTGCTTGCTATGATGAGAGCGAAGATTGCAGGCAGCATGGTCAGGACAGTTCAGTGGTGAGGGTCTGGTGCCTCCTGTTTGATTTAAAGGTCAAGTTCAAACTCAAAGAATTTCTGTTTGGTTCAGGACCCTTGCTCCTCTCCTACGCTTCCCTAGCTGCCAAGTGAGGTACATAGCCTGTGTGTCTTGGTCACACATGCAGTCCTCTGAGTATTTAATGACTAGCTTGGAGCAAACCGTGTGGTGGAGTACAACAATCTGCTACCCTCCAGGTGGTGAAGAAACGGTGGCCTCAGACAGGCTCCCTTATTCTGTTGGAACTGCTTAGACTGAGCTGCTTGCTGGGCAAGCCCGAGTCTCACCCACCCCTGCACCCCTGAACCTCTGCACCCAGCCCATGGCCTCTGTACAGTTCACTCCCACCAACATGAGGCAGGACTGGGGAAAAGCATTGTTTTCACAGAAAGGGGTATGAGAGCATGTCTGTTTTTCTTCTCTTGGGGTATAGATTTGCCTTCTTTTTTGGGTTTGTGCAAAGAGCCCATTTGGCACAGCAGCTATGACTTCCCTGGGGAGCCATATCTGATTCCCCTGCCTCAGGCTTTTTTCCTTTTATAAAATCTGAGATCAGAGGGATCCTGGGATCAGAGAGACTTGCCCAGGGGTCAGGGACAAGACTCCGTCTAAGTTGTTATTTAAGTCATACTTTCTCCCTTTTTTTCTATCATGGTCCAAGGCAAAGCAAAGAATAGAGATCGAGTTTACCCAAACACAGGATTGGCTTTAGTTCATTCTGACCTTCCCTTAGTTCTGCCTCTCGGAGCCCAAGGTTCCCTCCTTGACCTTGGCTGCCTCCCTTCCCAGTTTGGCTGACCCCTGGGGCCCATTCTGTGCTGCGTCCATTCTCTCCCTTTAACCTGCAGTGCATTCCCAGAGTGCATTGTGGGTACTCAGCGTTAATGCATGTTCAGCCATATGCTCCCTCCCCAGAAACCTTTAGAGCTGTAAAGAGATTCCTTTAAAACTTGCCTTATAACTTGACCTTATAAGGTTGAAAAGAAAAGAAGATGCAGTTATTTGGGGGTACTCTCTGTATTTGGCAGGCTGCCTCGTCTACCCACAGAGTCACATGACTCCAGACAGCAATAGGAACTCCTTGCAGTGTCATCAATGCTACTCAACAATAAAAAAAAGGGGCAAACTGCTAATATAAACAACATGGATACACCTCAAAATGTGATGCTGAGCAAAAGAAGCCAGACACAAAAGAGTTAATCCTATGTGATTCTGTGGGTATGAGTTCTGGAAAAGACCAAGCTCACCTACAGGGGCCAAGAGGAGACTAGTGATTGCCTTGGGTAGCCAGTGGGTTACGATATGGACATAGGGGTACAGCCTGCCAGGGCATCTTTTTGCTATAAACCCTGAGCAAAATCAGAGCAGGGAAGGAATGGGAAGGAGGGGGAAATTCAGAGTGGGAAGGTCTGAGGTTGGGTCCCAGTGTCACCACTGTGACCCCAAGTCCTGGGATATTGCTGGTGAAAGATGGAGATAGTGGTCTTGAAGACTATCCATTGCTATGTGACTTCTACTTTGAATTATTATTATAGACATGGGAAAGTCTAGGGAAACCCTGGCCACCAGTTCGCTCTTCTAGGGTGATTAGAAAATCAGTCCCCCATGGCCAAGAGATTTCTTAAGTTCTTCTGGGGCAGAACCCTCCACTTCTCAAGTGATCATGACCAAGTTATTGAGAGCTGGAAGGCCAATCAGAACTGCCATTCCAGTTTAAACCAGTGTCAGTGTGCGTCTGGTGAGCGAGGGGCAGAGCATTGTGAAAAGTGTGCAGGAAACAAGTTTACTGTAATCTATGATTTTCTTGGCTCGTCTTGTAGGTCAACACAATGCAGTCCTTTCTTGCAGGTCACGTAATGGTGACTATTTCCTGAGCGCCTGAGCATCATGTCATGTTCAGAGCTTTATGTAGATTGTCCTATTTGGTTCTTGAAACAAGTCGCTGTGGTGCTGCTGTCTTTGTTTTGCAGCCAGGGGGAGTGGGGCATGAAGACGTGAAGATGATTTGCCCAGTGAGCCTGGATGCTTCCTTGCAGTCTGTGGTCTTACACTTAGGACCATCTGTGCACCTGCTAGAGGTGTACACCCAACACTACACGTGGCCAGATTTTCTGTGAGGCTGCTGAGTGTGTCCTTGAATGTTATAATTAAGGGATCCCACTGCCTTACATCCTTCTACCCATTTTCCTCTCTGTCTCTCCCACCTGCATATATTTTAGGTCTTAAGAGGAGGGGTGTGCCTCAATGACAGTATGGTCTTTTGATACTTGGAGACTGATGTTCCTATTGCTGTGTGACAGTACATGCAGGACCGAACTTGCATCTCTGTTCAGTTGCATTTCTTCTCTCTCAACCTTGTTCATCCTCCAGCCTCAGAGACTGCCCTAAGCACTGCATTTGGGGCCTCCAGAGTACAGGGAGCTTGCATGGGCCATGATCGTAGCATCCTAGGGTCCTCATCTTCTTCGTGAAGACAAGTTACCCCACTTTTCCCTCCGAGCGTTGGGATCCCCTCAGAGGCTGAAATCAAAGGTCCTCCCTATTTTTCTGTGAGAAAAATGCTCTTTTCATGTGGAGGCAGAGAACTTGCCTAATGTAGCAGAGATGGGCTAGTGGCAGCCCTCTGGCCAAGCTGGGGTCAGATACCCAGGGTAACACCCAGAAGTGGAGGAGGAGCATGGCTGGCTCCTCTCTCAGTCCTGTTGGGACTGCCATCGACTGGGGTATGAGGAGAGGAGTGTGAAAAGGAGGGTTGCATGTGGCTTCCTGTCCACTGGAAGCTCCTGAGCAACTGGAGAGATCTGGTGTTGGGACCAGGAGGATATGGTGTCTGAGCTGTTAGACAGTTATCCATGGGTCACAACTTGTATTCCAAAGGGTTAAACTCTATCTTTGACTCATGTCGATTCACTGGTTGTCTCCCAGCTTCTGCTTCCAGCTACCAAATCATAGAAGGACCCAAGAATGCCACGGTGCTGGTAGGCGGGGAGGCCCGCTTCAACTGCACCGTCTCGCAGGGCTGGAAGCTCATCATGTGGTCTCTGAATGGCACCGTGATCCTGAGCATCACACCCACGGAGTCCATCATTACCAACAACCGCTATACCTCTGAGAGTTATGAAGAAGAAGACGGTAACTTCATCTCTGAGATGATCATCCACAACGTGAGGTTCAGTGATGCGGGCCATATCAAGTGCAGCCTCCAGAACAGTGACCTCGACGGGTCTGCTTTCCTTTCAGTCCAAGGTGGGTAGATAGGTAGCTCTGACGAGGAGCCTCTGGTGTCCACTGGGTTCAACGTCAGAAGAATAAACAGGACATTCTGAAGTTCATGTCATTCATGATGACATATAACGTCTACCCACAGTGGGTGTCATGCTTAGAATGATTCTGAACTGATGAATGTTTATTGTTTTATTTTATTTCTCTCCTCCCGTTCTCACTGACTCTTTCTACTCCCTCTTTTTTCTGCATCTCTCCCTCTCTCCTTTCATCTTTTCTTCCTTTTCTGCAGTTGAGATTCTGAGAGACAGGTTTTATCGCTTTCCCATCTAATCCATTTTGGTACCAAATAGCTTTTCTGGAAATACATCCTGGAAGTCTTCTGGGCCAGTCACATGTCTCTGATTTAGAGAGTTGGGAGTCATCCCCCTCTCTCCTGGTTTTCATATACTTGACTCTATTTCTTTACTTTGCATCATTTATCAGTTTTAAATTGTGCTTTACCTTTCCCCCCTTTTCAGCCAAATTTCCTCAATCTATTACTCTTTCCTGCCCCCAGCAGTTCTTATGGTCAAAGGTGTGTGTTCACTAAACCTACAAAAAATCTTTTAGGGAAAATAAAAGAGGGAGCAAAATTTATAACCATGGAGAACTTGTTTTCCATTTTCAAAGTTGGTTTTGAGATGCTGAAGATCATGCCACATAGTGAAATAAAATGAAAAAGATGCTTTAGAAGGATTCAGAACTTCTTTGTCAAAGTTTGATCACTTACGCATTTCTAAAAAATGCAATTCTGTACTCTCTATAGATGCATTGGTGCTACACAGCTCCTGCTTTTATGGCAGCATTTCATACAACAGACCTCTGAAATTTTCCTTATGTCTATT
Organism: Cynopterus sphinx; assembly: GCA_030015415.1. Taxonomy (NCBI): domain Eukaryota; kingdom Metazoa; phylum Chordata; class Mammalia; order Chiroptera; family Pteropodidae; genus Cynopterus; species Cynopterus sphinx. Next base: position 2,917,619 of record CM057380.1, on the reverse strand, counting down.
TATTTGCTTGTCTAGGAGAAATTTCCAAAGATTCAATCTGCATCCATGTTGCTGTCAAATCAAATTTGATAACATTTGGTGGACATACATGTCTACCTATTTCTGCTTGCGTTTTTACATTTAGCCAAATTGTTATGTCCTGTCTGTTATGTATCTTTAATTGTATGTGGTTTAATTAGGGGCACCATGATATTTTCTAAAGACATGCTTTTTAAGAGGCTCCCTGGATTACTGGCCTAGATTGCATGACCAGATTCTCATTATCATAATTTATGATATAAGGGAAAGAACACAGGAAAAGGAATCAAAGATATGCATCTGGTTTTGCTTTCACCAGTTACCTACCTTGGTGACTTCAGAATTGGCTCAAGTTTTTCTTTAAAATGGGGACAAGACCCCTCTGCTCACCTCTCAGGTTTACTCTGAGGATCAGAAAACAAAATGACTGAGATGGTTTGAAGACTCCAAAACCCTAGCGGTCTAGTGGCTGACCATGCAGATTTGGGTGCCTGACGGGGCTTCAGGGGCCAGCTTTATTACTGACTAACGGTGTGACTGTGGACATGTTACTTCCTGACCTTGTGCTCTGGTACCCTCACCATATTGTAAGATTAAATGAGTGGGTCTCTGTGAAGTCTCTAGCATAGCACCTGGCTCACTGCAATCTCTGGATAGTCATTCGCTATAATATATTACGTCCCCAAAAGGAGCATGTCATTATGTTTGGCATTTAAAGGGGACACGGAGATGACAGAGTAAGGCACAGTCCTGCCCTCTAGAACCTTACATGGAGAGTCAATAACACAAGGGCATGAATAATAGTGGTGTAGGGTAGATGCTGGCAAGAGCGATGGGAGGGAGACAAGGCTCGGGTTCAAATTGGGAAGGGAGATGAGAGAATCAGACATGTCTTCAAGGAGAAGGTGCCATTAGAAGTGTACCTCAAAGGTCTGTAGTTGACAGGCGAGATGGGGGAGCGAGCACCCCTGGGTCAAGGAAACAGATCACAGGCATGACTCGTTATTGCTATATTCTATGGTGTATCAAGTTTATGAGGCTACGTGGTTTTATCTTTTCCCAAAGCTACACATCTATAAAGTATCTTAAGATACAAATCTTTATATGTTAATAATTACTGTAGCTTTTGGTTTTAAAACAGATAGACAAACACATGTTTAGGGAAGTAAAAGTCTTATCCAAGGCCTCGAGGGAGGAAACCTGTAGACCAGGACAGAACTCCAAAGCTTGACCCTGGCTGCATCTCTCTGAATGGTGCTTTGTTCATGTAGCAACAAATGTTCTATGAGCAACAGGGTCTCTGAAAAAAGAGGAAACATCCAATCTATTTTGAGAGTGGATTATCCAGAGATTGCTTTATCAGCCAGAAAAAATAAAGAGAACCAGCATGACCTTATATTGAGTCATCCAGAATCACCTTGTGTGAAGTGTTTGTCATGCTGCTGGAACACCTTTGTGAAAGCCAATGGGGAAAAGTTGGATCGTAAATATATACAGAAAGAAGAAATGCTTCATGTTTTTGCATTTGTCCATTTGTTATCCAACCCACCAATTACTCACACACTGAACTCTAGACCTCTTCCGTTTCAAGAGCCACTTTCTCCTGGTATTGACGGAGGCAATACCATGCCTTGGGGTTTCGGTCACCTGAAACCTCTCCACCAGATGGAATAATGAATGAGCTGAAAGCACAAAGACAAAACTGTGACCCTCTCATTGTTGCAGCCAAGTGGTTGTGTCCTTGAATTAGCGAAGGTGCTTTACTTACTCCCGGAGAGAATTCAGGAAAGGTAATTGGAAATCGAACAGTCCAGAGTAAGAGCTTTCAGAGCCGATCCAGTTCAGACTTGTCTGAGAACTCCCGGGTGTCCCCTAGACGCCTTCGGGGTGGTCTGTGAGGTCATGACTGTTTACATAATAACACCAAGATGTTACTTGCCTTCCCCACACGCATTCTCATGGGTGCACAGGGAGTTTCCCACTATACACTGGGGAAGTCTGCATTACTCAGTGGACCAGCGTTTTCCAGACGACTGACATTAGGGTAAGAGAACTGCTCAAGGGCCAGATAGAGCAATGGGTTTTAATTTAATAGAGAATGAAGGTTTCTTTTCTATTTCTTTTTTTTAAAATGTAGTTTCAAATTCTACCAACCTCTAAGAGACCACTACTTGTCAAGTTTTGGTATAGTATCAAAGAATATCCATAATTATTTGAAAATGCCCCTCATTTCAATTATATATCTGTGTGAAGTCAGATCTTTATGAACTTCAAACAAAGCAATATATCACAACAGATTGAATACAGGTGATAGGAGAATCCAGCCAGACGTTAAAGAGATTTACATAAATATAAAACCATATCACTCTTACTAATTTATTTTAATTTAAAATAGTTTTTTAAAAAAATAAAAATGCATTAATCTATATTAACATATAATGACTTATTGTTATTTTTGAATATTTAAAAATAAACAACTATTTAATTCTAATTGCAAGCATGTATTGATAGATATAACGCACATAAACAAAAGTTCTTTGGAGTCTTGAGTGATTTTTAAGAGTGTATAAGGTACAGAAACAATAAGGATTGAAAACCACTGGTTTCATTAAATCATCCCATTGGACAGGTAGAACAGAGCCTGAAAGTTTTAGTGACTTGCCCAAGGTGATGGCAATTTCGTGGGAAAGCCAGGATTGAGAACAGAGTTTTCGATTCTTAGTCCAATGTTCTTTCCATTATATTAGGCGGCTGGAAGTTCTAAATACTTTAATTGGAACGTTTCAACGCGTCTGTGTTTCACGAAGGCTGTGTCTTTAGCGGGGCCAAACCTCAGGTTATTTTAGTTAACACTGGCACACACCAGTGTTATTTTCAGATTGCTCATTTCCAGGGTGAGCACTAGCACGTGCAAGTGGGTCCTTAATAAAAAACTTTTCAATAATCTGAGTAATATATTCTGATACATGATCGAGGGTAGTTATTGCTTTAACTAAATTGGATTTTGACTTAATTTGTAACTAGAAAAACATTTTGAGGCATATCATAGTAAGTGATATTTAAAAGTGTGACCCCACATGCCCTCAAGAGAATCTGACTGACCAACAGGACCTCCCATGAGACCTAGATGCGTCCACCTTACCATGAAAAAAAATGTAAAGGTTATTTTCCTTTTTGCTTTGGCTCCCAGGATACCCCAGGATGACTTTACAACCCCCCTTAGTGACTGTGTAGCCCCCATGTCAGGCACATCTGCCCCTTATTTCCCATATAATTGATAATTCTCCTGAATCCTGATTTTTATTTATTTCTCTGGGAACATATGTTTTCCGCTGAGCAATCTCGACTTCTGTGAACCTGGCGAGTACAAATAAAGACACAGATACGACCTGAATTAAGGTTTCCTGCTACAGACATAGCCATTCGGGGTCTGGGGAGGTAGCTCTCTGCAGTGTGATTTGAAGGAAAAATGAAAGACCGCCTGGGACTGAGAGGTGTGGCCACCCCTTCGGAATGTTTCTCTTTTCTTCTCCAGTTGTGGGGAAGTTATTCATTCCCAGCAGTGGCCTTGAGGTCACCGAGGATATACCCTGTAACGTGACTTGCCAAGCGACGGGCTGGACCCCACCCCCAGATCTCTCCTGGAAGATTGGTGCTCCCGTGAGTCATTCAAGCTATTTCTCCATCCTGGAGCCCAGTGACCCTCAGAGCGCAGTGAGCGTCCTGTCTCTGACGCCTCAGGGCAATGGGACGTTGACTTGTGTGGCTAACATGAAGGGGCTGCTCGTCCAGAAGTCTTTGTCTGTGAATCTTACCGTGGTGCCACTCCCCTCGGGTAAGTGAAGACTTTTTGCTTGATGTCAAGTAAATTCTAATCGCAAGCTTCGATGTTCTGTGTTGTGCCGCCTCATCTCAGTGCCTAGAAAAATCGTACGGGGATTTGATTTTAAGTAGGAATGGTAATGGAGACAAAATACGTACATCTCTGCTTAATGACCCTGCAATTTCACTTGCTTTTAAAATCCCATCTTCGAGTATTTCTCTCTCTTCCTACTTACATATAAAAATCAGTAAGAATCTTGACAATTATTAGCATCAGGTTTAAAGATAAATGCTTGAATTCAACATTTTCCTCTAGCTTTTTCTGTTCGTTCTGGTTTGATCCCATCTCTGGGCCATTATGAAGCAGGCAAGCTCTTCTAACATTTGAGGGGGGTGCTCAGGTCCTCTCAAATTTCTTCCCATCTTAGTGGAATTATTATGTTTTATTTATTACCCACCAAATCCACAGTGTACTTGAAAGTACCAAATTTCTCTATATTTTTTAACGTGACCTAATGTCTCGTGTTTAAAGTTCAGATTACAAAGAAAATTTATTGTACAGACTCGGGCACACCCAAACCTCTAGCTAACCACACACCTTGACCTTGGAGTCGGCCAGGGCCAGCAGGAAATGTGGGGGTTGGGGCTAGAGGTTGACTTTAACTCCTTCATTTTACAAAAGGGGGGGAAAAAAAAGGAAGCCTAGAGAAGACCATGCTTTATTCAGGTTATACTGCTGGATGGGGCCCAGGGGCAGAGAGGCCAGGCATTGATTCCCTCTTGGTACAAATCTTTTCTCGCTATGAAAACACCTTCAATTAAGACCTTTCAAAGTTCAGAACAAAGCTACAGCCCGAGCGAGATGCTGCTGCTGATGTAATAATATTAATACTAATATTACTGATACTAAGCACTTACCAAGTAAGGACTTTGTTTTAAACTTTTCAAATATTAACCAAAGTAACCTGCACAACAGCCCTCTGAATAAATGCTGTTATTATTCCTGCTGTAAAGATTAGGTGACAGGGACACAGTGTTGCTTGGGATTTGCTCATGTCTGTAGAGCTAGTAAGTGGTGGGAGGTGACCCTACTAATCTCTCTCCAGGATATTCTCACCTGTTGACTCTGCCCTCCACTGTGTCATTTGGAGGGTGCAGGAGTATCCTGGGTCTGCCAAAGTAGAGAACCACAAACTGGGCAGCTTAAATAACAGAATGTATTCTTTCAGAGTTCTGGGGGCCAGTTGTCCAAGGTCAAGGGGTCAGCAGGGGTTACTCGTCCTGAGGTCCACGATGGAGCATCTGTTCCAGGTCTCCCCTAGCTTCCAGTTGTTTGCCCGCCATCTTTGGCATGCTTTGGCTCGCAGATGCAACATTCTGATCTCTGCTTTCCTCATCACACAGCCTTCTTTCTCCCTGTGTGCTCGTCTGTGTCCAAATTTCTCTTTCTTATAAGGACATCAGTCCCATTGAATTAGGGCCCACCCTATCCGGCATGACCTCAGCTTCACTAAATTGCATCTGTAATATGCGACTCTCTAAATGAGGTCCCATTTTGAGGTTCTAGGAGTTAGTGCTTTAACATGTGAATTTTGGAGACACAATTCAACCTATAAAAGATAGTGTGTTCATGAATCTGTAAAAAGCCACTCAGAGCCCCAGCTGTGGTCAGTGCCAGTGGTTCTGTGCTCACACTGCAGGAATCGACCCCCAGGGCAGTACCACACAAGCTTGCTCCACCAGAGGTAGGCCGTGGTCTCTTGTCTCCAGCTCAGATGCTCCAGGGACTAGGTAGACAACAGACACGAAAGCATGAGTGAATACACATGTCTGGTATAGGATGTAGAGGAGGGAACCAGACAGTGTGCCCCCGGCACAGGGAGCAGCTGCATCAGCTCCAGCTGGTGTCGACAACAGGAAAGGAGGCCCAGGGCTGCCAGAACTTCAACCTAGTTATGGTGCATACAGCAGTGCTTTTGAGGGTATAAAACATAGAAATCATGTTTTTATTATTTTTTAAAAAATTTTAAGTCAAGGTTAATTTGTTTTAGCTTATTAAATTTAAAGGAATTTAGCTTGTTCTCTACCAAGACTATATAAGACTATGAAGCTAGAATTTAGCTAGTTTGCTTTTCTTCTTTCAACTTATTATTTCGAACAATTAAAAACCTTCAGAGGAGTTGCAGGAACTGTACAATAAATACCAATGGACCTTCACATAGATACAACAAATGTTGACATTTTGTCAGGTTTGCTTCTCTTTCTCTCAGTTTTTCTTTTTTCTTTTTTCTTTTCTTTTCTTTTCTTTTCTTTTCTTTTCTTTTCTTTTCTTTTCTTTTCTTTTCTTTTCTTTCCTTTCCTTTCCTTTCCTTTCCTTTCCTTTCCTTTCCTTTCCTTTCCTTTCCTTTCCTTTCCTTTCCTTTCCTTTCCTTCCTTCCTTCCTTCCTTCCTTCCTTCCTTCCTTCCTTCCTTCCTTCCTTCCTTCCTTCCTTCCTTTTCTTTCACTAAGCCATTTAAGAGTTAGTTAAAGACTTGATGACACTTTACCCCTAAATATCTCAGCATGTGTGTCATAAGAATGAAGATATTGTATATAATCCCAATGTAGCTGTCAGTCAGAAAATTTAACATTGATGCGGTACTATTATATATTTTACGGTTTAAATTCAAATTTTCTCAGTTCTCCTTTATAACTCCCCCCTCCACCCACACTTTGCCCCAAACCAATATTCAAAGACCATGCATTCATTGTCCTTGGCTGGCTGGTCTTCTTCAGTTTCCTTCAATCTCTGACTGTTCCCCCATTTTTTTGTCTTTACTACTATAAACATTTTTAAAGGTTTGGGCCATTTTTGCAAGAAGTCCTTTAATATGAAGAGTTTTTCCAATAGACTTTGACTTAGGCTAAATATTTTTGGCAAGACATGAGTAATATCATGTGGCCAAATGATGCCAATTTTCTTTATCATTTGGTTTGATCAATAAAATAAATTGACCATTTGGTCAAAGTGGTGTCTCTGAATTTCTTCATTTAAAGGTACCTTTGCACCTTTATAACTAATGTCTAATCTATGGCTGCTCTGAATATCTTGTTTCTCAATAGTCTTTCACCTAATAAATTTTGCATTCCTTGATAAGTCATTGCCTGAATCAATAATTTCTATGGTGGTTGTGAAAGAGTAATTTTCTGGTTCCATCATTTTTTCTATATTTATTAGTTGGCATTCTTCTGTAAGAAAGAGACTTCACTGTCTTTTTCTGTTTTTTTTTTTTAACAATTTTAGTAAGTACTCATTTTTATTCAATATGTTATAATTTTCTCCTGTCATTATTCATTTTGACGCTCAGCTTGCTCCAGCTTTGGCTGGTGGAAATCCCTTCCAACTGGCTCTGGTGTCCTTTTGCCATGTCCTTAATAGTTCTTGAGCACTTGGCCCAATAAGATGCTCTGGACCCTCTTAGCATTTTCCCTGTTCTAGTCTGGAACCAGCAACTTTTCTCAGGAGCCAACCCAGCTTGCTTTATGCTTTTTAAATATATAAAGCGTGGTTCAGGCTTTGAAAGGAAAGATTTTTAAAAAGTTCCATTAGCACCAAATGGAATGAAATTGACTGTTTAAATCACAGCATCTTAACCAGGGAATAATGCAGCAAAGAGCTCCAATGATGCTCATAGCGATGGGTTCTGATCAGCTTGCCTGTAAAGCTTTTCTTGTGCAGGGGTGCTCAGTTTCCCTTGATTAGGCTTAATTCAGCTGAATTCTTCTTAGTCAGACTGGTGAAGCATGTGACCTTGACCTGGGCAGCTGCAGTCCTGACAGCCGCACAGAGGGGAGCGCCATGGACGCATTGCAGGGAGTCAGTCCAACTTTATTGATTTCATTTGGAAAAGGGGAATTTGTTTCTGAATTATTCATAAAGATCCAGAGCAGCCTGCGTGTTGTGTGTTTTATGTAAGTTTTAGTAGCGGAAGGCCTTGTTGTGGCCTCGGCCGGCAGAGCTGGAGACTGGAGGCCATGAAGGAGCACAAGGGACTCGTGCCGGCTTCTTTGGGATCTGATAAATATCTGTTCTGCCACCTATTTTCTAAAAGTGCAAAGTATTTGAGTTTGTCTCTGAAATGATCTCTTTAAGTCATTGAAAGAATGACAATGGCAGCTTAGGAAGCCTAATTGGTTGAGGCCACAAAGTTGTGGGAAGCGTTTATTGATTCTTTAAAGGCAAGTATATTGTAAGGGCTAATGCTGATATATATATATATATATATATATATATATATATATATATATATATATATATATATATATATATATTTTAAATTGATTTTTCTGATTCCGGAATATAAGCTTCAAGCATTCCAGACATACGTGCAACTGAAGGCCCCTCAGGCCTATCTGGAGATCAATGCCATCGACCCTCTGTCTGCCCACATGGTCGGTTTTCTCTGACTTACTTGAGTGCATGGGCTATGATGCGTCAGAACGGAGCGATCCATGCAGGACACGTGATCGTCTAATAGAATGGTGACTCCTGGTCCCCGTTTTAGTTCTGTGAGAGGCGATTTCAAGAGCACACAAGAGTGATAGGAGTGATATATCTGGTTCGTAGCTCTGGCACTAGCTGTGCGACTTGGACACATTGTCACTGACTTTTGGGATCAGGTTTCTTGCCTATAAACCGAGTGGGGAATAACAGGGCAGACGTTCTCTCCCTTGGCCGCCTGTCAGTCTCCAGGGAACTTTGACATGTAAGGCTCCTCCCTAGAGGTTCTCATTTAATCCATCTGTATGGAGCCTTGGGACAGGCATTTTAAAAAGAGCTCCCAAATTACTCTACCAGCCAGTTAGGATCGGGGCCATCGAACTGGAAAATCCCAAAGGCCCCACCCCCCAAACCCACCTCACAAGGTACTACTTACTTGGACCCCAGAAAGCCTGGACTCAGAGGCAGCTTTTCTCCTTACCCACTGTGTGGCTATGGGCAAGTCACTTAACCTCTCTGTGCCTCAGTGAGCTCATCTGTACAACCGGCATTGTAATAACACCTACCTCATAGGGTTGTTGTCGGTGTGAGGAGCAAGGGGGTCAAAATGCACTTAGGATGGTCCCTGCCCCCAGAGAACACAGGGCAGGAGCGTGAGCGATTGTCGTCATTTATTTTATTGATTCAGAGATCTCCTGTGTCCCTTCCAGCCAGCACAGGAGCATGCTTCGCACGTGCTGGTGGTGACATTTTGTATTAATCCAGTTGGTGTCGAGAAATTGTATGTGCCCTTTCAAAGCTCTGAGTTTTCCTGGGAGAGCATCTGGGAAATACTATTTTCCTTTTCTTCGCAGATGGGAAAAGGGCAACCTCCAGGCTGAGATTGCAGTCACACCGTAAATTCAGTATCGCCATGCTCATGGGCACACGGTACTGTGAAGGGACGTAGGGAGGAAAGTGAGCAGTGTTGAACTTGGAGATAATTGTCCTTAGTCACTGTTTGTGGGTTACTCAGAGGTAGTATCTTCACCCTGTCCAGTAATTCTGCCATTCACCTTGAATCATGATGCCCACACCCTTCAGTAAGGCACAGGCCAGTGGTCAGCACCCACCTAGACTCCCTATGTCTTTTAAGACCTGAGCTGTATCTTTCCCAAATTGGAGGTGCAACGTAGCAGAAAGAAAGACACCGTTAAGCTCCTGGGGTTTTCCTGTTATGAGCGCCCTCGTTCAGTTTACCGAGCCTCTTTCCCCAAGAGTCTAATCTGCCTGATGCAGGGGTTGGATTATGGCTGAGATTATTCTAAGATTCTGTGTTTTTTGTCCACTGTTGCAATTTCTGTTTGGCCAATAGATGGCTATTATTTATTTTTCTTTGAAGCCTCTGTAAAGGTACTCGTTTAAAGAATTATCTTCATACCAAACAAAAATATCTGCGATATAAATGGATGTGTGTATACATGTCATCTACAATAAATTAAAAACTATTATAAAAATAAGGAAGGCTTTCCCGTGCAGCTTTGGTACCGAATTCTGCCTCTCCAGGGCACACACACTCTGCTTTCTTTGGGTCCCATGGAGTAGAGGGGTACGTCAGTCCCCCCAGATGTGAAACTCCAGGGTGATCTGAATACCGCCCCCCCCCCCACCATGGAGAGTGGTCACAGAAAATAGAACACAAAAAATGAGCCACGTGCGTCCCGATAGCAGGTGCCGTTTGGGTGAAGTTTGGGGCTTTTAGGTGAGTGCTAGTATCCCTTGGCTAAACCTAGTGGTTGAATTAAGGGACAAGAGAGTGAGTGAGGTCACAAAGCCACCACTCTCTTCCTCGCGTTGGTGGCCAGTGACAGAAAGGTGGCCTTTTCCTTTCTTTAAACAGGTCTTCCCGGAGGATAAGTGGCTGTCTCTGTGCTAGCTTGTGTCAAGACAAAGGATATTGTGTCAAGGCTGGGTTGACGAACACTTGGCGTGGTAGTTTCCTCCAGCAGGGAGGACAACGCCCCTGATAGGGAGTATCTGAGTAAGTCAACAAGCGTGTTGACATTTTCCCGTATATATTTCAAGACTATCTCTTCAATTCTGAGCCAGACTTCTATGTGTAACCCCAGCTGGCTCCCTTATTATGAAAACTGCTAATATTTGTGAACTTCAGTTTGTGAAAAGTTCATGAGCCTGAGTTTAGGATGACCACAGCAACCTTGAACCTGTGCGTCATATGTTGTCGTGTCCTCAGCACTTTCACACACATCTCTTGAGTCTCCGAACAGCCTGATGGGGCAAAAATGGTTACAAGTGAGTGAGCCAGAGGCCAAGGGAGCACGAGTCAGCAGCGGTCATGAGATTTCCCTGGTTCCGTTGACACAAAGCCCGAAGCTCTTTGTTAGTCATGAAGCTTCCCTCCAGTGGTCTGACTCTACACTCCAGATTGTGAATATCATAAAGGCAGGTGACAATTTATCTCATCTGTGAGAGGGAGAGTATGGGAGCATCCTCTTATGTGGCAGGTTGCTTGGGCAGGGTTTGCATTTTGGCCGCACACCAAGGATTCTTACCGACCACCTGTATCAGAGTCACCTGGGCATCATTCCAGATCCCTCTACCTGGCACCTCTGAAGGTGGACTCTGAATTTGCATGTGCAACAAGTATTTCAGGTGACGGGACATTTGGGATTCTGGGTAAGCCATATTACTCTGTGGATGTGAAGGGACTGGCTTGTTTTAGAGTTCCAGTCCTGGGGCTACAGAGGGGTGGCTTCAGAGGGGTAGAATTCTTTCTTCTCCCCCTTCCCTCATTTATGATAACTCTTTTCCTATCTCTATCTGTCCTAGCTCATCTTAGAAAAATTGCGGGTGATGTAGAGAGCCACCCACCCATCCATCCATCCATCCATCCATCCATCCATCCATCCATCCATCCATCCAAGGTGCTCAGTATGTGCCTTATTTTCTTATAGCTGGAGTATAACAAAATAAGGCACAGTTCTCGACCTTGAGGGGACTCGATCTAGTTTAGATAGTACAGATGTGTAAGAGGAAGTGGAAGTGACAATAGTCAATTTCATAGACATTTAAGATGGCAATGAATGTGAGATGTTAAAAAGAAGAGAAGGAAATTTTAAAAACCATCCTAGAAAATGCAGACAAGCTTTGCATAAAGGGCAGAAAACAAATACCATTTTATATTATGTAATTTTTTAAAGCTCAGTGTTCGCTGAATTTTAGGGCTTGCTTCAAGGTCAGGCTGCATTGTTCCTTGCTTGTCTAGGAGTCAGCGTTCTGGTGGTTGATGACCATAGACACAGGAGCACTAGTGATCCTCACTAACCACTCCTCCTTCCAGCTTATTCTGAGCATTTACCTTTGACACAGGAGTAGCAAACTGTGATTTCACGGTCAACTTTCAAGGCAGACTCTCCGTAAGAACATCCAAGAGCTATTTGTCCACTATAACCTCTGGTTTCAAAGCTGGATGGCCATTGATTTAAAAGCAAACTTGATCTTCCTTTATAGGAAGTCTGTTGTTGGAATATTTTTAGTGACTAGCATCTAATGGCATGGACACTGAGATGCCACCCAGGCACTGAGGGTTGAGTGGCCGACTTTACAGCGGTTCACGTTTAAATGGATCAACTTCTATGTGTTTGACATCCACGTGGTATGGTGTTGGAGAGAGAGGCGAGGGCTCTCAGTAACATTGGTGCTCTGGGAACCGCGGCTGAGCGGCGCTGTCTACCAGGACTCTGTGATGACGATGTCCCGTGCCTGTGGCACTTGAGCCCTTGCCATGTGGCTGGTATGGTCATGGCACCGAGTATGAATTGTATCTAATTTTAAAAACTTTAAATTTGAATTTAGGTAACCCCATGACACGTGCTGGATAGCTCTGGCTAAGACATGACTCTAAGAAATCAGAATGGCTCTCCTCTTTCCTTCTCCCCACAACCCCTCGCGTTTCCCACTTGCCCTGCCTCCCTTGGCCCTTGTTTCTCCCCTGACTCCATGATGATGGACAAACCAAGAGGGCAAAGTAGACCCCAAGGAAGGCCACTCCTGAAGACCCAGGCAAGAGCAGTGACTAGATGGGAAATGAATTCCGTGGGTGGGGACTGGGTGGTACCAGAGTGAAGGCCTGGCACCAAGTTCCTTCAGGAGTGACACTTCCTCAGAATGTCCTGATTTCCTCTGGGAGCTGGACTCTCACGGGTGGGGACATGGAAGCGAGAACCACATGTCAGTCTCGTCCAGCAGTGGCTGTGCAGTGAGCATTCCTCGACTGAAGGAGGGTGTCTGAGCCCAGCGATCAGCATCCAGTGAGGTCCCTGCTGCCCAGCCCAGTCTGACCCCCTTCTCAGGAGTGTCAGGAGTGGGGGAGGCGCACCGACCTGGTGACTCAGCAGGTGTTTACTCGACAGCAATCAGTACTGGAAGGTACCGCAGGGGAGTGACTATACAAGCATACCGAGGGGGAAGGTGGCCTATGACAGCTAGCCAGGCCAGGCTGGATAGGCAGAAGAGTTATCATAATATTATTAGGAAAACTCAGTCGAACTTAGAATGTGGTGGAACCGGTGGCGGAACTGAGACAGTGGCGAGCATCCCTAAAACATTTGTTCTTTTTCGACCTTACAGGCAGTCATTCAGGCACGTCATTGCCTACCTGGGCCATCGTCCTGCTCGCAGTATCTCTCTCGTTGCTTTTGATCCTGATCATTGTTCTGATTATTATCTTCTGCTGCTGTTGTGTCTCTGGGAGAGAAGAAAAAGGTAATTTTGTTTGTTCATTTGTTATAGATTTCTATGCCCTTTTGAACTTTGGTACAAGGGAGGAGGTTCATGAATCATCAGCCCTTTCACAAGATGCATTGGCTTTCGGAGTCTTTGAAAGGAAATGTGTGAAATTCACAGAGGGGGGAAGGACTTTCTTAAGGAAGGGAGCCGTTCCTTTGGATCCCAATGCAGCCCATCCAGGAAAGCGGATTACGGGGGCACCTTTCTCACCAAGGACATTGACTGTTTTATTTTTGTGCTTCTCTGCAAGGATATGAGGCTATCACGATCTGTCATTCAGTTGCAATGTTTTTTTCTAGAACATTCAAAGATTGTTTCTTATTTTAAAATTCCAAATCCCCCTCTGTGAATGTTGAAGTAGTGATAAAAAGAAAAAAAAAGAAGGGCATTCTGTTAACAAAAATAGTACAAATAAAATTAATCAAATTCATTACACATTTCTTCTGAATAAGGTCTTTTGAGATAGTTTGAGATGTGCGAAGGCAGTGGCCTCCTTCGGGGATCCCGCTCGACTTGGGGTGGGCTTTTAGGAGAGTTTGGCAGTTTGTGATTTGAGAAACCATAGGACCTTCGGCACGGGGACAGCTTGGGACTTTCCGAATGAGCAGGGTGTGTGTCCATCCTTATCTTTCTCTTGTAAAGCCTTGACCTACTATTTTTTTGAATATTTTTTTGCAGTTTGATTATTATTTTTTTAAATCAGAACTTTGATGTTAGGTGGCACATCAGTTTAATGGCGTTTTTAATTTTATTAACGCTGAGTGCCATTTGATGAGCACTTTTTGTGTGTGTGCCGGGCACCGTGTTAAGTGACTCTTTTCCATGGAATATCGCTCTTAGTGAGGTATTCCATAATCTAGCCTTGACTAGGCCAACGGTCTAGCCTTAGCTCCTTCATGGAGTTTGTTTCTGATTGGAGAATTAATTCTGTGATATAACTTTATTCCCTAGGAAACGGAAAATAGAAAGTAGTGAACTCCTGTTGACCCAGATAGGATGGAAATTTGTGTTCCCCTGGGACTTACCCTATGTGCCACGGAGGGATCACTTAAATAAAAATGACTGCATTTGAAATGAAATCGATTGGATGACTTCCATTTTAATTCAGAAGTGACTCGGATTTTTCAGTGTTTCCGGATGATGATTTTCAAAACTAGCTATTGCAGTGTCATCAGAGAACTTTCTGGCTATTCAGACTGCGCTCCTCTTAGGCCTTTGTCTGCTCCACATTCACCTAGTAAGGGGGTTTGTGACGTTGGTGGCCCACATAGGATGTGCAGAAACATGGTTCTCAGGATGTCAGCTTCCTCATTTACAAAATGGGAATAAATACTAACCTCTAAGTCAGTTGTGAGAATTCAGTAAACTAATTTTTAAATGTTTCTGAGGTCCATTCTAAATGTTAACCTTTATTTAACTTGGATATGGAAAACCCATGTAAGCGTGAGCTGTTGTTATTCCCCTGGTTTGTAATGCGTCCAGGTAAAAGCTCTGAACAGGGCCCGTGACAACACACTCACCATGCCTGCCCCCACCGGGTACAACTCACAGGGGACACCATATTTTAGCTTGATGTAAATGGAAAGAATCTAGTGAAGACCTGGATTACCCCTCAATAATTATTTCCATGCTTAAAAATATTTAACATCAAGTTTTTTCAAGGGTATTTCCTGGTGCCCTGCTTTGCTGGTGCCTGGGGAATTCTCGGTCCTGTGACTAGTTAGTTGGGGACTGACTAAGGATGGTCGAGGACCCCACTCAGCACGGCCTGGTGGCCTTGGGGTCACAGCTTCTAGAGCAGGGGGACAGAGGGCCTGTCCCCTGCAGCCTGGCCCTTATGGGAAAACCAGCGATACTCCCCTCTTACTGGAGGGGAAGCGCTCTTTCTGCTTCAAATAACATTGCTCCTGAACTTCAATTTGGGATGTGAATCACCAGATGTTATTAGAACTGAAGATAAGTGGGCACATTATCTAAAACATAAGGACATGCTTTTTAGCTCTCATGGAGCTTGATGACTGGAAGGCTTAGACAGGAAAGCAGATGTGCAGAGAACACTGCTTTCAAGGCAAAATGGTTGGGGACTGGTGTGTGGCTGTTACTCCCCATTTTCAAGTTCTATTATTTCCTCCAGTCCCAGAAACCACCGACTGAAAGCGTTAGCAATTTGATAACCGCCTCGGGGGTGGTGAACACAACGGTAGGAACTGGTACCGTTGGTACATAGCAATCAAAAATGCGTCTTAAAAAATACAGTGCTTAGCAGTATAATTCCTTATCTGTTGAAAATATGGTAATGGCAATCTAATGGTCCCTAGTCTGTCAGATGTGATCACATCGATGCCTACCTCTTTCTCGGGTTGTCATAATGATGAAATGAGGTGCTGCTTTGCATGGTGTGGGCATGATGCCAGCACACAGTAACTAAGGAATGACAGCAGGATGGGGACCCAGAACTCTCCTTCCTGGGGAACGAGGGTGCTTTTATACCCTAGTCTGTCAAATTCAATATTCACGAAGCATTAGTGAATTAGGGACCTACCCTATTTCAGGTACCCAGGGGTTATTTCTGTTTACGAGAGAAAATGATGAATTCTGTTTTCCTTAAGCTTGAAAGTCATTCAATTCGATAATTCTGTGCGTGGGAACTCGATACCCATCAGTACTCAGTAATGTAGTCAAATCAGGAGGTTTATGAACATCAGTGAGTTTTTATTTTCAGAGTCACTGTCCTGATTTTGCTGTTCTTTTTTTTTTTTCTAGAATCTAGTTATCACAATGAAGTAAGGTAAGTTTAAAATCACCTCAGTTTTCTGAAAACAAACAAACAAATGAAAAACAACCAAACAGCACCAATACTACCACCCCCCCACACACATGCATGCACGCACGCACCACATAACTGTGGTATTTTAGGGTTATGTTCCTTAAAATTAGGTACTGAAAACGGACAACTCTAAAAAACACAGATGCCCATCACAAATTTTTAATGCGACGTCGTAGAATACGGTAGGTGGGTCGCTGCTGTGCGTGTTGGACTTGCTCTGGCCACCCAGGAGAAGGGAGATTTTCTGCTTGGCGTCTGACGTTTGCAGCTTTTTTCACAAGAGGGCACTCTGCACCATGACTGGTGTCCCTCCTGCTCAGAGTTCCTGCTAGGAACTCAGGGACCATTTCAAAGACACTGAAGAGCCAGGCAGAGGTTCTGCTGGAATTTCTGGGGTGATGGAGAACAGCCAGACCAACTGGATGGCTTCAGGCACGGATAACTGACCAGGCAGACCAATTAGGTAGTGTTCACTGCTTGTACATGTGAGGTGGAGGGTACTGAAAACCCCCTGCCATTTCCACAGGCGTCCAGAGGTAGCTGCGTGCTCTTTTAAGGTAACTGCCAAGGATTTGCAGTAATACAACAACCAGCTGCAATGTCTGCCACATTTACATAACTATAAATCCACTAGGGGAGGAGCTGTTTAGATGGCAGTGGATTCACGGGGCTGTTACGACAAAACCACACTGGCTGTCGGTATTTTTTTAATTTAAATTCTTGAAATGCTGTGATTTTAAAGCACCTTTAGGCTACACATGGCGCGTCATGTGCACAGTCACTGTGTGGCAGATTCTGCTGTTCTCCCTCTGGTCGCCCCCTGGTGAACGTGTATTTTGAAAGAGGGGGCCGCCCTCCCTCTGAGGACCCTGCAGAGCCACAGTCTGAAAACACACCTCCCTTTGGGGCCTGGCTTAGGGCAACAGGAGAGGCAGAATCCGACCCGGATCTTTATCCTGGTGTTTCTCTAGCTTGCTGTCCCTGGCAGGATGGTAGCCTGAATTCTTCATTTCTCCACGACTGATTGCAAAACAGCTTTTGTTTTTATTCTCTGGGATGTTAGATGTTTTTAAAACATAGTAGGGTGGGGTCAACAGCTATTTAGGACAGTGGGTGGGGACCCAAGCACAATAATGACCAGGATGACAACAGTGATGGGGATGTTGGCACCTGCTGGGTGTCTGGTGTCTGTGCCAGGCACTGTCCCACTCGACAGAGGTTTTACCTCACTTGATTCTCATGATGATTTTTTAAAAAAATTTTGTAGATGAGGAAACTAAGTGGTATAGAGAAGTTAAGTAACATGTCCAGGGTCTCCCATCAGAAGTGGGCTGGTCAGGGTGTGAACCAGGTCGTGCAGCTCTTGCCCTTGACCTGAGTGTGTTAGGTTGGGGAGGTGGAGGGAAGACGGGGTTGGGGGAGGGGGCTTGCTGATATCCCTGTATCCTACTTGCTTTCCCCTCCTGCTGGCAACAGTGCTAACTGCAGCTGCCTGCAGACTTCTTGGAAAAATAAAATAATTTTTTCCTATAGAATCAATGTATGGTGGTTACAAAAAAATTTAAAAATAAAGGTAGGTATAAGAAATGATTTAAAAATTATGCATAATTCTGTCTACGACCATGCCAACCTAAACAAGCCCGACCCCTTCTGATCTCAAAAGCTAAGCAGGGTCGGGCCTGGTTAGTACTTGGATGAGAAACCATCTAGGAAGACCCGGTGCTGTAGAGGTAAAAAATTTAAAAAATAAAATAAAAAAATAAGGGATTATAAACTGACAAGGTGCTTGTAATCTGTAAGGTCATTGAGCATTCTAGTGTCTTGTGGTGACATGGCCACGTGTACTCATTCTTAGCTTGTGTTCTGTTGGGTCTATGTCTGCTAGTGAAAGCTGGGTCCCAGGGTAGGTATATGCTCATTTTGTGACAAGATCACCACACATTTTTTTAAAGTAGGTGTGCCAGTTTGCACACCCACCAGCAGTGCACAAGAGTTCTCACCCACCATGGAATTCCACTGTAGAGATGTACAGTCATTTATTCACTCGTCTCCTATAGTTGGACACCTGGTTGTTTGCAGATTTTGCTGTTGTAAATAGCTCACAAAGGAACATTCTTTCAAGCAAATCTTTGCACATTTTCCCGATAATAAATTTTTAGTGGTCAGGCATGCATATTTAAAATCTTTGGGTATCCACTGCCATACTTCCTGTCCCTAGAAAGCTACACCCATTTTTTGCTTTATTTTAGAGGTTGGCAGACTTCTTTTTCATAAAGGATTCGATAGCAAATAGTTTTGGTTTTGCGGTCCACATGCTCTCTGTCACAATGACTCAGATCTGCTGCTGTGACAGGAAAGCACCCGTAGACAATACGGAAGCAGACAGGTCTGGCAGTGTTCCAATAAAACTTTATTTATAACAGCAGGTGGCGGGCCAGGTTTGGCCTGTGGGTTGCCAACCCTGCTTTATTTGGTCGCTGGTTTCTGAGGGTGTAGAACTGGCTGTGAGTGGAGCCCATGGGTCGCTCGTGATAAAGTTCCATCTCTCCCCATAATGGGAGTGAGTGAGCACGCAGGCCGTCCACACAGCTGTGTGGGTGCCTGTGAGCATCTGTCCTGAGGCTCCCCACCCCCCAGACTAGCAGCTAGCAAGCAAGCTGCGGCCTACGGCAAGTTCACGGTGTGAGAACTCTGGGAGGAGGGGTGTGAAAGAACCAAACATCTGTTGTTGATGAACACTTGGCTTTTAAAATGGTCTAATTCTAGGAAATCTGCAAATGAGAGGACAAACAGAGAAGCTTTTGAGACAAAGTTAAAAAATGGATTCCAAAACTATGGATACATTTCAGATGACCCAAGGACCACAGGTGAGTGGACCGGTGAGGGGGGGGCAGTAGAGAGACCTCGAGAGCAGAATTTTGAGGAGAAGGCCTGGCTAGCCAGACACCAGCTTCACAAGGCAGATGACTTAGCCAATCGGGATCATTCTTTTTTTTCCGGGTGATTTTTAGAAGAACAAGAAATTCCAGAACTAGGAATATTCTAGGATCAGATTAACTGTAAAAATTCACCTATTTCCCTAAAGTTTAAAATAAAGTTCTATGCAGATTTAAGTGTTCTTAAAGGTAATTTTTTTCATGCTTTCTCCTCTGAAGCCTTTTACCTTAAAGTGTGTGAGGAGGCATTTTATTAGAGCGAGGGTAACGACCCCATAATTTCTACTAGATTCGAGAAAAACTAAAAAACTCAGTAAGAAATCAGTTCCTATTCAACCTCACAGGGTGTGAGAGAACAAAGACCAGACCTGATTTTGCAGCCTTTGTGTAGTAGCATCGAAGTGTCTTAGCTCAAGCATTTACAGCCCTAATGGGGGGCTTCTCAGAAGGCACGATCCCCAACGAGTGGCAGGGGGCAGGGTCTGAAGGAAGAGCCTCCTATGAGGCCGACAGACCAGAGAGAAAGGCCGTGGAAAACATTTTTTTTCACCACGAAATTAGAGCTTTATTCTCAGCAGCCCCATGCTTTGCATTTCGTTCGACATGCGTGCCTCCTGGGGACCTTCCAAATTGCAAGCTTCAGATTTTCAAGAATTTTTCACCAAGCGTCGACTGTGTCCTCTGCTCATCTGATCTCAGCTTCTTGCGACATTTCTCGGGAGCGAATATGAATTTATTCGTATTTTGAGCAATAAATCTAGTAGCTTGACCAGAGTTATGGCCCCAACGAGATCTCTCCGGTGCCTTTTCCCCCCTCTTTGCTCTGTGTTTATTTCCTCGATCAGCCGTCAGAGCCGTGGAGTCACCTTGTCCCTAAATGAGACTGACGTGTCGAGGAAGGAATCGATTTGGAGTTGGTTTGCCATGTTTTTATTTCATGAGACAGCTAAAGTTCTAGAAGTGTGTAGCCGCAGTGGAACTTTAAAAAAAAATCTGTTGATGGTTCAGGATTATTTTGTGCCAGGGGTCCTTCCTGAAGGTAAATGTGTTTCTTCATAAATCAGAATTCTTAGACGAGGCAGCAGCTTGGCTTTTGTCATGTGTCGCTCTAAAAATCATTCTTCTGTTGCAGAGACTGGCTCTCCCACTCCGCCGCCCTACGAAGCCCGGGTCCCTGAGCAGCGTGGCATCCGTCAACCTCGTCAGGTGACCTAGGCCATTTCCCCACTTTCTGGACTTTTCTTTGCTGTTTAAAAACCTTTGCCTTGTGGTAGGCGATTATAAAAGGAGCTGGTTTTGTGAACGTGATGAAAGAACGTGGCTTGTGTTTACCTCCATGTCTGCTGGTGAGCCTGGAGGGAACATGGTCGGCACAAGCTGCGCCTCTTGCCCTTTGGGGCAGGTTTGGGAGAAGGAGGTTTAAGTGGGGCCTGTTGATCTCGAGGCATCTGTGGGTAGGAGATGTGGGGTGTGCAGGTGGCTGTGTAAGCCTGGAGGCCCCAGGAGAGACATGAGGTGTGGTACTGCTGCTTGTTAGCCTGCTTCTGATGGCTGCCGTCCTTCCCAAAGGTGTTACCTTAAAAGTCACTTAGGAACCACGAGGGCATGATTCATTTATTTTTGTCACAGAGTCAGGGTTGGTTGTCACAAACGAATGGAGTTTCTATGCAAAAATACCATTCTTTAGATCCAAGATGATATTGAGCAAATGGTACAGAACCAACACCACTTCCCGATCTGTACAAACGCAAGTTTGAATGTGAAGGATTTTTTTTTTGTTTTTTTTTGCGCGATTTTGCGATGGGGTCCCTGGTAAGATGAGATGTTCTCCCCCTTAGCTTGTAGAAAAGCTAGATGCACAGAGCGGGTGTCTGGGTCAGGTGGTATTGGCTTTGTTCTGCTGAGCTGTTGCTGTCACCCTGAGGTCCTGCCTCGGAGGGGCCCCCCCATCACACTCACCTGAGTTTCCAGGTAGCCCCAGGCTGTACTATCCTTCCCCACAACTGAGATTGGCTCAGCCCACACCTCTTGCCAGCGCTGTGTGCCTCCCAGGCCTTCGGAGGCAGGTGAGCTTTGACAGATGCTCCACCGTGTGACAGGAGGACCTAAGTGATGTGATTAGTAACAACCAAGGTAGCCAGGTGGGAAGACGGGTGAGGGGCCTGAGATACAAAGGGAGGGGGCCCACGTGGTGAGCTGAGAGTTCTTGGCGCGAGCTCCAGCTGCGTCCTCAGGCTGGTGTCGGGACCACGGAGAGGTAAACGCCTCCCATTGAGGCTGCTCTCTGCACAGGTGTCTTCCGATGCGTTGACACTGGTGCTGGGAGGATAGCTCACAGACATGCAACAGAGTCTCTTTCAAAGGGCCTTGATGAAGAGGTGAGGTGCCTGGGGAACAGAGGAGTCATCACCAGGCCACAAAAGTTGCCTTTCCCCACCCCCCACCCATGGCTGGACCCTAGTAGGGGTCTCGGGCTGGCGAAGGGGCTCTTTCTCAACCAGCGCCAAGCACCAAAGGACACATTTAACGCTAACCCTTTCATCCATGACTTGTCTGTGGCCACCTGTTTCTGTGGCTTGTCTTTCCACCAGATGAGCCAAGCGCTCAGGTCTCGGGTGGGCAGGGGCGAGATCAGAAGAGGGCCATTTCAGGTAAATCCCCTTGAAAAATAAATGAGGGAAACTCGAGAGGCATTTGGATGCAGGAGTGGAGAATGACGTTTCAGACCTCCGAGCAGCTGCCTAGTAAGCTTGAAGCGTTGCTTTGAAAACACACGGGGAGAGAAATTTAAGACGTTCCTGCTACTTAAACATCTAACCAGCTAAATAATCTATCGGTGGAAAAAGAACAGTAGCCATGGAGGTGCTGGGCCCTGGGGGCCAGGGATACATGTCTGTGTGTCTTGAGTGTTTGTGCATCTCAGTCTGGAGCATGAGGGACAAATAGGATGCTCGGGAGATGAACTGTTTTGCCGGACTAGGCACTGATACAGGGTTTTCAAATAGCTGGAGTTTTCTACATACAGTGGGGGCTCAGGACAAGGATAATCCTGAAGAGTTCCGTCTTTGATCACTAACCAAAGGGCGGCTTTGCAGGTATGGGCTAGGCGTTGGGTGCAGGTCGCCTGTCGGGACCGTGGGCTGTGCTTCCCGCAAAGCACTCATGGAAAAGGTGGATGAGACAGATATAAAGGGACGGTCATGCCTCGAAGCACAGTGGCTCCATTTGGTGCCCTTGACCCAGAAAGGGCATAGTCCTGCACATGGTCAGTGGCCAATCAAGAGCCACCAGTTGCCCAAGTCACAGCCTGTAGAAGCAGGTTGGGTGACCCTTAGTCTGAAGGTGACTTGCAGGACTTCCCAAGGCCAGGCCTTTGGCCCCAGTCTACGTGGCCACTGTCATGCTGTGCAGGCCGATGAGGACCTTTCAGGGCGCGCTAGGCCACAGTCCGGGGACAGTGCCATCTATGCTTTCTCCTCCCTCATCCTCTCTCTATTCTGTGCTGAGGCTTGCTTTCTCAAATGTCCCAAAAGCTTTTGGAGCCTCTCCCTCTGTTCTTCATCTTGGTGTGCCTCTGTGGGACTCCTCTTTGCCACTTTGCTGCCTGTGCTGCTGCCATGGGGGTTTCCACACACATGGGCCTCGTGGGCCCAGAGAGGTGCTGAGCACGATGCCTGTCTGAGAAGCCGGCTTGTCAGATAGAGGTCAGGGTTGTTGACTGCAGATTGCACTGTTTTGCAGAAAATCTATATTAGGACTGGGTTCTGAAAAGCCTGTGGATTAAACTGAAAGATGGCAAGCTGCAGGTCAGCCTGCAGCAGAAACGCTTCCCAGTCCTCACCCTGGGGAGCTGGCTGGGTGTGACACACGTCCTGTCCGCGGAGACAAGGCGCGTGCAGCAGTCACGGAAGCTGATAATCACAAGCTGGTCGTGACAAGTGATATCATTAAACCAGTGTGGATGAATGTGTGACATAAAAATAATGTCAGGTATGGGTCATTGAAGAGATGTAAGCCCTTCCGTGTCGATGTGTGGTCTTGGGCACTTGGGTTTCTTCAAGGTCTCCTGCTCAGATACCATCTATGGAGGGGTCAGCTGTGGGGTTTGCAAACGTTTTGCATCTTGATGAATATTTCCAACAGACAATCCCTTTTCCTTCCCTTCTGTACAGGCCTCAGTTGACTATCCATCCATTTTTCTGGTTATTTTAGGCAGCTCTGTCTCTTTTCTCCTGAGTCTGTCAGTTTTGGGGGATGAGCATATGCACAACTTGAAATCTGCATCAAGCCTTCCCCATTAGTCACTCCCCCATCGAGACCAACATAAATAAACTCTTGATAAATTTAGAAAACAGCGATGCATTTGGGCAGCCCGGCAGTGACAACAAAAGGCAGATGACAACTGCAAAATGTCAGGCATAGTCTCAGCAGACGCATATCCTTACAGCATGTTGCTGAGGCATCCCTTCAGCTGTCCAGGTCTGAGTGATCGGGAGCCAGTGAGTTGAGATCAGGACCCAGAGCAATTCCAGCCTCAAGGCCTACTGCCCTTCCTCTGCTGGGCGAATCGTGTGTGGTTCCCAGCTTGCATCATTTAAGATGTTACGTGTCGTCATGGTGCCTTGGCTTGTGAGCTAGCGTGCTTGGGACTAGCAGGGAAGCACTGCACACGTGTAGGGCGATACACTTAGACAGGCCTTGGCCCCTCTGGAGGCGAAAGTGGGTTGTTTGCGATCGCATTTCAGCATGAGAATGGCAAAGAATGCACAGTTGATATGTGCCAGCGACACCCACCACCCAAGGAGATGGGTGGAATCGGTTCTTCCATTTTTCCCCTTTCCTTTAGAGGATACGTGTGTTGCTAAAGGTTAGGAGTATCTCATATTTTCATACAAAAGCTAGAATGCCCATAGGAAAACGGAAGACAAACTAGTGTGTCTCTGCAGGGATTTGCCTTTGGATAAATATTGGTTCTTAGAGGCGGATCACTCTTGAGGTCCTGAACTTGGGGAGCGTCTCGAGTGTGTGTTCCTGGGAATATCTACCCAAAGGAAGTGTGTTGAGCCTTTTGCTCCTCTCTGCATCTCCTCTGATCACCTCCGATGAGTGGAGCTTTCTCCTCAGGTGTGTCCTGGACAGTGATCTCAGCCGATTCAATCAACCATTTCCCTTTGTCGCCAGGGACCTCGTGACAGCCAGCCGGGCCCAGCAAGCCAGCCCCAGGTGTCCCTGCACACGGTCAGTCCCAGGAAGGTCAAGAATGAGACTTTAGTCTAGCGAAGGAGTCCTTCGGGTTTGACTCTGCACATGGCTGATGGCTTCCATCAGGACAAGGTCAGCGTTCCGCTCCATCACCCCGAAACTGGGCTCCAGCTCCATCACCGTTACCTGGAAGAAGCGATGTTGGAACCATTCGAATGGATATTTTGCAGTGAGAGCAGGAATTGATTTTCCCAGCTTTCAAAGTGGAATGGAACTTTTATTGTGTTTCAGTGTTTGAGTGAATTTCATAAAATTGTGAAGTAAAAGCTGCAGACCTATCATGATAGTTTTTCTCATCACTGAACACTCCTGCTTGCTACTCTAATAAACACTAGATGACTTTTAAAATGTTTTATTATCTTAAATCATACGAGGCTTATATTTATGTTTGTTTAATATATGGACAATATTGCATATTAACAGTGAAAAAAAAACAACAAGATAAAAATTAGGATGCACCAGACATCTAAAATGGCCTGGAAAATCAGAACTCATAGGTTATAAATAAGATTCCATTCTAAAGCTGAAGTACACCGGGTGAAATATCTCATTATTGGTATTTACACAAAGACATTCATTCCTCTGTGCTCCCTCATTGGGCTTGCTGTCATGTCCTCAGATGAGTTAGCTATGGATTGTGCTTTGAAGCGTGTGGGCGTACCTCACACGCCACAAACGCTGTGAAAAAACTGGAAATGGGTCATGTGTTCTTTCATAAATAAAAGAGAAAACACCAAATAACGTGTATTGCCTTCCTTCACTCTTTGCTCATCAGGTGGTAGTTTACAGAACTGCGGTGTTTAGGAATCAAGCATTTTCTTCTTTTTTCTTTTTAATCAAAAAAAAAATTCTTTAATACCATCAAACCGATTTAGCATTATAATTTTCCTCACTGTCTTGTTATTTTCTCCTGTCAGTGTTTTGGTTTCAGATCCAGTCAGTGTTCAGACATCGCACTTGATTGCTGTATTTCTTAAGTCTCTTCTATTTACTATTATCATTATTTTTATTTTTCAATTATCGTTGACAAATCAAGCAGAAAGACAAGAAGGTTCAGGAGCCCTTTGGTCAGGGCTGTTCAACGAGTGAACTTCACAGTCTTAACTCACTCCCCTTCAGCCACCACGGAACCCGGATCCTGGGACAAGGCAAACACTGTGCCACGTCTGCCTCTCATAACCTTTACAGAGTCTGACATTCTGTAGGCATTTAGTAAATGTTGGCATCAAACAGGTCAATATTGAGAAAGACAGTATACTGAATTATGATGAATATTTGCCCTGTGCGTGCTGTAAGAATCACATTTCTGTGGTTATTTTAGGAGTTGGGTAGGCGTGGCATGTAGAGTGTAATGGAACTTGAAGTTTCGAACTCAGGAACACAATGCCAAACGATCTTCATAGAAATTTCTTCAACTTAGTACGTGTTGGTTGAATCAGTCTCAGAATATTTTTTCATCGATTGGACTGTGGGAAGTTTTCCTGTGTCACTCGTGAACAGGGTGGATGGTGGCTTATTCTGGGAGTAAATCGTCTCAAAGCGATCCCAGCCGGCCTTTATGTCACAAGGGGTCGATCAGTTGTACGAACACAACTGTTGAGAACTGCACCGTCCAAAACCATAGCCACACGCGGCTATTTATATTTAAAATATTTGCAATTGAATAAAAGGTAAGATTCATTTCCTCAGTCACACTAGCCACATGTCTAGTGTTCACAGCCACACCGGCTATTGGCTCCCGTATCGGGCAGGGCTGCAGACAGTTCAACGGGACAGTGCGGACCTAGAGCTGACTA
Source organism: Cynopterus sphinx (assembly GCA_030015415.1). Classification (NCBI taxonomy): domain Eukaryota; kingdom Metazoa; phylum Chordata; class Mammalia; order Chiroptera; family Pteropodidae; genus Cynopterus; species Cynopterus sphinx. The sequence goes on along the minus strand of CM057380.1, from coordinate 2,891,689 downwards.
CTTGAGAATGACCTTGACGTGTCCAGCTGGGATGGGCTCTTTTATACAAACACACAGCCCGTGTTTTCTCTCAGTGAGATGTCTGTGTATTCGACAGTTTCTATTTCAGGATCCTGCAAACCCCAAGGCAGCTCTCCTCTGAAAATGGTGTTTTCTGATGTGGTGAATTCATCTGTCACCTCTGCGGTGCAGAGAGCTGATGTGGACTCATGGGGATAGAGGAGAGGAGTCAACCCCAGAAATGTGGCTGGCTGGAGGTGGGGGTGGTGGTTTCTCAGAAAGATAGCCATGGCTCATGGTGGCTGGCTGACGAGGGTGCAGAGTGACTGAAATAAACGTCTCTCATAGCCTCGTGTTGTAAAATCCTAAGCAGGGAGACTCCACCTGCCTGCCCATCCAGGGCTCTCGGCCCTGGTGAATCTGTCAGATTCCAAGCCTGCCCCATGAGGTCAAGGGTCTTCCTTTTTGTACTGGAGAAGGACTTGAGTGGTGAGGCTGACACATCGGGGGTAACTGGAGGGCCTGACAGAAGTGCTTTTTTTGCTCTGTGTGCCTTTGACCTTGGAGAACTGTTAAGGGCATGCAAGTTGGTTGCCAGTCCCTTGGAGTGTGATGGCCTGACAGCTGTAAGGATGCTGCAGAGCATAAAGAAAGAGATTGTGTCAATATGTGAAATCTGCCATCTAGGTGCTTAGAGAGTTGTTGGGGAAGAACATGCCATCTTGTGGAACAGCTGAGATGGAGACAAGTTCAGACCTGAGAGACATAGGTGAGAGGCAAGGCAGCAAGGAGGGGTTCAGGACGCAGGTGGAGTAGACAGGATAGGCTAGAGAGGTGGCTGCTCCTGAATGGAGAGGGTCCCTGACAGCTGCTCAGCCTCAGGTGGAGGTGCAAAGCCATGCCACGGAAACATGGCAGGCAGGGAGGTGGAGTGACAAAGACTCTGTCCTCTCCATCCATCCCCTCTCTCTCCTGCTAGTGCTTTTTGTTCACCAACCCCAATCCAAGCCGGTGGTCCAGGGAGCCCAGTGATGGCATCCATGTGGGATGCAGGAAGGCAGAACCTGGGTGTGGAGCAGCTCCCATCCAGGAGCACCCAGGAAACAGACACCAAGGAGTGGAGAACATCGTGGGGGGAGATGTTTTGCCTAGACAGGTCCTCCTTTTCCTCTCCTTGAGGATGAGTTCATTTACCTAGGATACCAAGTAGAGAAAATGATTCTGGCTTTGAACTTGAGAAGGTCACAGCTTCGGTGATGCTTTAGTAGAACGAAAGGACTAGATGGTGGGCCCCGAAAGTCCTTTCTGGCACTTACTTTTGTATACACACACACGCGCGCGCGCGCGCACACACACACACACACCCCTGCCTGTCCCCATCTGACACGACCCCGCTGTCAGGACAGGGCTGCTCCCCTCTGGGTGTGTGCAATATTGCGACATTGGGAGCTGCGTTCCCTAGCAGATAGTAAGTATTTAATTCGCACCCAGTACAGCCTGTGAATTGTCCACGGGTTTTGGCTTCGGGGGAGACGTACTCTCCACCTCCATGAAGCAGGTGCTCCAACCTCTCGGCTTGGACCTGTCAGCTGGCTGGGTCCTGAGCTGGAAGCGACCCCAGCCCCACAATTGTCTTCCCACTGTTGTTGGGTGCATCCTATTTTTTCTAAGAATACAATGAGATTCTGAACGTTTGAACTGGTGGAAAATTTATGAGAATAATCTCCCAACCAGTGACTTCAGAATGAGAAAATCATGCCTGGACTCATAATGATGCTGGCTTCACCAAGCAGAAAGCTTAGAAGAGTCCAGTAAAGTCTGGAAAGAAGGGGGAGAATGTAGCACAGAATGTAAGACCGTATCAATTATATATATATTTTTTTCAGAAAACTTAAAAATGTATGATGTTTCATGGAGTCACCTCATTTAGGAATAATTGGTAATATTATGCTTCAATTTCATGGCTAATAAAGTCTGAGGCAGTTCAAAGAATAGCAAATTAGAGTCTAAATCAAAAACTAATTTAAAGATTTACTGTTGATTAGTTTTTTTTTTCTCAGAAAGTGCAAATCGGGCTGGATTTAGTGAAATGTATCATGGCAGTAGCAGATGATGGAAGAATGAGCCCAGGCCTTCTGCCTCCTCACAGTTGTGTGGTGTGTGGTGTGTGTGTGTGTATCTGTGTGTATAAAGAGCAAGGGAAGAGAGAGACATTTGTTTCATGTCTATGACAGGGGTCAGCAAACTGTAACCCTGGAAATAAATCTGGCCTGCTGCTTGTTTATATGTGGCCCACGAATTAAAAATGGGTTTTACCTTTGTTAAATGGTTGGGAAAAAAAATCAAAAGAAGATTATTTCATGATGTGAAAATTATGTGAAATTCAAATGTCAGTGTCCACAAGTCAGGTGCTATTGGAACCCAGCCCATAGTTAATTATGTTTTGCCTATGGGTACTTTTGTGGCACAATGACAGAGTTGAGCAGTTGTGACAGAGACCCCTCCCTCCCTCTTTTCCTCCCTCCCCCTTCTCTTTCCCTCCACCATCCTCCTTCCACTTTCACACATGGATAGAAAATGACCAAAACAAAACCCCCATACCCCAAAACCCATTATAGAAATCCATGCCTAACCTCTAAAATATTTTAATACAGACCTTTCCCCAAAGTCTGCTTTCATGTCTCTTAATGCAACAAGGGGTATTTTTTAAATATGTGCTGTAACGTGACTTCTATGAGTCTGAAAAATCGAGAGGAAATCTTCAATAAGAGGTTTTCCTGCTACATGAGTCAGCAAATCCTACGAGTGAAAGTCACACAAAAATGCACTGTGAATAGCTAAGGAGAGGAGTGCCATTGCTGGATGACCTGACGTAGACCCGTGACGCATTCTGGGATGCAGCATCTCTGGGACCCCAGAGGGACCACGGTGATGGATGGCTACATCTGCTTCAAACCTTTTATTTTGCTCTTTTCCATCGAAGCTTAAGAATCAGTCAGCACTTATCGATTTTCCAAAACTTTTTAGAACACAAGGATACTGTCCACATAGAATTGTCAAGTTATCGGACTTGTCCAAGTGTCGTTTTAAATTTGAAGGCTCTTTGCAGTGATGATCTCCCAGCAGACTTGCGGGCTGGTTTTCATAGGAGCCAATATTATCTGAAAGAGAGAAACATCTTTGCTTCTCAGGTCTGTCTACTTTCTATTCCTTCAAGACTGGCTGCATTACAGCCAGGGTACAGGTCATGACTTTTTGAAGAAGTAAAGAGATTTTCAGATGAGCCCAAATTGTCAGTGAACATTTAAATTGGCTCATAAATTCAGTTACCTCCCAACTCCCTGGCTACACAGGAATTGATGGGGGCAGGGGGTTCTTTCGAGTCTCCTTGCCTGCCAAAAGAGGTGATTCCAGGAGGCAGAGCTAGAGGGAGGGCAGGAGAGTGAGGCATGAAGGACAGAAAAGCCTACTGTTAGTGTGGGGATTGTCAATACACTATACAGAGTCAACAGGCTGGCTGCTGTGATTAGGAGGGCCCAATGCTGGGGCAGGGGAGCTTGTGAGGAGTATGGGAGGCCCCAGAAAGGCCCCCTGAAGGACAGGATGCTACAGTGCTTGCTCACCTGCCCTGTTCCCACTGGCTGGTGACATTAACCTCCTCCTCCTCTCCCTCCCCACTACTGCAAGACCCCGTAGCAGACAGGGAAGGACCCTTGGTGGCTGTCTCAGGTGTGGGCTGCAGCAGGCTGCACTGAGTCTATGCTCACCCCAAACTTTCACCACACCTGTGGACAGCGGCTGGAGGAGGGGGAACTAGGCGCATGAGATGGATGTACTTGCTGTAGGGAGGTTCACCTCTGTTCCCTCTTCTGATTTGACCCCACGATCAAACAAGCAAAGATCAGGGGTGGGCGGAGGAGAAGAGAAGCACAAGAAAGTCTCGGAGTCGATCAATACCAAGAGGTGACGACTTGGAGTCTAGCCGCCTTGTTGGCCAACTTCAGAGAAGCTGTGCAGGCTCTGCTGCTGCTCTTTGATAGTGACAATTATAAAAAAACAAGCTAATGAAGAAGTGGGGTGTGTGTGTGATAAGCCTCCTTTCATTGTCACAGATGTGCAAGGTAAAGGACTAACAAGACTTAAAATTAAGGAACGTGATGTGCTCTACATGCATTTTTTTTCTTGAGTGGCCATTCACAATCAGCGGCCCCTTATGAGGAATAATTTTTAAAATTAATTAATTAATTAGTTAATTAATTAATTAATCTATTTATTTTTATTATGGTGGAATTAATTAATGAAATCTAGTAGGTTTCGGGCGTACAGTTCAACAGTAAGGCCTATGTACATATTGCATTGTCCACACTTTTTTTTCTAAGGCAAATGCAGACGGGTGCAACAGCGACCAGGGACACACAAAACTTAGATCTGCTGTGGGGAAAACACACAGAGCTTCAAAGACCAATGGTGCATTGCAGTGACAGCGTTGCTATAGTGAGTCGTGTCTCAGGAAAGCACCAGTGTACTCACGGCTTTTTATTTTATTTTATTTTATTTTATTTTATTTTATTTTATTTTATTTTATTTTATTTTATTTTATTTTATTTTATTTTTTTACCATTAGGATAAAAATAACATCTGTCTGAAGGTGACACTACATAATATAAAGCGGTGATTTAGGCCTCCTCGAAAACTTAACATATAGAACAGGCTGGCAAGGTGAGAGACTCAATAAATGTAGTGTCAACCAACGGCGAGAACATTTAAAAATGTTTTAAAAAGTGAGCTATTTGACTCATTACCAAATGGAAGGCAGTGAGGCCAGTTGTGAGATTTTGTGGGTTCTTAGGGGCAGGGGGCCGGGAGACGTTGCTGTCACTGTCATGTAGCAGTGAGTTCTTCGGAAGAGATGGTTTTTGAGGATTGCTTACGTTTAGAAAGAGATAACGGTAAGAGAGGGGCTCAAGAGTGGGATCCCAAAGACGACTCAGAGATGGAACCGTGGCCAACAGCATATCGAGTACGTTCTCCAGAGGACACACACTTGAGGCATCTAGAAGGCACTGTTCAAAGGTGGGCTCTTCATGACGTTGGACAAGTGATTGGAGAGAGATGGTGTGTGAAGGGAAGTTTGGACAAATGCAATGGGGTGGTGGGTTGTGAACTGGTTCATCATGTGAGAGAAGGAGGGTTCTAAGGGAAGAGAAGTCACCGAAGAAGGAAGAGAGGATCCTGGGGGTCAGGGGGTTAGTGGGGTATGAGGCTTGATGAGGGGGCGGGTGGGACCCAGAATAAAGAAGGTGGGAAGGGTTCCCAAGGACCTAGCCTTGGGTTGCGTCTCCCATCATTTGCAGGTGATGGGGTCCTGGAGATCATCTGACGGAAAGTTTTTGAACGGCCAGAGCATCTTCAGAGAAGGTTGTTCATGAACCGTCTTCCACCGTGTAACCACAGCGCTGAGTTTCACCTCTCCTTCTCTTGGTGGCAAATGCTGGTCACTGGTGACCTGAATGGAGTCTGCCTGGAGGATGGTCTCCTGGTAAGAGTCCCCTCAGCCCTGTCCCAGTGCACGCCCGGTGGATTCTGCAGGCAGGGCTGCCTCCCTCTGGCACTCAGCTCATTGCAGCACCTGAGCGGGAGGGGCACATGGAACACAGCCATCCTGGTGGGACCTCCCATCCCAGAGCCTCCCTTTTCACTGACCATCATGTCTTTGGGTCAGTTCTTTCTTCTTTTAACTGAGTTTACAGTTCACGGTTTTTAAATATAATCACTCCTTTGCAAACACTCTCCACCTTTGCCCCTCTTGACTTTGCTTGGCAAAACTTCTCTGTGGCACAGTAAATTTTTTACTATTCTAAGCCTGCGAGGTGGGAACCGTCACCAAGAGCACTGGCTGGCGCCACTCTGAATTCACGACACGACTTCATGGAGCTCGTCAGCACTGCCCAGCTGCCCTGGGACCTCCTCTGCTCAATTCTTTCTCTCACACTGAGAGATTATTATTTCATACCTTCTCCTCTCTCCTTAAAACTGCCAGTACTGCCAGTACCTTTCTGTATCAATCAGTTTTGGCTGTGTAACAAGCAAGTACAAAATCCCTGTAGGATATAAGAGTAAGAATTTGCATCATGCTTACAGGCCTATGGATCAGCCAGGCTTGCTTTTTCTATGTGTCTGTCATTATTCTGGTACCAGCAGGTGGCTGGGGGTACATTCTTCTCATGGCTATAGTAGTAGCAAAGAGACCAGGCCCAGCTGGGCCATGTCATTTTAACACTCTGTTCACCTCTCGCATTCCCTCACATCCCATTGACCAAGTCACAAGGCCAAGACCCCCTCCCTGTGGTGGGAAAGTCTACTCCTCAGATAGAGATGGGGCGGGGAGAAGGGAGTGAACATTTGCTCCCAGTCAATGATCTCGTTTTATCTCACTGAACAATCAGAAGAGAACTATCTTGTATTTTCCTCACCAAATCGCCAGCCCAATGTCAGCCTCTGTGTGACTCAGGCCCTGTCTTCTCTGTTGTGATAAGGGGCCCGCTGTGTCTACATCCCCCTTCCCCCAGTGTGCCCTGGATCCTACCTCCTCTGGCTGTCCTGGGGCTGCCCTGTGCCATGATTTTCCTTCTCTCTGGGATCAGTCCCATCAGCAAACATGCTTCATTACCTCTCAGGCCCCAACACTGTCCTCCTTTGACTTCTCAGCCCCCTCCAGGCACCAACCCAATTTGCTGTTCTTCATAGCAAAACTCCTCAAAAAGCTTGCTCTGAGTCAGTTCCGACTATCTCACCACCCTATTCCAATCAAGGTTTTCTCCTCCACGTTAAGGTCATATGGACCAAAATCACCAACAACTGCCATTTCATCAACTCCAGTTACACTTTCCATTCTTCCTCTTGCTTGACTCATTGGTGGCATTTGATCATTTCTTCCTTGGGGACCTTCCTTTGGACTCCATGAAACTCTCCTCTCCGCTCCAACTTCACTAACTTCTCTGTTTATGCTTTTTGTTTGTTTGTTTGTTTTTTAGGATTCTCCTTTTCCTGTGACATCTAAATGTTGGTTCATTCTGGACTGAGTTTTTGATTCTCTATCTACAATCTCTCTCTAGGTGGTTTTACATTGTACTCTGTCCCACGCCTTTAAAAACCACGTGTAAATGGATGGTTTCATAGTTCCGTATTTATCCTTGACCTCTCCCCTAAACTCCAAACAATTTACTTGACTTCTTGGTTGGGTGTTGAATAGACACCTCAACATATCAATACTTGATTTCTTCCCAAACCCACAATTCACCGCGTCAATAAATGACGCCACCCAAAATCGAATCATGTGGCTTTGCTTCTCTTCCTCACATCTTTAATTGTATCACTGAAAATATCCTTCAAACACATCTGGAATTCACTTATTTTCACCACCTCTGTTGATGGGAGAATAATGGCCCCCCAAAGACGTCCACGATCTAATCTCCAAAGCCTATGAATGTCGCTTTACCTGGCAACAGGGACTGTGCAGATGTGAGTAAATTAAAGGCCTCAGATAGGAGATTGTCCTCGTTTATCTGGGTGACCTAATGACTTGAGTTCTTAGGGGAAGAGAAAGGCAGAAAGATGGATCAGAGAGAGAGAGAACGTGAGAAGAGCTCAACTGCTATCGCTAGCTCTGAAGATGAAGAAAAGAAGTTCTGAGCCAAGGAGTATGGCAGCCTCTTGAAATTGGGAACAGCTCTCCTCTTACTGCCTGTGAGGAAACGAGGACCTTGGTCCTGTAGCCACACGGAGCTGAATTTTTGAAAACACAGCTGAACAGGAAACAGGTTCTTCCCTAGAGCTCCCAACAGGACTGCAGGCCTGCCAACACCTTGCCTTTAGCATCATGAGACTGTTCCGGAATTCTGGCCTGCAGAACTGGAAGGTCATAAATTACTGTTGCTTTAAGGCATTGGGTTTGTGGTAACTTTTCACAGCAGCAGTAGAAAATGAATATGACCTCCATCACTATCACCTGGTCAAAGGCACCATCCTCTCTCGCTGGCAAGGGCCTCTCAATTGCTTCTTCTCCACAGAATAGCCAAAGTGGTATTTTAAAGTATAAACCAGGACATCCCATTCTCCTGCTCTGAAACCTCTAAAAGCTTCTCAACACATTTAGAGAAAATCCATTTTTTTTTTATCATGGCCCATAAGTTCCTACACATCTGATGTGAGGTAACTTTATGATTTTGAAATCTTCCATGTTCCTTCTTTCTCATTTTGCTCCAACCACAATGGTCTTCTTGCAATTTCTATAATACACCAAGTGCATTCCTGCCTCAGAGTTTATATTCTTGCTGTGACCTTTTGTGTATTTCTGACTTGAATAGCTCCTGGTATATAGTAAGGGTTTGATATATTTTTATTGATGGACTAAAGGGCAGAATGTTGGCTACAATATCTGAGTCTATGATTCCATGAGCCCACCCCTCCCACAGCTCAGGTGCTTGGCAAGGGAGTGCAAAAAACTCTCAATTTTCTACATGATTCATTCTTTATTGAACAGATAAACATATCAGTGGGGTCACTGGGCAAAGGATCTCCACAGAGCTACGGAGGGCAGTGGTCCTGGGTTGGGCTGGCACACTGTGCACATCCCAACACAGCAGAATCAGAGTTCAAGGGGCAAGCCAAATGGGGAAGCATCTGATGGGGCTGGTTGGCTGCTGTCTCGGCCCAGAGGTGCGAGAGGTATGGTATTTTGCTTGCTCCTTTGGTTTTATGCTGAACCCACATAGTTTTTGAATATCATGATGACTGGAGAAAGGTTTTTCCTTCCCTCCATTTACAAAATGAGCTGGTACCATGCCTGCAGGTTAGGTCACTGAGCACGACCTTACAATTAAGTCAAGCATCTAACGTCTCTCATTTCTGATGACATTGCCGAAGCGCTGAGACCTCAGGGCATGTGTTTTTTTAAAAAAATACATATTCACAGAACAGCTCCTTCATCTGAGAAAGAAGTTCCAGCAGGTGCATCCTTGGTCTTCACGAACTGCAGGACTCATCCTTCTCCCTGTCCACTTCCAGCCACTCTTGCTTAAAGGCTCAGTTGGCACAGCAGGACTCAGGCTTCTGTAGACTGCCTCGTTTCCATCACAAGTTTTCTTGTAGTTTTTATCAAACATTTTTTCTACAATTGCAAAATAGAAATTTACATTTATTTATATATTTTAAAAATAGTTAATTTGTCTTTTCAAGTTCAATTTGTCTCTGTCAAGTTCCTCTGCTGACACCTTCCTCGACGAATTAGCACCTTGCAGTGCATGCTGTCTTCAGTATTTCTATCTGTAGCAATCGACAGCTTAGGGGTCACACAGAGCTGTGCAGGAGACAGGCCTTGTGATGAATATTGACATGTGATAATATTTACTGGAGCTTACTAGGTGCCAGGCTCTGTGCTAAGGACAGTAATTTGAATGTACAGTCCCTCCTCCTTTCTCTTTTCACTTCTGTCCAGTTTCTATTCCCAACACAGCAAGGAATCAGCTCATGTCAAGGTCACCAGTGATGGCCATCCTTGCACTAGCCACCTGTCGGTCAGCAGTTCTTGATCTGCCTCCTCACTCCCTCAGCTGCTGGAGTACCTACTGACCCCCTGAAGATCCCCATCAAACCAAGAGATGCGACTGAATCTTCCAGATAAGCAAAACTTGGCCCTCTAGACCCAGCAATTGCACTTCTGGGGACTTATTCAAAGGAAATCAAAACAATAATTTGTAAAGATCTATGCACCGCAATATTCACAATAAAGATCTATGCAGCATAATTCACAATAGCCAAGATATGGAAGCAACCTAGATGCCCATCAACAGACGATCGGATAAAGAAATTATGGTTCCTATATACAATGGAATATTACTCAGCCACTAAAAAAATGAAACTCTGCCATTTGCAAGGACATGGATGGACCTAGAGGTTATTGTGCTGAGTGAAATAAGTCAGAGAGAAGAACATAAATACCACATGATTTCACTTATATGTGGTATCTAAAGAACAAAAAGAACAAACTAATAAAAAACGGACTCACAAATGTAGTGAACAATTTGGTGATGGATAGAGGGAGGGGGTTTGGGAGGCTGGGAGAATGGGGTGAAGGGTTAAAGAAGTACAAATTAGTAGTTGATGGATGGTCATGGGGATGGGGAGCATGGCAGTGGGAATGCAGTTAGAATTCATGTGATGGCTGGGTGGAGGGCCAGAGGAGGGAGGGAGCAATAGGGGGGGATTGTTTTATGAGCATTATAAATGTCTAACCAATTTACTGTATACTTGAAACTAATTTAAATAAATTAGTTTAAAAAATTAAACATAGAATGTGTAAGGAATCTTTCTCTTTCCCACTACAGCGCTCCACTTCACAGGCAATGTCGTTTACTAGTTTCTGGTATGTTCTTCCAGAAGTTTGTACACATACAGGCAATTCAAGAGCATGCTCTCCTCTCATCTTTAAAACAAATCATAGCGTTCTCTAGGCCCTGCTTTGCACCTTGCTTTTTTCACTTGTTTATTTATCTTGGAAAACTTTCCATGTGCTTTCATAGAGAGCAGCTTGATTCATTTCTACAGCTGCAAAATTTTCCATCGTACGCTTGCAGTGATAATCTATTTAGCTAGTCCTCTCATAATGCCCATTTCACTGGCTTCTAATATTTTGCTGTTATAAACAATGCCGCAACCAACAACTTTATACATACGTAATTTCATGTGTTTGTGATGAAATATGTAGGGTATATTCCACAAAGGTGAAATAGCGTAATCTTAAATACAGGTAGTTTTTTTTTTTTTAATTGATTTTATTGTGGTAAAATACACATAAAATTGCCATTATAATAATTTTTAAGCAGCGTGAAATGCAGTGACACTACGCACATTCACACTTAGTGCAAATACCACCAGTGGGACTGCCAGATCATACAGTAATTTAATTTTCTGAGGAACCACCATACCATTTCTGCAGATGCTATACCAGTTTACGTTCCCAACAACAGTGCACAAGGGTTCCGATTTCTCTACATCCTCAGCAATATTTGTTATTTTCTAGTTTTTTTTCTAAATAGCCATCTTAATGGATGTAAAGTGGTATTTCACTGAGATTTTGATTTGCATTTCTCTAATGATTAATGATATTGAGCATGTTTTCTTGTGTTTACTGGATATTTGTATATCTTTTTTGGAGAAATGTCTATCCAAGTTCTTTGTTCATTTTTAAATTGAGTTCTTTGCTTGTTTGTTGCTGAGTTTTTTTAATTTAAAAATATTAATTTTAATTTTAAAAATATTAAACAATTTTAATTATAGTTGGCATGCAATAATATGTTAGTTTCAGGTGTACAACATAGTGATTAGGCATTTATATACTTACGAAGTGATCATCGGTAAGTCTAGTACCCATCTGACACCATACATAGTAATTACAATATTATTGACTATATTTCTTAAACTCTACATTCCCATGAGTATTTTGTAACTACCACTTTGTACTTCTTAATAACTTTCTCTTCTTTTTACCCACTCCCAACTGCCTTCCAATTGACAACCCTCAAAATTTTTTACGTATCCACGAGTTTGTTTATTTTGTTCTCTAGATTCCACATGTACGTGAAATCATATGGCATATGTCCTTTTCTGTCTGACTTACTCCACTTGGCACAGTACCCTCTAGGTCCATCCATGTGGTTGCAGACGTCATGATTTCATCCTTTTTTATGGCTGAGTAATTTTCCACTGTATATATGTACCACCTCTTCTTTATCCATTCATCCATTGATGGACACCCAGGATGTCTTCATATCTTGGCTTCTGTAAGTAATGCTGCAGTGAACCTATGAATGTGAATTTTGGTACACTTGATATTTATTTTTATTTTTATTTATTTTTATTATTTTTTTAGGTGAGGCAACCCTTGGTTGACCTCACAGACTGCAAGGACCTTGACAGCTTACAATCCCTTTGTATGTATGTATGTATGTATGTATGTATGTATGTATGTATGTATGTTTTTTATGCCTATAGCACCTGGTCTTCCTAGGTGGTCTCCCTACTAACTAGGCCTGACACTGCTTAGCTGCCGAGATCAGACAGGATCAGGCTGGTTCAGGGTAGCATGGCCGTAGATTCCTAACTTTTTTTGATTCATTTTCTTGTTGCTGTTCTATTTGGGTGTTTTCTGTTGCCTTATCTTCTAAATCATTGATTCTATCCCCTCCTTCATCTAATGTACTGTTGATTTCCTCTGATACATTTTTTATGTCAATAATTATATCCTTCATTTTTGATTACATCTTAAATATTTTCTGTGTCCATTTTTTATGTTTTCTATCTCTCTGTTAAAGTTCTCACTAAGTTCATCTACTTTTTCCCTAAGTTCACCAATCATCCTTATAACCACCAGTGTTTTGAATTCTGCCTCTGGTAGATTGCTTGTCTCCATTTGTTTAATTTTCTTTCAGGAACTTTGTTCTGTTCCTTCATTTAGGACATGTTTCTTTGTCTCCTCATTTTGGCTGCCTATTTGTGTTTGTTGTTGTCTCCCATTGTTAGTAGAGTAGCCTTATGTAGTAAGTGTCCTGTGGGGCCCAAGCAATGCAGTTTTCCCTGGTCACCTGAGTCAGGTATTCTAGGTGTATCATTTTATGAGTTGTGTGTGCCCTCCTGTTGTAGCTGAGCCTTGGTTGCTGTTTGCACGTCAGTGGGAGGGATTGACCTTGAGCTGATTGATTGTGAGGTCTGGCCGGTGAGGGCTGACCCTATGGAGCAAGATCCATTTTAGCAGGGCTCTGGTGCTGGTCCAGTATGCCCTTTGGATGTATTCTCTGATACAGCCCCAGGAGATGCTCTAGTTTTGTTGGAGCTGGCCATCCAATATTCAGGCCCCAGGGCCTCCTGGGAGGGGCCCTGCCCCATGCCTAGTTCATCATAGCCTGTGCCCTGCTCAGATCTACCTAGCAAGAGCCATCATCAATCCATAGGTGAGTGCCACCCATGCTGGGCTTAGAGGTACCTGGAGGGGCCAAGCCACAAATGAAGGCCAGCTGCTGCTAGTACCAGGCTGGGGCTACTCAGCAACAGGAACATGGCACATCAAGGCCAGCTATGGCTGGGTTAGTGTTTCTGAACCTTTGAGAGATTTTAGGAAAATTCGTAGTTTGAGCCAAGACATTTCGTTTGTATGGAAAAGCCTCTGGAAGTGGCTTGGGTGGGCCCACCTGTTGGGAGGGGCAGGGCCTCAGGGAATCACCTGGGCAGGGTGAAGCACATTAACTATGTTGATGGAGATTCAGATATGGTGTCCACCTGGGTCTGCAAGCTGAGTGGTGGAGGGCTCCGCAAAGAAACATTGGATTCTGCCAGTACTTCTGTCTGGGAGAGTGCTGTCCCTCCAGCCCTCACCCTGACACCAGACAACTAAATGTCTCCCTGTGTATCCCTCCCTGGTGCCTTTCAAGCATCTGCCTCAGCCCTGGAGCTCAGAGCGAGTGAGTCCATTGGCGGTAAGTCCATGTGTCTTGCTTCAGATTTTCTACTACTCTGAAATATGAGGTGTCGGCCTTGGTTCAAATATCCAGATCTTGCTATTATGGAACCAAACTTTCCATCTTCTTGGTGTAAGATTTTCAGTGCATTTATTGAATTAACATTTAATAAGAACCTGTTCTTGGCAGGCACTCTTTTGTCGATGAAACAAAAGTGAATTAGAAATCATCCTTGTCTTTACAGAACTTGCAGCTGAATAAATGAGCGATCCTAACAGAGTGAGGAAGAGCTGTGTGTTGTGGGGAGCACAGGGGGTTGTCTTGGGCATAACTTCAGTCGGGAATATCTTGGGCTCTGATGCATGAATTAGAGGTCTCAGAGAAATGTTACCCTATCAGAATCATAAATTAGAACCAGAACAAAGGCCATTCTCAATATCTCCACCTCAAAGTCATCATCTTTCCATAGACTCTTCAGTTACAAAATGGTACAGAAAGTGTGACATGAACTCAGCCAAGTGAATACCGCTAGAGACTAGTCAATCTAATATTTTTGAACACCTACTATGTGCCAAATACTGTGGTAAGACAGGGTCAGAAAATGCTCCTTTGATCTTTTCATGTTAGCCCCACAGTAATGTCGTGTCCTAGGGCAGAATTAACAAAAATATAGCATATGGCACCGACGGCAGCCTTTTCCCACTTAGCCTGGTAGTTTTTACCCTCAGCTACCAGTCAATAGGAGTTGGCATTTGAGATAAAAGCCTTTGTTGGTTGTTGAAGGTCTCTATGTATAAGAAATTTTGGGGGTCTCAGTGTCTGCTACTTGGAGGAGTGGGCTAGACAGAGTCAAATCAGAGAGCCTGATGCCCTCTGATCCTGGGTACTGGTGATCAAGGTTGCCACTTCTTCAGTTTTTCTTTCTAAATTTATTATTTCTTTTTCATATTGTGTTTGAAGAGTGAAAGTGTCAATGTGCTTGCCCTTGAAAAGAAATGATTCTTATAGGCTTTGCTTTGGTTGACATGTTCACACATTTGTTTGCGCCCTTGGTCTTGACATCCCCAGCTCTTGCTGTCGTGCTGGGGGCTCAGAGAATGTTAGCTGGAGGAATGACTGAATTTACAGGAAGCCTGAGTTTTGAGCCTACCCATTTGGTTAAATAAAATCCGGGTGGGCTAGAGGCCAATGACCAAATAACAAATGCCTGAGCAAGAGGAAAAACACTCAGATAGGGTTGCTAATTGAAATCTACTCATGTATTCATTCACTCATTCATTAAGCACAAGTTGGTCCCAGGTACTTAGGGGTGAAAAAGACCATGATTCCCAGCCCCATAAAACTTAAAGTCTAGTTGGGGAGAAATATCATACACAAATAAATACATGACTGTAAGCTGATAAGTACTTGGAAAGAAAGTGCAAGAAGGACTCAGGTTAGATTGGGTTTGAGGATTGGCTGGTTTTGAAGTAGGCTTGATGGGATTTACAGTCAGCTGCTCACCTTATAGTCCCATACATCCCCAGTGGAAAGGACCAAGGAGCGTGGTGCTTAGCTGCTCTTGTGGCCTTAGAAATTCTGCTCTCCTTCACATTTCCATGCTCTGTCACCTGACACGCTCTCTGGGAGTGGAGTGTGGTTTCTCACATCATTAAAATTTCAGCTGCTGAGACTTCTGTTCCAAAGGGGCAATAAACTAAATATTTAAGAGAGTCCAGGATTAAAATGGACAGATGGACCCAGAGAAATCTCCCACT
The DNA here is from genome assembly GCA_030015415.1 of Cynopterus sphinx. Taxonomy (NCBI): domain Eukaryota; kingdom Metazoa; phylum Chordata; class Mammalia; order Chiroptera; family Pteropodidae; genus Cynopterus; species Cynopterus sphinx. The sequence continues at coordinate 2,876,421 of CM057380.1, read as the reverse complement.
TTGTAATTATAAAAATTAGCATAGTTTCCACTTCATAAAAATCCACACTTAGAGGTTTTATTGGTTTTCACTTTTTGGTGGCTTAACAAAATCTGAGCCCTCAGAGTTTGGATTTTCAAAAATTCCATAAAAAGAGTGACTTCATTTTGTTCTGTTTAAAGCATTGATTTCTTTTCTCTATTTTATGAAATTATGGGCCAGATTCCAAATCTTGATAAGACTTTGAAATGCTTATTCTATTTGATTGGGCCTTTTAAAAAAAAAATGTTCTCTCACTCTGCAAAATATAGAATTCGAACTCTAAAATAAAAATTCTAAAAATAAACCCTAAAGAAAAGTTAGAGCCTGTTTCCTCTTTACTAACACACCCTAACAAGTATTTTAGTTATCTCTGGCATAAGACAAAGGAGCCAATAAAGATATTATAAGAAATAAAATGTTTAAGAATTAATTGTTAGTAATTTCCTCTTCCTGTGACCATATGTCGATTTCAAAGAAGATAATATTCAGTGAATTTTTTCATTCGCTTTTGTATAATCAAATCTGCCTGTTTTCTACTTTGCCCCCCTGATATCTGACATTTGCGGCCCACGCATTGTCTCATTGGCTTTGGACAGTGTTTCTCAAATGTTCCCCTCAGCGTCGTCTTTGAAGCAGGGACAGAAGATGTGTGTCCCCAGGTTATGGGGGATAACCCAGATGGCTCACCAAAAGTTCAAAATGTTTGCATAGATCTCATATTTTAGTTTTGCATTTTGTTTATGCTTTGCCTTCTTATCATTGTCCTACTTGTTCTAATATAAAAGTGTCTATTTTCCCCAAATATTTAACACTAAAGCTTTGGGGTGCTGAATTAAGCACATGAACCTTACATTTGTGTATCTGAGGAACATGGGGGTACTTGGCCCAGATGGCCTGCGATGTCAGTGGACAAGGGCCAGAGGCTGACCTTCTCTTGTCACCTTAGGAGGATAGCAACCTGTTGCTCTGATTTTGGATGCAGTTCTAGTCCCACTTCTTCCCCCCGTGGCTCCTCACTTGTGTGTCTACATAAACCAGCAGATGACTGAAGAAAGGGGTGCCATGGTGTCTGAGCCCAGACAGGACACCCTGTCTGGACCAGTAGCGAGTATCTGCTTTCTCAGACGAGGCACCAAATGCAGCCTTTGTCATTTCCTTCTGCATTTCCAATGTCATCTCCTTCCTGAGGCTTCCTTTGTGCCCCCAGCTAGAGACCTCCCCCTCCTTCAAATCTACATGGCAAGTGCAAAACAAAAAGAAGAGACAGTATTAGGTGAAAGATGATAGAATTAGAAAATCCATCAAATTTCGCAATTATCACTATAACTGAATCAGGTGAAATCACGGGTGAAAAGTTGTTGAGGAACAGGACAGTCACACAGCCTCAGACTGACACTCCCTCGATGGTTTATTAATTATGAGGAGAAACTTCCCTTCCCAGCCCTGTCATCTGTCAACATCAGGGTTACAGGAAAGCTGACATCATGGGCTCTTGCTCTGATGCAAAGGGAAGGGCATCAAATATTTAGCCATCTGGACCAAAGTGTTTAACCTAAATCAGACAACGAGGACACAATCGGACAAATTCAAACTGTAGGACATTCTGCAAAACAAATGGCCTGGACTCTTAAATACGTTACAAATGAAAAAAAAAAGAAAGAAAAAAGAAAACGTAGGTATAGAATCTGTTCTAGGTTAAAAAAAGACTAAGGAGATTGATAATTAAATGTAATGCATAATCCACGAGAGGGTCTTGGGTGACTGGGACATTCGAATGTGGACCGTGTATGTGATAATACTGCTTATCAAAGTTAAGTGTCTTGGGTGCGGCAACGATGTTCAAGTTGTGTAGAAAAATATCCTCTTTCTTAGGAGGAACATTTGGAGATGAAATGTTATAATGACATCAGCTTACTTCAACTTACTTTCAAATGACAGAGGGGGAGAGAAAGATAGAAATAGAGGAGGAGAGAGTGAAAGGGAGAGAGAGAGAATGGAGAAAGCAGTAAATGTGGGAAATGTTATCAATTAGAGAACTGCGGTCAAGGGTACATAGATGTTTGTTGTGGTATTTGACTTTTTTTAAGGTTTAAAAAATTTTAAACCTTTGCAGAAAGAAAAATCCACATATCTATCTATAACTCCCATTTGGCAATTTTGCTCTTGTATTTCAGTTGTTCTTTGCGGGTCCTCTACTGTCACTAATGAGATGATGGCTTTTCTAGGATGAGGTCCTATCTCCTACATTCTACAAACACCCACAGAGGCTAATTTATGGCTTTTCACATCACACTATCTGTATTCACTGAATATCACTTGCGTGGGCGCTGAGCTGTAATACCTTGTACACTGAGCAAATGAGCCTCCCCTTCACCCTTCCCGGGGTCTCTCTCGGCTGTAAAGGGTACGTGTGTTAACCTTCGGGAGCCATGGGAAGTGTGTGAGTCTCTCCAGTCTGTATGCCCCACAGAGGACACTGAACTTCTGGACCTGGAAATCCCAACCTACGGACCATGCTTTGTTTTCATTTTCGTTTCTTCATTTTGATGCTCTGATTCTCCTCAGGGGCTCATGTGCACAGGTCCATTGGAATCTGTTCCCCTTCTTTCTGACCAAAGAGTGTCTTTGACAACAGTGGGTGGCACTGTCTCTCCCTTCACCTTTGCAAAGCTTCCTCCTCACCTCTTCCTTCTGTTTAGAATGTGCCTTTGTGTCCAGGAGAGGAGCTAAACACTGCCTACATCAGAGACTTCCAGATGAAAAAAAATAATTTTTTCCCTATGTGTAAGTCAGGTCTTAATTTGTTTATGGGGTCAATGGCCTCCCAGTGTGTTGCACATCCAGCATGGCTACCTGGGAACATTAAGGTCTGAAGAGTTGAAGGCCTTTGACCCCTTCTCTCCTTTCCATCCTCAGTGGCTGGCTCGCTCTTTTCAACAGAGTTGCCAGTTCAATTTTCCTTCCAAAAAAAAAAAAAAGGAAAGAAAGGAATAAATGCCTGTTCTGGAAGAAAGTGGGAGATGACCTCAAAAGGAGGTTTGGGGGGAAAATGACAAGGTATAAATTAACCAAGAAGAGCAGTAGAAGGGCCTTGTTCTCCCTTGGGGACCTCTGCAGCATGATAACTACAAGGTCATGGAAACGAGGGTCCCCCTGTTTTCACACTTGGGGAGCATCGTCGTTGAGCTATAGCAATTTTGCGAGCAAGGAGGAAGATCCATCTTGCGCCCAGTGCACCAACAGCTCCCTGTTCTGTCGGGGGTAGGTATCTTTTCTCCTGAGGCTGTTTGTAACATGGCCCTTAACCCTCAGCCTGGCAAACAGGTGTGGGCATGGCTGCCCCCCATCCAAGCTTCCTGAGGCCAGAAGGGAAGAACGGGGAGCAGAGGTATGCTTTTATCATCCCCCTTTTCTAAACGGCAAGAAATAATTATCGAGGCCTTTTGTGAACACATTAATTCCCTTGTCTGATTCGAGATTGAAATTCGTTAACTGATAATTAATGTCTTTTTTTACCTTTTAATTAAAAGTTAACTGTCAGTGGAAAATGCCAAGAAACGTTCTCATGCTTTGCACCCAAGCGCTTAATTCTCTCCGTGCCTTCCTGACCACCAGCCAGTTGGAGGGCCAGAGGTAGGTGTTTGTAGGCAAGTGACAGGTTAGGGACGTGGGGAGCTTAAAATACAAGTTACTTTTTTTTATGCAAAAGATGTGGCTGAAATAATTAAAAATGAAAACCATCTCCAGGCCCACCACCCCTTCAGCTACCAGTTCCAGTCCCACTTTCTCCTCGCTGGGGACGAGGGGGAGGCTGTTGTTACATCTTCCTACGGATGACTGGAGAGCCATCTTAGATAACAGCTTTCTCTAGTACCTTCTGTAAACAGGACAGATGGCCACCACGCTCTAGGACTCCGTGGGGATGGTACCGTCGTTTTGCCCTTCCAATTGTCATGAGCCGTCACAGATGGCATTTAACTAGAATTTCCCCAAAGCCTCCTTTCTTCCGGCCATTGTTTGTGCCTTCGTTAATGGCGAGAGCTGTATTCTGTCCAAGGCTGGGGGGACAGGACACAGTGTTCTTACCTGGAAATTGTTTTTTTAATTGTATTTTGCACAATCCAAGTTTAATTCACATTATGTAGAGTTCATGCTTTTATTTTGTCACGTGCCAGGCACCATGTTAAAGCCCTGCAGACGCTTAACTGTTCGACCTACAAAACCAGACGTTTCCTATTGTTGGACCTAATACCCGATTTTCTTAATCCTCACAAAAAGTCCCAGGGGGAAGGTATTTAATTCATTCTTTGCAGGGTATTTGCTTTGCAAGGCTGCGGGACTCCTCTGTCTTGTGCTCAAAGCTTGGGCTATTTCACTCCTTGTTTTGGGGCTGGGGCGCCACACCTGTGCGTTTCAAAAAGTTTGAACTGAGATGTAGTGCTTTTAGGCAAGATGCAGTGCTGTGCTTGGAGGAGGTGCTCATGACAAAATGGACTGGTTCAGTGTCACCATGATGGGGAAAGGGGTGCTTTTGGCATTTACTGGGTGGACCAGGGAGTCTAGGTCTCCTGCAGGGTGCAAGGCGGTCCTGACGGATGGTCAATCATTCCGCTCCAAGCTCCAAATGCCAATCCCTTTATCTTTAGACACATGACCCGAACGAACCCCAGGTTTCTTCAGATGTTAGAATCTGCACCTGCAAAGGGGGGAGTTTCTGTCGGCGAGGAGCTGACGGGCTGTCTGACTTGCCCCCTTCTGAGGACATGCTGGCCCTGCCAGGCTCAGGAATGGCTCCTGGGGCCGTGATTCTGTGATGGGACCATATTTCCTGGTCATAGTCAGTCCACCCAGGGCTGGGCACCTAGCCAAGCCAGGTTCATTTCTGGGAAATCTGACCATACGTGTGCAGAGACCTCCCGTGGTAGGAGCTGCACTTGAGAGCTTGGGTTTGTGGGGGTCATTCTCCATCCACATAAGCACTGAGTAGCCATGAAGGCCAGTTTGCCAAGAAACTGTGGAAGCCAATCATCAATGCTACCTGGTTTTTAAGGGGTCTCCAGGCCCCAAGTCCAGCCTCCCTGGTCAAGCACTGGGCCTTGCATCCTCGGGTCCAGGAGGCAGCTTGCCCTCCCACATTCAGTCCTTCTTGTTGGCCTAAGCCAGTGCGAAATAGTTGCTGTTTTTGGAAACTGAAATAAGCTTAAACGGGAGAAGGTGGTCTGCTCCAGCTTTGCACACAGGCGGTAGGGTGTGAAAGGAGAGCCGTGCTTCAGACTACCTCTTCCGAAAGTAAAGTCAAACTTCATGCAAATGTGAAGAGGATCATCTTTGTTTGACGCCACAGGAGGTTAATATTTTTAGAGCAGAAAAACGTAGCTTTCATTGTTTAAGTGTATTTCCCATCATTAACAAGGCAAATCACCTGTGAAACCAAAAGGTGTTATTAATTAAAACAATTTCCAAAGGAAAATTTTCTGGTTTCCCACCTTAGTAATACCTATTTCTCCCCTCGAATTTCTTCTTTGAAAAGAGTCTCATTTGTCTGGAAATGTATCCAAGATTCATCTATTTATCGTGCAGCTAATTTTAATAAAACATAAATGTACTATAATTGAACTAAGTAAGAACATGAGTGCTTTTCATTTAAATAACTATTACCCATGGAAGCTTTTCACCCTGTGGATTTTTCACGGACAAGAAGAGGAGCTATTTTTCTTACATTTGGATCAGCACAGCTTGAGAATTCCAACTTAATTCTCTTCAAAGTTTTATCTTGAAAAAAGTCACTGAACTACTTGGAAGTAATACTTATTATCTCGACTAATAGAATTACGTGGGAAAAAATTCCATCCTCAGATGTCGAAAGGAAAGGTGACAGCAGTAGACATCTGTGCCAGTTTTCTTTTCTTTTTGAAATTATAATATTAGATCTCATCATTATGAAAAAAGAATACACTTAATTTATCCGAAAAAAAAAAATGATTGTGCCTGTTACACAATGAGAGATTCTCAGCTCATCAGACACTCAGAGAAATTCTTCGGCAGAGGAGAATTTTCAGAAGCTTTTTTGCTGGAGTCGACTTTGAAGGTGAATCATCGACATCCTAGTAACGTCTAGTGTTTTTTGGAACTGTCACCACCGAGCTCCTGCAGAGGCCCCAGCTTTTGCCCAGGCCTCCATCTGGATTATTCATGTTTGAATCCGCTTCATTCATTTTCCTGCATACCTCCGGGGTGTGTGAGCGAGAGAGGAGCCTGCAGAGGAGAGGCGAGATTTCTCATGGTCCAAAGCTCACGATGGCTGTGTGAGAGAGAGAGATGGAGAGAGAGAGATGGAGGAGGGGAGGAAGAGACAGAGAGTTTGAAGGCTGGGAAGTGGGTGGGGAGCTCTTTTATTTCTGAGCTGTGGCATGTGGGCCGTGTGGTCAGCAGAATATTGATTTCTGAAAACACGTCCGCATCCTAATTCCTGGGACATGTGACTATGTCACCTTACGTGGCAAAAGGGGCTTTGCAGATATGATTAGGTTAGCAATTTCGATATGGGGATTACCCAATGGCCCAGTGTCACCAGAAGCTCCTTAAAGATAGAAAAGGGAAGCAGGAGGGTCAGAGAAGACGTGACAGTAAGGGCAGTGGCTGGAGTGATGCCAGGCCATGAGCCGAGCAATGAGGCACTTGTGGTTCCCCACCCCTCAGCTGCTTAATTAGGGAATTAGATTTTTCTGAACACTTTTAGTTCACTGAATTTAATGGCCTGAAATGTTCTTCCTAATCTGACGATATTGGTAATAAGGTCTTCAGCAGGATTTAGTGTTTGCCATTATCGAAGGCAAGTATTTGTAATACACGGAATGAACTTATTACTTTTCATGCTAATGTTTTGCAGTCTGGGGATAACCAAAATGACACAAACCTTCTGCAGATGCATTTTGGACCCCATTTTTGCTTTTGTTTTGAGAGATGTCAGCACAGTCTCCCAGCATCCTGGTTGGCGTTTGAATTAGGCCCAACTAGGGGTAACGGCATAGCATGACTCACCTAAATGCTGAGCAAGTAGCACAGCAGAGGGAGCCTCTGGGATGTCATGTGGCTGTTTACTTTCTGTCTAACTTTCTCCAGCCCCGCCCCTGACACACACACACACACACACACACACACACACACACACACACACACACACACACACACATACATGCACCCCTATACCCCTATCCCTCCCAAGTCTTTGCCCTGTTCGTTTGCCTCGTATAACCCCTAGTACACAGAAGAGCCTCTTATTCTTAAGTTATAAGAGAGAACACAGACAGTGGTGTACCCCAGTTAATACACCCAAGAAGAAAAAGCACAACCAAACATTAAAATTTTATCGGCCTATAAACTATTCTTCTTGAGGAGAAAATGGTTGGATTATTTAATCTGGAGCGTTAGAAGTTAATAGTGAGGGAGGACCTCACTCAAGTTGCTGAAGGTCAGACCTCTGAGGAGGGGGTGCGGCTAGGCTGGGGCAGGTTTCTCTGGCGGGGGAGTGTGATGAGGCTGGTTCCACAAATACTGAAAAAACCCACAAACTAGATCTAGTAGGAGGAACTGCGGATGATGAGATGGAGAAGTGAATGGGAAGCAAGAAGGAAACAGGAAGCAGCAGGAAGGGAACCAAGGAAACGCGCCTCGCCTTCCTCCTGCAGCCTCAACAGGGTCCCCATCGTGCTTCCTCTTGGCTGATTCTGGAAGAGGGAATCTGTCCAAGCCGAGGTGGGGTTTGCAGACTCCCAGAGCAATGGAGTAGGAGGGAGATTCTACCCATTTCATCACCTTTGTGATTAGTTTCTACCCAATGAATGGCTTCCCGCTTTTATCTAACACCTATCTATCTATCTATCTATCTATCTATCTATCTATCTATCTATCTATCTATCTATCTATCTATCTATCTATCATCTATCTATCTATCATCTATCTATCTATCATCTATCTATCTATCATCTATCTATCTATCATCTATCTATCATCTATCTATCAATCTATCTATCTATCTATCTATCTATCATCTATCATCTATCTTTCTTTTTTATTCATTCATTCATTCATTCATTCATTCATTTATTTAATTTTTTATGCTTGGGAGGTGTTAGATGCCAGACCTTATAAATGTTGTATTTTGGGGTGCTAGATCCTATTGTATTCCTTTAAAGGGAGTTGGATTGTTTTTCTGGCATGTGATTATGTGACCATGGATCAGTTGAAGTTCTTTTGTGGCTCGCCATTAGGGTTTGCTGTAGGGAGACAGAACAGCCTCTATCCTGGGGCTAATTTTGCCACACTGCTAAGCCATGGTCTGACGGCGCCTCTACCTCGTGCCTGTGTATTTTGAGGTCACTCCATGTTGACTGGTGGGACCAGAAATGATTTTCTGTTCTAGGGGACCCCCAGGAAGTACTCAGGGGTGCATCCCCAGGATTGGGACATTTCTCTGCTTTCGCTTCAGGGAGTATATTTAGCATAAATCTATATTTGGTCCAAGATGCAAAACCCTCCGCAAGCCTGTGACGGCAGCAGCTCCTCTCTGCTGCTCAGTCTTGTGAACCTTGGTCTCCCTGGCAGCCCCTGGTAAAGGCAAAGCCCTCGTCGTGTTGTCCACACCTGCATGGCACATTGGCTCCAGCCCTCTGGCATACCTCGTTTGACGCCCAAGGCGATGTCATGTGAGATCCTGAATCAGTGGGCCAAACGTTTTAAGTCTCCCCAACGTTGAGGCGCTGAAATTGGATAGATGAAAAGCCCATGGGCAAGAAACTCACACCTGGATGAGTGCCAATTCCAGCGAAGGCGAATTCCCATCTCTGCCAGGGTGTAAGGGGCTCACAATGCCAAGTTGTGGCCAGAGGGTTGGCTGACCTTTCCGAGGGGTGGTATCATATCAGGGCTCACATCTCTGGCCCTCCTTCCTTGTAACGGAGGAGGAAGACACGTTCGACAGGTTGATACCAGGTGCCACATCTGTGCGGCCACACTGAGTGCCTCTATGGGAGATTCCACATCTGGCACAGCGGTTGCAGGTGGGGCTGTGATTTGCTTTGTACCACTCTGCTGATGTCCTCGGGGTCTGACAGGCTTTCGTAGAGACCGATTGGTGAATTAAATGAAGACAACGTGGGGACCATCGCCCCAGCGTCCTTTACTTCTTGAAGGTGGGGCATAAGTCTGCTATTCCCTTAAAATGTCACCTTGCTTTTCATCATCATTCAGGCCGAGGTGGGGACCATTTCAGTGCTTCTCCTTGGCTCTCCCCAGCATGGCCACAGGCCATGGTTCCAATGTGCAGAGTCTGCAGCTGCCAAACGCACCTATTTCCAGCGGACCCGCCTGTGCCAGGACCCATTCATGCTTACCTCTCACAGGCCCCCCCAACAGGGAGGTGGGTGCTTTGAGTTCACGATTCCCATTTGGACCACGTATTTTATTATCTTCTAGATTTCGGGGTGTTATTTTTGTTGTACCATTACTCAAGTAAATGGTCACAGGTCCTTTTGAAGAATAACTGGGAAAGTTAATACTACACACAGTGACCATGATGTTTGTAGGTTCTTTTTCCTGGGGACCTGTTTCTCTTTTTAAGTCGATTACGTCTGAGTCAGAAAACAGGCTCAGATGGAAAACTGGGCAAGGAATCTTGTCTTTTCATGGTGATGGCTGCTCTCAGGCTCTTGATTTATCTATCTTTGATTTTTGTACAGATTTGCATAGATCCTTGTATAGAAATGTTTGTATGTATTAGAGTTTCTCAGCCTCGGTGCTTTTGACATTTTGTGCCAGATGATTCTTTGTCATGGGAGACCGTCCAGAACGTTGTAGAAAACTTAGCAGCATCCCTGGTCTCTCCACACAGCACATCAGTAAGACTCTGCTCCCACCCCAGGTTGAGACAATAAAAAAATATCTCTTCCCACTTGTGACACCAAAGATGTATCCAGACATTGCCAGGGTTTCCTAGTTGGGGGGTGATCCACCTGCTCCTCCTACAGAACCACCAGCGTAGTCTGAGCAATGCCCTGCTGACTGCCCCCTCTGGCCTCCATAGGAGCTGTGTCCTATTTTTAACATCTATCCACATGACGCTCAGCAAGTCAAGCCCACTGCCCACCCTCAGGCCTTCACTCATTATAATGACTGTGTCCACCTTGTTTTTGCTGGTTGAGTGTTGCCACTCGGCTTCTGTTATTCCCATTATTATTGGGAAGCCTGTATTGGCTTCCCCTACCACCAGTCTTCACCTGATGGGGAGAGAGACCATAAGATGTTCGGAGGTGCGGGGGGAGCCCTTCTCACCAGCACTGTCCTTGTTGCTTTGGTGGAGGACATGCCCTCGTCGCGTTATTTAGGCTTCTATGGCCTATTCCACCCCTGGTACGGTTGTCAGGTCTTCTGTGGAAGGTGACTCAGGGGTGCAAGTTAAAATGCGGGGTGAACTGGGGCAGAGGGTGCCCCGTCATCACACCCACGAGGGAGCAAAGGGGCAGGGCGGGGCTGGAGGTAGTGTGGGCTATTATTAAGGTAGATCAAAGGCCTCAGCTGATCCTACAGGAAGCTTTGGAGATGGGATGGATGACCCCATTTCAAATTGAGAGAAGGGGGCCAGGCTTTTATTGGGTATGGACTGGAATGAATTAGATGTATATGTGTCACCTGAATGGCCTAGTGACTTTGGGCGAGGCAGCTCCCTTCTGCTGAGGGCAGTGTCCCCGGGGGGCCTGAGGTGAAAGCTGAGTTCATCACCAACACTCATCGGCTGGGGAATGGACACTTGAGGCCAGAGAGGGAGGGGATGGGGGGCCGCCGTAGTGTCCTGTACATGGCCCAGATGTCTGAGTCTGCTTCAGCTGCTATAGCAAAAGACCACAGACTGGGGCTTAAACAACAGACACTTATTCCTCACCATCTGGAGGCCGGAAGTCCGAGGTCAGGGCATCAGCAGGGCTGGTTTCCTCTGTGGCCACTCTCTTGGCTTGTAGGTGGGCGTCTTCTCTCTGTGTCCTCACGTGCTTGTCCCTCTGTTCACACATCCCTGATACCTCCTCCTCTAAGGACACCCGTGCCACTGGCTGGGGGCCCATCCTTATGACCTCGTTCAAGGCACTGTCTCCAAATATAGTCACATTGGGGGTTTAGTTTCAAATGTTTGAATTTTAGGGGGAAACAATTCAGCCCAAAGTACCAGACAAGTGGGCTGGCTGTGCAGAATCACGGATGGGAAATTTGGGGAACGGTTGCTGGAGTGTAAATGGGAGGAGCTCGCCTGGATAGGAAGTAGACACAAGGAACAAAATTCAGGACTGAACGAAGTACAGTTCGAAAGCCAAGCCTTGTGAGCAGGCCCCTGTGTGGCCTTCAGCCGTGGGCCCAGGGCGGAGGCATGAGAGACGAAGCCCGTGGAATACTAACACCCACTGACCTTTTCATCAAAGAGAGAGCTGCATAGGGTGACAAGCTGACTCTGCGAGCCACCCAGGCCGTTTTTATCCCGAGGACAGGCTTGGACGCTTAATTGGGCTACAAAGGGACTGTAGGTTATAGGATGACCTTTTCATCCATAAAGGGGAGTAATTTAAACCGTAAGAAGCCCTTCAGGTAAGACTGCGGCACTCGAAGTTGGAATATGAGACGAGACAGAGGCGCACAGACCACGGCAGGCGGATCTGACCTGTGCGCATCTGTCACCCCCTTTCTTTCTTGCTGGCTGGTGCCTTTGAAAGGAGAGTGACCTCGAGGAGTGTCCAGGTGGGATGGAAGCTTGAATATGTAAATGTAAGTTGTTTTAGGTAAGAGAGAGACATAGAGGGGAAAAGGGAGAGAGAGAGAGAGAGAGAGAGAGAGAGAGAGAGATTGAGATTCGAGTGTGCACGGGTAACTTCGGTAACTTCAAGAATAATGAGGTGTGCACGGCTGTTATCCTGAGCGTCCAGTTAAGGGTGACCACTGCAGCATGGACGAGATGGGAAACACATATTGGCTGGGGACGAGGAAACAGGGCAGAATGGAATCTGTGCCCAATTATCTGTCAAAACTTTGGAAGGCCACAGCCTAATATTTTAATCTATTTTTCTTTTAAAAAGGCAACCAAATACAGTCACGTGGGTTTTAAACAGGTCCGTCAGCCAGCAATTTTTTTTAATGTTTTAAAAAGTTGGCTTAAGATCTGATGGCATGGAGATTTTGAAAGATCCTTTCTCACTTTTTCATAAGAGAAAATTCTTACTTACACATTGGAAAGTGAATAATTTTACAGAAAATAAGAGTTTTCTTTATGGCAGCAGCATTCACACTCAGCGACGAACAGAACACGTACTCGCTGCAGAGTGGTTGGGGGTGCTGACCTGGAGCTGGGTGCCATGCCTGGGCATCGGAGGAGGGGTCAGGGCAGGGTGGCCCTCATGTCGCATTTCTGCATCTGTCGCTGTAACCGGGGTGGCCGTCTGCCTTGGGTCATGTGACACTTGGGCTCGGCAGAGGGCTAGAATCTGTAGGAAAGATTAAAATTCAAGGCAGCAGGAAATATGGTGGAGGATAAGAGACAGGAGCCTACTAGGTCCCCTATTTGGGTAGGGGTGCAGAGACTGAGGGGGGGAGAGACTGCACAGACACTTGGGGACTGTAGTTGGCTTCTGGTTAAGGATCTGCGAAGGCAGAAGAAAGGAAGGCCATGAAGGTTTCATTGTAGGAGGTGAGCACGCCCTCACTCCGTCCCGGGGCTCCCCACGCTCAGGGCTTAGATCATTGCATGTGGCAGCACGTGAAAAGGGAGAGAAGCAAATGTAAGAAATAAAGCGGGAGGGGGAATATTTTTTTAAAAAACTCCCTGAAGTTGCACACATGTGGCGCATTTGTCAGAAGTCTGATGAAAAGTCTCAGGCCATCAATATGCCGTGTCCCCATAAGTAACCCCAAAAGAGGATTTTGAAGGACGGCCTGCTCCAACTTGGCACCTACGGCAGAATCACGCCTCCGAGAAGCTGAGACTCATCTATCCAGGTGATGCTCTTTCCTTCTCATAAATTATGGAACCACAGGTGTGCATTTTAATGCCGGGAGGCCGAAGCATTCCCCAAGATCTAATATACGAGGCCGTAGATCCAATTCCCTTGAAGTTCTTTCAGAATTTATTTCCCAGCTCTGTATCCTTAGTGTATATATTTTTGCTTAGGTTGGCAGAGGCGAGGGTTTACTATTTCTGTATTCCCGGTGGAGGGGATGAGACATTGAGCTGCGGAGACACTCTGCCAAGGTCACACGGAAAACTGCTCACGTCAAGGATTAAGGGCCCGAGCTCTGGGTTGTGACTCCATCTACCGTGTAATATGGTGTTTGGCCGATGTGAAGAAAGTCATACGTTAGCGATACATGGAGGAGTCAACAACGGCTGCACGGATCCTACAGGGAGTTTGGTTGGCAGGGGGCTGGGCAGGGAGCAGGAGGGAGCCTGGAAAGTTGGGAAGGGGTGGTGTGTGCACGTGTGCATGTGTGTGCGTGTGTGTGTGTGTGTACGTGTGTGTGTCCTTCCCGTCACCACTTCAGGCGATGATTCTGAAATGTGACTGCTTACCAGAACCACATGAAAGGCTTAAAAACCACTCATCCTTGTCCCTCGGGATTCTGAGATGAGGTCCAGGGAACCCGCGACTCTTGGTCTGACAGCTGGGTCATGCTGGGGCACCAATGCCCAAGGGAAAGGATGGGGCTGGGAGTTGGGACATGATAGAAGTTGCTTTCAGGGCTGGGGGGCGGCACCTGGGACCATGTGGAGCGCCCCGCATATGTATTGTGTGTAGCCGTGGGCCCCATCCCATGGCAGCTCGGCTCCCCTCGGAGGCCAGCACAGCTCCACACTCACGAACGGGCGGTGACTGTTTTAGCCACGTATCCTGGAGAAGTTAATAGGATTGCAGTGGGTCCATCGCCCTAATCACCTTCTGTTCCTCCCTGAAAGTCTCTGGTGAACCCTTTCCATGTCACCTGCATTGGTCTGCTCGGGCTGCAGTAACAAAATCCCATGGCTGGAGGCTCAGACGACAGGACTGTGTCTTCTCAGCGCCCCAGGAGCTAGGAGCTGGAAGTCGAGGGCAAGGATGGATTTCTCCTGGGGCTTCTCCCTGGGGCGCGTGGATGCTGTTTTCTTCCCGTCGTCATGTGCTCCGCCTTCTGCAGTGAGTCCTGTCCTCTTCTTTCAAGGATCCCAGACCTATTGGATTAGGGTCCAGCCATAGGACCTCCTTTGACCTTAGTTACCTCTTTTAGGACCCTATCTCTGAATGCAGTTCCATTCCGAGGTCCCGGGGGGTTAGCACCTCAACAGGGGTGTGCATCCGAGAGACAGCGGGTTCAGCCCCAGGCCAGCCACAATAAAGTGGATCTCACGATAAAGCAGGTCATGTGAATCCTGGGGTTTCCCCGTACACGCGGAAGTTATGTTTGCACGATACTGTCGTCTATTAAGCGTGCGGTGGCATGATGTCTAAAAAACTCAGTGTACGTGTCTTAACTAAAAATGCTTCCTTGCTGAGAGATGCTAACCATTGCAAACCTCCAGTGAGCCACGATCCTTTCTGCTGGTGGAGGGTCTTGCCTCCATGTTGATCAAAACACAGTATCTGTGAAGCACGACAAAGCAAAATGCAATGAAAAATGCAATATACCTGTATGTGGATTTTGGGGGGACAGAGTGCAGCCCATAACGTCATCCGTCCTCTCTTCCGTAGCCTTTACAAGCCCCCGACGTGTCCCAAACAATTGCACTCTCTACTCAGCAAAGCCACAGCTGAGCCTGGACACCAACGGTTCTGTCCCCCCGAGCCCCTCCCCAGAAACTCGAGCAATGGTCACTGCTCCCCAAACCCCAAGCTGCTGAAAACCTATGTGTGCGTCTGTGTTAGGAGAAAATCCACATCTGCAGTCCAGCCAGACCTCAGAGTGCAGCTCGTCTTCCGCGTCCCCTTCACTCATCCCTCAGCCTGCAAAACCACTCGCGGACCCTGTTGGGGCTGCTAGTGGGAGGCCTCGTTTTCCACCTCCAAGCACTGGGTCCTCAAAGTCCTGGCTGGCCAGACAAGTGGCCCCTGGTTCTGCACCTCAGGTGGGAAGCCAGCCCGGCCCTGTCCTCTTGGATGGGTGGAGACTGCACTGCGTCTGTCCCTGCTCCCCATTCTGGCCACTGGGGTCCCGGAAGGCAGCCTCCCCGGCTCCGCCAGTGTGCAGTGGAGGGCAGGGAGGGCTGGGGGTGCTGAGAGGATGAGGAGGGTGGTGTCAGGGAGTACGGCAGGCGGATCTTTTGTTTGCAAATGATTCGTGTGGTCAGGACAATTAAATATATATAATATATTAATAGTATTATAATATAATGTTAAATACATTATATTAATATTAATATTATATACTATTATATTATACACTATTATATATATCATATCATATCATATATCATATCATATCATATATTATATTATATTATATTATATTATATTATATTATCATATATAAATAAATATACTATAGATCTTTATAGGTGCATATATAAAGATCTATAGTTCATTTCCGTTGCTCCGTGAAATGTGAGTTATTGTGATGAACTTACTCGTCGTCCCCCTGAAAGGGGCCTTTCGATAGACAAATTCCTACGCCAAGTAGCTGTAAGCGAAGTCTGGTCCCTGCAGCCGTGGAGTCTGGTGCTTCTTGGGGCTCCGCATTCGCTCACGTTCATGCAGCACCGATGAGGGCTCCGGCCCTGGCCTCCACGGGCAGCCCGTGTTCTCTGGGGCCCGTCCGGGGACGTGTGGCCTTTCAGTCACTCGTTGAGGTGGCTCTGAGGTGTGTGGGTGGGGGGACTGTGTCTGGAAGACGGAAAGTCACGGGGAGGAGGTCATCGTGCGTGGTGCTGAGTGCCAGCGAGCAGGGGCCAGCCGGGGTAGGGTGTGGCGGGGTGCGGTGGAGTTTGGTGGGGTGCGGTGGTGGTGGCTGTCCCTGCACAGGCAGCACAGAGGTCGGGGAGGGGGCGAGTGGGGAGAGGAAGGTGTCAGCTGACACCTGCTTCTTCCCACAGACATATTAGCTCCTCCTGAGGACTGGCCAGATCACAGGACACCACGTTCCTCGAGTCCCCCTTCCTTCTGCACCCCCCACCCCCCAAAAAAACACCTTCCCCAAGTGCTTGGGCTCCTCCAAAAGGGCTATCGCTCGGTGTCCCAGGAACAAAGCGGGGCCCCCAGCCGTCGCCCACCCTGGGATAGGCTGGACTTTCACGTCGAGTACCCACACTGGAGGTGGAGATGCTGCGTCCCCATCCCGGCCTGTCCCGAGGCATGCATCCGGCTGGAGCGCAGGACAGAGGACCGTGTTGCAGCCTTGTCCTGTGGGCACCCTGGGCTCCGCTCCCTCCTGTCGCAGTGCTTTCATCTTCGGTGAAGCTCGTCCACCCTCTCCTGGGGGTCGGTAGGAGAACTGCCGGCAGGGCCAGTACCAGGTGGCACAGGTGGGCCCCCGGGGAGCATGGTGCAAGGAGGAGCTGACTCGGGGTCAAGCAGCGCCACTGGCGTTTGAGTGAACCTCATTTTGCGCCCGCCCTGTGGCCAGTGCGTCCTACTTCATGCTCTGAACCCGAGAAAGTGGCTTCTGTGGATCCAACGGGTCGGAGTAAACCATAGGTGACTCAGGTATTCCCCGGCATTTCCCTGTGGGGGTGGCCACAAGTGGGGACCCTGGGACTCTGCCCAGAGCAGCCACAGAGGGTCATTCCCCAGGTGTGAGTAAGGGCAATAAGGAAAGAATGGGAAGGAACTCGAGTTGTTACAATAGTTGAGGTGGGCGGGGGTGGGGGTGGCCGCTGGGAGCAAGTAGCCTGCAGCAGCAGAAAGGTGTGGGGCAGGAGGACAGCCCCACGGGGTATGGGGTGACGAGGGAGGGGTCCAGGGAGGTCGAAGTGGCCAGGTGCAGCTACCACGGCGATGGCTTTGCAAAAGCCCATGGAGGACACCCAGCCGGGGCCGTGCTTAGCCCTGACCCCAGGTGCACCCAGGGACTCGCTCTCTCCATGTTGGGGTGACGGGTGAGGCCCTGTGGGGCATCTGAGGACCGCAACACCCACCCAGTTCCCCGTCTGTTTATCCCTGTGAACTGTTGGGCAGCCGTCACGCGGAGACGTCTGCATCTGCAGCAGGTCCCTGCCGTCGAAGCAGGGGTTCCTGCTTACTATCTGGAGGCTTGCCGGGACGTACCCCTGTCGTTATGTCCTGAGGTCTTACTTACGTCCCTTGACGCTGGGACTCGTTGAAGCCGGCAAGTGGCAGAGCCACAGAGACAGGCAGCTACACGCGTCTCAGTTCTGTGCCTCGGCCACGTTCCCCAGCCCGCGGCATCTCCCTCGCGGAAACCAAGGTCCACTCGGATGCCGTGACGATGCCTCAGGGTCTCAGCCGCCCAGGACTGGGCCAGGAGACAGGACCTCTGCCCAGAGAGGCTGTGCAGGTTCAAGTGACCAGACCTTCTAGCACGTTCCAAGGCCAGAGCGGAGTCTTCCCAACGGTGGTGAGACTGTGTGCGACAGCCACAGATCAAGCCGGCGATCTCCTCTCCTTTCAGGACTCTCCAAGCCCATGCCTCTGTCCTGCTGAAGTCCTGGGGTCCACCCAGGCTGGGGGGCTTGGGGTCGGGGAGAAGGAGTGACAACGCCCACCTCCGATGGCTCAGATTTGTGCTCCAAAGAGCCGGGGAGGCTGCAGATCCCCAGAAAACAAGGCGGGACACGACACCCCGCACAGGCGAGGGCCTCGGGAGGGGTTGGTCCTTCCTTCGCCACACAACGCTGCCCCCTGTCACAGACGTGTTTGCATCCTGCACCCCCCGAGTGAGCGAACTGGGGCAGACCCGTGCCGCCGGCCTTTGACCCTCTGATGTGGGCTTTTTTCTCCTTTTTTTCCATCTCTCATTTATATTTCCTTCTGGCCTGGGCCGTCTGGATCGGGGGCCCAGCTGCCCGCCTTCCTCCGCTGTCCCCACTAGGTGGCCCTTTGTGCCTTTAGATCTCCGCCAGGCGCGCACACAGGTGAACGAAGCCCATTGGCTCGCGGGGAGGCATGATGCCACCGGGAGCCCTTTTTAAGAGGGGAGCCGGGCCGGCGGCGGCGTGGCGACTCCCCTGAGCAGGGCTGCCTGTGCTGAGTGGCGACCGACCAGAGAGGCTGCTTGGACCAGAGCATCATGAGCGAGGTGAGTGGCGCTTCTGCCCCGCAGGGATGTCGGGGTGAGAAGGGGGACCTTGCTGGGGCAGCGTGAAGGCTTCTCTCGGGGGGGGGGGCCCGGGGGCTGGGAGCCTCCAGGACCCCCGCCGTTGGTGGCTTTGTTAGCCGGGCAAGCACAGGAACTTGTGTGGGCTGCAACTTTTTATGTCTTTGTTTTTTAAATTCACCTTAGAAAGAGGGAAAGGGATGCCCCGGGTGCTTCTGACTTCATCCGGACTCCGGAGGCTGCTGTGGGGATCTGTTCGCCGTCAGGGGAGGGAGCCTTGGGGAGAGGGTGGCCTTGCCTGCCCGAGCCAACTGCATCTGCAGTTCATCGGGACACCGGCCGGGGGAAGGAGGGGGATGCGGATCGTAAGGACCGTAGGAATCGTGACACAAATCCGTGTGTGGCTCCGAGGCTGGGGAGGGAGACGCTGGTGGATGAGGAGGGACGAGTTCTCAGTGAAAGTCGCTTTTTTGAATGTGTTCATGCAGAATTTGTGTGTGTGTGTGGGGGGGGTGAGGGAGCAAGCTGATCGCTCATTTTAGGTGGAAACGGTCTTCTTCTCTTTGTTTCCTTTGAGGGAGGCAGTCGGGGGCTGTGTAATGCCACCTCCGATGCGACTCCGCGACCGAGACAGCCCGTTTTCATTTCCTTCCTTTTGGTCGGCTCTTAAATCATGACTTTTGAAGATCTTTTATCTCCTCTCTCTCTCTCTCTCTCTCTCTCTCTCTCTCTCTCTTTCTCTCTCTCTCGTTGACAGATGGGCGATCTTTTTTTAGAAGTCTAGAGTAAAATCAACAACTTTGGAGGTAAAAAGCCTCTTCGGTGCTTTTCTCTCTCTGATGGGTGACTTTGGGTATCCACACGACGGGGAGGAAGAGTGGGCAAAGGCTGATAGGACTGAGGAGTGGGGTTTGGGATGGAGTCAGGGTCCTGAGCAAGGGAGGGGGTGATGAGGGGAGGAGGGGAAGGCCGAAACCCTCCGATGGCAGAAGCGACCAGCACGGCAGGCCCCACTGACCCGTGGCCTCGGGGCCGAGCTGGGCTTCTTGTGCTCCTAGCTCTCCCCTATTTGAGCCTCCCGGCAACCCGGCGAGGCAGGTGCCGGTACCGGTCCCACTTGACAGACGAGGACACGGAGGCACGGAGAAGTTCAAAGTGAACTGGTTCGAAGCCACCGCTGGGGAAGGACAGAGCCAGGACTCGGGCTGCGCGGCTGGGCGGCAGACCGTCAGGCAGATGTTGATGTGTGAATCATGCGGGGTTCCCCGAATGGGGGGTTCCACAGAAGGAGAAAGATGAGGAGGCGAGCAGGAGGAGGAGGGCTCTGAAATAGAGAGGAGCAGCAAGGACCATGCCTCGGTCTCCCTCGTGCTTGGGTGTGGGGGGCTCTCTGCTGCATTCAGCAGAGATTCCAGAAGCTTCTGTACCTGTGTCAGCTCACTTCACTTTGCTTGCAACAAGAAGGGATGGCTGGATGCAGTGGATTTTTCACAGTTTCACATAAAAGAAGGACTTAGAGGTTGGCAGAGCCCGGGGGCCCCTTTTCTTCCATTGAGGTGGCTGCCAGGAATGGCGGTCCCCCTGCCAGCACCCCTCGCTCGCCCAGCCACCCCGCCACCTTCTGGGCATCTTCCTGCCTAGCGTGGTCCTCATGAGCCTTTCATGATGCCCCAGTGCTACGGCTGGGTGCAGGGAGAGAGAGCAAGTGTCCCAGACCTCGCCCCGCGAGGAGGGTGACAACCTCGTTTCTGCGGGATGGACGTGTAACTGGGACAGCTCTGCAGCCGCGGCCCCACCCCCAGCTTTCCCAGACAAGTTGGCAGGGGATGGCAAGGGCTCCCTGCCTTAGTTCCTTTAATGCTGATAAAATCAGAAAATATCTTCACCTCCACTTTGCTGCCCATCACCCCCTTCCTGCTCCTGCCCCTTCCTCCCACCCGCCCATCATGTGCAGCCCCCACTCTCTGGCCACCAGCTGGGTAACCAGCTCTTTGGCCGATCTCCAAGTTTCTGGGGGTGTGCTCCTTAGAGGATGGGAATTTGCCCTTGGACTAAAACTTAAATCTGCTTAGAACATTTAATAAAGTTGAACAGAAGCTCCTTTCTGGGAAGAGAACGGCATCTGCCCCGTCCTTCTCCCCCAGGCTTTCCTTTCGTAGGGTGAACGGCATGTGGCTCCTCATTTTTGTGACGCTCGGAGAGGGGTCGATTCCAGGGGATGCTTTTCTTACCTGTGGAACTGATTACTGCAGTGGCCGAGGCAGAGTATTTTGTGGCTTTCCACCGATTTCAGGATTTGAGTCTGGTGGGCCAATGGTTCCTGTTCCGGCTATCAGGCTTCAGTGTCCACTGCAACATTTCCGAGCTCACGGCCACCCCCTTGGGGCGGGCCAGTGCACCCCCAGGTTGGGCTGAGGGCCCCTCCGAGGACCACGAGCTCCCTGGGGTGGGATCTGCTCTCCAGCCTTAAATGGAAATGAAGCCCAGAGCTGGCTTCAAAATGGTGACTTTAAACAACACAAGGTCGTCTTTATTCCCCGTGACAACGCTCTTGGGGGTGCGAGGGGGTTGGGAGTGGTGGGGAGATGATGACATGTGATTGAAAAGAACATCTCAAGTATAGCAAGAAAAGTAAAGTCCAAATTTAGGGTGATGTGAGGGAGCGGAGGCGGCTTGTGGGGGCGTCTGATTTACATTTCAGCGTTAAAGTATGTCAGAGGTGCCTGGAGCAGTCGATGAGTTGGAAGGTAATTTCTCAGGGATCAAAACGCAGGCTTAGGTCTGTCGGCCGGATCAGAAATCATGACCCCCCAAAGGTTAAAGTTTACCAAATACATTCCTTCCCCTCCTCGCTGAACCCCCAGGCGCAGGAAGGAGGAAAAGCTTCTCTCCGTTTACCCCCTCATACCGTTTGA
Organism: Cynopterus sphinx; assembly: GCA_030015415.1. Lineage (NCBI taxonomy): Eukaryota > Metazoa > Chordata > Mammalia > Chiroptera > Pteropodidae > Cynopterus > Cynopterus sphinx. The sequence goes on along the minus strand of CM057380.1, from coordinate 2,855,215 downwards.
CGAAACGGGTCCCCCGAACAGTGGCAGGGCGTCCCATTTTCTGATTCAGGTGTCTGATTGAAGTGGCTTCTCAGAAGTTGTTCAGAAGAGCCAGGGGCAACGTTTTACTGCGGGAGGGCAAACGTGGGGAGAGTTGATTTACAAACTGCAAACCATCGCCCTGTTCCTGGGGGCGTGGAGGGGTTCCCAGTCGCACAAGGCGTCAGTCGACAGCTACTAATTAGACCCGAGACCCCTTTGGGAGTGCATCCGTGAAATGCATCCTTGAAACCCTTCGGTTTCGCTGTCACAGCTTCTTGCCTGTCTCGGGTGGGATGCTGCGACCCGGCGCCGGGATTATGGGCTGTTTTTCCTGGCAGACGTGGCCCACGAGGAAAGGACAGCTTTCCTGTGCCTGTTGGAGGCATGCTCGAACACACGGGGGGCAGGTACGGGCAAATCTTCAGACCCACATGTCTGTCCTCGGCACGGGTCAGACGCTGCCGCCTGGTACCTTAAACGTCTACAGAGAGGAGGGAGCAGTTTGGCGTTGTGCTGGGCAGAGGTTGCAAGGGGACGCCAGGCCCACTTAAGCCTTGGTGTTGGGGCAGGTGGGGGGGGGCGGGCGTAAAAAAGACAGTTTTTCTGCTGTCAAAAGTAGCCACTGACTACTAAATATCATGTGACAATCGTTTGGGCCTTACCTAGCTATCCGGATGAGACAGTAAGATGAAGACCTAGAGTGAGAATTTTTATGGTCGTGTGCTTCCTGGGACATTACTGGGGCTCAACCATGCTGATGGGTGGATGGTTAGGTTTGCTTACGCTGGTTAAACACGGATTCTGAGGGTAATTGCATGCAATCTGGATTTTGTAACTGACCCCAAAGGCCGAGCAACAGAAGGGTAAATAAATGACAATTCGATTCCTCTTGTAATTTTAACCTCATCTGGGGGTGTACTGCTGTGAAGATCTGGAAAGATCCAGCAAGATCCATGTGGTTTTGCTGGATCACAGAGTAATAGACACTCTCTCAGCTCTGTACAGAAATATAGAAAGACACTAGTTACCACTTGGGTTCGAAGTGAGACTTTTCCTCACTGGGAAGAGGCCTCAATTCACCACGAAAAACGAGTTTTCTGGACTGACGATTTAATGCATCGGCATACAGTTTGTTTCCTCACCCTGCACTTCATGGCAAGTGCTGTGGGACTAAGTAAGACTCCCTGGTTTCCTCCTTCGAATTCTAAGAACACAAGATGTATTATTTTTTTTCGGAGAGAAAAATTGAACAAATGAGTCACCCTTGATTTCATTAAAGGTTTAGTGGAAGAGTGCGATCAAGATGACAAGGAAATATGGGTTTTTGTAATGGAAAGTACCTTGAATTTCTGATAATCGTCTTCTCTGCTTTATTGTTTAAAATTCTCATCTCTGCTCTGGCACTTCATTAGAGGTGCTGTCATAGGTGGAAGGCTTCACAATGTGTCCTTAGCCCTTCTGTTCTGCGTCCACTGGGCACACTGTATCATCCGAACACGGGAAGAGCCTGAGCCTGGGCCTTCTCATGAATTAGAATGATTTTCTGGAATGGCTTCCTGCTGGGAGAAGAGAAAGATTTTAGGGGATGTGGATGTATAAGTTGATATTATGTTTGACTGATATTTGGTAAAACACAGCATTCCAGATCATGCTGTTAAGATAATAGGGCCTCGGTGTGTTCAGGACACTGTAACAAGCGCCACAGCTGGTGTGTAAACAGCAGACGTGTGTCACTCACAGCTCTGGAGGCTGGAAATCTGGGGTCAGAGAGCCAGCGTGGTGGAGTGAGGGCTCACTTCTGGGTCACAGACATCTCCCGGTGTCGTTGAAGGGCAGAAGGGGCAGGGAATACTATGGGGTTTCCTCAAAAGGATTCCGGTCCACTATGGGGCTCTGTTCTCACCACCTGCTCGCCTCCCAGCTGCCATTACCTTCGGGGTTAGGGTTTCAGCACGTGAACTTAGAAGGAACACAAACATCCAGTCCCTGGCAGGTATTATGGGTTGCGTTTTGATAGTTAGAATTATCCTATTTAGACTGTGAACAGGGACAGGGATAGGGACAAATTCATGTCATCCTCAAGGCCTGAATCCTGTTTAGTTACTGGATGAATAAATGCATTTTGGGGTGTGGATGTATCAGTTAATGTGACCAACGAACAAGACACCATCTTATCTAAATGCTGCGATTTCTGGCCTTGATAGATCTTGAGATGGAGTGTTACGTCTTTTGGTCTTTACTCTTGTCTCGAAACCTGCTTTTGCCCCAGAAATCCTTTTACTTGACAATGGATGTATGCTAACTTATGCGAGACGAATGCTTTCACGGCGGGCAAAGCAAATGAGAAAAACCGAGATGAATCTCAACAGAAAGGAGTCTTGACATTTGGGAAAATGTCAAAGAAAATAGGGGAGCCGAGGGAGAGGGATGGAGGATGCTAACATTCTGGAGTTCAGGGTTGAATTCGTGGAGACTCTTGCACTTCAGATGAGTTCCAGGCAATTCCAACTGCAGAAGGAACTGCAGGCAGAGAGGCAGAACCCACGGAGACTGTGGAGCATGACTCGCCATGTAGAAATCGAAAAGCAGTTTGCCTGCACTTAGAGGGGGGTCGGGGAGTTGGAGCAGATGTTTGGGGAGCTGGCTCGTCGTGCAGAGCTGTGGCTCTGGGGGGCTGTTGACGGCAGACCCCATCGAGCCTCCAGAAAGCAAATGACATATTTAATTATTATAATTAATGGTTAAAAATGAATCCTCAGTGTTAATTAAAACAAATATTTTAATTATGGTTGCATGTTTAAATATTTTAAATTCATTTGTATTTGAAATGGGAATATATGAAAAAGAGAGATCAATTTGCATTTGTTCTCCCGGGATGTCAGACTTCGAATTGTGTGTGCAGGCCCCTGTGCGGTCCAGCAGGGCCTGTCTCCACTTGCCTGGTATTTCCAGGCATAAACTATTTACTATTCTTCTCCCAATCATCGGAATGAGGTGAGGTATGCATATGAATAGAGAGACATTTTTCTTTTGATTGGGAACAGGTGCCTTTTAGATATAGATAGGAGAAGACGCTATAGATCCTTGTTTTGTGTCCCAAGCCACGCAAGCCTGCCACACCTGTCAATGGCCCAAACCTTTAGATCCAGCGTTCGTTTCTGGGCCACTCTACATGAACGATTCTGCCTGAGTTACGCATTCTAGGCATCAATCTGCTCGAATATTATTTGTGCCTTGCAAATAGCCCTAAATTTATGCTTCAGCATCTCACTGAATGACTTCTCATCCCCTTTCTGAAAGGGAAATGCTTGGCCACGTTTATAACACTGCCAGTGGAAAAATCAATCACCCACTACGTGCCATTATTTTATTATTTGACTCTTAAAGTGCCACCTTCTGAATAAAAAGGAAGACAAATTAGAATCATAAAGCAGGAAGGTAATCACCCACCAATTGAAAACTGCCCTGCAGAACGTCTAAGAGGAAGGAAGCCGTAAAATATGAACATGAGAACTATTCAAATGAGGCAATTTTCATATTGCAGTGGAGCTAGAATAGAGAGCAGGGCAGGTCGTTTTTCGAGGTTTCTGCTCCCAGTGTGAAGACAGTCACACGCTTTGCCAAGACTGAAACATCTCAGGTCATCCACACGTCCATCTTTCACTCCATGGTCTGGAATGTTCGTTTTAAAAATGACAGTCTGATAGATGTGATTGTTTGTACCCATGTTGGCTGGAGATGATGCTTTTCCTGGTGTTTCAACAGTAGCCATCAACAAGTATTTAAAAACTGACATTCAAACGTATCAACTTTCGGGGCACCGTCTCATCTGCCCTCCCTCCCGTAGATCTACAAGACAAGAGGATGCAGACAGTGGTCCACAAAGTTTCCAGTAGTTCGCGCTGGTGGAAAAAATTTTTGAGCATTTTAGCACAATACATTAAAAAATTGGTTTAAAAATTATGTATAAGTGCTAGCGTGCTGATATATTAAGTGTAGTTATAAAACACATCAAAAGAAATATTAAAAAAGAGAACGGTGAAGTAAATTATAGTTTTAGAGATCTTGCTGATGGAGATGGCTTTGCTAACCCTTGCCAGCATTTCAAGGCGCAGTATATACCTATGAAAGTTAGTTAATGGAAAAGCGTGGAAATCTATAATTTAAATAGTCTTGGTAACTGCACCATTTTTTGGAGCCTAATTTCATGACTGGTTTTTCATCTCCTGTTGGCGCTCAGGAAGATAGTCTCATAGAAGGGTTCGGTAGCCCTTCCACTGTTTCCTTGTTGCTTTTGCCGGCCATATTGTTTTCAATCTTGGAAAATTTTATGCAGAAATTTTTTTTATTTATTGTGTTACAAAACGTATCATAAATTTTACTGTCTTATCCATTTTTAAGTGTAAAATTGAGTGGCGTCAAGTTTATTTACAGTCTCAGGAAACAGATCTCCAGAATGGTTTCCTCTTGTAAAACTGAAACTCTGTACCCACTGAACAGCAAATAGCTCCCCTTCCTTCTCGCCCGCTCTGCCCGGATAACCACCATTCTGCTTTGTATTTTTATGAACATGACTACGATAGTTACCCCATTAAGTGAAATCATGTAGTATTTGTGTTCTTGCGACCAGCTTATTTTACTTAGCATAATGTCCCCAAGGTCCATCCATGTTGACTACGCAAGAATTTTTTAAAGCCACTTACCTACTGTGGGGAGATTAGTTTAGCCGAAGGTAGATTGTATAATCCATAAATCCTCTTATGGGAGCACAAGGAACTGCCATGCGGCTCTTGGTGATATTCTGAGAGCAAGTCAAAAGTGAGTGTGTCCTGGATTATCCTCAGTTGTGGGACTCCCACCTTCCCCCATTCACCAAGCGACACGTCAGTATCAATCCAAGTAGCTGTGGTAAAATCTAATTTATTTCTTATTGATCTCAGATTCTAAAAAAGATATAAATAGAAATTTCTAAGTTCTCTTCACCGAGCATGGTTGTGAGGATTAAGCACCGTAGACCCCGGAGGTGCCATTCACACTGCCCTCTGTGTCAGTGGTGCCCCCTGGGGTTGTGCTATGCAAAACATGTGCATTTGAATATGGTGGCCCTGCTCCTCCCTGGGGTGTAGTCAGCCTGCTCGAAGACCGTTGACCTAGAGAAAGACTGTCATTTCTATGGTTCTACTCAGAATTGAAAGACTTAAAGGAGGCCAAGGTTGTCATTTCATTCAAAGTAGTCACTTTTAAATAGGGAACAGTGTGCCCAAAGGCTAAACTTGTTCAAAATCATAGAGCTTCCTGAGAAAAAAACCAGTCTGGGTTTCACTTACACATTTCCTATCCGATTAAATTTCTCATTTTCTGTCATAGCCTATATACGACCCCATTCTTTTCACTTGTCCCAATTCCATTTAAGACTTGAACATGAAATACGTTAAAAATAATATCGTCCTGATTTTTTTTGATTAGTCTCCAGTAGAAAAAGGACAATGACAGAAATCTCGACAAAGTCGTTCTTTCCTTCACCAGGTCTTCTACTTTATTTTTAGACATTTAGACTTCCGCCCTGTCCCCTCACCCTCCTTCCCCAGTCATACATGGAGAAGATGCCAGTATTACGGCTCCTGTGAACTGTCTCAACAGGTGTCTGTTGACAAAGTCCTCTTCTGCCTTGCCCGGCTGAGTTTTGAGTTTACACCAGTCACCTTCATTCCTTGCCTTACGCATTGTGGCTCTGTTTGAATGAGAAGGAGCATTCTGATCCCCTCCCCCCAATAAAACACATAGAAAATATTTGCTCAGGGAATGGTGGTCCTTCCTATGGTCAAAACCATTGCATGTACAACCGGTAATCACTTACTTTGTCAGTCATGTTTCTTTCTTCCTTCTAGTTTATGAAACTTGGTAAGACGGAGACTGAGTCTTCTGTACCTTTTCATGTCCCAGCACCTGCCATTTAACTTACGTTGATGGAGAAACCGTTGCGTATCGGACATTGTCCTGGGTGAATGAATGAGACGTGGTCCTTACCCCTCAAAGACTGTACGGCATAGCGAGGGAGACAGAGCACATAAAATGAACTGGGTTGCAGGATCCATACAGAAAACAGATCTCTTCACCATATAAACCGAGTGTTAGGGAAACGAGGGTCATTATTATTGTGTAGGGCTGGGAAGGGGAAGGAGAAGGGGAAGTGTTCAGGAAAACCTTCCCAATGGCATCAATGCTTACAAAAGTAGGGGCTCGGGAAATATGGATTGTAAAAGAACCACCATAACTAATGGTTGACCTCAAAAGTCACAGACTTTAGAATTACATAAGAATTTAGCAGTCTCCAGGTCCAATGATTGATACATGTCCATCACGATGCTACAGTTGACGTCTAACTCCCGCTTAGTCATAGAAATCGCTTTAAACATGTCGGACGTTTCCCCACGTTTATTAATGAATATTTGGGTTCTACTGACTCATTCTATCTTCCTTTAACAGTGATAAGGGAAGAAAATCTATTCAGTCTATTGAAAGCAGATTACACGAGGACAGTCAATGAGATTTTTGGAATTGTGCATGTTGTTTTATCTTGAAAGTTCCCTGTTCTGATGGCAAGCAATGCCTAAATGGAATTTAGATACACCTGTAGTCTACCTTCTGCGTGAGTATCCGTGTCTGTCCACGGTGAAACGTCATTGCACCTTTAGTATCTCAGAGTCCCTGGTGGCTTCTTAACCAACGTTATTCTTTTCTTCTCTTTGCAACTTGTTCAGAGCATGGGCCCATCCTATATTTATAGTTCTGTTCTCACATATGCATCAGTCCTGTCAAAATATCAAGATAATACAGTGCCACGCGGCAAATATTATTTCTAGCAATGTTCTATACCTCAGAAATGGGGGCTATTTTACCTCTTCTCGAAGATAACGTCTTAAAATAGATATAGCAATTTGTCAAGTGACTTTCACCAAATACCGCCTGCAAGCTCATTGTTATTTTTTCATCTAGATTTAATCTTTCCCATCTTCAGAGCAGATTCGTTTCATTTTTTTGGTCGCTATTTTGTGAATTTCCATGTCATCATTTTTTTGCTGAGTTCTTACTGAGAGCCAGGTTTGGCTGAAATTCCGGTGAGAGCTCCCCCACAGTTGAATTTTTGATGAGGATTTTGAATTCACACATGACAAAAATATAAATGCAGTGTAATGGAACTTTAGAGCTACAAGCAGTGCCCTCAGGGGACCCTGCTCTCGCTACTATGTCCCTTTAGTATTACAACAAGGAAGCGGGACGTGCTCTGAGGAGCTGAGCCCATCTCCTCGGAAAGGAGGCAATTTAAAAACTGGCACTGATTCTGTCATCGGTTGCTCTGTAATCCACCTCTGTGAGAAACCTCTTCTGAGATGACCAGAGCTCAGACAGGGTTGGGAAGTCCGAGTGAGCTTGCGATTGGGTGGTGGGGGCAGGACCAGTGGCCATTTGTGGAGTGCAGTGACACACAGAGGTGCTCGGCTACATGTTAAATGTTGCTCAGAATTTCAAGACAGCCATGCTGGGGCCTTAAACCAAGCTCGGGGCCTTCCTAACTCAGAGGCCCTGCATGACTGCCCAGGTCACAGGGCCCTAAGACCGGCTTTTCTCCTCCCACACTCCTGGGTAAGGTCATGCCCGATTGCTTTGTGGTGGAAGAGAGCTGATGAAACACAATTCCACCCTAGCTTCGCAAAGTCTGGAGCCCTGTATGTGTTTATTTTCCCTCATCATGAGGAGGATTTGGAATGCCTCTCGCCTGACCATGGAGTGCTTGCTTTGAAGGTCTCTCCTGCAGATCAGATGGAAGCGTCTGTCTGGCTCTGAGGAAGGCCACCTAGCAGCGAGCTTGGATGAGAAGCCAGGCGATGCTGGCTGACCTTGCAGGGCCGCTGTGTGGAGAGAGTCGTGCAGTTGATTCAAAAACACTTGGCAAGTCTATCTTTCTAAAAGACCATATAAGGGCTAAATGAACTCTAACCCTCGTGTGAAAAACCCCTCCAATTCTGATCCCAAACGTCAAGAAAGTCTTCTGTCTTCACCTTCTCTCCTCGCTCGAGCCATGTCGAGGGACGCAAAGAGCATATGGATTAGGCTCGATCCATTCAAGAGCTTTATCATAGTGAGAGTCCATATATATAGCTGTGAAGCACTTGGGTGGGCTTTGGACATTTGTCATAGCCCTGCCCCCGGAAGATGACCTTTAAATTTCGACATTTTTTTTTTTCTTGGCAAATTATGTCATTCTGGATTTTGGAGGGGTTTGAAAATAAAATATGCAGCAAACATCCGTCAGGAAGGAGGCACAGCTGTGAGACCGAGTTGGTGGGCGGTGCTGCTGGTGGGAGTGGGTGGTGCGCATTTTGTTTCAAAGGGGAGGTTGCTAGAATGTTCACCTCCCCAGGGAGCCGCTGATCAAATGGTCCATATAGCTTTTATCCTCCTCTTGTAATCTGTGTCTCAATTTGCTTCTTGTGCTATGACAGCTGATTTAGGACAAGACATTCTCTTTCCTTCCCAAAGTACACAACCTCAGACTTCTCCTGTGTCCCGAAGCTATTTTTGTTTTAGTTGAGTGGAGGGAAAAAAAACCTGGCTGCTTCTTTATTACCAAAAAAGAAAGTCTCTAGCTTCCGAAGCCTCGAAACACCCCTCCTCTTGGAGAAGCACACAGGGAAGCACACGGTGCCAAGTGCACGTCTGCGTGTCATCACAAGAAGTCACTGCATGGGGACTGGGCTTCAGTTTTCCTAGGAAGACTGTACAGACAAGAGTCCCCAAAGCCGGTTAAGAAATAAGTCAGGACAATGGGGCAGAGCTGTCCACACGGTCCCAGAGGCCTGTCCTCACGGGTGCAGAAAATACATCTGCAGATTTGAAATCAGAGTGGGCGCTGAACACGGCAGGGCTCAGGACCAGGGTCCTGATGGAAGTGTGTTCACCCCATCGTTTCTCTTAATGGCCTCTGCATTTCACACACAGAATTTTGTGTGATGTCGTGTTTTTCTGCACCGAGGAGGGGCAGGACGTATGGTTCCCACGCTGCCACCAGATGGACCGAGGTGTAACACGTCTGCACCATTGGTGGCATGTGGAGTCGTCGAAGTCAAATCTTGCATTTCCTGAGCCAGTGTTTTTCCATCCAGACAGGTAAGATGAAGTGCCAGGTGTACAGACTCTGCCCAGGTTCACATTCCACGCCCTCCGCTGGGCTCCATGTTACTGAACCTCTCTGCGTCTCAGGTTTGGTATCTGTCTAATCAGGTGTCTGTCCGATGCACGTCACGTGGTTGTTGCTATGGAAGTATTGCGCTCTTGCTACTGAGAAGACATGGCTGTTTGCAGTCACAGAGACAGAGCCAGGCGCCCTGGGGCAAAGACCGGAAAACACCTTTGCCACACCTGGAAGCATCCTCGTTCACTCAGCGTGAATGTGAACGTGAACGTCCCTTGGTTCTTGGTGGATTTGGTTGTGTCCTTTCTCCTTCTTTGTCTCATTTTGTCCCCTTGGTCAGGACGCTGAGTGCACTTGACCATGGCTGGCTCAACCACAGTGGAGACACATGGTCTTGGAGAGTGACTGTTCTGTGCCCAGGATAGATGGCCGCATAGAGGCTGGCAGGGCAAGAGTGTCCCAGCCACAGGGACATTTTTCCTTGGTTGACATTGGCCACCATTGGCCTTTGTTAGATCACACCCAGCACCGCATCCTACCAGCCGTACTGGGAAGGGATGGATGCGTGGAATGCTGGTGTTCCTGTGGAAAGCAGAGCAAAGAGGCATCTTTCTCAGTGGCCAGTTTCTATAATCTGGGGAAACCATGCATAGGCTTTTTGGATTCATGTTAGCTTCTTGGCCTTTGAAATATAAAAGTTCCCTCGAAATTGCATGATCCTAGAGGGGAACAGGAAGGCTTGGTATTTTCACAAGGAGACAGCATAGGTTTCATTTTGTTCTAGAAAACTGGCCGTGACTGTTGGTTTTTTCCCTTCACCATTAGTATTCGGTAGATTTGCCCTTAAGTGAGTTAATTTATTGGCCCATCTCGGTTTCTGCCTTCGCATTGATCTTTTATTGAAAGTTTCCCATCTCCTTTTTATTTTCTCTTGGCATTTGGCTGGTCAGCCATAATTCTAGGGATGGAGAGAAAAAGCTCATTTCTTTTGTCCTTTTCTGCCTCCTTGTTTGAATACGGTACCTCTGTGTACACGGCGAGAAATAATCAAAGCTGGATATCTGCGGCTTTGTCTGCGAGCCTGTTGTCTTTCCTTCAGTTACAGTGCTGTTCTAGAAAGCATTTGGCCGTTCTACCAACCACCTTTATTCTGAGGATAATCTAAGGAACTGACACAAATTTAGGGGGATAAAAAAAAGTGAGGTAGATAAAGTATTTATTTTTTCCTTTTTTTAGGCAAGGCAACCCTTGGTTGACCTCACCGATTGCAAGGACTTTGTCAGTTTACAATCTCTTATTTTTTAATTATTTTATTTTTTTATACTTACAGCATCTGGTCTTCCTAGGTGGTCTCCCATCCAAGGACTAACCAGGTCCAACCCTGCTTAGCTTTCCCGAGATCAGACGGGATCAGGCTTGTTCAGGGTGGCATGGCTGTAGATGAGAAGCATTTCTTTGGGTGCTGTTCAGATGTGAAAAGTGCATGATGACATCCACAGTCAGGGTCATTCTACCACCTTACAAATCTCGGGGGCTTCCAAAGAAAGCTGAAGGAAGGTTAATTCACTCATTGTGGGGATAAATGGAGGTAGCCGTATTTGACTCATACGTCCTTTTCTTCAACATCAGACTTGGGGAGAATCGGCAGATTGGGCTAGATGCGCCCACATTGTCCCGGGGCCACTAAGTGTTCCCAGCGTCCTCCACACTTCTCCTTCAGTCTTCACTCTACCCTCTTCTGGCATCTTCTCTTTCTATAAAAAATACAAGCAGTGATTTGCACCAAACATACAGAATATATCCACCCCAGGATCAGAGGCCCAAGAAACGTGGCCTGAAATTAATAACAACTAAAACATTTTTTACTTTATGAAAAAAATGACAGCAATTTCCAAACCATTTAATAGCTGAAGTTTGAGAAATGTAAGAAAATAATCAAGAGACTAGTGGCAGCTCAAATCCTTGGTCCTTGTAAGTCACCCCAAGGTCTCAAAGAGCGGAGAGGTATTGAAAGATCAGGGGAGCATTAGCGTCTGCAATGTGGCTCCAGTGCCAATCTTCAAATGGATTTCTGTTTTTTTTTTCTTAAATTGACACTCAACATCACCACCAGGTCACCCATGCAGGGGTGGGGAGAAGGCTCTGGTGGCCACAGAGTGACCAGGAACAAGTCCTGGAGCCAGTGAGGGTCCTTTCTGCTGTCGCTTTGCCCTGCACCGTGGGGACTGGTCACAAGCTCGAGATGACTAGTTAGATCATGTGCAGGGTGTTTTTTGCTTTCCTCCTTGTGTATTTATTTTCCAAACATTTCATAATGTCCACATCCTCCTTTTAAAAATAGAAGACAATGTTATTTCAAAAAACATCGGCACACAGAATTTTAAGGGTAGAAAATGCTAATTTAAAAAATACAGCTGCAGGATAAAGCATAAGTTGAATTTCAGGAAGACAAAACACGAACCCCTAAAAATGAGGATCCTTTCATAAATACTCTCCTGAAACTAACGACAGCGATGCTAATTATTGCTATTATCACCAAGGTCGGGAGGAAAATGCTAGATGCAGAATAGAGCGTTTGAGGCAGAATCCCAGCCTTTGGGTCCTGCAGAGGTGAGAGCCAGCCCGGAGGAAGAATTAGAAAAGAGTATAAACGTTAATGCACTTGTCCTTGAAAATCTCATCATTTTTTTAAACTAATTTTTTTTAAAAGAAGAAAACCCAACTGGAGGTCTCTTTTGACATGAGTTTCTACACCCTTAGGAATTAAGTTGGTGGAGTTTTTAATGCTCAATTTTCAAAATGTTACCGGGAGAATTATAGACGGTTTAAAAATATCAGAGGCAAGAAATTAAATTTATTCTGTCCTTAGCACAAAATGTTGGCATAAAAGTCTCTTCTGCTCTTCAGAACAGCTCAGGGACTCCGGCTCGGAGGCCGTCGTTAATAAAGTGCCTTTGACACTTGGAGAAGCCGCGAGTTTAATGCCAGCAGTGGCCCCGAGCCATCATCGACAACCTGCTTATTTCATTGCTTATTCCATTTCTCTGTGCAGTTGCTGTGGGTTCACTCCTCTGTTCATTTCAAGTCTGGTATTTCATCTTAGAGACTTGTGATCCTTCCCCAATAAAATATTAAATATAAAACCATGGAAACCCACCATCCTGGGTCTTTATAAACACGGCCATCGAAAGGAAGCACAGAAGAAAAACACTCAGAAGGATGACCTGAGGTCTTTGGGGACCGGTCTCCATCTCGGCATCTCTCTCGTGCAGGATATTAGTTTTTCAAAGAATTCGCAATTTCTGAACCAGTCTACACCAAAGACAGGCAGCTTTGTGTTTTTCCTCTGATTTATGAGCCATCGGAGGAACTGCTTGTCGCGATGCTGCCATTTCAGGGGAACTGGAACCATTAGAAATGTGACTGTTAGGAGGCAGCGGCACGAAAGGAAGGCAGTGCCACGGAGGAGAATTACTTAAGAAAAGATGTGTCACCAGGGGATAGATGGCATTAAGTGGTGCTCACTAGCAAGAGCTGCTCAGCCACCATGGGGATGGCATGGATTTTTCTTTCCTGTCTGCCAAACCTCTGCAACTACGTGGTAGACAGAGCCCAACGGAAGGCAGAGGCTGGGAACAGAGGGTAAAATGCTAAAAAGAACCTTGAAACAAATACTCCCCTTCCCTTGATACAGAGATGCTGACTACTTGAGGCCACTGAGGCATCCCTCTCCTGGAGAATGCTGTGGTGATGGACAGCAGGGAGAGCACACCTGCTGGGTGTCCGGTCCCTACATGTGGCTGGTAAAAGCCAGAGCTCATGATCTGTCCTCTTCAGAGGAGGGAACGGAGACTCTACTGATAAGGGATTTCCCCAAGGGGTCACGGTGGGTGGGGGCGATGCCACTCACACTCCTTTCTCAAGATGGGAAAACATCCCTTGTCGCCACCAACACCAGGGTGAGTTGGGGACCCCAGGCTCCTGCTTCTGGTCTTAGCCATCTCGGGTAATGCTCAGTACTGAGCATGGTTGATTTAGTCTGTCTGTCCCCCAGGGGATGAGCCATCAGTCTGAGTGTGCCTTTCTCTTGGGGACCTCTGGGGCCCAGCAGAGTGCCCAGCCCAGGGATGGAGAAGTAAACGGTCCAGGAGTAAGTCACCCGCCCCCTTGCCCTGGATTGCGTCTGGGCCTCTGACACTGGATCTGCGACCTTTGCTGCCCACGGTTTTGCGCATCAGTGAAGGGGCCTAATTTAGACAACCTGCTTTAGAAAAAAAATTTTCTTTCTTAGCCTGGGACAGACCAAAGCCTTCTGATGAGAGGGTTTTCCTTGGGCTCTAGAAGTGGGAGGCTGAGCCCGGGATTGCAAGGGGCCTGGTTCACTTTCTCCCCTGATGGCTTGACAGTGGGCTGAGAGAAATGCCTCTGTAAGCCAGCGTCCCTTTGTCCTTTGTCCCCTGTGAGCTTCGGCCCATGGAGGTCATCATCTTTTCTCCAGTATTGTCAGTATGTGCACAGAGCTCTTCCCAATGTCGGGTGGCAAAATGAGCGAGCACCTTGGGGAGATGAGGCAAGAAAGGGAAATCGTGGGGTCCCCCGGGATGACCTGGGCCCTTACTGCTTCAGGAGGCTCTTTGTTCTCCTACCCTAAGGTGGTGACTTTTCCAAGTGGTGACTTTCTAGTCAAGTCGTATCTCACCGAATTGAATATCAAGCTAAGTTTTTGGCGTGAATATAGATTTATCCACTGAAAGGCTATAGGTGTAGGTTCAGAAAATCGTCTCAAAATATTATCTGTTCCCCAGATTTAACCAGCCGGAATTCAGTCCATGTTCCATTCTCTTCAAACTTCTGAAATGAAAAATAAATACGTTTTAATGGGAACTTGTGTTTCGTGATAAAGATGAACTAATACATACTGGCTGTCTTCCAAGTAGACATAATCTGCCTGATGTTCTGCATCTGCATTAATGAGGTTTTGGTAATTCAGTTGCATGTATGACGTACGACTGGCATGCCCCATTCTATGAGTGTTAATGGGAAAGTCCGAAAGACAGAACCCTTTACTGCTATCTTCTAGAAATCACATATAAAAAAGCTCAAAATGACAGCACAAATTTGTAACCCATCGAGATGGCCCATGAGAAAGCTGGAAACGAAAGGTCTCAAATACTGTCTGAGATTAATTTCTTAAAGCCTTAAAATCGTTCAGCTTCTCGAACTTTTATTTCCTTTACTTGGTTCTGTGTCTGACATGTGACCAGTGCCTGGTGGACTGCACAGGAGCCTGAGCCAAAAGGGTACCACGAACCCTGGTGGATCTCACCTTTCCGCAAAATGTCGTCTGTCAATCGTGACTTATTGCGGTACTTTTTTTTTATTTTTGTAAAATATTACCTTCTTCTCAGCCTTTTTGAGGTATAATTGACAAATAAAATTGTAAAGTACACAATGTATGCACTAGGGAAGATTCCCACCTTCGAGTTAATCACCAGGTCCATCACCTCGTATATTTACCATTATTATGATTTTTTTTTTGGTGAGAACACTTAAATTTCACTCTTAACAAATTTCAGCTGCACAGCCCCTGTTATCTACTGTCACCATCATGTCGCACATGAGATCCTCAGACCTTATTCATCTTACCACTGAAGGTCGGTGCCCCTTTCTGTCCCCTCCCTTGTCCCCCAGGCCCCAGGCCCTGACAGCCACCATCCTACCTGCTGTTTGCAGATTCCACAGATGAGTGATCCCGTGAGGTATTCATCCTGATGCATGAGTTTCTCGGTGCCCCCTTGTATTTTGTGCCTGAGACAAATGCCTCCCTCTTCTTACCTAATGGCGACTGGTCAAAGAACATGAAGATTTTGTAATAGAGTTCACAGAGAAGAATAGTGGGCTGAGAAATAACTGTGACTTTGTCAAAGAAAACTGGGGCTTCATGACAAACATGCAGTCAGGCCCTTTTTGGGCCTGGTTGCTGATGGTCCAAGTGACAGCACGCTTTCCAGTCAAGCTGACGCCATTGGGACACAGGTATCACTGATGCGTGTACAGCCCCTGGATGTGGCATGGAAGTGGCCACTCAAGCCTGGATAGCCACTCTCAGCTCAACGTACAGGGAGAAGTGGATCCAAAGCCGGTTACTCACTGGACGTGGCCTGTTCCACTAGTGGGGTGTCTTATATAAAAGGCTTGTCCATGATTTTGCAACTTGGTTGAAGAGAGTCGACTGGCCACATTTATGTGCCAAGTCAGACACCTCTGACGTGTCACTCCAGACCTACCAGTGAGGTCCCTTGTGGGAGGCCAGTTCGGCGTGGGCTCCCCAGGCTTTAGACAGGCGTGAAGTGACAGGATGTCACCTCCAGCCCACGCTGTGTGTCACCACCTCCCCACCTCCTGTCCTGCCACTGTCTCCTTGTCCCCGGGCACAAGCCAGGCGCCAGACATGCTCATTCTCGAAGCAGTAGGAGCAAACTCTCTGTGGCGCACGTCGTGGGTCATCGAGCGGCAGGAGCTGGTGGGTTGTGGATCGCCTTCCCCCGCTGGGAAGGATCACCTGGATGCACCTGCAATGCCGACTGGATGACAAATCTTTGAAGTGGCTCGCTCTCCTCCCTCCTTCCATCCTTCCAATCTCTCCTTCCCACACCCCCTCTTTCATTTGTGGTACAAATGGCATTTGTCTCAGCTTCTGCTTTATAGGAAACCAAACTAAGACATATTCTTTGTTTTTATTTTTTTTTGCTGGTAGCCCTTGCTGCATCGGGTCTGTCAGGAAAGAAAAACTCCTTCAGAAATTATACCTTTTCATACTACTCCTGCCTTTTTATAGATACTTGGCACGTACTAGATTATCAGGAGGAACTATCGTACACTCACTCTTTATTTAGGCTTCTTTTAATTAGGGGTTTATTAAATTCTGAAACGCTATCTTGTTATTAGTTAACGTCACCGAGGAAGGACGTGAGACGTGAGCTGCTTGGTGAGTGTCTGAGGGTTGAGAACCCACAGAAGTCTCTTGCCGGCAGTGGTTCTGCCTCATTCCCTCAGATTTCATCTCTGCCACTCGACACACTCGACACATCCCACGGCACACGTGCAGGCCCCCAGCCTGTGCTGGAAAAGAAGGTTATTTTAATGCTGTAATTTTAACTTCTTGCATTGTGTCCTCAGATGAGGATTTAGCATTTCCTAATGGTAAAGTGGGGACCCCAGAAAGAGGAGGTTTTGAAGAAAATGTATCTGTGTTCTAATGAGCTGAGGAGTCTTCTTATTGTGATTATAAAGGTAAATTGAATGGAAAATCTCCCTCACACAGGATCCTCTGTCCCTTAAAGAGGTCTTGGGGATGATGACAAAGATGCTGTCTTTTCCCAATTAGTGTTGACATGCAATATTATTTTATATTAGTTTCAGGTGTGCAGCACAGTAATGGGCTATTTATATAATTTACTGAGGCATCCCCATTAGTCTGTAATGCACCTGGCACCATACGTGGTTATCACGATATTATTGACTCTATTCCCTGTGCCGTACTTCACATCCCTGTGACTATTCTGTAACTACCAACTTGGACTTCTTAATCCCTTCACCTTTTCACCCAGCCCCCCAAATTCCCTCCCATCTGCAAACCATTTGTTTGCTCTTGTATCTGTGAGTCCATTTTATTTTTGTTTATTTTTTCTTTAGATTCTACAAATAAGGGAGATCATATGGTATTTGTCTTTCTTTGTCCGACTTATTTCACTTAGCATGATACCGTCTGGGTCCATCTGTGTTGTTGCAAATGGTAAGATTTCATTTTTTATGGCTGAGTAATATTCCATTGTATATATGAACCATGACTTCTTTATCCAGTTGTCTGCCGATGGGCGCTTGGGTTGCTTTCCTGTCTTGGCTGTTGTAAATAGCGCTGCAGTGAACATAGGGGTGCAGAGAGGTCTTTTCGAATTAGTGTTGACAGGGTCATTGTCTCGATGTGTTTGAAGACAGAATGCCAGTGTGCCCGAGGGGAATGGGCACAGAGCAGCAGGGACTCTGATCTCAGACAACCAAAGAATAAGAGGACGGTTAGTCTTCTAGACGTGTAAGAGAATATGGGGGAAGGTGCTGGGTCTGTGGGGAGACAGGTGTTGCTGAGGGTCCTGAACAGGAGTGTTTTTTGAACAAGAACTTGTTAGGGTGGGGGTGGGGGTGGGGCTGGAGTTGACTGGAGAGGACCTGAATGAGAACATCTGTGCCCAGTGCCATGACAAGGAAACATGGCAAGATTTTCCTGGAAACAGAATTTTGAGGCAAGCTCCTGGTTCTAGGTTTACTGGTATTGAAATCGATTTCTTTTCTTTTCTTTTCTTTTCTTTTCTTTTCTTTTCTTGTCTTGTCTTGTCTTGTCTTGTCTTGTCTTGTCTTGTCTTTTCTTTTCTTTCTTTTTTTTCTCTCTCCCTTCCTCCTTCTTTTTACCTCTACTTGTTTCCCAACCAAAGAAAAAGTAAGCAAAAGCCTATGTGTATTAACTACTATGACTGTGCGTAGCCATGACAATTGACTCTCTAGACCTGTCTGAAAACAGCAAAGCAAATTTCTGCTGATACGAAGGTATTGAATGCCACACGCAGAATGCTCCCAGTACAATTCGTGTTTGGTTTTCTACATAAGTGGGACAATCTTGGCCAGTCCTGCACATCTGCTCTATCTTGGTAACTGTTACTGTGTGTTTTTGGTCAGGGAGAACGCTTCCTGCCTTCTGAATGCTCCGATCTGTTCAGTTGGATTGATGTGTAAACAGACTGGTGCAGTGTTGGTAGTCATGACCTCACTAACTCATTTCTGAAGCTTCTAGAGAAGAATGCCAACATCCAGCACCTCATGTCAGGGTTTCTCCTGAAGACAGTTCGTCATGCCCTCTTCCTGTAACACTTCATCTTATTTATTGGTCTACTTAGTATAGACGATGTTCTTAGTGTGGCTACTTCTGTTCCGCAGGCAACACAGGTTCTCAGGATGTTGAGCTCATGGTGGGCACTAATGGATGGAAGAGGCTGGGTCTCCTTGGGGATGAGAGTGGGTGGGGAGAAAAGGCCGCCTCCTTCTTTAAAAAGAAGTGATGGGGAAAGGTGACATATTTTCCTACTAGACTTTGGAGAATGACATCCATCCATCTGTCCAGCCATCCATTTTTGCAGAGCCTAGCAATGAGTTCTTGTGTTACTTAAACTTTAAAAAGACCTCACGGCATTTCTACAATTGATCTGTGGCCTGTTGGTTTGACTCTGCTTTTTTCTGTAAGTCAGGTGTTCTCATGACTACCAGCCTGCGGATGCTAATGAAGTCACACTGAACTCTGCACAGGAATCCCCCTGCCTCATTACTGCCCACCTGCTGAGGAGGCCCTTAGGGGGATGCTGGGAGATGCTCAGGCTCAGTGGTTCAAAGGGGTTGACTTGGGAGACAGTGTTTCTGGGTTAGGGTTGTGTCTCTGCCACTTTCCAGCTGCATAACCTTGATCAAGTTCCTCTCTGTGCCTTAGGGTACAATCTGTAAAGTGAGTTTGATGAGCATAATGATGGCATCTAGCTCAGCATTGGAATTCTGTGAGCACTTGGGTCACATCTGGCCTCGGCATGTGTGAGCTGTGACCACCCCTGAAACCAGCCTGACTTAGATCCTCTTCACTGACTAATTCAGGAAAATTTCAACCACCTCAGCTGGTGATAAAACAGCCATATGTGTTGACTGCTGTAGGACCCAAGAACAAGAAAGCTCCCGGATAATTCGTTCACTGCTCTCAGCCATGCCTTAAGAGGTCATAATGTCTCAAAGTATTCTGAAAGGAGATGCTTTTAATGACTAGCTCTTTTTTCCCAGGATCATTTTCTGAATCTGAGACACCATCCCCTTATGATATCTATCAGCTCCATTTTCTCTCCATCAAATGAGACCTGACACAAAAACCCTGTCTTAGAGATCCTCAAAAAATGACTCCTTTTTCTCCCCCATGCACATTTCATGTTGTTTTTTTCCCTCGTTTCTAAAATGTGATCTTTTATGAAATGAAGTATTCATGACATTTGAAAGGTGTCAATGTTTGAGGTATTTCAAGCCAGCGGAGTTGAGCGTGCACCTATTTTGCACTTGTATTCCATTTAATTTAACGTTATTCAACTCTAGAACACTGTCCTTTTATTTCATGGATTTTTTAAAAAATAAGCTGTCTATACATTCTGCAGGGAAGGGTGAGGGTTTAAACCCCAGGGTATTTCAACTGCTAAAAGTACCACTAGCTCAATCATCCACAGTGATGGTCTGAGCTCTGCCAAGTGCAGCGGATATACCAGCTTCGTGTTTGAAAAGAGACATCAAAATAAGCATGGGCAAAAGCAAGGAGCAATTTTACTTGTGACTCTATTAATTTGGTTTAAATCGAGGTAGTGGATATTAGAGTTTAAGTGCTTTAGGTAATGATGCCATAAGAGGAGGATCTAAATGGAGTTGGGTGAAGAATAGCTGGTGTTTGGCTAAGATTTGCCACCTTCTCCCTCCATGGGAACATAGGGAAGATCTAGCGTCCTGAAAATTAAGATGGTATAAGTTACATATGATGAGGGGACCTATATTTATGTAAACTTTCTAATTTATCATCTTTCCTTCCACATCCTGCCAGAGAGAGGTGGGTTTTCCCCCTCAGAATGAGACAGAGCAACTCCTCACAACCCTCCACCTGAGTGGGCATTGGCACTTCACATTGATTGGGATTTGGTGTGTGCACGTGTGTGTGTGTGTGTGGGTTGGTTGATAACAAATGGGAGACTTGTCTTTGCCTCTCTTATGCTAGTGTCTGCACAAGGCAATGAGCATGCGTATGAATGATTACCATTATCAGCAGAAGTGTTTATTATTCCCCTTATCTGTTTACACTAATCAGAACTCAAAAGCAAGATTTTCCCAATCAAGGGTTGACTAAAGACCTGGGAATTTCTCATGATGACATTGAATACTAATGGGAATTGGTTATTGTTTTATTGATATTGTCTTTAGATTAGAAGTCCTGGACCTAAATGAAAATTTAAGGGTAGCTTTGTCCTTAGTGGAAGTCACCTAGAGTGGTGTGCTTCCTGTTCAGTGTTCCACCTTTCTTTCCAGGGTCCCATTCAGATAGTTATACAACAATGACAATTTCTGTAAGGCACTAACCTTTGGGCAAGAAGCCAGGTCTCCGGTCTTGACTGTGCCACCAATTAGCTATATGACTTTGAATGAATCAGGTTCCATACCTGGCTTCATTTTTTTCCACCTGAAAGTTAGAGACTTTGCAGCATTTTTAATCCTTTTCAACTTAAAGCACATTTTCTGATAATTACCAGAAAACTGGATTGACAAAGTACTTCTCTCTCCACTGGCTAGAATGATTCTGAATGTCACATCATTTAAAGGCAGTAGCTGGCTAAGCTTTGAGGAAACATGGTTATATCTTTACACGTGTAATGCATTTCACATAGCTCCTCAGACCTCACACAGAAGAAAGCTCACTTAAAGATTCAAATCTAACCATAAGATATTCATACTTCTGGTCAACCCAGTAAAATGAAAATGTGCAGAATAGGCATACGCAATGACAGAAAACACACACACACACACACACACACACACACACACACACACACACACACACTCAGCAATAAGAGAAACCTTAAATATCAACATAAAATTTTCTTAGTTAATTAAAAAATATGTAAAAATAAGACATCAGACTTTGTGATTGGAATGAGAAGGTAGCAGTGTTTGGCTCCCGTTGGCAGGTCTGATCTTCTTGCATTTGGCCCAAACCCTTCGCAGTTGCATCATATTTTTGATGAGGTTATGCTTCATCAACAATGGCATCCCATCTGGTAGGCCTTGATGTGGACAAGGGTGGCAGTCTTGCAACTTCAGTAGATCTTCCTTGGGTCGGTCTTTTCCTGGTCTCATGAGCCCCTTGCTTTAACCATCTGAGTTAAAGTAACATAGAACTTGATATAATGCAAGAGATATTTGAAACAATAAGAGACAAAAATCATTCTGAATATATCTGATAACAATTTTTCTCTCTCTCTTTTTTTTTATGTCTTTAGCGACAAGGTGCGGGTGCCACCAATGGGAAAGACAAGACATCCGGTGAAAATGGTAAGATGAAATGAATAGTCCAACTATTTGCTTTTCTCCCACCTGCAGTCTGGGGCATGTGGCAGGTGTGGATTGTGTCTTTCATTGAAATCACCTTACTATATATGTCTGTGCTTCAGTTTAGAGTGGATTTTGGCAATTCACTGTGAGCCCCGCGGTCTGGTTTTATAAAGAAAACCGAGCTAGCTAAGTGTAGTGATAAGAACAGCTTCCTCCCCGAAGGAGGACTCCCATTTTGGGCAACATGATAATTACAATGCAAATATAGTTCTCTGCTTTCTTCATTAGGGTTGGTGAGAATCATCCGAGTTGTTGTGAGGATAAAAATAAGATCAAATGAGATAAGTGCTTTGAAAACTGTGAAGCACTCAACTCCTTGAAGGAGGTTTTAAAATCTGCTTCAGCCCTCCCTGTGCATGGAGCACAGTGCAGGCCCCAGGGGAGGTGCAGGACCAGTGAGTGTCCCTGCTGTCATTCACCAGCAAATAAAAATATTTAGTAGAAATTGGCGCAGTTGCAGCCTGCGACTCCAGTCTCCACATTGGCCTTAAATTGTAGGAATGATTATATTTTCTGGATGGGGAAACTGAGCTTGGAACAGAGGAGCTGGATCTGACCACGGATAGGAAGAAGATGGATGTGAAGGGGACAGTGTAGGGTGTGAGCCCAGTTCCCCAGTTTTTGTGGTTGTGATAGGCATGGCTTGTAATAGTGAAAAATCCCTGATAAGCACCAATGACTACAGACATGGTTCTGGTGAGGTTAGATTCCAGATGCTCTTACTTTTTATTAATTATGAAAAACTCACCTTTTGTGGAAACCTAGTCCCACTTCCAACTGTGTGGGATTTCTGTGGGAGCCCGTCCATCCAGTTGTGGGTGATGCCAATCTCACACACCAGCCGTAATAACTCCTAGGAGCCTCAAGGCTCTGTCCACTTTAAATGCTCCATCTTGAGTCCGAGCCGGGACCTGAGCAAGACTCAAGTACTAGAATGTTCCTTTGTATAGCACTCATCTGCGCCCTACTGACTCACGCATCTGTTTCGGGCCTTCCTATTAGATAGGGTCAGTATGGTGACTTCTGGGGGGAAAGGTCATTACATTGGGAAGTAGAGGCTTTGGTGCCCAAGAATGTCCTGATCAGCCGTGGGGGAGAGGCCAGAGAGGGAAATGAGTTCTTGGCAAGCCTTTTATGATGCCTGGGGTTCTCTCAGTCTCCTCTGTGTGAACTGAGGAAGGAAGAACTGCCCTACAGGTGTGTCCTGATGTCCCTGTTCTTAGATTCACATCCATCTCACTTCACTGAACCTCAAGGCCTCGGAGTTGTGGGGTCTTGTGGGGTCTTATAGTGACAAGACTCTCCAGAGACGCTCTCCTGTAGCACATCTACAAGTTTTCCTCTCACTAATTCTTTCCATTCTTAAAAGTTCATGACATTTCCCAGAAACTTTTCTTTCTGTCGGTTATATCTATTGATGGTTCCCATATTAGAAATTAAAAGAGACATTTGAGAAAGCTTCACTTATGTACTCATTAAAAATAGGTTTATCACCCTATGACATGTTAAAATAAATACCATTTAAAAGTGAAAGGCAATTACATTTTCCAAAACAGGGGAAAAAAAACATTTAGTGAAAGAGAAGCAGTGCTTTACATTTTTGCCAATCTCTTTTATTTTTTGAGTAATAGAAGACAACCGCCTCCGCTTTTAGTCTATTGTCATGTCACAGGTCATGTAGCCTCTGGAAAATTCCACTGTGAACTAGTGAGAGAAGAAGATTTAAAAAAAGAAAAAAATAAAGTCTTCGTACTCTGAAAATTAATTTTTATTGTGGGTTCCTCACCCACATTTTGAAAATACTGCTCTAGCGTAAATGACTCCCATGTCATGTGTGCAGAGCTTGGAGTCCGAAGATCACACATGGTAGTGGCTGGGACAGTTTGGGTCACTTGTGTTTGATGCCTCTGCTACCTGGCTTTATCCTGGCACTCCTCTGGTCTTTGCAGAGTGTCTTTATGCTCAGAGCTTTATACTGTCAGCTCACTTATGTACTCATTCTCTCTACCTACTACATAGAGAAAAAAAAAGGTCAGAGGTCACAGTAGACACCACCATTTTCTGTTATTCCAAGGCATGGGATTTCTTTCAGCTAAAATCAGTCTATTCTAATGACAATTGAGTGGGTATTTTCTGGAGGGCTAAAAATTAAATGAAAGGAAAAATTCAAGATGCTATGGATAAAGCTTATTTTTAAATATAATTCTAGATATTAGAAGATATTCACTTTTGAGTAGAAAGAGGGATATATAGAGTTAGAGATTATTTGATAGTTATAGAATAATGATGCTGTATAAATTCAAATTATTATCAACAGGTACTTTAATTTCAGACAAAACTGCTCATATATAGTATATGTACATGATATTTTATTATAATATTATATTTGTGCTTTAGCCCCTAAAAATGAACAAGGACAAAAATCAATAACAACCAACAAAGACTGGGCTAAAGACTTCTAGGAGTGGTCTAAAAGACAATTTCCTAAAAAACTAAGTTACTTAATTTTTTATTCTTAAATTCATAATATGAGAGGATCATCTCAGAATTTTTGTTTTAAGCTAATAATACATTCCATTGAAATTCAAATTATTTTACTTTGTCACCACAGATATCTAGAGAGAGCTTTTATCTTAATGTATATTTCCTACTAATACAGATGAAGCTGCCTACATGTGTTGAAGGAGTTGGAACCCCTGAGAATAGAAATACAAAGCAGAGAACATCAAAATGTTATGAGATTTGGATAGTAGTCAATTAGGCCCAAATTTTATTAGTCATCTACAAGTCAAAGTGTTCTCATTTCAAATATTATAAATTTAGGTTAGGTCTCCATTTGGCACTTAGAGCATGAAGACTATGGGAGTGAATTATGAGTGCCTTGGAACCATAATTTGGATGACGGAAGACACAAATCAGATCTATTAAAACTCCAGCGGGGTCTAAATTCTAGGGCTCCACTGGCATTTGGTTGTGTTAAGTTTTATCTCAAGAGGGCCATTGGCTGGGAATCTAGATTCTCATAATTTCAAGATTTGTTTTTGTTGTTCCTGCCATGGTATTTATTGATGTGAAATAAGACATTTATTCACTCCATATCCAGAATGCCCCTACAATATGACCTTTATTCACTGCATATCTAGAATCCTCTTCACTTTTCAGGACAGTAAGCTCTGAACACACAACCCAGCAAATCCAGATATTCCTCATTGCATCCTCAGTGTGGAGATAGGCTTTTCAGAAATATTAGGTTTATTAGTATTTTTTTTTTAAATTCAAAATAAAGCCATTGAGATCTTGGTGGTTCAGAGATTTTTCACGTGAACAAAGTATCTTCATTGTCTGATTAGATCAAGCCAAGAACTTCATTTGTTTTTTGATATAATGCCCTACTTGGGTGAAACAGCTTCATAGCTTTGGTTAGGACTCATCTGCATTAAATTCAAACATGTTTATAGATACAGACACAACCATCTGAATCTGGACGATTTACCATCAATTATGGAGACAATCAAAAGATTCTTTTGCAAGGCAATAATTTTGCTGGATGTTTTGATCTGTATCTTGATGCTCATCATCCAGAGAGACTCCAAGAGTTAAAATTTTTTATCGACATCCTAAAATCAGAAAATACTGAAAGGAGAGTAGCTTCTGGGAGACTTCCAATCCCAAGGAAAGATTTATGAATAATAAACCTCCAACTGAGCTTACTTTCAGAGCTTGGAGGCTTACCCAAGCTAAATTGGATTTCTAAAATGGGAAAGGATTTCTCCTGACTTAGTGTGCTGGGATGCATTTGTTTCCCAAAGGCTCTGTCTTTGAAAGGCATAGATGCTCCTGACTTTGGTAAAAAGAATCCCCTCCAATCCAGGCTGGAGGTGAATTCCCAGAAGGCAGGTGTTATCCTGAGCCTCCTCGGGGCTCACTGTTTCTCTGAGGTGTGAGTAGCTGAGCAGACACTCAAGCACCATGCTTGAGTAGGGGCGCCCATGTTTTGGGGAACAGATCATGGCTTGAGAAATAGCTACCAGAAGTGAGGAGATGCTAGGAGCACACAGATTGAGTTTGCTTTGATATGATCACGTGATTGTTAACAATGAATAAGATCAAGTATTGTCATACTGAGTATTCACCTCTGCTTGTTTTGAAAAAGACCAAAAACCATAGAAGTTTAGGTTTATCCCACCTTTGAATTTGGGGAACACACACAGAGACACACACACGGGCATCGTGACTTTGTTTTTCTCTGTGTAGTAGGTGGAGAGATTGAGAACAACCTATCTTCACAGAGAGACAGGTCGAGTACTAATCTGAGCATGATTTTTCAAGTAAGAAATTAAAATCCATATTAATTCTCAAAGCCCTTTGCCCCCTTTACACTTTTTGGCTCCAGATCACCCAATATTTATTTTGAAAATTTTCTTTTTGATGTTCTTGGTGCATAATGATCTTTCCGTACCTATGAAGTCTTGGGCAGATTTATTTTATTATATATATATTTTTTTCAATTACAGTTGACAGTCAATATTATTTTATATTAGTTTCAGGTGTACAGCATAGTGATGAGACATTTATACAATTTATGAAGTGATGCCCCCATTAGTCTAGTAGCCACCTGGCATCACACATAATTAGGACAGTATTATTGACTATACCCCTAGGTTGTACTTCACATTCCCATGACTATTTTGTAACCACCAATTTGTACTTTGTAATCCCCTCATTTTTTTTAATTCAACCCCTCTACTCCCCTCCCACCTTTGCATCATGACTTTTTTTTTTTATCTTAGATTCCACATATAAGTGAGATCGTATGGTATTTATCTTTCTCTGTCTGACTTATTTCACTGAGCACAATACCCTCTAGGTCCATCCATGGTATCGCGAATGGCAAGATTTCATTCTCGGTTTGCCCAGGAGACATTTGAGCTGTCACCGATCCTTGGTTTGGGGAAGCATGTGGGGTGATGTCTCATGTGGGTAGGTGGAAGAGCAGCTTGGAGTGAGATGGAACCGACGATGACGGGGCCAGGAAACAAGGCCATTGATGCTGTCACACCTGGGAGGGAGGTTCAGGACCGGTGGGAGGTGCCACCTGGCTCGTCTCGCTCCTATGCCTGGGAAGCAGGGTTGGGGTGGGAGGCGAGAGGGAGAAGTGCGATTTCCACGTATGTGCCACTGCCGGAGCTGTGACTCAGTTCTGCTTCCCATACGAAATGTGGTGGGTCGAGTTGGAGGACCCAACAGAGGGGCCCGAGGCCGGCGCTGTGGGGTCATGACTTTCCCACTAGCTGTATACACAGGCCTCTGGGGCCCAGGCTTTGTTTCATTCTCCTCCATGGGGCACCTAACGGGCCGGTTCTGCTGAAATCTCAGTGGGAGTTTAGGGGGGAACCTGCCGTCCTGGGCTGAGCATCTTCAAAAAGGGGAAAAGGGATACCTGAGAACGTGAGTGTGTTCAGCCCCCCTAAGTGACTCTAAGGTGGGCCACCACCCCCAGGCCAGGAAGCTCTCAATCCCTAGTGTAATAAATCCGTGAGCCACACGAAGCCCGGGGTTCCTCGTGCTGACTCAGCGAGTGCCTGCCGTGAATACCGCACACGCAGGATGTTTCAAGGTGAACAGTCAAATGACTCCAGTCTCCATTGTGGTTTCTTGGCCTTTTCTCTCCATTTTCCATATTTGAAGCAATCAGAAAATAATCCAAAACAACAGTGGATAAAATACCAACATGACTTTCAAAATATGACTGGCGGGGTGTGTCCTTTAGGCTGTTGGCTGCGAACATTCTCAAGGCTCTGTATTCCAGAAGGAAGATATGGATGCCCAAGGACGCTGCCGTTATTGATCCAGATGAGGGAAGAACAAAATTGCAATGTATCAGGCCAGACCTTGAAACCGCCGGGGTCTCCACACCAACCTGGTCCCGGGTTACATCGTCTAACAAGCTGACTTGCTCCCGCGTGGAGCTGATTTCAGGAATGAGTGCTGACAAGGAATTTATTACCACCCATCTCAGTTATGAGTGATTTTTTTTTTTTTTTACCTTTAGGGTGAGCATCATAATAACTTTAATGTGCGAGTAACACCTTGGATAACTGCAGCACTTCTAAGCCACTAAACATGCTCGGAACATTGTCATTCAGAGTGGAGAGCTGCACCTGCTGCTCCTTGCCGCTCGACGTCTGTCTCTGGTGTATATTGTAAAGTGCTCTTATGTACAACCTTCTGTTTGGTTCCATAGCAGACTGGGAGAGTGGGTAGGGTGGCTGTGCCAGGCAGAGTTCCCCAGGAAGTCAGGTGATTCGCTCAAGGTCACCTCAGCGAGAGGGGAAAGCTGTGGTCATCTGGCCTCCAGTTGAAAGGCCCAGGGTCGTCTCTGCTCACTCTCTCTCTGGGGCTCCCTCTTGACTGGGGGTCTTGGTGGTCAACGGGGGACAGAAGGAGGTTAACAAGCTCACATCTTGGCCAAGCTGAAAACCATAGTTTCAACAGCACCATTATCTCATCAATTTAGTTAACTAGCCTCTGGCAAGTACATGTGATGTCACAGACAGCCATGCTAATTTTTAAAACTTTGAGGCAATATGTTAATTCATTGGCTTATTCGCACTTTCCCTTCTCATTCCTCTTTCCTTACTTCCTTCTTTCTTTCTGAGATGCTACGCTGGATAACTTTAGACTAGCTGAAGATAGAATTTTGTTCCGTATCATATGGAGAAGGCCCATATGCTTTAGTGCAAAACTGAAGCTATAAATTATGCTAAAAAATCGTCGTTTCAGATCTTTTTGAGACTGTGAAGTAGATTGTACCAGGAAAATAACAATCCTCTCTGCTTTGGAACCCTGCCTCCGTCAGGAGATAGAGGTGCTTCGGATTCTGCCAATCAATTATTCGTATGGGAGTAATATTTTTCAAGTGCCTGGAACCATCCTTCTCTTGTAAGCAGGTGAAGCACTTATAAGTTTATTTATAGAATTAATTGGCACTGCGAACAGCCTTCCAGAAGAGAGAATCGACTTGAATTTTAGCCTGGGCTACATGATAAGATGGTTTAAATCTGTAAAATTCTTATTAGTGAGGTTCATCTGTGGTTACTAGGGGGTTCGCCTGTGATTACAAAGGCCTGCAGAAATGCCCATGTGCCTTCTCGGGGGAGAAGCTTTCTGGTTGATAAAGAGGGCCGAGTCACCTTCAGACACTGGGCTTCTCGCGTAGGCCGCACCTGCTGTCCCATCTGCACTGTGCGGGGAATAGGAACCCCTGTGCCCTTCTCCGGGACCCCCTTAGAGCCCCCGCGGAACTGGGTTCAGATCCCACAAGGGGTTTCCTTGTGTCTCTTGAGGATGCTCTCTGCCACCGGCTCTAGAACAGGTGGCGAGAGCACCACCAGGTCTGTTGTGAGCTCACATGACTTCCAGTCCATACCATTGACTGGCTTCTTCCGGCGTCCTCAGTCGGAAATGCATTGGAGTTTCCAACTGATGCTCGTTAATTGTGAAGATTTGGCTCAACTTGGGCCATTCAATCCAGGAGCGGCGCTATTTCGAATAGTCCGGCTCTGAATCCTCTTACGTTTCTATTTTATTAAACTGTAATTGGTGTGCAACATTCTGTTAGTTTCGAGTGTGTGATATAGCGATTCGACATTTGTGTACTTTGCAGTGCGGTCGCCCTAATACGCCTAGTGCCCGTCTCGTAAGGGTATTATGAGATTGTGGTCATGTCCCCTCTGCTGTGTACTGTTTCTGAATGTCGTGGTGGGTTTTCTGGCCATGTGCGGAGACCTAGTCTAGCAGACTGGTGGCACCACTGTGGCTTGTCCGCAGTGGCAGGTGCCTCCCGCACTCGCTGTTTTGGGGGGAGTCAGGGGAGCAGATCAGTGCCTTGGGTCACCACACGTCACAGTGTGTCTCAGTTCTGAAGCAATTTCAGCAGCCATGCGCGCCGGAAGACAAGCTCCTAACAGACTCCTTCCTGTTTGCTTTCATTTCCTCCTCGCCACGTGGGACGGGTCAGCTCTATTCGTGGTAGGGTCCGTGGAAAAGTGAAAACATAGGCTTTTACTGCAAAACGTTAGGCAGAGCATTGATCAAGGCTGGGCCTCCTGAGAGGGAAGGTCCCTGCATATGCTGTGCACCGTGAGGCCGGCCTGTGACAGGGGCACGTACAAACTTCTTTAAAAAACAAATATGCATCATTTACTTCAGAATGCATCTTTCTCCAGCACTTTCTAAGCTGCTATCCTGGTGTAAGCATGGCAGACAGATCATTGGAAACTTTGGGGTGTGAAAAGTAATTTGAATCTAATTTTCCGAATAAGGGGCATGAAACTCCCTTGCTCGCTTTTTCTTTTCTTTTCTTTTCTTTTCTTTTCTTTTCTTTTCTTTTCTTTTCTTTTCTTTTCTTTTCTTTTCTTTTCTTTTCTTTTCTTTTCCTTTTTTTCCTTTCCTTCCCTTTCCCTTTCTTTCTTTCTTTCTTTCTTTCTTTCTTTCTTTCTTTCTTTCTTTCTTTCTCTCTCTCTCTCTCTCTCTCTCTCTCTTTTCTTTCTTTCTTCTTTTTTTCCTTTTCCTTTTTCTTTTTTTCTTTTTCTTTTCTTTTTTTTTTTTACTTTTTTAAGGGACTTGGAGAGTGTTCCTGGATTCCTTTGCATATTGGTGGTAATTTAATGTGATTTCTGGCTTAGTATGATCCTACTTTGTAGAGGGTTAAAGATGACCACAGAGCCTTTGGCCTGTGGGGGTTCTGAGTACCCCCTCTCATGTCAGGGCAGGTCATGACCCCTTAACCAACAGCACTCTGCAGAGGGGAGGCATGTGACTTTCTAGTTCTGGACCCTAAGACACAGGCAGCTTCCCCCTGTTCTCTCTAGGGGCACTTGCAGTAGGAGAAGCCAGTTGCCATGTAAGAAGTTGGATAACCTCGAAACCATCATGCTCAGAGAAAGCCTGAGCTAGCTGCGTGGAACAGCCACAGGAGAGATGCCCACCCCACCAGCGACCGTGCTTGGCGGCCAGACTGGTGGGCGATGGTCCTTTAGGGGGAGACTGCAGCCCCAAGGTCATCTGGCTGCAACTGCATAGAAGGACCAGCGAGACGTGCCGAGCTGAGCTCCCGAACCGACAGAACTGGGGAGAGGACACTCAGCTCTTATTCGAAAGCGGCTCGATACTGGGGTAATTCGTTGCCCAGCCATAACGAGCCAGAACTTACCCAAACCTCTCAAACACCTCGCTTGGTACCCGCTCTTACTCTGCGCTCCTTCAGAACACACTCGATTGTTTTCTATTCTTCCCTGGTGAGAACAGAATCTTCTCCGGGTGCAGACCTTCAGGTTCTTAGGAACCAGGAAAGGGAAGGTGCAAAGCAGCATGGACTCCAGCTTCGTTTTGCCCATTCATTCATTCATTCATTCAAGGAATATTTGCTGACACCTAATCGGGGCTGGTGATGGTAAACAAAGTTGGGGATGGAATGTTTTAAGTGATGCTGGGGGAGTGGTATCAGAAGTGCTGAGTGGTGAATGTGTCCAGGGGGGAATAGAGGGCACACGCCACCCGAGCGATTCGAAGAGAGTTAACCACAAAGGGCCGTTTGTAATGGTATGTGCGGGGTTAGGGAACCCTCGGAGAACAGTGTAGCACCTCCGGCTGGTAATGGCAGGCCCAGAGGGAGGCGCCAGAACCCAGAGAGGGTGCTGGGTCCGGGGACAGCCTGGCAGGGGCTGCATTCTTCCCTTGAAGGACATACTTGAACTTCTGGGCAATTTTCCAGACGTTTAGGGTTGCCAGATTTAGCAAATAAAAATACAGGACACCCAGTTAAATTTCAATTTGGATAAGCAAAACAAAAGTTTTGTTTTTATGGTATAATTGTGTCCCATGGAATATTTGGAGGGTACTGCTTAACATTATTTTTGTCGTTTATCTGAAGTTCAAATTTTACCGAACAGTCTCAATTTTATCTGGCAACCCTAACAGAGAAGAAGGTGAGAAAATGAATACCCAAATCCCTCCTTCTCGGTCTCCTGGCTCCCTCTCGTACCACCCATAGGATGGGCCAACCAAAGCCACACGCGGTGGCTAGGAAGAGCCAGAAGAGGGTGGACAGTGGGTCGGGAGGGGAAGAGCTGAAAGATGGCCTTGCGTCTGTCTCATCAGTGCACTTTCTTCTCTCCCAGGTCACCCCGGGACCCTCTCCGTCCCCTAATCAAAACACATAGTCTATCGTCCTGTAAGTGGTTGCAGCTTTACAAAGACCAAACAGGGATGACGTTTGCACATGTTCTAGGTTGGTTTCAGGAGGAAAAAAAAAAGGAAAAAGGAAAGAAAATGGGTCCAGCATTGTCATCCTTTTATTTGAACTGTGCAGTGTCATCGCTTGGCTTAATATCTTTCAAGAAAGAAAACCGTTAGATCTATTTTTGAAAGATGACGTATCTGACATTCTTGGAGAAATTAGGCTGTCCCTGTGATGTGAGAGCGTGTTGGAGGCGGTCGGCCTGAACCCCCCCTGGCCCCCCTCAGGTGTCATTCAGGAAGAGGAGGGATGCGGCCAGGACGGGGGTGGGGGGTAGACGCAGAGCTGCGCTTGGCTCAAACCTGTCTGGAGGGAAACCTTGATGGAGCCAGGCCAATGGGAACTGGGTGGGGTGGGGGCACAGCAGGCACGTCCCTCCCCCCTAAAGTCAGGTTTATTGGAGCAGGAAGGAGGGGATAGCAGCAACCCGCCTCTTGGGGTTTAGGGCCACCAGGAATCAAACAGGGGTAGGACGTGGTGGGGCATCCTCCGGTGAGGTGGGGCTGGAAGCCACCCATCCAGCTGCCCCGGTGACAGGGACAGTGAAGAGGAGGGGGGCCGCCGGTGGCTCCAGGCGTCCGGGGAGGCCTGGAATAGCGGCTGCCCGGCCTGGGGCTTAGGTGTCGTCGATCTGGGAGGGATGCAGCTCTACACTGTCCCCTGCCCGGGCTTCACAGAGGAGACACTGTGATTTGCCTTTGCTCTCCCGGCGAGGCATCTGGGAGCAGAGTGGCTGTCACTTGGGGCCTTCTCAGATTCCCCAGTTTCAGATCCTTGAGTAAGACGTTGACCTTGTGACTGCGAGATCAGCTGCTTAAAAACTACGGGAAATGACCATCTCTCTCTCTCTCTCTCTTCCCCCCCCCCCAATTATGTGTAAAGCAGAACCCAAATCTTCATCTCCCTCGTCCTCCACACAGCCAGGGGAATGGTCCTCGGTGAGGACGTCCCGTAAAGAAGTGAGGATTTGAGCCCCTTTAATAGAAACCACGCTTTGAAAATTCCAGAAGGAAGAAGGGTGGCCAGGCATGGGGTCGTTGAATTTAGAATGTAATTGTTTATAAATGTTGCTTTTTCCAGCATTAATATAAAGGAGTATTTATGATTATTATTTTACAGAAATAGCGACTTCTCATGAGAGAGCAGGCTGATGACGTGCGTATCATGAGATCTGAATAAATAAGACATTTAAAATCATATTTTCCTTGAAGATTATTCCCCTCCTCCTCAAAACTAACTAAATAGGGGGTGCTCTTAACCCTCTGGGAGGTTTTTGGGGCCCAGCCACAGTCATCTTGCACCTGCACCAGCCGCTACTCTCCTTTTTTCTGTTGGGATCTAAAACTGAGTCGACCATTGATCAACTGGAGTATGTATTGATTGCCCAGACCCAGGTGGGGGCAGAATGCGGAGGATGGGAAGCCGGTGACGCTGCCTCCTCCTCCTCCTCCTCCTCCTCCTCCTCCTCCTCCTCCTCCTCCTCCTCCTCCTCTCAGTGTTTGTGAGATCTCCCCTGCCAGCACTTTACGACGACGCGAAGAGGAAGCCTACTGCTGTTTTTGTGCTTGACAAGTGGCTTCTTCGCTATTGCTCAAGCACATTCTTCTCCCTCTATCCTTCCACTAGCCCAGACCCTGAAGATAATTGAAAATTGAACGCTGCTCCAGCCTTTCTTTAGAAAGCTCAGTCTCCCCGGACGTCAGAGAGACGCTTGCGTGGCTGGAGGCTGGCGTGAGCGCCGTAATTCCCACCCAGGCTCCCCTCTCCACAGTGAGCCCCCAGACCCAGGGTGACAGGACTGGCCTTTCTTTGTCCCCCCACCCCCACTCCCACCCCCGGACTCACTAATTGTGCTAATCGCACAAAAGGGTGAGTCTTCTTGCCTCCGATCTTAGGTTTTAGGGTTTCAGAGTCTCAGCGCCGACAGAAACCTTTCAGCGGTCTGAAGTGATGTGCAGTCACCAGAATTCAATTTCCCAGCAGCCCGTGATAAAGCCCATTTTTATAGTGCACCCCAGGAACGGGCCGGGTCGTCAGAAACAGCCCAGGGAGATGTGTGCTGAGGATGACGGTGCTTTGAAATGTCCCTCCGATTGGTCGCACTCAATGATCGTTTCCTAGGAATTTCAGAAGACGATAGAGAGATGCTCAGCGTTCAATTTTCGCCAGGTTTACCCATGGATTAGCTGTTGCCATGCCACCATGGCCTCCCCAGTAGCACGCCTCTCGTTTTAGTAGATGGCTATCAGGATCCTCACTTTCTGGCCATTCTCCGGGTGGCGGGGTCTCTGCGCCTGCTCGGCTGGTCAGGGGAGACATCACAACTGAGGCTCCTTTGCCGTGGAGGGTGGGGGAAGGGCGAGGCCCCAGAGTTTCTTGTCCCTGCCGTCCTGTCCTGAGGTTGGGCCATTTGCTGGTGGTTAATCCGAGGTGAATCATTTCATCTTGTAGGGTTCCCACATCCCCTTTTGAGGCCGATGTTGCCTTTCAGCTCTCGTCTAACTTTGGCATTTTGTGAGTCTGTGGCTGTTTTTGTCCCAGGACACTGTAGGATGCTTGGCTTCTTCTGATTTGATTTTCTGCACACACTGAGGGAATAAGGCCTGCAAGTCCCAAGGGGCACGCCAATGCTTGGCGGAGGTAGTGGAGGGGAAAGGAGGCACGACGGCTGGAATGTGAATAAGATTGTCGCCGGCTGTGAAGCTGTGATAACAAATATTTTAATGAAATGGGTGAAAATGGGAAAATTCAGTCTTTTATCTGGACAGAGCGCCTTCTAGTAGTGACTGCCTGACATGGCACAGGGGTCATTTCTGGACATGCGAGGTGCGCGTTCGGCTTTGCAAAGAGGCGGCCCAGCCAGTGACTGGCATCCAGGTGGCAGCAGGTGTAGACATGGGTCTACTCACTGCACGAGCAGCAAAGAGGTGGGCGGCCTCCCGGGGGCCCAAACGAACACGCGTGCGCCCATAAAGAGGCCGCTGTCAGCACCCGGGCCCTGCCTGATTACCCCTGAGATTAAATAGTTGTGGTCAAAAGGTGTTTCCATTTCCTCCTGCACCTTTATAATCATTTCGCTTGCGGGCCTGGGCAATGCCACCTGGTGCCACACGTCATTGGGACTGTGTGTGAGCTTGCCAGCATGTTCCCCTCCGTCCCCATGACAACTACATACTGAGTTATAGCGACTTCTCGAAATGTCTCGCTTGCATTTTCCGCGAAGCCAGCCCATGGACACCTTAAATCACGGCGATGCACGGAGGAGCTGAACTATGATTTTGAAATTCTGAGCCAGATTCGCCTGTGGAAGGCTTGCTTTGGGTTCTGGACGACATTGTGAGCTACTGGCAGATACAACGTTGAGTCTTATGCTGTTCACACGTCTCAAAGTTCAACAAAACCGTGCAGTCTTGCCAGTTATGGATCTGGGCTGGAGGTAGCGTGTTAAGTCACCTCTGGTCACTCAAAGCTGGCAAAGGGTGACACCCCCTGGCGTGCATGTTTTCGGTTCCACCGGACGTGACTTCAGCAAAAGGTCAGATGCTGCCGCCCTGGGGAATGCCTCCCTTCTCTAATAGACCGATGTGTGACATTTTTTCCCTAACGTTCTCTCTAAATTGCGTTTCCCATCAGTTTCTTGACATCAGCCTCTATTAACGCTCCCTTGAGCTCCTGCGACCCAAAATGGATGTTTTGTTACTGCTTAAAATTTTGAGCTAGGCAGAAATGCTTTTTCTACCTCTGTTGATAGCGAGAATGCTTTGAGGAATGATGGATATCTCAGTGCCGGTCCTTTGAAAAATTATGATTTAAAAAAAAAAAACAACTTCAAAACTGAATACTTTGGGGTCATTTTTTCCTGCCACTGGAAATATCTCTGTTTTGGGGATTCTCGAACTAAAAATATTCAGCTTTATTTTTGCTCTGAAAGAACTTCTGGATGGGAGGAGGGGCTTTGATGGCCTATACGAAGGGCAGGAGCCTTGCTGGCTTGTCACAGAGTCAAAGGCCCTGGGTAGACAGTGGGGATGGTTCATCGGACCAAGTACAACCCACACCTGCAGTCCCCTGGAGCTTCACAACTTCTCTGTTACCCCCAAAAGCTCTTCTTAGTCCATTTCTTCTTGGAGTCAGTGGTCAGAACATTATTATTAAATAACGCAAAAACTGAAACCCAAACCCCACTGTCCACTAGCTCTGCTGAGTCTGGGGTACTCTGTGTGGTTCAGCTGCCTCACCCAGAAACCATGAAATGTCACCTTTTCATGGGTATTTAATTTTCTTCTCTTTTCACAAATATATGAGCCCATCCTCCTGGGAAGTAGCATAACAAAGCCCAGAGCTTAACATGTGTCCCTCTCAGAAGCTATTTTTAACAACTCAGTGAGTACTTGGCCATGAGCTCTTGAAACAATGTCACTAAATAAACAAAAAAACCGAAGTGACGCGCCCTTGCCCGAAACATCCAGAGAGAGACTTACTTGCAAAGACCAAGGCTTGGACCCGGCTCTGGTTTTGTTTCTCAGACCCCCCCTTTCAAGACGCTCGCAGAATTGGGTGCCCAAAGTCGAATTCTATACACAGCAGACGCGTTCATCCGCCCCAGTCTTGTGTGTCTGAGAAAGCCTGTAATCCGTGAAAATCTGCAAAAGAGAACACCTGTCTGCCTAGATTAGAGGCACGGGGTGGCAGGGCCAGATGGAAATGTGGGGGTGAGACAGTGCAGGCCCTGGGACTAGCTGCCGGGGCGGAGGGCGGTGGTGCAGGGGGAAGGTGGAACCACCCGCCTGGGCTGAAGCCAGATGCTGGCACGTTGCTGGGGAGAGAGAGGCATCTTTCTCAGGCAGCGAGCAGAGAGCAAGGAGGAGGAGGAGGAGGAGAGGCCCACGGTCCCAAAGCCTGAAAACAGCTGTGCTCCCTCTGCCTTTCCGGCATGCAGGCGATGGTTTTTCAATCCACACCACCGTTGGCATCCCTCGTCATTCCTGAGGTGGGAATAATCATCCCACGAGAACTGCAGGGCAGCGTGGCCTTTAGTCGAGTCAGCCTGTCTCCCCCTTCCTCACCGAGTCCTGGGATACCTTCCATTTCTCCTTCCCACCCTTCCCCCTCGAGAGTCCAAGACCCTAGCATGATGGGGCGACGTGAGTCCGAAACTCAACAGACTCAAATCAGATGTTTAGAGTCATTAGGTGAGTCTAGGAGACTTGAAGATGCCCTGTAATTAGGATTTCATTTGACTTTCCTCTTGGTTTAAAACTGGGGAGCTTTATAATGTGTTCTGGGGTGGTCAAATTTTCAGAGTTTAATCCTTTAAAACTGATGTTTTGGGGTTTAAAAGCTGGAGATAAAAGTGAATCTGAGAAAGGGCTATATCCTCTGAGATGGTAAAATGAAGGAGAAAAAAAAACCAAACCAAGAAAACTCAGCTAATTCCAAAGCATTAACAGGAAGCAGAAGGTGGACCTGGAGCGGAGCGAAGGGAGTGGGCTTGACTGTGATGGGGACACGCTGTCCCGGGAGCTGCTCCGCCCTCACATCCGCTTCCTTTCGTTTCCTGCGCTCGGAAAAACGGTTCAGACTTTCAAAAGCTGGGGGCAGGGTATGGAGGGAGAAGCCGAGGCCTCACGAGGAGAGAAAGGGCAACGCCAGGCAGGGATGCCAGAGAGAGGGGGGTCGGCTGAGGTTGCCGAATTTGCAGGAAATGATTCTGTAAAAAACCGAGACTTTTAACGTGTGAAGGGCTATAAGGAAATAGCCATCCGTATCAGAAATTGAACTGGTGGGTGTATCAGAAGAAAAAGGATCAAGATGGGAGCTTGAAAGGAAAAAGGCCTTTCTGAGTGAGAGGTAACAAGCATTTATTTGAGATCAATAACCATTGCTATTTGGGCCACATTAATTCAGGCAGATGCCCCAACGGCGCTCTGATGAGGAGACGAAGGTGGGTGGGGGGGGGTGTTTGTGAGGAAGGGCTGGGGACAGTCACGCCCACAGAAGGGGGAGGCCTTGCGTTTGCTGCAGATGACGTAACACAGCGATGCTAACTCCGAAGAATGGTTTTAATTCTCAGTCCGGCAGGCCTCAGTCCAGTAGTCAGAATACCCGCTTTCTTGTTACCTTTGCAAATAGTTCTACGGGACACGAGGTGGCCGTAGGCCCAGTGCAAAAGCTTAGTGCGCCCTATTCTCACATCCCGAAGGTTGGAGGAGTAGGATGTGCGAGGCAGTTCCTCTGGGATGGCAGCTCTGGCTCCACGATAAAGTGGCTCCATTTATTTAATTTTTTTTTTTTTTACATAGATATGGGAGGAAAATAAAGTACCATGCACAGCGATGTAGAATGAAATTTCTTTTCTTCTCCATCCCCACACTAACTCGAAGTCGTTTGTCTTGGTCAGCTTTGTGAGGGGCAAAGGGTGGCTTTTATTTTTTATTTTTACATTTATTTATTTATTATTTATTTATTTATTATCTATCTATCTATCTATCTATCTATCTATCTATCTATCTATCTATTTATTTATTTATTTTTTGAGTGGTTTGCCATTAGGGTCGTTAGCCGCTGATGCCTGGGAAGGGATTTCCGTCTCTCCGTGTGCTCAGAATGGGCAGGAAACATTTGGTCCGCCGTCCCTACCCCAGGGGCTTCATCTTCCTATGTGCCTTCGAGCTATTCTCCGGGAAGGACAGCCTGTGATCCGGTCCCAAAGACATGGGGTTGTCCATGTCCTTACACAGCACCCGTCTCCTCTCTCGGCCCCCACGGGAACCTGGCACGCCTGGAGCAGGTGGTGGCGCACGCGGCAGGATCCGCTCCTGCTGGGTTTAGTGGAAGGGGTCGTTACGGGCTGTCAGCACCTCACGGGATTTCTGGGAGGCAGAGAACCCAGCCTGGACCGTCCACAGCCAGGAATGAAGCAACCGAAACACCGCACTGCGCCTCGGGTCATTTCAGCAGAGGCCACTGCTGCTGCCCCACCCGGCACGGGGCGCCGGGTGCGGGACAGTGGACGTCCCGTGGCTGTTCCAGAGACTCCGCAGGCCTCGGCCTCCGTGCTCGCCACAGTGCGGTCTTCCTGGGCTGGGTCCCCACCCCCAGCGCTCCCTTCCCACATCCTGCCACTGCGGCCCGGCCTGGCCGTTCCTGAGCCTGGGTGGCTGGAGTCTACTCCCAAGGCATCTGGAAAAGGGTTTCTCCAAAGGCCTCCTTGATGCGAGGAGAAACGAAGGAGGGAGAAGAACCAGGTGGCCAGTCTGCACGCCACCCTCCCAGGAAACAGGCTGCTTTGCAGTTGTCCTCTGCATGGCACCCAGCAGGCCAGCACACCTGCGGTCCCTGTCCCTGCGAACACCGTGGGAAAGAAACAAACCTGGATTCCTTGTCGGCCCCACTGGAGACACAGGGGACTGTCTGAACCTCAGGAAGGCGACTCTGACCGCGCCAGGGCAGCTGAGCCTTTCCACGAGAAGCTGTTTCTCCTCAGACCTCATCAGCCTGTCTTTATGATTTTTTTTTTCCCTTGAAAACGTAGGCATTTTGACTAGTGTTATAGACCGAATTGTGTCCGCCCCTCAAATTCGTGTGCCGAAGCCTCCCCCCACACCCCGGCGTGTCCGAATGTGACTGTATTAGGAGCCGGGGACTTGATTAAGTTCAAACGAGGCCCTTAGGGTGGGCTCTTGTCTGGCTGTCACTGTGAGGAGGTCACGGCATAGACACACCCGGAGGGGCGACCCCATGAGGACATGGCGAGGAGATGCCTGTCTGCAGGCCACGAAGCGACGCCTTGATCTTGAACTTCCAGCCTCCAGACCCGCGAGGAAGCGAACTTCAGTTGTTTAAGCCTCCCCATCGGGGAGACTTCGTTATGGCGGCCCCAGCAGAGTCCTCCGACTGGAACCCAGTTTCATCTTTTCTCTAGAAAAATTAAGAGCTGGTGCTCAAGCAGCCATATTCGACCATAAGTTGGGAAATCTTATGCCAAGGCTGGAAAAACTTTGATACAGCCGTTGTCTCCTTTTCTTCTCTTAACGAATTTGGGGAAAAACCTGATCTCATCCGTGCTCGTTTTTCCCCCGTGGATTCCCAAAGATTCATGCGCGTCTGATGATCTAAATGCCACAGCTGGGAGTCGCTGTCTAAGAGGAGCATCTAGGTCAGGACGAGAGAAATGGGATAACGGGAAGTGCAGGGCCCAGCGGGGCTGGGAGTAAGCGACGGCCTCTTCGCCCAAAGCACAGCCCGGTGTCACTGGTGTCACCAGGGGTGGGGGAGGGACACAGGGGTCGGAGTGCCTCTATTTTAGAACAAAAGAGAAGTTCACCCTCCTGGAAAAAGCTGTTCTGTGCCCAGGAAAGTGTGACGGTCAAAGGAAAGTTGGCAGGAGTAGGAGCCGTTTTCCTTTGACAGGAGAACATTTCAGATGCAGAAAGCCCCCTGGCCTGCCGCTGCTGATGCCTGACCCAGCCGCTCGTTAATCTCTGCCGCTTAGCAAAGCCCCGGAAAATTGCAATTCTCCGCACCGGCGGCCCCATTCCCTAAACCCCCAGCCTGTGGGCAGGAGCGAGAGGTGGCAGGAGCTGGAACCCCGGGCCAGCTTGCTGACCCCCCACCCACCCGGAGCCCAGCGATGGCCGTTTGGACCCAGGGACCCCTGTGTTCTCTTCAGGCCTGACATACGGCTTCAAAAAACGTGTGGTCTTTGGTTTTTTATTGGCGTTTCGTAAGATGGATGCTGTGTGCCCACGCTGTTTTATGAAGCAGGCCTCTAAGTTTGTTTTTATTTTATTTTATTTTTTTCCTTGAGAGGGCTTGCCCTTTTCCCTAACACTAAACGCCTTGTTCTCTGAGTGTGTTTTGCTCCAATCGGAGGCTTAAGGGATAAACATTCCAATCCTCGCTTGCTTTTCTGACTTGTCCCTTTGCTTTTCCTGCCTCCAGCGTCTGGGTTTGGGTCCTGATGCAGGAAGACACTCGGCCCCTCCTCGGCCGATGGGTGGCCCCGATGCAGGCGAGGATGGGTGCCCAGCTACAGGCCCGGGGACCCTGGCACCGTGTCAGTTAGTTTCAGTGTGTCAAGGGCAACACGGGTGACAGATAATTGTTTCCAAGGCAGGACATTCTGAGAACGTTGGCATTACAATACCCCGTTTGCAAGGCGCATTTAAGTTAAATGACTGTTATTTCTTGATGGCGAGCTCGAACAGTAGGGCCTTTTAGAGTCCGCCCTGTGCCGCCTGTCCCAACCGGACAGACTCCCACTCAGGACGATTATATCCCAATTTACTGCTGATGTGCACCTTTCTCGTCTATAGGATTAGGCCTCAGGAGGTAATTTGTTTCATTAAAATGAATCTTAGGATATGGAGAGCTCTAAGCACGTCAACAAAAGCCTGTACCCCTGGGAGTGCATGTGTGCGTGTGTGTGTGTGTGTGTGTGTGTGTGTGTGTGTGTGTGTGTGTGTACGTGCGCGGGCAAGCCCGGAGTCTCTGACTTATCGCCAATACCTGGAGGTGCCGACTTTGCGTCCTTATAAACTCCAAAAGGAATAATCTGGGTCCCTGTGATCGGGAGGGAGGGCGTGGGTGCTAAATGGGATGCATTTTTGGAAAGACGGGGGCGTTTCCAGCCTCTTTATCAAGTCTGTCCAGGGTCCTTGATTATCCCTGCTCTGCCCCGGGCGGCTGCTCATCCATTAATTCCCGGAGAATTTATGCTGATTACTTGGAGTCTGCCTCTTAGATGGTGAATGCGTCAGGGGGGACTTCAAAAAGGGACGCGAATTTCCCAAAAGGTGTTGTTTCTGTCAGTGGCTCCTGCTGCCCCTCCCTCCTACCTGGTGGCTTTGGGGACAGGCCTCCCCTTCCCCCACTGTCTCTCCTTCCCTGACCACATAACACACACACCCACTCTCCCGCTCATCGCTCTGCTCTATTTTTGGAAATTCTGAGATGCCGTGACTCATCCGTGCAGGTACCTTTTTGTTTTCCATTTTCCCCTGGGGTTTGGGGGGACTTGGCCTTGCTCCCCGTTCTCTCCCGCCCCCGGAGCAGTGACCGGCCTATAGCAGGGATTCCAGGCCCTTTGTGGGATGGTGGGGTTTGGTAGCAAATTCCTGGACCGCCTCGTAGGAGAGCAGACTGGCCACCCAGTTGTGTCCAGACGTGGACCACCCAGGTGATTGTCCCCCCGTGAGCAGCACTGATGGGTCCTCACGAAGGCCATGGTCTTGGCATGTGTCTGGGTTGCCGAGAGCAACGCCACACTGCAGAGCAATCACAAGATTTGGAGCAAGAACTGGATTCTGGTCAGCGCTCGGCCAGTGCTCACCCGGAGGTCTTGGGTGACACGCGTTTTCGGCTCTGCGCCTTCGCAAAGTGGGGACGACGGACGTTTCTTGCAGCTCTTGGAAACGGGTAGAAACCCGATGAGGCAAAGCATCCCAAACTACTTAAAAACCTATAGGTCGGGTGGTGTTGTGGGGTGAACTGCGTCTCCCCAAATCCACATGCTGAAGCCCTGATGCCCCTCCCACGCCCCATCGCTCAGAGGGTGGCTGTGTTTGGTGACAGGGCCTTGAAAGAGGTGATTCGGTGAAAATGAGGCCATTCGGGTGGACCCGAATCCAATCTGACTGATGTCCTTATACGAGGAGGAGGGGGCATGTGACCACGTGGAACACGGCGAGGAGGCGGCCGTCTGCAGGCCGCGGAGAGAGGCCTC
Source organism: Cynopterus sphinx (assembly GCA_030015415.1). Classification (NCBI taxonomy): domain Eukaryota; kingdom Metazoa; phylum Chordata; class Mammalia; order Chiroptera; family Pteropodidae; genus Cynopterus; species Cynopterus sphinx. Next base: position 2,812,750 of record CM057380.1, on the reverse strand, counting down.
CGGGGTTCAATGAGGCACCTTCTGGGAGTCGCGGAGCAGTCGGAGACACCCACACCTGCTCTCTCCCGGACCTGCACCACCTGCTCCTGCCGGCTGCCTCATGGGGGCGGGGGTGGGATGGGGGTGGGGACATCAGCTTTGGCCTCATCCCAGAGGAGTCTGGAGCGCATGGTCTGCCCGAGGCCAGGCCTGCCCTTCCCTTATTCCCTGGCCGCGGGCTGGTGGCCGTCACCCATCTGCACGGAGGAGCTCGAAAGCCCACCCAGGGCTGCCTGGCGAGAGAACCCTCATGAACAGGGGTTTCTCAGGAGCCGCATATCTGCAGGTGCCCACCCCAGGTCCCCCTGCTGTCTACGCGGGCACTGACCATCCCCTGGGCTCGCCCCGGTTAAATAACGCTTTCCTGCGTTTGAATGTGGCCGTGTTTTCCAGCAGCGAGAGAGCCCTCCCGCCTCGGTCCCTCTGTCGCCTGTGCATGGCGCCCCTGGGCTGGCCCCTCGGTGGCTCTGCCAGGCGTCTCCCGGCCCCCTCCACCCCCGCTCCTCAGAGGCCTGATGGTGGGCAGCGGGCAAGGAGCCCCTCCCGCATGGGGGTGAAAGGGTTACACCGGGGTGACCGGCTCGATCTGGTCCTTCAGATAAAGGCATGTGCTGGACAGCTGCCCATCGTGTTAATTAGAGGACCCACTGGGAGTTGGTGGTTACCGGTTGAACACCTACTATGTGCCGGGCCCTGCGTGAGATGCTGGGACCAGGCAGACGAAGTCCTCCCCTTATGGACCTTGCACTTTAGTGGGGTGATGGACCACTGACCAGGGAGGAGGGGAAGATGGAGAGCAAGGCAGAGATCGCCCCATGAAGAACCAGACAGTGGGGTGAGGGGGTGAGGTGCACCCCGCAGGGGGCACACCCTCCCAGCGCCCTTCATGTTCCCAGCAGACGTGGCGAGGTCCTCTCTTTGGGTTTCACTGCGCCTCGGCCCTGCAGTGACAGCAGGAAGGGGAGGCTCTCATGGGCCCCCCTGCACCCCACTGTGGCGGCTACCACCAAGGTCACAGAAGGGCAGCCTTGGCAGGTAGCGCGGATTCATTCCTACAGGGCCCGAGGCTCTGCAGAGAGGCTCCGAGGGCGGGTGCCTGGCTGTGGTCCCTCTGGATGCCCTCCCGGGTCATCCCTCCTCTCCCGCCGAGGCTGGGATGCTCAGAGCCATGTATTTCCGGCTCCGGGGACCTCAGGGAGCCATCTCCGTGCCCTCACCTCGTTTGCATTGAACCCTGTGCCAGCAAATTTAATTAGTCGTCTCTCTCCACTGCAGTCTGGGTCCCCTTCCTCTGCCCTACACATCCCCGGCCGGCTCGGAGGAAGGGGGCACGTGGCAGGCCCTCCCCAGGGTATGCTCCACTGTACGGAGTGAACACAAAGTAATGGTTGCTGAAATCATAGCCGTTTCTTTTGTAAATGCTGCAACAGTTTTCAAACGAGGAGGAATCCGTAAATCGCTTTTGACTGAGGATATTAGTTTAAGATATAATGAGGGAATTTACTTTTAGGACCCGTCCTTACTGTCTCATTAGACCGTCCCTAAATACACACAATTTCCTGCTTCTTCATTTATCATGTGTCAGAAGATGATATTGCTTTTCCGGTGATTATTATAAAAGGGGAACGACGAATCAGCCCCTTGAAACTGCAGGTTGCAGCGACACTTCAAATCCCAAAGAGGAATCTCCCGTGTCTTTTTGCATCAGAGCTAATTTGTCCCCTTTGCGATCGTGATACTGTGAATGCGGGGGTTTCTCTGGGAGGAATAGGATCGGGGACTCTAAATCATGTAAAAAATGACAATTCCTAGTGCCATGGGAGCTCCTTAGGCAGGTGTTAGGCAGGTGGATGGCTGCGGTGAGCCCGTGAGTCGCAGCCATTCACCTGTCAGCCTTGCTTGATTTTCATTCTCTGGTCTCGGGTTCCTGCGATAATGTCCGTGACGTGTTTTTAAGGCGTAGGCTGGAGCTTCGGGGACTCCTTGCCCTCTTAGTGGTCCCCCCTCTCTGAAGAAAGGGCCCCAAGATGTGAATTAAAGTGCAAACAGCTTCCTGGGGCAGCAAGAGGCACAGCGCTTGGTCTCCGATCGTCTGGGCGCTTGCAGGGATGGCCCCCAAATCTTCTCCGGACAATGATGCACTCAAAACCTCTGCTGTCATGGGCACCAGCAAGCAGCCAGTCGGGGACAGAATAAAACAATTCTCCTGATGCAGATCACAGAGCCATCAGTGCACCAAGGCTGGCGAAGCCGGCGTCCTGTCCTCCCAGAGGGAGGCTGATGGTAGGGGTCATGGGGCGGGGGCGGGACCTGGTTATCTCTGGGAGAACTGAGAAGAGGCTGCTCCGGGGTCCACAGAGGCAACTCGCGCAACCAGATGCATTGAAGAGGAGGGCGGATTTAAAGTGTGATGATGCATAGATAGGTGATCGATAAATAGATAAAGAATCTTTATCATCTGTCTTCCCTGTTTACCTCGGTCTCTGATCTCTATTTATCATCTATCATCTATCTATCTATCTATCTATCTATCTATCTATCTATCTATCTATCTATCTATCATCTATCTATTATCTATCACCTATCATCTATCATCTATCATCTATCTATCTATCAATTATCTATCTATTTATCTATCTATCTATCTATCTATCTATCTATCTATCTATCTATCTATCATCTATCTAATCTGTCCTAACATTATCTACCCACCTACCCACCTACCTACCTACCCACTCACTTACCTGGCTAACGGTCGGAACAGAACGACAGGGGAGAACAGTCTGCCCCTCTTCTCAGGGGTCTCAGTCTCTTCTGTCTTCTGTGCTGCCTGAATGTTATTATCCAAAGCCACCGAGAGGAAGCGAGTGAATGCACCACATTTGGGTTAAACGAGGCATCGAGGCTGCCGGCTGACAGTAGGTTCCTGTCCCTGGCCCTTGCCTGGAGCTTTCTCTCCTGCCTCAGTGTCCCTGATTTTCCCTTTCCCAGGCTGGACGTGCCCCTCGCATGGCCAGGTTCCAAGTGCAGGGCCAGGTGGGCCCAGGTGCCCTGAGCTAACTCCAGGGCCTCATTTGTCACTTGGGCTGTGCCAGCATTAAAAGGAAAATCAGACACCTTGGTGATCCCGATGATAGCTTTCGGTGGGCCGAGGGGGTGTGAAGAGTCGATTTTATCTATTTATTTGTTTATTTGTCGTGTTTGGCTCGAAGTTGGCCCGCGCTCAGCAAGGCGCCCGGCACAAAGGGACAAGCTGCTCACGGTTCCCTTGTGATTCGGCTCAGATTGTGTTGGCCACCATCGTGACAACACGAATGAGCCGGATCCTCGTGCCTCGGCCAACCAAGGGCCTCACGCACCTTGCTGGAGGAACACGGTAAGACCTGTCGTGGTGGGCCACCGTGAAGGTCGTGACCTTGATGACATCGGGCGCCCTCGTGCCGTACGCAGGTCTCCTTGGCCCTGGAAGCCCAGAAACGCAGGGGCGGTAACTCAGCCTAGCAGCTACGTCTCTGTCGCATTGTTTGAATCGTAGCTACGTGCGGTGACGGGAGATGATGGCGGCGCAGCTGGTGTTTTTACCAGTGTCCGTATTGTAGGCTCGGGAAATGGGAACCACGGGCAGGACACACGTGGGGCTCTGGACCGTGCCCTTGAGCTTCACGCGTTTGCAGACTTAGGTGTCAGGTGGCCAGAGGACAGCCAGCCGGTCCTGGTGAGGGCAGGACTCATGCTCCTGGACTGTCATTTGCAAACTTGGCCTTGTCCTGGAGGCGATGAGCGTGCGCCACGTGGCGGGTTGCGGGGGTTTTGCCTCTCCAGGGACGCTGCCTGCCTTCCCGCTCACTTCCCTGCTGCTCAGTGACCGCCTTCTGTCTGTGTTTCTTGCTGCAGATGGGCAGAAGAAAGTTCAGGAGGAATTTGACATCGACATGGACGCGCCAGAGACAGAACGTGCGGCGGTGGCCATTCAGTCTCAGTTCAGAAAATTCCAGAAGAAAAAGGCTGGGTCCCAGTCCTAGTCTGCCAGAAGACACCGGATTCAACCATCATCTGTCAGAAAATTAAAGGAAACACCCCAGAGAGAAATCCGTCCACACACACAACACACACGCACGCACACTGCGTCCCCAATGCATGTCCAGGGCCCCGTGATGTCCGCGCCCTCTCAGGAAGGGTGACGGCGTGCTCGCGAGTGGCTCGCCCTCTGTGTTCATCTCCAGTACCATCCTCCCCCAACCCGTTTCCTCGATGTTGTAATAAAATGGAGTTGAGATGCGTGATCGAGTGTCTGCCTCTGTCCCTCCCGTCACATCGAGCTGGGCAGTCCGCGCTGTGAGGCATGGCCGGCAGCCAGCTGTCTGTCCCTTCCTTCCCGGAAGGTCAGAGCCAAGGCCCGGGGCCGCCCTCGGGAGCGGTTCCGTCCCCAGCCCTGCCGGACCCGGCTGCAGAGTGCTGACCGCCACTGGCCATCCCTGCACCTTTTCTTGTGATGGGGATAGAGCTCTGGTCCCCGGGTCCCCGACGTTCAGCAGTTTTGCTGGAAAATTGACTCATCCAGGAGGGAGAGAAGGGGGAGGGTGACGCGTCTGTGTTTGGCGCAGCCACCCAGGGCGACCCGGCAGGCCCGGTTCAGAGTTCTGAAGGGGACGGGCCTTACCTGCAGGCTCCAGGGGGAAGGAAGCAGGTTTTTCTGTCCCCACCCGGCCCCGCTGTCCCTGAGCTGCACAGACTGATTTGCTGCCTGTTCGGTTAATTTCCCACAATTCGAAGAAGCTGTCTGGCTTCTCTCCCGGCCCCTCCCCCTGCTAACCTCACAGATGAGTTGCTTCACACACCTGGCCACAAAGGGCTCCACAGGCAGTGAGGGAAGGTCTTCCATGTGGGGAGGATGGCTATTTTAGGCTCACGGGCCAGGGCCTGGGTGTGTGTCTGCCCCTGGGCGCAGGCGAGTCTGGCTGCCGTTTGAGCCTTGCCATGTAAGGCCCCGTGTGGAAGTCGTAAGTCATCCTCGTCACCCCTGATGCTCGTGTCAGCACGGCACACCTCGTGGGTGCCTGGTCCCTTCCCTCTGCCGGCTCCTCAGCTGGGATCCGGGCGGATGTGAGGAGTGGAGGAACGAGGAGGAGGGACAGCGCTGTGTGAGTGTGTGCACGCTCACACCTGTGTGCCAGGGGTGTGGGCGTAAGTGTGGTGGAAGCAACCAGTGTGCAAGGTGACGACTGGCATGAGGGCACGGCCCCGTTGGCCGTCACAGATGGGGGAAGGCTGGCACGCCTGGGAGCATTAACCATCCTGAAAAACCCATCTGAACCTGTGTTTGTCGTCTCCTCCTGGGCAGTGATCTGTCAGGGGCTGTCAGGGCGAGGGTAGGGGTGCAGGAGAAGGCCTGGGATCCTCTGACCGGTGTCCCGCTGTAGAAGAGGGTCGCTCAGTTCTGGGCACCAGCCAGGCTTCCTCGGGGCTCCGGACGGCCCGCAGTCCTCACTGAAAGGAGGACAGCGGGTGTATGGGGCGGGGGGCGGGGACACTCCACAGAAAGCTTCCTGAGACGGGGGTGGGGAGTGGGTAAGGATGGCACAGAAATGAGGATCGTGACAGAGTCCTCTTTGGAGTGCCCTAAAGTACCAACGGGAAGGGAGTGGAGGACAAACACGCTACGCCATTCGGATGATGCCCCCACACCCCGTCCTCCCGGCTCCCCCAGGGCTCCCCAATCCCCCCACTCTCTCTCTCTCAAGAGGGAAGCGGGCCTCCCCTGCTGGGCACGCCTGGCCCTGGCAGCCAGCGTAGGTCTCTGGCTTTGACCCATCTGGGAGCGGGCGTGGTTTCATGGGAGGTTGCTCCCCCTGGAGGGGACGCTGGTCCCACCACCCCCCATGTTTGAAGGGACAGGAAGCGTTCCCTCAGAAACGATGGCCCGTAGGTGCGGGAGGCGGAGCGCGGGGCGAGGGCCGAGATGTCGGCAGGCCCCTGCCTGTCCCCGACACAGCCCAAGGCCATGTTCAACTTGCTCTCAGCCGCAGAGATAAAGTTAACCTTCTGCCTCTTGGGTGGATCCCGAGGGTATCAGACAGCAGGGGCGAGATTCCAACCGTGACCCCCTCTGCATGGACGCTGGGTGGGGTGAGTCTATGGGGCCTTGTAGAACCACAGGAAGGAGAGAGGGCGTAGGCTTCAGGCTTTGGGGGGCCTTTCCGTTCCTGTGGCCGCTCTGTTCACCCTAGGGAGAAGGGGGGATGTCCCCAGAGTGTGCCCAAGTGGGGCCGCACAGGGTGTCAGCGAGTCGGAGCGTCGCTGATTCAGTTTTGACCCACGTATGGGCATTGAGTTGTCACTACGGTTGCCTGGGTGCATGGCTACCCCTCATCAAGGTGGTGGCAGGCCAGTGGGGAAGAGGCTCAGATAAACAGATGGGAAAAGGGAGGGAATCGTGCCGTGGCCGAGGAGAGGCAGCTCGTCCAGCTGGGAACCACTCAAGTCCCCCTGAGGCTCCGTCACCCTCGGTGGTGGATCGCAGAGATGGCAGCAGTTCCTAGGAAAACAGGGTGGGGGCCTGGTTGGCGCAGTATCTGGTCAATGCCCAGGAGGGGGGAGGGGTGCTCAGACTCTCAGACCCAGAGGCACAATTGATTAGCGCATCCCGGCCTGGGGCCTGTGGCCCTGGGACCCCGACGTGGGCAGGCAGGACCCCAGCCCCTGGGGCTCGGAGCCGGCTTCATCTCTGACTTACAGGTCAGTTGGCCACGGGGCTGCAGAGAAGCCAGTTTCCTGACCGTCAAGATGATGATAACACCTACGGGGCGAGGTGGATGGAGAGATGTAGGGGATTTAAGACGAGATCGAACCCCTGAGTGCCTGGCTCCGCGTGGGTGTCTGTCACCAACACGCTCCCTCCGGACTCGAGGCAACCCTGACTGCCTTCCACGGGACTCTGCTTCCTTAGCTTAGCTACCCCCAGTTGGGTCAGTGGGGTGGGGGGCTGCCTGACCGAGAGGTGGGCTCGGCCAATCAGGATCCTTCCCTTGTGAGTCCGAACCAACGGTCATGGAAAATGAACGTTAAGGGCAAGAAGTTGTTGAAACAGAACCAAAGCTGGATGAAAGCTGCAAAAACCATTTTTTTTTAAAGCAAAATCTTTTTTATTTATTTTATTTTATTTTATTATTTATTTTATTTTATTATTTTATATTTATTTTATTTTATTTTATTTTATTTTATTTTATTTTATTTTATTTTATTTTATTATTTATTTTATTTTATTTTATTTTATTTTATTTTATTTTATTTTATTATTTTATTTTATTATTTATTTTATTTTATTTTATTTTTTATTTTATTTTATTTTATTTTATTTTATTTTATTTTATTATTGTATTGTATTGTATTGTATTGTATTGTATTGTATTGTATTGTATTGTATTGTATTGTATTGTATTGTATTTATGGCATTTTATGACTTTCAGTGAAGTTTTATAATTTTCTTCACACAGATCTTTTGCTTCTATTTCTGGGTATGTCATGGGTTGTTGGGTTTTCTTTTTTTCTTTTCTTTTTTTTTTTTTTGTCCTTTTAAGTACCGTCTTTCTCGAAGCATTTTCTAGTTGTTTTTACTCTTATCTGGGAAACCTACTGATGTTTGTACTTTTAACTCTTTAACTAATCATCTCACTGAACTGCATGTGATCTGATTAATCTTTGGCGGATTTTTTAGGGATCTGATTAATCTTTGGCAGATTTTTTAGGGTTCTCGGGCAGACAGTCCTTTCCTCTGCACATAACAATCATTTCGCCTTTTCTTTTCTACTCTTTCAGCTCCTCTCTTTGTTCTTGTCTTCCTTGCGGTTTCATTCCTGTGATCTGAGGGACAGGCCACCTCGTGGGCGGTCGTTCTCCTAGCTCACCTATTTCGGGGTGACTGATTATAACTTCAGAGGGCCATCTGTTCTCTGGTCTTGCCGTCCTCACATCGTAGTTTTGAAAGAGAATTTTTTCTACCCTGAAGGCTAACCTAGATAAACTAGTACAACCATAAGGGAAGATTGGAGGGAACGAGTTTGGGGCTAGAGTTCTTATTTAGGGTTTGTGTTTAAGCTGAAGGTTTACATCAATGGAATGTTTAGAAGCTTCCACGTGATTCCAGTTCAAAGTGTCGCAGGTCATTCAGGTTGGGGCACTAGGTCAGCCTGCAGCGTCCCGTATCTCGGCTCAAACTGCTAACATAAAGTGCCATAGACTGGGTGGCTGGACCAATAGGTACCTATGTCTCACAGTCCTGGAGGCAGGGAGTCAGAGATCAAGGTGGTGGCCAGTTCAGTTCCCCATGCCGGCTGTCCTTCCGGTTTGCCGATGGCCACCCTCTTGCTCTGGCCTCGTGTGATGGAGAGAGGTAGCTCTGGGGTCTCTTCGTGCAAGGGCACCCATCCCTTCATAGGGGGGTCCACCCCCATGACCTCATTCAATCCTGAAGGCCTCACCTCCTAATGCTATGGCGCTGGGGTTAGGACGTCACCTGGTGGATTTGGGGGACACAGACATTCAGTCCGTCGCACCCACCTTTGCGAGCACGGGACTCCCCCGTTCTCCCGATGTCATTTCCTATACTGTGACCGGGCAGAATATCACATTGGACTCTCTTCCCTGCCCCCTGGTTCTCCATGTGGCCCGGACTTGTGGCCCCTGCCACTTCTGCCTCATTGTGGCTCTTTGTTGGCTCTGCCCTCCTCTTGGCTGTGACAGTGACCTCTGCTCGGGGCCATGTCGCCCTCTGGGAAGTCGTCGGCTCTTTGGCTAACAGACGCTTCAGAGAATAAGGATGAAGGGGACGCGAATGCCCCTGGGCTTTATGTGACCTCCCCAGGAGTTTGGGGCTGAGGATGGGTCAGGGCAGGGCCCTGCCAGGCCTCGTGGCCAGAACAGTTCGGCAGTTGCTGACAGTGACACTTGCTCTTTGCTCCCTGCCCTGTGAAGCTGACCTGAGAGAGGAGATTCTGACCCCCCAGAGTTAATCATTCTGTTGTGTCTACACGCCCGTGCTGCAGGGCTTCTGCCACCGGAGTGTTTAAGGGGATGCCGTCACACGAGTCATGATCGCTCGCGAAGATGGAGAGGGAGAGCCCGCCCCTCAAGCTTCATTTGGGGTCTTTCTTGAACCCCGCATGACTAAAGAACCATTTCCTAGCCCATCGCGAAATGAACCACAGAGCTTCGGTTAGACAGTGGTGGCCTGGTCCAAACCCAGGCCGAGTGTTGGGCCTGTGAGACGGCCCCGCACAGAAACACCTGGACGCAGGTGACATCACCGCGTTCGGTCGGACCGGAGTGGGGCGCGCTGTCCTACTCACCTCTCTGAGGCTGGGAATGTCATCTGCACACTTCCCTCTGGTGCAGCCATGGCTGCCCATGTCCCCATCCTTTAACTGATCAGTAGGATGGAAGCCACACGTGGAGCGTCAGGCCCGAGACGGGAGAGCCTGTGTCCCGCTCTCTAGGTACCGACCGGTCCAAAGGCCTGGCTAGAGTTAAAAACGGGGAGGGGCCTGGCCCTGTTCTGCACGTGGGTCGCTTCAGAGGTCGCCCCTCTGACCTCTCCACTTCACACCACTCCTTCTTTCTAGTACGTTCCTCTGTGGTGGCCGGAGTAATGTTTTTAAGAAAGCGAATCTGGCCGTGTCATCCCTTCCATGACTTCCTGCCCTAAATGTGGAAATCTGTCCACGACAGTTTCCCTGTGGGCTCGTGGCCTGTGACCCCCTGCATGGTGGCCTCGTCCCTCCCTTCCAGGATGTCTCAGTTCTTCGGACGCTCTGTCCTCCCTCCCCCATCATCTCTCTTGAGTCTGCTCCCTCTGTCTTTGAATGTCACCAAGTCCTACTGTCCTCTTGTTCCGAGCCGACGTGTGACTTTCTGGAGCAGTGGGGATGAAGCTGATGACAGTGGAATAAACCCCCAAGTCCTGGGGGTGGCACCCAGCAGATGTGCATCTCTTACCCATAGCAGGGCCTGAGACGGGCGTTCAGAGTCACGACCACTATCCACGCGGAAGGTGGCACCTAAGGTCTGCGACTTCGATCCGTCCCCCTGGCCACCCCTGCTGTCACGGGAAGCTGGAACGTGGTCCCCCTGTGCGTCCAGGAGGGCGGGGAGACAGCTCGTGATGAACACACCGTGGTGTCTGCCACAGTCCCCCCTCCTTTCCCGTCCACACCGTGGGGCCCTGTCCTCATAGCTCTCATTATGCCTTTAACTTCACGGGCGTTTGTGGGACTCTCTTTCACACTCATCTCCTCCGCACAGCGCCACAAGGTCCGGGGCGTCCCTTTAGCCGGCACCTCAGAGGCCGGCGCGTACTCGCTGTGAGAGTGAACGGATGCGCAAGTGCCCCACCTGTCGCGTGCTCTCTCCTGACGCGTCTACCCCGGCGTCTCTGGGGGCAGAGGGATGCGAAGAAAGACGCCCCATGTTGTCATTCCAGAAAACAGCCCGGAAACGCCTCGGTTCGGCCAGAGTTCAGAGCCAGCCTGTGCTGCTCAGTCTTCATTTTCCTTTCTAACGAGGGCCTTCGGGAACCGGCCGTGTGTGGTGGGGGTCTCCCTGCCATCCTGCTTTACTCTGGTTAGACCTCCCATGAGGTTCAGGGCCGATGGGCACCAAGGCACAGGCACGATTCTAGGCCGCCTCCCTCCTAACAGTCCCCAAGCCTGCAGTGGTCTTGCGGATAACAGGTGCCCGGATACCGTGGATCCGAGACCCTGCCTGTCACGGTGTTCGTGGCGGTCCCTCTGTATGTAACATGGCCCCTTCCGCACCCTGTCCCAGGGGGAGCAGGCTCCCCCAGACCTGTGCTTGCCCGACGCAGTCAGTGCCCGCTGTTGGTGTCGTCCTCCAGCCCAGTCTCCCCGTCTATGCAGCAGGTGTGATAACGTTCCAGGGTGCGGGAGACAGGGTGCCCTTCCCATGTGTGCCCCTGAGGTGGCTGCCGGTGTGTTCTTCCATTTAATCGTACTCACCTTATGAAGTGGGTACTTTACCCCCGTTGCACAGATGAGGAGACTGAGGCTCAGAGAGGGAAGCGGCTGCCCAGGGTCCCGTGGCCGGTGAGGGATGAGGTGGCTCTTCTCAGCCAGCTCTCACTCGAGGGCCCTGTCTTGGACACTATGTCACCCAGCACGAGGCACCGACCCCAGGGCATCTCATAACGAACAAGGTGTCTCACCCGCGTGGGGCGCGGTCAGAGTCCCACAGTCTTCAGAGCCGCCCACCACCTGCTCCGGCCCCGATGGGGTCCTCCGGCCTCGGAATTCTGACCGTGGTGGTGGCGGACAGGGTAACGGCCCTCCAAGGTGTCCCCGTCCGAATCCTGTGAACCGGTGACGATGCGGTAAATTGGTGCTTTGGGAACCCCCTGGAAGCGAGCATGGTGTTGTCTGGGCCGTATTTCCTCCCTCTTGACATTGGAGGTGGCCTTAAAACTTAACAGTTAGGCGTGTGTCCATCCCGTCACCCTCACTCACGGGGAAGCCCTCGACGGAGGGCACCACAGATTCTCCTACGTGAGGACCATGCAGGTATGTAAGAGGGCTCAGGGGACAGCCTGTTGGGGTCCAAAACAGTGACCCAGTGGCGAGGCCACCGAGAGGGCTGGGCTGCCAGGCCTGGTCCCTGGGGATGAATGCTGCACCTACATCATCATGCCCACGGTCACGGCGACTCCCCCTCGCACAGGCAGGTGTCACCGGAGCCGGCCACAGCGTCAGGGCGTCTGCAGCCGCCATGGCCGGAGGGCCGTGGGCGACCTGCCTGCGCGGTGGTGTCCAGCGCTGGGTGTCACTGCGGCTTTTCTGGTGCCGTTGCTCAGGCCCCGTCCTGCGATCGGGCAGTGACCCAGCCAGCGGCCTCTGCAGCCCTGGGCCCTGAGCCAAGCCGGTGAGCACGGTGAGAATGGCGGCCATGGGGAGGGCTTTGTCACCGCAGAGTTGCGAGCAGGAGGGGCCGAGGCGGGCTCTGCGCCAACCGTCTGCGATGTCCCCATGGCTTGCCCCTCCTCCCACTACAGCCAGGCTCCCAACAGAGGAGGATGGGCATCTCCCTCACCCTCCTGGGCTCCGAGAGGAAGGGTGGGCGGCAAGGGAGGAAGCGAGAAACCAGCGTGGGGTATGTGGCCGCAGAGCTTGTGGCTACGAAAAGGTGAGGGAGCCAGCAAGAAAGGGAGGGGTCTCCAGGGTCACACTGGGAAGCCTCTTCTCCGTGTCTCATGCTCCTGGCAATCCTGGCGTTTCCTTGGCTAATGTAGACACGTGACTCCAAGCTCTGCCTTCGTATTCGCCTGGACCTCTTCCCTGAGTGTCTGTGTGTCTTCCCTTTCTCTCTCTCTCTTTTTCCTTTCATAAGGACACCTGTCATTGGATTCCGGGCCTTCCATGAACCCGAGATGATCTCATCTTTAGATCTTTGACTTAATTACAACTGCGAGACCTCCCTCCCCCATGTTTCCCCCAGATAATGTCACTTCCACAGATTCTGGGGTTAGAATTGGGATATATCTTTTATTTTTGAGGGGGGGCACTATTCAACCTACCACACGTGGTTTGTTATTGTCAGGCCTAGAGCAGCACTCGAGTTCATCCACACTGCACTGGCCAGGGCCAACCATGTAGCACAGCCCTAACTGCCGGGGGCCTGGAAAATAGTCTTCCTCTTTGCCCAGAGGGAGAACAGGGCGGTGGTGGTGGCACCCGGCCTGTCTCCAGCTTTGGCTAACGCTGGGGGAGCACTTACTCTGTGCCATGACCCTGCTAAGGACGTTGCAAGGACGATCTCATCTGAACTAGTTTCATCCTCACAAGAAAATTCTGAGGCAGATACTCTGAGTTGCCCAACTTTGGGATAAGGAGACAGAGGCCCAGAGTCCTTTCAATGATTTCCCAAGGTCATTTGTTTTCCTGTGAGCAGACGGGTTTCAGAACTTGTGCCTTTAGCAACTCTGGGACACCACCGCCTTTACCTGCACCAACTCCTGGGTATTCGTCCTGGGGGGACGCAGTTATCACCCTTTTCCAAATGTCCCCAAGCCTGTTCTCATACCTCCCATATTCTTCACTGGGGACAGGAATAGGGAAGGGCCTGCCTGGGACAAAGCGCTTATCGGGTGTCGCCTTCCCTCTGAAACGGTCTTTCCTCCCCCTGCTACGTGTCTCAGCACTCGTTTCCCCACCATGACTCGTTCAAGGACACCTCAACGGATGCCCATCAAACAGCCAAAGGTCTTACCTTCCAGTCCGGTGACTGGATGACACACATCGACAGGAACAACACAGACCTGTGCCGAGGTATTGAAGTGAATGTGGACAAGCTCCTCTGTCAACCAAGGGAAGCTGCTGGGGGAGCCCGCCAGGTGCGCCTCAAGCTCAGGCATCGACTTTCGAGTGAGAGGCGACGGCAGAGTTGTTTCTGCTTGGGCCCCTCACCGCGCTGTGTCTCGGCAGCCCTAGCACGATCTGTAGCAGGCTGCAAAACATCAATTGGCAGCGACTTTGAAGTGGATCCAAACTACCTTGTCCGAATACAGCTACACAGCACATTTGCAAGCAAGGAGGCCTCGAATTCACGGCGTGGGGGAGACGGGGATCCGGGGGCCTTTTTTTATTTATCTTAATTTTGGCCCCTGCTGCCCCTTCTGTTCTGGAAAATTTCCTCCCAAGAGGGAAGAGGGAAAAAGATGCTTGTGCAATTTTGTACTTTTACTGATTATTGATCCAAATCTGTCTTGTATATATAGCAGACAAAAAAACTCCCAAAAAACAACCAAAAATCCCCGGTTTTTTAAAGAAATAAAGTGCAGAAAAGGAGTGAGGTCAGAGGAAGGGTAAGAAGAAGGGAAGGAAGAATAAAAAAAAAGGTGGGGGAGAAAGGGTGGAAGGAAAGGAAAAAAAGGAGCCAATAAGCCAAGAAAATAATTTTCTCCTAGCTTGGTTTTGAGGTGAGAGAAAACGCTGTCCATCACGCCCTTGACAAGTGCGTAGTTAGAGGAAATCGATGCCCGCTCATGTTCTCTTAGCCCTGCTCTTCATTTCTGCAGGTGCAGGGCATTTCGGGGGAGCAGCCGGAGAGCTGTCGGCAATCCATGGATGGTCACCTGAGGGCCCGAGTTGGCACCCGTCACGTTGCACCTGCCGTGTATGGGGCATCATATCAATTCCACAGGGACAGAGAGCGAGCAATGCCATTTGGCACAAAGAGTTCTTGCAGTCCACGCTAGTTAGGCACGGCGTGCGGACGTGACCATCTGTCTGCGAGGACTTGCTTCTTAATGGAGGTGACAGACACGCCCACAGGTAAGGTGCTTGAGCAGACAGACAGGTAGGTGAAGGATGGGAACGGGGTGAAACCAATTTTAACTAAGAGAGAGGTATGGGTCATGAAGAACGTACAGAACTTTAATGCTCTTAGAGCAAGAAAACTCTTTTCTGGGAGATCAGCCTCCATCCCCCTTTGGGAAGTGCACAAGGAGCTGGTTGAGGTGTGGGATTGAAGCCCAGAGAGGCAGGTGAGGGCCGGGCCGGGTTATCCACAGCCACTCTGGCAGGCACAGCTGGCCTCTCACCATCTCATCTTCTCCTTGTCTTGGGAACGCAGCCAGTCTACTCTTCCCAGCCTCCCTCAGACGTGGCTACACGGCAGAATCTCAATAATGAAACAGGGATGGAAGCCACCTGCCAGACAAAAGAAGCAGACACCACGCGTGGATGGAAGGTGAGCCCGTGCAGCTGTACAATTGCGTCTTACCCTGCCAACTACTTCCACCACCACCTCCGCCATCGCCACCGTCTCCACCACCAACACTCGGTGCCACCAACCAGCATCACCTCACCCCTCCCACCACCGCCAGAACCACTACGATTAGCTCCGCTTTGGAGAAATATTTAAAGCCATTGGTTTTATTCTAGACCCTAGAGTTGTTAGCCTGTCTATGCTTTTGCAGTTCTTTGAAGTGAACTCTTAAAGCGTGGTATTCGGGTCATGATTTAGGTTTGTTGTCCTAGTCGTGTGAAGGTTGTCGTCTTTGAGTTAATCTTGAGTTGTCGACCAGGGTGTCTAAAGAGGAGCACATCCACCTGCAGGTGGAATTGTTTCTGGGAAAGTGCTGTGGTGTGTAATTGTTGTGTCACGGGGCTCTTCAGAACACGGGCGTCACAGCTATTGCCGTGGTAACTCTCCTTTACCATTATGACTCTCACTCTACTGATAAAATTGTATAGAATAGAACCAAAGGAACATTTGGCTTCAGAACTAAAATGAGGTGTCTAGAGACTTGGTCTACAGAGGAACGCACAACTGACGATGATGATGATTTTCCAAACAAACGTCTGTATCTGCGCGCTAAATCCCTCTGCCGCCTTCGTTAATTCCTTCCACATCTCTAAACTGCCATCGTTTACTGACCTCGTTCTTCATCCGGACACATGACCTGTGTCTCTCTCTAATCTCTCTGTGCATTCCTTCCGACCACACCCATTTTACCTTCTGCCTCCAACTCAGCCGTTTATCAGGGTACACACCCCCCTTCCTTCCTGATGCACTGCCTGCACATTTTTGGTTAAATTCAACTTTAAAAATGTTACGTATATCTAGAAGGCTTATAACAAATACAGCAAGCTCTGCCCCACCCCTGCCGTCTCCACGTTCTGTCTCCCTAAGGAAACCTCTTTCAACTTTTTCAGAGATCGCTTCAAGCACTCACCTCACATTTCTAAAACACGCTTGTACAGTACAACTCTTAGTATTTCAGCTTCAGATGTGATATACGGATCTCCTCAATGGACTAAGAAGATTTATTTCTCTCTCGACCTTTTCCTTTTCCCATCTGTCAAATCTAATTATGTTTCAATCACTTTTGGTATTTCCATTATTATGTCCATGTTAACATAATTCAGAGTTTCATCATTTCATGTTCTGCCATTACATTTTCTTTCCATGGAGTTAATAGCTATACGTTTTTTTTTTTTTTTTATTTTGCTTAGATTTTATGTACTTACCACTATTTTAATCCCAGACTTTCCACTAAAAGTGTATCTGTCCTAAATATATTCAAATATATCAAATAATCTGTGGTTTCTTTTTTTTCTTTTCTTTCTTTCTTTTCTTTTCTTTCTTTCTTTCTTTCTTTCTTTCTTTCTTTCTTTCTTTCTTTCTTTCTTTCTTTCTTTCTTTCTTTCTTTCTTTCTTTCTTTCTTTCTTTCTTTCTTCCTTCCTTCCTTCCTTCCTTCCTTCCTTCCTTCCTTCCTTCCCTTCCTCCCTCCCTCCCTCCCCCCCTCTCTCCTTTTACATATTCCTCCATTCTCTTGCTCTAATGGGATTGTAGCACTGCTTTCATCCTGGAGTACCTATCTGTCCATCCTGCAGATAGTCATTTAACCTTTCTCCTGTGCTGGAGTTGCTGTCACATGTTTCTCTTTCTTGATTAATGTTTTCATGTTGATGGAACATATCTTTGGGTTTTTACTAAGAAAGAATATCCAGAAAGTGTATTTTTTGAAGATGTGTTTTTCTTAACAATGACGATCGAATGCCAGCTTGGCTAGGTATAAAATTCTAGGCTGTGAATAATCATTTTCAGGTTTTTTTATACTGTTTGCGTGGGTAAACTTTTATTTAGTTCTCGTGTTTCAGTCTTTACCCCAACTTTGGCTCCACATGCTTCAGAGAATAAGCTTCAGCCTTCTGCCAGGCTGAGGTAGATAACTCAGGATGTAACACCCTTACACAGACTTTCAGTCAAAGCCCCGTTTTTGGTGACAAGCATCTCAGGGCTCACCTGAGCTCGAACCTCCGCTCATCCTCCCTGGGGCTCATTCCCCTTTTCAGAGTTGCCTCTGTTGCTCTTCCATAGCAGCTGCCACACACCTTTTAACCCCCTGAACACTCCAACCTCCAGCTGTCCCTTATCTCTGCGGATAACCTCCCCTCCTGTCTTACTACTCAGACTGAATTCCAATGTAAACCCCTGACGCCATTCCTCCCAAGGACAGTTTTTTCTTAGCCTCACCTCTTCCCTTGCTCCTGTTCACGAAGAACCATCTCTTTCCTTGAAAGGGGGCACCATGGGCCTTGTGTGGGATCAGCCCCTTCTGGTCTCTTTAGGAAAGGCACTCCACGATTCAACTCTTTCTTGAGTCCCTGGCTTCTCTCTCATCAGAGCCTCCATTTTTCCTGTAAAAATATGGTTGGGTCTACTTTGCCTTTGAGAAAAAATCCTCCCATGACCCTAGCATCTCCTAAGTCTCCTCTTCTTCTCTTCACAGCCAAATTTCTTTTTTAAAAGTTGTCTGCACTTCTTCAAAGCACTTACTCACTGGCACTGGAGGACTGGCCCTCACTTGCATTCCTCCACGTGTCATTAATAATAGTCTCACCTTGTGCCCTTGCAGAGATAATCCCATGCTTCTCTGCTCCCTTGTCACTGCTCCTTCTCTCTCTGGTTCCCTTTCTCCCCTCTCCTGGGTCTTCCTCTTCCTCTCACACATTGACAAATGGAGGAGTTGCTTCAGGACCCACACTCAGCCTTTATTTCTTCTCTCAAGGACAAGCTATTTATGTCCATGGCGTCTATCAGTTGCCCATTAAATCTTCATCACCAGCTTTTTGATTTTCAATGCTCAAGCTTCATATAAGACACACCTGAAGGAAATACTCACTGATTTTAGATTACTCAAGGGATAAAGGACAGTAGCCAAAATAATACTACAAGGGCGAGATACTTATGGGTAGAGGGTAGCATTCTATCAACCTGCTGTGGTTCCTTGCTAGGCTCACATCATCAAGTGTGGAAGTAGCTTCCCACCTCAGCGAATGCTTCAGTATTTCTGTCCTTTTTTCACATTAAATCTTTTCCTTCGTCGGCCTTAATTTAGAACCTTTTTTTTTTCTACACCTAAACTATTCACATATTCCTGCTTCCCAAATTACCCCGAAATTACATTTTGTCGTCCATCTGTAGCTAGACCAAAGACATATGGTCTTTCATTCTTTTTAAGTTCAAAACAAAAGCATAGTTTTGTTAATTCTGTGACGTGGAGCACAGGGGACCCAGGCGAATGTCTTCTGAAGCCCACACTCACCCACGCACTCATTACGTTGCCCCCAGATTAAGTCCTGTGTGGCCCTGGCTCACACCGTTATCACCTGAGGAGCTTTGAACAAACATCAGCATTCGGGCTCCACCCTAGACCAGTTATGGGGCCCTGGGCAATTTCACAGAGATTTTCATGTGACTTAGATATGCTGCCCAAGCAGAGAGCCACAGCTCCAGCTGGGGTTTCTCCTGTGCCCAAATTTTATTCTCTGCTGGCCAAGACTCAAATCTTACCTCAGTGGTTTACAAATTCTAGTATACACTAGAATCACCTGGGCACTTGTTAAGACAGGTTTCTGAGCCTCACCCTCTGAGATTCATCAGTTCTTGGGTTGGGGGGAATAGGGCCCCCAAATTTGCATTTCTAACTAATTCCCAGGTGATGCTGCTGATGCTGGTCCAGGGACCATACTTCGAGAGCCACCGCCTAACTGCCTGAGGGTGTTCGTCTTCAGAGTCTGCTTCTCAGAGTTAGGGTAACCAGCTGTTCTCCACATTGGCCCTCAGTCTCAGGAAAACTGGGACAGTCACCAAAAGCATATATGTACATGCTAATCTGCAGACCTTGTGAATGCGGTCTTATTTGGAAAAAGGGTCTTTGTAACTGTAATTAAGCTAAAGATCTGGAGATGAGGAGATAGTAGTAATGGATGATCTGGGTGGCCCCGAGTAAATGACAAGTGTCTTTAAGAGGATGAGGCAGAGGAGATCATACAGATAGAAGAGGAGAAGGCCATGTGGCCAGAGAGGCAGAGAGTGGAGTCGTCCAGTCACAATCCAAGGGATGCCTGGAGCCACTGGAAGCTGGAAGAGGCAAGGAATGGATTCTCCTGGAGCTTTCAGAGGAAGTGTGGCCCTGTCGTTGCCTTGACTTGGGACTTGTCCAGAACCATGAAAGAATACATGTTTTGTTTTTTGTTTTTAAGATACCACATTTATAGTAATTTATTATAGCAGCCAGAGAAAATTAATACAATCACCGAACCACACTGCTCTTCTATCAGGATTTTTTTGTTTGTTTGTTTCTTGTGCCTAACACATGAAATATTTTGAAAACACCTTACCTCCACAGAGACTGGCTGATTGACTAATGAGCATATAAAAGCGCTTCCAAGAAAGAACGTGCTAGAAAGGAATGGAGCACAACTAATCCGATATGTTAAAAGTTCTGAAGATTACCTACAGTTAGGCCATTAAGCAGCAAATGATGTCAATGGAAAATCTATTAATATTAACAGTGCCACTTTGTCATGCAGGATAAGGCGGCCCCGCAGTGGCAGATGGCTCGTCAGAAATTTTCCAGGGCAATTGTGCTCTGGGCACAAAAAAGAGACCATGTGGAAGGAACCAAGAGAGTGTCAGCACACTGCACCCACTGGGAAAGGATCTCGGCCCTGGAGTTGGGCGCCGGAGGGTGTTCTGTGTCTTGAGGAGGTGCTGACACTGTCACATCATCGGGCCACACAGAGACAGAGCCCAGGTGAAAGGTCCCTCTTAGGGCCTGTGGCCAAAACGCTTGGAAGAGGAAAGTGAAGATGCCTACGAAGCCCCAGAAATGCTGGGTCCCCTATGATGGTCTTCAAATTCCATGCTCTGGGCTGGTTTCGTGTGCTGGAAAAGCATCTGTGGACCCAGAGCTCCCCTGGTTGTTGTCCTGTGTTTTGACCTTATCTTTGGGTGCTCTACTCTCTGCTTCTCTGGTTCCTACCTCTGCACTGAGGTCTGAGTCATGGTTTTCTTCTAATATTCGACTTCTGGACTATTCTCTGAATGTGCCACTGTATGGACCGCCTTGCCCACATTGTCCGTACTTAGCTCATGTCCAGCATATACTGTGACGTGTTATACTTTCTCTTCTGTTTATTTTTTTTAAGACTGTTCATCCGTTGTCTCATGTTTGCTCTTCGGTACACTGACATTGCTAATTGTTTAAAGACAAGAATCAGGCCATCTGCTCTGGCCCTAGCACACAGCTCCCCACCATTTATCATTATTATTGAATCTAAATATTAATACAAAACCTTCTCGTTCAGCTGCAAATGGAATGGGGCCCCCGAAAGGGCCTCAAAACCTGGCTGGGTTTTCTGGAACTGAGGGAGAGGATCGATACAGCAGACCTGGGAGAGGGCGGAGGAGCCACAGGTGCAGCTCAAAACCTGGCACCTTTGCAAACATCCAATGACACGTGCAAACACTTGCTGAGTGATTGCTGCCCAGGGGGATGAGTGGTGCCCAACATCCTGCAAGAATATTAACTCTTTGGGGGTGTTTTGTTTTTGCATCTCAGAGATGATCTGTTTTGAAACTTGGGTTCTGCAGTGGCTGTTCTTATTAAACTGACTTTGTTTCTGAGACCATGGAGACAAAACTCTAAGTTACATTTCATGTCACGTCCAGTCTCAGACATGACCAGCCCAGAGGCCCAAAAAGTATTTGAAAACTGGTGTTCTAGCCTAGAAAAATTTATGTAAATGTTCATTCTAGTCTCTGGCGTTTGCGTTGGAAATTGCCCACCAGTGAATGAAGTCCGTGTTGAGGGAGGATGCGCCGTGCGTGTTGTTTACTTTGCTTCCTGCTCCTTCTGTACCCTGGGATTCGGGTCCTTGTGCATAGCCCTAAACATGACTGGCCCAGAGTACAACTAAGGAATTGTGTTGAAATAATGATTTTAAAAAATGAGCGATTAACATAGTTTACAAAATATAAAAGTGTAAAATTACAACACTTATTTCTTCCAGCTACTTCTATAGCTATCTGTGGAGGATTCTTTTAGAGGAAATTTAAAGTGCTTATTGCTAAAAAAGAAGCAATCTGCCAAGATGCAATGGGCCAGTGTAACAGGCCCCACAACCTCCCCCACTCCCTCATAGTAGAATTGTTAGAATGCTAAAATGCTGTGGGATTTTAATTCAAACGTTTACTGTCAAAACTCTTAATCTGGGAAGACCAACATAAAAAATGCTTTGCTTGCAAAGCTACCCATAGTTTAGATGGTGGTTTCTCTGGAATTTATTTGCTGATGGGATTGAAACTTTTACTGAGACTTTTCAGGTGACAAGTGACTGCTTAAGAATATTGTTGAACTTATGCTACAAAAAAGCTCTAAACTGGTGAAAGAACAGCTTAAAGGAAAAAATAGAACTCATTGTCTCCCATCAGTGGAAGATCATGATGTCAATACTATAAATCTTACATTAGTCGCTGGTGCAAAATTAGGAAAACATTTATGGTGTTGGTTTCTTATAAATTCCAACTGGATTTGTTATGGCCCTTTATTACTAGGTCCCAAATACAAGGTGAATTTTGTATTATAAATTTATTATGCTAAAAAAGAAAATGTGCAGCCAAAGATAGCCAGACTTCCTGCTGATAAAAACTGGCCATGTTCCTTGAGTTTTTGTTCTAGGACTATTTCTAAAAGCTTAGTAATGTCTTTAACACCTAGAAGCACAAGCCAACAAAGTCATGCAAATGAAATTAAGCCGATGAAAAATTAGTTTCTTTCTGGTTTCAGCACTCTCAATAAACACTGAACAATCGATTAAAAAAAATAAGTTCTGACCTTCAGGAGTTAGGGTACACAGTAGAATCAAACTACATAGAAATTGTATTTTAAAAAATTATGTGAGCCTGCCGGCTCTGACCTTGGTTTTAAAGATGGATGTTGGCTTCTAAGCACACTGTTTGAAGAAACTGAGAGGGAAAAAACCCCTAAGTTTTGTGAAAAGCGTCGGTGTTTCTGGGGTTCTGAGTTCAGGTGGCTTGAGGATAAAGACATCTCTGTGATGTGCAATTAACTCATGGACACCCACTGTGGGAGGGCTCAAACATACCTTCTGCGAACTGGCTCTCCACGTGCCATACACCCATGTATCGACAGAACATTTCAACATGAATTTCCACCAATTATCGCCCTAACTCCACAAGGTAGAGGTCGCCATTATTAGGTATAGATCACACGCAGCATTTTTAACGATTAAGTCAGGGTAGAGGGGAGGCCGTGGGGCCATGGTCACTACACAGGTGTCCTTGTTGCATTTTCCGAGTCACTTGTTCTCTAAGTCATCCTAGCAACCTGCCTCCACCAGCTGATGTTTTATGGATAAGCTGAACTGTCAAGTTGAGTTGGATGTTCTTATTTGTTTCTGTTTTTGCAATGTGCTGACCTGGTATTTCCCACCTCGAATTTCAAGAGCCAAGTGAACATTTTTGGAAGTTCAAATTCTGTAAGTTTCCGAGCTATCTTTAGCTGAGGGTCAAAGAGAAGATAGGCAAGCATTTATAAAAGGGTGACTTCTCAGAGAAGGTTATTTCTATACTTTTATTTTTAACGGGTTGAGAAGGCAGTTCAAAAGACTGCTTCAGATCAGCAAGGAAGCTTTCAGAATAAAATTTTTATTAAAAATTAGAATGTAACTAAAAGTGCCGGGGGCGGGTGAAAAAACATTGCATTTTAGCTTGCGTCAGGAAACTGAAGACAGGAAATGAAGTACACGGTCTTTCCCTCAGCTTAGAAAATGAAGTCACTTTTGTCTTCACAGTTTTTCAACCTTTTCAACGTGAACAATCTTCGCTTCCATTTCTTTTCAGAAACTGTTGTTTACGGCCTTTTTCTGCATCTTAGAACCACCCAGTTACTTTGCCTTCGAGGATACCAGATTCCTCACTATGGCTATGACCTTGGGTCCCTTCCAGAATCTCCCGCTGAACATTCTCTGTTTCTCCATCAAACCAGTCCTGTAGCTTCACCCCAGTTTTCTTGGTTCACCCGTCTTTTCTCATCTTAGTTTCCCTACTTGGTCTGGATTAGATGATAAGCCATTTTAATCATTCTCTTTCTAGTGTTCTAAATTTCAGTACCTGCTTGAATCTCCTCTCCAGCCATTTTGTTTGTGCCTAATGTTGATTAATTTCTCATGTGTGTGCGTGTGAGCATGTATTTCTGTGTGTGTAAGTGTGAGGGTGTGCTTATGAATGTGTGCACGTGGGTGTGCCTGTGAACACATACGTGTTTTCATAGTCTCGATGTTGAATCTTCAGATGCTACTAGAGAAAGATACTCAGTTATGTTCATCGCTCTCACCACCAGATTATTTCCATCCTCAGCTGAGGTCCCCTGGCTACGTGACATTTCTTGTTTATTCCAGTTAATTCCCCAGTGAACTGGCCACTGTGGCTCACCTATTCCTTTTCTAACCTCTTCAAGTTTCAAATATATATATATGGCCTTCTAAGAGGATCGTATGTTCTTAAATGTTTTTCCCACTATTTTTTCCTCTCTGCAGTTGGGGTGGTTTCTACTTGCTTTCTTTCGTTTACTAGTACTGTCTTCTGTGTGTCCAATCAGCTGTTCAACTTCTCCACTATTATCTCAACTTCCACTTTTTTTTTTCAATTTTAGATGTTCATTTGATTATTTATGAACATATTTCTTGGGAAAATTCTTCATTTTTTTGTCTCTATTATGATTCTTTCTCTGCATTTAAAGAAGCACATTAATCAAATTGAAATCCTTGTTTGCTTATCTATGTTTCTACTTTTATTGAATGTTTTTTTTTCCTACTGGTTATTGGTCATATCATCTCCCTCTTTGCATATCTAATTCTTGAAAATCCATGATGTGCATAAAAGAACAGTAGAGACTCTAGTTGTTGTCATCTTCCACTCAAAAGACTCGTTCTTGCCTTTGTCAGGCAGAGGATACAAGGCTGGTCACCTGAGTACAGTCAGGATGGACCTGAATCGTGTCCTGAGCAGCAGTTGTCAGGAGACTCAACTCACTTCTGGTTCACCCCCATTCCAGCCTCTGGACTAAAAGCCCGGGCAGGCTGTCATCTTGGACCAGAATGACCAGAAAGTTCAGTTCTGTCCCTCAGAGGTTTTCAGTTTAGCATTTTTTCTTCCCCCATGTGTTTTCTATTTCTGTGTAACAAATTACCACAAATTTAAGGCTTAAAACAGCAAATGTTGTCATCTCTGTTTCTGTGGGTCGAGTTTCTGGGGCAAGGTTAGTGGGCTGATTTGGCTGAGGGTCTCAGGAAGCCGCAGTCGAGATGCTGGCTGGTGCTGCCAGCCAGAGGGAGACCGGACTGGAGCTGGAATTTCTGCTTGCAAACTTAGTTACCTGGCCATTGACCCCCGCCCTTTTTCTGTTTGGCTGTTGGCCAGAGGCCTCATTTCTTCATCACATAGCCTCTCTGTAGGGCACTTGTGTATCCTAGTAACATGAGGGGTTTTCCCCAGATTGAGTGGTTCGAGAGGGAGAATGAAGTGGCAGTCCCTGTGAGTTTTTGACCTTAGGAATCACACTCCGTCATGTCTGCCACTTTCTAGTCCCACACAATGAGTCACTAGTAAAAGCCACACTCAAGAAAAGGGGACTTAGCCCCCTTGGAAGGAAGAGTATCAAAGCATTTGTGACCTATTTTATGCCGCCACACCTCTACACACACCTTTCAAAATCTGGCAAACGCCTTCAGGGAAGATCTGCCTGGTGTTGGAGGCTGATGCTCAGTGAGGCCTTGTTTTTCATGCACCAAGAGAGTGCAGGAGAATCTACTCAGCTTTCCAGAGCCCCTGGCCATCCAATTATGAAAAATAATTGTGTTTCCTCCCCTAAGGAAACTCTGAGCCATTACGAAGAAGCTCAGAAGCAAGGCCGTTTCTTTCATGAGTCCCTTGGGCTGCACGAGGCACATAGTGGTCCATGGCAAGTTCTTTCAAAGACAGATCCATTCTCCCCACTGCTGACCAGTCCCTCCTTCTCTGATGGTGGATTCTCAAAACCGTGTAACGTCATTCAGAATCGAGGATAGTGAGTACAGGGGTTTAACCTTAGGCCTTCTCTGGAGGTTAAAAATAGGGTTTAAATACATAATTTAAGCTTATATTTCTTAACTCATAAGGAAATTTGGAAAGCCATTCCAGTGTGGCTTTACAGGTGTCAGCATCACTAAAACAGCTTCTGGGAGGTCAAGATGACTACTCTGAGAGCATCCGTCTCATATTGGTACATAAATTCTGTCACAGTCTCATTATCCTTACTTCCTACCTTGTTTTGAAAGTGTGTCCAAACACCTTATAAAGAGGCAATGGTTTGTCCTCTGTCAGGAAAGACTAGAGTATTCAGAAGATTGGAGGGAAAGAAGAGCATTCAACCTCCCTCTTGTGAATGACCCCGAAAAGTCTCTCTGTCATTCTACATCAGTGTCTCTTTCCTGCCTCCGGCTGGGAATCTTAGATTACATTTTCTATGCTTCCAACGCCAGCGCCTCATTGAAGAGATAAATTGCATTGAGAAGCTGCATTTTTTATTTTGATGATATATTGTTGATTGACTTTGCACTTGATTTAATAGAGCAATCATTTTGCTCTCCAGTGGCTGTGAGAAGCTTGTGCTGACATACCTAAATGACACAGAGGTGTGTGTTTGTTGTGCAATAGGAAAGGTGTGGGCTTTTATGGTGATAGTTTTAATGTTAGACATTTAGGTTCATTTTCATTTGCAAAACACACACACATGCACATGGCCCATTGCAATGAAAACTTTGAGAATATCTAATTCTACAGTATTAGGATCAGATTAAGGTGGACATTAAAGCCATATATGCTGCATCATTTACAGCACTCATTTTGTGTTTTAATTTAATTACTTTCCAAAATGTTCCCTAAAGGTGCAGGAAGTCACCAGAGAAGACAGGGTGAGCGAGCCAGGACTCGAGAACGAGTCTTTTGCCTTGAGTCTTCCCTGTCTTCAGCACAAGAGCGTTTCTCAAGCTCAAGTATCATATAGACTCCTTTGAACAGGAAACACCTTCTTATGGATCCTGGAGAGAAACACAAAAGCAAAATGCTGCCATTTTGGTGACCACCTGTTCTAATATTATGATTCCAGAAGCAAACGTGAGTGTCCAGGAGTTCAGAATATGTCCATGCTTTTACAGATTAACGTTAAAGTAAAAACACGCACTAGAAAAGATGCATATAATTATAAGACTTGAGGAGCACACCCTGACACACACCGAAGTTTTGGATTCCAGCCTGAAAAACACCAGGACTTATGACAAGGAAAACTTTTTAACTTTCCTGAATGGGGGTGTAGGACTTATATTATCTTAGTATGTAAGCTTCTGCATATGGGGTCTCAGTCCTCAAACTCAAGTGTCCAAACTGCAACCTCATTTTCATTCACGCACCCTAAGCCCCCACTGGATGGTGGAATGGACAGCAACCTAGTTCGTGAAGCATCAGCATAGCCAGCTATGAGGCTCCCGTGGCCACCCAGGGTCTCCTGTCCTTTCTGGTGGGGACTCCATTCGAGGGTAGCAGGTTCAGAAAGTGGCATGGCCTGGGTGGAAGAGTGTGTGTCAGGAGACTTGATTGTTTTTGCTGTGTCTTGTCCTTGGATGTCATTGTCTTCTCTTGTGAGTTTCTGAGACATCCATGTTGCCACTTAACCAGAAGTCACTTGTCCACCCAGAGCTTCATACCTAGAGTCCTTGGCGAGTGTCCTTGACCTGCCCTTCAGCACCCACTGAGCAATTCTTAGCGAGGAATGGATGGCGGTTAATTTTATGTGTCACCTCGATGCCCAGACAGATGGTAAAGCATTATTTCTGTGTGTGTCTGTGAGGGCGTTTGTGCAGGAGATCAGCACTGAGTCAGCTGCCCCCCACCCCCGTGTGGGCGGGCATCACCCTGTCCACCGAGGGCCCGCACAGATCCAAAAGGTGGATGCAGGGAAAATTTTTTCTCTTCCTGAGCTGGGATGTCCCCCTTCTTTTGCCCTATGACATGGAATCCCCGGTTCTCTGGCGTTTGGACTGAGGAATTACACCAGTGACCCCTACCCCTTTGGTTTGGCTTCAGACTGAATTAAAGCCCAGGCTTTCCTGGTTCCCCAGCTTACAGACAGCAGACTGTGGGATGTGTCACAGCCCATGCCACATGAGCCAATTCCTGTAATTAATCTCTTCTAATATGTATTTTTATGTATCCTATTGGTCTGTTTTTCTGGAGAATCCTGCCTACTACACAAGGGATGCTCTCTGTCTTGTGAGGCACTTAGTGGGACTGTCCCAGCTGTAACCTCTTCTGCATCAAATCACCGGGGGTGGATGAAAAGCTGCAGATGTTGGTCCCCAGCTAAGAAGCAAGGCTTTTGTGACCTCAGACTCCTCCAGGTGAGGAAGAGCATCTGTTTTTTTCCCACTTGCATTTGCCAGGGTTTTTCAAAAAAACAGAGAGATTTATTTTAAGACATTGGCTCACGTGATTGTGTCTGGCACCTGGATGTCAGGCCAGTGGGTTGGAAATTCGGGTGAGAGTTGATGTTACGGTCCTAATTCAAGAAGCACAGGGTAGCAGGCTAGCATCTCAGGCTCCTGCAGCCTCAAATCTGAATTCCTTCCTCTCGGTCTTTGCTCTTAACTCCTTCAACTGACTGGATGAGGCCCACCTACAATATGGAGGGTAATCTGCTTTACTCAAAGCTTACTGATTTAAATGCTATTCACAGCTACAAAACACATTCACGCGACATCTAGGCTGGCGTTTGATCACACGGCTGGGTACCGCAGCCCAGCCAAGTTGATACATAACATTTACCATCACACTCGTTCCTGCGTGACTTAGCTCTGGAGGGTAGACGAGCCTGGGCATGGGGCGCCTTCTCATGACACCCACCGACCCCAACATTTTTTGGCATTTTTTGATGCTCCTTTGCTTCGGCCTGGAGTCATATATTCTATCACAGTCTGATGATCTTTTATTCATACCTGGTATGAAGTCTTGTGTGGAGCAGGGAAAACCAGCTCTCGTTCTGTCTCATGTTCCTCCGAATCTGTTGTTTATAATGTAAAATGTGTCTCCTGGGTCCCTTGAGACTGTGGTTTCTGCAACTCAAACAGCTTCTCCCATAAGTTATGTTTTTTCCGGTGAGTTTCAATGCTTATTTTTAACCTCAAAAGCTGTGAGTTGACGCTTTGGTTCTGCTGTGTCATCGCAGCAGGAAGGGATCACACAGGAGAGGGTCCCCTGATGTTTGAGTGGCTGCCTGACCCCAAGGAGGCAGCTCAGGGCCCAGAAGAGTCACTGGAAGTGAGAGCACCGAGGTCAGCCACCACCGTGCAGTGGCCGTGTTCCTGTGACTTTAGACTGACGGCTGCTGTGCGCGTGGACCAGGACCCACCGTGGCCACTTCTGGCCCTAACTCACCCTGCTTCTGCCGCAGTCAGAGTCCCCAAAAGGAAGCCAAATGTGACGAAAGGAAGCTTTCAATTTTTCCTTACACCTGTTGACCATCTGAGATAGGCTGTGGAAGACAGCCAAGATAAATGTCTTTAAGTAAGAACTACATGTCTTCATCTCTGGCTGGCCCTGTTCCTTAAGGTACGTGAATGTTTTCACAACCACAGGGACCGAGGGCCTAATGAATTTGTACCTTCCTTTTCGTAAAGCCCTTTCTGATGGCTCAATTACAAAGCCAAAACCCATATCTTTTATCACTCGTATCAATTATTATAATTAAATTTTGAAAAATAAGACTTGAAGCACACAGAATGAAGGTCTAATTGCATTACTTGGAAATAGTCCTCTGTGTCCCTAAATGGCTTTCTAGTTTGTCTCCAAAAAAATTAAAAAGAAAAAAAAAAGCTGGCTTCACGAAATACCAGCTATCTTTCAATTGCTGATAAAGACCTACATCAATCTAAGGCTCCGTTTATTGGTTCAAAAACATAGCATCTTATAAAACTAGCATAGAGGAGGCTCTCAAAAATATTTTTGAGTGAAAAAATACATGTTAATAGTATAGATGCTCATATAAACTGATAAAAGTGTGACAAGGTGGACACTCATTCATGTGGCTTGAACCACATCGTTGGCCCAGATATTGCCATATCCATTCCCTATCTTGAGGGCCACTTTGTCCTTGAGCAAATTGTCAAAACCTCTAGGGCAAAGCAGACAGGAATTCACTGGAAGCTTCCAGAACTGAAGGAAAGGCTGGAGAATCTGACTCAGAGAATGGGTAGACTGAGCAGAGGGCTGGAGCCCAGGGACCTCTAGCCCGGGTGTTGCGGTTGGCACTGTGACCACTCCTAAACACTTAGTGCCAGTGCTGACGTGCCCTGGGGGCAGAGACATCTGCCTCTGTGTGGCAGCCACCGTGAGAAAATTCCTCCACCCGCCAGTGTCTTTGGGTCTCCATCCTGGATGCAGAGATGGGGGCTGGGGCTTTACGTTGCCGCGTGGAAGTCACACACCCACCCAGAAGCAGTTGGGGTGACACCCCCAGTCTTGCCATCCACCAGGAATCACAGAACGCAAAGATTCCCCCCAAGGAATGTTTAGAATCCCAGGAAGCAAAATCCACAATGATGTTCACTGCTGCGTTGCAACCACGTGATGAATGAATGCAGTTTTACAGGGATGAAATCAGCCTCAGCCCACGGAAAGCATCGTGCTTACCCAGAGCGTGACATTGTTGATTATTGTCATCTTATCATCTTCATCATCATGAATAACATAGAAGTGTCCAAATTTTTTAAATAGTGGGTAATAACTAATTATTTGTGCATAGGCTGGCACTTGGTACAATTGTGAGGCAGGAGAGTTTTTGTCATTGGCATCTGCCTCCCAGCATTTCCGCTCTGATTCATCAGCCTTCTTTCTGTCCCCGCTTTCTCTCCTGGTCCCCTTTCCTCTTCCCCAGTGCCATAGGGTCTTGTTCTTTGTGTGTGGCCAACTAACGTTCCTTACCGTAGTTAAGGCTGAGAACGGCTTAAATGCCGGTTCCCCAGAGCCATTTGTATTTACACTACGAGCTTGCAAAGATCTTAAAGTTTGCAAGACCAAGTGAATAAATCTTGAATGGTGACACTTATTGCCACAGGAATAACTAGCATTTATTAAAAAAAACACTGACGTGTTGGGCACTGAGCTAAATGCTCTGAATGCGTCACGTCCTAGGCATAAACACACCTGATCCTCCTGACTCTTTGAGATCGTTACTGCTCTTATTACTACCCTGATGGTCAGATGGAAAACCGAGGCTTAGCGTTAAGGCTCACAGCTAGTTTAGAGCGATCTGCAGCTCATAGTGGGGACTGTAGGCCTAACCACCTCACCTTCAGCTTAATTTTGCTGTTGCCTGACATGGCTGACCACTCAACTGATACAGAAAATAACCCGAGGAGCATCCAGGAGGCTGGATTTCATCACAGTTCTCAGAACCAACAGCTTATATGGGTACACACATATAAGTTGGTGCACATGGTCATGGAGGCCAAGAAATCCTAAGATCTACAGTCGGCAAGTTGGAGACCCAGTGGGATGAGGCGTCCCAGTCAGGTCCAAGTCTGAAGGTGGAGAGACGGGTGTCCCGGCTCCAGCCATCGGGCAGAGAGAGACGTTTCCTCTTACTCATCTTGTTGTTCTATTCAGGTCTTTCTCTAGTTGGAAAAGACCTACCCACATTAAGAAGAGCCATCTACATCACTCAGTCTGTGGCTGCAAATGCTGATCTCACCCAAAACACCCTCACAGACACACCGAGAAGAACGTTTGATCAAATGTCTGGGCACTTGTGGCCCAGTCACGGTGACACGTACAATGAACCACCTCCAGTCCTAATTTTCTCAAGTGTTTGGAGCCCTTGAGGCCATGGACTCATTTTTATTCCTTTTTGAATTCTTTTGTATTTGTTCATATTCGGCACCGCACTAGTTGAGTCAGACGAATCTGCACCAGACTTCGTTTCAGTGCGTGGGGATGACCCAATGGCTCTAGTGAGGACTCCGGTGCCTAGGATGGAGGAGCCAGAATGTCACCTTGCAGGTCTTGTGTCTGCAGCCAAGCAAGTGAGCCAAGGTCTCCGCATCTCACTGTTTTCTCTGCAGAGCGGGAGCTACCTCTCTGTTCCCAGGGTTGCCCTGATGATGAGAGAGGAGACCTCAGGCACAGAGGAGGCTACGGTAAGTGGGCTGTAGTGGGTGGGCGCTATTACAGTTAAGAGAGGAGGAAAGCGAAGTCAATCTTCCTGGCAGCTCTTTAATGGCTGTGCCCACAGAGGTTTAGGGAGAGGGCCTTCCCAAAGTCACTGTCTATCCTGGTTTTCTCACCATCTATCCTGGATGGCTTCATTTAAAAGACACCCAGCATGGCTCCTTTGAAAAGATAAATCACTGAAAATGTGACCTTTGTGTTCTGAAGCAGCTTTTATCTGCTGCAAACAAAATATTTGAAAAGCCTTTTAAGTGGAGGCATTCACTGCAGACCGGCACAGCCAGGTGGGTGACCTTTTAATTGATGGCCTACCAACCTCTCAAAAAATCAAGATCAAAGTTAATTTGTCAAATAGCGTTCCTTTAAAGTGTTAGAAGCCGCGATTTCTTTCTTTATAACAACACACAAGGGTTTTACTTTTTTAGCAAAGCATTTGCTTCCTCTTTTTAACATCCCTCTTCTTCCTCCCGGCAGCTCTGGGGTTTTGACGCAGAAGTTAATTTTCTGTGGGTCAGGGCGTCTGCTGAGATGACTCAGGAGAACAGATCAGCCTCTGAGACTGACAGAAAATTCCCGGAGAAGCGGAAGGATAAATGTTGGGTCTGATGTCACAGGTCACTGAAAATCCATGTCGGAATTACAGTGTGATGGAGTCTCTCTCTCCTGGATCCTCTGGCTGAGTCTTCCTGGAACATAGCAGTACCCTGTGGCTGCCAGCGGGGACACTGGCCCCTCCTCCTCACGAGAGCAAACAGAATCATCACGTAGGAGGGGTGGCTGCGCAGGTGTTTCATGGGACTGGAAATAGACTTTCACTTCCTTATGGTCCTGGGTCAAGTTGGCCTTTTCAACTTGACATTCTTTCATTTGGCAAATGGCCTTTCGGTTCTGGACTCCCCTGGGTATGATGGCTCGTCTGTGGTCATGCCTGTGAGCTCGTTTCCAAGCATCTCTTTGGATGAGGTGCTTTCTCTTCCTTTCAGTCACCTATATCTATGCGGATATTTAGATGTTTTATTTTCTTTTTAGTGTGTGTCCAAAGAGAATCCAATAGAATGTAGGCTGTGTGGGTTTCTAAGACATTCCGTTTATGGATGAGTGTTTTATCTACTTCCATTTTCTGGGACTCCTGGTTTGTCTGGAATACACCAAGGCCATGAGTACAGAGGGCCTGCGGTTGGCCCAGAAACCCATGTCTGTCCAAAAGCATGCACCCCAGAAGGCTTGCTGTTCAAGGCCACCTTTAGCCTGGAGCCTCCCCTGCACTCAGCCCCAACCTACACCTGTCTCTCTCAGGAGAGGGTCAGCTTCTCTTCAGCCTCTGCTCAGGGTGACCCACTGGGTCAGAGTCCACAACCTCTCCCCAAAGCACTCCCAATCCCCCAGGGTCCTGCTGCCCTTCAAAAACATCCACAGTCAACTTCAAACGGAAGGAATTTGTTGCAGCCGCATGCATTTTGGGCTCAAGCTAGCTAAGAGCCATAAAATGCTGATTTTTACATTTTTTTTTTTTTGCCCTAAGCACATAGCTGCCTCTTTTAGTTATTTCTACTAACTTCTGTTGATGGTCTGTGGATAAACAAAAGTGTCAGTTGAGCTGAGTTTGTGGGGTGGTTTCGAATAAAAGAGAAAGTGTCGTAGCGGATGATCTGTCCTCGAGAGCATCCAATTAGGAAACGCTAACCACAGCCTCTGTAAATGCCCCCCAGGGACCTCGCATCTGGGCTCAAGGCATCAACTACATATTAAAGATTCATAGCTTTTGTAAGTCATTAAAAATATGTAATGATCATAAAGGCACGCTCAGCGCTTGGAGAAAACAGGAGGCATGGTATTGCATTTAGAAGTCATTTGCCTTATTCAATCTCTCTCTCTCTCTCTCTCTCTCTCTCTCTCTCTCTTTCTCGTTCTCTGTGACACAAAAATGTTCACTAGATGACTTTGTTTCACATGCTTTCTGCCTTGGCCTCTACCAGGCCCCTTGGTCTCCATCTTACATTCTGTGTCTCCCCTACAGGCACCCACATGGGGTTTCATGCCTGTAGGGTCTTATTATTTTGCTAGCTGTCATGTTTGAAAAATTAATATCCACTATGTTTAACATTTTAAGCAAACATATTTTAATATGCAGTTTTTGAAAACTGAAACGCTGCCAGATACACAGGGTTTTGAGTCAAGCAAATGTGGGCTTCCCGAAACGCTGGTGGAAAGATGGGTCTGGTCACAGATGTCCTCTCATCCCAGTGGTCAGTTTCCTAGGGCTCCCACAGCAGATGATTTCAAACTGGTGCCCGACAACTTCAGAAGCGTGTTCTCTCAGCTCTGGAGGAGAAGTCCCAAATCCAGGGCTCCACAGAGCCACGCTCCCTCTGAGGGCTCTAGGGGAGGGTCTTCCCGCCTCCTCCAGCTTCTGGTGGCTCCTGGTGTTCTTTGGCTCGTGGCCACATCTGATCTCTGCCCTTGTGGCCACATAGCCTTTTCCTCTGCTACCAGTATAATCTCTTTCTGTCTTCCTCTTTCTTTCAGGCACCTATAATTGAATTTAAGGTCCACCCATGTGACACAGGATGATCTTATCTGCAGATCCCTAACTTGATTATACCTGCAAAGATTTTTTTTTTCCCTATAAAGTGATGCTCATGGTTCCAAATGGTACATCTTTTGGGCAGGACACTGATCAACCCATCGCTCTTCTCAAACCATAGTCCACACCAGAGAGAAAGGCCACCACATGGTTGTGACTCAGTTTCCAAAAGACGCTTGTTAGAATGTCAGAGCTGGATCAGCAGAAGCATCACATGGAGTGGACTTGCATCTTTTCTCCCCTCAATCCCCCAAGATGATGTTTTGACATTTTCTGCCTAGGTCCTAGGGGGCGTCCGTCTGCATAGCTCTGGAATTTTTTATTTGCACATAAAT
The DNA here is from genome assembly GCA_030015415.1 of Cynopterus sphinx. NCBI lineage: Eukaryota > Metazoa > Chordata > Mammalia > Chiroptera > Pteropodidae > Cynopterus > Cynopterus sphinx. The sequence goes on along the minus strand of CM057380.1, from coordinate 2,778,657 downwards.
ATTGCCACTTAAATTGGGTAGTACTACTCAGACAATTTCTTATTGAAAACAAGGGATTTTAAGAGTCAAAACCCAAAAGAATGAGTCTCAAATAGGGGCACGTTTGCTCTCTCAGGAGTTAATGGGGAGACCTTTGTGGTCTGAGACGGCTTCTCTCTGCCCCTTAAACTACGGCACCTGGATTTCCCACTGGAGACACACAGGAGGCCCTGTTATTGATCCCGGTGGGAGAGAAAGGGCTGGAGGGGCAGCCCCCCTCCCTCAAACAGGAAGGTCAGTTTCAGCAGGAACAAGCGAGGAGATGTAGGTCAGGAGGAGGACAGCCGTGGCTGCAGAGCAAGGTGAGGTGGGGGAAGCAGAGGGGAAAGTATAGGAACCACAAGATGGCAGAACACGGGGAAGGAGCCCAACCAAGGGGCGAAATGGAAGTGAAAGAAACACTAAAGGCTTCGGAATGATACACTGTGAGGGAGCAAACTCTTTCTTTCTTGGCATGTATTACATTCCAGCATTTTTCTAGTCCCTGATGGCAAAAATATGGCTGGCCCAGTCGGAAGCCATCCCAGTCTTCCATGGCTCTGAGTTCTGGCCTTGGGAGTCCTCGTGTAGTTTGGCTTGTGACGAGAGCCAGTGTAGTGCCATAAGGGACTGCATGGCATGAATCAAGGTGAGTGTTTATTTCTTTGTTTTTGTTTTTTGTTTTTTTTGTTTTTTGTTTTTTGCTTATCATCTTCCTCATGAGAATGAGGAGTCCGTGAGGACAGGCCCTTGTCCATCATGCTCACTGTTGGGGACTAGATACCCAGTTGCTATCCTTGGTGTTTGACATGTAGCAGGTGCCCAATAAATATGTGATCAATGAAGGAGTGGTGATGGTCAGGCTTTCCTTGTTTGTATTTTGTTCAAATTTGAATCTTTGATTTTTTTGACTTTTACTCCTTAGTCTTTCCTGGTGTTGTAATTGTCTCCTATTTATCCTATGAGTGAGGGATGGATTCTCATCCTAGAGTTAGGGGGAAGTGTAGCAGGCAGGTGGTGCGCTCCCCAAAATCACTCCCAGCTCACGTTACCCATGGAGCTCATGTTAGTCATTTATCCATCACATGTGTTTCGTCTTCCTTAGTAAGAATCAACCAAATAATAATAATAATAATAATAATAATAATAATGATAATAATAATAATAGAAATGCAAATTAAAACCAGAATGGCTATCACCAATAAATCAAAAAACAAGTATTGGCGAGGATGAGGAAATAAGGGAACTCTTATACATTGTTGGTGGGATTGCACGTTGGTACAGCTGCTATGGAAAACAGTCTAGAGTTGTCTCAAAAGATTAAAAATGGGTATACCCTTTGACCCAGCAATGGCACTTCTGGGTATTTATTCAAAGGAAACCAAAACAATAATTTGTAAACATCTATGCACCGCAATATTCATAACAGCACAATTCACAGTATCCAAGATATGGTAGCAACCTAAATGCCCATCAACAGACAACTGGATAAAGAAATTATGGTTCCTATATACAATGAAATATTACTCAGCCATTAAAAAAATGAAATCTTACCATTTGCAACAACATGGTTGGAGGTTATTAGGCTGAGTGAAATAAGTCAGACAGAGAAGGATAAATACCACATGATTTCACTTATATGCAGAATCTAAAGAACAAAAAGAACAAACTAATCAAAAACAGACTCACAAATATAGTGAGTGATTTGGTGATAGACAGAGGGGAGGGGGGTTAGGGATATGGGAGAATGGGGTGAAGGGTTAAAGAAGAACAACTTAGTAGTTGATAGATGGTCACGGGGATGGGGAGCATGGCGGAGGGAATGCAATTAGCAGTAATATGATGGCTGGGGGAGGTTCAAGGGAGGGAGGGAGCAGTGGGGTGGATCATTTTATGAACTATATAGATGTCTAATCAATGTATTGTATACTTGAAACTAATTTAAATAAACAAATTAAAAATATAATAATATAATATTATCTTTTTTCCCCACAACATTATATTTGCCCACAAAAGACACTCTTGTCTTTGGAGTGAGACTGAGTAAAGTTCAAACACCAGCTGAGTCATTTTCTAACTGTACTTGACCTGGGGAAGGTTATTTGAATTCTCTCTGCCTCAGCCCTTCATCTGTTAAATACAGAGAATAATAATACCTTTTGCACAAATTAAATATAAGGTAATAGATGTACAGACTCCTGGCACAGTGCTCAGGGCATACTGGACACTTCATAACCATTATCGGAAAGGCACACTCAGCTCTGGGAGAGAATGGGAGGCATGTTTTGCATCATTACCGTAAGATGCCTATGGCTATCCTTGAGAAATTACTCGTTTATTTGCATGCATTTTAGAAGATGAAAATGTCCACTGGGGTAGGGGTCAGGTGTCATGGCCACATTCCAAATTATAATGGCATGCTTCTTTGAACAAGACGTTTTAAGCATTTAATTCTCCTTCATAATTATGCATTCATACCTCATAATTGCTTGAGAGTAAAAACTAAAGTCTCATCCCTTTCATTAATCCACACATTGGCGGTAAAGGATGGGTGAATCCTCATTACTGGCTACCTCAGGCCCCCTTTTCTTTTTTATCCCCACCTTGCCTTGGCAGGCTCCCCTCAAGGTAGGCAGATGGAATTAATGAGAAAAAGGTGAACTCAGGGGTGATGGCCTTGCAGCCCCTTTAAGAAATCTGTGCCTTTTCTTCAGGGGTTTCTAAGTTTAGATTTTCTTACTCAATCTTTTTACATTCTGAACGAGTTGGCAGTCAGTGAAATTTCCTTCAAGACTATTACAGCACGAAGCTTCTGTTGGCAGAAGTAATTTTCTGGAGCTGTAAAAAATGAGTTTGAGAAACACATTGGTGGTTCCAGCCCATCTCCAAATGATTCTTCTAACAAACAATTTGGTCCAGCCTCTGCTGGCTGCTCCATGACGTCGGAATCTATCAGCCAGTTCAGAAGTCTAAGGATCCTGAGAAATCAAGACGAAATCGAGATTACATTTCCAGCTCAACAGTGTAACTCTTCCAGCAAATGGATACCATCCTGTCTCCTATTGTGAGCTCAAAAAGACTGACTTTTGAGAAGTTTCTGTTGTGGATGCTACTTGAGAGAGGATGGTTCCCAAATCATCGAGTGCTTTATTAGTAGAACAAATGGAGTTTTAATGGCCTGCAGTGCCATTTGAATATTCACACTAATAGGTATTTCCACTTAGGAAATAAGTACATAGTAACAAGAATTCATTCCAACTGGTGGCTGGCTGTTGTTATAAGCAACTAATTTACACTGATTTTGAGCGGAAGAAGCAAATTGCCACATCCATTAGGGAAATCGAAGGAGGCCATATTTTTTTTTTCACTTGCAGCAGCTGGTGGGCAATGAAATGTCCTCCAAAGGTGTTTACCAGTTTTATTCCACCCATCAGGTAGCTGCTCTGTTTCCTGTCTACTGCTCTGCAGTCCACAGTAAAGAAATCCATTATGAGAAGCTTAGATTAAGTATAGCAACCAGGTCTTGCCCATGGCAATAGTAAATCTTGTGGGCCACCGCTGTGTAGATCAGGATTATCTGTCACTAAGCCCAACTGAGTATGTAGATTTCAAAATGCCTGCGACTGATTGCAGAAAATAGATGTTTCTTTTCTTTCTTTTCTTTTCTTTTCTTTTTTTTTTATTTTTTGCATAATTGGACAAGGCAAAAGTAAAGGATTCTCGAGAAAGAAAAGGATGGCTTATTTATTTTTCAGTCTTCAATAAAGACTGTAATCACATCTTAGCAGACTTCTCTCAAAATCAACATTAGATATCATAGTCTCCGCATACACAGCTTGTCTGAAAATAGTGATTTATTTTTCGGAGGGAGGGGAGGAGGCAGCTATTCCTCGAGGGTTGCCTGCTTTCTGTTTTTCTTTAAAGGCAGGCAACCCCAGTCTTGGATCTGGGTCTGCCCCCAAAGAGTCTGGTGACCTGTGGGAAGTGCTCTAATTACACTGAGTCTCAGTGTCCTTGCATCTAAGTGTCGCTACATTGGACCAGATCATTTTCAGGGTCTATTATTTTTATTTAATTCTTTCAGATGGCGGTACTCTTCCTATTAGTGAAAATTCACACCACGGCCAAGCTCGAAAAGACACTTAAGTACCTTAACAAAAAATAAAAAAAGAATAAAGTTCAAAAATCTTAACGGGGAACTGGAATATCTTACACTTGGAAATCTATTCTACATACTTTAAATGGTTAATTTTCCCTACGAAAATTCAGTTATGTGGAGATTGACTTCTTCATATTTCACATGTAAATTCACAACTGGGAAATCAGTACATACTGATTTCTCCAAAATGCCCATATACTTTTTGTACTCGTAACACTATGGACGCAAAATACGTGGCATTTTTCACACCAAACAGTTGTTCAATTTTCTGAGGAAACCAGCGGTTATGCTCAACTCTGACCCAAACTGCCCAGAGTTACACAGACCCCAGAAATACAGGACACTGGAATACAGGAGAAAAGAAAAGCTTTATCAGAAAGGAAAGTCCACTCCCAACGTGGACGCAGACCTGAGCACAAGAAGCAGGGCTCAAAGGGCCAGGTGACAAAGGCTTTGGGGTTTTTATCCCTTTCTGCTGTGCGTGGTTACTTTTCTTAGAAGGGTGGGCATCCTCCATTGATGACTAAGATGGACAGGCCGCAGTGATTCATCGTTTTGCGTTCTGCGCATGTTCGTTCCCAGAATTCAGTCTGTTATAACGCTATTAACGAACTTCTGGGCATGTGCATCTTATTGTAATGATGGTATAATGAGGCTCAGGTGAGGTGAAGGTCGGCGTCATCATTGCGCAGGTGCTGCAGGTGCAAGTGACTGGTTTAAACTGGGACCTAATTCTCTGCCTACAGGTTTCTTTGTGAGGGTGAAAAATCCCTCTGGCTTGCTTAATTGTGGGCGGGCTGGGGCGGACCCCTTCTGAGATAGGATGACCTCAGCATCTTTGTAGGCAGACCCGAAACTCTCTAACTAACTTTTCTTGCCTAACTTTTTTTAAGAGCCACAAACCCCCTCATTATTAGTATGGATGTTGAGGGATGAGCGGTCTCTTCTTCCCCTTCCCTATTTGTTTCCTGCTGAGAAAGCAGCCCACAGGGGTCCCATGGAGCTCTTTCCCTTTCTGCCTCAGTCAGGGTGGGGTCTTCGGTTTCCTGCTAAAGCACTCCCTCAGCCCCTAGTCAAAAAAAAAGAAGATACAAACTTATTATTTAAACCATACACCTATTAATTTCTATTATTGATTTGCCTATTAAGTGTGTAAAGGGAAACAGGTTTGGCTAATGTTTCTTAAAGAGTAAAAAGAAAGACCTTTGGCTTAAAGTCCCCTCCCCGCTCAGACTCTAAAGACCCAGCCGGGCTTAATACCCTTTCTGCTTAACAATGGGCCGATGACCTTTATCAATAGCCAGAGGATCTGAGTCACCGGGGCAATTATCAGGATTTGAGGGGGAGGGCCTTTTTCCCAAAGAAAGGAGGGAAGAAAACTTAACTAGGTTTACTAAAAAGATTAACTCTGCAAGAGAGGTCCCATTTCATTTCCCGAGGAAAGGTTAGGAATTTACCAGTGATGCCCCGTCTCACCAGTTCAGACACCATTCCCAAGGCCAGTACCTGTATTTCTGACTAATCAGGTATAAATTGTGGGTTCTAATGACCCCCTTCTTAAGTAAGTGACTTGTTAGAAGAGCTCATGGGACTCTAGAAATCATTTTGCTTATGGTTGTTGGCTTATTATAAAGAATTCAACTCAGACACAGCCCAACGGGAAAGATTCATAAGGCCAGGTAGAGGAGATTTGTCTGGAGCCTCCATGCCCTCCCTGGCCTTGCTACTCTCCCTGCAGCCCCGGATGGCTATGCCCACCCATCCAGAAGCTCATCAAACCTTGTCATTCAAGACTTTTTGTGGAGCTCAATCTCCAGTCCCCACCACCTTTTCTGTAAATCTGTGTAGATATCTGAAACTTCCAGCCCTCTAATCACTTAGTCTTTTCTGGCACTCATCCCCATCAGAGGCCTCACCCTAAGTCACCTCATTAGCATAAATTCAGGTGTGACCAAACGAATGACAAAAGACTCTCCTATCACTCAGGAAATTCTTTGAGTTTTAGGATCTCTGCCAAGAATGGGGACAAAGACCAAATATATTCTTATACCACACCCACACTTCTCGGCTACAAAGCTGGGGATTCCTACGGCCCCCTCTCCCTTCCAGGTTTGATCATTTGCTAGAATGACTCAGAACTCAGGAAACTGCTTCACTTATAACTACTGGTTTATCGTGAAAGGTAGATAGCACTCAGAAACAACCAGAGGGAAGAGATGCATAGACCAAGGTGTGGTACACACCTCGATGTGTCCATCGACCCAGAAGCTCCGTGACCTCATTGTGTAGGGGTTTTGATGGAGGTTTCATTATATAGACATGGCTGATTAAATCGTGGGCCATTGCGATTGAACTCAACCCCTAGATCCTGCCCTTCACTTTAGGTGAATGTGGAGCTGAAAGTTCCAACGCTCTGAGGATGTGTTGGTCTCTCTGGTGTCCAGACTGTAAGTGCATCTAGGGTCCCCCAGCCACCAGTCATCTCCTTAGCAGACAAACGACACTCTACCACTGGGAGTTTTAGGAGCTGTGCGCCTGGAATTGGGGGCAAAGACCACACACTTATGTTTTATTACATCTCAGTGATTTCGTCTTACTTATGAAAATGAAAGGGACTTAGTTTTTTTTTTCAAGACTTAGCTTTCCTCTAAACCCTCCTTTAGTGAAAGGTAAAAATGCCTTCAGCTGCTGTGACCCCTTGCTGACCCTTAGTTAAAGGTAAAAATGCCTTCAGCTGCTGTGACCCTTTGCTGAAAGGAAAAAAAAACAAACAAACCAATCAACCCCTACCTAACCTCACACCACCCTAGATACAGCCAGTTAGGTAGGGATGAGTCTGGAATTCCCACGCCTGCTCTGTACAAATACCCGCTTCCCCAGAGTTCGGGGCTCTCTTTCCAACACTGCTGCATTGGTGTCGGTCGAGAGTCCGGACTCGAGTCTGAATAAAACCCCTCATGTGATTGCATCGGTGTTGGCTCCTTGGTAGTCTTCTGGGATTCGCAACTTTGGGCGCAACTAAAAGACCCCTCGTCATGTGGCATAGATCGTGATCAGGGAAATATTAGTCCTGTTATGTTCCATTTCACTAATAAAATTTATCTCTTTGATATTTGTGTTGTGTATATAACCACTATTCACTGACTGCACGTGGTGGATGATGAAAATATATTTATTTGAACACACAAGGAAATGAATGAATATGATCTTCGTGCAGGCCATGTGCTGTTGGGCAATCTGCCGTTCCTGGGGAAGGAGAGAGGATGATTGTGATGTCGCAACACAAACACATTAGTTTTCACCTTACATCCAAAAAGTAAGAAACTCATCCAAAGAGTGTTTCAAGGATCCCCTCCAAGGCCATCAATGCCAGTGATGCCTCTGAAGATGCCACTGAGATCACTCCATCCGAGAGCTGTGTTTTCACACGTCTTTTCTCTTCCTTGGGAATATAGGCAGCCTGGATTCTGGGTGGCAAAGAATAACATTTCATTCAGCTGATGAGGCTCAGAACAGAGCCTCGTTCTTCCACCTAATTAATAGATTAAAAAACTAGGTCTTGGTGTCAAGGACCGCGTTGCATGCTGGGGATAAAAGATGATTAAGACAGACTGCCTTTCCTTGAGAAGGGGCACTCAGTACCGCTGTTTGAAGGGGCAGGACACCAATGTACAGGCTGTACAGCGAGAATTTATCCTGAGCTCCCAGCTGATGGTCAGATTCATTTTGGGCTTAGTCACCAGCGTCTGTGACTTTTAACACCACGTCCCCCTCCGTGCCACTGGTGACGCGGGAGATCTGCAGAGCGATTGGCACGCAGGCATAGGGTTTCCGCTAGCTTTCACGTGGTGCTTGCCAGGCAGTCAAGGGCAGACTTCTGACTAACAAGGGTGCTTGCCGAGGTCACCAAATGACCCTAAACGCGTTCATTGAATAAAACATCAAAGAGAAAGGAGGGGGAACACGGCATGACTTTGAAAACTCCCTAAATTCCCAGAAGAACATACAGAGCCAAAAGGATAACAAAGCTAAAAACCTATGAAATTGGGTGGCGAGACAGCCCCACAGATCCCAATATCTCAGTGAGTCAGGAGTTTATGTCGACAGATGCCACTGCCTCACCCCTTCTGCACCACGTCACCATCTTTCTATTCTTTCCATCTCTCCTCGCTTCTTTTCCTCCTCCCTCCCTGCCTCCCTTCCTTCCTTCCTTCCTTCCTTCCTTCCTTCCTTCCTTCCTTCCTTCCTTCTCCTGCTTTGCCCTCTGAAACTGAGGTCCAAGAAGCGAACTGGCATTGGGTTGTTGCTCTCTGCTCAGCTGTGGTACACGTGGGAATCTCCCTAAATGTCCCTAAATATGCATGAGATTTTCCAGAATCCTCATGGTTTCATAAAATTTTGTTCCATCCAATAAAGTCAGTATGCTAAAAGTAGATAGCTTCATGTTATTTTTGTGTGCTTATAAAACTTCTCATAAATAAATTCATAAATTGTATAAATAATCTTATTTCTAAATGCGTATCACGAATTCGGTTTGGGAAATACACTTCTCAGAGAGGACTCAGAGGAACAGATTTAAATGGAACAGCTGGAGAAACAAGCCAAAAAAAAAAAAAAATTCAGCCTCCAAAGAAGACAGAAGGATTGGATGGTGACGTGTAGTTCAATGAAATCTGAAATAATTGCATAGGAGCTTTCGTCCCATGGATCTGTGCTCCTAAGATGTGACTCAGCTTTGATTAAAATTCCAGTGGTCCAGCCAGATACATGATTCTCTGCTGTTGGGGCTTCTTCTTCTTTGCATTGCTGACCCCTTGCTGCCCTCCACTTGCCTGGGGGGCGCACACATCCTTCCAAGGCCCCCCACCCTGTTCTCTGTCATTCCCTTGAGCTGGACCATGCCACATGGCCACCTGCCCTCGCCCGCCCACCGTCCACCGCCTACTGCCCACGCGGTCTCCGAAGCATCCGTGGGGGTCATTGCATCATGTTGCTTGGACTTCTCCAGGGCCTCATGAGGCACAAGTCAGCCTTTAAGCAAGAAGACATGCTGCTCCCAGGTGGGCATGAAGGCAAATGATGTGTGTTGGCACCTAGAACTCAGTCCCTGATTCTCACAATGTCAGGAGGAAGAACACAAGGAGAAGAGACCAAGCTTCCAGGTGGCAGGCACACTGAGCACCTGAATGCGGCTGCCCCTGAAGCTGACCGCATCTCCCCAACGTTTCCGCTTGAGCCAACAAAAACTCTTCCTTGCTTAAATCAAGACAGGCTGGGTGTTGGCCCACTTGCACCTGCAGGACGATAACTGACGCGCCCATGGCAGTTGGGGTCTGGTGGTGAAGGTGACCCGGCTGTCGTTTCACGGTAGAGCCTCGTCTCTGTGCACCTGCTGTCTGTATTCATGCCCTCGGGCGGTTACAGCAAGTTACACCAACCGGGTGGCTGAAAACAACGGGAATTTATTTATTCTTTCCAAGCTCTGCAGGGGAGACATCTAAAATCAAGGTGTGGGCCGAGCAGTGCTCCTTCTGAAGACTCCGGGGAAGGGTCTGTTTCTGGCTCTTCCAGCTTCTGAGGACAGTGGCGCTCCTTGCTGCCTCCTGCCTTGTGGATGCATTGCCCCAGTCTCTGTCTCCAGCACGACGTGGCTGTTGTCCCTGTGTGTCTGGGTCTCGTTTTCTCTCGTAAGGATCTTGTTGCATTGGAGCAGGGCCCACCCTAATTGAGTACGACTTCACCTTCCTCTGCTTGCAGCTGCAAAGAGCCTGTTTTTAAACAAGGTCACATTCACAGATACCAGGGTTAGGACTTCTCTGTATATTTTTTGGGGGTGCATAATCTTCCCATTCTATCCACATAACTCGCTGCACACGGCCACGTGTGGCAGAGGATCACCTTGATATTTTCCTCCTTCTCCCTTTCCACAGTGTCTCCCAGCTCTCAAGAGGAAGGATGACTATGTCTCGACCAAAGGCCAAATTCTTGACTTTTGAGTTTCAAACGGGCTCTTGAAACCCACTGTAAAGGTAACAGTCTAAAAACCAAAGGATTTTTGATTTTCAAGAGCTGGGCTTTTGTCGAGAGACAAAGGATTTGTGAGCGTCGACATGAAAGCAGGGAGGGCAGCACAGGGAGAGTGTAAAATAAGCCCACGTCCTGGAGAGGACACAGAATACAATGCAAGGGCCGCTTTTTAGATCCTCACACGGGAAAATGAGGATTTGACAAGTGAGGCGCTTCAGAGGCAATGGGGTTAGCACAGAGCTGTCGGGAGGCGTCCGGGGAGCCCCTTCCACAGTCCGCCTCCTGCGAGAGTTGACTCGGAGAAGGCAAGAATCAAACAGAGCTTCGAGGAAGCCCCCAAGCACAGTCTTGGGCTTCTTGAAGGCTTTTAGGGTGGGGCCAGGGCATTTGGCCCTGGGGCAGCCGATGACCTACCTAAGGTTAAAAGAGGCGTTTGTCTGGAGAGGTCCCAAGGCAGGCTCCAGGTCCTTAGCATCCAGTGAGGACAGGCCCCCAGGTGGACCAGAGAGCCGGTAAGGTCAAGCACAGTGGGGTGCAGAAGCCATGGTGGGGACCCTGGACCTTGCAGTGGCTTCATGGAGCTTGAGGCAGCATCAAGGGTGGAGGACAGCTGTCACCCATGGCAGTCTGTTCCCCCCTTGCTCCCCCAGACTTAGGCAGGGGGAAGGGAAGGCAGGGTGACCCCTTGTTTAGATAGATAACTACACACCTCCCACAGGCTGAGTGCTCAACTGGAAACAACCAGTCTCTTGGACCGAGGTTTTAGTTTTAATCACCAATTGCAATGGAGGCCGAGTTCAGTTAGAAATAGAATATTACTTCTTTCAGTATGAGCCTTTTCAGTATGTGTCTTGGCTACTCATTGCTGCGTGATGAATTACTGCTGTCTTAGTGGCGGAAACTGTCATCTCACAGCTGCCGTCAGCTAGGGTTTTGGGTGTGACGTCCCTGGGTCCTCTGCTTTGGGGTCTCACCAGGCTGGACTGAAGGTGTTGACCGGGGTTGAGTCTGAATGCTGCAGGAAGAAGAATCCACGACCTCAGGTTTTCATTAGAATTTGTTTCCTTGTGGCTCTAAGACCAAGGGCTGACTGCCGGCCAGAGGCTGCCCACAGCTGGTAGGGGCCATTCCTTGCCACTCGGTCCTCTCCACGACATGGCAGTTCACAGCACGACATGCCGTTTTCTGAAGGTCAGCTGGAGAGCGAAATTGAGGCGTAATGCAATGTAATCCTGGGAGTGACACGCTGTCACCCCTGCCACGTCCTACCTGTGAGAAAGAAGTCACAGGTCCTACCCACACTCGAAGGAAGAGAATGACACGGGGGCATGACTATCAGGAGACAGGGGTCATCGGGTGTCACCGAACGTCTGTCTGCTACGATACGGACGTTTCACACTACCTATACTTGCTCGGTGGACTGCGTCGTGTCTTGCCTCTGTGTGTGGGTTCAGCTGTTTTCAACCAAGTCTTTTCTCAATTTCACAAAGTTTTGTTAGAGAGGACGTTACGGAACCTCGCTCTAGAATCTTACACGTAATCCAGGGAAGTCCTCTCTGAGTGTTGACAATGGGGAAACTTGAATAAACAAGACTCTATAGAGGCTCAAAAAAAGAATGACCTCCCAGTGGGGCGCACATGTCACCGTTTCATACACCCCTTGGGGCCGATGACCTACCTAAGGTTAAAGGAGGCATTTGTCTCTATTTACTCAAGCACCACTCCTTTTAAGTTGGCTGTTTAAAGCGGATAAAACATTCGAGAAACAGAGACTTGTTTTTATTACTTTTATTACGTCTAATGAATAAGGAATAAATGAGAACAGGTGGCTATGTAACATTAATAACTGAACATTTTAAACAGATGTCACTCAGGGTGATGATAATGGAGCAGTTTCTTTCCAAGTTTAAGTTATAAATACTGTCGTTTGCACATTTTCGGTAAAAATTCTTTAAGAAATGGCTTTCATCAGCTTCTACTTTCTCCTTCTTTAATATTTGTTAATCTAATTAGCTTTATGAACCAAACTGGCTCAAATAAGCAGAAGACATGATATAAAGCTGCCGAGGACCTGTAGGAACATGCTCACACGCAAGCTGGTGGTCTCGGAGCTGGTACCATGGACATTCGCCTGGCGAGACACCCCTGCTAGCGTTGTCCATGCTGGCTCACACAAGTGTCCCGATCTGGATACTGAAACGGTGCTTGGGACGGCCGACGGGGATGCTTGTTGGGACACCATGTGTTGACAGGCATTACTCTGCACACGTGGCATTAATAAGGGGGTCTAAAGGGGCAACTAGTCACAGTAATTGCCATTTATTGAGGACCTGTTCATGTGCCTGATGCTCTTCTAAGGTTTTGGCTGCATTAGCTCATTTCATACTCACAACCTTAAAAGGAGCTGCTATTATTTGCTTGGTAGTTAAGAAAACTGGTCCATGGGGAGCAACTTGCTCTAGGTGATAAGCTCATCCACGATAGAGACAGGATATGAACCCAGGAGTCTGACTGCATGTCTCACACCATGTTGTTTCCTGCAGTCAGTACAGGCAGGTAAGTGAGTGCAAAGGTTGTAGAGTAAGCGAGGTCTCTTTGAGCTGTTCCATGAAGTCTCAATCCACCGCTTGACAAAAAGGCCCAGGAGTGGTGTGTGCTCAGGGTAGCAGAGTGATTTCCATCTGTAGAATAAGACAGGTTCTGCTGAAGCACACTCTCCCATATTTATTCGTTTGGGTCCAGAGACTAGCTCACATTAACTTTGCGTGAAATGCCATCTTTTCCTCTGGCCCTTTTTGAAATGCTGTGTTCAGCTCCAGCCGACAATCTCTTGCCCCAGTTGGGAGAAACACCGGGCTTCTCTTCGCAGGCAGATGACAGGCTGCATCAGCACCCAGTTAGGCCTCGCAGAGGAGCCTTAAAAGGAAGCCAAGCGCCCATCTCTGGAAATGGTGTTAAAGGTTCCACATGTATTGCCAGACCTATAAATATCTCCTCTTCCATCTTTGAAAGCCCTACTGTTCGTCCAAATGCTAATCCTCATTAGGTTATAAGCCTGGAAGCGATGTCACCAAAGATAGTGCTAAAATCGGATGCTTCCTGGCCGAGCCCAGCCCTGCTGCAGAAAACGAATGACTTCCCCGTCTTTGGCTTCAAAGCCCTGACTGATTACCCTTGTCCCCAAGCCTATCAGTCCGGATGAAATGTCCTTTGTCTGTCGCCTGCTCTAGCTGTGTTTTTCCAAGTCACGTCTGTGAGAGGGCCTGACAGCGAAGGTTCAGCCCAGGACAAGCCTCCATCTTGCCGGCTGTTGGACCCAGTGCCGGTGGGCTCTCGTGCTCGTTCCCATGTGCCTTCCCCTGGGCTCGTGGGCCACTGTGTAGCAGACTCCCCAGGGCTGGCCCATGTCCCCTCAGGACTGCAGCAGAATGCAAGATGCTCTTCAAGAGGATTTGATCTTAAACTTTTTGCTTTGCTTCTGGCCAAGATTTGCTTGTACCATACATGGAGAAGATTAGATAGTATTTATTCAACAAACATCTGCCTCCAAGAAATCTTAATAATAATATTTCATAATGAGAAAAATAAGAAAAGAGTTATTAAGAGTCATAATTTATTTTTACTTTTTATGTATGTATTGATGGATTTGTATTTATGGATTTATGGACTGTCAAGTATTTGTTAAACATTTAATGCATTAGGCATTAGTGTCAGGCACACGAATAGGTCCATGGCAGAATGAAGACTAAGACCTTGCATGAGGTAAGACTCCCTATAAATAGAACGTGAGATGTGACTTTACATGCAAATAACTCATTAAAGTGCTACCAGAGGAAGCAGAAAGGGAGTCAGGGAAGAAGGGCTGGAGAGGGGGAGATGCAAGGATGTGATACCTAGCAAGGTCCTGGCACTAGGCCGACCCCGCATGGAATTCTGGGGCATAAAGTGCAGCTCAGATTTTCGTTTCTATTTCAGCAGGAGAGCTGGGCTTCCACACTCCTGTGTGTCGATCATTGCTAAGCTTTCTCCGGGGGTGATGACGCCCAGGCATTTTGGCTTTCTGTGCTGATGGGAAATGCCATCCCCATAGCTCGAGGGAAGCCCATGGAAGAAAGCCGTTGGTGCTGCAAGTATGAGAAAATCACCCTGAAGCTGGTGCGGGCTCTTGGGGAGCACACAAAGAGATTCGTGGGGTCTGGGTGGAGCGCCGACAAGGTCCACTGGAGTCCACCCCTCACTCCGCCTCGACGTACTCCCTTCTCTCACACTAAGCTCGTTCTAACCTGTCATGGCTTCATCCAGATTGCGGTTGATTTCAATTTCTGTGGGAAACTTTATTAAAGGAAAGTCAGTGGGACAAAATACAGCCCTCGTTGTGGCACTTAATCCCAAGGCAGGATCCGGTGGTCACCATCTTTCTTCTGGTGCCCATTCTAGAGTCCCTTCACCCTGGGTGAGCACGTTCACTGGTCCCGGTGGCTCGTGTGGCGAGATCGCTGAGACTCTCATCCCTGAGAAGGTGGATTCCTTGGAGACTATGCTCATTTAAGGCTACAGTTGCTCTAACTGCCCATGCACAGTTAAAAACGAACACGGGACACCAAGGGAGACCCCAGAGAATCGCTTGAGGGCCAACTATGTTTCTTCCCGCAGTCCTAAAACGGAACCCTGCTTCCTCATGATGACTGAGGCCAGTTCACTCCTGGCAAGACGATGACACCTGAATTTATTTGCCTGCTGACCTGCTGTTAGGAAGAACCCAAAACGATGGGCAGCAATGGTAGATTTAAGTTTAATGGGGCGTCCGCTGGGTTTCCTGCGGGGAACATCTTCCCTTGGTGACTGGGGCCTCTTGACCCACAGAATCCAGCGTCGTGGGGCGAAGGCACTCATTCCACATGATGGCCATGGGTGTAAGATACACGCTTGCGTCCTGAAGCACCATATCCCTGCCCCACGAGGTGTCATCTCTAGTAGAGCACCTTATCTACATCTTTAAAATGCCATCATCATGCTCTCCGGTAGCTTCTGGATGTAGTAGGACCAGCAGATCACATTGGCATGTCTCCAATGTTACACTTTCTTTGCTGGAAAAAGAGAGAGAGAGAGAGAGAGAGAGAGAGAGAGAGAGAGAGAGAGAGAGAGAGAGAGAGAGACGGGATAAAAGAGTGTTGAGCGAGATGGGGGAGTTGTCCAGTGTAGACGGACTAAACCAGACAAGAGCCGGCTCGTGAATGGTCTTATATGGCAGACTGAAGAGCTTGGATTTTCTCCATGAGGCAATGGATAATCACTCAAAGATATGAAGCAATTCATGACTCAAAGAGCATGGCGTGCTAGAAAGACTAGCATGGCCCTGGCATGGAGAATGAGATCGGAAATGGGGAAGAATCTGAGAGATGGAGACCTGCTTCATGAGCATTATTTAAGAACATTCACCCATTTGGGCTGAGACGCGTTCAGGGTCTGCAGGGGTACAGCCGATGAGTGACATGCAGCCTTTACCCCTCACGGATTTACCACTGAGAAGGATCATCTTCTTGTTAAATGGAAGGGCCTCAGAGAGTTTTTTTGGTCCAATCAGACCTATTTGCAAATGTCCAAACCAGGTGGCCAGGCGTGAGAGCGAGGGTGGATTACTGGGAGACTTGGTTCGAGGGCCGAGCACCTCAGTGTGTTGGTCTGGCTACGGCACCATGTGCCTGGCCGCCCCAACCTCCCAGGATCCGGCCTCAGCAAATCAAGTTTCTCATATTAGGCAAGATGGGCACAGGGGACAGGACAGCAGACATACGCATCATGAGAACAGTCTTTGACCAGGACGGACACGGGAGGGTTTTCCTGTTCACTCCACGGCCATTAGGCACGCGCTGAGGATCCTCGTCCAAAGCGTCTTCATCATGCTGGGTTCTGAGGCAAGACTCTCACTCTTCTTAATGGAAACATCTTCTTAGTGTCATGTGAGCAGGCTGAATGTCATCCACTGAGATCCACTAAAGATTGTGCAAGAATTTTAAGAGAAGAAAGTGAAGTTTCAGTGGGAACGGGGTGTTCTGTTACCACGTGTCCAAGCAGTCAGAGGGACAGAAGGCTGTGCTAGCTGAAATAAAGTCCCTTCTAACGCGTGCATCTTCCCCTGGCGTGTGCTCGGCTCTGCTTGTGCAGAGTGCATCTCAGGCCTGTCATCAGGCCACCTTCCTGGGCGATGGCTGAGCGATCTCCCACCTTGGATGGAGATAGACACTGGTCTGTTGGTTGTTGGTCTGGTGCGTGGGATGCGTTTGATTTGTGTGTTACTAAGCGGGGGCATGGTGGTCGCATAAAGGACTGTGATCTTGCTCAGGGCAAGGGTCCTCCTTTTCCACGGTCCTGGGGGTCGGACGCTGGGTCAGCACTCCAACACCATCATCACCCCATCCCAGAAGCTGCCCCTTAGAAAGACACTAGAATTCTGGGTCTAGAAACAGGAATATCTTTTAAATAGACTGCTAAAAGATTTCTCCATAGAGTGGGATGAGGGGTCCCCTCTATGTAGTGTATCATTTAGCCCTTTAGGGGACTGTCAAACAATGTGAGACTGAGGCGAACACCGAGGATAAGCTGCGGGGCTGGAAATGCTGCTTTTCCTCTGATCCCGACGCCGGGGTGAACACGGGAACCAACAAGGCAGTGGTCCAGCCCCAAGCCCTGCTGTCCCCGAGAACACCTCTGAGCACATTCTCTCCAACATACCCACGAATGGACGTCCCCGTGGTTGTCCCCATGGAAGTGTGTGGAGGAGTCATCTCTTAGAGGCAGAACGCGGCCATCTCTGGGAGGCACAGCACCAGAGGTGACAGACTTGGCCTTTTCTTCTTGCAGTTGGTTTGAAGTTTTGGGGACACAAAGAGCTTTCCATCTTTGCCAGGCTGTTCCTGGGATATGAAGCCGGCACCCCATGCCAGGTGCTCAGAGCTACTTTTTCTAAGTTTTTTGTTCCGAAAGTGAAAGACCACAAAGAGGAAGAATAAAAAGAATATTCCCACCAAATTGCAAAAAAAAAAAAAAAAAAAAGCAGACTAGAGGACAAAGTCGGTGCTGCCCATAGCTAGTTGGCTGTTGTCAAGAACCGTAAGGGTCTCACATACCTACTGCACTTGAAAGTTTCCATGTTGGCCTGCCACTGTCCCACGGACGCTGGCAGAAGACACGAGACACCCGAGTCAGAGACTAATCACGTTATTACCCACAGCTCAGCAGTCGGCATGAGTGCGACATCCCCATCAGCTCCCCTGTCCCCTCAAGGCCCACAGGGTGATGCAGATCCACCCAGGTGGCACAGCTGAGAAACCCTGAACTTAGGAAACTCACCCCTGATTTTTTTTTTCCAATTTAAAAAGTATTTATCAAATGCCTACTATGGGCCTACTATGGGTGCTAGTCTAGGAACTGGGGACACAAGGGAACAAAACAGAGAATTCTGTCTCCGTGGAGCTGAAATTCTAGCGGCAGAAGACAGATGATGAAAAAGTAATCATTCCGAGTAAGTTCATTATACAGTAGATTAGAGGTGATGAGGGTATGGACAGAGAGCTAGAGAAGTGGTGGGGGGAGGGGGTGGGGAACACCGGAAGTGGGCAGGGTGTGGTGTTAAAGTGCTCAGGGAGCCTTCAAGAGAAGATGAAATGGAGTGAAGATCCGAGGAGGCGAGGGAGCCCGCTTGAGACCACTTAGACGGGGATGCGCGAGGCTTGGGATTCCTGTGTCTAAGGCCCAGGGAGCCCCAAACACTTAAAGGAGGGGCTGTCGGCAAACCTGCCCACCTGGCCTCAGAGGGAGGCTTGGTTTCACTGCCCCCCGTCGGCAGTCGTCTGCCTGTCGCACAGCAGGGGGACAGATGGCTCTGTTCCGAGGCTGTTTGTTACCTGAACGTCCTTGAAGGGGTGGTACAGAACAGACCCCACCAGCACAGCACCCCTGCTTGGAAGATGGGCACAATGGAAGAGACTCCTGGAGGATCATCCCTATGTGGTTGCCCTACTCCCAAGCCTGATGACACTGGAGCGACCCTGGTAATGCTGGGGTCCCAACTCGCCGGGTTGGGGGATATGCCAGGACCCTCTCTGTAGCCGCCACCTAACTCTGTCCCTGCCGAGGCTCGTTGTTAGGCTACTCAGGGGCGCGACCATCACAAATCTCCTCCAGAAGTCGCACGCACGAGAGCATACAGGCCATTCTCCACAGGTCCGATGGCTCTTTCTCGAACGAAGCCCTTGTTAGGGCTTCTATGAGCTGCAGAACCGCACCCCCCCTCCCCCGGGCACATTCTTTTGGCTCTGCGTTTGTCGGGTTATTTTGGGCCAATGGGTGGAGACATAACTTGGGGCTCAGGACCTCTGGATGTTAAATTGTTGACACTGAGTCTTCCCAAGTGACCTTCCTAGAGCTGGTAACGCTCCCCGGGCCACATTCTTTCCACAGCTCGAATATGGACGTTCCGTTAGCTCCCTTTAAACTCTTCAGGGTGAGCCAGGCTGCAGTGTACCAGTCCTGGGTTCCTGACCCTCGTCTGTCCCTGGAGGCCATCCACACTGTCTGCCATCGCTGGAAATCGGTTTACAGAGCTCACGCCTCCTCTGGAAGGCAAGCTATTTCCTTAAAACCTCATGGAGCTGTAGGCACGTGGGGAAAGCGAGGTCCCAGGTCAGAGGGACCTTAGCTGAGGGGTGACCGACTGCTTGTTTTAAGGGCAAGTTAAGCAAAAGTGGGTTTTCTGTATCTTAAGATTGTATCAAGTTTGGTAGCAAAGGCACAAAGATGGTGGGACTGGAGTGGATCCAGTCTGTATCACCTCACTCTTCCATGTCTGTCCACCCCCACTTCTCCAACCTCTTCTCTTCGTGGGTAGTCACAACAGGTATGGGTGCAGGGAGTGGGCAGGCATGGACACAGGAAATGGGCAGGTGTGGGTGCAGGAAGTGGGCAGATGTGGGTGCAGGAAGTGGGCAGGCATGGACACAGGAAGTGGGCAGGTGTGGGTGCAGAAAGTGGGCAGGTGTGGGTGCAGGAAGTGAGCAGGTGTGGACACAGGAAGTGGATAGTTGTGGGTACAGGAAGTGGGCAGGTGTGGACACAGGAAGTAGGCAGGTGTGGGTATAGGAAGTGGGCAGGTGTGGGCACAGGAAGTGGGCAGGTGTGGACACAGGAAGTGGGCAGGTGTGGACACAGGAAGTGGGCAGATGTGGACACAGGAAGTGAGCAGGTGTGGGTACAGGAAGTGGGCAGGTGTGGGTACAGGAAGTGGGCAGGTGTGGGTACAGGAAGTGGGCAGGTGTGGACACAGGAAGTGGGCAGGTGTGGACACAGGAAGTGGGCAGGTGTGGACACAGGAAGTGAGCAGGTGTGGGTACAGGAAGTGGGCAGGTGTGGGTATAGGAAGTGGGCAGGTGTGGACACAGGAAGTGAGCAGGTGTGGGTACAGGAAGTGGGCAGGTGTGGGTATAGGAAGTGGGCAGGTGTGGGTGCAGGAAGTGGGCAGGTGTGGGTGCAAGAAGTGGGCAGGTGTGGGTACAGGAAGTGGGCAGGTGTGGACACAGGAAGTGGGCAGGTGTGGGTACAGGAAGTGGGCAGGTGTGGACACAGGAAGTAGGCAGGTGTGGACACAGGAAGTGGGCAGGTAGACACGAGAACTGGATGAAGACACTAGGGTTCCCACAGCTGTATGAGCGCTGAGCGCTGGTAGCTCACTGGCTAGGCAGTAAGAGAAGACCCTGCTCACTTCAGGAAGGTGGGCATTTTTCAGACTGCCTGCCAGATGGATGCCTCGAAGGAAGCCCAGCCCACTGACCGGACAGCTATTGTTCATCGACCCTATGGGCACTGGACAGAGGATAAAGAATTGATCTGAGTTTCGCCACCTGCAGACCTTAGGTGAATAAGATGACCTCCCAAAGACATTGTAAATCAGATTACAGACAGGAGAAGGTCCGGAGGAAAGTTAGTTATGTTTACTCTCAATTATGGACTTTTAAATATGCACTGCCCCTTTAATGTACAGATCCAGACCCCTTTGCAGAGGTGAATACCAGGCCCCTACCTGAGACTTTTTGCTACAGGGCTTACATGTTGAATCCATTTTAGTGAGCATTTTCAAGGCAGGATCTTGAAAGCAATCCATTCCAGAGGAAGACGTGACACAGAATTTTTCATTTTTGCACAGCGTGAGAGAGAGAAAAACAGTAAACTTGAATTTGGGGAATATAGATGTTGTAGATAGAGAAAAACAGCTTTTTTTTTTTTTTAAATTCTAGAAAGTAGCATTTCCTTTCTTTTGCATAAAAAAGCAGTCTTGGAGGGTGCAGCCAGCTGTCAATATGGATTAAATTCTGCAATAGCAGCAAGAAAACACCTGCACGTCTCACATCCATGGGGACACCTAATGTGAGCACCATCGGGGGGTCTCAGCCTGGTCCTGAGCCCATGAAGGGGCACTCAGTGTCACCGTGCTTAAGTAGGCAAATGGGCCTGCCTGAAAAATAAGTGGAAACGAGAAAAAATGAAAAAGAGGGAAGGATGGAGGGAGGGGGGTGCTAGAAGGGGAGAGAGAATGGGAGGGAGGGAGAAGAGGGAAGAAACTCTGAACAGGCTCCCAGGTGGCAGTGGCTCGCAGGGGGCCCACGGAGAATATTAAGGGAGAGCAGGTACTGGTGCGGGCTCACCTGGGTGACTGAGCAGCCGTGGGCATTCGATCGTGCTTTCTGTTCAGTGCCAAACCTCCGGCACGGGGACCTGGTTATCCTTCCCTTTTAGGGAAGAGAGTCTGGAATGTGTCATGAACGAAGAATGCAGCTCCTGCTACTTACGGGCGGGTGAGCTTTCTGTGAGGCCAGGCCCCGGGGTGCGCAATCTAAGCCGACAGGAAGGAAAACACAGGTTAGGTTTCAGAGACGCATCGCACACTATTGACTAGTCTCCTCTGGGTACAGACGAGTGCATGGGGGGTGACAAACACAAAGACGGTCTACTGCAAATGCAGACACCGGTCACAGTGCGACAGGACGGGTCCCAGGGGGCAGGACGCACGCACTCCTCTTGGTCCCCCCATGCCCCAGCAGGCTGGGGGAAACGTGGGACTCCGGAGTGTGGCTTGGTAGACTCTACTGTGGTGGGCTGGACGGTCAACATTTTGAGCGTCGCAGGCCACACCGCCTCTGCTGTGACTACTCAATGCCCCGCCACCATCGGGGCTTGAAACGGCCACATTAAAAACGCGAGTGCACTTGGGCTGTGCATGTGGCTGTGTTCCAATAAAACTTTATTTATACGCACAGCAGTGGGCCGGATTTGACCCACGGGCCACAGTTTGCTGACCTCTGGTCTAGCTGGAGGGCCAGGCACTATCGGGGGGGCAAGGAGCAGAGCATCTGGGAGGCTTGGATCGTTATGACCGAGACCAGGCGCCCCTTCTGTGCTCTTCCCAGCCATTCCCAAGGCGGTGGGAGGGTGGATTTTATCAAACTGGGTTCCCGGTTCGGCCCTGGAGTTTGCAGACACCAGCATCCACGTGGGCAGGAGGGCCCGGCAGATCAGTAAGAGTTGAGAGAAGCAGACATCGAAATAAAGGCAGACAACCTTTTCTTCTTTATTTCGCTTAGACAAAATGCAAAGAGTGTCTCATTAAATTAAAAAATAAACGGAAAAGAAAACCGAACTGACTCCCCCCTCCCCTTCACTGATGGCACTCGACCTAATGAACAGCGGAAGGTCGGATCGAGGACCCGGTTGCTAACGGGAAAGAAAGGTTTGCAAACAGGACGAATGCCTCCCCTCGCCCCCAGATCAACGTTCCTTTTAAATTCACAAAGAGGGTAACTGTTTTCCTGTTTTCTTTCTTGAATCATGTGTGTGACAGGACTTCCAGTCAGGTTGAAGTAGTCCCCCATGCACGGTGTAGAAAATCAGTAAAAATGCAATAGCCTGTGAAGATCATAAAACTGGACTTCTTTCCCAAAAAATCAGATGCCCAGGCCGACGGGGCTCACACTCAGACGGAAAAAAAGCAGGAGAGTCTTTGCACTGTCTGTGGTTTCAGTATTTTCTCTCTGTTTTAATATATTTTGGCAATTTTCTTTAATTATAAATATTGGAATTCCGTAAAAAAAAGGTAGCTTTGATTGAATTTTTTTTAAATCGTATTTACAGCCGCCGCCCAGTCCCGCCGTCTGTTATACCAGGGTGTAGGACTTTGCGTAAGGATTGTTCCCTTTCAAGTGGCCCCGGGAGTCGAGCAGTGATTCCTGGGAGCTGCTCATCTTAGCTGCCTGGCCCAGCTCTGCCCCTTCTCGCTGAGGTAATGTGGCCACGGCCCCCTGCTGCCACTGCTGTCCCTCTCTGGCGGAGGAGGTCGTGGAGGAGGAGGGGGCCTCCAGGGGGATGGGCTCGAGGACCGTGGGGCGCTTCAGGGTCCGACTTTTCTGGGGCTCCAGGCACGCCTGCCCCAAACTCAGGTCCCTGCTGGTGCCTGGACCACTTCGGTTCAACAAGAAGTCCATTCTAAGGTATGGAGGCAAATGGATGAGGTCACCTGCAAAGGGACACAGAGAGTTAGTCGGTTTCCGCCTGGGTGGCAGGTAGGCGCCAAGTGTCCTTGTGAGCACGCCGTGGGCCATTCGGGCTCAGCGATGGAGCTGTCACCGGGACGTGGTTTTCGAGGTCACTGGTTGGAGCATGTCACCTCTCCCCCCGGGCACAGGAGGAACTGGCTTTCCTAAGGCACAATGACTCGGCCCCTTCAGTGCCAAGCTTTGACCAGGGAAACAGGTGACACGATCCTTCCAAACCCCGCGATGGAAAGGAAAATGACACTGGAGGCAGGCAGCAGCGTGCCGGGGTAGAGTGCACTGGGCCGCCCCCCGCCTGGGCTGCCGAGGCCACCTGCCTTCCGAGCTGGGGCATCCCCCTCCCCCGGCCATGACCCCCACACGTGTGGCAGTCTGAGGCGCTTCCTCCCGACCTTCTCCCCTTCTTCCTCTGGCAGGTGTCAGACCCGCGTCTTGGTCCGTGGACTCTCCCTGCCTGCCCCTGCTCCCTCTTGCCTTTCCCCGAGAATCTCCCCCAATCCCATCCACCTCGGTGTCTGCCTTTTTGGAAAATCCGACTGGCCCAGCTGCTGCCACCACTAACCACTGACTGTCAGTTATGACTGCGACCGCCACATCCTACGGCACCTTCTCGGTTCTCATCCCAGCTGCGCCCTCAGCAACACCTGATGCTGTTGACCACTTTGCTGCCAGAATGCTCGGCTTCCATGGCACTTTGCTCCCCCCACCCTCTTCCTCCACTGGGCCCTGCCCTTCCCTGGATCCTGGACCCCACTCCTCCCCGCCGGCCCAACATGGGCTTCCCCGGCGGCCTCTGCTCAGCCTTCTCTCTCTGCAGGCCCTGGCATTGCCTCTTTCCGAATCGCGCTCACGTCTGTCCTTTCCACTCTGGCCTCTCCCGGGCCCTGGACCTGAATTTCAGACGCGCTGCCAGACATTGTCACATGAACGTCCATTCTGAATTTTCAGTGCCACCGTCCACCAACCTGGTTCACGAAGGCCGGCTCCACTCCCAACGCTGCTCTTCCCCTCGTCTGCCCAATCTCGTTTAAAACCGTCCCATCCTGCCAGACGTCAGTGCCCCACTGACACCTCCCTCTCCAGGTTAATTCAACCTGAAAAATATCTTCTCGCTCCTGCCCACCCCCAGCTGACGACCCTGGTTTGAGTCTTTGATGTGCCTCACGGGCCCCTGCAGTGCACGAGCGTTGTGTGGGCCCAGGTACTAGGCATACATCGAGGTCAGCGGTCCCCAGGCTTGCGCTGGACCTTTTGGCATTTTTTGGGACAGACGATGCTCGTTCTGTAGCCTGGTGTTTCCCACCATCCTCCCTTCGAGGTGCACGCGACAGGGGTGTCTGTGCCGCCTGCCGGGATGAGCACAGGGGCCCCTCCTGGCCCTCCTGGGGGGCGAGCTCATCCTCCTGGCTCATGGGCAACTCCCCTGTGGCAGACCCACCGAGTGGCTCTGATCAGAGATGGGCTGGGGGCACGTGGTCCGGGCAGGAGGGTGGGCAGGTGAGGGGTCCACAGCGATGGCCAGAGCTCAAAGTGCAGCAAGGAAGGTGGAAAGAAATGAGGCTGTGAGACATGAAGGAGGCCCAAAGACGATGGGCCCAGAGCTGACGACAGACGGACAGTGAAGGGGAGAAGGGGCCAAGGGTCACGCCCTCCCAGGATTCAAGTTCAAGACACTGGGTGGACAGTGGGACCGTTCGTTGTGAAAAGATGTCTTAAAGAGAGACGGTACTTTGCGGGGAAAAGATAATGGGTTTGGTTTCAGACTTGCTGACCTTCTGGTGGGTGGCGGACACTCCAGAGGACAGATCGAGGGCGCATTTTTGTCTTAATAATAGATCCACTTTCTGAAGCTAAAATAACTCACGATTCTCATTTCTCTTGCTCCACATCGTCCCTGCTTCCCTTATTGTCGATCGTGCCTTCTTCGCCAGCCCCTGTGGGGCCCTGGGTCCTGGGCAGAGTGGGGGGCCGAGGCACCGCCTGCGCCCAGCACAGCTGCCATGGACCAGCTGACGTGCCGACCAGTGACCAAAGCCCCGAGTGTTCACACAGCGACCTAAACCCCGGGTCCTTCGAAAACTGAAGTTTACTCACTAAAAGGAGTAACAGTAGAAGAGGAGGGAGACACTTGTCAGGGATGTGGGCGGGCTAGGAACACAGCCAGGACAGGCGCGGGAAAGCACGTTTAGATGCTTTAAACGAGCACAAGAACTTTCAAAACGCTCTTCCTTTTCCTAAGACTTGTTCCCCCGGGATGAGAAACGATGACTTTACTTTTGGGAAATGTACCAAGTGGGTGTCCATGTCCTTGCATTACGCTGTCACGTCACTCGGAATTTATAAGGCAAAAAGTCACTTAGCATTTTCGTGTTGGATTTTTCTGGACGTTGTCAGGATCCCATGATTTCACTGGGGCCGTAGCCTGTTTTCATTAAAACAGCCCCAGAGACGCTCGGGGTCTGGCTCACTGAAATCAAAGGAAATTTAATTCAGTGTTGGCTCCGCACACAGTGAATGGGGCCGAAGGCAAGCCCAGGAACAAACGCTGTGGCGACAACTGGGCTGTAACCCTCTTAGACAGAGAAATGACATGATCTGGCTTTCTCGAGAAAAAGGTTTTGGTGAGTTGCTGCATCTGGGCTTTGGTTTAGGAAAAGGGATGACCCGGAGCCTGCGCTACCGACTCTCACACTGAAGGTTCCGGTTTATCTTTATCTCGTGATGTGGATCAGCCTCGTTCCTGAAAAATGAAAGTATTTCCTTTTTAAAGATGAACAGACTCACGTCCCGAAGGCCTCTGACGAGGACACAGTCATCTTCGTTTATGGTAGTAAATGCATTCTTCATTTTCTCTGTTGGGGGTTAGTTATTTGCAAACCAATAGGAAACCACTAACAGCTGACACTAAAAAATCTGGAAAATTCTTTTATGGTATGAAGAACATTTTACTAGGGATCAATTGACCAGATTATGAAATTTGTGAATTTCCATAAATCCAATCTCCTAAAAGTGATCGTGTCTTTGTTCGTAAGAGCCTAATAAGCAGATGATATTAATTTGCTCTTATTTGTAAGACTATTTTTTCCCCCAAATACTTGCCAAAACGCGGTATTCGCTTACCTCCGGCGTTATTTTAAAATGCTTTTGGAGACCCAACTAAACCCTGAACACTCGCCACGTTTGTAACGTGCTGGCATAGATCTGGGCATAGGTCTCCATTCCAGTGGCTCCCCACTGGATGAACAGGGCTTATACATCCCTGAAAAGCATCCCGTCTTGGTCCCAGCTGGACTGCAGGGAGCTAGGGTCCTAGATCACGTGGAAGAAACAAATGTGAAATCAAAAGACAAAGCCCGAGACGACCGGCCCCGTCTGTGGCGGCTCCTACTCTAGATTTAGTGACCGAGAGCCTCAGAGTAGCTGGAAACAGCTGGGGAGTCAGAAACCCTGCAGGATGGAGACGGCTTGGCCCCGGGTCACACACGAGGGCCATGCGGGTTCGCCTACGTGGCCTGCCAAGGGACCCTGAGGGACCGCTCTCTCTGAGTGATCCAGTTTGTCGGGCACAGCGTTATTAAGTGGAGTGATGCTCTAACGAGCTCTTTCCATGGGGCGTTTTCTGATCGGCACCCAAAGTGGCCCTTCCGACCGTGCGGAGGCTGCAAACGAGCTCTCTGAACATTCACGAGCTTATCAAAAGCAAGCAATGGAGCAATGGGGGCGGGCGTGGTTTATCAGAGGTTCAGTGCCCATGACAGTCCCACCCCATGAGCCAGTCCAAGGACCATCTTATGGCGAGAATCTAGTTAGATAATGCGTGTTAGAATATATGCCGGACGACTTCCCCTCTCAGAGTGGCTGAAGTTAGGGCCGGACACCTGCTGGGGGCAAGGGCTGGGAGCTCTTCTGTACGCTGGTCTCTGTCTTGAGTGGGCTGCTCGGTGTTCATGCGAAAGACAGGCCCAAGTCCTGTTTTGCTCCCTCTGTGCTGGGACTTCCATCCATGAAATAAAAATCCCAGAGAAGGAGTAAAATGGGGAAAGCGCACACAGGAGAGGGGGAGGGTAGAGCTGAGTGCAGCCTGGCGACAGGTGCAGCCAGGCAGGACGGTGCCCGTGTGCGTGCCCGTGTGCCCGCGTGTGTGCATGTGTGTGTTTCTATGTGTGTGTACATGTGTGGATATCTGCATGTGCCTGTGAGAGACAGAAAGACAGAGAGGAGAGGGGAAATCGGAGAGGAATGTGACCCACCGAGAGGGGAAGTCGGGAACAGGGGTTGGCAGGAGGGCCTGGCCACACTCCGAAGCCGGGAGGGATGGCATCTGGGACCCAACACTCTGCTCCCTCCCTCGTCCCCCCTTGCCCGCTTACCTACCTGCCAACTCTCCCAGCCCCTCTCTGGTTAGCTAGGCCTGGTCAGCTCCTCCTCAAACCCAGAAACACAAACACCGTGATGGCGGGCCGAGGGGTCCCACCTAGGCCTCTGGGTCCTGACTTCCGAGGCTTTTAGCCAAGCATTCGTGCATCATGAGCAGTCGCCCCCCGTGGTCTGCCCCTGAGGACGATGGCATTCCTTGTGACGGGGACACGGAGTGAGGGCGAGAAGAGACGGAAGCTCAGAAACCTGGAGTTTAGGGGTTGAGGTGCAGGACCAGGCTGGGGTCAGGCGGGGCTGGGAGGGATGGGACGGGGCAGGGGCGAGTGCGGAGACGGGGACAGAGAGATACAGAGAACTGAAGAGAGAAAGACAGATGGGGGGAAAGAGACAGAGGAAGAGAGAGACAGGGAAGTAGGATCAGAGCGATGGAAACACACACACGCACACACGTGCGCACACACACACGCGGAAGCAGATGGAAGAACCCGGAGAAGGAGAACCGGGGAGAGACGAAATGAGAGACCACGCGCCACACACAGGGAAGACGGTGGAAAAGGGACTGCATCACGAGATACGGCAATGAGTGGCGGGTCGGGGCCCTGGGCGGTAGCACCGTGACGGGCGGGCCCTGCCCCTTGCCTGACGGGGGCGGCCGCCCTCTCTGGGGCTTCCACATCAGAGGCCTTTTCCTCGTTGCCTCCTCAGCCTGCGGCGTCCCCAATGCCACAAGCTGCACCCCTTGCCCTGCGACGAGTTCGTGCACTGCTTAGACCCACGCCAGGAGGAACGAGGGTGTTCAGCACTATTATGGGGCGCACTGGTCCATTTCTCATCCTTCCGTCACCACCCTCTGGGGGACCTGGTGCCACTAATATCTCCTGATGTCCAGACTGAACGAGCTGGCAGAGACTCCCCTCTGCCCCAACTGCCTTGCCCGCCGGTGCCACGGCGACCCCTTGTCCATTGGCAGGTGCGTGCTCCGGCCTGCCAACCCCCACTGATGGGCCACCGGCCCAAGTGTAGCAGGGCTGGTGGGTAAATCCGCTCGCTTTAGCCCCAAACCAAGAGACTCCCCATCCTAGCAGGAGCGAGAAGCTTCCTGAAACTTCTCAGTATAATCCGACGCACACTCAAAAGTCTGGATGTGCTTTAGCTTTGGAAGGAAAATGGCGCCATCAGGGCTGAAAGGAAACAAGGACGCGTGGATGCAGGAACCCCTAAGGCTGCGTGTTCCCAGAACCCACCCTCGGAGCCGGTGCCTGCGCTCGCCATGCACATGTCAGGGGAGACGCCTCCAGTCTGGATGGGTGGCTCTCGGCTGAGGGTGACTCACCCCAGGGGGCACGAGGCTAAGCCTGAAGATGTCTGGGTTGTCACAGCTTGTGTGGGGGGGGTGTGGCGGGGAGCTACTGGCTGCTAGTGACAGAGGCAGGGATGCTGCAGGTGCCCTCCGAGGCACGGGACCGCTCCCCCCACCCCCAAAGGAGAACGAGTGTGCCAGTGAGAAACTCCGGTTTGGATGGCCATAATTTCATGTGAGTACTTATTTCCTTTTAATTTTGCTAAAAAAAAAAAAAAATGGACTTCAATCAGGAGGAGGACTTGTACCTCTCAGCCTAGCCTGGTCCACAAGGCGTTATGGCCTCAGTTCTTCACGGGCCGGAGTGGGGGGCGGGCCCCACGGAGCAGTGGCCAGAAGCCCTTGTCCCGCTTGGCCCGAGGGGCGGGAGCTTGGAACGACAGAAACAGCATGAGTCAGGGATTTCTGAGCTTCGTGCCCAAATCCTGCGTCTGCCGCGAAACAGCCTGCGTTTCAGTCGGGGGAAGGGGGCTCGGCGATTTCTGAGGGCCCCTTGAGGCCTAAAAGACTCCTCCGTGTGCTTGAGCTGCTTCACCCGTGGACACTGGGTACGCGCGTCTGTGCAAGGACTTTGGGGACAAGCCTGGGACAAACGGACGATTTCCCGGGAGCCGAAAATCCCACGCCTGCTCCCCCTCGCACCCAACTCCTCGCTAGTCCATGACGCCGAAGCCTGCAGGAGCTTCCAGGACAAATTCGCTCGGAATGGGAGTGACTCGGAGGGCCCGGGGGCTTCCACCTCCCCCGGGGCCACGGAGAAAGGAAACTTCGTGGACTTCTCATGAGGTTTGCCACCTCTGCTTGAACGGAGCTGGACAGGAATGCAAAAGCCAGCAGCACAGACGTCAACCGAGCTCTATCAACCTCAGTCCAAGCCACACAGAGCGGACCTGCAATGACAGGGCAGCGTCACAGGGCCGGCCGCAGAGGGGGCGTGGGGTCCGCCCGTGCCAGAGGCGGGCGAGATCCAGCGCGGTTTCGGTTTAATGCTAACGGTGCGGCCCGGTCACGGAGACCTGTAAACCGACTCCCTGGGTGCGTGAGTCTTCGCCCCCAGACGGCGGGCAGGAAAACCCCTAAATAAATAATGGGAGACTGGTGTCGGCGGTCCTCACGCACGGATCCCGCCCCTGTGGTTCGCAGCTGAGGCTGGCACTTCAGAGGCCTCCTGCATTTTTAAGAGCCTGCGGATCCGTCCAGCCTGCCCCTCGGGGGTGGACTTCAGACTGACGTGTGAGGCGGGGCTGCCAGTTCGCAGCTGCTCCCCTTCTAATGAACTGAAGTGTTTTTGAACAAAAAGCAGGATTGGAAAATCTGCCCCGACTTTTAGGGAAAGCTTGGAACTGGCCAGCAGGGCCTCTGAAGCCCCCGGGGGGAAGGGGCCCGGATGTTCAGACAGCTCCCCTGTGGACCCACATCCTGGGGACCGCTGAGGAGGATCCCTGGTTGGGTTCTTCAGCCACGAGGCTGGCACCCCCACCCTCGGCCCCAATGACCTTGTGCATCTTGAGTCGTCCCACAGCAGGGCCAAGTCAGCCTGGGCAGGAGGCAGAGGCAGCATGAGCTTGTGGTGATGGGGGGGACAGACAGCTGGAGTCTGGGGAGCAGGGACCGCGGCTGGTGACAAGGATGGGACCAGCCTTTCGGAGCCTCGGAGGTCTTTGTCCTGGGAGCAGTGGGAAGCCACGCCAGTGCCTCCAACCTGAGAGGGTTGACTCCATTGCCTGGGTTTGTGGCTCGCTGCCCCCCGGTTTGGGGAACAGGGTGCATTAGAACCGGATTCCAGCTGTAACCTCACAGGACAGCTCGGAACGATAAGGGTCTTTGCTTTCTTCTAACCCATTTGCATGTTTCCACGACCTGCGGGTTGCTCCTGAGGCATCGTGACCCATTACTGGTGCGAGCATGGGGGTGTGTGTGTGTGTGTGTATAGGATGCTGGTCTTCCCTAAGTTGGATTTTTGCCTTATTTCTTTCACCTTCTTGTTCGTCAGTCTGGTGTCTTCAAGACTCTGCTGACGATGGCACCACACGCTGTTCCGATAAACCAAGGGGACCGCGGGAGGAGTTGGCTTCAGATATCAGCGCTTTCACGTCTGGGGGCGACACCGCTGCAGTGTTTTTCAGAGATGATGTTCAGTAAGTATGGGCTGAGTGAGGGAAAGTAAAAGATTTGTGCTTTAATGGGGCCTGTCTGCAGATGCAGTCACTGTGGTGGGCCTTTGCTTGCCATCTCCAGCACTGGCATCTAGAAGCTTCTCTCTGCTTGCTCAACAAGACACAGGCTATCACAGGTCAGGCGCAGGCCTCCTCCTCACCTACCAGCACCTGTGGACTCCCCAGAGCTGAGCCCCACCCAGACAGCCAGGAAAACAGGGCGCTGTCTGAGGGGGCCAGAAGTCAGGACAAGGCAGCCAGCGTGAAAGGACACACCGCTGGGGACTCGGAGATGCCCATGGCGGCAGCTGTGATAACTTGGCGAGAGCATGCACATCAGTGAGTGGGATCGGGCCCTGTGAGCAGAGGCGGGATGGGGAGGGGGTGGGTGCAAAGGGCAAGCGGGCCTCGAGTTCCAAGCTCGGGACCCTTCGGAACAAGTCCTGCCATCACTTGATGCGTCCGAGGGACATCAGACAACAAGGACGGGGGGATCCGTGAGGAGGAGGAATCGCAGACGTATCTCAGAGAGGTTTGGTTTGCCAGGAGGGAGCCAGGCAGGCAGAGCACATCTGAATACGTGGGTGCGTCCAGAGTGCGGAGTGAAGGCGCTACGTGGAGGTGGTGCCAGTGGCCCCAGCACCCTCCGAACCTCAAATCCGCGGACTATTCGAAAGTTTGCACGTTTGGCGTCTCTTGCTCCCAAGCTCGTTCCGTCTCCCAGCTGTACGTCCTTTCTCCCTCTGGGCCTCTGTCTCTGTAGGCCCTCTGCCCTGCTCTCTCTGCCCATCCAGCATCAGGTCTCCACTCGGGTCTCACGACCTCCAGGAGGCCTTCCCCAATCGTTTTCTCCAGACTACCCATACTGCCCGGCTTTATCCCCTTCCCCTGACTTTCTTCCCTCCCAGCAGTTCCCGTGATTGGAAACTAGACTGTTTGTTTACTTGATTAGAGTCTGTCTCTCCGCTTTACAGTGGGGTCTTTGGGGTCCTGTCTACCATTGTATCCTCAGCTCCGGAAGCAGGGCTGGTTGTTGAATGGGCACTCAACAAACACATGCCGAGGGAGCAGAAGGAAGCGGAGAGGCTGGAGGAAGAAGCAGGGCCGTGGCTAGCACATGGAGGCCAGGGCAGCAGTGTGGACATGTGTGCGTGCAAGGGAATGGTGCGGGTGTGTGAATGTGTGTGTCCACATGTGTGTGCATGCCTGTGTGCATGTGTACATGTGTGTGCATGCCTGTGTGCACGTGTGTAGGCATCAAAGATGCTTGCAGTGGAAGGAGGCCCTTCCCACAGCTCCTGGAATAACAGTCGTGGCAGAAATTCCATAACCGATTTTAACGAGGGCCAAACACCAGAGGAGGATGCCGGCCTGAGACATGTGGCCCAGCTGCGGACCCAAGGCGGAGGGGGACGGGGGGACATACCCATCTGAGAGGAATGCGTGTGCCGCCCTGGATTGTGAAGTGGGGTCTGTGCCCGTTCACCTGCCAGGGGCTCAGCTCAGGTCCCCAGCTGGCGAGACAGACACAGCAGAATGAGGCTGGGGAGGGGGCCGCTTGGCAGTGAAGATCTCTGGCATCTGAGTGTGATCCAGGAGCCAACGAGAGAACCCACAGGGGAAAGCCACGTGATCACGATGAGAACTGAGATGACAAAGGCTGTCTGTGTTGGGGGGTGTGGCCTGAGCAGAGGTCACAGTCATGCATCCTCCGGGTCAGGGCCCCACCTCACCCTCCACGTCCTTCCCTTCAGTCAAACACACACACACCCCCCAGGAGAGCCTGCGGACGGCGTGGGTGCGCCCTAAGGTTAAAATCCCAGAACTGCTTCCCATCCCTGGTTATGCAGAGAACCGACAGGCTGTCGGCAGCGGACATTTCTGGTGGGAAAAGGTCAACGGCTTCCTCACAGAGGAGCTGACACATGCACACGTAAGGCCGGGGCCCCGGAGTGCGCCCGCTGAGCAACTCAGGGCCCGGGCGCCCTCTGCTGCGAGTGGGTCAGGCTGTCTTAGGTTGCACGCTGGAAGCTTTATGCTGATTTAAGTGGCTTTGTGCGATGGCATCTCCTGACTGTGCTGGGCAAACATCATGAATTAAGAAGCAGCAGCAGCAGTAATCCAAGAACGTTGGAAACTGGCTCAAGATGCACCTGAAACCAAGACCAGATCCTGCGATCAATGTGCCTGGGGCCACCTTGACCATGGCCATTGTTAAGCCTTCCAGCCACGCCTCAGAGGAGCAGGGCTTGTTTTCCTGCTGCGTTTTATGTTTTTAAAGATGGAAACAACCACCCCTTATTGAAAAGGAACAAAATAATTATCCGCATGGCATGTTATTTAAAATATTCAAGTCCCAAACATGCGGTGAACCCTAAATTCAGATGTTAAAGATCTACAGTTGGTTCTGCTGCCTGCCTCGTGTGGGAGCTGTCCACATTCCACGAGGAGCTTCCTTTTACCTGAAAAAGAGGTTTCCTTTCGAGTCGCTAAGAGCGAGAACAGAAAAGAAACCACCTTGTTTGAGGCTGGATGAGGAGGTGGAGTGCACTTCCGTGTCCTCTGGCGTTTTCTAGTGACTCTGATGGTGATATTCCAACCAGCAGGCCAGGCGTGTTGTCGTCACAACCGCGATGCAGCTGTTCGTTCGAGAATGTCTACTCAGCACCTACTGTCTATGCCAGTTTGAAAATGTTTTTCGAACTGTCACCCTGCCGCCAGCTACCTGCTGGACACTGGGAGAGAAATGTAGGGCACATGCTCTATCTTCCTGCAGCCACCATTTGGCCAAGTTCATCGAACTTGATCCTGAGTTGTAGGGCATTTAAAAGCCTGGGATGGTTATGGGGGCAGAAAAAAAAATCATCAGAAAAGAGAAACTCATGGCGAGAAGATATGTGGAGATTTCGATGACTACCTGGAGCCCCATGCTGACGGGTACCACCTACAAGCACCACGGAGCACGGTGCACAGCCCAGGGAACTGCCACTTTTGGCACGGCCTCTGGTCAGCGGGATGATAAACTGTGATGTTGGGTTTTGTGCCCCATGTTGAATTTAGCTGTATTACGATACAACTGAAGGCTTCCTGAAAGATGAAGGATTTTCATCTAAAAAGCATCTCAAGTGTTCACTGATGACATGCTCATTGCGGACAAGACAGAGTCTGTGGACATCAGGACACCCATCGACGTCAAACAATCGTACCTAAGGCGACAAAATCGGCGTCGTCTAGGTGATGTGTTCAGACGCCGGTACCTTACCGAGTTGTGATCTTTCTAACGCTCCACTCCGTCCAGGCAACAACGCCGTGAAAAAGTGCAAACGTTTTTCCACATTAATCCTACGATAGGATCAAGTCAGCGGAAGGCAACTCAAGGCTTTGCTTAACTTAAGGCCTGCACAGGTAGGATGGTCGTGTAACCCAGGGGCTCACTTTAGGAAGGGGAAACGGAGGCCCTGTACCTCAGGTGGAAGCAGAAGGTACTGAACCGGGTGACACGCAAAGGTGGTGGGTGCTTTCCAGGACGTCAGTGGCCATTCGAGGACAACAGACAAACGAAGGACGGAGCAGAGGGAGCCGGCAGCACATCTGGAGGCCAGCACTGGAGTCTCGGGGGTCTGACAACATGGCCAGCAAGGCGACGACGACACACACAGCCGCAACCGCGGTACCACACGCGTTTGTCCGCCCCACACAGACCCACACGCAGGCACCAGCGCTGTCACCGCAGAACCCGCTCGACCCGGTCCAGCCCAGAACCAGGGTGCCAACCTTGGATACGCCACTCAGGAGACACGGTTACGATCCCTTAATGGCCCTGACCCCCAGCGGAACCAAAGGACTGGGCCGAGGCTGGAACCCGAGGACCGGAAGCCGCACGGCGCTGTCCAGCAGGTGCAGGTGCTGAAGCCCCTTGGCCGTGTGGGGACCCTGCATCTGGGAGACAGAGCTGAGTCTTGCCTCCTGTCTCCTTGCCAGGCGACCTCGTAATGACAGCTTTCCTCTTTTATCCGAGGCTGGGGCCACCGTGCTGGCTTCCACGCGCCTCCCGCTGAGAGCCCGTGCGGGGTAGCAGTGCCTTGCCCTGTGCAGATGCAGCACCCGCGCTCATCCTGCAGAGGCCCGGCCAGGCTGGCGCATGCCCATGGGCGCACCTTCTCCTCGCCTGTCTCCCCCGCCCTCAGGCTGGACAGATGCAGGAAGCTGCGGCATTTGTCCTACGTTTTCCTGCATTTGCCTTGCCCATAAACGCCAACAACAGAAAAATACTCGAAGTGAAAACACCCATAAATAACGTCTTGTCGTCTCCCTGAGGAGGGAGCAGAGTAAAAATAAATGCAGCCAGCATTCTTTATTGTCTGCTGGCGTGGGGCTTGGTTCTGCAAGATTAGCTGCTGTAGAGACAATTCCCATTTTGTATATTTTTATGCATTTATAAGGCTCATTTCAGCTGGGCTGTATGCCATGAAGCCCGAGGGAATCACCGTAATTTAAAAGTGAACATAAATTTTTGAAATAGAACCAGTTCGGGAAATGAGAAAAAGAGAAGTAAAACTGGATTCAACAAGAAGGAACAGGTCAGTCTATGAAAGAAAGTCCACAGGCAGCTATTTCAGGGTAAAAAAAGTGATTTTTCAGAGAATAGGTACACTGGCTGCCATGGTTTGGTGTGTGTTCTGCCCCATACAACGGTTTGCGAGGACCTGAGCCAACACTTAAAACCTGTGAGTGTCCTACAAAACCAAGGTTTCCGACTCTCCTGAGTGTCCGGCTCATCCTGGGCCTGTTTCCACTTGGGATCAGTTGATGGGAGCCCGCCAGGGTCACTTCGCTCCAGGCTGTCACTGAGCTCTGGACCTGTCCACGTCCCTGTCATATGTGACCCTTGTCCACATTCTCACTCGTTTACATGACCTGCCAGACTCTGTGGGCCGTCAGAGTGCGTGGCCCCACCCGCAAGCCCAGACCACTGTCACATGCTCGAGGCAGAGGCCGTGCGACAGCGGACGTAACACGAGCTGGTCACTGTCCCGCTGGGTAACTCAGTGACCCCAGCCCCATGCTGGTGCCCCATGAGACAGCTCCCCACAGCCCCCCGTCTTTGACACGTCTCTCGCCCAGCGGTGGGGTCTCCCTCTCTAGACTCTGGGCCCCATGGGCTCGGCGACTGCGTGAACCAAAGAATGTGGTAGAAGCGACTTGTCAGTCTCCAGGCCCAGCCTTAGGAAACCGGCCATTTCCACGGTCTGTCTCTCGGGACACTGGCCCTTAGAGCAGTCCCCAGGATGTGGAGAAACCCGAGCCACCTCGCGGAGGAGCCTACCCAGGACCCGGCCAGCACCAACTCTCTCCCTAAGAGGCTCCTCCAGCAGTGGCTGAGCCTGCCCGTCGGACACTCCGGACAGAGATGGGCTGTCCCCATGACGCCGCGACCACATTCAGATTCACAGACAGGTGATGGTGGCCGTTAGGCCGGGAGCTTTGGGGTGGCTCGCTACGCGGCGGCCCCCAAACAGAATGCCCTGGGCACGTGCCAAGGAGGGGTCTGGGGGGTAGGGGGGACATGGGGCTCGTGAAGGCGGGGTTCCCTGGGTGACGGAACACGCTGCCTCCCTCACCTGGCCGATGCGCCTTTGGAACTGCCATGTTCGTCACTCGCCCTCCATCCTGAGGTTTGGGGGGCGACGCGGTGAACCTGCAGATCCCCGACTCCGAAGGGGTGCTGGAGGTCAGGCTGTCTGTGTACTCGTTTGTCCCTGCCGTCAACTGCTCGGACGACGTGTCCGAGATGAAGCACTCGGTGATAGTGAACTTGGCGTGCCGCAGCTGCTCCTCCATCTTGGCGTGCTCGTAGGCCCGGGCCAGCTCTTCATAGGTGGAAGAGGCACTTTCTGTGGAGACCATGCTGCTCCGTGCGCGATCTGGGCCGTGGGACAGAGCACACGGGACGGGCATGGTCACGGGGGTCTGCATAGGCCACCGGCCCTCTGGCTGTGGCTACTGTCCCCGGGCCACCGTGTGGCCTGGAGGGAGTCCTAGGTTTTTGTCTACGGGCCGCCTTGGTCACCTTGAGCCAGCGTCATAAGCCTTGGTGATGTAGATTCAGGGAACTCGGTTTCCACTGAATCCTGGTAGTCAGATGGCCCCAGCCTGGGACATTGGCATAAATCGCTAATGAGCCCGCCTTAAAACAATCGGCAGTGATGCGGCCAGGTGGAGGGCCAGAGGAGAGAGACGGCAATCGGGGGGTCGATGTATAAACTGCAAAAGTGTCTAAACGACGTACTGTTCATTTAAACTAATAATCGAATTAGAAATAAAACCCCTGCTTTCGTTGAGACAACTGGGAAGGCGGTGTGAACGCCCTGCGGTGCCCCCTCCCTGCTGAGACGCGCAGAGCCATGCCTGGCTCTGGTCCTCTGACTGGCAGGACCTGCCTGAGCTCTGCAGCCTGTGGCTCAGCCCCTCCACCCTCGGCCCACCGAGGGGGACGTGCTGCGCCTGAGAGAAAGTTGTGGCTCTGCACAGAAACTGGCCACCGGGCGGAGTGGCCTCTGATCCCTGAGACTCGTTCTGTGTGTCTGCCACCTTTGTGGGGACTAGAAAGCCACAGGGGCAGAAAGAAGTGCATCTTGGGCGGAAGAACCTCGAGGGGTTAAGCTCACTAGTTTCAAAGTTTTGAAGTCACCTCTGTGGAACCCTGAGACTCTTCGAAGAGAAATAACAGACATAAAAATAAATGTACAGGGCGATACTATTTTTGAAGTATATCACCCAGAACAAAAGAAAATGAGTATTAAAATTTCCTCCAGCTATCAGGTTTAGGTAGAGTTTCTTTTCAAAGTTGAACATGAGGGGGGAGGCGAGCCAGCTCTATTCTTAGGCCTCTCAGGGGTGAAATCTCGCTCGCTGATGGCACCGGCTGGGTGGCTTACCTTGTAATCAGCCCCTGTGCAGCGATCCCACGTATCGGCCTATGTTCCCTACAGGGGGTGCCCTGACCTTGTCATGTAACTTCAAGGGCAGCGTCTTAATCCTGGAGATGGCAGTGGGTCAGATGCCCTCGGAGCGTAATCAGAAACGATCGCAATTGTGTGGGCGAAAATTTAAAAATGTCTGATTCTCTCAGGAGGGTGGGAATGGAAAAGAGGGAGCAGCGTGAGTCTGTGATTCAGGATACCCGCAGAGCAGAGGCCTTCTGGTTCTGTTTTGAAAAACTCCCGGGGCCCTCCATGTCACCAGCGCTGCACATCTGTCCTGGCACCTTTCCGACAGATGGCCTAACCTACTTGAAAGTAACCTGGACAGGGGGCAAGTGGAGCTCGCGAAGCCACTGGTTTGACCCCAGCCACCCCCGGGGCTGACGAGGAGGTGTACAGGCCCTACCTGTGTCTTGCGAGGGGCTGACGCTGTAACTGTCACTCTCCTTGTCCATCGACCCCGCGGCCCTGGGCGTCGGCAGCCTCCAGTCCGTGGTGAGGGTGTGTGCTGAAATGGTGGGGTGGGGTCTGTTGAGGGTCCACTGGCTGGCGTACCGGTTTCTCGCTGTGGGCCCGGCCTTCGCATTCCTCCGGGTGGTGGGGTCTGGGAAGAGCCAAGGACAACGTCTGTCTTACTCTTGAGGAGTGTGGCGTGGCTGGTTGCGGTCAAGGTGTTAGGTGCGGCGCTCCTGACCCAGAGACGACCCATCCTGCAGGGCGCCTGCCTCCAGAAAGCCCTCCCTGACTACCTCCCCCCAGGTATTCCTGGTCTGAGACATTCACATGACTCTCAAGCATTTAAATAAACCCCGCAGAGGAAAGAACATTAGAATGGGATTTAAGAGCTGGAAACCTGAGCGTCACTCTCAGCTCTTGGGTTCTGTGACCTGACACACAGCACCTATGCTTTCCGGGATTACCACCTTCGCCATGCGGGCAGCGCAGCCAGCAATGCTCCAACGCACTTCCTCGCTGCTGCTCTCCTGCCCTGGGGTGTTGCCATGGGTTGAATTCTGTCTCCCCAAACGTTATGTCTGCCTCAGACACCTGCAGCTCCGAGTGGGGTCTTACTTGGAAATGGGATCATTGTGACTAGTTAAAATGAGGTCGCCCTGGAGAAGGGTGGCCCTGAATCTAGCCTGCCTGCTGTCCTAGAAGAAGAGATGATGCGGGAGGGGAGGAGGCCACGGGATGACGGAGGCAGGGGCAGGAGCTCTATAACTGTAGGCCAAGGAATGTCAGGACCGTCTGCCATGCCCAGAAAGCAGGGGGCGGGAAGGTCCCTCCCCTGCAGGTTCCAGAGGGGTTGTGGCCCGTCGCACCCTGACTGTGGCCTCTAGACCGTGCGGCCCTGACGTTCTGTTCCAGGCCGCGTGTCTGTGGGCTGCTGTCGCAGCAGAGAGAGAAACCAACGTGGCCTGTCGCAGTTCTGCCTCCTCGTGCTCGCTTGGGGCCCTGAGCGGGCTGCTCTGTCATTAACTAAGATCCAAGCTCCCAGCAGAGAGGGACGAGGCCTTTCCATCCTCACTCTCTTCTGTCCCTTTGCGTAGGGTAGCTTATCTCTTCGACGGAATTGCCTGAACTTTGACAAGACTTGGATAGTCAGTGAGGAGAAGAAATGGTTCAGGGGCATCTGGACATCCTATACCTGCCATCGTCCAGGGTGAAGATTGATGCCTGTGTGACCCAATGCCGATGGCTTCACGTTCTCTAAACCCAGAACCAAAGGCAGCGAGTCGGTGAGGTGGGCTGAGTTCTTAGCTCAAGTCTTTGGTGAGCTAAGAAGCGCCGATGGCAGTGACCACCGGGCGCATGGGGTGGACCACAGCCAGGGGCCCTCAGCTCAGCTAGGGCCACGTGATGAGCTTTGCCTTGCCGGGGCTCCGTTGCCCACAGTAGTTTTTCTGGGACTCTGGCCTGAAAACCGCATAAGGTCCCGCTCGGGCCTTGTCCACCTTTGAATTCTCTGCTTCCCCGAGAGGACGTCTACGCAGTCATCTCTCAGAATGGCCCGGCCACCTCTGGACGCGGCGGTCTGTGCTCGCTGTTCACCACCCCTGGAAAGGGGGGGGGTGGTGGTGTCAAAAGAACAGAACCAGAGGGCCGCCCACGGACTCGGCCACGTCCCCTGGGAGCCTGCACATCCCTCCAGGGCCGGGGCTGGCTGCTCATCCTTAGCTCCATCTGCACAGTCTGACCCCCGGCACGCGCAGGTTGCTGGACTAGTAGCTAGCCCAGGGCCACTTCACAGGTGAGGCAGTGGAAGCGCAGAGAGAAGTGACACTGCTATTAAGGGATGAGAGTGGAGGCCAGGAGTTCACCTTTTGCTTTCAGAGGGTGCCCATTAGTGGCCCACGTGTCCTCAGACCAGACGCTGAAGTGTTCTAAAACGGCGTCCACACGGCACGGGCTCCTTTACAGTTCCGTGACAGGTCACGGGGGAGGCAGAAAGTGGCGAGATGGTTTTCTCTTTAAACGAAGGATTTTCTGCTTTGCAGGTCATTGGACTTTGAAACCCATCCATCATTCTACCAGGCTGGAAAGAAGCACTAAGACGGCAGCTAAATCGATGTATTTTAAGATCCCCTGGGTCGTCACAATGCTCCATCCTGCTGCATATTCTCCGGGGCATTGATTTTAGGACACATTTCATCCCTTACTTGCAAAATGCTGCAGAGGATTTATCGGAACATTTTTTTTTCTGCCTTGATTGGAATGTAAATGAGTTATGCTAGCTCCGCCAAGCTCTCTGGACAGCAAGGTATGAATGATAATTGTGTCTCTCCACAGAAAGGCCGGGAGAGAGGCTCTCTCAGAGACAGAAAACCATTCTCCTGGGTAGGAGGCTAGATGTCTTCCAGGCACTATTGACTTGATAAGTGGAGCTTAAATAAGCGGAGCTTGTTATTTAAATGCTAATGAATCTTTTCCAGAAAATTACCCAGGCCCTTACATAAATTTTGAGCGTTCTCGTTTTTTTTTTTTTTTTTTTTTGATTCTTCTCCAAGTTTCTTGCAAATACAGCTGTAGGTCAGGTTTATTTCTGGGATGGGTGTCTGAGTGTTTCAAGGGCACACTTTCCTCCACCGCCCAACCCCTCACCTGTGTTTCTTCTTGTCGTCGGCCCACCAACTTGGGGCAGAGAGCTTCTTCACGCCAAGAGCCTCTTTCTCACTGAGATCACCCCCCTCCCCATGGGAAGTTCCATTTTCGAGATGCACGTGTCAGTTTCTATTCAAAGTCAGAATCCTTTTCTAGTTAATTTGGTTCATTATCCCTTTTTTTTTTTTTCTTTTTTCTAGGTGAGGGCAGTCTTCTCAGTGGCCTGATAATGTTGGAAATATAGGTCATGATATTACTTTCCTCGATCCACAGGCTGTAGTTTCATTCTGCTTCTGGGCAAAATCGCCTTGGTATGTAGAATGCGTGGGTAGTTGACACATTTTTTTTTAAACAATCAGGTTTTGGGAGCTCTTTTGTACTTGAACTCTTCTGTATGGCGGCTCCTGAGATAGCAGCGAAAGTAAAAACTGTGCTTGGCTTCCACTCCGTAGCCTCTTTTGTGCATCTCGCTAGCTAATCTACTAACCAAATGAATGTTGGAGTTTACCGCCCCTGCACGGAAAGGATTTTCTTTGGCTCCCGACCTTCTAACATAAATTCAACTTAGCGATGAAGCCTCATGCTTGCTAAACAGCTAGCGAATTAGAGGGAAAGTGATATAAACATTTCTTGGCCTTTCAACATCGGGTCTGACCCTGAATTAAGCTTCTGCCCATTGAAGCAAATTATTTTAATGATCCTGAATTTGGGATAAGAGGGGATTTTGTGGATAACAGGGTTTTATAAAACAGGTCATGTGCCCTAAGATTATGGCTGCAACGTTTCTATTCTGTTATTGGTTTTCCGATCTTGTAGATGCTGAGGCCTCAGCTCTTCGCGATGAATGTCCCTGTTGCCTCAGAGGGGCTGAAAGCAAAGGCCTCACCATTTCCGTTGCTTAATGAACCAATATTCGTCGAGGGCTTGTCACACATGGGATGCTCCTCGTCCACACCGGGTATTTCTCTGCAGTGCCGGGTCCAGGGCCGTATTTATTTTAGCCTCAATAAAAAAGATCCAATCCGTGTTGTAAACTCTTCCCATTTCATGAATGCGTGAAATCCATTTGGTCCCTAGATGTTCTTTGCAGAGCATCGTATCTACTCAAAGGAGACGTGGCCAGGTTGAGAGCAGGGGCTGTGGAGTCTGGCGGCTTGAGTTCCATCCAGTGTCACTAGTCGCTGGCTGTGAGCTCACTGGATGTGCCCGTTTCTGTCCCCTCCGAGGCTATGGTGACACCTCACCCACCCGTAGAGCCTTTGCGAGACGTGGCTGAGATTCATGTGCTTGAGAGCTATTGGCATCTGGGGACAGGGAGGGTTGAGGATGGAGGGGACGAGGCTCAATGAGTCTTGGGCCCCACTCATGACTCCTGAGTGACACGCCCTGGGCAAGGGGTGGAATGTGTCCTGTTAGATGGGAAGGTGGTGGCGGGAGGTTGGGCAGGTTCATCTGGACAGCTAGAAACTCAACTCAGAGGGCTTGACGGAACGAAACACCCATCACAAATCATGAAATGAGGTGCCTGAGAATGTCCGTGATGCGGAACCCTGCTGACTGGGAGAACCGACGTGGGGCTGCGGCCGGTCCGTGCCCAGGCCAGGCCTGCACACACCACGGTGCTGGGCAAATGCCCTCTGCATGGATGAATGAATGGTGGATGAATGCAGGACTTCTGGGTAAATAAGACAAGAAAAGCAGGTCAAGTCTAAGGCTTATGACTTCACGTCTTTACCCGCTTGCACGTTCTGTAAGTAAAAAAAATGATTTAAGTTCTTCTAGGGGACGATCTCATTGGTAAGAGTCCGCAAAGTGTGCTGGGGGAAACTCTGCATGTTAAAAGGGACCCCGCTAACGGGGGGAAGGTATGGACGTTCAGCAGATCAGTAACTCAGAAAATGAAGGACCAGGGGAGAGGGAACAATGGTTGCCTCAACCCTGGTGAAGATGCCAAACATCCCTTTTCTGGTCCCCTTTACTCCGATTTCAGGACTTGAGTCGGTCAGTGTTTTCAGTGTCTGTGCCGAGCACCTGCTGTATGTCGGGGCCCGTGGCCGGAGCTGGGGGCACGGGCGTGAACAGAGGCCCAGCTTTCCAGGGTTTCCTCACCCACACATGGACGGGGGAGACAGGGCTGTGACGCAGCCACGACATGTGCTTTCCCAGGCTGAAGGAGACAGACAGCACGTTGTTGTGATTCCTCCCTGGCTCACAATGAGAATCTGTTGCAACTCTTTGGCAAACGAATAAAATGCTCAGAAGCATAACTTCCGGCACGCTGCTGTGTGCTGTGCAAACAACAGATTTTAGATGCTCTTCTCAAAAAGAAAGAATCCCAACAATGGCGACACTGTCAACAACACAACTAGAACAACAATGTCCTCTGAAGTTGAGGAAACCGACTATAAATGAAGTTCTGAAAATATGCCTAATCGCAGTGAGAAGAACCTGCTCCAGGGGACAGTGGTGACGCAGGTGTCACACCTGGGCAGAGGCGACAAGCTCTGTGAACAAGAAGCGACCAGAGAATTGGGCTTTAGATTCCTGCGGCAACCCTCTGGGGGACAGACACCGCCATGTTTACTTCTAAATGAGAAACAAAATGCTGTCGGTCCCGCCCTCATGATGTAGTTTTGGGGAAATATTTGAGGAAAAATCATCCCGAACGCCTTTCCCTAATAGAAAATGTTCTGCAGATGCTGAATGAATATATATATTTTTCAGAACTGGAGACGGGTGCATGAATTTGAGTAGATTTGCCTAATGTTTGTAAACATTACTTAATGAAGCTCCTCACAGATGGCGAAAGCGTCGTTCTGGAAGCTGTAGTCATTTCAACGGAATGAAGTCCTCAGGCGAACCCCAACACGCTCAGAGTGCAATGCAGATGTGTGACACTGGCCCGTGGGGCCCTCAGGACC
The DNA here is from genome assembly GCA_030015415.1 of Cynopterus sphinx. Lineage (NCBI taxonomy): Eukaryota > Metazoa > Chordata > Mammalia > Chiroptera > Pteropodidae > Cynopterus > Cynopterus sphinx. The sequence continues at coordinate 2,734,955 of CM057380.1, read as the reverse complement.
AGCCAGCCGCTCCTCTGGCTCATCCTGTGGCTCCTGCCCGCCCCGTCACTCGTTGCGTTCCAGCCCACTTCTGTCCTGCACATTCCCTAGAAGCTGTCCTTCCTGTCCCCCTGCCAGGCAGGCCCCTCCTGGCTGTGACCCAGATCTGGACCAGGCCTCCTCCTCCCTCGGTGGAGGACTTCCCAAAGGACTCACCCCGAAGTGGGTCCTACAGGCGTCCCCACAGCCCTGCTGTGACACCACTGCGTCATTCTGTTCTATTTTCCCCAGTACGTGTTATAAATGAAAAATGCATTAGGTCCTTGTTGGAAGTCTAACTTCCTCCACGAGAACAAACTGAATGTCTTCTGCATCCTATGACATATCCCCATCACCGCACACTGGGCCACGTGGAAAGTCAACCTTTTGGCAAATCACTCTGAGTCCAGATGAACAAACTCTTAAAGCTCCCTGACCTGCCTACGACGTCACAGCCGTGAGAGGCCCGGACGCGCCTCTCCCGTGTGCCTCCCCCGGCCCCTCCCTCCTCGCCAGTTAGAGTTTCTGCTTGTGACTCAGATTCATGTCTCTGTTGTTATTTTCAGTGTCATCAAGTCCACGTTCCCATTATTCTGGAGCTGATCATGCAGTCCGAGGTGCCCAGTGTTTGATTCATGGCCTCCTCTCCCGTCTCGACTGGTTACCACTGGCCTCTGTGCACTTCTCTGCCCGCTAAAATGGAAAGGGGAGCGGAAATGCATGTCCTCTGTACCTGGCAGACAGAACTGCTGTGCCGTGAGCACGGCAAGCTGGAGGGACCCCGCTCTGTTGCACTAAGAGCGCGACACAGACGACACAGGGCTAACGCAGAGGTGCTTCCCAGTGAGCAGGCTCCAGGCCCCCAGCGTCAGAATCACCCAGGATGTCCGTTCCCATGTAGAGCCCTGGACCCCGCCCCAGACCTTGGGGGTGGAGCCCCATGATGGACACAGGGCCCCTGGGTGATGCTGCCGCACACCGAATACTGGGAGCCTCTCCCTGCGGCCTGTGTCCTGTTTCCTCTGGCTCCGTCCTCGTCTCCTGCTGAAGTCTCCCCCTTGACTTCCACACTGACTGGGACAAGGGAAGGCTGGGGTCCCAGAGCCACGGATCTAAGTTCCCTGGCAGCGATACCCTTGCCCTGATTTAACTGCGACAAGTGGCTCAGAAAGCCACTGGTGCGGTCCCAGGGTGGCCAGAAGCAGGAGCAGGTGGATTACAATGGAAAAGCCAGGCCTGGGGAGGACATGAGACCCTGAAGCAACCATTAAGAGCGAGGCGCTCGCTCACACACACCCCTAGTCCTCACTCACGTCTAAGTGGTGTTCAGGACGTACTGACGTCACCAAAGCGGGCAGGAGGGAAGGGTCGGCAGAAGGGAGAAATAAGGGTTCTTTGGCGTGCTCCTGAAAACGAGTTTTCCAGTGAATCTGTGTAACTGTCATAACTGTTTTCCCGCTTATTACGATGTTAGTTAGGAACTGCAAATGCTTTGCAAGTGAGAAATTATGAAAAATAGCTGTTAACATCATTTTTCTAATTATAACACTCGAAGAAAGTAAAGTTTTGCAAAGATAGTTAGAGATCTAAAAGCTAGACATCAAAGCTTCCAAAACAGATAATAATTGGGATATCAATTTCCCAGCCTTTAACGAGATTTAGGAACAATTTTAATTATGAAGGAACAAGACTATCTAATTAATAAGCTCTAGATACCTATTAGGGGATTTAATTTCATCGCGGAAATTAATTTCCATATATTAGAGATGCAAATATTAATAACAAAACCAAACACAATCCCCAGATTAGCCAGAGCTCTATTTTTATCAAACGGCGTGCTTAAGACCAATGCCTCAGCGCCGAGGACAGACAGGTCGCCGAGTCTTGTTTTCAGGGCACGTTCTGTGCACAGCGCTGGGCTGTTTCCCTAACTGTTTGAGACTCAGTTTTCTCAGCTGTGAAGAGGGCGCTTTGGACTCTACCACATGAGTCAGCACCTTGCCGGGCTGTGGCCACGATGAGGGACAGGACACCATCTTTCTACCCCGGGCCTGGCACAGAGGAGGTACACAGTGGTGCTCGCTGCCTGCGCCTAAGTACAAAACACGGACTCGACTTGGTATTGCTAGCACTTTCATCGTCAGCAAACTCATACCACGTCATTGGCTCCGACCGACATGATTTTAAGGACAGCTTAGATCGAACAGCACAGCTCCGGTCGTGTCCCGTCGTGTCCTGTCACCCACGCAGCTTAAGTGTTGTGGGACTACTCACTCGTTCCCGGCCGAGCGTCCGAGACGTCCACCAAGGGCCCGGTGGCCTGCGACACCGACTGGTAGTGGACCGTGTGCGTCACCGTCAGGGACTTCTGCTTAGCTGCCTCTCCGAAGTCAGCATCCGTCAACAGGACCGTGGAGCGGTCATCTGCAGGACGACAGGGACACAGAGCCGCACGCGTTTACCCCCTATTAAATGACACCCTGGCCTTTTTTATTTTCCCTGAGCACCTGCTATCCTTCTTGGAAACAATAACAACAGTATCTAAAGCAACAAAAACAGCTAAAACTTCAAGCGTCCTCTTAGAATCGGTCTGGAATGTTAGACACAGGAGGTTATCCTTGCGGGTTGGCTTCGGAGCGTAACTTAGAGACACGGACCACAGAGAAGGGTCACTCTCCTCCCCGGGCCTTGGTGTCCTCATCAAGGGGACATCGATGTGGGGAGGCTTGTTCTGCAGCTGCCCGTTTAACAGAGTTTGGGATTTGTGTGTTTGTCAAAGCTCGCCGCGATGGGGCTGCCATCGAAATGAGCTCTGTCTGAGCATGGGAGGAGGTCATGGCAGTGAGCGGTGGTCCAGGCTGGGCCAGTGCTCACACTGAACCTGGCAAGCGTCTGGGGGTGGGGGGCGCAGGAACGACAAGAGAAGGGCTTATGGAGTCCTCCATTTGAAAGGATTTGAGGTGTGGTCCTTTTCTTCCCACCCCTTCGCAGCTCTAATTACCCCAGAGCATCCTTTAATTGACTTCTCAAAGTGACTCACTTGTCAGGTTTCCCAAGCCCTACTGGCGTAGGCACCTGCAGGTTCGAGAAGCAGGAGCCTGGATCCAGGTGAACTGGGAGCATGGTCTCAAGGTTTTCATTGTTTTATTGTGATGTTTTTCACCCTTTCTTAAGGGCTTTTTCCCTCTCAGGGAAACTGCGGTCAGGCTGTGTAGGTTTTTCACGCATTTTCCAGCACTGCAGCCTGTGATGGTGGCCCTCCGGGTTGACCGGCCAGTAGGGCCACCCTGCAGCGTGCCCCAGCACAGAATGGTGCTGGAAAAGTCATCAGCAACACAGCCAGACTTCTGTGCCCAAAAAAGGCTCTGAACAGAACGAACCTCACCAAATCCAATTACTCAGGCTCTGGCAGGAAAGGAAAGCCTCTCGAAGTCAGAATAAAATTTCTTGGCAGAGGAGAGAGGGCAGGCTGCCAAGACGCCTGCCAGTGTCCCATCGCGTGGCCCGGTGATAGCCAGGGCTGTGGCTGGGGAAGGTCTGTGCATGGGGAGCCTGCCCTGCAACCTTCACGCACCCCACAAACGGGTGGCATTTCTGCGACTTTCTTCCCACTGGACTGGCAGCAGAGGGTCGGTGCCTACACTTGTTTTCCATTAACGACACCCCCATGCTGTGGTTCCCACCAGGTAGTTAGGGGTGTTAGTCAGGCATCGGCCAGGCTGTCTGTGGGGCCAGGTTGTCTGTGGGGCCAGTTTACAAACCTTTAATGGGGAATTTCGGGAGCCTGGCAGTGGGTGGGGTTAACCATTCATTCTGGGCAGAAACCAGTGGCACTCTCACGCTGGACCCTCGCAGTCCGAGCCCAGGGTGTCTTAAAGCATCACATTTCTATTTCCCCAATAAATGCCATCGACCCACTGTCAGGCTGCACCAGTAGGTGAGTGGCTCCTGGTGGTGACAGATGATCCTGCGAGGAATGGGATGCGTCGCTGGTCAAGGGTCGTCATGATATACAGGAATGATGGGCAGCTCTTTCTCTGGTTTGGACCGGAGCCAACTGGGAGGTGGTGGCCTGCTCCCAGGACCCACCAGGTGTGCACCTTAACAGCTGCAGGTAGAGTTAGTAACAGGGCTACCAAGGAACACCTAGCAAGTATTGCAACTACAGTGTGAGATAAAAAAAAAAAAAGCTATGTGTTGGTGTTTCAAAGGAAATTTTAGTTTTAGTGCCCAGTCTATTTACGAGAGAGATTCCAGATGCACCAATGAACAGATGACCAAAAACACAACACGGTGCCTTGTCCTGATGTGAGCGAGCTGCTACGGTCTTGTGTATTTCAGGACAAGCAGTGATTCCTCATACGACGTGGGTAGCATCTAACCGAAGGCGGTTGGTCGAAAGCCAACTTGGACTTGACCAGCCTCCTCTAAGTGCTGGTACTCCGGGACAAGCTTGAATCCAGCCAGGGAAGCCCGGGCCTTGGAATTTATGAGCCGTTAGATCAAGATGTCTCTGCTCTTCAACGCGAGCATAATAAAGCAGGGCGGGGGCAAAGGGCAATGGAGATGTTCTGCCAACCTGGCCATTTACCTCCGCCTTGCTGCCAGGAGGTGCCAAGGTAAGTGCCAGGAGTGGGGTGGTTTTAGCCAAGCCACAGGAAAGGGTTGCTCTGGGACTGCCTGGCAGCGAACACTTTCCAGAACAAACAAAGAGCAGAGTTGGAAAAGAGGCGGCCCTGGCAACCTGCTTCCGAGTCTGTTCCCATGGAAACGGAACAGCTTGGTGACTCTTCCATGGTGAGGGATGCTGGGACGTAGCCTGCTGATATGGAAGCAGGTGACGGGCGGAGAGGGCCAAGCAGGTGGCCGGGGGGGCTTGCTCCTAGCCTTCCACGGGACCCCTCCAGCTGTGCAACCTGTCTACCTCCCAGTCACTTGGTGGTATCGCTTTCCTGTACTGGTTGGGAGGGTTCAATTAAATAAGGCCCCTAAATGCTTATACGGGTAGTGACGTTTGGAGAACTCTCAGTAAATGCGAGCTATTCTTCCGATCATTACTGCATGGAAATTCGAAGTCTCTGATTCTAGAATAAACAGAACGACCTAGGCAGGCAGTGTGGGATGGTGGACTGGAACAGGAAGAGGCCAGAGAGCATCAGGACGCCTGGTTCTGGGCAAACAAGTCTCCAAAGCTTTTTGGGTGTCGGTTTTGCAACTGTGGAACAGGAGGCTTGGGCAACCCCCAAAGCACCAGAAAGAACCTTCAGAATGTGTACGGGGTGCTAAGGGGTTGGAGAAAAGAGGTCTGTGCAGAGATGTTTGTTCGTTAGGAGTTAGTTAGGCAGAGTTTAAACGTTCCCTTTAACGCAGGCCTCCCTGGAGTGGAGGAAAGTATAGGCTGTGTTTCTGAGACAGGGCTTTGGCGTGTGGCCCTCCTGGATCTATGTGATCACAGGTGTTCCTTCCACAGGGCGGCACCAACAGTCTCTCTGGGAAAGGCCCGAAGTGGTTCGGAGCTGGGGAACTCCTACCCCGGGTGACCTCCAAGGTGTGCATAAGCTCTTTTTCCTCCCCATTGGCCGGTACTCACCATTCCCCTCAATAACATTCTCTACCCTCTAACTGCTTTGCTCAGGTGGCCTTCAAGATGGTCTCACGTCTACCTTCTCCCATGCACTATGCTTGGGCTGGGAGGGCATGGCCGTAGCAGCCAGGCCGCGTGAAGTCACACATCAGCACCTTACCAATGGTCTCCATTGTGTCTCTCTCTTCAATCAGAAGCTGAGCCCTGGGTATGTCGATGTGCATTCTTAGGGTCTGCTGTTGCTTGCTCAAGGTGTCGGAAGTCCGGGTGTTCTTACTGGGAATAGAAAGGGGGAGTGTTAACGAGCGCAGTGCAGCATCATTGCATTACCCAGCGGGTGCTTGTGAACCAACCTGGTTTACTACCTAGCGATGCGAATGTCTTGTGGGGAGTGGGGGAAGAAGCAGCACGTGATGGAATTTTCCTTCATGCAGATGGTACTTGTTCATATTAAATTTCAGCAGTCAGTTGTGAGGTTCAGAAAATATGAATTGTCCATAGAGATTGGTTCTTTATCTATCAGTAGAACCTTGGGAATTTTCCATTTCTCGTGTAAAAGTAAAGTGGAACCAGACAAGGGGTTTTGAAAGCAACGGCATTTTCATTTGTGAGCTGAGCCAGCGACAGCAGGGTTGGGAGCCCGGGCCCCAGCTGGGGTCTGGCTGGGGTTTTACAAATGGATCTGCAGTCATAGCTGGTGTAGTTTCATTTCTGCTCTAGTGACAAATCATAAACCTTGTTAACTTCTCCGACATCAGCGTTCCTCACCGATACTGCATTTCAGAATAGAAAATAGGCAATTACTCTACGAATTTTATCTCAAAATTTGTGTACCAGAAAATTACCCTTAGAGTGAGCTGTCTGCTAATTGTAACTGAAAATAGGTAATAACGTGGCATGGCACAACCGAATTCAGTTACAGCCCGCTGTAAAAAAAAAAAAAAAAATCCGCATGTCACACACACACACGTGCACGCACACACATGTGCACACTCAAAGTTCATAAAGGCTTTAGTCAGCAGCCCACGTTAGATTAGGTGATCGGTCTTTATGGAATTGTAAGGATTGGGCAGACCTTTAAGAGAACGTTTACTGAAAACACCCTCTAAGCAGCAGCCATCATTCAGACAATTCGGTCAATGGAATGAGCCATGGCATCCACCAATGCAGCTCAATAACTGGCAAGGTCTGTTCTGAGAAAGATTCCTGGAGCCTGGTGCACCCCACGCTAATTTATCGCAGTGTCAGTGACAGGGAGTGGGGAATAAAGGGGGCCGTCCTGCATCTCCAATGCTTTTTGCTCTAAGCAAGCACTCACCAGGAGGCCCAGATCTTTTATGTTTGTCCCCAAGAACTCATCGCTCTCTATTTTTTTCAATCACATTTGACGTTCAATGTTATTTGATATTAGTTTCAGGTGTACAGCACAGTGGTTGGACGTTTACATAATTTACGAAGTGATGCCCCTGTAAGCTAGCACTCACCTGGCCTTCTGGAACTATGTGTCTGAGGGAACGTTAATATTCTGAAGGTCAAGTTCACTCCAGAGGCCTTTGGGATGTGTGCCCGGGGAAGTCCATGTTAATATTCTGAGCATTATGTAATGGCCCTTTGTTCACTTGAGTGCAAACAAAACAGTCCAAGAAAATGACAGCTTCTGCGAGGTGCCACATTGCTACCTGGGCCTTGACCTTGAACCAGATATCCTACTCCACGGATGGGTAACTGGGTTATGTAGCGAGATCATGCTAATGACGCGGAGCCCAGATTCGAACGTTTTGGCCTGAATTTCTCCCATGGTCTGTACACTCTTAAAAGAATTTACTTAATAATGCCCTCGCTTTCCTTGTGTTTTATTTTTTTTTAACAGCAGAGATTCACATCCTTGCATAAAATGATGAGCATTTTGGTGACTCGTGGGCTGCAGTTACGACGTGCTTAGACAAGCTCCATTTCCACAGAAGCAGATGGGAACTGCTCCTCTGTGAATATCTGAGCGACGCGTTCAGAAACTCCACTGGGGACTTGGGCTTGTCCTTGCGCCAAAAATAGAAGTGTGAGCTGGTCCCTTCCGCTTGTCATGAATAGTTATGAGGCGGTCGGCGGCTGCCCTGTCAACCAGCATCGACCCCGAGCGTGGGGTGTATGTCACTGCGAGGGGCTCCCTGCCAGGCTGACACAGTAAGCTTGCGACGTGACTGTTGTGTGTGACCGCAATGCCACCGAGACTCAGAAGACGATTACCCTTCGTGGGCGAGAATAGTCAAAGCTGGAGGCAAGTCCCTCTCCCAGAACTGCTCCTGTGAAGGCACGCAGCAGGGAGCAAGGCCACGGCCCGCAGACCTGGGGTTCGGGCTTGCTGGCCCCGGGGCTTCGAGTGTACCCCCTAGCCAGCCCCATCCCAGCACCTACATGGCTGGCTCCTCCTTATCTTTTCAGTGGAGCCGGGTTGGACTCGTCTGGAAACTTCTTCCTCTCCCCACTCTCCACTTGGCCTCCTTGGCACTGAACACTCCCTGGCACTTGTTTAAGCGACTGATATGTCACCTGTCGTCATTGGAACATAAGCTCCCCGAGGGACATTTCATCTGTTCTAGTCCCTAGAACTCGGGACTGTATGGGTAGAGTCGGTGCTCAGGAAACACTCGTTGAGCGCTGCTGATCAACGTTTTGGGGCGTTCACTGTGAGCTCCGTGACAGGCACCAGGGGCTCTGCTTCGGGGCAGTAAGTTTTCTCACTCTTAAGGAGTCATTCGGTCCCGGCCACACTGTTTCTTTGTTTTAATCTTTGCTGCCGTATTTTATAATCAATCATTATATAAAGGCTAAGTCTCCTAGATTATGACAGCTGGTCATTAAAACAGCAGCCGACTCGCAAGAAAAAAAAAAATTGAAGAATCCTCATTTGTGAATGTTTCCACTGTGGAATTAAAAGTGCATCTCGTATGTGATAGAAAATCAGGCTAAATATACCAGCTACTATTGAAACACCACCTTCCGTTATCCATTTGCCACCTGGTTTTCTGACTAAAATGGCAGAGCTGACGTTGGCTCGCAGTGGCTGGTGTTTCCGGGCTTAGCTAATACATGACTTGCAGTTGCTACAACTCTTCCTTAAAGTCTTCCTATTTCCTTCAGTTTTATGGAGTAAAAGACTAATGACTATGTCTGTCCATCGTTCCCCACCCAGATGCGACACGGAGCATCCGTGAGTGTAAGATAACTAAGGCTGGGAGGACCCTCTCTCGTAACATTGCTGGGTGGGGATAAGGCTGCGAGGGAGGCTCCTCTCTTGTTCCGTAGCCAGGTGGGGACTTTTTATTTCACATTCTTATCTGTGGCCGCTTCTGTGCCATGATGGCAGGTGGAGTAGGTGCAGCTCAGGCTGTGGCCCACGGAGACAGAGATGTTTGCTACCCGGCTCCAACCTGGGAAACATCTGTGGACCCCTGGTCCATGTCATGAGTTCGCTGGACCATCGTTTCCCAAAGTGGGAGTGCTAACACCTCAAGGGGTACACAAATGAAAAATGGAGAGTGTGACAGTCCTTGCTACACAGGGTTAATGGGAGGATTAAACATACATAAGGTTTTAGACCTTACGTGGGATATACAGAACAAATCATCATCATCATCATCATTTGGATCTAAGAAAAATTGCCAAGACTTTTATTTATATTTACTTTTTAATCTCAAAGAAATTAAGCTTAGCTAACATCTACTATGTTGGTACTTATGTTCGTATATAAACTTTTTATATAGATTAATTTTTCATAGTTTACCACTACTAATAGCTAACCATTCACTTATCGAACACTTAGGATGTGTCAGTGAGTGTCCTGAGAACTTTACAAGACTTAACTCATTTTATCATAAACACTGAAAAAACTAAACTAACTTAGATTGCTCGGCACACTCCCTCTTAAGCTAAACTAATTCCAGCTCTGAGTGTGGGCCTTCCTCGCTTGCAACGAGCTCTTACTGATGCTGGTGCTCGGATGTCAATCACGTGCTGGCTATTGCCTTTGGTAGACCAGCCTGGCCTCTAGAAGGCTGGTAGTTTTTAAAATCATTCTTGCCTAATCACAGAAAAAGGAAATCCTTCCTACTTGGGCATGGTGGGCAAAGCCTGTCTTCTTCCCCTTCTCTGGGGTGACTGGCTTGGGGGAAATGGGCGTGTTCCCAGCAGCGTGCCGCTCTGGGATGGGAAATGGCCCCATGTTGGGAATCCTTAGTCGCCTGTGCTTGTCCTGTCAGGCCCTGGGACAGCCAGTGACACTGAAACACGCACAGACGTCTCCGTGGAGCTCGGCTGGACAAGACATGCTCCCTTCACCACCATCACAGAAGGACAGAGCCAGGCGCCATTTCCGATGACTGTTTTGAGATGCGGAGAGTTGGACACAGAAAGGGGAAATGACATACCCAAGGTCAGCACGCCAGCCGGTGGTGGCATCAGGCCCAGAACGCAGGCCTGAGGTTCTATGTTCCCGCAGAAGCAGCTTGCTCAGTCCTCAACTTGCCAGGAAAGCATCCAGCAAACCCACAGCCCGCTCTGTACCAGTGGGAACGACTTGCCCAGGCTTCTCAGTCCACTTGCAAAATGTTGTTGGCCCTGAACCCAGTGGCTGGGTGGCAAGGTCTGCTGCTGCTTAGCCTGTTAACCTGGGAAACTCAGATGGAACTGACCCTTAGTGATAAAAAGTGTTGCTGACTTCTAAATTAATCCCATAAAAAACCCCACCTAGTTGAGGAGCTTGGGAATTCTCTTCCTTTCAATCACTTTCACCCTTTGGAGGATAACTACCTCAACTACCTAAATTGGGAGTAATTACTAGTTTTAATTCCTAATTTCGTGGAGGCGACCAGTCAGCTGGGAATACCTTTATTAATTCCTGCGCAAACCCACAGGTGGTCTTTCAACCACAGTAATTGCCCTATTAACGGAGAAGATGCTTTCTAATGTCTTGCTTGGGGCTAATGAAAACAGGGAGGGATGCATTCTAGGACATTAGAGAAGCTAATGCCAACTCGGCCAACTAAACAACCCTTGGACGTGTCAGAGAAAGCACACTCTGGTGTCATGGGCTTGGGGCTGGGAGTTACTGCTGTCTGGGGCAGTGGGGTTGGGGACAGGATCCGGGCTGGGGTACAAATCCATGAAATGAACTAGGGATGGTGACGGGGCCCTGCCATGCCGAGCACAAGTCCCCGCCTGTCTAAAGGGGGCATGTCTGTACCCCCAGTCAGCCATCAGCAGTAGGCCAGGCCCATGGTGGACAGAGCATTTCTAAGAAAATACCAGGAAGCCAAGTGAAATCTCTTGATTTCTAAATGTCATCAGTGAAGTCTTATTTTTGAGCCTACATTAGGAAATTTATCTTATTAGGCAGATAGGTTATTATAGATCAAATGACTGCGGCTTTTTTTTCCCAGATGTTTTGTGCCATTTGCTTCCCACAAGTGCACCTGTCTGGATGCATCCACACGACCACAGACGTGGCCTAACACTTGCTTAGCAAACAAGGACAGACTTTCACAGGCGCATGGGCTCAAGGCGGCTCACGCCGATTTTCACAGTCTTCTCCCGTGATATGACTAGATGCCCATCAGGAAGGAGGCCATGTGCATCTCTGGGTTCTCCTATGAGCTCCAGGCTCCTGCTGTCAACTTTCTGGCAGTTTCACTAGATGCTCAAAAAGCATCCTGAATCCAGCGTGACCCACACGGGTCTTTTCTTTCTGATCAGTATCCCCCCTCCCCTGCCCTACAAAGGAAAGAAAAACATCTACAGCCTGTGCATCTAGCTTCCTAATGCTGGCAAGTGGCACCAATAATCCTTGGATCGCTCAGACCAACTATTCAGACACTTGATTCCTCCAGATCCTTTCCCCACAATTCACACTGTTTTAAAATGCACTATGACCAAGGTGTCTATGGGGAACGTCATCCATGGGCCAATGGTTGTGGACCTCTGCCTTAGGCCTTCAAGGATACTGGTCATGTGAGACATGGGCTCACTTCGAATACCCCAAAAGTACTAATTTTATATGCACAGATGAGGAGGTTAGAAGCAGCTGTGGCGAGGTGGGGTGGGCAGTGGGAAGGGACCCCACCCTCTGTCATCTTTCTTTCCTACATGAGATATCTTAAAAAAAGGCAAGAGATCAAGTTCACCCTCAGAGTCCCTGGCATTTCTTTTCTGGTTCTAGACTCTGATGATCTTTTTCCACTTTTGGTTTAATTGCTGCAATATAAAAAGCTTCATTCGCCAATATTGAGGTGTCTTCTGCTTGTGAGCATTTACTTATTTACTCCAGTAGCCCTAGTCCTTTGTGTGCTCAGCAGAGATGAGCGAGGCTACCGCAGTGCCCAGGTCTGCTACCACGCTGGTGCCACGGTGGGCTGTGGCTCCAACGCCAGACGGCAGACGGCTTACCCATAGCTACCAGGGCTGGTGAGTGCTCTGGGGGAGGGATGACGACGATGGTACCAGCGGCGCCGAGGGCAGGGACAATCTCTCTGATCAGCCCGCTGCCTTGGAAGAGCCAGGACACAGTTTTCCTTCTGTGGTTCTCTTAGCACTGGGCTAACAGGAGGAAGGCTCAGCCTCAAAGGTGGCACATGTGGGTGGGGGCAACACCAAAGCAGCTCATTTATAATGTGCCTTTTTTCTCCCCAGTTTAATGGGAACTATCCTATTGGCTGAGCCCGGTCAACAAGAAAACTACCTATGCTCACAGACGCAGAGAACAAACTGATGGCCACCAGAGGGGAGGGGGTGGGGGGCTAGGTGAAAAGGGTCAGAGATCAAGTATACATTGGCAGTTACAAAATAGTCATGTGATGTGGAGTCCAGCACAGGGAATGTAGTCAATGACATCATAATAACTGTGCGGTGTCAGATCGGTATTGGACTAATGGAGGGGTATCACATTATAAATTATGTAAACGTCTAACAAGTATGCTGTACACCCAAAAATAATATAATACTGAATGTCAACTCTAATTGAAAAATAAATAAAATACCTATGGCACGTAAAAAGCCTATTATTTGCTATGCATGTATCCAGCAAGGTGTTACATAGATATTTTTGCACGTAGAATGGAAATTATATGTCAAAAAGAATACCTGTTAGCAATTTCAGACTGTCATTTAGGAAAATCATTAAGGCAAGTCGGAAACCATTCTATCAAGCATGGTAGCTGGGATGCGAGATTTTGTTCTTACCTCATGAGCATTTCAGCTAAACTCTTCGCATCTGGGGAAAGAAAGTTAATATTAGTACATGGCAAAGACCTCATGAACATTCTCTTAGGCATTTATGACAAACATTCTACAGAGCCAGGTGACAACAGCTGTTCTGAAACGCATTTGTACATCCGCATCACTACTAACAACCACGTCTAGTGTATTCCTTATATATATATATATATATATATATATATATATATATATATATATATATATATATTTCTGTAAATATGTATATTTATTATATATTTCAATTACCATATATACATTTTAAAATACCAAAAGAACAAGCCACTCTGGAGCTATAAAAATTCTCAGGCCCTTCTCAAAGGTGTTATCATAACCTGTTCACTTGCCGCTTTTAGAAAACCCGACTTTAGTTTCAGCAGTCAAAAAATAAACATCGTGAAAGCAATTCATTTACGTAATATAAAGTCTACTACTTTTGTTATCAAAATATCAAAGTTAAAGAGCTTATGGTACCACAGAGCACTTAATAGAAAAAGGTCTTATGGTAGAGCCGCGAGCCCGAGGTCAGTTGACGAGTTTTGCGAATGGCGTATCGCTGTGTCTGGAAACTTAGGTGTTTATTTCAAACTCAGAAATAAGTTTTTTCTTTATTTTTTTCCTCTGAGGACACTGTTGACTAAGACCTTGTTACCACTCCTGACAAAAGAAATCCTGCCTAAAAATGAGGTAGAAAAACAATGCCACTTTTTCGGTGACACGGCTTTTAAATCCTCTTTCTTCTTAAAACATAATTTGTTCTTTTCACATATTTTGTCCTGGCAAAAATGAATGTTTCCTTTCTGAGAACACAAAAGCCTTCTTGTTTTTCTCTTGTTGCTCCCTAAAAAGTTAAATGCAGTGTGGAGTGAAAGAACTTTCTGGAAAGGTGTTCCGCTGCTGGGTGACTGGCTCTATAGTGAAGAAATACATAGGTTGGAGTCTTTTCATCTCATCTGTCACCTGTTGGGGGTTGACATTTAGATGCAGCCATTTTCATGTCGCGGAGGGCAGCCTGCAGTTACTGAGAGGTGAGGACAGCCAGGGGCATAATTGCACATGGACTGGCGCCCCAGGAACCTAAGCTCTGCTCTGCACGCCGGCCATGCGTGTGCCCAGCGTGGCCCCCGCCCCTGGGGCCTGGTCCTATGCACAGTCGGGCCCCCTCCCTTCCCGCCCACGTGGTGAAGCGAAGAAAGCAAAACGGCACTGACTTTCTCAGCTCCCAACTTTACATTTCTCTGCGAGGACGAGGTAAAC